>OX438589.1:10007500-11315247 GCA_949316365.1 Hoplodrina blanda
TATAAATAAGACGTTAAACTAGAGAAACGTTTGAAATATTTTCTTTTAATGCATCTGGGTAAAAGGTTTGGTAATAATAAATATATACCTACGAATGTATAAACCTAGGCCCGTTTCGCCAGCCAGAGTTATCTTTTAACCCCAAGTTAGTTGTTAGTTGCTAAGGACATATATTACGTATGGTATTTTGTAATTTAATCTCTTATTAGTAACTAACCCTAGGTTAAAATTTGGTGCAAGTGGAGGAAAATTTAACTAATTTACTATCCTTCTAGCCATTATTTTCGCAAGAAAGCATTTATATTATTTCAATATGGAAGTCAGATGAACTGCCTTCAAATAAACAAATATATATTCCATAAAACAACTGCGTGTACAGCCAACCAAGTGTCACTAGCGTAAAAAGTGCAATAACTTTTCAAGCAATTACTTTATAATATCCAATCGCTAATTATACTACCTTCTTCATTTGCACGTAATAAACATTATTATACCTACTTACAAATTACAAGCCAAATAATAGTAAACAACAATCAAATTCCTCCACGCATGCTCATTAACAAGAACAACACTTAGGCCAGTGTTCGCCAACATTTAACGAAATAGTTACCTATTTCAACAGTTTTATCTTTTAAACTTGCTTCAGCTCACGATGTTGTCTGCATAGACTTCGGAATAAAGCGAAAAGCAAAAATTATCCTCATTAAATCCAAAAACGAGATGAAAATCCTATGTGTAGGTTAGATTCTTCACTATATGTGTGATACATTTTAGCTAATTCCGTTCAGCCGTTTAAGCGTTAGTGATTAATAAACATCCAGCCATCCTTACAAGTTTACGCGTTTATAATAGTGTAGGACAGGATACTAGGATAAGATTTCCTTAAAAAATGTAGATATACAACAGTTTAGGCGATTAACACACGGCACCGTACGCCGCTCCGGCATGCGGTGATGCGGTTCTCACGTCGCACTAGCCTCTATGAAATCCGCTTGAACCTCGCACACGAACACCGCACGACCGCGCGGTCGAGCGGTGCTCTCGTCACAACCGCATCAACGTGCGGACGTCCGCGCGGTCGTGCGGTGCTTCACACACGGGGCGCCGCATCACCGTGCGGATCATCGTGCAGGGTTCCCAATTTAGGGGTTTTCTCCCCGGTTAATATGCAATGGAATTTTTTAAGGGCGTTATATGTTATTTGTTTATGATGATGTTCTCAACGTTCATACAAATTTTCAGCTTGTTGCGATTTTTTGTACTCTTGAATATCTATTTTGACCGGAATTACAAGAAAAGAGTTGGTATCCAAGCGTGTATTCACAGTTGCTACGTATTGCGAGAAATGGAACGCATCCATAGCAGTTTGCTCTGAGCTATTCCGCCACCTTCCGGGATGTCACTATTTGCGCACTGCATTAAAAAAATTCATTCAAATTAATCATTTTTCCCCAAACTTACGCCAAAAAATAATGTGTTCCCCAGAATTTTCCCCGCAGTTTTAATTTCACCAAAAGTTCCCCAAATTTTTTCCCCAAATTGGGGGGGAAAAAACCCCAATCTGGACACCCTGAAAACTGGTCAAAACCGGTAAAAAATAACTGGTTAAAACCAAAACTGGTCAAAATCGATCCGTGCGGTCATGCGGTTGAACCGCATCACCGTGCGGACAACCGCATCGAAATCAGCTTCACCGCCACCGCATGCCGGAGCGGCGTACGGTGCCGTGGGTTAATCGCCTTAGATACGTAAACGGTTGATTAAATGTTGTCGAACATGGACCTTACTAGTACCTAGTGCTTATGAAAAGACACAGACTAACAATCTTCCTTATCTAATGACATTAACCGCCATTTAAAAAAAAAACTTTTAGCGCCATCTTATATTCACAGATCGGCCATTTTTCTTACACCACAGTACTTATTACACTTATATTTCTATCTACGAAAATGTGTGTAATCAAGGATATTACCCAACATCAAAAACCTCAATGAATAACGCTTAAGTATTAAATCCGTGACTATAAATAAGTATATGTCATCCACAAGGCAGCGGTCACCGAGAGAAAGTGAACGCGGGTCGTT
This sequence comes from Hoplodrina blanda, assembly GCA_949316365.1. Classification (NCBI taxonomy): domain Eukaryota; kingdom Metazoa; phylum Arthropoda; class Insecta; order Lepidoptera; family Noctuidae; genus Hoplodrina; species Hoplodrina blanda. The sequence continues at coordinate 10,009,585 of OX438589.1, forward strand.
GACCCCGCTGCCCAATTCCCGCACTCACACGATACTCGGAGAGTAATAGTTGTAATTAAATCCTTGTACTACGTGACGTAATAAACACGTGTTGGTGTATTGTCGGCGTATAGTTAAATACTTAGGTAATTGGTCAAATTTCTACGAATGATTAGCTTCAGTTTGAGCGTTTTTGACAGAAGGAATTTGCGTCTTGAATGGCATATATTTCGTCTTATGCTTTATGTGAGATAAGAGATCTATCTTTAAACCAGAGGTACACTTATAGTAACTTTTAGGAACGATCGCATTCTAATCTTAGTCTCAATCTGTCACAAATACCTATTATTATAACAAGATTTTGACATTGATCGTCGCTGGAATGAGATTACGAACTTTTGGCGTATTGCTTGTCAGAAAATCAAGATAAATCTTAATTCATGTAAAAAAGGACTTATATTAGAAGTAAAACCTATTACAGTAATAACATCCGGTATCAAAAGATGGTTCTGTTGCGTGGCTCCGTGGACGCAACCATTCATACTTACTGCACAACTGTTACATTGCACTTCCTGTTTCCTTAAATTTAAACATTCACACACACTCACATACAAACATAATTTAAAATAAAAATATCGCTTTGCTACATAAATAACTGCTGAATATATTAATAATAAACAATGACTTTAAAAGTCAGTGACACGTCATTTTGTTTATACTATATAATGCATGTATATAATTTTATGAACATACATGACTCCACGGTGCCTCAAATAACTGGGCACTCTACCTATACCTACAATGATTTAGTAAAAATAGCAGCAGTTTCTGTCTTTATATATCATGAAACCCTGAGGATCCACGTAGATAGCTTCAGATGAAATGAGACACCAATCGACACTTATCCCTGTATGCACTATGCAAGTGCACCCAAAGACAACCACCGGTGGGTGCAGGACAAGATATGGAAACAAAGTAATGGACATAGTCCAGTCCAGTGGTTGGTAACCAGGCCACTTTAGCCACCCCAACCCATAGGGGTTTTGGTGGCTAAAGTAGCCTGGTAACCTGGGACCATGCAAGAACTAATTAATATTTTGAAGTTTTTTTGAAGTAATAAGATTATTATGAGTTAGTTAGTGAGCTAATAAGATTATTATTAGCTCTGTAAAGAGCCCCGTACAAAAGGGAAAAAAGGTTTATTCCAACTACCATTGGCCCATACAAAAGACTTCAACGCATACTTCGCGTAGAAAATATTTTTGTAATATTTTAATTGAACACTTTTAAATTTAATTAGAAAAATATGGAATGCATAATGGGTAATTACCTTGATCATTCTTCCTTTTATTAAACACTTAGTAATTAGGAACTTTCAAATAAAGTTTTTTTTTAACATTGCGTATTTAGTCGTGAAAGTTGATTATCATTGTATGGGTAGTGAATAATTATTGAAAATAATTCCAGAACATTTCTTTTGTAACGAAATATTATGACGTTCGGGGTATTGATCTTCGAACTTTAACTTCTCTATCTTGTTCATGTGTATTTGATTGTCAAAATAATGAGTCAACACTGACATTCAGCCATCGATATTTAAACCTGATTATCAATGACCAGTTGTTTATGTAATTAAAACAAACTATTAAATATGTGTAATGGACGAAAAACTTGCACTCAACCACTTCTATATCCGACCACAAGCTACCAGCCAGGCAGGAAACAAGCCACTCCTTGCCACTTAATGAATAAACAAAAAGCAATTACACTCAAAATTCACACATCGTCACAAACATAATACGCGTGCAGCGTCCAAACATCGTGCGAACCAATCGGCGAATGTCAATATTTAAATTAACCGTTTCATAATAATGATTGCGTCACAATTAGATAATATCTAGGAGATCGATGACCGCCAGTGAGCGGGCTTACGTAACACTGTTTAAGAAGTTACTTACCTACATGAAAGAAAGTTTGGACGGAGTGAGACCTAACACTATTGTAACCTATTGTAGTCTATTGATGTGACTTACAGCAAAAAATACAATAAAGATGGCATACACATTGTATTGTGGGTAAATACGTCTTCATACAAAAACAGGGTCGAGTAGCAGATCGATCAATGCGTAACAGCATCGATTTCCAAGCCAATTATGGTTATTCGTTGATAAAGATACTTTATTTTATACGTTAGTACTACGGGTTAAGCTACCCCACCTGATGACCAATACCCCTCCACTTCTTCAATTATATTATTTTATCAGGTACTTTCCTACATTCATGAAATCAACATACACAGTTCTACAGCAACATTGCGACTAAAATAAGTACACAAAGACATTCGCATTAAATCGCATTATTAGACGCAATTCATTGCAATTGAACGACGATTTAATTCAGTTCAAGTTTCAAATGAATGAAGACGTTCGGAACACTGATTCCATTCAAATAGCTGACATTTTATATAAAAAGCTATAAAATAAAACGATTCTCTCCGCGTATTTCCGTGTGTTTTCCTGTTTTCCGATGTTGTAGAAAGCGTCGAGGAAAAACGTGTGTCTATTTCTATCATAATGGACGCTTAATTTATTGATTTTATTCATGGGGTATTCATTAGATATTTTTTAAGTTGACTGTTTTCATTAATTAAGTATTAATTGGAAACATTTGAATATAACACCATATTCTGAGTTAAATACAAAAAAAGACGGAATCATTGTTGGTGACCTGCTTTTACTAAGCTTCTGCTATTCATACGTAATTTCTAATTTATTTTCATATCAACAAAAACCAGTTCATCCAAAAACAGGTAGACGATATTCTAGGCATCTTATTGATTCGAAATATTCAAATATGTAAATAAAATTAGTTTCCGATGTATTAAGGCTACAGAACTCATAGCGATGCAGCTATCGGGGTCAATCATTTCTCACTAGTAAGTTGTAACTTGTACAAATATATTTTATGGTTTGTCAAAGCGAGTCGCCAGAGAAAGTGAGCTGGTGGGGACCGGCGCAGGCGCAAGCGTCAGTAAAAAGCGCCCAAATTATGTATAAGACAAAAAGTAAAAGACTACAGACGTTCACCTGCGACGGAGGGAAACTATACCAAGTGTAATTGTTTCCATTTAACTTAATGTTAACGAAAATTAGTGTAGTTCCCGCGTTTCTATAAAATTGGTCGTTTGTCGGAATTGATGTTCTACATATGAAGACGGTTGCTAAGTTTCTAATACTTATTGACCAAACACCAAATAGAGCATTTTTGTATTGGGAGTTGATATATGACATAGCAAAACATCTCACCTGAATTCCTCGAATGGCTACAGGTGTATAGTCAGTAGTACGTACCCACACGTCGCCAGTTTTGTTTTTAGCACGTACCAAATAAATCCGATTTATCTTTATGATTAATTCCATCTATTGGTTACAATGTTAGTCTGAGGCGCCACTTTCTCACAAACTTTAAAAGTTATTGCAATTTAATTTGTTTGAATGAACGAGCAATTTTATATCGTACTCAAACATCTTTCGTGAACCATGGGAGAAGCGGCATCCATTCAACTTTGATTGATGAAGAGAAAACGAGAGAAGAAATTATCGTCGACACGGGATTAAATAAAGACCTTTTTCTTTAGTAAATTACTCAATGACACATTTAATAGGTACCTATTAACATTAGTAAAAGTTTTGTTTACAATGTGCTTAGCTCATATAATATCGCGAAGTATATGTGTTTTATGTATATCTGTCGTGGTGGTCCAGTAATTTATCTCTCGCCTGTCATGTATGAGGATGCGGGTTTAATGCCAGGCAAGTACCAATTTATTTATTCTTTTAGTTGGTAAAAATCATCAAATGACTCCTTCCGCCCTGGGCGGGGCGAAAGGGACTGTCAGACTTTTACTGACTAAAAAACCACCCTGTTCCTTCTGTTGCCCTAAAAAAAAAAAGACTTTTTCAATTTACCTATATGTATTTTTTAAGTTTATCTTGGACATCGGTGAAGGACAACATTGTAAGGAATACACTACTATGTCAAATCGCCAATCCACCTTGAGCAAGCGTGGTGATCTTGTCGTGACTTTGCCCTGCAGTGAGACAATAACAGGCTGGTATTATTATTAAAATCTAAAACCACAGTTAGGTAACAATTCTCTCTTTTATTCCAACTTAAATATTAAACTTATTTACAACTTATTTATATTTATTTGTTTTAATGTGTGTAAGTACTTGGTTAGATATATTATACATTGTTATCGAATTCAAACAGACTTTATCAGTTATTAGTGTTTAAGCCATAAATAAATGTTTATTTAGTTCATGTTTTTAGATGACCTAAATGAAAGAGGGCTTTAGACTTTGCAAGGAAGTTCTTTTTTACAACCTTGTACCACTTCTGTAGTAAAGCCTAGCCTTTAAGATAACAATTCTCTGATAAACTTGCCGTAGTAGGTAAACAAAGAAAGGAAATATTTACTTTGGTTTTTAAAACGAATTATTTCGTACTTTCTTTTTATGAAGGCATTTTTTTGTTCGTTTGTTCAAGCCTACGGCCAACCGGTCTCTAGACATCTGCAATAAGCACCAGATGCCGTCGCAGTAGTGTTGCCATCCCAGAGACCAAGCTATAATGTCTCATGTGCCTTTAATTACAGCGACACCCATACCCCTCAAACCGGAACACAACAATGCTGATTTGAGGCAGAAATAGATGAGTATAAGGAACTTTAGGCTCTCTTTATATGCACATACTTTTAATCACATAATTTTAAATACCGAATAGTATTTAGCTACTTATTAATAAGTAAGTAATGTGGCTTTCTAAACATAGATGCGTAAAAAAACCGAAGAATAAATTCACGCACAAGTTTCAATGTATTTTTTGTTTACTGTCCCACTTGTTTTCCAATCTAATCCAAGATTGAAGAAAAAACTGCAATCTCATGTAGGATCAGGGTTTAAGCAGGTCAACGTGAAATTAACTAGTTACAAACTTCACTTTCTTTTGAATGTCCTAAAACTATTCAGCTGTAGAAACCGCGTACACAAATATGTATATCACCTACGTCAAAAAATGTCTCCGCCGGTTATGTTGCTCACAAAATGTCCTTTTAGTTTGTATAATATAGGTTTATTTGCGAGATTAGTGTGGGAGAAAAGTAATCGACAAAAAACGCTCCATTACGCATGACGGTGATCTAGGCGCATATTATAATTAGGGGCGGTCCGCACTCCACAATCGTAATCGTAACCCATTGTTGTTTCGTACAAGCGATCCGTTCTGCTTCACATTGGGGCAGTCTTCACTTTCTATGACTGTGACATTGCCAACTTGTTATTTGTATCAAAGCCAAGCCATTGTTGAAGCCTCGAGTGAAAATATCATAAATATATTGCAATGTCACTATTCAATACACCTAACTATTATTGTGCGAGGTATTACGATGAATGCCTTGTAAGCTAGACATTGCACTCGAGAAATATGAAGCTTTACACATGAATGAAAATTTATAACTGTTGGAGTATTGTAATTAATTAAGCTTAACTGAGGTAATAACACTATTATTTTGCTTTGGGAAAATACTGTAGAGAGTACGGCGACCATACCCCATATAAATGTCTGATAGGACTTAAAAAACAGCCCTAAAGCTTCATCACAATTATCTGATCTCCAATGCCTATTGGTCAACAAACATTGTCTAGGTTAGAACCTAGTTTTAGGTCCGATGGGTAGAAAATGTAAACAATTAGCTAAGTGTTTCGTCAAAACAAAATGATTATCGACAGTCACGCACACTACCACTAACACGGTCGGAATGCGGCGTATCCTTCTAGGTCACGCTGCCTTGCCTTGATAATAGTCCGTCATTGGCAGTAAGAACGAAAGCTACCATTTCGCTGATGCCCTACTGGCCCACTGCGCACCATGTTTACACATCGTATTATTTATTTACCTTGAACATATCTTTATTTGGATTCGCATCTACCTACGTTTAAAATCCCCCTTCTAATGTGCGTGTTTTCTTTTCACAGAACAAATGTAATTATGTCAATTACAATGAAAGGTCGGTAATAGTTTTAACTCTCTCTTCTCCATGTTTCCAATTAGTCTAAAATTATAAGGTGTCTGAACTAGGAAGTGAAATTGATTGACACAAGTCCTAGATATTAGTTGTTCAGAAGTAGCGACTAGCTAGCTGCATTCTCTTTACACATTAAATTAGAAGACTCTCGAAGTAATTCTCACTGCACCATGAGTTGTGATATTTAAAGTGGTAAGTTCGAGGTCAGTTGGTAAACTTGAAAGAAATGCATACTTTCCAGGTGGTTGAACAAAAAATTAAAAATGACCACTCATATTTACCAGTCTGCACGTTTCGTTGTAAAAAAACCAACATCATCATCAACTTCATTAATGCAGCTGTAAGATTACCTGTTCAATTACAATAATAATATAATCTACGTTGATATGCGAAACTCAATAATTGTTTATGTTCACGCCGCATTACCATCTATATTAGTTCTGTATCTTAGGTTAGCTTAAGAGGCTGCACGTACCTTTACTTATTACCTACTTAGATAAGTACTTCAACGCTGTGGTTGTCCAATTATAGGTACTGCTCATTCAAACATGTATTATATCAACTAGCTACGATTATTATACTACCCAAATTGCAACTTTTACAAGCGCATGACCCCATACTTTAGCGATAAGTTGGGTCTAGTACCGGGCCCGCCCTCTGCGGTTCGTATAAAACCACTATGGGGACGAGATGATGGTGTCCCAGTTCTCAAGTTCCGTCTACGGTGAATAGACACTAAAAGTGATCATCTATAAATTATGTCTGAGGATTGGCCTAGGTTAACTATGGTTTTGCTTTCTCGTCGATTCGAGACGTGTGTCTTGTAAGTAGCAAGCCAATCAAGTTGTAATGGATCACATTGGCGATAACAATACAAGACTTCAGTTGATTAAATTACAGTTTTATAATGAAGAAAACTTTTATTAAAACTACAGTTTATACTGAAACTTTAGGACATAGGGCTTTAACCAACTATAACCAGCGCCTTAACAGCACTGCAACAGCGATCCAACAGAACGCATAATAAGGCTACTAAGCTTGTACGGTACGCACCTTATTAATACCCGTAATAATATCAAACCTAGATCTATTGCTCTAACATTAGCGGCATTAACAAGATAGTTACAAACCTTTATCAAAACCGATGATTATCGAAACTGCTCCTCATATTTAGATCAGTAGAGGAGAGAAGTAGGCAGGCAAGTGGAGCTCACATTCCAACTTTACAGTTACCCTCGAATGGTCGCAGCTACATGCAAATTGACAAATATTACCGGACACGCAGCTATCTACTAGCACTTCTGAACTATGCTTATGAACCTACATACTTACTTATTGCAGATTGAATTTGTTGTCCTATTTACAGTAAAGGCTAGTTTGTTGAAGACAAACTCCCCTTAATAGTAACTTCTAGAGATTACCTCAAAAAAAAAACTATTGGTAAATTAACTGGATTTACATAAGCAGGTATAGAACATACGCCACAATTTACGCATTAGTTATCTTGATAGCCTCAGTCTTCATTAAGTCTATACAATGAACACTACTGCTATTGTTTATTATCTTTCTGTCTACGTCAAAAGTTAAAGGTGAACTTTAAAAATACAAATAGAATAAAGATTGCCTACGTATCGTTATCATATTTATACAAATTGTACTCAGTTTACATTTCATATTTAACCCTCTACTTACTCCGAGGTCACTTTCTATGCATCGAGAAAGTCCACGATTAAGTCGTGAGATTAAATTATTATTTTAATTCTTCAATTGAGGATTAATCTCTGCTAAGGATGGGGTATAAAATCTAGTTGAGGAATTATTCGAGTAGAATGTTCGTTCAGATAAGTGGGGTTTTCCGAATAAGAAAGTGAAATGCAATCAAATGAGTCAGCGGTGGGTCACTGCTCCGGACGCCTGACTCCTCCGTTCATTATGAACGATACTGCGACCCCCTACATTGAGTAACACTTCGAGGAACCTAATGAAAGTAATTCTTATTTTTTCCTTGTATTCCAACTTTCATTCTTTAATTTCTTTCCGATTTTAAGCTATGTTTTAACCTTCAATAAGAAAACCGTTAAATTTTATTAGCGTCGATAAGTTCTGTGACCTCTTTCCACTGCAAGGAAGTTAGCGAAAGTGAATTCGTGTTTTTCCATGCATTCCAACTTTCATTCTTTAGGTCCGTTAATTAATGAATACAAGAATAACTTAAGTATTCAAAACACCGTACGTACTCTTGCTCACTCATACCTACAATAAGAATTCAATTTCTACGTCAAGCAGGGCAGAATTAAGTCACCACTAACTAGAGACACACGAACAGTTTACCACTTGTCGCCACTTCACCAATTTCTTGTCCTGTACACCTACATAGCTATATTCAACTACTTTTATAGAAAAAAAATGCAAATTCATCATATCAATCCGTAACAGTTGATAACTGCAACGTGGTGAACACGGGCCTTCAAATGAAAGAAAAAATTGGTAATTATTTCAGAGTAATTAAAACACAATATATTGAAGACTCATTTATTGCTCAAAGTAAAAATAATCATGCTACACACAAGCACAAGCTGTCCTACTATTCTACAAACGGACCGCCATAGATTCAGATCAAATGCACCGTAGCGAGCGGATGCTATACGCAAAACCGCGCGTTACTAAAACTTGCTCTTTAATTTAAAAAAGTCTATCACAACTTAGAAATGGAAGATAAATAAACAAATGAATGTGCTTAGACTGATGAACAATGTGTTTGCAGATGACGAGTTACAATACATCCCAGAGAAAGGTCTCTGATGCAATAATGAATTGTGATTACTCACGCCAAAACAGCTTTTAACACAACTTACTAATATATCTTCAAGATGCAGGAACAAGTAGGTACCTGGAATAATTTTGATATTAATGCAAATTCAACTTCGCTTAACGTGTGTTGAAAACTTGAAGACACTTACGTCTAATTATAAAAGACAAAGAAAACAAAATATTATGTAAAGAAAAACAAGGATAACACCAAACACAAAAACAAAACAAAGTCTGCATGTAAGTTATATAATGTAATGGAATTCAATTTCTTATAATTGAGCTAAGCTTATCACCAAAAAAGAAGCACGGCATGCAAGTTACCTAGTTTAGCACAGACGTAAAATAAAGTAAAAACTTTTAAGCTATAAAGAGCCACGAGTCAACTATTTATTCTAGTGATGTATACCTACGAGTGATTAAATACTATTGTTAAGTATCCACCATAATATCCAACCGAAGGGGCTGGAAGATTTGCGAAATACACCTTTACCAGAAATACGCTGTGCAAGGATTGGAACCACGCACTTATTCCAAATGCTTTTTTCACTATCTGCATCCACGTCCTTAGGGAGCATTAAAGACTTAAGACTTGAAAAATGAATCACATAATTCTGAATTCTGTTTAGAAAAGTACCTACGACATGAACGAAACCTACACCATTCATAATAAAAAGAAAATCAAATTAGATATGCCTTCACTATGCCCAAGCAATTAAGTGATCGCAGTGTGATTATGTACTTAAGACAAGCGTGAGAAACGAGAGAATGTAGCCCATTGGATTGAGGCGTTAGTCGCTTCAGTTTCCACGAGACACATCAACCTTACTGGGAACACTAACTGATTAGACAAAGCCATTAGATGGGAAATATGTGACATTGGACCTAATTTTATGTGACTGATTGAGGAAAGCTTACTTCAATGATTTATTCAGTAGAAAACTATTTCGGCTCACTAGAAAAAGGGGCGATGGCGTGTAATTTATACCTATGACCAAGAGAGGAAATAGTCCTTTCTTAGACTATTGCTTATACTATGTGGGGTTGAGAGGCCTAGGCATCGTTGGGAGCGAAGATGCATCACAAACAGTTTCGCAGGAGCTCCTTGAGCGCACAGGCGTAGCCTTGATCCGGAAAGAGACCTTGGGGTCACTAAAGCCTCTTGCGGACGCCCTGAGGAGTTTGGGTGGATTGATCTGCTTTTGAACGGAGGTGCGCTTGTTAGAATAAGGACCACAATGGCTCACGCACACTGGTCCACCATCAAAGATTAAGTGCGGGAATTCAACCCTCATAGAGGTTTGATTGGTGGGCACAAAAATAATGATGTGTTAAGGCCTAAGTATAAAGGTACCAAAGACAGCGTGTAGCGGGATCAAATAATGTTCACACTCCAATACCAACGCTTATTATTAGTTTCCTTTTTAGGATTATGGTTTAGCTATTAAACATTACCTATACTTAATCTAATAGGCAGCTGCTTAGCATACACTACAGATATCAAACGGATATACACGTGACATTAAGTAGTTTTATGTAGTAGTAAGTAGGCTTATGTAGAATTACTTAAACGACTTGATCCTATTATGCTATCGACTAAGCAACGAAAGTTGCATTGTTATTTCGCTCTACGCTTTTATTGTTACATGTCTGAGGGATTAACCCACGGATAATATCTTGGGTGGCTGAACTGACTGCCCATAGTTTAAATGACAATCTACTTGTACTTATACATCATGATTTCCGTGCTCTAGGGCTTTGATGACTAGGTAATTGTTGACGATTTAGAAAGGCGATGGCTACATATTTGCATCTTACCATGCCTGTATTCTATATCCTACAATAATGTAAATGGCATTCGTTAGCGTTACATTCATATTTTAAGCACTTGAAAGAACTAGAAACAAAATCATGACTCCGAATGGACATTAAATTAGATGTAATGGTTGTACGGAAACCCTAGCTATGTGCATGTGAGCAGGAAAATTTCATTCATTTGCATAACTGTGTATGAAGATGAATGCTGAATATAAGATAGCGGCAGCGGGTCAGCAGACCAAGATAGGTACTGCACATAATGTATCAATGCTAGTTCAATGGCCGCTTTTTGTATCTACTTGACTGACATAGGTACTCTTAGGCAATCTAATGAACTTTGGCAGAAATTACCAGTGATCCGCCTGTGATAACAGTATCCGACAATAATAACGATCTACAGATGAAACCTTTGTCATACCTTTTTCCCGTTTCAAATATCTGGATAGTTATATGGTTTTTCACTTACCCTTAAGCTTCGTTTACCTTACCGTGAGATGCTGCTGCTCCATCCAAGAAATTACCTGAATCAAAATAAAGAGTCCTGTTAGTTTCTAGATATTTTTTCTATATATTCTTATACTAGATTATCAATAGATACATATTTTGGACACCCACATAACTGAATCATCCGTAGCTTTGCTAAGGAATCTAAACTATTCAAAGTTAATAGAGTTTTCGTCGGTTCGGTACCCGAATGTCCTTGACAAGGTCCAGTCGGGAACAGTGCGTGAAACGGGATGGGAACAGGTTGGACACACGGACAGACGGACCGACTAGCACAGTTAGCCGCTGCCACCATAACTGGGTCACCATATATATATAGTGAAGTTCAAGGCGCAACGCTCATTGCAAGTTAAACTCTCGCACAGGCAACACGCACTTTCACCGGTGACGATAAAGCTACCTCGTGGAAGATAACGTGATTCAGTGTTAGTGATATACCCCCAGTTCGAGATAAGGTAAGGTTTTTAAAGGTCCATCCCTTAGGACGAATGGTGGAATAATTGAAGTGTTCGGTGTTTAGAATAATTGTGTGAAAGTTGGAGAGGACGCTCCTGATAGCAAGTGACCACGTGATTTAATAGATAAGGCGTTTCACAAGTGATTTTGGTGATACAAAATGTTTAGTTTTTCTTATAAAAAGTTATATTTGTAAGTTTAAAAGTGATTGTTTGTTTTAAAAAACATATATTGAGAATAAACATTTTTCTTGTATCAAAATTGCTGTGAAATCATTTTATAAGTGTATTTATAAAAAGCTGAAATATACTCAATTATTTTATTCATATTTTATGTTAGGACACTCCTGAAAATTTAAGAGGCTGTGGTAAAATGGTATATTGTTTCAAATAATTAACCGTAGTTTTATGCGTAATTAATTTCTTATTCATTGCATAAAAAACAAGATGAAATATATATATATATATGGTGCTTCAAATCAACAGGATTAGTTTCTTTGAAGTTATGAATGAATGTTAGAAAATTATGAATGCGCGATGGTTTACAAAAAATCGCATATACCTAATTGTCTGTTAATATGTATGTGAATTAATTGCTTTAAGTATATATTTATAAATTTTACGTTATCTTTTAATTTAAAAGCTTTTAAAAGATGTTGCTGTTTTGTTTAACATACTTTTAGAAATATTTTAAAATTTAAGGATTAAGGATTTTAAATTTTCTTAACTTGCAAAGCGAAGCAAGACTCCCTGGACTTTCGCAACTATATGTAGTTATTTATGCCTTATTATTCGACGCTAGACAAGGTAAATGAATAAAGATATTCCTTACAAGGATACTCAATGAGTAGCTGAGTCAAAAGGCCAGAAAATCAAAAAAGCAATTTGTCTAACAACCGGAAATAACAGCTTTCTATTAACTTCCAGTAGTAAGTACTCAACTTAATAAGCCAAGTTCCGACTTTGTACACGGGTCGAATTAAAGAATATATAAAACACGAACACAAACAAAAACAAATTCTGAATCAATTTTCGTTGAGCAAATGACGGAACAATGATACTAATCAGTCACGAACGTTTCACACTTATTATGAACTTCCACGCGACACATTATTTTCACTGTCCGCTTTAGTCATGTAAATATGAACCTTCGCTTTCTAAAATGTGAAAATGTTCACATAATGCATGTTAACCCTGAATTCGTCGCGGAGAATCCAAAGAATAAAGAAAAAAAAAACATTCTTAAGTAACTAATTTGATGTAACACAATGGTAGCAAGTGCATTGAAAATATAGTTTTACAAAGAGATTTTCCAACGCTTATAACGGTATTTTTTGCTCATAACACGTTGGATTTAAGATAAAACTCGCGTTATAAATGATAATCAATTTTATCTCATCCGGTAGCTTGTTTAATTGCTCTATTCTTTAAATAGAGCGAATCAATCCATTTATTACGCTTAAATATTCAAGTTCATTTAGGAAAAGTAAATCGAATTAATTTGTCAGTTTTGTGTTTAGGTAGGTACCTACTTATATTTTCTTAGCAGTCCGATATAAAATTAAAAGAGACTGCCATTTTAAACGGAAATTAAATAAAAATATTCTTTCAACTTCCATAATAGTTTGTAAACAAAAGATTAAGATCTTGACGCTAGACGGGTGTTATGATACTTGTGACAGGTTTTTAAGTAATTAAAAGTCTTGAAACGTGCGCCGGCGCGTGTTGAAAGTGGCGAGGAAAGCTGCTGCGATCGGAATGGCCAATAATCCGCTTGCGTGCCAGCTGCCCGGTCCCGTCGTCGACGCGTTTCTCGCTCCAACATTGTATACGTACTCGAATGTAATAACGTATTCCCAGAAATTAAGAAACGTTATGTCATCGTGGAAATAATGTTTTTATGATAAGTAATATTGATAAGCAACTTTATGTATAACCGATATCAGTAACTCAGGTCCCTTTTCATTACCTATATTTTACTAAGAAAATCTATAACCCAATGAGAAAATAGTTTCGGGTTAGGGTCAGATAGGTGTAATCATTAAAAAGTTCAACCTGGTAAATACCAGTCCGTGCATCTATAAAATCATTATAAAAATAAGTTAAACGCCATTTAAATAACATCATTTTGATAAAATTGTTAGTGTAAAAGACATAAACGCTACAAATTATTTCATAGTAGAGATGATAAATATTCGTAAGTAGGTACTTAGTCGTCATCTTGTGACGAGACTAACGAAATGCTCGATCCACTCATGTCCAAAAAACTTTAAGTGAAAGTTGTGTTGGCGGACGTGAGAGGCAATCTCGTCATTCACCGGCGACGTTGGGTAATCGAAATGTTTTTAAAACGAAAATTATATATCTACTGACACCTTGCCCGCGGGTTTCTTTGGGCCCTTTCGGATGCATAAAGAAATTTCTTTCTTTTTTTATATCGATTTTTAATTCTCGATGTAAGACTCGAGTCTTTACAACAACAAAAAAAAAGGAAAGAATCTTCGATGTTCCGGAATGCAATCGAATCGTTTGCAACAGAATTTGAAAACGTTTGGGAAACAAGTTAGATGTAGACTTAAATGATACGTTAATAAAGTCTTTTTGTAGAAAAGATCAGCTTACCTGCTTCTTCCAAAGCAATACAAAACACATGTTCGTTGAAAATTATTTATGCATTCCCATTGTTTGTTTAGAAATCAGATACAATGTGAACATAATAATTGAGATGAAAGACGGTGATTGACACGATTGAAGGCTTAAAGTAGGCGCTGACCCAAATTGAACATGTGCATCTTGAATCAGGTGTACCGTACGATTGATCCGCATCGAGAACACGCTGAACACGGTAACGGTGTGTGTAACGCGCCTATGGATCACTTGCGGAACATAGTTCCTACATTATCATTACAGCTGTATCTAATCAATCGCGGGAATTGATGATGCGTCTGTATCATAGCTAATGTTACGTTACTCTTGGAGAAACCGCTACTACAGTACACTTTGCCTAAACTTCCTTTTCGAGTTTACAGTGTAGGTGGATATTTGTGTCGTTTTTTAATTTAGTTGCAATAATTAACCCAACTATTAGTAGGTACAGATTCATTGTTAAGACTTAGCAGTAGGTACCTATGTTTATAAAGGTCTCGATCGTTTATTGACTGTGTATAGGTACCAAGACAAGGAATCACTAGACCCTAAAATAAAAAGGGCTTGGACTTGTAGAGATTTGAACGGATGTGACCATAAATGCTAAGCATCAAATCAGATATCTAGTATTAAGTTAAATCTTACGTCATAATAAAACTGAAAAATATTTACCTACAAATTAATTAGGTATAATAATACCTAATCATGTAACATAACTCAATTACATGTAGTTATACAGTTAGTCACGTAGTTTTCAACGATGTATGTTTATTACGACTGAATAAATTTCAGTCCACGCTCATATCCGCGTACAGAACACGCACGGACTTACGGATGGTTTTAGAAAGCGGATTGCACGCTGGACCGGTCATTGAGCAGGCGAAAATAGTCAAAAAACGCGGAAGATGGAAACAAAAAGAAGTTTTCTGATGATAAATATATATTTCCGTAATTAAAACTTTCATTTTTCTCAATTTTTTGTTTTTTTTAGGCTACTCAGTATTTATCTAACTAAAGCAGAATTTTTAGCTTAAAATAAGAAACATCTTGAATCAAATTTAATAAAAACTGTGCATCAAACATCTGAACTGCAAGAAATCGCACAATTGGAAACGTCGCGGGCGGCACGCACAAGAGGAAAATTGACAAATGGCTGGTGAAATTTGCGATTCTCATTTTTCCACGGTGAATTTCCGATGAAAGTTGGGAGCGAGTTGGTCACAACGTAATAGCAGGTCTGAGTCCTCACTCCGAAATAAGAAAAACGTTAACCTTGCACGGCAGTGGCACACACGCGACCGGACCGCGTTGCTTTCACCCATCGCCATGTTTGCCGCGCCTTGCGCTAGCCGTTCTGCGTTACTAGACAATATAATTATACTTGATGCTTTAAAAATATACCTTTAGTCAGTTTTAAAGGAAATAGGTACTGTTTCTAATAATATACAATACCACTAATATACCCAACGCGCTGAACACTCAAGAGGACCCAATATACTTAATTAAAAGCCAAATGAAATAAAGAACATGAAGGCTAAAAATAAAACATTTATAAATATCTTAATTCGCATCTATTTAAAAAGTTAGTCCGGATTTTAAAGTAAACCACCTGCATGGAAAACTGAAATAAAATAATGATCAATGAAATCAAACAATAAATAAATCACTATAAGAACCTACTGTAAATAAACAATGATTGATTATTATTTGATTTATGCAAATGTAGGTCGGCTTGGACGTGAAGATCCGCGACGAACGAAAGTGAGGCTAAGTTTCTCGTGCGTTGCAACGCCAAGTTCAGTCACCTGCGCCAGCCAAGGGTTACTAGGTCATGGTGCCACGCCACCTTCAAACTTGTCCGTAAATCGATCCAATACAAAATAGCAAACCGATAGGTACCCATGACTAATAATAAACTAGGTATAATTTTTCTTCAAATTTTTCTCTTATTATAAAACAAAATCGTAAAGAAGGATAATAGTTACTTACTGTTTTTTACCAATAAATCATGGCAGTATATGGATAGTTATTCTATCAATTGAACGTCGTCATTACATACCTAAATAACATCATGTATGTAGTGTAGCGGTTTACCAGTAAGTGGCGGCAACAAAGCATACATAAAACATGAGTGATGACGGCGCAAGTCTTGCGACAACAAATTTCTCCAAAGAGAATCTCGACGGACCCGCTGTCACCGGCGACCGGTGCGCAGGCGCAGCAGTTCTACCATTAGGTATAAATACGTGTGCGGGTAAAACGTTTCTTCAACTGATGGATAACAAACTCAGAACGTAACAATCCCTCGATAATAAAACATTTACGAACTCATTCACGTTTGCTCTTCCCGGCCACTCGTAGGCCGTGATGTAATTTTAGTCAAGTAAGCCGGAAGTCACAGCAAGTGTTAATTAAGTAGCTTGCTTTTATCGGCCGAAGAAAGTAGACCGTTTGACATATCGTGCATAGCGAACTGTTAAAATTTACGTCAATTTATATAACTAGCACCTTATTAAGTAGGTATGGCAAGAGGTGACATCCGAAGAACAGTTACAAAAGACTGGGTCACCTGCATTCGAGGGCTGTCGGACATACGAGTAACATACTTCTAGGCCGGATAATGTGGACCGTGGTGTAGCGTAGCGTACGCAATTACACATCTGCCTAAATCGATGCGATAAATTACTTAAGCTTCAAATTATAGATAGGTAGGTAGGTACCTACAGAATCTAGAGAAAAATTTAAATGAGTCAGAAAATTAAGTAGGTAGGTAGGTACTGGTACTATGTCCAAATAGGCAGGTACAAGTCGACGCGATACATTTAAAAATTTAAAGTAAAATATTTCATTACTTAGTTGACGTATAGAAGGTACCTACAGGTAGGTACTACTAGGTATGCACGCAAAAAGCGCAGTTTCATTAAAACAGAAAGCAGATTGCTTTAAAAAATGCACTGTACTTACAAACGTCCTCTAATTAGAGACGCGGGCATCCTCGTAAAAATACAGAGAAGGCGACGTCAGGGGCCACTCTACTTTCTAAGCAACTCTAAAAGCAGGCAATCAATTCGCGCGAATCACTCATCAGAACACTTTCTAATCGACGTCCATTGCGCGAGAGCACAATTAAATTAAGTATCTATGTAAGATTTATTTTTCAAAAATTATCGTCGTGTATATGAGACGTAACCAAAATAATTTTGATGATTTTTTACTTACGACATCTTTTGTTTGTCTACAGATGCATCACACAGTGACGGGATGGGCGCTGCTGGCGCTGATCAGTTCATCGGCAGTTCTCCATACGCTGGCATATCCTCAGCATGTCCCTCTTATATCACAGGTATGGTTTTATACCGCTGGTACTTACATTCAATTGGTACTTGGATACCCCCTTTAAATCCGTACAAACGCGAACAAAAAATGTATGTTTACATAATTTTTCAGCAGAATTTTTTAAGTGTTTTCTATAAATTGCTGATCGTTCCTAAGTAATACTTACAAAGTGTTTAATTAAATTCCAGGCGACGAGTAGTGTTCGGACACACAATCCCCAATATTACAGCAACTCATTACCCATGCCCCAGCAAGAACAAGCCCAAGAGCGAAAATTCGCAGAAAAGTCCAATGCCTTGAAAAAAGTGGCCTTAGATGATATTGATGAAATACAGACGAACTCCGTTTCTGAAGGAGGTTTCTCATGGTCAAACATGCTTGGTAAGTAAAAATGAGCATTAAAATGCGCCATTTCTATTGGTAGTTTTTCCTCACTCATTCACGCGTAGCTCTACTGGAAAGCCAGGGGGCTGTAGCCACATTAATAAGCTATACTTTATAGAAATTTTGGTGCAATGAAAACGTTATTTGACGACTTAGATTAATAATTAATACCCTATTAATTTAATTATTTCAGGTATGCTCATGCAAATGATTTTCAGCCCTGGCGCAACAGGACCAAACAAGAGTGACAGTATCGATTCCGACTCAGTATCTCCGTCACCTTGGGCTAACTTACTCTCAATGGGTCTTAAAATCTTGACTGCAATTCTCGGAGGCGGAGCATCAAGCGACGGTATTGACAAAGTAGACAACGGCTCATCTCCTATGCAGGTACATTAATAATTACCATTTTAAAAGAAATTTTGTAAAATTCCATCATGTAGGTATATCTCATAATGAGAAAATCACACCCATGACCACCGCCAAAGCTTCAGCTCTGAAGTTATCATTAATGTACAAAAAATGCAAACATCATTATTATATTTATCCATACTGATCCACTAACATAGTTTTCTTGTAGATAAGTGCATAATGACAATTAAGTACCTACTTATAAACTTTAGAATCACTCCAATAATGTAAAAAAAGCACCAAGTAAGTTGACCCTCACCTGTAGCAGACATCATTATGTCAAGTAGTTAATAGAAGCCTTAATTCACTACAAATAACTAGTACCTTCACATCCGGGGATCACCTCAGAGAAATCACTTTAATAACTATTACTACTTCATTTTAAGTATTAAAAAAATCTTGAATATTTAAATTTTCCTTGAGGTCTTTCCCATCTTCAAAATGTAAATAGTAAGATTTGGTTACGGAGACGGTGTTGCTTCTCGCTTGCTTCAGGGTATATTGGCTGCGGTTCTGTCGACGGTGCTCGGTGCAAAAGATCCCGACCAGGTCGCCTCCATGGCAAAGCAGGCTGGAGAGGTACGCTACCCATCCTTCCTTCTCCCTTTTTATGCAATTATCTATATGCTATTCTTTTTAGTGACAATGAATGCAAGATTTTAATAATTTTTACGATATATCGGATTATGTGGTTCTTTTCCAGGGCTCCAATGACTTAACAAGAAGTTCTTGAACGGTATTTTTTTTTCTTTCTACAGTTCATCAACATCGTCGTCAACCTTTTGGATGCCTTGAAGACCTCATTCTCTCACAGGTCGCTGGCTGCGCGATCAATGGGCCGCAAAGATTCAGTCAGTGATGCAGCGCTCGCTGGCATTGCTATGTTCAAAACCTATGTAAGGTCTTTCGGAACAAATGACGATAAGTGTCTGCAGAAATACGTATGTGATGCTAACACTGAATGCTCCGATGACATCGGTCCCAAGAGCGTATTCTGTCAATTCGGAACGTAAGTACCCATTTATTCATTATTTTCCTATCTATACCAATTTTTGGTAACGAATTTACGTATCGACTGTCAAAGTCAAAGTCAAACTGTGTAGAAATATTTAAACCGAAAATAGTTGAAGGCACCATTCTATTCATTATATTCTTCAGGAATATGAATTGCCATCATTCAAGCATTTTACCATTCTTGGTATTTGCTTTCTTCTGCTGCATTAGTCTCTTTATCTCATTCCAGATAAGAGATTTCTCCGAAAGACACGCTTCAAACTATGAATAGGTACTTCTACTCTTTCTGTTATTCAGGCATGCACTAAGCACCTATATGAGAATAGTCCATGTTGTAAAAACATTAGCTACTCCTAGAGTGCGGCAGAATCGCTGCAAAACCTGCAGCTAATTCTGGGCGGCCTGGTTGTCTTCTCTGTAGGGTCTTTACACATCGGTCTGCGCATGAACTTAAATTCAAGGTTATGTTCAACGAACACGTCTCTACGGGATGTGGACCGCGTACACCGCCGGTTGCTGTCAAAGGCGGAGCTCTCGAGTGAAACATCCCTCTTAAAACCAACTTTAAGAGGGACTAATCCCCACATACTAGGTGACAGTGAGATACGAATAAGGGGCTATACAACTTGTATCTCTGAGAAATCAAATCTGACAAAATGATACAACAGAGAATCTACAGTATAATAATAATAAGCTGGAGTATCACTCATATTGATTATCTATAACTCACCGATACAATACGATGGCAGCTATGATATTTCTGGCATACCTATTTACTTGTATTCTAGCGTGCCCTGAGTCCTTGACCCATTCTCCACCCGGTTTAGTAGTACAACTTGTGCACAAATGTTAAAAATA
Source organism: Hoplodrina blanda (assembly GCA_949316365.1). NCBI lineage: Eukaryota > Metazoa > Arthropoda > Insecta > Lepidoptera > Noctuidae > Hoplodrina > Hoplodrina blanda. Next base: position 10,029,883 of record OX438589.1, read on the forward strand.
TCTGATCTAATAAACCAATAATTATCCTTTTTCACAGCTACGCTGCCAGTTTCGTTCTGGAGAGACAATCCGGAGGCACTTTCAACGATTTCTACGAAGCTGGTCGTCGTGGCCGCTCGGGTGTGGACTGTCGCCAGATGTATCTTCAGTGTAATGAAGTTTAATGCCAACAGAGAACCCTCTAAAACATCTTGTAGTGCGACTTCAAAATTAGTGATAACAAATCTTTAAGTAACGTATCGTTTCCAAAGTCTTGGAATTGGTTAATTTTTAAAATCAGTTTTCACAATAATATGAAGGAAGTGTTACAAAAATAGTCAAAATACGATTTTGTTTTGATTTCGGTGGGTACACAAAAAGTATTAAACTACTGACGCAATGAAATATGTTGGCATATTGTGCTCAAAACTTATCCCATCGCACTAATTAAAACAGCGTCAAGAATAGTGTTTAAATAATTTATTAAATTATTTATTTATTTAATTTATTTTAGAAGTAAATGAGTAAACGGTAAAATTGTCCCACATTGTTATACGGTCCATTCCATTAAACCCTTAGAAATGAGTATTGTAAAATGTTGTGTAATTGGCACATTGTTTATTGTATAAACGATGAAATATTCCGCCAGTTTCTCGATAATTGACGACTGATGTAAAAAGTTATACGTGATATAAATAAATATTTATATCACTTACTAGTTAAGTAGTATTTATGTATATTTTGTGCGACTGAGTGATTGAGGACGTCCTTGTGTGCTTGTGATTGTAAAATAATAAAGATTAATATTTATTTTTTGGTTTTTTTGCTATTAGGTACCAATTACCGAAGGTTATTAAATAAAATAGGTTATTATCTCGCGACATACATAGAAACGTATGTTTTCTAGAAAATAGCTACATAAAAATACCGCTATAATAACTCCACATAATGGACTACACAAAGCCAAGTAGAGCGTATTATGCACTCATGGGCGCTTGCACATCCCACTGTCAGTTAAACCTTGACATTCGTTGACACTGCTTGATAGTAAGATGACGTTAGAAAATCTTCTCTCCCAAGTGGGAATAGGAACAAAGCAACTGACTGACAGGTAAGTACCTTAATAATTTTATAAGCTCGAAACTGTAAGAAAAGTGATTCAAAGGAATAGGTAGTAACAGACAAGTGCTGGGTTAACTTTCCGATCCATGTTTAATCAGCCCAATGTTTTTTATGGCCACTTTTAAGATTCCTCATACAAACGGTTTCGAAGGAACCATTAGGTACGGAAATGTAATATACTGGGTGTAGTACTACTTCCGTCCAACTTCCTAAATCCACAGTACCGTTACTGAGATGCCCTTTCACGCCGAAACTACGACAAAATAATAGTAGTCACAACGATAAGTTTAACTTATTGAAAAAATTACTTAATTTATAATTTTAATAAAACAACAAACAAAACCAGCAGAATTTGATTGTATTTGTCAATTTATTTGTAAGACAATGAGTAGTTAAAAACTCTTTCTAGAGTGGCTATCTTCTAGGACAGCAAACGACGCGTAAACACGATACTTTTGCGCTGCAAATGTGATATATTATGCTAACTTTCACGCGAAAATAATTGTGCGTCAGTTTTATTTAAGTAGGCACCTTTCTACAGCCTCAGATTATATGTATATTTACCATTTATTCCCGCTTTAGGTATTCGGAGATTCCAGTCCACGATCATCATGTGTATTATGCATACGAACCATCTGCCCCTTCTCACGGGCCAGTTGCAACTTCCAAGCAGTAAGATTATCTTTTTTACTTAATGTTGATCCTCCCGAAAAACCAGGTGGGTAGGTAATAATGTTGTCAACCACTTCGTCGAGCAGACTATCAAAGCCTGTTCTGCCCCTAGTGGCGCGCGGCGCTGGGCTAGATGACGCTGTAGTTGCCTAGGAAAAAATATAAGACCACACGAAACAATGCAACTCTTGTGCAATGGGTAAAAAAATAAATTCGAGATGTAACTTAAATTGAATTGGCACGCGCGCGTTTAAAATGCTGCATTCAGTGTGGCAAAATTTTAAAGCCTCGTCCACTAAATAAAACGTTACTCTAGTTTGAAACCTCTAATGAATTATTTCAATAGGCTCGCCCCATATTGCATGGGACTTTAAAAACATAACTGGCGAAATGTGGGTGTACTAATGGGCAGTGGCGGCTGTACCTTAAGTGCGCTCGTGCGCTGAACCACCAATTCAAAAATCAAAAATTACAAAATATTAAGTACTTACTTCATCTTTATTTTTAAATTACCATTTTAATAGTTATTTTTAAACATACAAAAACGTATAAAAAAATTAAATCTCCAATTATGGTGAAACAGTTTGAGCGCTTTACTAAACTATTAAGACTTATTTTCCTGTAAAGACAAATTCTCGTGCGCTTCGGCGAGTGCACGAGGACTGCTAATATAACTTGTAGGAGATACGAGTTAATACGCCTGACGCGTGAAACAGAAGATAGTTCATAGAAAAGTACCGAGTAATGAGTGGGTTCTCGAGCGCCGCACGTGCGAACCGAGGATTGCCGAAAGCACCCGATGTTTGACGAATTGGCGAAAACGACGCGACGGCAGCCATGATTGACATCTCGTTAACAGACTACCAGTATAATTTGGTTTCCTATCTATTTGCATACTTTTTGAAGACCTATAACTTGGCATACTTTTGTTTGTCCTAATTATATTTTCGCATAATATTATTTACGCATAACAGCTTTACGCATAATTTTTTAAGCATAATTTCTCTAATCATAATAATGATTAGGCATAACATTCTAAAGCATAAATAATATCAACAGATGGTCGCTCTGGACGGTAAAAAAAAAAAAGCTACCGCCCTATCTCCCGTCAGCCATGTCGTCGGAGCTCCGCCGGCCTTCGGCCTACGCTCCTCATGTCCCAAAGTCGGACTTCTGGGGCCATAATTAATCATAATTTCAATAGATGGTCGCTCTGGGCGGTAAAAAAAAAGCTGCCGCCCTATCTCCCGTCAGCCATGTCGTCGGAGCTCCGCCGGCCTTCGGCCTACGCTCCTCATGTCCCAAAGTCGGACTTCTAGGGCCATAATTAATCATAATTTCAACAGATGGTCGCTCTGGGCGGTAAAAAAACAAAGCTGCCGCCCTATCTCCCGTCAGCCATGTCGTCGGAGCTCCGCCGGCCTTCGGCCTACGCTCCTCATGTCCCAAAGTCGGACTTCTGGGGCCAAAAGTAAGTTATGCGAATTAAATTTATGCCAAAACAAATTAGCCTTCAAGATAATTATGCCAACATAAACTGTATGCCAAAAAAAAATATGACAAAGTATTATTATGGCAAAACAAATTATACCAAAACCGTTATGCCAAAGTATATTAGGAAAAAGAATATTATGCGAAAAAAGGGGAGCCGTATAATTTCACTGTATGTGTGACGCGTTAATTATTGTTTATTTATATTACCGTAATTGTTTTTAGTTTTTGTTTCGATTTTTTTCGAGAACTTTTATTCTACACTATGTAACAAAAACCCTGTCGGATCAGTGTCGCCGTTGATCAGTTTTTACCCGACTACGGCAAAGCCAAAAGGAGGGTTATGATTTTGACGGTATGTATGTATGTATGTGTGTATGTATGTATGTTTTTATGTTTTATTTTAATTTAATTACTTCTACTTTCTTCTTTTTTTTTTTCACTGGGGAAAAATAATAATCTCAAATCCATTAAATGGTTACGTATATGAGTACGCAGTACGATGCCGAATAATACCCTTAAGGATCGGACAGGGTTTTTGTTACAGGCTGTATACTGTGTATGGTGTTAGTACCCGATTTTAATAAAAAGGTGATTGAACATTTCGCTTCAGAAAAATGTCGTCGCATTGATTTAATGTATAAAAAATAAACATATATTATGTCAATGTTTGTTTTGTTGCATTTTCTAATTTTAATATTTTAGTAAAGTGCACCACCAGTTCGATAACCCACCAGCCGCCACTGCTAATGGGTACACCTCTGCCTCTGCCTTCGTGGATTACAGACGTGATATTATGTTATTAATTTTCCGGATTGTTATGAGAGAGTAATTACTTATTACTTTAATGAAAATATGAATAAAATTGACATGTTTTGAGACCCCAGGAGGCCTACCACCATCTCTTAAAACAGTATTATTTTAATATTACTTTGCCTTGCACGTTGTTGGATTTTCAACGCTCGACTCAGCGCCGAGAGTTGAAAATCCTACAACAGAAATCACTAATAATATTAAAATGGTACTGTTTTAAGAGATGGCGGTAGGCCCCTGTTGTCGCGCGGTGCATGCACATTGTGCAGCTGGCGATGATAATAAATTGATCAGAGTGAAATCACAAATTATTACGCAATAGCGCTTTGTGCACCAAATGAAACAATTAAGGGCATTGGGACTTTTAAAGCTGTAAAAAGCGTTCGTCAATTGCTAAAAAAAACAGTTTCTTGCCAGGGAGGTAGTCTATAAGGCATTATTTTTATTTTTTTCAATTGATGCAGATAAAATATTTTAAATCACGTATAAATCTCAATCACAAAAAAACATACGATGGTTGAAAGTTGCGATGGGTAGATTCTCAACTCTTTTTACCCGACTGCGGCGAAGCCCAAAAGGAGGGTTATTTTAAAAGTATGCAATCGTACATTTAAGGTTTTTTGTTTCAGCAACTATGGAGGAGCTCATAAAAGTGGAGCGTCAATGTCTGCACTTACGCTGCTAGCGTTCTTGTTCTTCCTTCACATTTTGCAGCAATGCATTAAAGATCACATGACGGATATGAGCACGCCTCCAGTCATGATAATGACGGCCGGAAGAGAAGGCGATGATGCAATTACAAAATCAACAACTTTTAACAAAATCGATAAAACCGGGATGACAGAACTTGGTATTAAAGACATTTCTGAAAATGACCAAATGGATGCGATTAAGCAAAATAAAATAACCGAAAAGTATGGTGTAAAAAATCCATACGAAAATGACAATTTATCAAATAAACGTCAATTAACGAAAATTAAAACCGCACATGTAACAAAATCAGATGAAACAAAGCAAAAATATCTTTTTAAAAATTACGCAAACCGTAGCGCTTACTTCGATGGGTTTTATAGTGCTATGGATGAAGAATAAATGAACGAATGAATATAAACAACCTTGTTTATCTTAAGATTTATTAAGAAGTATTTATTATTTTAAAATATACATACTTTTTCACTTTTCTAATAAAAGTCATTTATTAATTGAGCTCTAAATATTACATATTCAACTAATCAAAGGCTGGGAAAAGTTCTCCGTATTTTTTAATACCAATTCAAGACAATTTTTATTTGAGTTCAATTAATTTGTGTCGGTTTGAATACCGAATAATGCCACTCGATGATTTTTTAAAGAAAGTAATGTTGTTTTGAGTATAATAAGTATGAAGACATTAACGAAGAATTATTAGAACAGTATTTTAAAATTGTATACAGGTTTATGGATTCAAAAAATCTATTTAATTTTTATATTAAAAATAAGATGTTCATGATTTTTAAATAAATTATTTAAGGAAATACAGAACGCCACTCAGAGCGAGTTACGTCATCTCGGCACAAGAAATAACACGGCTATCACTTGTCAACTGCATGTGGTTTTAACCACTCACCAAATACTACTAGGTACTAGCCACTCACTGCACTATACATATTATAGTGGTGTTTATACCGAGGTGACGTAACAAGATGTCGCCTTGACACCGAGTGATCGTTTTGGTACGAAATTCAAGGTCTTAAAAGAAATAGGAAAATATTACTACTAAATTTTTTTTTTTATTAATTATAAATATATTGTTATTCGGCAGTAGTTGGCCGGTAAGTATAATTTAAACCAGTTTTGCTAAACATGCCTAATGGCTAACGCCAAATTTTTTATACACCTAAATGTGAAACGACTTAATATTATTGCACTGTTAGATTTTAAATGCAGCCGAACATTGGAAATTTAACAGTGCAATCATTATTAATATTTAATTTTTTAATAATTTTTTTTAACATATTTAAAGTTTGTCTACTGTCTGTCTGTCCACTGACCTTTCTTTTTCATCCTGTATGCTGCTATTATTATTTAAAATATGGAATTTAAGAAAATAAAATAAATAAGTGTCTATTAAATACAAGTGTTTTTATTTGCCCAACCATATTATTATATTGTAGACGAGTATTTAGATTTCAATTAATAATAAATTCATATACTCAAAGCTATTTTTGCTCATAATTGTTAGCCTTACAACAATCACATAATGCTTTAAAAAAATACATAAAGAAAGAAATCACACGTTCTTAAATTAAAAAAAAACTCATTATGAGTTCACGTATCATCACGTATCTATCTTCTAGTCGACCATCTAAAGCTAGAGAATTGTCAGTCTCGAAAACTTCACACCACACATTGCCTTGACTGTTTTTGTAAATTTGATTAGCCTTTCATGTTACTATGAACCTTATTTTTACAAGCTTTTATTTAGCTTGCACTGTTCGTATGTAAGTAAGTATGTATGTAAATAAGTTGTCCTTTCAAAATTTGCGAACCATTTTTCGACCATTTGTTGTTATCCGATTGAGCTGAAATTTTACATACACCTTTAGTTCTGTTGACAATACAATGTCCAATAATCAATATTGTTGAATTTTAAATTAAAGCTTGTTTATAAAAATATTTTTTTAAATAGTTTATTATTTTTAACATAATGTACATGTTCGTATGTGAATATGAGCCAGTTGATCATACGAATAAGAACCTTAATCACAAATAAAAGTTTAATAATCGAATGAAACGCTTCTTAAAAGTACAAACGGGTGCTTTTAACGCAGGGAGGGGTCGCCCTAGGAAGGCCTATATTGACCTTATTGGTAAGGTTCTTCAGAAAGGTCAGGTGCGGAGTTCTCGTAACCGGCGTGCTTGTATGACGAGATGTGTGAACGTAGATGAGGCGAAAGGAGTATGTAAGTATCGTAGCAGGTGGCGTTCTGTGGTTTCTGCCTAACCCATGGGAAAAAGGCGTGAGTTTATGTATGTATGTATGAAACGCTTCTTACTTAACAAAGTCAATGTGTGGACTGTGAATCACGGCCTCAATATTTGACGACTGACAGCTTTGTCTAGTTTTAGTGGCCAAAAAGCATAAAATAGCCTTTGAATACCATATTAATTCGACACCACTCGGAACACCTTATCCACTCTGTCGGTTCAACGTCAACAAGTCATCCACTGGGCGATCGATTCGGCGTTCAGTTGTCGACCACGCATCGTCAACTAGCCTACGTTTTAGTTTGCAACGCGTGGTCAACTAACCGTATACTGTCACTTGGTTTTGAAAATTAACCTTACGTCACCGGATATAAAGCCCAAATGTGTCGACTTAAAGTAAAACATTAAAACATTTAGAATATTACTTTAACTCAAGTAGGTGTCGAATCGAGGTGTACTATAGCCTTACATGTTATACAATACGTAATTAACAGAAGGGAATATAGGTACCTACAGAATGAAAAATCGAACACCAACATAATAAACTAAGAATGTCAGCCACATTTATTACTCATGTTCATTCTCAAACGCGCGACATCTCAAGAGACTTTATTTATGAAAAACCGTGTCCAAAATTTAAGTTCAATTATCTACTCATGAAGTTAAGATGAAATTAGTTAAACGCAATGACAACGAAATAAAAAGTTACACAAGACTTGAAGTAGAAAATAAAACCAAATAAACTTTCAGATATTTTGAAGAATTCTAAATCATTAATCTCGATTTAAATCAAGAATTGGGTAGAGTAAAATTTAAAAAGTAAGAAATGCTGGGTGTGTAAGTACTGCCGGTGTTCGGTTTCTCTATAGTAGTTGTAGAATAGCTCTATTTGTTTGTTTTTTTTTGAACGACCACTGCATCTATATGACAGTGCTGGAGCTCAAGTTTCATAAATCGCATAAGCAATCAAATCTCAGATAGATGAACAGCTATTCCCATTTAGGTAAGATCCTAGTTTTAAAATTCGTCTTTCATATATTGCATAAAATAACACCAAAGTTGCATTTTAAGATTCTCTCTAATTGTAAACAACGGAGCAAACACTCAACAAGACTTCAACATGGAACAAGGAGTTGCTACAAAAATCGAAGCTTCTAAGTAAATATTCTAATTGCGTCTCACTCGTTCTATATATTTTGTTTGAGTGAGCGCACTAGAACCCATTGTTGGGTCCGTCATACGATTCCAGTCAGTTTGGCCTACAACAAATCCAATCGCACGCATCTTCTCTTGTTGGCTTCTTTCTTCAATGTCCGCCCATCGTACCTGTTTTAATTATTACATGATGAAAATTCTCTGTCACACGGTTGACACACGTAAAAAAAACTCACCTTCCCAATTTAATTGATCACGGCAATATATTTTGGAACAAATTTATAAAGCAATGAACATCTTAATTGCGAAATAGACTTTGAAAGTTTATTTCTTTGTCAAGTAAAACCTTTGAAGAAAAAGAATATATTTCTTTTTGTTTATATATTTTAAAATGGTAACAAATTTTAGTCACCGAATTTTGACTAGAGATATGGTTGTAAAATTGTTAAAGACAGTCGAGTCAAGTCGGTAAAACAACCGAACTTTTACCAAGCGGTAAATACGATAAAAAACCACATAACGCAATCCAAATAAAATTATAAATGGATTGAAAAATCACACACAGTACAAAGTTCATGTTGGTATTAAAAGTTATGATATTTAAAGTTATAAGTAAGTAAATGTAATAATTTAAAAGCCGCATACCTTTTGGCAGCTGTGCTATGAAACACTTGATCAAATCGAGGTAAGTCCTTTCGTGTTAAGTTATTGTTACGAGTTTTATCGGAAATCGGACGTAAAACGCCAACATACATTTCCACAACCATATCGCTATAAAAGTGCAAAATATATGTCAACAGGCCAGTTAAAGCGTGGACTGGCGCGAATAGCACTATTGACATGAACACACTCGTAGCACAAGCAAATTATTATGTAGCTTAGTTGAGAGTGGCTATAGAAATACTAGTAATATGTAACCCACATTAAGTTTGAAGAAACGAATCAATGTGTATATACTTACAGATTTCTTTCCTGGTTTTGCTTCGTTTGGCGTCCAGTCGTCTAGTTGTAGGTAGTCTTCCATGGAGAGCTGCGATGACCGGAGAGGCTTGCTGGTGCCGTCGAGTCGAGCTGGAACAATATACAAACATAGTTAATTTCACGGTTATTACCATTGTTAATACAGGCCACCCTGTTGTTAGCTGCTCCATCAGGTTATAGAGTTAGCCAAATATTTCTAATATTGATTAGGAATATTTTGCTAACTAGTTAAAATGCAACTTAAACTAAGAATCATAAAATAATATTTTAACCAATAACCTACCTAGTTGCGCTGCGTCGTCCATTTTCTCCCACTTGGATGTAAAAACGCTTTCGACCTGTGGTGGAGCAGCACCTTACGGTTTTAGTTACAATGCTGAAATAAAACTTATTAATCCTACCCTAACCAAATGAAAAAATAGGACATTCCATTCTAATAAAATTAGGTATAAATACTTAAATTTTAAAATAACATAGAACACACAATGACTGGTTTCGCGTGAGCTTGATATGTCGTTTTCATCAGGAGGATTAAACACCATAGTTGGTTGCAGCTCGATAACAAGGCCTCACCTCAGGTTCTTGTGAATCCTCCAAAATAATAACATCGTCTGCATCCTCCATCTGGACTTCGGTAATGGCTGCACTCTGCAGTAATGTAGTAGCATCCAGTTGTATGTGATGTGATGGCGTAGTATAGAATCGAGTTTTTATTATCTCAATATCCTCTAATGTCCTATTATGGATATTTCTCTTATAACATATTTGCGAGTCAAGTTCCATGGTGCAAACATACACCTATAAGTAAAAATTACATGGTGTCACCCAAGTCTCATATAAACATTTTTTTTATATTATTTCAATATTACTACATACTTGGAAACCCTGTTGTCTAGCAAAATTCCATATATCTGCATAACTCTTTAAATGTTCATTCACTGCATCGTAAATTAAAAAAGTAAAATATCCATCAGTCAAACTTCTCTTGAATGCTCTCTTTAAAGAATTAGTGTATGATTCTTCAAAGCTTACATCATATTCATATTTTAGGGTTGGTTTTTTTACCTGAAAAGAGAAAGGTAATATTCGGTGTTATTTCAGTGCCTAGTTGTAATAATTACAGATTGAAAATGGCTGTAGTAATATAATATCAAGTCACCATCTTTCCAGTGGTTGGATCTCTTTCTTCAACTTCTCCCTCTTGCATAAAATAGTCATCAATAGACATAATCCTGACAGTTCCACCATATTCAGCTTCTCTGTCTCTAATTAATTTAGCTAAGTATGATTTTCCACTCCCAGGGGGGCCTAAAATTAAATTGAATTAATTATTACAGCTGATTTTGAACAATCAAAAGATCTTACATAAACTTCTTTTTAACCCCCGGCGCAAAAACGATGGGGTGTAATAAGTTTGACGTGTTTGTGTGTGGCATCGTAGCTCCCGAACGGATTTTGTTTTGTTTATTATTCCTCTTGAATCCAGCCGCTAGACAAGTTCTGTCTCCTTCCATTTCCCATTCCTTCTTTTTCTATCAAAGCATTGGTGTGCAACAAAGTGAAAATACATGAATGACTAAATACTGAAAGGACACTCACCTCTCAGAATAATAACTATTTTATCAGGTCTCATAGTTCGTCCAGGAGGTTCTAATAAATCATCAATCATTACAACATGCTTTGACTGACTATCATCTTTATCCTTTGATTTTTTATTATATTGATTATTGCTGTTTTCATTGTCTTTACTTAGTCCTCTTTTACGAGAATCTCTTTCACGGCTTCTACTGTGACGACTAACTTCATCTTTTCTTATATCTCTACCATGATCACGGTCTCTATGATCTCTTTCCCGGTCTCTATAGAGATCTTCACGTCGGCTATATTTGACTCGGTCGTCTCTTCTTCTGTCCTCATCACGTTCATCTCTCCTTCTGTCATCATCACGGTCTTCTCTCCTTCTGTCGTCATCACGGTCATCTCTTCTTCTATCATCATCACGTTCGTCTCTCCTTCTATCATCATATCTATTATCTAGTCTCCTTCTATCATCATAATCATCTCTAAGTGGAACTCGTGGCCGGAAGTCATCTCGCAGATCTTCTCTTGGTGCCCTTCTTTCAAAATCTCTTGAATAATGGTCACGGCTATACCTTTCTCTACTATAATCAATATCTTTTTCAGATCTTCTTGGTTTTCTTGAAAATAATTCATCAACTTCTCTTTCAAAATCTTTCCTTTTGACCTCACCATCCTTTGATTTGTGGTTATAATCAAACATATGAACAGGTTCAATAAAATCTCGAGCTGAAACAGAATGAAAACACATTACTTACAAAACTAATATCTATCTGTAAACATTATATTTTTCTCTTATATTCCTACAATATAAATTCCAAAATACTACAAATTAAAGCTAGTGAAATAATATAGAAATAAATGTATAAACAAAAAATACTTTGCAAGTTTTATTACCTTTTAATCTGAGAGGCTTATGCTCATATTCTACAATAAGAGATGGTGTGAACATTGGCTCATCTAACCACTGGGGTCGTACCGGTTGTTTTGGAACGGGGTTAATGTTACTTTCAAGTAAAGGCTTTCTCTCAGGGAGACCTCGAGGGTAGTCATTAACCATTTGATGTTCAGATAAGTCTGCCATCAGAGGGCGAATCTGAGGCCGGGGTGTAGGCATATTAGGCCGTACAGGACCTACACGAGGTGGCCCATTATCATGAAATGGTGGTGCCATATCATTTCCACCATACTGAATATTTGTGTCATAATTATACTGCTCTTGGGGCCTCCCCTCATGTGTTCTGTTTGGAGGTGGATAATTGGGGTTTAATTCCAGATTTTGTTGCCCTGAGTAATTTGGTCCTTGTCTGTTGAAGGGCATGTTATTATTTTGTCTGTTATCATATTGTTGGTTATTGAAATTCTGACTATTCTGATTTCTATTTCCATGACCATAAGGAACATTGTTCTGATTATTATAATTATAAGGTCCAGTAGGAGGTGGAGTATTCAAATTTGTAGTACTACTTGAGGGGTCTTGAGAATTTTGCCCAACAACCATAGAAAGGATATTCATAATTTTCGCATCACCAAGAATGTTATTAATTCCTTTAGAAATTGTTGTATAGTCTGGAGCCTTTGCATGGGGTGGTATTCTGGTTTGTTCTTCTGAAATATCTATAACATCTTGATTAGCATTAATACCATGTGATTTGTCAACTTCTGGTACTAAATCTAAACCAGGAATACCTTTGTTAGACCCACTTGAAGGCAGAAAGCTAGAACTTGGAGGAGCAGAGAAATTGGCATTTGATTGATAACTATTATCACTCATATTCTGATAGGATTCAAATCTATCCTGAGGATCAATGTTTTTATTATTATTACCTCTATTGTAAGTGGTTTTAGGCATATTATATTGCTCTTGCTGATATTGGACATTGTCTTGATCAGAATAGTTTTGTAAAGAATTATTTCCATAATTCTGAGTTTGTTTACTAGGAAATGCATTCTTATTTGTATTTTTTAAATTAGGTGGAATAGTTGGGGTAGCATTAGTGGCCATTGTAGCGGCAGCTGGCTGAACAGGTGGAGTTTTACTCAGAAGACAAGCTCGTTTCTGTTTCATCTGCTGTCGGCGTTCCATAAGCTGTGCACGACATGCTTCAAACTTCTGCTCATACTCTTTATATGCCTGTTTGTCAGGGTGATTTACATTGTCCATTCTCCACTTTTCAATTTCCTCTTCCCATTTTTGGAATTGAATATCAAAAAGCCTCTCTTCTTCAGCTAGTTTCTTCAGATCTTCAGAATTAACCGAAGTTTGAACTTGAGCTGGCTGAGCTCCTTCTTTAACATAGGACCAATTTGGATTATTACCTGATTGTGAATGCGTGTTTATATTAGCATGATTGCCCGGTTTGTTATTTTGATGCTGCTTAGCTGTTGGGGCAGGAACAGGTGATGGTTTGGAGGAGGCACCTCCATAGAGGGGCTCATTGTTCTCATGCGGCGGCGGTGGTGGCTGGTCAGGGGGCGGTGGCGCAGGTGGTGGAGCGGCTGTCGCCGGCGGAAGAGGTGGCATTCCACCCATAGCCTGGATAGCTTGCATTTGCTCTGCATACTGTACAATAAGAACACTTGGCTATAGAACCTTACCATATTTTGAAAACACAGACTGTATCAGAAGGCAAAGGTAATCTAAGGCAGGTAAAGGTAAACTAGTAATCTATTGCACACCAAATGGCCAAACATACTAACCTTGTCTCCATACTGGCCCTGCCATTGTACATATTGCTGCTGCCATTGAGTCCACTGCTGCCAGTTTTGCTGCTGCATTACTGCCCATTGCTCTGGGCTGTATGAGCTTATATTGGCCATATTTATGTCTGGAGCTATTGCCATTCCCGCACTCCATTGCCCCGAGGTGGGCATTGGCCAAGTCATAGTGACTAATTCTTAACAGTTCGTCACTCAAATAAGAGAAAATATTGTAATGTTTTCATTAAAGAATGCGTATTACAACATCCGGCAAATACAATTAAATGGGTCGATGATAACGACGCAAAATAACGCTAGACCGGTAGCACGGCAGCCATTTTGTTTCATTGATTTTCCTTCTCCTTCAAGTTCCGTTCGTCGACACCGCGACTCGTCATCGTATCGTGTTTGACGTTAAACTTGACATGCGCCGTGCGCGTCGCCTTTAGTTCCAGTGATGTTCGATGTCGATTGTCCAAATCGATAAAAGTAAGAATATTTTTCTTTCCTTTTCTAGGGAATAGTAACACGCAAAATGAGTTTTAAAGGCTATCTGCCATTCAGTAAATAATGAATGTAATATCTCTCATCTTACAACCAAACACGCACTTGCACAGAAATAAAAATATTAAACGGAGATTACACCCACATTTCATCACTAGTGGCGTTAAATAGTACTGAAACAGACATTTTCTAATGGCATTTCAACAAATACATTTTAATTGATATTTTACAGATGATTTGAGTACCTAAATCCAATGATGTACCTACGCCATTGACTGAACCTGTTACATTATTGCAACAGTGCTGCATGTTCGGATATCCATTACTTATAGTGTTCTATTTATTGTTTCCCCCATGTACAGATGGTGCTATCTTTGACCTCGTCTGACGTGTATTGCCTCTTATAAATCTATTTACTTATTTAGTTGCCCTTTAGTTACCCTTGTTAGGAGAATCCAATGTTTATTTACTTTTTAAGCTACTAGCGCTTAATTTATATAGGAGAATCCAATGTTTATTTACTTTTTAAGCTACTAGCGCTTAATTTATAGAATGGGAGAACATTATGAACACATAATGTTCTCTAATTCTATGATTTCATTTTAATGATTTAATTACTATTGGTAACTAATCTAATTTTATGAAAATTTTTGCTCAGGTATGTGCATTTTTATTATACTTTCTTGTCTAAAATAATAATAACGTAAAAATTTCAAACCTACGAAGTAACACTTACTATTTAAAAATTTTGAAACAGCTGGGTTGAATTGACAGATATAAAAAACAGTCAACAGAAAGTCTTTATATAAACGCAAAATTGTCTGTCGCATGAAATCAATAAGGCATTAAAAACGAATTCGACTATTTGTTACAGAAACAAAATGTTTGCCATAAGTCAGACTAATTTATTAAATTCCTTTGTTCAAGCTGAAAAGAAACTTCAATATCTTAATATATAACTACATAACCGATTTTAATCTTTGCACACCGTGTGCAGTTTGATCCAACTTGAAAGATAGGATAGTTTTTATCTTAATTATTGGTCATAAAAATTTTTATTGCAAACCTGAGCCACAGCAATGCGTGGGCCGGTCAGCTAGTTTATAATAAAAACTCAGCGTGATTTCAGACACTTTGTAAGGAATTAAATAGGTAATGTTTATTTACAAAGATATTATTTTTGTAATGACTAGCAATGGTGCCGATTCCCTTGTTCACAAACTACACTAAAATTAGAGAATTGGCATCTCTTTCTAACATACAGCGAAAGAAAAGGACGGTGACATTTTAGAACTAAGTTAGAGATGTTAAATTAGTTTTGCCTTGAACTTTTCCGTGTTTTTAGTCAATGCGTTCTGTCTGACATGTCAACTATAACTGCATGGAAGGTTGACAGGTTTAATTAATTTCCGCCCCTTTCTTGTTTTAAGACAGAAAAAGATAGAAATAGTCTAATTTTAGTTTCATTTTCGTTTCTTGACGACGTAAATCAGGTTCGCGTTGATTCACAAAAAAAAACACAAATGTTCCAAATTGTTTCGACAATTTATTCAATCTATTTAAATAAATAATTAATATAGATATCTAAATATACCTACTAGCATAAGCCCATGACTTTATCCACGTGAATGGCACTTTTCTACGGGTTTTAATTATTTTTCTAAAATTAATTTAATATAAGTTTCGGAGATTAGCAGTAACAAACAGACAGACAAAATTTTTAAAAATTGGTTGTTTGTTATTTGTCCCTTTAAAAAAAAACAGCTGTTCAGTACACTTTGACGAGTTAGACGAACATAAATGTACTGAACAGCTGATTCTTTTTATTGTTATTTTTGAAAAAAAATGGTTCTAATCGTTTCGAGTTTGATGATCGAGTATATGGCTTTCGGTTCAAGAACGACCTAAAAGTAACCGTGTATATTAAAGTTAAAAACAGTTAAATATTTTAGTTATTCAAAAATATTTGAATAACTTGCTATTCTCTATTTAGTTTCCAAACATTTAGACAAGTAATATATACACAGCAAAATATCTTTATGGAAGCGTTTAATCCTAGACCTTCACATTTCCTTTCGGAGCGTGTCCGCAGCGGTCTCCGCGATTAATGCCAATTGACCCGTAACGTTAGCCACTACGTGCTTCACCGCGGGCACCAGTAACGGTAATCGAGCCCCGAGCCCATAAACATACAATACACATATCTGTATGACTTTTCAGTAGTACTTGGTCATATTGAAATCAAAATCGTAACTTACGACAGTTTGAATTTCGCGGACTCTAATGACAGGCAACTGACAGGCACCTGACGAAATCGTGAACAGTTTTTAACCGCTATGCTTGCGCCTCTAGGTATGTATTGTGCTTAACGTCTGCGGCAAAAGCCTGTAGTGCCACCTCTCACTCACCCAGGACTGTAATAACACAGTTATTAATACGTCCTATATTTCCCCTTTCTCATTTTGTTTATCATTTTCTTGACATACAAAATAGATAAAGTTCAAAAAATTAACGTTTCTGGGTAGAAATATTTAATTAATACCATTCCATTCAAGGAACATATTTTTCTATAATATGAGCCAGAAACCGAAAATCAAACAAACAGCTTTCTGCATCTAGACAACAGTGCGAAAAATAGCAAATAATGATTGGGTTTCTAGAGACCAATGGTTGTTACCGATGGTTATTACGGCCAATGGTTACCCATTGGCCGTAATAACCATCGGTAAATCGGTACAAAAATTAGGGGATCTTAGACATTAATCATTAATGTCATGTTAATGTTATGTATTGTTGTGTGTATGGATTATTTTATCTGAATTAAATGAATTAATAATAATTAACTACATAATTTTTAATCAATGATGTATGCAAATAATATTACACACCTAAAATATCGATATGAATTACCCCTACTGCAGCAGTGACAGAATGAAAATCGAAACTTCGAGGAAGAGGAACATCACTAGAGCGACGCCATTTTCGCGTTGGATTTGATTGCGGTGTGTGTCGTCTGTTACGATTTTTTGATTTTATAAACAAATAAAATATCCTATTTTGATAAAAAGTATTAAATGTAACTGCCTTTTAGTTATGCAATGTAAGAAACCAAATTGTGACATCAAAAGTTCAGTATTTGTGGTATTATTCTCTGCGCGGGAAATGTGACTACATCCAATATCAATATCGCTAATAGGACGTTACTGGATTAATAAGACAACAGTGCAAAAGGTTATACTTAATCGCAATGATTCCAACAAAAATACGTGGTAGCCGAAGAGTGAAAGCTCTAAAGCTTCCTAAAAACCTAGAACGCTTATATAAAGAAGGAAAATGTCGCGAGTGTGCTGTTGTTGTTACTCGCATGGACTTTGCCAAGATACTGGGTAAATTTACCAAAGTTAAAATCCAATATGAAAGCAGTGCAACTCCCAAAACGAAGCTAAACGCAGACTCAACCTCGCCTAACTCAAATGCCAGATTAAAAAGCAATGAGAATGGTATGGTTATCATTCATAGAAACAACAGTGAACGGTCATTCAAAGGCCTACCGAAAACAAAAACGACAAAAAATAGTGCAAATATATTAAAGGAAAATAACAGGTTAAAGAAAGCTGTTTTAAATATTGAAAATTCCAATGACAATGACCCGAAGCAGAAAAGTGGCATTAACCGTAAACAATATGGTATTATATTTGAGGATCCCTTGGAAAACAATAATAACAATAATGAAATCAATTTTAAAGTTTCATTAACTGACTTATTGCCTGAAATTGATGATAATATACTTCCATCGGAAGAGTGGTGTATTGATTATTTTCCCAAGAAAGATGAACCAAAGGATGACCAAGTTTATGATCGTATAGCTGCTGAGTTGGAAGATCTCATGTACAGTGAGAAACCAATTACCAAATTGGATGAAAAACCAGATGTAACTGAAAACAAAGTGGATGACTTCCCTTCAATAATGGATATTTTGAATGATAACAGTAGTGAGAGCAAATCAAATGACCAAAGTAGTACCCTTGAATTTAAATCTAATTTAGAGTCTAGTGATGTTGAAGCTATGCTCCTTGGAAAGACTAATGCAACCTGTGAAACAGCAATACCAACAGCTATGGAAGTGGACAACACCAATATGGGTCAATTAATTGAAGATGTTAATCATCTGAGTACCATTCAAGAAACTTTAAGTAATGATGAAGAACCTGTGAATAACAGTGAAGATATTTTGCCCAAGACAGACATAACTGATGATGTAGAAAATCCCCACAGTCCTTCTATACTTGATGAAGCCTTACAAAAAGGTATTGAAGAACACATACCAGTAAAACAAATTGAGCCTAGTCCAGAAGGTGACACAGAAGAAGAGCAAACAAATAACGAAATAAAAGAAGAAATAAAAACAGAAATTAATACAGAGATAAAGGAAACTGAAGTAAAGGTAATGGAAACTAATGTTGATAATGAAAATAGTGAGTCTAATGACAATATAAAGAGTAAAGACATAAACTTTTTAGCTTTAAAAGATGACATCACACATGTTGTATTTAAAAAGACTAGAGAAGGTATATGTTCGAAATCTGTGACATGTCCAAAGAATTTAAAATATTGTATTGAAATAGAAGAAAAATCTGTAGAATTTTTAGGTGCACCCAAATTTATTTCAAGTTTAGAAGACTTACAAGTGCTTTTGCAAATTGTAAATGAGAGTGAATTAGATAGTCTTTATGTATTGCATTGAGTTATTCAAAAGAAGACAAATATATGTAAATACAATTTATTAATACTTACACAAATCCATACATAGTTGAGTCATTTTAACATTTTAAAACTTAGTGCCTATTAGACACTGTCATGTAGACTAAAAGGCTGTTAAGTTTTAATTCAGTGAATATATAAATATCAGAAAAACATGCTAGGTAAAATTGGTACATGTTAATACATGGAAAATATATTACAAAAATCCAGGAATGTTAGCTAGCGTAGCTTACCTAGCCATTGAGGTAGGACGAAATCTCGAAAGCTGCAATAATTGGTGTTCAATATGTATCTCAAACTCTAACATCTTAACAGTCTTTAAGTCTAGCACAGCAAAAAAAGGAGGTGGGTGAAGGTATAAAATGCTTTCAGGCTGTTAAAGTTTAATAAAGGAAGTCTGGTAAGTGATGCTATGTAAAACTAGCCTTCGAAGGCTTGGCCTATATGTAATGACTGCATGTTTTCTCAAATGATCATAAATCAACATGTGTGCTAAAGTAACATTATGTTAATGACTGAAATATTTATGTAAACTGAGCATTAGTTACATAATATAAATATGTATTGTTATGTATTATCTTGAAAATATAATTGCAAATTAATTATTAAAATATTTTTATAAGCTAAGTTAAATAACAGGATAACATTTTCTTTTAGTTTTAAAAAAGTTAGTAGTTACCTACTTGGGGAAAGTAGGTAAAAAAAGTTTTGAAAAAAATATGATGTATATCTGCACATCTATAGGTAGATTTCTGAATCCAAGAACAGTCAACCACTTCCCATGGAGTAACAATTATTTTTTATAACGGTTTACATACAACCAGCAAGCACAATATCGTTGTAATTTTACATTGTTACACAATTCGTTGACATCATGTGTTACACAATATGGTGAGCATGTAAAATTATCATAATAATTATGTTGGTGATCAGCATAAGACTGTTAACTGTACAAGTTAACATTACAAAATTCAGTTAACAATACAAAATTAATATTCTAGTTCTGGTTCCAAGACTTGTTGAATTTACGTCCTCAGGTTATTTTGCCCTGCTTTGCATTTGCGGCATCACTCGGCATCAGTGCCATCGAAAACCATGGAAATGACAACCATGACCAAATAATATAATTTTTACCGCGGCCGCCATCTTGGATTTTTATTTTGCCCTCTTTTGGCATCAACACTTTCTAAAACCATGGAAAGGACACCCATGACGAGTATTTACGAATTTTGGTTCTAGAAATTTGGTTTCTAAAATTTTGGTTCCAGCATTCTAGACTTTTATTTCGACCACACTTTCGGTATCGCCTTTGAAAATCATAGGAATGATACCCATGTCAAATATTTTGCATCGTAGCCGCCATCTTGGTTTTAATGGAATGATTAGTTAGTGCGCGACCGACTGGGAGCGCTCAGTTTAGTTCACAGCTTCTTAGCAAACTAGGTCGCTCTTTTAGTTCCTTCACCTTGCCTCTCATCTCGAATCCAAAAAATCCGTATTTTGAATAATAATTACAGCAAATAGGTAAATAAAACAGTAATCTACACAATAAGAAAAAAAAAAGCAGATCCGTTCAATAACCCCATTGAACTATGTTGTTATTTTTTTTTTTACTTTTAAAAGATGTGTTTTAAATGCTAATAAAAACTTTTCTTTTACTTATTTACTCTCGCTATTACAAGTTGGTCTTGAGTACAAATTAAAGAAGTAAGGAGCAAGATGTCTGGAAACTAGTACCTACGCGTAGTTCGTTTGTGGAAACGCTCTTCCAAAGTCTGTTTACGACACAAAAGTCCCGCTATCAGAACTAGAATGTTTCTATAAAAGTTAACCGAAATTTGTAGTTTTTTTCCACTGTTTCCACTGTTTTACTGTGTATGAATACCTTTACGTGAGCGAACTTTTGCTGTGCCTACAGTGTGTTCAAATCAATGATATTAGAATATCATTGGTTCAAATAGTTCTTGATGGCAACGGCGCGAGACACGTGGCTCACGCCCGCCACCCGTTACTCGCGCCTCCGCGGCGCGCCGGCGCCGCCACGCTCGTTGCCCTCTTTCATCCAGCATTATGGCTACCTTTCTGCCAGAGTTGCGTAGGTAGCGAGGAATGTGTTTGAAACGTACCAATAACATTACTTCGTTAATATCTTGACCTAAGCAAGCGATGATAATATCGGTAAGTTTAACACGTACCCGGCTACGCATCCCCGCATGACTCTGCTATGCTTCTCTGTTAGAAAGGCAACCAAGGCAAATGTTTAAAGTATGTACTGCACTAAGTTTGACAACAATCAACCCATAAAGCGCGGACAGCTATTTTTACGCCCAAAGTAAAGTTAAAGTGCATTCAGAGTACCGCCGCATATTAACAAAATAGAAATTAAATATCTTAGAATTCGCAAACCCGTAGCGCATAATTATTTAAATATTTCTAGCTTATTATTTTTTATAATACCTAGTAGGTACAAGCCCACAGAAATTTTCCTAGAGAATAGGGATAGCCCATTTTTCAAAAATCGTGCTCTTAGCAGAACCATTTTGCGAAAACCTTATTTACTCGCAAATTGAATAAAACTGGCTGGTGAATTAAAAAAAACCATATTGCCAACCATACATTCTACATTAGTCTAAAATAGATATTGAATTAGATAGATTTTATATATTAGACAAGCTAAATGTGTAAAGGTGGTGTCTGTACAGCCGCCGTCTTAATTTCCTTGCCATCGGTCAACGGGTGTGTTTTCACGGGGCATAATTATATTGTTAGGTACTGTAAAAGCCCGTATATTGGTAAATTTTAAGTTTTCCCAGTAAATCTTTAGATTTACCAGCATGAGTTTGTAAATGAAAGAATTTTATAATAAAGATACGATTTTTGGGCTTTTACCGTTAGAGTTTGGTCTGTGCTAAGTTTTACCAATGAGATTTGGTAAATGTTCATTTGTGAATCAAACAATAGGCACTTCATCATTTATATGTTATGTATGTAAAAGCTCGAATAATGGTATGGCTCAGGACTTGGGGTGCCTCAACTCGGGCAGGTTAATTTAGAAGGGGATGGCGGGATCTTTCAGACCCCGCCATACCCATTGTGGTGAATAACCACGAAGGGGTTTTTAAACCAATCGGCTTCGGCTCCGTAGGGCTTTTACAGTAACATATAAATGATGACGTGCTCATTGTTTTAATCACAATCTAACATTTACCAACCGTCATTGGCAAAACTTGGCATAGACCAAACTCTAACGGTAAAAGCTCATAAAATCGTCTCTTTATTATAAAATTCTTACATTTGCCAACTCATGTTGGTAAATCTTAAGATTTACTAGGTATATCTAAGATTTACCAATAATATTTATCTATAATATGTATGTATTTATGTATTTATAAATTATATAAGTATGTATATCAGTTGTCTGGTTACCATAACACAAGCTCTGCTTAGCTTGGGATCAGATGGCCGTGTGTGAGTTGTCCCAAGATATTTATTTATTTATTTATTTAATATACGGGCTTTTACAGTAACATATACATATAATGATGAAATAAAAAAGAATCAATTTTAACAATTTCGCCAAAGTTATGGGCACACAGGAAGCAGTTACAACTTGCACGATTTAAAACCTCGCCCGCATGCGGTGCGAGTTCGAGTTCACGGGCGGAAGGCAAAACTTCTCACGCGTTGTGTTTCTCCTTTTCTTCATCCAATGTGTTGCAATCGAAAATATTAGTGTGCCCAATAGTTACGTGAATAAACCTACCTAAGAGCGCGAGCACACGGTGCGTTGCGTCTCCATTGCGGCGACGCAGCGCTGCCGTTGCGTCGTTTTACATACTAATAATCATAGTGTGCACACGGTGCGGCGCCGCGCCGCAAAGATTTCATCGAGAAATCTTTGTGGTGCGGCGCCGCAACGCATCGAGTGCCCGCACCCTTACGTCAACCATGTTTTTCTGTTACATTTAAATATTGTTGTTTTTTTTTTTTCTATTATTGAGTAGGGCAACTTCTTTTATAAAACATCATACAGGTATAACGGACACGGATTCATCAATGAATTGAGAAATGTACCAATATATTTAAGGAATTAATGTTAGAGAAATGCTACAAACTCTGGAATATACCTACAAGAAGACAATCGCGTAACAGTTGGTATGTAATATTATTTTAGTAGATCAGATACTCGTCTGTCGTGACTTAATTTTACTAGGCAATCGCACAGCTGAATGTTAGGTTGATAGTCGCTCCACCATTCTGAAGCTCCTCAAAAACATTTTTCATGTTGGCAACTAAATCAAGAAACCACAATGAAATAGTGTTGTACCCAAACATAATGAGATTGAGCTAAAATATACATAGTACAATTTCGGCCTCTAATACTATTTCATAGAATATTTTACTTTATTTATTTTTATTACAACGGTTACAGTTGTTACCAATTACAATAGTTAAATTCGAATTAAAATTCGCTGCAGCTTTTTAAATCAATGGCATTGTTATCATAAATTCATAAAGATTGTTTTTCTCCTTGGTTTATCCCCTGTTATACCGAAATTGTGTTGCCAGATTCGATATCCGTATATTAATTAGTTGTGGACACAGCCCGAGATCCTAGTTATTGTGGTTGAAAAGTCTAAAAAGTTGTAAATTAAGGTAGGTTCATATCGATAGGACCTTCATTTTACCAGGTCATGTAAAAATAATGTTAAGCTTTGTGAATGGCTACACTGCATTTTTTTTCCAGTCTCTCTCACTTCTGGGCAAAGGCCTCCTACAAATTGTGTGCCACCTCGAACCATCTGATCGCTGGTCCATTGTTATAATTATTTAAATATTACTAAATTGAATAAACACAACATTTTTGACGTTACTCAATACATGATGTCACTCCCGCCTGCTCCCGTGTACGCTGCTGCTGAACTTTTGTAGGGTAGTTAGACAGTGAAGAGGACTAAAATAAAATAATTAAATTTAATAATAATTATTCCTCCACAAATTATGATTTTCTGTTACAATTAAAAATAAATTAATTATAATTATGCAATAATTCGCACTAGAAAACTATATTTATACCGAGGATAGCAACTTAAAATATCATATAAACTCATTATTCCGTCTTTCTAGTTGTTTTAAACGAAAGGGTATGAATTTGGCACGATTTTTGGTTTTGGCTTTTGAGAGTATGGCGATGAGTTAAATAATCTGCTCGATGCGTTCTATGCTTTCAAAATCACTTTAAGTTATATTAATGTTGTACGCACGTGGTTGTGGGTGTGTGCACACACCCTTAAAATTATTAAACTTAGATTTTGTCTCATGATCTCTAGGAATTTGACGTTTTAGATCATATAAGCTGTCAATGTCAAAGTGTCGAACTTCATTTGAGGTAAGAGACTATAGTGCTGCGCTGTGTGCTTACTGACGCACGGCGACGAACCCGTTCAAAGTATGTACTTAGGTACATATATAACTTTATTAACATGTTACGAATATATTTTCTCATTATTTCTTTCTAATTACTCGTATGTAATGGCACATAATTATTGTTACTACATCCGGTAAAATATTATTGTTTAATGTATACAGATTAATTAAATATATCTTAAAAAAATAGGAAAATAGTCTATATTATACTTAATGTAGGAATATAATTAATTAGATAACAGATTTATGGTTACGTTTATAGTTTTCAATGATTCAAAATCGCAGGTTCATCTTATCAAACTTGTGATTTTGATATTTTTATGTAAGTAGATAATTTAATCTACGTCACGGTCACATATAATTGGCCGCTCTGCACATGAAGCGTAGTGTTTGCACAGTGTAATGACCCACCCGTGCGTCATCCCTCCTCGCAGACGTCTAGGAAAGATTTAGCGCGACGCAAGGGCCATTGTAAGAACTTGGTAATTCCATGGTTCCATGTTCTGAATTTGACATAATGTATCTTCATTTCCAGCAGCACCGCCATACAGGGCCGTAGCTAGGGGCATTGTGGGGCAATGCCCTACCTTGAAATCACAATGCCCAACCTTAGATCTCTATATCCAAATCTGGAAGTTCAACCATCTTGTTCGCTTGTACTTCATCATTGAGGATTTATTTAGTTCTTAGATCCATGGTCATGTGCTGTCACAGAAATTATTTGTCTACTTATAGCTATTGAATGTACATCACTGATCTAGAGTTCAGTGATATACATGGTGATTGATTTAGGAGCCCATGCTTCAAGGGCAGATCAATTATTATATTTTTTTTACTTTCGCCCTACCTGTAACCAATGCTGCCCTACCTCAAATTTGACTCTAGCTACAGCCCTGCCGCCATAACATTCACATTTCACAACTTAGAAGTTTTCCGAACCACTTAATTACTTAGATATAGTTTTGGTAAATACATAAGCAACGTATTGATAAGTAAAGCGTAATAATATACCTAAAAAAAATGAAAGCAGGTATAAAATGAAAGCAACATAAACTCTTAGCTAAGATTTATATTTTTATGGCATTCTGAAAATAAGTGCAGATATCGAAATTATTTTGTGTATTTCTATGTTATGACAGTTAATTTAAAGCAACCATTACATCATGTTTATTGTAACTTGTCCCGCGGCAAAATGAAGAACTATTTGACATTTAAATTGATCATTATACCCTTCACGCCACATCGAGGGGACAAGATTTAAATGAATGCACCTAATTGACCACTGCACTGTACTTTGTACTGTATACGGTTCGCTCAGAGCGGTCATGATTGTGGTGTGACGAATGATTGTATTCTATACGATTTGTGAACATTGCGCTCATACACGTCAGACAAATCAATCGATGGCAAGCAGTTGAAACTTGTCCGTCGAATCACTTGATTCCCATACTAGACGTGTGCGAGCGCACCTTTCGACGGTTTGCCTTGCTAGAACGCGTTCAATTAATTATTTCTTTAGTATTTACTGAATTCGGCCCCTGAGGTAGAGTTAAAGAGAATCTTTACGAGTCAACCAACAACACTTCACGTGGGGTTGCCAAACGTTTCGACTGAATTCGGATGATATCGCCATAGAGCACACTCAGGTAACTTCTTTAGAAAAAGAAAAAGTAAGTTATCGGGTTTTAAGCTTTATGTAAAAATATTATGTAATACTAGTGATAATAAAATTAATTAAGGTTCGAACAAGGCAAACTGCCGATGAATTTGGGGTTTATTAAAAATGTAATTTTACTCTCAGAAATAAAATATGACCATGTAGATTATGGAAATATTATTTCAGTACCCTATATTTTAATTACAATACCAATGTTTTAGGCTTAGTGTATATATTTTAAGTGCTTCTTAGTATTAGTTTGTTCAATAAAATATTCAAGATTTAGAATTGCATTAAATGTGTTTTATTTATTATATCACATAATTAACAGAAATTTTTATTTACGAATTACAGTTTGACATATTTATATTCCTTTTTGAATGCATCAAACTTTGGTGGGTAGCTTGTTTGGGTGCCTTCCTTTGTAACAGAAAGTGTAGCAACATGACAGGCAGCACCAATGATTTGATGCATGGGTTGATCTTTATGTGTTACTAAGTATGTTGCCAAAGCACCAACAAACGCATCACCTGCTCCCTGTAAATGCAATAGGTTGATAAGGTTGACATCCACAGACTGCACATTCGACTTGGTCTGCAAAGTAGGTACGCGTTTTATACTAATACTAGCGACACGTCTCGGCTTCGCACAGGTGCAATGTAGATCATACTAACTTAGTTTCCTCTTAAAATCTATTGCAGAAACCCGCATTAAAATCCGTTGCGTACCTAGTTAAGTACACACAGCGGGAAATGACGTTTTATACTAGAGACGAATATTATTCATAGACTGAATGTTTATATTTGAATAAAAAGATTACTATTACAATCGTTTTTAGTAATATTAACCTTACAAGCATTCGCATAAGGTCCTTAATAAAATTTAAGTAAGCATAGTTGTAAACTAGGTAGGTATGTATGCTTTATCGATACGATTTCGGAATAAGTGCGGTCTGGGAATCTTGTCCTAGCTATCGTAGACGACGATCGACCGTTAATAATATTTGGCATTTTGGTCTGATGAAAAGTCGGTGTATTTCATAGATTGCCACTGGTTAAAAGTCTATAAATATGATGTAAGTACGTAGGTACTTCATTATAAAATCAAGATCATAATAAACTTCGAAATTAATTGATTTTACGCCCACAAGCCGTAAATTCGTGACATGGTGAACTGTTCGAGTTGGCGAGTGGCGACACGGTCAACGCTAGTACAATACCCGGCGATAAATATTGCACATCGACCTTTATCGTATTTTAAACAAAGAATAAAAAGAATTATCAAAAGAAGCAAATCATTATTGTAACAGCTCCTAAGAGCAATAGCGCACTAGCGGCCTGGCCGCTGCGGCCAGGCCGCGGCGGCCATCGAGATACATGTATACCTTAGTATGAAATCGCCACAGAGCCCGCGCACCTGGCCGCACGGTTTGGCCGCTGGCCGCGTGCGGCATGATAGTTATAATTGTCATGCCAATCCACTCCCATCCACGGTCCAATCGGCATGATCCAATCGGTAGCGTCCTGCCGATTGGACGATAGATTGGATGGTGGATGGCCTGCATTAGGTATGTATCTCGCTGGCCGCTGCGGCCACGGCCGCTAGTGCGCTACTGCTCTAATAGATACCGGACTGTTTGTATTTTGTGCGACAGAGATAACGCTCTACGAAGCCGAAATTAGCCGATCGTCTCTTTCCAAAGGTCGATGTGCAATATTTATCGCCGGGTACTGTAAAGAATTTCGTAATAAGTGCTCTCGTCCACAAAAATCCAGTCCGGCTCACAAATCCTCCCAATAATAGGTCCCAACTGTTACTTTTCAAAATTCTAGATTACCTATTAGACTTGTTTTTGCTTTTCAGTTTTTTTTTATGTAAAGTTCATATAAAACGGTGTCGGTTTTTTTTCAATTGTTTGTCATGTCATTATAAAATGTATTTTAAAGCACGCGACATAAAGTCCTATTTTGAGTGGCAAATTATTTACTGTATCGGAGCCGTGCTGTAATGAGCGATGACCCTTACGCGGCTAATTGGACGATTGCACTCGTCGCGCATCAATTATTGTCAATTAATGGATGGCTTTTTGAGTTAAACATTTGACTTAGTTTAGTTTTAAGTAAAATATCTATAATTATTGGAAAAAAAACTAACTATAGCCTGGAGCCAACCCCAGATTAAATATGTATCAAGAATCGCCACTGATACTTATGTCTAGTTTCTCTCTCTCTTTTTCTCAGATCTAGTTTTATAGATAGACAATGAAATCTATGAAACTCGGAAAATTGAGCCTGTGCTCAGCGTTCATACGAGTGCGTTCTTTATGGGTGCGTCGCGACGCGCTTCTCTTTACACTTTACACGTTAGAATTCAGTAGGTATATTCTATGCCTATCAAACACAGGTGTGGGCACTACGCGATCGATAGGTGTAGCTACACCGCGGTTACTATTTAGGCTCTAAGAGTGCATGAAAGTGTCGTGTTTTCAGTGCTGATCTCGCATTGTATAGACATTTCATGCAATGATAGCTTGAGAACAAAAGTAAATATTAATAAAAGTCGTACAGTGGTGTCCACAGGTGTAACATGTTCACATAAAACATGTACTGCTTGCTGATCACATTTAGACAAATAAACAGCTCCTTCAGATCCCAAAGTAATGATAACTGATTCACAACCAGTTTCAAGTAACTTCTTAAGGGCTGTCACCGCATTTCTGTAAAAAGTGAACACTTATTCTGTAAGAAAGGTTGGGTGAGGCTTTTTACACTGTAAGGTAATTTTAATGAATAATAACAGACTATTTAATAATTGTTATTCTACTGTTCTCATTATTACAATTACCCCAAAGTCAAAAATGCCTCACCCAAAACTAACAGACCAGTATCTGACAACAAATTATGCAGTAACTTACTCAATATTGACATCAATATCAGTTAGTAAAGATGCCTCAGGTTCATTTACACAAAGTATGGAACAATAAGGCAATATTTCATCTATTCCTGTTCTGGCAGGTGCTGCATTTAAAAGTTTAATCTAGGTAAAAAAAAAAATTAAATTACGTAATAAAATTAAACTTGTCATTTCTAAAAAGTGTTTGGAGTTATATTTTTTTGTATAAAACTTACTCCTTTATTCAATTTGAAAGCTTCCAAAGTAGTTTCAAACGGTGTCTCTAACTGACCAATTAGTATATCAGCATTTGTTATCAGTTTAGCACAATTTTTCACATCATCCTTACTAAGCTTACTGTTAGCTCCCGGTACTATCACAATTTGGTTCTCTCCACTTTCAGCAACTGATATTTGAGCAATGCCCGTTGAAACATTTGCTGTTAGTTTGACATGAGTTGTGTCTACTCCAACTTGTTCCAAATTATCCCTGTACTTATCACCCCATTGGTCATTACCAAGCTTAAAGGTAAAAAAAAATATTATCACCTCAGTTTAGTTAAGTTGGTACCTCCTCCTCCTCCATAAAAAATATTTTAGAGGTTTTTTACTCTAGAGGTTGGTTGAAACCGACCAGTGTAGTATGTAGTATGTAATGTATGTAATTAAATAATGTATAAGTTCTAATTCATTATGACGACACCAAACTTCACCTGAGTAAATATCAATATTAATGTAAGTAAAAATAAAGGAATTAAAATATTGGCCACACTTACTCGACATATCAAGGAGGTGTTCCCCCCCAATTTTGCAGCAGCCACACATTGATTAGCTCCTTTTCCTCCATAACTTGTTGTAAACTTTGTACCAATGAGTGTCTCTCCAGGGTAAGGCAGCCTTGGTGCATATCTTTAAGTTGGTGGTAAAAACAGTTTTTTAATGTTAACCTTTACAAAAGTTTGACCAGAATTAATAATTACCTATCTTAAATGATTTCCTAACCTAAAGACTTTTGACCTAGACTTCAAACCACCTTTCCCAAATCACAAGTTTCAATTTCAGTAAGTATGTAAGTACCTAATAATCAATTTATAATTAAGTACATTTAACAAACTAACTGCAAGATACCTAATTAAATAATCTGTATATAATAAACTTCAAACTCTTAAAACCCTAAATGCATTATCCAGTAGGTAATTTAAAAACAAGTATATAGTACCTAGGTACCACTTTAATTCATAGGTACAAAGTTACATACGTGGTAAAATCAACACTGCAAGATCCAATAACTACGATTTTTGACATTTTGTCTGAATTTTCCCTCAATTCAGTCCTAAATTCTTGACACAATCACGATATTGAGATGACAAATGCAAAATAATGGAATGTTTAGCTACTTAAAATGCGACCGATATCATTCGCACCATTCGCACACAATCTTGGAGAAACTAATTATTATTTAACTTACAATAGTGAGTCTGTTTATCTACTTCACAGTTGTTATTTTTATGACAACGATAACAACTTCAACATAATAGATAACACCTGAAAATGAAAACCAATGCGATAAGATAATAAGTAAATAATGACAAGACCACCGGCCGATAAATCACTTAATAATATTGTTATGTTGTACAGTTGTACATAAATCTTTCCGTCTGATCAAGTCAGATGAGCAGTATTTATTTTATTAACTTCGTCTAAGCTCAGGATCTTGTCAATTTAAGGACTGTGTGTGTGTTATAGGTACTTAATAACTTAGATTATATTAATTATCATTTAAATTTTATGAACATAGAGGAATTAATTATTGTAATTTATTGTAAGTACCGGTACCACTGTAGTTTGACAGTTTCTTTTCTGAACAGAAAATCAGAAAATCAGAAATGTCAATGTCAAGTCATGCTATGCTGTATGCTCTTGAGATAACCCCCATCCCCAGATAAAACGTAGGTACCTATCATACCTACACAAACCATTGGAATGTATAATTGAATACTTACACCACCTCATTAATACTACAAAATTAAAACCCCCTTAAAAAAATTGCTTTTCTTGAGTGAGGACTGAGGTTCAAGCTTACTCAAACTATTTGAAAATCGGTTCAGCGTTTAGCCATGAAATCATAACAGACAAACGGATAGAGTGACTATCGCATAAGTTATAATATGAACCCATGCTGCTATGCTTTGCGGATAACAAGCATGTTATAATATCATCATACCAGTTATCCGCGAAGGTTTGGGCAGTGACTGTGTTGCGCAGAGTACCTAAATTCACACTCCGGTCCTCTGGGCCAAAGTTGGCCAAAGGTAAAAGACCTACCTAGTTGAAGAATACCATGAGTTTTTGTCATTATGAATCTGATAGACTGCTCTACCCTGCCTACCCTAGGGAGAAGATAAGTAATTCGCGCAAAGTAAAGTAAAACATGTAAATACCTAAGTAAACCCTTTCGAACTAGCAACTAGCTTCAACTTTCTGACTGACCAATTCTATTCCTTGACAATTCAAAAGTGCCCGTAAACATAATACCTAGGTATAAATCGATAAATGCTTAGGCTTTGACTTTGCATTTCGCCATTACAAGTAAACCCAGAAGAAAACCAACCCCAGAGCTACTCTTTTCCTATTGAAAAACCTTAAAATATTTGATATAAGTACTTTTCAAATCTGGGAATCGAACTTACATACAATGTCACGCGTAACGCTCAACCCTAAGGCGCCCATTACACGGTAGGTTTTGCCAAGGCAAAACCATGGCAAGAAATTTTGACTGACGGAAAACCTATCTTCTAATGCGATGATTGACGTTTGCATGACGAAAATTGTAGGCGATAAAATTCCATCATTCACCATCAGTCATGATTGATGGAAATGTGCCATGGTTTTGCCATGGCACATTGGCACCGTGTAATGGGCGCCTAACCGGATTTGCGACCGTCTGCACCAGGCCGTAAAGTATAAGGGTGTGGGCGCCCGCAGACATACAAATTCCAAGTTGGCCAACTAAATCACAGAGCATACCAATAGACTAAAAAGTTGGACAACTTAGCTGGTAAGATGTGACGACTCCCACGTGGTTACTAGTCTGTTCTTTGCGATTTAGCTGGCTAACTAAGGGAAATTGGACCTAATTATGCAAAAACGTACACTCCTCAAATTACTCCCATAATGGATTACAACGTATAGCTGCACCTACGTTTTTTTCTCAGGCAATAGGCACATCTATTGGGTAAGGTTTACAATTACGTCGCCTTGATATGGTGGGTGGATGAGGTGGGGGGAGGTTATGGGGGACTAGTGGAGTCGCCCCCCACCATTTTTCCCCGCCGGAGATGCTCGACGGAGCCCCACTAGGGCTTTGTTTCAAGTCACATAATAGGGTCGTATGGCGGACGGGGAAGGCGGGAAGAGGGGTAGAGTTCCAGGGTCTGTTCGCTCGCTTCGCTCGCTCACTGGACCCTGCCATCCCCTTCTAACCTAACCTGTCCTAGTCGGGGTGCCCTGGGGTGCCCCAAGTCCCGAGCTTGCTCTTCTTAAGCACATTATAACAACAAAATCGTGTTTATCTGTCACTGTCAATGGCAGCAAAATGGCGGCTTTGCGATTCTTTTTACGCATTTTGACAGACGCAACTTTCAAAAACGTAAGAATTTAGTAAAATTTACGTTTCGTTTCAAGCAATAGTTAGTGATTTATCGATCTTTTTGAAAATTGTTTAAATATTTAACGCCGCTCCGGCAGCTAAAATTAAACCCCCCCCCCCCGCCCCTATTACATGGGAAACTTAAACATAACTGACGAAATGTGGGTGTTTAATGGATACGCCTCTGCCTAACCCTTCGGGAATTACAGGCGTGATGTTATGTAATGTAGGAAATTAAAAGTTCTGGGCCTGTATCACGCCGATAAACGTACAATTGTGCTAGTGCGGTGCGCTCACGCCTACCTAGTCCTACCAGTATCCAAGACAGCTATGCTATTCTGTAAGAATTCACCTCAGTGAA
The DNA here is from genome assembly GCA_949316365.1 of Hoplodrina blanda. Taxonomy (NCBI): domain Eukaryota; kingdom Metazoa; phylum Arthropoda; class Insecta; order Lepidoptera; family Noctuidae; genus Hoplodrina; species Hoplodrina blanda. Next base: position 10,062,591 of record OX438589.1, read on the forward strand.
AACTGCGGAGTTGATTTTATTGGTCGCTTCGGAGCTGAAGTAAGCTCCGAAGCGACCAATACAATCAACTCCGCTCCGAAGCGACAAATGGCGATAGCGAAATCAAGGTCAAGTGAAGTGAGAATGAAAGTGAGAGTGAGTTCGAATTTTACAGAATCGACTTGCAGTGTTCTGATACCCCCTACCGTGTTTTGAGATTGTCAAACTTGATTTCTTTGATGATTGGACTGTTACTCCAAACATTACTTAGGCAAGAGCCACCGAGCATACACATTGCACACACAATGTATAATATCCCTGTAGCTGCATTCAAAGTTTATATAACCAGACCAAAAAAAAAAACCAGTAATCAATTTAGGTAATAAATGAAAAAAACTTTGTGTGTATTTTAACATGTATATTATATATCTACATTATTTATATTTAGATTTAGTAAATTAAAGATATTTTTGAACAATTATTTAGCTGTTAGGGGATTGTTCCGAGGCTTGTTTATTTTGATTACTACTAATAAGCTGTGAATTTTTTTCTTCTTTACCAATTTTCTTAGCCATCTCAGTGATTTTTGATTGCCTGTAATCATACTTTGCTGCATCAAGTAATACATTTTGAATCAACAGCTTATTATTCGATTTTTTATTTAGTAGATCAGGGAAGGGGTTTCCTCTGAGTTCTAAAACAACTTTTTCAGTTGCGCGACCATATTGTAGTTTTGGTGCATTGTACAGTCTTGTATAAGATAAATTTGAGTTTTCATATCTTGGTACTAAAACTTTGAATAGCTTATGTATAAGTTCCTTTTCGAGAAGCCAAAAGTCTGCTGTGTCCATTGTTGGCTTGTGACAGTCTCCATGGCGTATGGCTTCAGATAAAAGCTAAAACAAACAATACATCATGAAATAATAATAAATGAGCACCTCATAGTACCTACTTGATTATTTATTTTTTATGTATGTATTGTATCCAATAAAATCATGGTAGAACAGGGTTATACCTGAAAATGTTATTCTTTTTACTTACTCTTTCAGTATATTGGCGTGCTTCATCAGCTCTGTTATAGTTTAGCTCAATTCTTTCAAATTTTATTAAACCAGTCACTGTTTTACGTAATTTATCTATCCTGCCTTCAGGACCCTTCGGATTTTTTAGGTTTCGATGTTCCGGTATAACCTTTATGCGAAGCTTGGAGACTAATTTAGACACATCGGCTTGATTCATGTTTGTGTCTTTTAAATTTACTTTTATATATGAATCCTCCAATTCCCTTTAATAATAACAACAAAATTAACTTGACAAATCACAAAACGAGGTTATGTTTTTTCATTGAATTCATAGAGTAATTATTACGGATTGAATTATTGCGACCACAGGTAAATAATAAATTCAATTGTGTTGGCACAGACGGAGTATACCCAACGTCAACGTAAATCTAGAACAGGGGGCTTACCATCACCTTTTAAGAAAACGTTCAAATGCCTGTCAGTCAACTTCCATTCAAAAGCAGGCCTGCTTAGGAATCGCTAAAAATCGTACCATGACCGTATTAAAGGTGAACGATTATTGAACGGCAATGCTTGTCTCTGCCTGCTTTGATGATGAAGTTTAGTCTTAGTGTTGTGAATAAACAACGTTCAAAAACTACGATATAATTCTCTAACACATTACCGGTTTTTTTTTTAATGATCATAACTTGAATTTCTTAGATAAATACACGTTATAACTAAGATTATGTATTACAACTTACTATGATTTATTATCTAAAAGCTCTAAAAGCACAAGTTTCACGTTAAAAAAACCTTTTTAACTCTTAAAGATACAATGTGATATTCAGAACGTACCTACGTTCATCAACTGTCAGCGCGTAAATATAAACAACATTTCACTTGATTAATTTAATGATTTTCACAGCCTTTTACAAAAGTAATATATAATGTTCAAAGCCCTACTAGACATTAAAGTCGATAAGAGTATAGAGTGCTTTTGGTAAATTTTGTTTCAGTCACAATTAATTGTAAAAAAGTATTTTGTTGTGTTGTTCCTACAAAAATACACACATGGGTACATTTATAGTAAAGGAGTTTATTGAAATATCGAAATACAAGAACCGCAATGCCCATAATCCAAGAAACATAACCTTTTTACAGGAATGCAACGGAGCCCCAGTATTCTTGACATCTCCTAGTCTACTAATCTGAAAAATAATATAACTAGTAATTCCATCCAGTGGAGAGCCTAACTAATTAATCATTATACATACCTATGTATTTAGGATGAAAATTAAAATAAAGAATACTAATACTCATGATGTGTTTTTATATACATATACCTGCATATTAGAAACCAACAAAGTACACCATATGAATTTATGGCTCCTGCAGGCAGTAATCTCTGTTACCAGTTTTTGTTCTTGTAAACTTTCATTGCATTTATATGGATAATATGGGTTCCTACTTATATGTATATATGTTTCAATCAGTCATAAGAATCATGTGATAAATGATAATAACTTAATTTGTAAACAGGTAAAAATTAAACACATTTTTTTAAACTAGATGCGGTCATTGTTTTATTTTCATAAATTTACTGTGTTACATTATGTTGTGTAGAAACACATGCATTTGCAAAACATTTGTGATTGGAAATGTAGCACTCGATGGGCTAATCAACATCTCAATCGAGCCTTTAGTACATCAATGGTCCTCTCAATAATGTTTTGGGTCTTGTTATGCTTCTCAGTGTAAAAGGCTTCTGGAGACTGGTTCTGCATTCCAAATAAAATTGATGTCATTATTGTTTTTCTGAGTCAATACCGAGAATCTCCTGAAATAAATGGATTAAAAGATTACTTGCTGATGTTTTTCATTGTCACTTTAATACACAGCAAATTATGTTTAATAGCAAGGAACATACACAAGAAACACACTAGTGTAGTTATGCTCCACAATAGAAAATCTGATGAATTGATAACACTCACCTTAGTCTCTGCTTAGATCACTAAGCCTTTGGAGGATTTATTATTTTCATTATAGGTTCAAAACCCTCGCACAAACGGGGGACTACATCTTTTGATAGGCCTGTAAAATACAAACATTAATTGAGTATTGTAGATTTGTAGAGTAGGTTTTTATTTATACTTACATTACGTATTTTCATAGGTTTTGGTTACCATTGATGATTTTAAGTTATATCTTCTTACCTATATTAATTGATTCTTATTCCCTGTCATTAACTTCATTATTGTTATCTATTTTCCAAATGCAACGCCGTTGGTATGTTTTTCCATACGATTTTCACACTTCAATTTTATTATTTACATATTTCGTACTCGTTACACAGCTACAAAAATGAAAAAGTCTGGTTTAATTCGCTTACAATTCTCACCATCCACTGGTCATTGTTTTATTTTCATAAATTTACTGTGTTACATTATGTTGTGTAGAAACACATGCATTTGCAAAACATTTGTGATTGGAAATGTAGCACTCGATGGGCTAATCAACATCTCAATCGAGCCTTTAGCACATCAATGGTCCTCTCAATAATGTTTTGGGTCTTGTTATGCTTCTCAGTGTAAAAGGCTTCTGGAGACTGGTTCTGCATTCCAAATAAAATTGATGTCATTATTGTTTTTCTGAGTCAATACCGAGAATCTCCTGAAATAAATGGATTAAAAGATTACTTGCTGATGTTTTTCATTGTCACTTTAATACACAGCAAATTATGTTTAATAGCAAGGAACATACACAAGAAACACACTAGTGTAGTTATGCTCCACAATAGAAAATCTGATGAATTGATAACACTCACCTTAGTCTCTGCTTAGATCACTAAGCCTTTGGAGGATTTATTATTTTCATTATAGGTTCAAAACCCTCGCACAAACGGGGGACTAAATCTTTTGATAGGCCTGTAAAATACAAATATTAATTGAGTATTGTAGATTTGTAGAGTAGGTTTTTATTTATACTTACTTACATTACGTATTTTCATAGGTTTTGGTTACCATTGATGATTTTAAGTTATATCTTCTTACCTATATTAATTGATTCTTATTCCCTGTCATTAACTTCATTATTGTTATTTATTTCCCAAATGCAACGCCGTTGGTATGTTTTTCCATACGATTTTGACACTTCAATTTTATTATTTACATATTTCGTACTCGTTACACAGCTACAAAAATGAAAAAGTCTGGTTTAATTCGCTTACAATTCTCACCATCCACTTTAAAAACTCTTATTATATATATAAACCTAACATGTTGCCACGAATATCATTTTAGATTACAAAACGATGTTGAAAAAGCTAGTCCCATAGTAACTTTTTAGCAATCGCTAATTTTGACATTACAGCCGTTCCATTATCATTTTGCTGCTGTCAAATAGCACGTCATAGTACGAAAGTCTATACAAAAAAAAAGGTGAACGGTTTTGTAAACGTTAACTTAGCAGGCCTGTTACAGGCCTGCTATAACGATGTCATAGTACAAAATAGCGAGGCAGTTCAATATCCGGGCAACTTCTGCCCTGCTATAGAGGTCATAGTAAGGGCCCAGTTAAGGTTCGCGCACATTATATTCATAAACCCTAGTATATAATACGAGCGATTTATGAATCTTGTAATAAATTAAATTATAAAACAATTCTCAAGCAAAGTGCGAATATGGCAACATTTGGGAGAGAAACTACACCTTGTATTCTCGGCTATCTGAGTAATTTTAGTCCTAAATAAATTTTGCCATGGCCATAACGCCACTGTCAACGTCAGTCAGTTTGACAGTGACGGTTCGAATTATTCTGTTCTGATCTTCAGATTTTGGTGCCGCGACCTATTCTCGTTTTTTACAATAATATCATTTTATTTTGTTGTGAACATAATCTCATATAACATGAGTTTTCAGAAAAAACACGTTTTAAATGGTTGAATCTTGTGAATAATTTTCAGAGTGACCTAGAGCCATGACTACTAGTCCTGTAAAAACAAATCTTGAAGATGCGGGTGTTTACGATCTTCTCACCGAACTGTGTTCCAAGACAGCGGCTAGGTACTGCAATCAGAATAGGGTATCACAGAAGCGGCTCATGACTAAAATGAGATCAAATGCTTATGAGATTATATTAAAAAAATCTTCTAAAGACTTCTCATCGTCAAAAGGAGAGCCTATTGTTGACTTGTTGTCATATTACTTCGTGTATCAACAAAACATGAGAAATGTGGCCGAGTACAAAAGAACAGTGGAATTAAAGAAAATAATCAGTACAATTAGGCAAACGGATTTTGGTGAAAATAAAGAAGTTGTCTATAATATATTGAGGTTTCTAAATGGACTTGGAAACTCAGTGAAAGAAGATTTGACAACTGAAATGTTTCAGGTGAGTGGGTGTGGAGACCAATAATTTATATATTTTATCAATAGACCAAAGTGGCCTTATTTAGGAACATCTTTTGAATGTGCCGAAATAATAGTATAAACAAACACAAACAAAAATAAATAACTCTTTCTTATGGGTGCGGGAAGAAGAGTCCCACTTGAGCCATCCAGTGAGACAGCACTGGATGAAATAAGTTTGATTCTTTAGAACTACTACTACTACTACTCTTAACTCTTTAGACCCTAGTTAGTTTGAAACATTTACTCATTATGTACCTATGCCATTTTGTAAGTAAACCTCTTAGCAACTAACTATGTGTTAAGTTTTTAATGCAAGTAGCATTATTGCATTACATTATTGAAAGCATTGGGATATTGTAATTTAAATTCAGTTTTATTTCATATTTAGATTATGTAGACATAGTTAACAAACCAACTTATGGCCATGTAAACTGCTAGCCATTATTTAATATTTATGTTTTATTTCTTTCAGAAACCTTTTACATTTGGCCTTTTAGATGCGATGCTCCCTAAGCCCAAGAGAGAGGCATTTGGTTCCCCACAGCCCTATTCCTACTATCCGTCACATGTGTTTGAGCTGCCTTTCTCTTTGAAGCATCAAGGGGCAATGCTGGACAGTCCAAAGTCACAAACATATACTGAGTACACAGTGGAGAGTTTTGATTCTACTGCATGTAAGTTAGTTTATTGCAGAAAAAATACCATTGAACTTACATAAAATCACGCCTGTAATCGCTGATGGGTTAGGCAGAGGAATTTCGCCAGTTGTGTCAAAGTCCCATAGAATAAGTAAGCCTATTGCAATCAACTGGGCATAAATTCAGATTCCAAGGTTGCTACTGAGAAATTCCAAACCATTTAACTGGTCCCATTAATTCAACAGATTTACCAACCGATTCAACCAACTCTCAAGCTCCTGTACAAATAGAGCTAAAAACCTTTCTGAGTCCAATGTCATTAGCTTCAATGACATCTACACACTCATCTCCATACTCTGAAGGACTCATGCAAAACTACCCAAGGTTGACAGCCCCTAGAGATCTGAAAATACCTGGATCAATGTCCAATGCTAATGTAAAGGTAAGAACTTCATGCAAGATTTTTCAGTAATTTCTTAGTTGTTGATATAATTTTTGAACTGATAGTAAGTCATTGTCAACCACTAAAGAATGGGGTGTAAAAAGAAATTACATATTTGTTTACCATTCATATTGGACATCAAACTCTTGACAAAAAATTTAGCAAAAAATATTGAGCAAAAGAAATTGTTGGGGATTTTTTGGTGTGAAAAATTGCTGTTTTGTAACACACTAAAAACTGTGTGCATAATAGATTATGGGTCCATTCAACAGTAAAGAAGTTGTGGAATAGCTTTTTAAACCAGTTTTCAAAACACAAAATGTGGAATTTAGACTTTCAATATCTCCATAATCAGGGGGTAGGTAGGTATGGTAAACAAAATAATTTTGCAGTGTCTTTTACACCTGTTCATTAAGTTTCAATTGCAGATATCACTGGCCAGTACAAGCATGAAGTCTGATGTCAAGGAAGTGTTCAGAGCTAAGTCAGGTGATGATTCCATTGACATCTGGGAGTTAGCCACTCAAGTAGACAAGGATGTACCTGATGACATATGGGAGGTTGTTGGTGAGTCAGAATAATATGTTTGTGTTCACACCTTATGTTGTAATTTGCTTAGGTAATAAATAGCTCTTGGCTTGGAGGACATAGAGCTTTTTTTGTAATGTCTGGATAGATAGTTTTTTTTTTAGAGTTCACAGGCGCTATACATCCATAGCAACTTTTATGAATGTTATTGAATATTAAAAACTTTGATTCTACATTTGGTATCCCTATAGGTCTTTTCCATGCAGTTTAAGATCTTTTAGTTTAACTCCCATCTATCTAATGTTTCACATTCTAAATTTGAATTTGTTTCAGCAAAATTACCGCCGATTAATGAGAGACAACTGTTGGCATCTTCATCAAGAGAACATAGGCTATGGCGACACAGATATGGCAATATGATGTGCGACCTAAACGTCGTACCCGAAAAGCAGTTTCTTAGACATATCATGTATTTAATAAGTGAGTATTACTACTGTTACTCTATTACACTTGTATTCCAAGATGGGGAAGGCAGAGATATTAAGTTCACCCATTATTTCGCCTATAGAGGGCAAACATTTTAACCCAATAAAAGGGCAAATGTGCTGCTGTGATATGTGATTGAAACACCCAATAACTCTTTGCTCAACTTCGGAGTAACACTGGACTGCACGCTTAGAAGTCGCGCTTACGACACAAGGAAGTTATGAATATAGTATTTCATGAGCTTCAGCTGTTCTTATTGAGTAATTGATAATGAACTAAAATTCCACGGACATAGAGTTGAAAATCGCATGGGATTATATCTTGCCAAACAATTTTGTACTCTATTTGTAATATATTTTAGGGCTGATTTTTCAATCGCCAGATAACTCTTAACGGAGGGATAAATATGGCGATTTGACAGCTTTTCTATAGAAAATATGTCAAACAGCCATTTTTATTCTTCTGATAAAAGTTATCTGATAAATGAAAACTGCACGAGCATATTGCTGTTCTATTGGGGATGACCCTGAGATGTAGAGTAGAGTTGCGAGCACCAGCCCGAGGGCGTAGGTAAAAAAAGTTGACATATTTAAATTTAAATTAGAATTTAAATCATTTCTTGTTTCATTATTGAAATGCAAAATAAAAATAGATATTTTGCATTATGTATTTATCACATGTCCGTATTTCATGTCATTGTAGCAATAAAAAAAACCGGCCAAGTGCGAGTCAGACTCGCGCACCGAGGGTTCCGTACAAACCTGTAGGTAACTAAAAATTTATGCTTTTCGCAATTTTTCCTTTATCTGTGTTATAAGACGTTGCTTCGTACCAAATTTCAAGATTCTGAGTTCACGGGAAGTACCCTGTAGGTTTTGATTCCCTTGCGAGTAGTGGCGAGTTTCAAAATATGCGGTTTTAATTCCTGTTTCTTTTGATTGCGTTGACATAGAAGTTTGATTTTGTTACAGCTTAAAGGTATTATAGATTTGAGTATTTGATATGAATTTCAATATAATACCACTACGCGTTCATGAGGAAAGGGGTAGTAAGTTTAAAATTATTAAAAATATTTTTATTATATATGATGTAACTAAAAATTTATACTTTTCGCAATTTTTCCTATATCTCTGCTATAAGACGTTGCTTCATACCAAATTTCAAGATTCTGAGTTCACGGGAAGTACCCTGTAGGTTTTGATTCCCTTGCGAGTGTCGAAAATTTGCGGCATAAACGGGAGTATCTTTTGATCGCGTTGACTTAGAAGTTTGATTTTTTCACAGCTCCAAGAGACCATAGACTTGAGTATTTGATATGAATTTCAGCTTGATACCTCCACGCGTTCCTGAGAAAAAAGGTCTTGACAGACAGACAGACAGACAGACAGACAGACGGACAACAAAGTGATCCTATAAGGGTTCCGTTTTTACCTTTTGAGGTACGGAACCCTAAAAATGATTCCTACCTACCATAATTTTTTTTTTGCAGTTGGCATAGAAACGAGCTCCTTTCCCTTTAGCCAGGATACAAATAGTTTCTATATGACAGAGGGTTTAATACTGGAGTGCATATCACTGGAACATATCAGAGGTTATGTGTCGGAGTTGTTGCTAGTCGGCACTTATTATAGACGACTGTACAAATTCGCGTTTAACGATACACTAGAGGGTAATTTTCATACTAAGGGACTGGTTTATGAGGTAAGTTTGCAAGAGATTTCAATTACTGCATCTAAAGAATTAAATTAATTATATATAATTACTAGCTGACTCGGCCACGCCTTGCTGTGGCTTGAAGTAAGTAAAGATATTGAGGTCAATAATCGAGATAAAAACTATCCTATCTTTTAAGTTTGACTAAATTACACACAGTAAGCCATATTTCATAAAAATGGTTGGGTAGTTTAGGAGTCCACCCCGGACTAACAACGTAACGCGAATTTATATATATTTAGATTAATTACAAGCTTCTACCCGAGACTCGTCCGCGTCAAAGTCCTATTATTTTCTCACTGCCCCACTGCCCAAGGCCTCTTTTCATACAGAGAAGGCACGGGTATTGATCACCATGCTTGCTCAAGGCGGATTGGCGATTTCAGACTTATATTAATTATTGTCTCCTCAAGATATTTTCGTTCACCAATGTTAGTTATGTCCAAGATAAATATAGAAAGTACATATGAATTGAAAAAGTTACATTGGTGTTTGGCTGGTATGGAGCTCCCAAGCACATGCAAGCCAGACTTCTAGTAGAACTTTACTACTGGGCCATCACGAATACTGATGCAATAATTGCACCACCTTTGGTTGACTGGTAGTGAACGCCAATGGTCCGACATCGTACCGTTTGCCACAATACCGCATAACATAATACGCGCGTAATCCCCGAAGGGTTAGGCAGAGGTGTACCCCACATTTCGCCAGTTATGTTTAAGTCTCATGTAACAGGGGGCGAGCCTATTGCCATTAACCGGGCACAAATACAAACTCCGAAGCTGCTACTAAGAAATTCCTGGTGGAAAAACCCAATAACACTGCTCGACCTGAGAATTGAACCCAAAACAACCAAATTACAATAAATAATTTATTTATTTGTTTCCAGGCAGCAAGAGAAGTAATAAGGCGGTATCTATTAAAGTTTCGCTTGGCCGCCACAGAGATTTATGAGCAAACGTCTAACAGCGAAGAAGATGACTTGAATGTAATGCCAACACTGTTACAAATACTACAGCATTTGGAACCACTCAAATATGAAATAGAAACTATTGCTTCTATTTATAAATTTATAGATACTGGTAATAAATTATTTGTATTTTTTTCTTATCTGTATTGTAGGGGGAAGTAGTTTTTGGCCAATGTTGTTTTAAAATGATTTAGTGATGATAAATGATTTAGATTGATTTTATAACTCAATGGTCAATATAGTTTAAACATACACAACAACAACAACCTTTTGCTGGATTTAAATCGTGTAAATGATCATAGACAAACATTTTAAATCAAAGAATTCCGTGTGGCCGATCAAGATCAAGAAATACAGTAATGCGTGAATTTGTACTGCTTCTAAACGTATTAAATAATTTTCAGATCCTAAAGCGACAATTCCACACGGAGCAGAGCTCATGTCGTATTTATTCAACGAAATATCGTTAATTACTCACAAACAGACTACGTTCACCATGTTCAACTCACTGTATTCTATCTGCACCATTTATTTCAAGTAAGTGCAATATAAATATGATTATTTTTTCATAATTACAGTTACTTTTCTAGCGATTATTGTCACCTGCGATTAATGTTGATTAATAATGAACTAAGTTATCACGCTATTTTCAACTCTATTGTAGTTGTGATTTAGTTGATTATCAATTTATGAAAATTGCTCTAGCATTTCGGTACTCAGTGTTCGCTGACCGTGGTGGCCGTAACGTAACGTCACGCGACATTTACGCGAGAAAAAGGAAGGGTGATATGACTTAATGGGTAATATTTATTATCTAATATATATTAGGCTCGCCCCCTATTACATGGGACTTAAACATAACTGGCAAAATGTGGGTGTACTAATGTGTACACCTCTGCCTAACCCTTCGGGGATTATAGGCGTGATGTTATGTAAATAATAATAATAATTATTATTATATATTTTCCTAATCTAGATTTATCGAAAGATTCATTTTCGAGGGCGAACTGGATGACAGATTTAACGAGTTCTTCATACGGAAAGACAATCAGTACGTAAACAGTCGTTCTAAAAGGTATTGGGACAAAGGGTTCCATATAACGCAGAGTGTGGCTGTGCCCGACTTTCTGAAGACTTTGGCCAAGTTTATACTACTGTGTGGGAAGTCTTTGAGGTTGTTGAAACTGTGTAATCCGAATGTGAGTATGATAGTTGATTTATCTTAAAAAAATGAATCGATTGACGTGAGAATCGGCAAAATCGGCCCACGCGTTTGGTCTCTAGAGTGCCACCAAGGATCAAACAAACATACATAGGCTAGTAAACGCTTTCTTTACCCTTTGCGTCGCGCAGTCGGGTAAAAAAAGAGAAGGTAACATGTATTTATTAATCCAATTTTGTTTCTGTATTTTTACTAATTATATTTTTTTTCGTCGAATAGCCTACAATAAATTTTATTATATAGATGAAAGCAGGGCCAACAGCTTTATTGCTAAAGAGAAATTCCTAATAGAAAATTCAAAATATACTGCTTGATCTGACCCACGAGACCAAACGGGGCAGTCTATTAATTAGTTAACTTATATACTAACAAACAGCATATCCACAGGATCCCCTAGTCCTCCTAATATCTTCGGACCACCCAACAGTGAAGTGTTGCGCGAGTTTCCAAGAGTTAGAGAGTCAGCAGCAAGTCCTGGACGTGTATCGAACAAGATGTCTGTTCGTGAGTGGCGAGCTTGTGACCTTCGACCAGATATTACTGAAGAGAGAGGCTGAAAGAAAAGCTTTCACTGAAATGGCGTCCTTGAAGCAAGCCGAAACTATGGAGAAGATTATTGGTAAGTGGAGGAAGAAGTAGCAATTTATAAGGCATTGTTAGAATTGAATGAGATTAAAAAAGCTACTAAGAGCTACTAACTCAATTTTACGTTTGAGTAATATGAGGTAAAAAAAAAAATATAAATTAAAAAATAAAATCTATAAAACAGTTACTAATTTTATCTACCAGATTTAGGTTGCTTTTTTTTGCATTCTCAAAAACGTTATTATTTTTTTAGCCGAACGTAAAAGACTGGCACAGTTAATAATAGCCGAGAAGCAGCACTCGTTAAGAGTTCTAGAAGCCGCTATGGCGGAGGCAAAGGCAGCCAAATGTAAAGCCAAACAACGAGAAAGAAAGCGCCATGAGTTGGAGCATGCCGCCGAAAAGGCTGCGGAGGAAGTGGACTCTAAACTAAGGGATGATGAAAAGTAAGTTATAATAAAATATACGTTGGCATTTTCTAGTAAACGTTTGTTAATTTTGTTCAGTCATATATTACATTATAATTATTACCATAATATAGCGAATAATTACCTAATAATCTGAGTTTCGAATCCTAAATAGAAGTTTAAAAATTTTAGGAATAAAATAATGGAATACTACTCAAAACTAAATATGGAAGTAGAGAAGAGCAAGATGCACACAGAATGGAAAATAAAACGTTTACAGTTAGATCAGAGTAGGATGCAGCTATTGTCGACCGAAGAGAGGAATTTAAAGAGAGAAAAATTGGAATTAGAACACCAGAAAAATGAAGAAGTGATGGCGATGTCAATACAGAGTGATATTATGCTAAAATCGGATGACGAACTTGATAATAAAGAAGATTATGAAGACGAAAAGGTTGTCGCTGTCGTTGACCCTGATTCAGACACTAGCGTCACAGTCACTTTAGTTGCTGCAGATCAAGCCGAGGAATCTGCAACCCCTTCAGAATACGACAATAATAGGTCGAAGGCACAAACTTCTGGCGCAGTTTTTAGCGCTTTATGTAATGCTGCCAAAAGCTTTTTCGGTGTTTCTAAGAGTAATGACGATGAATACTGCGATAATACCAAAGAACTAGATTCTCAAGGCAATATCGTTCAACCAGACGCCAGTACTAATTCACTACATACTCAATCTTCATGCGAAATAGGCAGCAAATTAGATGATAGTTACGATAATTTACAATATCAAAAAAATAGACAAGTAGCTATGTTAAATAAGCAAAAGGTCATGTCTCATGAATTTGGAACAAACATTGATAAAGAAAACAACCAACTAAAAGATCCGCCGCTTATACAAGTTGCATCTATAGACGAAGAAAATAATTTGCAAGATTGGTCTGCATCCTTAGAAGCTAAACATAATAAGATGAAAGTGTTGGGAACAGAGTTTGATGTCATCAAACGATTCACAAAGCCATCTGAAGCAATAACTGATGCGCAAAAAGAGGCGTTGATAAACAAACAAAAAGTGTTGGGAGTTGAATACAACCTTCCTGCCGAACTGATTGCTAAAAAGGTACCTGCCAACGAGGCACAGGAAGAAGCGGTGCGTAATAAGGAAAAGATGTTGCACGTGGATTTTGATATGTTGAGCACAAATTCAGGCAGTCTTAAAAGGGATAACTCCAAACGGTCGGCGCTGAAATTGAATTTGAAACCGTATGGAGAATCTACTTCATCCATTCATCCATTTAGACTTGCAGTCACACCTAACACAGGGTCTGTTACTCCGGGTGAATATTTTCCAAGGGTAAGTTTAATTAGAAACTTATGTCATTTAATAATTTAATATTTTCTCATGATTGGATTTTCTATGTAAACAAATCTTCATATTATATTTTAGCTTGACCTAGAAACACCGACTACTGCAGATATACCTTTCGACAGCGCGATGAATTCCGAAATATTTACACCTAGAAGTGAAGATAGTAAGGATTCAAACTTGAAGTCCAAAGATAAAGAATTTCTAGGTTCCGAAGGCTTTAATTTCCCAATAATAGGCGACGAAGAAAACGTTGAGTCAGAAATAGCTAGCGACAATCAAACTGGTGACACGCCTGATAATTCTCCATCCAAATGTTTGGAGTCGCCAGGCAGACAAATAAATTCAAAATATTCATATTTCAACGTATTAGATGGCTCCTACAGTTTGGTTAACTTCGATCCCTTTGGTATAAAAGAAATGAAAACTTTCACCAAAGACCACTTTACAAGTAAAATGAATTTGAAACTGTCAAGCTCTTGTTATACTCACCCTTCAGTTATAATGGAGGAAGTGAAGAAACGACCTTATAATAATATATTTGCATCACATTTCGCTCCCGACGAAGAGAAACAAAAGGAGATTACTTGCGACAATATTGCCGCGCTTACAGCTTGCCTCCAAAGATCTGTAATGTTACCTCTCACATATCAATTAGAAGTGGTGAACAACTCCATTTTAACTTACTTTTTAATTAATCTGGATATGTACGAACATTTGAGGAGTTTGAAAGATTATTTCTTTCTGATGGATGGAGAATTTTCTAGAAGTATTTGTCGTAATTTGTTTACGAAGTTGGTGAAGACTTTGAATCCTCAAGAGTTGTTGAACTTCGCTACTTTGCACAATATTTTGGATAAAGCTCTTGGGTCATCTATTTCACGTAAGTACCCAATGTTTTCCATCACTACCACCTAAATCGGTAAACATAATTTTTTACTATGTCATTTTCCTTTTTAAATCGTTTTTTTTTTCATTTACAGACGTGCACAAGTTTTCGGAGAACCTATCATTCACGATCACTGAGTCTCCTCTAAGTTTCCAACACAGTTCTCCTGACGTGTTACAATGTCTATCACTAACTTACACAGTCAGTTGGCCACTTAATATTATATTATCGCAAGAGGCTTTACTTCGTTACGCCAAAGTGTTCCAGTTTCTGATCAAAATGAGACGAATATTTTGGGTTTTGGGCGAAGATTTTGAAGTAAGGATTATGTTAAAACTGACAAAAAAAATTGTTTTTACGTACATTTTATTTTTAATGAATTTTTTATATTACTTTGCAGTCTTTAAAGTTATCAGCGAAATTATCTAGGCAGCATTCCCGCAAACTGCTGAGGTCGCCACAATACATATCAGTGCAAATATATCGACACATTATGGCTTCAATGATTCGAGCCCTCGACAACTACATAGTGACGACTTGCATTCTCACATCTTGGACGGAGTTCGAGAACGATTTGAAGAAAGCTCGAACGTTGGACGATCTTTACGAGTGCCACGTGGTTTATATCAAGAAGGTGTTGTTCAGATGCCTCCTTAACAACAGATCGACGCCTGTGATGAAGCTATTGAATGATATTTTCACTGTGATATTGAAATTCAGTCGGGTGTTGAAAGCAGGGTAAGTAATTTCGTGTAAACTTAATATTTATCGACGTTAGGAAGAACATATCTGAATACCAAGTCCCTTAATAAAAAACGTTCGCAAAATCTGGTCACAATCTCATCTCAGCGACACTCAGTGTAAAAAAAAATATTTAGGAATGTATAGGCCTTTTTGGCAGAGTGAAACTGAGATTAGAATGCGAACGTTTTTAACAATACAGCAATAATAATTGCCACTCAGCTCCAGTCAGTGCTTTTCAGAGCTTCAATAAAATGTTTCATGTTACCGAAAACAATACATTCAACAAATTATGACAAAGTAGTCTTTTAGAGGTAGGTACACCTTTGATAATTCTATGTTTCTCTTCTCTTCTAGCGAATGGCAACAAAAGGAGCTAGACGGATCGTTCACACACTCAAGCTTTCCTCAGTTGGAAGAACTGTTCCATTTGTTTGAGAAACTCGCAAAGTACTTGCACAAGGTGGTGACTAAGCTGATGGAATGTGGTTACCAGAGACATTTGGTAGAACTGTTGACTATGGTCAACCTAAACGAGTACTACGACCCGGAGAAGTCTAAAGATCATAATACAACTATTCAGTCGACAACGTGAGAATGAATGGTATCAGAAGTAGGAAGACAGTTTCGCAATCTAGAATCTTCGAGTACTTATCAAGTCATTTGATTACTATGTAGTAGTGATCCATTTTGATTGATGAGTTACGAGAACTATTAGTGATACAATAGTGTAATTATTATGCTTCTGATATGAAGTAACATAACGTTGTGTAATATTCGCATTTACAGATTGTTCTGAATGGTTGTTATAAGGTACAAAGGTCAATAGGGCTACAGAGTTTAATTTTGAGCGTATTTTAATACAAACTTAGGGTTTGCGGTTGATTATTGACTTCTGCGTATTTTTTTACTAAAGAGTTTCGGCGTTTGCGGGTTGTATGTCGTCTGCATAAGTCTTTTTATTACCCGAGCCAAGGAAGTGTTTTTTTATTAAAACTGTTGATTTGATTACTTGATCCTTACTGCGTACTACTAACACCTGGTTTTTGGAACGTACATTCAAAGCGCACATAAAAACCATAAAATAAAGGCAAATGACAAGCACCTAGGCTCTAAAATCAACTAAAAAATATATTTATTACCCGACTGCGCGACGCAAAGGAGGGTAATGTGTTTTTTAAACTGTACTAAGTATATAACATACTCAATATAACATCTTTTAAAGTTGAATATTTCTTAGAAGTCCGTTCTCATGTGTTTTTTGTTATCCTAGTTAAACAGGAAAACTTATTGCTACCCATACAATACTGTAATACACTAATTTCATATATACGATGTATCGCAGTTGGTTCCCTAAATAAATGAATTGGCAAACACTTGTCAGCTGCTGTTTTTGGTTCTAAATAATTTAGTCAACCAATCACCTCAACTTGCGCGCGCTTGACAATTGGGTACTTGATACCAATCGATTGACATACTTTTTATGGATGTCAAAACGCAATTCCCCATAGATTTTGTATAGCAATAGTAAACTGTGACATCACTTATTAAAGATCTCTATTGCATTACTGTTAATTGAAATAAAATTGGGTTTTTAGGGCTTTAATAAAGTGTTTTTTTTAGAAGTTGTGTCGTGGAATTGTTGTTAATGATGTAGAGTACCCCATTGGCCATTATTAATTTTTCGTTCTAGAAATCGGGGATTAGTAACGCGCATTAACGAATACTCGTAAACGGGTAGGGTAGTTAAAACTACCCTCCCTAAAACTACCCTTTGTCTTTTAAAAAAGACAAAGGTAGTATCGAAATTATCTCACAAATAATATTTACAAAACTTGTTCTCTGTTGATTCTACATGGAGTTGAATGTTATTATAATTAGAATCTCTTAATTTATACTGCTTTTTGCACTAGGTAGGTAGCCATTTTATACTGGCATTATTGTTTTTATAGTAGATGCTGAAGTATTTAGGCACAATAATATTATGCTTTATTAGATAAAGATATTTTGTTTTATTGTACTTTTAGCGGGCCCAGTCCATGACATTTAATTGTAATTATTGTTCTTTTGATCGCTAGTTACATTGACTCCCAAAGCATGCCCTAGTACTAATTTAGCGTTACATTATAGTAAAGTACGTTCTACTTCACGTATACTAAACGCTGAATAACTCATTTGCTATTTCTACAGAACCAGCTGAACGATCAAACGTAAAAATATAGTTTTTGTCACATCAAGCAATTAATTTACGAATAAAAAAAAAACAATACACCGATGTCATTTTTTCACTTAGAGGGATGTCTGATTATAAAATACCGATTGTAGCGATCAAAAGTATCAAAACTATTGACTTGTTAATTTCTCCCACCTAATAATCATGTGATATAATAATTATTTTATGTCGAATAATGTTAATATTGATAGATTTGTTTGTTTCTAGAGTGAATGTTGAGTCCTTAACTGTTGTTAACTATGGGTTATGTAAAATTGTAAATAAAGTACCTAATACTGATAATGAATACAATGATCACCTTATGTTATATTTTAATAAAGTGTAGTTATTTTTTTATAGTTTAGTGTTTTATTTATGCATTAGAAAGTTCTGTTCAGAAGTTCAGTCAGACTCCAAAAGGGTTTTCTAACTTTCTAGATTCCGCGTCTTCGTCCGCGAGGATGTCAAAGTACCATTAAATATATCCTTCGACATTCAGCAATAGTGTAAGTTTCTATTAGTGAAAGAATTTTTGTAATAGGACTAGTACTTCTAGAGATTACTTCTTACTGAAAACCAGAAATAGCTATTACAAGGCAGCGCTTATCTGTGTCACTAGCCCTAGACTTAAACAGCTGGAAGTCCTGTAGGGCTGCCTTTGCCAAGTGGGATATTTATAATATATATTATTATAATAATATTTGTAATCATAATAATAATGTAGATAATAATCTACACTATTATTATTAGAGGAAAACTTTGTATTTTTGTTTGTTTGTTTGTAATGGATAAACTCAAAAACTACTGGACCGATTTTAAAAATTCTTTCACCATTAGAAAGCTACATTATCTGCGAGTAACATAGGCTATATTTTATTTTAGAAAAAATAGGGGTCCGTAAGATATTTGGGTTTTTCGGACCCAAGGTGTAAGAAATCATCCAAAAAAGTTCTTTATTTGGCGTACGCCTCCTAAACTATAAAAGATAGAACAATAAAATGTTCTAATTAATTAAAGACCTTAAAAATATCTACTAAAAAGTCCGCGACACACTATACCTATCTATTTAGAGTTAAGCACAACAACCATTTTTTTATTTAAAAATCTTGAATTTTTTTTAGGACCTCATTTAAACGCATTTATTTTACACATTTCATTACTCCTTATCAAAAACTATTTTGTCACAAAGTACTGTTTATGTAGATAATGTTTAGTCTTTAATTCATTAAAATTGGACGTTTGGTTTGAAAGTTATGGCGAAATCAATATAATACTATTTCAAATCGCTTGACGTACGTTTAGCAGGGAGGTAGTTTATAATAAGTAGACGTTCGCTAAAAACGAATTTTCCATAATTCACCCTCTAAGGAGATGAAACGGGGGTCAAAAGTTTGTATGAAGAAAACTTTGACGCGGACGAAGTCGCGGGCAGAAGCTAGTATAATATTATAATTATAATAATATTAGTTTTTAATACACTTGCTCTGATAATGAGAACAGCTGTTGCTTGGAAAGGGTTAACTTGGTTGACCACAATTTGAGCATAGATGGCGTTGTATTAAATAGAGAACTCTTAAAGCGCCATCTATTGTAGAATAGCTAAACTAATATTTACTGCCATCTTTTGACGAGTAGACAAACTGAAAATTTGTTTACTGATTGTGATTCATTATTGTTGTTATCTATAATATATTTTTGATCATCAACAATTACGCAAAATATTGATCTATAACCGAGTCACTTTTTTGTATTATTTATAACTATAGTTCTCGGCACATTAATCAGATAACAAGTCAACAGTGATAGAGTGCGGTTTCATTATTATCCGTAGCGACAGTGGCGCCAATATTTTCCTTATAATCATCTGTGTTTTCACGAATACTTCATTCTACCGCAATTCGTCCTAGGGTTAACATCCTATCCTAATCAGTGCGTGACATTGAAGTGAAAGCCGGCATTTCCTGCAACCTACTGTCGATTTCCTTGGAAAATTCTGAAAGAAATTTATATCTACATTTACTATAAAACATAAAATTTTTGTGAAATTCAAAAATTAAGTGAACATCAGTCATTGTTTATAGTTATCGGTCGTAGAGCAATTTTCCTCGATCGGACTAAGTTTTCGTCGTGTCGAAGGCGATATTTTACCAAAAACGTTAAAACCCAAGAATCACCGTCACCGCCGCCGAGATGGCGTTCATGATGCCTGTAATGAAGAACGATTGGGACATCTACAACTCACAGCGGACTCGGCGGGTGTCCGAGTCAGCGGAGAAGGCGGGGCTGGGTGGCCGAGTCCGCAAGGTGTCGGAGTCGCGCTCGGAGGGGCCGGCGCTGTCGCCGCGCTCTCACACGCTGAGCCCGCACCGCAGCGTGCCCGCCATGCGCTCCCTGTCGTACTGCCGCGCGCCGCCGTCGCGTGCCTCGCTGCGCACCGCCGTCGAAAGCCCCAGCAAGGGTTCGGCTAGCCCCAAGAGCGTGCCGCGCGAGGATAAGTTCCACAGCAGGTTGGTGGAGAAGTTGAAGCGAGCCCTCGGCCGCTCGGAGTCCAAACGCGAGGAGAGGAGTTCGTGAGTTAACGCGTGCTTGTGTGCAGGGCGCGCGCCGAGTCCCCCGAGCGCCACTCGCGCTGCGGAGCGTGCGTGCCCTACCTGTGACGGCCGCCCGGCGGAGCACCCGGCGCGCCCGGCCCGAGCGCGAGCGCGGCGACACACTATCTGTGATATGTTTCCGATAGTGAACACGAAGAGATGAGTAGACATTTGATGGATGTGCTAACTAACCGCCTAAGGTCTTTCGGACGCTGAGAACCTCATGTTTGAAGTTACACCGACACAATGCAATAGTTTTAGTTGTCATACATTTGATTCGCTTTTCTTAACTGTTGCATGTTTGTTAGTCGTCATCGTATCGTAATATCATAGAGATCGGGTTGTCAGATTTAGGTTGTAATATGAAAGTACGTTGTATGGATATTAAGACTGCGTTTAGTTTAAGCACACCCTGGGGTTTGATAAGTATTAGTTGAAAAATCACCCCGGTGGTCACTAGAGGTTAGTTTGTTTGAGGCAGTTTGCGAAGGGTATCTGTGATTCGTTATCTGTAAGTAACGTTGATTAATTTATTTAAGCTGAAAGGGAAATTGCATTCAGTTTTATTGTCTGTGAGAGTCCTTATTGTAATAACTTTGACATAAATGTATTGTTTACCAACATATTATTTTATTCGCTTTGTTTAAATTTGATCAGCAATTAGAAATCACTGGTAATTTAATTGGAATTCAGCAGCTGTTTCATTTGGCAATTGAAAACAGTTGAATTCAATACGATGTCGTATGAGACATACATATGATATAATATTTGTACTGTAGTTGTAATAAGAGTACCTTTATATTAATGTACACGTACACGTAGTGCAAACTGTCGATATTGATAATGTAAGCGGTGTTGTATTGTAGTCATCGATGTAATAATACCATGATAATTTATTTATTATACAGGACAGGGGCTTGCCCTTGTTTAACAAACAATGTTGTTATGATTTCGCTTGATTTTATTATGATGTTATCTTGTGACTGTAATTGGACCAGCTTTGTTAATAGTATTATCTATCAGTGAAACTGAAATCGATAATAGTGATATAATGTAAAAGTAAGCTGTATCATAAAATTCTAAAATTAAGGCATATCTCGATGAGATTTTGTTGAGGGCATCAAGGAGCGATGTATCGATGTGTTTATTTCGTTTGCTTTTCAAAGTTTCTCAAGCCTATTGGACTGCCACTAGGTAGTTAGATAGGTCAATGTATTTAAATTCTTAGATGTAGGTCTATGCAGTAGTTTTATACAATACAAAATTGAAAATCTTATGTAATTAAATATTGTTTTGCAATCACTTTCACGTAATGCATGTATTGTCAACGATGTCTAATCTGGTGATTTTCAAATATTAAACACTTAAATATAAAGCTTATTCTGAAACATTGTTTGATTTTACTACCATAACTCATTCCCATACTAACGGTTTTGAGTGATACCCATCGACCGACATGATTAACGAGGAAGAATGTGTAAAAAATTGGCACATTAAAAGTTGGCGCTCACTGAAGAAAACATTACAAGTCCTACGTAGACGCAAATGGCCACGTGTGCTGTCTACGAAAATAGAAGACTTTAACGACGTACCCATGTCTTGTCTATTAACGTAACGAGGAATGTCCGCATCATTTGGCGGTCAAGTTCTGGCAAATAAGACACAGAAAAGCCTAGAAACATCTTTAACAAAACAAACAAAAATGTTTACTTGCCAAAAGCTTCTTAGGTACCTATCGCAGAGAAACAAAGAACATAGTAGATCACCAAAGAATATGTAAACAAGAAATACATGAGTACAAAAAATATTGTTCAGTTAAAAAAAAAGCACACACATAAAAACTATGTTACTATTACTATACACCTCTGCCTAACCCAGAGTGATACAAGCGTGATAATTAAACTGATATCTGTTTTCCAAGAAACCACTTCTCTTAACTACTAACTACTAACTATACATTAAGTTACCTATATAAAAACTCATACAAGGTTTAGTTTTATAATAAAGCTAGATGAAGCACATCAAAGCTCGATATTTAAAATGTAAATTACAAGCTTCACGATCCACCAAATAAAACTAGACTGTAAACACAAGTATCGATTTCGCTCATTCAACAATTTGACACCTCAATTATCCTGACTTACAATACGACAGCATATAATAGGCAATATAAGCACATTGAATGCAACCTGGAAAATTACCACGGGTCAGACTCAACTGGTTATACTGATCAACGTTCTCGCACTTTCCGACGAAAGGAGGTGCATGTTCTTTCCATTAGTAAAATGGCTATTGGTGATTTAACCATTATACTAAGCTGATTAAGCTAGGAAATTAGTGGGTTTAGTAGTAGCACAGTGTAATTATACAGTAGTACCTAGTATAAACTCTGTATTGATGTAGATAGTGCCAATAGAAAGGCACCTTATTGAATGGGAGCTAATACTTTTAAAAAGAGACTTAAAGTTTATTTATTTATTTATTAAAACTTTATGCACAAATATAAAAATATACTGTACAAAGGCGGACTTAATGCCTTAGGCATTTTCTACCAGTCTACCTTAGGGTGATGCAGAGACAAAACATAGTAGGTGCACAGATACAGAACGAGAATAAATTATAAAAATAAATACATATATACATACATACAAACAAAATATATAAAGTGGAGAGAGATAAAGTACATAGGTAGTGAAGTACAACAAATTAATTGTGGGACGAGTCTGCCAACTTCTTATGCAAGTGTTCGCGAGCTTTTACCTTGAATGTGAACCGACTGGTGGCCGTCCTGATATTCTGAGGAAGTGCATTCCATAGGAAAACCGCCTGGACAGGAAAAGAAGATTTGAGAAAACCAGAGCGGTGAGAAGGACATCGCAGAAGACGATTATTGGAGGAACGAAGATTCTTGCTGTGCGCAGAGCATAAATATTGAAAGTGAGAAGTCAGATAAGAAGGAGAACTAGGTTTATCTAGAAGAGAAAATAAGGTTGTTAAAGCCCTTAACGCTCTGCGCTGTCTGATGGGTAACCATTTTAAGAGTGACCGATGTGCAGACACATGATCATACTTACGGAGATTGAAAACGAATCGAATGCAGTTATTAAGAAGTCGGTCTAATTTATTGAGGAGATCTGCATTCAGGTCATAGTAACACACATCACCATAATCGAGTAGGGGAAAGATAAGGGACTGAACCAGCATTGCCTTTATGTGTGATGGGAGAACATTTTTCAATCTATAAAGCGACCGCAACGTCCCGGTGACTTTTTTGCTCACAGTCGCGACCTGCTTACGCCAGCTCAGGCAGGTGTCAACATGTAGGCCCAGATCCTTGACGTCAGAGCTAAACGGGATGACAGTGCCATCAAAGGTTACCGGCGGTACCGCTAAGCTATTAAGCCTTCGCAGGCTATGGGCGCTCCCTACAATAATAGCTTGACACTTGGTTGGGTTAACCGCTACTCCGAAACGATCAGACCAATTTTTCACTGTTGCTAAATTCCGGTTTAGCTCCTCAATCGCACCGGATAAGTTGTCAACACCCGCCTGACTGTAGAGCTGCAAGTCATCAGCGTAAAGATGATACGCACACTGAAGTTCGGTAGTAATGAGATCTATAAAAATAGAGAATAGAAGTGGAGATAAGATACCGCCTTGAGGGACGCCAGCATTAAGAACACACCAACGGGAAGAGGAGTTTCCCACAAGAACTGTCTGCTGACGCCCCTGAAGATAGGAAGAAAACCAATCCAAAACCTTGGGGGAGACCATTAGATAGGAGAGGATGGATAAAAGGACTTCGTGACTGACGGTGTTGAAAGCATTTGAGAAATCAATCAGCACTAAGACGGAAACTTGACCGTCTTCCATTCCCCGCCTTATATCGTCAGTCACTTTAAGGAGAGCTGTGACGGTACTGTGGCCAGGCCTGAAACCGGATTGGAATGGACTAATGAGGGAGTTACGGTGAATGAAGTGGGAAAATTGTTTATGGACACAGGCCTCGAGGACTTTGGATAAAAAGGGAAGGATGGTGATTGGTCGAAAGTGACTGGGAAGGGTGGGATTAGGAATTTTAGGTAGTGGTCGAACATGAGCTTTTCGCCATAGCGAAGGGAAATCACCGGAAAAAAGGGAGAAGTTAACTATGTGGGAGATTGCAGGAAGGAGCTGGTCAAGAGCCGCCACGATCATGTGGCGACTAATGTTATCACAGCCCACGGCTTTCGATTTAATGGAGAGGATAATCTTTTTGATCTCACCCGGATCGACTGGCATGAAGGCAAAGGGGGCAATATTGGGTCGCGTCAGACCAACAAGGTAGCCAATGGTTTGACATTTGGTTAGACTATCAAGAGTGGGAACAGTGGCGAAATGGCGATTTAGATCGTCCAAACCAAATGCAGTAGGAGGGTCTGAATGTCGCGATCTACCGATACCTAGAGTTCGAAGGAACTTCCAAATATCGGCAGGAGAAGAGGAAGTGATATTATCAAGAATGTGACGGCGTTTAGCGTTGCGTATCATCTGGCTACAACGATTGCGAGCAGTTTTGAAGAGGGTCCAGTTATCCTCCGAACGATCCTTCTTAAACTTCCGAAACGCGCGGTCTCTTCGTCGCATTGCCATCCGAACTCCTCGATTCATCCATGGCGCAGGCGGGCGCTTCAGCTTAATTTTCCTGATGGGAGCATGGGCGTCATACAGCTTGACTACAGCTGAATTGAAAAGGCTAACTTTGTCATCAACTGAAGTGGCCTCCTCCAGCGGTGTCCAGTCAATGTTAGATGCATCTTGTGTAAAATTATCAATATCTATCCGCGCAAAGGCACGCCTGTACTGGAATGTGGGCTTGGGTTTAGGAGGTTTAAGGATGTAAGACAGGAAAATAAGGTCATGATGGGAAAAGCCAGGAGCGACATGTTGACCATGTGAGGAGACAAGGGAAGGATTAGAGATGAGGATTAGGTCGAGCCAGGTATCATCACCGATTGTGTTATGATGAGTGGGTTGAAGAGGCAACACATGCAAACTGGCTGACTCGACCAGATGTAGGAGTTTACAGGATCGAGAGGAGTTGTGGGCAAGGAGGTTGGTGTTGAAATCCCCCATAACAATGTGATGTGCATACTCTGAACCCAAAGATTCCAGGACCGATTCGAATTCGATGAAGTAATCAAGGGAAGGGGGACAATACACGACTCCAATAACGGCTTTAGCACCTTTAACACAAACCTCAAGAAAAAGAAACTCGGCTGAACTAGTAGAAGGAGAAGAAGCAAGAATTTTAAAAGGAAAATCAGCACGAAGGTAAATTGCTACACCACCCCCTCTCTTACCGATCCGATCATTCCGGAGAAGAATGAACCCTGGGAGAGAGTAGGTGGTGGATAGGAGTTCAGGCTTTAGCCATGTCTCAGAAATCAGGACGGCATGGACGTTGTTGTTCGTAAAAGTATCATATATTTCATTAAAGTGGCTTGGAACACTCTGGGCATTGATGTGACAAACGTTAAACAGCCGGTCGGGGTTTTGGTTGAAACTTTGACGCAAAAGATCGCCAAGTGTGTCTGTAATAGAACAAAAACTATCATCATCAGAAGTGGCAGCAGATTCGTTGGCAGAGAAAAAAGACTCATTATCAAAAAAATTTGTCATAAATATAAATAATATAAATACCACAAAATATAATAATTATAATAAGAATAAATAAAAATTATACTGATCTAAAACACTGATAATATAAGATACACAAAAATCTGGTACGGCGTTTGCATCTCTGCACCACCCGCCAGCTAACATCAACATAATAAAATAACAGCGTAACAACAAGTAATAAGATTAAACACACTATGAAATAAAATAACTATCGCCTAAACTAAACGATATAAAGGTAGTCAAGAAGTACCTACTAAGGACAAACTAACCTTATAATATTCAGAACGTCAACAAACACACAAGTCTTTTAAACAACATAAAATTTTTGAGAACGTATCCGATCATAAAACGTCGCCAAAATAATACGCTGTCAAAATTGACAACCATGACAACTTCTACAACATAATTCAGAACGAACGTCATTAAAATAATACGATGTCAAATTTGACAGTCATGACAATTTGGCATATGAGCAAAATAACGAAATGAGAAAAAGAAAAAAGAAAAAAAAAAAAAAAAAAAAGTTGAGGGTAGACTAACTATTTTATGCGAAACTTGTAAAATGTTAAACAGAGACTTGTGATGAAATAAGAATAACAAAGACTTATAAAACTAAGAGTAATAATTAATTAGCAGTGTTTGTCGATTTTTAATATAGGTGAAATATAATTTTCAAATATAGGTAAGTAAATCCTAAGAATGGAATCCATCGAAGGAATCGATAATTATGCTGTTCATTAATAAAAGCGAATTCATACCACCATTAACGCGTCTTGTTTTCTAGGTCATCTCCAGAAGTTTGAACCTTGGGGTACTTTACCAGTAGCGGATTCAGTTCTTCAAATGATGTGACCTTGTGCTTGCTTCCATCGGGAGCTTTAATAACAATGACACCATCCTGAGTCCAACACGACCGCATACTGAAGTGAAGCCGCGCCTTCCCGAAGATGGATTGTCGGGTCTTAGTCAAGAACTCCTTGACAGAGATAGAAGAACCCTTTAGCCCAGTCTTCGCCCTCCAGACCGCAGACCTGTCATCGTAGCTTGAGAACTTGACAAGAATGGGCCTATGGTGATTCTTATTGGCTACACCAAGCCTGTGGCAGACCTTTATGGAGGATGCAGTGACAGTTTTGAGGGCCAGCTTCTTATTTAACACATCCAGGATGACTGCGCTGCAGACCTCTCCGTCAACCTCCGCTATACCCTGAAAGATCAGCGCCTTTCTCCGATGCCTGGTCTCCAACCCGTCAACCTGACCAGCGCACTCGCTGATCTGCTTTCTGAGTAAACTCAGCATGCTGAAGATGAGCTCCCTGAAAGTGCGAAACTCTTCAGCTACCCTGGCCACGGTATCCTTGGCCGGTCCGGCACTCTGAATTTGCGCTTCTAGTTCATTCATCTTCCGGATGAAGCTGTCTTCCAGGCTCTTCTGTGCAGATAATATGTCGTTGAGTTGAGACATTGTAGTGTTGAGTAGTGCGTAATTCACTTGTGTCCAGTGGCAGTGAAACCGGTGTTGTGTGATGATGAGCTGGCAGGTGGTGTGAAAATTATGGCTCGAGCCACATAAACTGCTGCAAACGTGAGTACCCTTTGTGAAGGGGTTTTACACTTAAAATTTACGAAAATAAAGTGAAAATACTGTAAATTTCTATTTTAAATATTAAAACAGTACTTTAGTAACGTCTGTCTTTTTTTGCACCCACCGCCGAAAAAGTTTATTGTTTATTGTTTAAAGTTCATTTATCGTAGCCTTAGAATCGTATGGAGTCTGGATCTTTACCATATGGCTAAAAACATTCAAATTCTAGTCACAATCACAGCGACAATAACGTCAAAAACTTGTCAAAAATGTAGATAACTTTTTTTACAGGTTTAGGAATGCGATCGTTCTTAAAAATACGTGGCTTGCCTCGCAGGGTCCCGAGTACCGATCAATAAACTCAATAGCATCAGGGTTCGGTTTGTTCTCGAAACAGTCGCGAGTTCGCGACTTTAAGAGATGTATATATTGTAAGTGTAACGCTTATTTGCACTTGTTGAAAGGTTGATTCATGTCAATAGACTTCTATTGATTGTCATTTAGGACTGGATAAGTTTCAACTGAAATGATGGTCGGGCTCCTTAGTATTTTTTTTATTTTGATTTTATGAGTTAATAGTTACCAGGTTAAGTTAACGTATTGGAATTGGAGGTGTGGCATGTAGGATTGAAACAGGTCGTGTGGAATTAGTTCCCTTCTTAGTTTAGTTCTTGAGTAATATTGATAAATCAAAATAAATATTAGACGAATTATAAACACAGTAATAATACAGAATAATCAAAAATATACTGAATACTCAATCATTTATTGCATTCCACAATTTTAACGCTTAGGTGGTAAGTAAACAGTTATGTAAATTGAACATAGTAAGTCGTATAATTGTAAGTCGGGCATAGCAACGGAATTTTAATTAGAGGGATGTAGAGGACTTTATTTAAACTTACAATCTAACTTATTAAAAAATATCATCATCTGCCTAGCCTTTTCCCAACTATACACATCAAAAGTGTCTAGGGATCAACATCCCTAACAAATGTTAGGGATGTTGATCCCTAGACACTTTTGATGTGTGTATGTTGGGGTCAGTTTCCAGTCTAACCGGATGCAGCTGAGTACCAGTGTTTTACATGGAGCGACTGCCTGTCTGACCTCCACAACCCAGTAGCTGGGTAATACGATACCCCTATGTAAGACTGGTTGTCAGACTTTCAAGCTTCTGACTCGTAACGACTGTCAAAGATCCACGTATGACAGCCGGGACCAACAGCTTAACGTACTTTCCAAGGCAGGGAATGATGTCAGTAATGTCTAAGATAAACTTTAGAAAGTACATATGAATTGAAAAAGTCACATTGGTACTTGCCTGGATTCGAACCCACAATCTCATGCATGAGGGTTAAAAAATATATGATTTCATTATTCTTAGATGACTTTTTTCTGTTGTTAAAATATCCGTTAATGCTCTAAGTAACAATTACTTACTTAGTAATAATTTATAAATTAGTATTTTATTTATGAAGGAAATGAGTAGCATTTTTTTTATAGCTGAAAGTCCAATCACCAATCGATTAATGAGTCACATAATTTTTCCTAATAAGTAAATACAATACCAACGTCAGTACATGCAATAAAATTAAAGCTAAGTAGACAAGAGAATTTTTTACAGCAGTTATGATAAACCACGTTATAAATTATCACAAAAGTATTCGTCATCTGTGATAATAGATTAGGTACCTACGTGTGACAAGTACTAATCTGTTGGTATCTCCTTACATCTTTTCTGTAACCTAAATGTAGGTAGGTACTTACTGATTACTTTGCCGTGGAAAATTCCGTCAGACGTCGCTGAAGAGTCAAGTGACGAACTTAATTAAACTCTGTACCGTCATCACGTTAGTGACTAAAGTAATACTGGAGTTATTTTTTGTTTGTAACATTTATTTTCAAAGATTAAGTATGGAATTTCCTGGCCATTCTTCTCCATACGAAACTACCTTTGACACTAGATTTTTATTTTTCTTGTTTAAGACGTTTAAAAGTACGTTTTAATTGTCTTATTGAAATAAATGATTTGACTTTGATTTTGTTCATAGAAACTTTTGAAAACGTTCATAGAGAGCTTTTGCCTGTTTATGATTTTTATTACGTGTCCTGCCATTTTCCAAATAAGTTCAGTCGTTTTTGGGTAACAATTAAGTATCCAAACTCACAAACATCCAAACATTTACATTGGAGTATGAATAGGTTTAGTTTTTCAGTAGACGTAATATATTCCATTCTAATAAGAAAAGAAAACTTCGTCACGGATAAGTTATATCTAGTTTTTCAGTTTTCAGTTAGTTTGATGCTGACGGTACACAAGTGAATTAAAAAAATTAAAATATCTTGACAAACAGAATAATTTTCGAGACAATATAGGTACTTTAAAGGAACGATTCACTCAGTTTTGTACTCTATTGTTTTACTATTTTGAGATATCGACGGTGGAAATGTAAAAAGTGGTAAGGGATTTTTTTAGAATTTTCGCCGTGGTTGGAAAAATGCGTAGAACTTACGTACCCAATTACCTAAGTACTTCAATTCTTTTTAATATGCAAAAAGTATCAAGTATTGTGTAGCCCTGATCACCATTAAGGGCCTCAGCTAGTAAAAAATGTCAACAATTGTATCTACTGCGTAAGTAATCAATTTAGTTAACTAAGTTTGTATTTCCTTTTTGTTTTTATTGTTTCTAATTATTTTGTTTTGCTGTGATTAGGGAACGTCACCTATAGTATAGATGTGGTCACCTATAGTATAGATGTGAGCAGAATATACTTTACTACATAGCTATTGACTGCCTCGTTGGTCTAGTGGTTAGTGACCCTGACTGCAAAGCCTGCGGTAGTGGGTTCTATTCCCACCCAGGACAAACTTTGTGTGATGAGCATAATTGTTTGTTCTGTATCTGGGTGTAATTTATCTATAATATGTATGTTTTTATAAATTATACACACATACATAAACTCACGCCTTTTTCCCATGGGGGTAGGCAGAAACCACAGAACGCCACCTGCTACGATCCTTACATACTCCTTTCGCCTCATCTACGTTCATACATCTCGTCATACAAGCACGCCGGTTACGAGTACTCCGCACGTGACCTTTCAGAAGAACCTCACCAATAAGGTCAGTGTAGGTCTTCCTAGGGCGACCCCTCCCTGCGTTGCCACTCACCTCTGCCATATAAATACCTTTTGTTAATCGTCTTTCACTCATCCTCTCAACATGACCGAACCATCTAAGCATACCCTTTTTTATCTTTGTCACTACATCCTCTTTTAATCCGCAACGGTCCCGTATAACCTCATTCCTCACTGTATCGTTCAAAGTTACACCACACATACTCCGCAAGGAACGCATTTCCACAGCATTAATCCTACTCTCATGCCTCGTTTGCCATACCCAACATGCACTTCCATACATAAGCGTAGGCACCAGCACGCCGTTGTGAACAGCCAGTCGTGCCTTTTTGGGCATGGACTGGCTAGTCACAAATTATATAAGTATGTATATCAGTTGTCTGGTTACCATAACACAAGCTCTGCTTAGCTTGGGATCAGATGGCCGTGTGTGAGTTGTCCTAAGATATTTATTTATTATTTATTTATTTATTACTTTTTATGGACACTATTTGTTGCTTGGAAGTCTATTGTTACCTACTCGGTTTCAAAATTCCTAAAACACCTAATTATTTATACTGAATAATTAAGCTGAGTAGTCAATTCTTTCACATAATTACTGTTTCTAACAAGTAGTTACGTACACAATAGAAATTAATATTGGCAGTGTAGTAGAAATATGTTTTTCTTTCTCTCTTTACCTATGTCGTAAAATTAAATTAATATTTTTCCGTGTATACCAAATAGTTTGTTCGTGTATACCTAATCGTAATGTGTAATGAAAGCATGTTGTGATAATATACGTAGGTATACATTACACATATTTGAATGTTAATTAAAATTTTAATTATTAAGTCATAACGTAATTGAAGTACATTACTCAGTTTATGGTTTTATAATCAGAAAAATGATTGAAATTGTTTCAATACATTTAAAATCGTAATGACCACTGCGCAGTAAATATTAATTACTTGTTTAGCACTTAAGTATAATTATCATACTTACTTAAGTGCTATAAATATCTCAAACCTTTACCTTTCTAGATTGGAAAGAGGATGAAAACTAAAATGAAGGCAGAAAAGATATTGATAACTCTATGTTGTATAATATTGTAATAACTCTATGAATTACAATATAATCCCACGCAAATGACCTAATTCATAGGATTTTTTTTAAAGCCAGTAAGATGTAATAGCTCAATTAAGCTGATTGGAGCGTGGCTTTCCAGCCGTGTAATTTTGAAATAATAAAATATTCATGTTATGTTGATATCATCATCATCTGCCTAGCCTTTTCCCAACTATGTTGGGGTCGGCTTCCAGTCTCACCGAATGCAGCTGAACACCAGTATTTTACATGGAGCGACTGCCTATCTGACCTCCACAACCCAGTGACTGGGTAATACGGTACCCCTAGGTAAGACTGGTTGTCAGATTTTCAAGCTTCTGACGACTCGTAACGACTGCTAAAGATCCACGTATGACAGCCGGGACCCACAGCTTAAAGTGCTTTCCGAGGCACGGAATGTTGTCAGTAATGTCTAAGATAAACTTTAGAAAGTAAATAATTATGAATTGAAAAAGTCACATTGGTACTACTAACCACTACTACTACCTCCTATTGGTAATATTAAAGTTCGTATTTCAGAGAAGAGATGAAAACAGATGTATTTATTAAAGATACAGTTTACTTATATATATATTTCTGTTTGTTTGTTTAAACGCACTAATTTCTGGAACCCCCAGTCGGATTGGAAAAACATATTTTTGTATACGATAGCCAGATTCATGAGGAATAGTATAGGCTTTATAACATCTCGCTACGACTCATAAGAGTGGAGCAGTAACCAAAAACGTAACTTAACGCGGTTCAAAAATACCACGTGGACGAAGTCGCGGGCAGAAGCTAGTGTAAAAATAATACTACTTCGACTTCATACTACAAAATATTTAGGTCAAAACTCGTATCAGATTAAAATAAAAAAGTTTATATTAATAAGCTTACATATCTCTATGGTGGAATTAATACTAGGTAAGTACAGATTACTAATAGCGCTGTGCTTATCAGCTTCAAAATGCGGTTAGCTCTTTTCAGAGCTAAAGACCATAAATAGGAGCTTTTAATAAGGGTCAGATGAGGGTTGGTTCAGCCTTTGTGATTATTACTTAGAAGTTTTTCTCTGTTTCATTTTTCTGTTCTTATGTAAGACCTACTTACGTTAATTTATTATTAATAAGCATTCACTATATGGATCTTTGGGTTTTTCATAGTTGTTTTACTATCTTTACTAATATTATAAAGTGGTTGTTTGCATTTATTTTTTTGTTTGTAAAAAGTAATCTAAAAGTATTGGTCCAATTATTAATTCTTTCACTGAAAGCTGCACCTGTGGCTACACTACTATTGCAGAGTAACATAGGCTATGTTTTATGGTAAACTAGAAGCTGGTAAGATCCTTATTTTAGGTATCTATTCAGATTTTGTCTTAAAATTTCATACCTGCTAATTATAGAACCTGATTAGACTCTACTTAATATTTGTTTAATTAAAACTCAAAATTTAGTATAAAATACTGCTAATCAAAATTCCTTACATATAATTCACTAAATACCCTTGTTATACAAAAACTTTAGTTTAATTAGATTAACAATTTTCCCATTGCCAGGTCCAGTTACGCCAAAAACTTAACTCAAAGTTAGTTGCTAACGCTAGGTTGAATTATAAAATGTCATTACATGGTTTGTAATTTAACTCTGTATTAGTAACTAACTAAGAATTAAGTTTACGCGCAAGTGAGCTTTCAAGGCGGTAATGGTAGGTATATGTATACCGTATACCTATACACGCCAATTACTCACGAACGTGTAAAAATAAACGCTATGATGAGTGATGTTTCAGTTTACCTTCAAGATGGACTTGTAAACAAGATGGTACTTTACTTTATTGCAACCACGCCTGCGTGGATACTTGCGTAGGGTTTCCGTGCTACTAATTACATTATACTAATCTAATATAGAGAAGGGAGGTGAGAAAAGGACGATGCCTATGCCCTAGAAAGCTATAAGTACCCTTCAGTAGTAGCATACAAGTACAACTGATGCAAGACTACACTAAAGTAGGTTAAAAAAAATGAGGTAGGTCTAGCAAGGTTGATGATATGTGGGATGTGAGTAGATACAGCAATGATTGTGTTGATAGTCGTAACAGTCAATGACATAATAGCAAGAGCCTCGACCAATATCTGAGGAGGCTTTCGTTGGGCGGTTTGATCAAGAACTTGATTCAGAAAGCGGTACCTACTTCTAGACACCGCACGTATTGCTAAGAGATTTCTTTTTCAGGAGCCCTGACCAACAGTGGCTTGGACACTATTCCCGATGCCGGTGGGCTACTATTTGTTATATTTTGTAAATTAATGAATGATAATAATAAAAAAGGGGAGTCGGTTCTTTTCTGATTTTCGGAAATGGAAAGATAAAATAGTCACATAGGAATTTCTAATTTCAGCACATTATGACGATGTTTTGGTATTTTTCCATTCGATAACACTGTTAGGTATCAGGTAACATTGTTTTACGAGAATTTTAATGCGTGGTTTATAGCAAAATTGTAGTGAAAAATGTTTTTATTGAAGAAACGCCAAACGAAGAGTTTTTGGTTGAAAGTTTTGAAATAAACTTTGAACGTAATTTATGAAGATTTCAGAGATCTGCGAGGGAAGCTCTCGACGTTTATGTTTTAAACAATAAATAAAAAAGAACATAAGTAACATAACATTACGCCTGTAATCCCCGAAGGTTTGGGCAAGGTGATAGCCATTTATACAAATTATACACCCACTTTTCGCCAGTTATGTCTAAGTCCCATGTAATAGGGGGCGAGTCTATTGACCGGGCACAAACCCAGACTCCGAGGCTGCTACTGAGAAATTTCTAATGGAAAACAACACTTTACCCGAACTGGGAATCGGACCCAAGATAGCTCTCAGCAGTCGCGCTTTGCAACCACTAGACCAACGAGAAGAGTAAATAAAGAAAAAGAAATCAAGAAAAATAATACAGGTTCAGCTTTAAGGGATTTCTTAGCTTGTTCCTCAAACAATTATAAGAATGTAACAAAATGGAATGGAATGGAAACCCTAACCATCTGTAAATAAAGACGCTTTCAGTTACACGGGGTTTAAAAAGACACAACACATGTACCTGTTAACTACACGTAGATACTGCCCATCAAACTGGGAAATCATTTTATTTTGGTGTGAAAATTTACTGTTGGCTAAATGGTGCCATGCAATGTAACACGAAAAATATTGTGTATATGAGTGCATACCTACAACAGTACAGGGGTCGTGGTGGTATTTAAAGTTTACTTTGAACATTTCAAACTTGTTTTCGTAAAAAAACGTAACTAATCGTTGGAACTTTGGACTATCAATATCATTGTAACCAGAAGGATTACAAAGATTAAAAGAAAATGTACCTAAACGGCTCCGTCAAGCATATTATTTTTTTACACCCGATATGTATCGTGATGATATTGACAGTTCTAAATTGGTTCTGAGTACCGCACAGTTACATAAAACAAATATTGTTATGGATATTACCTTAGAATACCTAACCTATAAATAAGCATACGAGTATATACCGTATTTGGATAACAAATTCTAGCAGATGCAGTCAACATAGTAGATCAACTAAGTTACGATTATGCTAAACGTTTCCTTACTCACTGGCTAGGTAGAGGTACTCGTAGTTCTCATTGAATTTATGTTATGTGCTATTTATACACATGCTCGCGACTTCGTCGCGGGTGCTAAAAAAGCGTGGGAAAATAAAATTTTCATCTTTGTATTGAAATATAGTGTAAAAGATCCGTGAAAGATCCGCCAAAAAGTAGCGGATACGGATCGTTCTTCTCTCCCGGATATCCGCGGATACGGCAATAGATTTCCGGCGAACCACTAGTTGTTATATAGCCTTTACCATTCCTCATGAATCTTGCTGTCTATACTAATATTACAAAGAGGAAAGATTTGTATTTTTGTGTGTATGTTTGTAATGAATAAACTCAAAAACTACTGTGCCGATTTAAAAAAAAAATTCACCATTAGAGAGCTACATTCACTCTGAGTAACATAGGGTATATTATATTTCCAAAAAAGTTAAGAACCCGTAAGGAATATCACGCGAACGAAGTCGCGGGGAGAGTGCTAGTCTTAAATAAAAAGATTGTTTCTTATCCGGCTGACAGTTTCAAAGATTAGCATGTACAAACAAACAAAAAACTCTTCAGCTGCATTATATTAGCATAGATTGCAATTAATGAGATAGAATATCAAGATGGAGAAACAGGAAGAAATTATTATAATTGGCTTTTAAGCTATTTTAATTTAGTTAAATGTATGTTAAGTAGTGACATCGATAAAGGAAAACATCGTTAAGAAATCTGGACTTGCAATTAAGTTATATGTCTGAAATCACCAATCCGCCTTGAACAAGCGTGCAGACCAATACTCCTGCCTTCTCTGTATGAGAAGACGCGTTTTCCCTGCAATGGGACAATACTGAGTATTTGGAATGACCACAGATATTAGTGTGTGATATTTTTTTTATTGTATCTTCTTGTTTTCCTTATCATCTAAAGACTCCACATTGGAATTCCATCTTAAAAAATCACCCTGTGAAACGCAACCCTGTAAAGCAACTTTTATATTACCGTGTTTCCGACAGCGAACGATGTTTACGTCTATAAAGTTCCCATTTTCATGGTACCTTTCGAGTTCGACCCAATTCCATTTCGTTCAGTAGTTCGCCAATCTGAATAGAGATTTAATTTTAAACTTTCTTGCTGGATGCTCCAAAATCCTAAAAAAGTGTAGATTTAATAGTAGGTATACCTATGTAGAAAATAACGTAAATTATCTTCTTCGTCTGCGTAAATGTTGATTGTCGCGGATACAGACGAAGTCGCGAAATAAAAAGTAGACTATGTAGTTTACTGGGGTTCAAACTTACCCTCTACCAAATTTAATTAAAATCCGTTCAGGGGTTTAGTCATAAAAGCATAACAGACATACAGAAGTTACAAAAGTATCAAGATGGTTTAATTCACTCATTTTGTTTTCCATTTAGCGTTGAATTGTGTAAGAAAAACTACCAGATCCGGCTCTCTATACAAGTTTAGTTTGCACCCGATAACCTTTAATACAATCCTATAAATTATTATCAGTTCCGGCCTACTTATAAACAGTCATAAATAATCTTACACAAGCTTATCAAAATCGATATTAGTTTCCATGACAATATTGATACAAATAACTCAAGATACACTTGACCTCTCTCTGACCTCTTGGCCTTGATGATAAGGGCGACCACACGCATAAAAACAGTGGTCGTTATTACAAGTGCTTTAATGAAGTCTATAAAATTAATCTAGTTACCGGTTTGAACCGGATTGAAAAACTGTAGCAGATTGTACTGCGTACGCGCATTCTACCGATGTAAACATACGACGGAAATCATAATAGTTCTATTGGCTTTCTGATGGTATTTAGATTGTACGGGTGTTAAATGTTTTCATACCAGTCTGATCAGGAATTTATTATGGTTGTCTTGATACGGATACTGGAGTATGGAAAGATGAATGTATCAGTTGTGGTTGGTTTCCTTAAGTTTTCACTTTCATTACGGAGTCTTCTATTGTTTTTTTTTTATCGTGATTGTACAAACTAAAGGGGGTGGGGGATTTAGCATGTTTTGTTCTTTATTTCCACATTCATTCGGTAAATTTTCTTAATTTTCCAGATTTGAAAGTGCTTTACAAACGCTTTATTAATTGTGATGATCCTGTCTTTTCGCCAGCTTACAAGCGTTATAAAAACGAATTAAATTTAAAGTGGTGTCATCTTTTTAAGCATTTCTTTTACGGCTTCTGTTTTGGAAGTAATTTTTTTGCTAGAAAAGCATTAGAAATAGCAATGTAGCACTGTAATTGGGTACTGAAATACCTACTGGTAACTTTCGCTGATGCTTGTATTTTTTTAAGGTACCAATTAATTATGCTCCTAACGGAATTATTGATTTTGTATCGAGCTTTAATTGATTGGTGTCTTTGAAATGCTTTCTGCTGGTCATGCGACAAGATTCCAGATGAGGCATTCATAACAAACCATTTTTATAATGGAAAGTTATTGCAGCATGAGTTTATTCTAGTTTTATCTGCTTCGCTAGCATTTGTTTTATAAATATCGCAGACATCGGTTCCACGTAAAGCATCGATCGGTTCTTGTCTCGTTCTCGAGTCTGGACATTTCAAAGCCTTGTTTTGATTACAATCTGCTAATGTATTCACAGGTTCATGAATTTAATTGTTCGATTCTTTTGTAGATGTATCGGGAAATGTTACTGCATAATGCAAAGACATATGGTTAACGTTTACTGATGGTACAGATAACTTTGACGTTTATTTTAACTGGGATAGATTTGAGAATTGATTTGATAGAAATGAGCTAAAAGTCAGAATGTGATCTTTTTTCATAAAATCTAAGCACATAACTAAGTTTAAATTAAAATAAAGTCCATTCAATTTTTTACTCACACGCAAGTCAACTAATTTAAAATTGTGTTTTATTGTCTTCTATGTGCTAAGTCGTATATCGTTGGCAATTTTAAAATGAATAGGATGAATGAAAACAAGTTAAAGCAGACAATTTGCAGTAACACTGTCCAGTATTATCCAATAGTGTATTCGTGAAGCGTCCAATCCAATATTGTGTTGCTTAGTGCTGGCTGTAAATCAATTGTGAAACAAATTACTTTGAATTGTTTATTCTCCTCAATATCTTGGTGGCTTGACTTTAGTGTCTATTAGTTCAATATATTTCGTATCTGTGCTATTGATATAAGAGTTTTGTGATCATCAAGCAAAGACCACAGATAATTGGTAAATTTCAAAGATGTATCTTCGTAGAGAAGGAACAAATTAATCTAGACAGATTGAAGATACAAAAAATTATCATGGCCGCTGTCTCACAAACATTTCAATTTATTTGTAATCGACACAATGATCTAGTTCATGCTATGACGCAAAAAATCTTCAGACAAATAGTACAATAAATTTGTGTTAAGTACCTTTTAATGCTACTTTAGTCGTGCTATGAATAATAACGACTTATTCTATATTTGGACTAGTTATTTTACGGTAAATGTTTTTGCTATAGTTTAAATGTTAGTTCTGTTCTAGGTTTTATAGAATTTATTTCAATTAAACAGTTTACAGGCACTTTTGAATTGTCAGGAGTCGGTCAGTTAGTCAGCAAAATAGCAAAATAGGTAGGTCTTTATGGAAAAGGACGAACGAAGAAAACTATGGACACTCTTTTCAATAAGGCTTTTACAAAATTCGGGGGTAAGTAATAAGGATGTAAGCCATCGCAGTTAAGAGATGACCAATCTCTTTCTTTGTCTTTTTCAATTTAACTTCAAACAATTGTGGTCAAGGAGACCACTTCCTTGAGTATAATTGTTCAAATTTCCTGTGGTTCTTTCAGCCTTGGAGGCGAATCTTGATGTCAAAGGCAGACCTTTTTTTTAATTAAGGGCCATCAGGGTCAACGCACATATTTTAGTAGTACTTTATTTGTTGTGTGTTGTTTTTTAATGTTTCGTTGAGAATTATAAACATAAATTGTTGTTCGACAATAATCTCGTTACAGTGTCAATAAATAAATTACAGGTCACGTCATTGTCTCACAAAATAATTGCGTTCATTTAAGTGATTGAATGATCGCAATTGTCTTGTGGAACAGTGCCATTACTAGGATTAAGGAATCCAGTAAATATCTATTTAGGGAGCTTTACATATGTTGTTCATTGCGTTGGCTGAATGAAATTGAACGGCTGAATTCAGATTTGGCTAGACTTGATCTTTTAGTCGACTTTATGGGATCACGAGGCTATCGGCTGATTCAGACCTGCCCTGTCTATACCTACTTATATTTCAACTTTCGTGTGACGTTCTCATTGCACACGATGATTAATTACGGGAATGTATTTCTAGAGCATTATTATTACGTGCTGTTCCTAATATAACGTCACATATATTCCTAACAAGATGAGTGTACTGCCAAAACTGAACTTCAGACACATAATGCTGTTCTCCATCTGTTGCACATAATTTATCGTCCAATTCCGACCACCGTTGGTAGTTAATTCTGAGCTTTTCCGAACCGGGTTGTGTGTAACATTATTTTTTATTTCTTCATCAAGATAAAGTACAAACCAGAAGGTTAATTCTCGTAATTAAAAACGTTTCAAAGGCATTTTTGACCGATTGAGACTGAGATTAGAATGAGAACGATCCTTAAGATTACTAGAATTGCCTCAATGATGCATGATGTGGGTTGTACGTAAAGACTCTCTATCTGATACAGAACATCACCCTAAAATATTACCATGCGTGTCTGTTCCACATTGTACCTATATTAGTAAAGTTCCCTGTCTATTCAAACAGCTGTAACCTATTACAAGTTTTTATTTTATTTCATAAGCTTCACTAGCTTTTGTTAGCTTTTCTCTTTATATTTGTTTTATTTTTCTTTTTGGAGATGTGATGGCGTGATTTGAACTTATTGACAATGATACTCGTATAATGATTGTTTTTTGTTACTCCAAACTTTATTTCATAAAAGTATGAGCTTTTATAAAACGAAAGGAAAAGTGAGTAGTCCTTTTCACTAAGGAAAGACACGGTGACTATACAAGCTGAATTTTAATACACAGTTAATCGTTCAAGGGTGAATGTAGAAATGTGTAGGTAGAAAGAACTTTTTGAATATCTCTGATATATAAGAAAAATACAGCTGTGCCCTACAAAAGTACGCTATAAAACTGTTGGATTGGTCCCCTAAATAAGTTGATCACGTTCATAAAAACTTCAACCCCTGAAAGATGCAAATCACCCTGTCTTTCTTTCTTGGCACATAGCCCAATGATTTCCGGTTTTAATATTTCGTCTTATTAACATTCTCGCTGGTTCATACGTACATAATATCTGCAGTTACCAGTTACATTACGTTTGATTGTGATTGTCCGATGCGTGCGAAGCGGTGTGCGGTGAATCCAGTGAGCAATACTGGCCGGTACGATAACAGTAACCGGTTAGAACTGGACCGACGGATGCCGCCGTCACTGATTCCGTTTGATTCGCTAACTCTATCACAAAGCTGAGTTACCATACTAAAACAATTTGTAGGACAATCTAATCAATGTTTTTGTTATAATACACGTGGTGTGGCCGTGTGAGTATGTTGAAATAAGTACTTTTTTTTTGCATGGAGCTCTTTTGTGGTAAGTAGTGTTACTTTTATTTAGTCTTGTTTCCGAGGTTGAAAACTCTGGGCAACAATTCGAGGTGGTTGCAGGATGGTTTAAGGTCCGAATGGTTCCTAGGATTTTTAGGTTAACCTGAGTTGATGTCGCTTTAGGCAACAGGTTAGTTTTACGATCGGTTTCAATCCGAATTTTAATTTATTTTGGAGAATATACCCTGCCATGCCATATCATACCATACCATGTTTCGTAGCAGCATACAGCATCATCCGATTTTGAACTACCTTTACAAGGAAGTAGGTGTTTTATCAACACATGTAGTACTTACCTAGTAGGTATAGTTATTTACAGGACATAAAAATAACAACAACAAGTCAACAACATCACACGCTCGTGTAACGACATTTATTTCATTTATACATGAAAACATTCTCGAATCTTCGAGTTTAATAAAAGAATAGACTATCATAGACTAGTCGATAAAAAGTACATAAAATCTTGAAACGTGGTCAACGGAACCATTGTTATTGTTTGCGGCATGTACTGTGCCGAGTGCTTGCAATTGCACTTGAGTGCGCTGTCGGCCATTCAAAGCATCGTAACCAAATATTCCACGCGGTCACACAAAGGAAACCATTTGGCTTTAGTTATAATCTTATCTGTGCACTTTATAAGCTTTTTGGGAAAACATTTTTTTTTTCTAAATGTTTAAAAAGCTAGAGCAATTGAGATTGATATTGGTATCATAACGAAAATCGTTGACCATGCATCCAGTACATGATTTTAGACCCCTAGCATTAACATTTTTCGTCGGTTATTAAAAAACAAATCGGATGTTCCATACATTTTGCCGGTGTGGGTGTTGCACTTTT
The DNA here is from genome assembly GCA_949316365.1 of Hoplodrina blanda. Taxonomy (NCBI): domain Eukaryota; kingdom Metazoa; phylum Arthropoda; class Insecta; order Lepidoptera; family Noctuidae; genus Hoplodrina; species Hoplodrina blanda. The sequence continues at coordinate 10,104,338 of OX438589.1, forward strand.
GTATGGAACAGCTGATATTTTTTCAATTCAGGATTTCAGTTAAACTGTAGTAGGTACCTATACCTTAAAGAGAACAAAATGATGAACGATGGACAATCGTTAATGAAAGTCTAAAAGCTATATTCTTGCAGTTTCTCTATATAATGACTGTTTTAAGACAGTGGCATACAATTCTTCTTAGATGATGCTGTTGGAGATTCCGATTCCACCAGCTTCTCTCCAAAATCTGTAAAAGAAAAATCATTAAGTATATTATTTTCTCCTTCTCAAATACAGGAAATATGGACATATTTACTTCAATAATCGGTAACCAAAATAAACGACATTTATTTGTACTTCCACCAAGTACTTACCTACTTATCTACCAAAGCTCACAGTTATTTCTACTTCAGTTTCTCAGAAAACAGACAAGCAATAATAGATTGCTATTTTTGGATTTATTTATTGGTACCTAAGGACCTAACAGACAGGATATTATTAAACGTCTGTCAATAAGGTGTGTAGCCCAATTTTCTCAGAAGACTTTATATATCCGAACGAAAATAAACATCTAATATAGGTTTATAAACATTATTTCGATTCTGTTAGACGTCAAAAGATTATTTCCAGTATTTATCTATTTAAGAAGACGTTTCGAAAATGATACGAATGAAAACGAACTTTTTCTGAGAAATAAGGCTTTGATGATTCATTTCCAATATTCCTACCGACGAGTGGGAGGGACTTATGTCCAGCAGTAGACGTCTTTGGCTGAAATTTGGCCAAAAGCAGGACTCTCTCAGGAGTTGAAAATAACGAAAATATGTGGTCATAAGGAATGCCTATAGACCTTAGCAAACATGACCTCATCCACATTATCATGGGAGAATACGGCAACAGGAGACTTACGTTTCCCCATGACAAAGGCAGTTGCTGCCTGATTGAAGCCAATTATTTTCGGGATAAAAAAAGCACGTGGTTTTATACTTGTTCAAATCCAGATTATTCCAGCTCTCAAACAACATGTCCATAAAAATATGACGCACTTCTGAACACAGACATACATCTTAGTTAATAACAATCTGGAACGTGTACGTGTCCGTTCTATTAACGAGACATCGACCACGAGGAGATGTGACATCGCAACCACGCCTCCGACCGCAGCCTTGGAAGACGGAGGTGGATCAGATAGCTATAACTGAATACGAGGTATTTTTAGATCTTTGTGTTATTTGTATCATGTGCTCACGTGTAGAGACGCTTGTTTATTTGTTGTTAGTGTTCTCAGGTTTCTGCGAAACGTGGAATGTTGTATGTAGCAGTTATTGAAAACAGTTTTCATTATTGAAGTCCGATGATTCACTAGAATCGTAGATGGGTGAATAATGTCTTTGCCATTTTAAGTCATATACTGATTTGAGCCCGAGTCCTGACTGAAATTTTTATCATCGCTATTCTATCCCTTCTGCAAAAAATATTTCAAATACAAGCAGTATTAATATCAACACTATACCACTACGTTGTGATAGAAAAACTAGTTAACATACCTATCTATGCAAACACCAGCGAATCAAAAACTTGAAAAGCAAAAGCATAGGTACTAAACATTGTACAAATAGGGCGTTTATTACAAATTGTCACTTTACACAATTTGTCTACCTACATGTCACGCGACACTTACTCACTAATTGAAAGTCAACAATATTATACTGTTGACTTCTGTTGACTTGCTGACGTAGACATGTACATCTACCTACATAAGTATAAAACTGTTAATTGATAATGAATATGATTTGGAGACGCAAGCAATTTGCTTGTTCGTTGACGTCACAAAACGCATGTTTGGTTCTTGTTCTTATCGGCTGTGGTGTCACGTTTTGAAGAAAGTTATTGAGAAATACTGTTCTAGAAAAATGTATTTGTTGCTTATTGGATTGAGAGAAACGATTTACTTTTGGGTGATGATGGGCATTTAAGGTTTAATTGGTTAATTGGCTTTTACAGGTCGTACAATTTCAGGGTGTCGACCCTTGTCGACCCCTGTCGCAACAATTACTTTATGAGGTAAAAGGTCTATTTATCTATATTGTATACATATTTTATTAATATTTAGTCTCCTCTTATCTGTCGCATTAAAACTTCCAAAAAATCTGCTCTTTGTAAGTCGCATTAAAAGCTCTTTCAATTTTTGCGGTTGTTGCGACTGCTGTAGCACTGGAACAGTCCGGTTGTCGTATTTACAGTTTAGGCGCAGAATGCCCAATTCTCAAAATGGCAACAGAGTCGCAGAAGGACTAGTTCTCAAAAAGCCTAATTCTCAGAATGGCCAGTTTTCAAAAAGCCTTCTCATACAGTTGCCACGTTGAGAACGCCATGCGACATCCGGATTATACACGCACGACGGCAGTACGACTAATGTCACATGTCAACTGTATGAAAAAAGATAACCGTCCGTATGCCGTCCGACACTCAACGCATACATTGAAAGAGCCCTAAAAGTCGCACTAAGTACAATAAATCTTCGACTTAAGTAATGAAAGTTTACGTTTTTATTAAACACAAAAAATACAGCATACTGAATCAGGTAATTTACTTTTCAAGCCCCTCATAATGGCTTAATAAAAGAAAATCCCGAAAGCAAATTGTAAAACAAAGTTAAGGCCAAAAGTCAACAGTTATTAGCGTGATAAAGGCAGGTGCAGATTAGCGGAGATTAATATTAATCTCACTTAATACTTGTATACTACCAGCTTTATAATTGGTAAACATTTTGTTATCTATGATAAAGAAAAGTATTTAAATTATGACTCGTTGACAAAAGTGACGCTAATACGTATAAGTCTACTACTATATCTATAGTAGGTTATGATGGAGATTCTTATTAGCATTTTTGATTGTATAAGAACCAGTGTGACTTTTTAATTCATAATGTTAAGTTTATCTTGAACATCACGGTTGTCGGTGAAGGAAAACATCGTCAGGAAAAGTGGACTTAATTAATATAAACCTGAAATCGCCAATCCGCCTCGAGCAATCGTGGTGATCAATGCTCGTACCTTCTCTTCTCTCGAGAAACTTTGACGGTAGGAGAAGCGCCTTAAGACTGGGAAAAAGATTTTCCTTACCGCAGGCGAAAGTCAACAAAAGTTACTGAACATGAAATACTTCAGGTATTAAGATAAGACAACAATAACTTCAATAATGATTGATACGGTATTAATTTAATGATATATTGCCTGTCTTTACTAAAATTATGTACTTAACCTAATTCATTATCTAATATGCCTTTAGCCACGTAGCCACGTAGGCACTATTAATTTATAATATTTACTTAATAATTTTATTTTCATTATAATAATGGCGAATGTTTTTATGAACCTGTGATAAAAATATCCCCAAAAAACTCCGTAATGAGAGTTTTGCAGGCACGCAGACATAATTACGGTGGAAAAATTCTTGGCACTAAATGGAATGGAAGGTACTTGAGTTATGTAAGCCATTATTTTTAAGCGTACCTCCAACTGGTAAGGTCGAAAATAAAACGTGCTCTTACTTAGTATTTTTCCTTCCTTGAATATGAATGATGCCTATTTTATATTTGAAACTAGCGTCTGCCCATTCCCCCTTCCCCCCATTTCAGTTGTTGCAGTTAAAACAGGCTAAAACACCCACGTTATAATTTCTTTTATAAAACATAAAAAATATGGCTTTAGTAATTTCCGGAAATACTATTGCTCGACTTTTAAATCCGAAAGCCTGTCTAAATCTACAAAAAGTAATTTCCTTTGAAACGGAAAACCAGGAAATGAATGAAAATTGAAAATGTTTTACTTTGGCTGTAATCTAATTCTAAATTCATTTTATAAATGCTATTTAAGTGTTTTAGGCTATTTTATTTTAGTAGTTTACCTAGGAGAGAGATATTTACATTTGATAATTATAACATTACGCCCAGTAATCTTCGAAGGGTTAGGCAGAGGTGTACCCACTAGTACACCCATTTACATTTCGTCAGTTACGTTTTTTTTCATGTAATAGGGGGCGAGCTTATTGCCATTAACTGGGCAAAAATCCAGACTCCGAGGCACTTCTGGAAAATTCCTGATAGAAAATCCTAATTACACTTTGCCCGACTTCGGAATCGAACCCAAGACCTCATGCTCAGCAGTCGCGCTTTGCGACCGATTAATATTTATCATAGATAAAGTTAGAGATTAACGGGAGATAGGGGATAGATTACCATATTTTTGATTTTTTCAGCATTTTATTTTTAGCATTTTAGGGATGAAAATCAAATATTTAAGTATAAAACGATGTAAATTAAAATAAACAAACGGACTCTGCTATTCTAAGAATGAACAATAAACAGACATGATGTACTGAATCGAGGACATAACTTAATGCAATTTAAGCGAACGCGACCGAAACGATAGTAGTATTTTATGAACACAGCCATTGTTTCTTACGTCATGGCTAACATTTTTCAGTGTAGGAAATTTCCATGCGAAACACCTAATCGAATCGTGTGATGCTAATGTTTGTAGGTATGCTAGGTATGCCTACCATTTTGTGCTGTTATAAAAATAGTAAGCGCGGCTCTTTATTGCAGGGAATGTTCCGTAGGTTTTTTGTAAATCTATTCTTGGAAACTAATTAAAAAAATATTGTCAATGATTCGATGACTATCAGCTTTGGAACTGACGGAAAAATTTCAGGTTGAGTGACATGAAAAATATCGAGACGTATAACTGAGTCATTTCAATTGATAAGATCTCTGAAACTTTATTATTTGAAATACTTTCCTTAAGTTTCAGATGGTAATCGGTGGATCAGATACTAATCTGAAGGATAAATGTAAGTATTTACTACCTACTACAACTATCTACCAATGTATTGCTTTATTTAGGTACAAATAGGTATAATTAGGGGTGTGCCTATAACAACTAACAAGGCACAAATCTAAACTTCAGATTTCTACAGAGAAAATCCACAGGGAAAAATCCAATTACATTTTGCTCAACCTGAGAATCGTACCCAGGACTCCATAGTGAACAGTCGTATCCGCTAGATTAACGAATAAGTAATATTGTATAAAAAAGTTAGATAACTAATTGCTTACGCACGTGTGAATTCCCAAAACAATAAATCCTAATCTTAATCGCGCTGCGAATTATGAGTGGGTTATTATTTCCTTGAATTGCTGGCACTATCAATTTTCAGTACCTATCGGCAGTCTGTAACAATGTTGCTATTATTATTATTATTATTTTTTCGACATTTTTAATGATTGCAAGTATTGCAACACTTCTATTGCTGGTTCGGGGAATTACAGGTTTTGCCAATCATTCCATACACATGCGTTATTCATTTTATTACATTTCCTTGGGTAATCTATATTGTTGTTGACACTTTTGATGAGTACTTATATCCTTATATGTCTTATATCTATCAATATCTTGATGACCTAGTGGTGAAGGAGCCTGCGCCTCATGCTAAAAGTTCACAACTACCTGCCAATGTGACTTTTTCTATTTCATATGTACTTTCTAAGATTGAAGGACACCTTAAGGAAAACTCTAAAATCGCCAATCTGCGTTGAGCAAGCGTGGTGATCAATGCTTGGATTTTCTCTGTATGAGAGCCTTTACCATGCTGTGGGAAAATAAAAGGTTGCCATCATTAATATTACTAAATCCTATTAAAAATAGGGATCCCTAAAACCTTAACAAAACAACTCTAACTCAATTAGCAAACCGTAAAAGTGAAGTACATGCCAATATATCATTCTCTAATAGAGCGGTAACGGAAAATATTGATCGACAGAACCATTTAGATAGTCCCGTGATCATTAGCAGGGTGACTGAGTGCTACAAAGTGATATAACTGTCAAATAAGTGTTAAAATCTAATGTTTACGTCGTTTAGCGTTAACTCACAAATTAAAATCGCGAGGATAGGAAATTTTCTTTAAGTGTTTACGTTTTTTTTGTTTGTTTATATTAGATTTTTTTTCGAGAATTATTTATAGTTGTTTTCACTTGCGAGTAAGTCCTTATTGATAATTTAAATTAAACTAAAACACTACTTAATTACAGTTGAAAATTGCGTAATTGCGTGCAATATAGTAAACAACGCGTGGAATATCAATAAGGCACAACACACAAATATATATCTTGCACACAATTTTCGACTCTATTTCCTATACGTATTAGTTCATTATCAAATAATAAAAAAATGCTGCGAGATCCTATTGCTGCACTGTTGGCGCTGCTGACCTAGCGTGGTGCGCTAGTGTGACTAATTATTATCATCCTAAATGATTACGCCAAAAGATATTGTTGGGCGCCATACGTAAAGCCACTATCTATAATTAAAAAATATAAACAACTGCTACTGATAACAAACTGTATGTCTACGGGTTCCGCTTACTCGTTGTACAATATTAATTTTTTTATATAAGATCTCCACCAAGAGATATTGGTAGGTACACAAATCTTGACATACAAATAATAATGGACAATAAGGTACTTAAATATAAAATACATTCATGCAAGCCGTGTCTAATTTTCCAGACGTCTAGAAAAATTATGAACGTTTCATGCCCGTTACTTATTGCGTCGTATTTTGAAACAAAATTCAATGAATCCATCTCAAGAAAGTACGCACTACTTTTAAATATTCATTCTGAGTAAACCACCAAAACCCATGCCGGACATAAACTTCAAAAACCCCGGACATTTTTGTGAAATTGAGATTTTTTTCTCGGACAACCCTGTGAAAACAATTTTAACAATAGAAATAGAAACTTAGAATACGTTATTTTTTTTAATTTATTGATATAAAAGCGTTCACTTTTTGAAAACCCCTTCCAGCCGATTCCCGGACCCCTTTAAACTGGGACAAATACCGGCAGCCCTATTTACTTATAATCCATAATGCCATTAGTTACTTAGAAAAAAAAACGAAACAAAAGAAACCGAAATTTGGGTTTCTTAAACCGAATATTTTTTCTCTGTAAAATTTTCAGGACTAAACCTCTGAACCAATATTGATGGGGTATAGGTAAGGTGAAGTATGTGTAGATGTTCAATCTTGTACCTACCATATATCTTGGTATAGCTAGGAAAATCAGAAATCCATGAAGACAAAGTAGCGGCTTAAGCGCTGGTAACCTTATCTTATCATTATAATAATGAAAAAACAACCAAGGTTTATTCAGTACTATATTTCAAGTAGGTACCTTTTATTAGGTGTTTACAATCTACGTGACATTAATCACGTCTATGGCGTTTCTCGTAGAACGTAGGGGACGTCATACTTTCCATACTAGGTATGTACGCAATAACGTGGAATAGTTTTACCTGTTCCGTCGTAGTTTTATTTTGTGACGTATTGGGAATTACGTGAATGTAACTGCGTAGTTGTATTCAAAGGGTAACGTGACGTAACTCTTTTTATTTTGTTATTTACTTACAAACGAAGTTATGGTATGTTCGGGAAAAGGTTATAGAAATCCCTAGGCTCTAATTTCCACGCTACGCAGTACGCCCCCAGAAAATGTTTCGTTTTCTTTATTTTTACAGCCCTTATTTTTTAAGCAGTAAGAACTGTTTTCGCGTTTCCAGTTGGTTGGCCGTACTACGCACTTGATCCGATTTCAATATTTTATTACTTTCCTACAGTTCTACCATTCTCGCGTCTTCGTCATTGGAGTCATTCGCAATACTAAGACGTGACAATTTTCGCAATACGTTTTTATGGTCCTTCCCATAAATCAGATAACGTCATAGTTTTCCATACTCCATACATGGTGTGGAAAGATCGATTGTGGACGTGTTAATATTTCCCATTCTGTCGTCACTTTGCAAGTCGTCAGAGATGACTTATGTTAGGGTGACTTACGTTTACGTAGTAGTTAGTAGGAAAAGCACGTGATATCTACCTATGTTATTGTTTATTGAATTTGTTAATGGAATGTTCCGGGAAAATTATAATGCAATACCGCAATGCGTAATGCTTGTAGGCTACGCATCTCATTCTAGATTACTTTTCTAGAAACGCTTTTTATATACAGATGTAGATGAAAAAGTATTATCACTGATTACATCAGATGTTTACGTCGTGATGGCCCAGTGGTTAAGGCGTCCGCCTCTCACGCACGAGGCTGTTGGTTCGCAACCGGAAAGTACCTACTACTGTGACTTTTTTATTTCATATGTACTTTCTAAGTTTATCTTGAACATCACGGACATCGGTGAAGGAAAACATTGTAAGAAACCTAGACTTATAATTAATTCTGAAATCGCCAATCCACTTTGAGCAAGCGTGGTGAACAAGTGCTCGTGCCTTCTCTGTATGAGAAGGGGTCTGAAATGGGAAAAATATAAGCTGTTATTATTTTGTACTAGCTTTTGCCCATTATTTCGTCCGCCTAAATTTTCGCCGATTCGGTCGTATGCAGACAATGTCACGGATTAATAAAAAGTAGCCTAAGCTACCTTTTTGTCAAATTTGATTAAAATCGGTTAAGTGGTTTTGCTGTGACCAGGTAACAGACAGAATTTTACGCATTTACGAGTATTGGTTTACGAAGTTAAACTTTGTGATGCTCTGATACGAGGTTTATAGGTATTGGTACTCGTTTCATAATGCATTAGACTTAACGGCGACTAGCCATCGACCAGCCTTACATTTTTAAATTCATAGTGGCTATCTATAGGGTTGATTCTCAAAGGAACTAGGGCAATCGATCCAGCACCGTTTGTCTCACAAAGTCACAAGGTGCTATTTAGACGGAAAACAATGGTTCGCTTAATATGGTTTCAGTGCAGCCCTATAAATGCTGAAAATTTGCCCAATATTTTCATAATGGTAAATTACGAGTTAGGTCCGCGTGACCTATTCCACGAAATCAAAAAGAGCTAATTTTAAAATGTTTTGGATTTCCCTCGAGAGGGTTGTATGTACTTCGGCATAAGAAAATCAAATAAACAATTGAATTTAGCTGTGAGGTAAAAGCAATATGGGACCTTTAAGTAATGGCAACTAAATTCGTTTTTGTTCTTATTCTTGTAAATAACGTGCAAGTTCCTTTTAATGGTCTAATTAAAATAATAATTAAAATTAAGAAAAATGTGCTGTATTTTGTTTTGAAATGAACTGTTGGAGTGCATGTTTTTATCACTTTAGATAATTTTAATCAATTATCTTAATTTTTCACATCTACTTTTAAACTTAAAAAAAGCTTCTTTAGACTTTTTCAAGTAAGTAACGTCATCATCACCACACATAGTCATGACAAGCGATCGCTATCGATCTCCGAATTCAAATTCGGCACTGCAGTTTTTTATATATCTTAGTGTAGTTCAATATACAAAAGTGCAGCGCCATGGACAAAAAATTACAATACCAAAAAGGTTTAAAGATATCAGTTACGCCTCAGACTGTCACGCCTCACTAGGTACTGAACTTGTTATCTAATTTAAAACAGCTATACAAACCAATTGGTTCCTATACGATGTTACTTTAAAAAAAAGATGGCCCCACACATAATCGATAATGGTGCCGATTCCCTTGTTCACAAACTAAACTAAAATTAGAGAATTGGCATCTCATACTTACAAACAGCGAAAGAAAAACGGTAACACCTTAGAACTAAGTTAGAGATGTCAAATTATTTTTGCCTTGAGCTTTTCCGTGTTTTTAATCAATACGTTTTGACATGTCAACTTTATTTGTATAGAAGTTTCAGATCAACTTAAATTGACAGCTCTTAACAGCTATACAAACCAATTGGTTCCTATACGATGTTACTTTAAAAAAAAGATGGCCCCACACATAATCGATAATGGTGCCGATTCCCTTGTTCACAAACTAAACTAAAATTAGAGAATTGGCATCTCATACTTACAAACAGCGAAAGAAAAACGGTAACACCTTAGAACTAAGTTAGAGATGTCAAATTATTTTTGCCTTGAGCTTTTCCGTGTTTTTAATCAATACGTTTTGACATGTCAACTTTATTTGTATAGAAGTTTCAGATCAACTTAAATTGACAGCTCTTAAACATGTACGCCCCTTTGTTTTATTGAGGAGAAAAAGATAGAAATAGTCTAAGTCTAAATTAAGTTTAGTTCGTGCTTAATAGAATCGACAGCATTATCACTGGGCCGATGTTGCGGAATAGAAATAGTTCTAAGGATAGATGTATTGCCCTGGTGATAATATCGGTCGTTGAGGATGTCTTAAATTACCTAACTGCGTCGCAAAAGATCACCCGGCCTTGAAGTAGCATCATAATAACGACATGATGTAATGGAATGATGGATGCGCAGGATCCAATATTTTTTATGTTAGGTTTTACAACTGACATAATACCCATTAACGTGCTACAATTAATATTACAAGTACTTCAGTGGGTATTTATAGGTAGTGTACTCGTGAATCATCACCGCCTTTTGTTAATTATTATGTTGCGTTCCGCTTGCTATTCTAACTAGACTAGCAAGGAGATGAATATCAGTAGGGTCTTTACATTGAGTACGCGTATGTCTTCCGTGTCCTTCAATCATGAAAGCATCTATTAGTAGACTCTTCTGATAAATTCCTCTCCTAATGATAGCTCTACTATATGTATTGTATACTACAATATAGCTTCCCTAGGAAAAAATCGCCAGAACCTAGTACCATAGTGTAGTTACATATGTGAGTGTTCTTCTGACAAACTTGATCTTTTTCTGTTATCCTTTGCTGCTGCTGTGTGTTAATCGCCTCGAGGGATGCACGTGCACGTATTCACCAAGCTGGTCTAAATTGGTGATTTGGTGGTGAACTGCTGTAAACAAAAAAAAATAATAATAATAATATCTTTTTGTCCATTTTAAGGGTTAGTGTTTTTGAAGTAATTAGTACATAATCAAAATAAAATCTATACTAATATTATAAAGCTGCAGTGTTTGTTTGTTTGTTTGTTTGAACGCGCTAATCTCTGGAACTACTGATCCGATTTGAAAAATTCTTTCAGTGTTAGATAGATTAGTTATCGAGGAAGGCTATAGGCTTACCATCACGCTACGACCTACGGGAGCGGAGCAGTAACCAAAGACGCGGGTGTAACCGCGGCGGACAGCTAGTAAAAAATAAAAATGAATTGGTACATAAGAGACTTTTATATATATATAGATCTAAATAATAGGTATATTAGCATTTCCTATACGTTTGTCCGACCTCGTAAAAACAAGGCAAAAACAAAATAGCAACTTTAAATAAATTGAATAACATGAGTTGCTAAACATACATGCACGTATTTATCTTGCAGGCAACTGTTTTTAGATAGGTCTGTGGTCTAGGCTCACGTGTAGCTTGTGACAGTCGGATATAACAAGTGTGAATAAATTGTCAAATAAATGGCGCATTGTCTACGGTAAAAAGTGGCCAAATCTGGGTCAAAATTTCTAATGGCGACTCGGTTTTTTTCCATTCGGCCAACGGCGGCGGCGCCATAATAAATTTTCCTTAATCTATACATATAAAATGTTTTATCCTGAATGACTGACTGACTGATGGATCAACGCACATCCTAAACCGCCGATAAAACAGACCTGAAAGTTGGAGGGTGTGTTCTTTGTATGACGTAGGCATCCGATAAGAACGAATTTTCCGAAATTTCCCCCCCTAAGGGGATGAAAGAGGGATCCAAAGTTTGTACGGGGAAACCAACTTTGACACGGACGAAGTCGCGGGTAGAAGCTAGTTATAGTATATTTATGAAAACACCAAACAGGAAAACTTGTAGAATATGTAATTATTTTTCTAAGGTATAGGTACCTAATTATAAACTATGTAAGGTAAACAAAATTGGTTCCCCAATTATTTCGTCGAATATTCTCGCAACACTCACGCGACTATTGGATCTTATCTCTACAGATTAGTCTCACGTGAACTGGAGATAATGACCTTCATAATCATAATAATACGATAATCTTGACATATCATCTAATACATCACTAGAGAGATATGAAAATATCAGTAACCCGCGTCTACATATGCGTGGAAGTCAAAGTCAAAATCCCATCCTTTCCTAGCTGACGTCCCCTACCTATAAACTACCTGTCAAATTACAGCATCCTCGGTTAAGTAGTTTTCGAGATTTTGTTGTTACTGTTAGTCAGTAACTGACCTTTCGCTTTTGTAATCCATACTAATAATGTAGATGCGAAAGTGACTCTGTCTGTTTGTCTGACTGTCTGTAACGCTTTATCCGGTCGTCATACAATTTTTTTTTGTTGTATGAGTTTATTTTTCTACCCATTTGTTGTGTGATTATAAAATTACATTTTTGTAACAATTTTAGTTCAACAATCCACATGTAAAATAAATACAAAAAAGTTATGCAAATACAAGTAATACATTAATAAATAAATATTTACAGAAAACAAACTCCAAAAGCCAAAACCAACAAGAAGGTTTTATCTGAAACTGAAACAAGCAAACAGAACGAGTTTACAGGGAGCATTACCGATTGTTTGTTTTCTGAAATACCTACTTATATGTTTACAGACAGCAAACTTGCTTTTATTTACAGAACGTCGTCATAACATGTAATTTTCACATAGCATAACATTTGCCCATACCGGTCCTAGGACAACGCGTGACGTCACGACCCGAGTTCGACGACCGCAGCTGACTTGCGCATTTTGACAGATCGAACGGAAAATTACCGGGCAGCTGGGGCTCAGAAAAATGCTGCCTTACCTACTTACAAGCGAGTGTTTTATGAGCGAAGCGTTCGTGCGTGACTGAAATTCATGATGCAATTACATGGTTACTGCAAACACACTGTTTTATAGATATTTTGTTTTAGACGTAGGAAATTGAGGAAGGATATTTTTCAGGGACTTTATTTTCTTGTTACTGCGCTTCTGATGAAACAAGATTATGAATTTTACAATCCTACTCCTAGGTACTATGCATAGGTACACATATTTATTATATTTAACTATTACACGCAGGAAAGTTTAAGAGGATGGAAAGATGGATGGATGCATGTCTGTTTGTTACTCTTTCACGCTTAAACTACTGAATGGATTTAGCTAAAATTTGCCATACATATAGACAGATATAACAATTGCTATACCGTTTATCTGACCCATGGATACCTTTCATAATAATTTGTTTTAATTTATTTACTTAGGTCTGAATCTACGAAGACGAGGTCTTGTGGAGAAGCTAGTATAATGAATAATTAATCGAAAGTTCACAGATTTCTCACATTCATAATTGCATTATTAAATAGTTTTTTTAAACTTATCTATGAAGTTTTACTCATTTTCCTTTTAAACATTTCGTCTAACCTTGAGCATCCCGTAAACGTCCAGCTTGGTTACACCCTATTGATCGATCGACCAGGCTTTTAACTTAATGGGTTCGTTCAGGCTCTACCACAAATATCTGTCCTATCACTTAGGTACAAAGTAACCCCAATCTTTATAATTAAAGTAAATTTACTGGGGCACGTTAATGGATTAAGTTACAGGAAGGTGACGCTTAGGACAGCATTAAGTAATGGGTTTATCGACCTTACATTTTAGTTACCATATCACGTTTATTCATATTTTTAGACTTTTCTGCTCCCCAAGAATCTATATTTAGCTGGAACTATAAAACCAGAATGGAAAAACGGCTAAAGTTAGAAAAAGCAAATCTCAAAGATTTTCTCACGATATTTTCCAGTGGCGAACTGCAAGCATAAAATGTTGTATCTTGAAATCTTGCATACAATAACTTCGTCTGAAAAATCTTGAAATACAGACAAAGGATCACGTATGTTATGAATATTGAGAAAGCAAGTACCTATTGAGACAAGCAGCACTTTTCAGACCACACAATGCAACGTGTTGCTTGCTATTATCAAAACAGTTGCACGGGAGATTTGTGACCCATTTGAAGACTTTATTTCAAGTTGGTTTACATTTCAACATGATTAAGATGGATAACGTAGGATATAACATACTCCAAAATAATCCGTTTATTTCATCTTTTGTTTATTCTATAAATTATGCCGCTCGAATTCTTCGAAATGTCGAAGGTTAATACTGGATATTTGGATTTTAAATCCCTGTTCCCAACATTCAATTAAAAGTTTTTAATGGTCTTTAAACATTTGATGACGGATACAGTTGACCTTTAAAAGCTGAAAGGTAAAGGCTTTTCAGTAAGATATAGCAATTTGCAAGTGAATGCAATCACAGAGACTCTTGCCTGACCTTTTCCTAAATATAGAACGGAACGCAATTTCGAGCGTTCATGTTTGAGCTGAAAGCAATGACTGATTTGATTTACGTTCTTCTTTAAGAAAAAATATGAGCTGGTGAAGTACTTAAACTGCTAACGTTCTAAGAGGCCGGATTTGACGTTTCTCCTACGTAATAATTTGAAAAATCCAATTCACAATCCTGAATAATTACTATGTTACCCATACACTATAACAACGAGTATCACTTGTAAACATTAAGTTTAACTTAATTTTGAAAAAATACACTCACAAACACGAATTAATTGCCGATTTATATTTTGACAAGACGTTTTGACAACACTACACAAAGGATTTTGATAGCTGTCAAATCCGGCTTGTTACAATGTTAGCTGTATAGTGTATTTTAAGGTAGTAGTCGAACGAATTTCCAATTATTTATATTCTTGCTGTAGATTCGGTAGATTGGGTTTTCGTGCCAAGCACCAATTTTTCGACTTCCCATTTTCAATTATTGTTGCTTTCGTTGTTACAGCCGATTTTCAGAGATGGGACTTTATATCGAAATTAGAAATGTTTTCTATTATTATAGACCCAATTTCGATAAAAGTTGGGTTATTTCCTATATTAGTAAGATAAGCAATGCACTTTATTATCTCTCGATAAATCACCATGTAATGGGTATTTTTCACAGGAAAATTTTGCTAACATTATCTTGCTCATGGTTTGCTCATGCATGCTCATACATTATTAAAACGTTTATTCAAAACACTGCTTATCATTACATTCAAGTACATACCTAGATCATCGAAACAGGAAAAATGATAACGCGATATGGTAATCGATCGTAACCATAGATATAATAATGTGCGTTTAAAACGAACTAGTGTTGGATAACAATAATTGCAGACAGGTTTAATTATGAAAATTTTCGTATCATGTTGTATAAGGAAAATAATGATTTATTTTGCCAAGCGATTAAGCCCATATTCCATGGTAAAACCAGTGATTGCTGTGGTCTACAATTCTACATTCAGTAATGGATGTACTGACTACTTTTTTTCAGCAATACAGTCATAAACATTAAATGTGGCATTTAACTTATAAAATCTGCTTAAGTATGACTGACGTCTGTGTATCCATACATCTTTTGACGTTTACGCGTGGGTGTAAATGTTGCAGAATAAATTACATTAGGGCTGAAACACAAGGGAGGCATTTACGATGTCGCATCGCAAATGTTGGCGACGTTACATGAAGTTTTCCTTGCGGAAATTTATCGAAGTTTTTAGATTGCGCTCTCCACATCACGTGACGTGTTACGCGCTGCGTTTTCATTAACCAGCCCTAAGTGTAGCGATGATGCCTCGCAAATATCGCTGACGTCAACAAAAGCTTTTTTTTAAGGAAATGGTCAAAGTTTTTGCGGCGTCGTATCGTGTGTGTATGTCAGCACTAATGGCGCATTTTCATTAGTCGATAGGGCCCGCATGCGGGGTGCGAGAGATTTCTGGAACGCATGCCACAGGGCCCGCAATCGGGGAACCGTTTTCATTAGTCGATAGGGCCCGCATGCGGGGTGAGAGAGATTTCTGGAACGCATGCCACAGGGCCCGCATTCGGGGAACCATGTTCATTATGGCGCATTTTCATTAGTCGATAGGGCCCGCATGCGGGGAGGCCCTATCGACTAATGAAAATGCGCCATTAGGCTTTTGCTCATGCCATAACAAACGCAATCACAACGTTTGGCAGTCAAATTGTTGTTCCTCCGTTATCATATCGCGTCACTATTCGAAGCTTGCCTGTACAAATATAAATTGTTCTACTAACTCCCACATCAACATGGCAACGTGGTATAACAGATGAGTTAATAATAGAATTAGTAAACACGGTGTTTGTTGGCAAACACACAATATGCCTACGGAGCTTTGAGCTATGATGCGGAAGACGACGTGTAGGTATGTGAAAATAGCGTGCGAAACGTGATAGAAAATTGAATTGAATTGTGTAAAAAATTTAATATTTTTGATGCCTGAGGAGAACCCGTAGTCATTTTAGCTCTCTTACAAATTGTACATCTTTTAATCCTTCTTTCTTTTATTATCTTTCTTTCTGTAATATCTTTTAATCTATACTAATATTATAAAGCTGCAGAGTTTGTTTGTTTGTTTGTTTGTTTGTTTGTTTGTTTGTTTGTTTGTTTGTTTGAACGCGCTAATCTCTGGAACTACTGGTCCGATTTGAAAAATTCTTTCAGTGTTAGATAGATTAGTTATCGAGGAAGGCTATAGGCTATATACCATCACGCTACGACATACGGGAGCGGAGCAATAACCAAAGACGCGGGTGTAACCGCGGCGGACAGCTAGTAATTTTATAAGACACTGTAGCTGAAGTGTAAGTTTTGTATATTTGTATACATTATATTACTAACGGATTTAAAAAGTTGTAAAATAAATAGCTGTATATAATAGTTGTATAATAGAGCTTCAAACATAATATATTCTCTTGAACAAAATAAATAACCAAACAGAATTACATACGAGCGTAAAAACACAGAACAACAACAACAACAGGTACATAATTATATGAAACATAGATTTTTCTAAAAAAATTGTATTCATAGAGCACCATAACTGTCTTCCATATTTGTGCGTGTTATGAATGTCGAGCTTTAGAGAGAGTCTCTAAAGCTCGACATTTATAACAATGCGGGGTACTGTTATGTACTTAGTAGTTTGGCTTTAGTACGAAGGGTTGTTATGATAACAGTGGGCCAAATCAGCCTGGCAAGTGGCACTAGTACTGCTAAGTAATGTTGTTTGTTGTTGATGTCAAACGTCAAAGACTTCCTGAACATTACTTGAAGAATTGCCAAGATGGCATTACCTTTTTTGGAGTTGCTTCAGACTATCTTCTGTTTGAGCGACCAAACATAACGAAGATTTGGCTATTGCATCGTGTAGGTTCCTAATATCAAAGAGAATCTGCAAAATGCGGCTACATTAAGTTTGTTTAGTTGCCGGGCTTATTCTTTGAAAATCTCCTTCAGTAAATTTAGGTCAGTTTGTGGGACCTGTCCTCCCTTCTAATACTAGGGATTAACAGAATGACTGCTCTTATCAAGCTTACTTCACCTAAATTCACCAAGGGAAAAATTTACAGAATGGTACAGCTGGATACCTCATTCTGTACCTTAGCTTTGCTACGTGAGAACGAATTAATTAATACTCCATCTTAGGTATTCTATTATCGTTATGAATCACTAACACTAATTCCAGGCTTAAGTGAATCAGGGCGTTAAATCTCTTCATAAAGCCATGCGTCATTACGCCTACAAACTCTTAATGGCTCATTGGTTTGAAATAAGAGGTGTAAAGGTACTAAATCTGTAATCCAGTGAGGGTGTTTGGCTAAAATTAGGTCATCTTTTTTCGTCTTTTAAGAAGGGTCTTCCAGATATAATGTGATGATGCCATACTTGATGACAAATCGAAGACATACTAATGATGTTTACGTTAGTATTTTTAGTAGATCGTAACAAGGATTTATTTCTTGTGTTTTTAGCGCTTTGTAAATAACTAAGAACTTGGGACCTTGGTTTGTGGTTACGTAAAGGATTTTGAAGGACATTGTCGTTTTCTTGGAACCGAGAGCTGTTTGTGGTTTTTACTTAAGTCCCAGTACTCAACTAAGTTTAGGGACTAAAATGAAAACCACAAACAACTGAGACACTTGGATTCTCGGTACAGTAAAGAGACTTGTCTATACTGTATATGTTTATCTATGTGTTGAGAGGTTTTTAGAATCAGCGATACTTTCAGCCAGATTCGCAATATTTTTGAGCCTTTGTAACGGCCTTTTGCCAAAGAAACATTGCATTACTGACACTACGGAAGAAACTGTCTAGTTCCTAGGAAGTCTTTAATTTAATTTCTCTCTTCCATTTTCATTGCAGCAGCTAGCAAGGTTATTGCTTTTCAAGTATCGTCCTTGGTACGAATTCACTGTGAAATATTCAACGCAGACGTGCTCCTGAATACATAAAGAGGTATTAAATCAGATACTGAATATCTAATAGGTATTTACGATCCTTTAAGTGCTGGAGTTTTACTACCTTAAGCATCCTAAGGCTGATGTAATAAGAACTATTTTTCTTTATTATTACCGCTTCCTCGATTCCTATATCGGACCTTCACAGAATCAGTATGGCAGTTTTTATCAAAGGTTATGTTCTGCAATGGACGTTTTTGGTCCAAATTTTTTTAATATGATTAAGTAGCTAGCTACTTAGTATTATAATTAAGTACTGAGTTGTGATTACGGTACCGAGGGATTCAATAGACTCGATTGAAATACACTTTTATCAGTCAAAGTGTGTTTCAAATTCATTCATCAACATTGAGAGCAAAGAGCTGACTCTTTTATGTATTGTCAAAAATGTTCGAATCACATGCAGCATCAATGATAAAAGGTTTCGTTACGAGGTCCCTTCCACCCCGTGTAAGTAATCGAGAAATATCTTACTCCAATTCAACTTGGAATGGGTATCAAATATCTATACTTATTTGAATTATAAATAGAGATCCTTGAGTAGGTATCCCACGCTTTATTGTATTACTAGAGTTTCAGACTTAGCTCACAGAATAAATTACTTATTTATAGCAACTAAGTAAACACTATTCTGAAATTCAAATTTAAGTATTTGTTTGTAAAAGCCAAAGCCAGACCGACTTCATTAAAGATTAAAATAACAATTCAAACTGGATGCTTTATAAAGTCTATTTTAACAATAGCAAATAACGACCCTAAAATTACCCTATTCATTCAGTAATTTCAAAAGAAACTTCTGGAAATATTGAAATTAACTGAAAGACCCGGCCAAGTACGAGTCAAGTTTTCGTACCATTCG
Source organism: Hoplodrina blanda (assembly GCA_949316365.1). Classification (NCBI taxonomy): domain Eukaryota; kingdom Metazoa; phylum Arthropoda; class Insecta; order Lepidoptera; family Noctuidae; genus Hoplodrina; species Hoplodrina blanda. The sequence goes on from OX438589.1 coordinate 10,123,482, forward strand.
TATGATATTCAATACTACTTACAAAAAAAGAACACGTTTCTTGTATTGGGACCTCATTTATTTTTTTACTTTTATTTTTTTTAGTACCTCTAATGACCATAATAGTACATCTCTCTACGGTTCGTCTACCTATTTACTACCCAAAAGATACCCTGTGACAGACGGACTGATGGATGGACAGACAGTCTTTCCTTTGGCTCCCTTTAAGTACAGAACCCTAAACGGATTTCCTTAAGTTATGCAACATGTTATATAGAACAAAATACCTATGCTATTAGTAAGTAATTGCTTGTAATCTTACAAGCTATTAAGGTTATTACTTATATTATATTTTCATATTGAAAAGGTAGTATGTAGTCATTATTATAAATGTTTGTTGTGACAATGACTAAAATGTTGACAAATTCTTCATAGAACCTTGTAGAACTACACCTCCCCCTTCTATGTTGAATGTTCTTTAAATTCCATCATAATAATTATCCTCTTCAGAGCCAAGGTCTGCGTCAGACAAGAGATACATAAGATACAGTATAGGAACAGAGAGAATTCCTATACTGTATCTTATGTATCTCTTGTGTAGGCGAAGTTTAATGTTTTTTTGTGATAAGTATTTTGTTATTTATCTTATTTACCAATCTGCTGTACCGCGTCTTAGGGATGCACGCGGCGAGACGCGGGCATTCATACATACATACATAAACTCACGCCTTTTTCCCATGGGGGTAGGCAGAAACCACAGAACGCCACCTGCTACGATCCTTACATACTCCTTTCGCCTCATCTACGTTCATACATCTCGTCATACAAGCACGCCGGTTACGAGTACTCCGCACCTGACCTTTCTGAAGAACCTCACCAATAAGGTCAGTGTAGGTCTTCCTAGGGCGACCCCTCCCTGCGTTGCCACTCACCTCTGCCATATAAATACCTTTTGTTAATCGTCTTTCACTCATCCTCTCAACATGACCGAACCATCTAAGCATACCCTTTTCTATCTTTGTCACTACATCCTCTTTTAATCCGCAACGGTCCCGTATAACCTTATTCCTCACTCTATCGTTCAAAGTTACAGAGACGCGGGCAGTCATGGTAATAATGTTATAATGGTAATTTGTGCACAGCGTTGTCGGTACCTACAATATTGTGTTAGAATACATTTAAAAATAAGTTCAAAATCATTAAACATACTAAAAAAAGGGAAAAGATTTTGACGTGGGTTAGTTTGTTTTGACAGAACTAAACCTAATTATGCGTTCCTAAAATCCTACTTCTGTATTCCATTCTGGTTTTTATACATTTCCATATTCACTACTCACTCATTCATTATTTCGTTTGTTTATTTATTTTCAAAACAAACACTGGTCGATATCAGGCACCCAAACAAAATAAAGTCAGTAGCAATAAAATATATCCCCTCACGTTTTTAGTCTCGTTTCCATTTACATGAATCTTGGCATTTATCCACAATCCCCTTATAGGGGTAATATGGAACGTGGGGAGTTTTGACCCGGTTGGACCAGCTCAAGGATAACGTATTATTTGGGTCACCTGGCCAAGGTCGTATCCCCCGCACTGAAATAGAACATGAAGGCTTTTCCTTGAACTTTCATTGCAACAGTACCCGGGTCTATAATTCTTTAAGTATTTGTGTAACAGAAGCACTTAATATGCATTAATGTTTTACATTTGATTTTTATGCTTCAGGCCCCGGAACGCAAACGGCTACAGAAGGAAAAGGGTGGTTTTTACCATCTAAAAAAAAAAAAGCTATTCATAATTTATTTTTATTAAAAAAAAAGTTTATCAAATATTCAAATCTGGAAATTGAACAGTTGCAAAAGGCCATCTTTGTTTGAAATTCATTCATAATAAATAATTATTGGTTTCGCTACCAAAATGGTTACCAACGTCAGCCTCCTGTGAACGTCAATGCAAAAGTTCGCTCACAGACATTTGCGTCAAACATATCGCATAAATAAAAAAAATAACAACGATTGTTGGGTTGCTATCGTAAAAATCTATTTAAGTACCTTTTTACAGCTTTTAGCAAGAAACTGTTATTACAAAATCATCTTGAAACTCATCGATACATATAACAATCGTCTTTCAAAAGTGCTTTTCTCTCATTTTATAAATAACTAGCGAGCCGTCCGGGCTTCGCATGAGTATATACAAATGAAGGAAATATAAGTGATCTTAGACAAAAATTAAAATTTTCTTTCATACAAACCTTGCCCCGACAATTACGAACACAACAAGAAAATCATTCACACTTCATCACCATTTCTACATGGGACGATGGATTTATATACAACGTGTAACGAAATAAACGAGAGACGTCATACACCCCGATTGCTACCTATATTAAATTATAACACTAAACTAATATTTGTAATTTATTTTAGTCCAAACACACTAATTATTTTTTCATTAAATAGTTTTTTATAGACGTCCGCTCAACGTATCGGATTGACATACGCAATCGGAAAGTCACGTTAATGTCAATGTGTTGTTACTATTCTTTTCAGCAGTCGCTAAATAAAATTCTAGTGTGACCACATGTGACATATTATGTAAAATAACCAGTTTAATTTGAGCCGTGCCCCCTCTTGTAAAATTATTTGTCGAGTAATAAAAGAGGGTTATGAAAACGTTACGGGTCTTAATATAGTGGTGTTAGTGTGTAGAACATTTTTGGCACGGATTCAGAAACAATTACAACGTAAACATCAGCGGAATTCAGCATGACGTGGGTACAGGCCCCTTTCATGAAAACACTGATGTATCGATGTTAAATATACTAACGTACATTTCATTGTGGTCTAAGGTTTCATTTGAAAATATTTTTTCAAATATGTTAAGTAACTTTGCTGTAATGAACATTTTGAAATACAACGACTTGTTTTTGTTGTCAAAGCTGGCCAGACAACGATGTCATGCAAACCGTTTCAATTTAATTTGGGTTTTGTTAAGTGGTGCCCCAAAATGTAGCCTCTCGTCTTTGGTAGTCTATTAAAGCTCATTTCATCAGTCCATCCGACTCGTTTATACTTGAGTTTGCCACATTAAGTAAATTGTACAGTCTCCCGAAAAATGTTAAAACGAAACGTATTTTGTTTTAATTATTTAATTGACTGCCTCGTTGGTCTAGTGGTTAGTGACCCTGACTGCAAAGCCTGAGGTAGTGGGTGCGATTCCCACCCAGGACAAACTTTGTGTGATGACTTGAGCCTAATTGTTTGTTCTGTGTCTGGGTGTAATTTATCTATAATATGTATGTATTTATAAATTATATAAGTATGTATATCAGTTGTCTGGTTACCATAACACATGCTCTGCTTAGCTTGGGATCAGATGGCCGCGTGTGAGTTGTCCCAAGATATTTATTTATTTATTTTAATTAACGTTCAGTACAAGTTTATATAATTACAAACAAATTATTCATGTGTATTCGCAATATTATAGATTTTTTTAAAAATAATTTTTAATAATGCGATGTTTGAACTCAATAGGAACGATTGTAAGGCTGGTAAGAAAAAATATTTGTGAAAACGCGAGTCCTTTTTCATCTTTTTCACCTACTTTAATACCGTTCCAATTGCGAGTGGTCCCGGTTGCTTAAAGGAAAAATAAATATATGTGGATCGGTCTCAGTTACAAAGCGACCCAGTCACTTTAATATAAGCTTTGAAAGCTTAGCTCCCAAAAACAAAATAAAGAGAACGAGAGTATTCATAAAACTTTCATAAGTAAACCCTACTTTACCTAAATTATGTCTTCAAAGAAAATTACATCAGCTTAATTTTCTAGTCACGTACTGAAACTTGAACCACGAAGTTACCAAGTACGACATATTCGTCGTCTCCTCATTGGCTGTTACTGAAGGCAGCATATCATATAAAATATGTATAATACAAATATCGATCATCATAATGCATTAGAAGCATCCTTGTCCTATTTACCTAGTTACACTTCTCGTGTACCTTTAATAGCTGAAACGGAAGGCTGTTAAGCAAGTACGTATTGTTTTTGAGACTTTATTATATTTTCTAATGTTATCTTGCCTTTAGTGTTATATGAATGTGTTAATAGCAGCATAACAATAAACATGACGAATAACCGTTACTAAGCTCGTAGTACTTTGGCTTAGATATGGTCCTGTCTCTATCTTGCATTTGTATTATGACAGTTGTGCGATAGTGACAAGAATTATGCTTAGTCAAAGCACGTGCTTAGTACGTAACGTTCATTTATATCAGCCTCAGCTCTTACTTAAAAATTGTGACGTAGAAGCAGACTAAGCAAAAGGAGCAGGGCAGGCTTTTTCACAAAATTATTTAAATTTCAGACAAATGGATTATAAATTATTGGTATACAATAATTAAACTAAACACAAAACTTATGAATAATAATAAAATTATAAAGTAGGTGTACAATTTATAAATAAGAAAAATAAAAAAAATAAAAAATCTTAAAAAAATTTGTCCGCATCGCTGTCAATGGTGCAAGTGCGCAAAAGACTGGCAGCATTGCCACGTTGTATGCTGATTCTTTGTAATGCAAAATGCTGATTCTTAATGTAATGTAAATGTACCTAATGCTGATTGTTATGCTGATATAGTAATGCTGGTTTCTTTGGCCGCTTTGTGCTTTCTTTGAAGAAGAGGCTAGCCCTCTTGTTATGTGAAGAGAGGACTAGTCGCTAGGCGATGTTTTGAAATACAAGGTGAGCGTGTTTCAATCAAAAAATAAAGCCTTTAAATCATATAAATTCATTACGTACTTTAGATATTTTACAAGCAATTAATTGAATTGTTTTAACAAGCAAAATTTTATTTACTATCACGTATCACATGCCTTTGTTTCAAGTTTCAACAGTAAACCGTAAACGTCTTTCATTTGCCCCATAAATGTGCTGAAACAATACAGTGAAACGAGTTCTTTATCACAGTAGTTACTGTACTGTATTTACTGCTTTCTGACCGTTAAGTCTGTGTCGTATTGTGTGGTATCATGTAAGTCATAGGTTCGAAACTGAGGTAATAAGACGGCTTGCGGTAGGAATTAAGTATCTAGCAGAAATCGTCACGTGACGTAACGTTATGCCCCCCTCTCCAGGTGACTTTCTCTCTCTTTCTCTCTGTCTCTTTCCATTATATACGGTACGGGTAGTCAGGAATTGGAATCCCAATAATACTTATAATTTTTGACACCCAGAATAATTATCATGCTACCCGCTTATTTATAATGCTGAATGAATACCAATATCAACTACAAGCTACCCGCCCACTTTCAGAGCAACAATTGAAAATCGATCCTCTAAAACGTGTAAAGTGTAAGGTACCTACACGGCTACTGAGGAATCATTAGGAAAGCAGTATAACCGAATATACCTATATGTAAAGGATGGCCATTTGTGATAACGATAACGATAGGCGTATATACAAACACTTAATATGGTTAAAAATATAACACGACCAAATTGTCGCTTAATACATTTTGCCTTTCACCCGTCGGTATGATTTCATAAAATCTGTTTTTTTTCTGTGCAACCAGTTCGCGAAATTCACTATTCTAGTACAATTAAACAAGAGGCCACTATCGCAGATTTATATGTCGCGGAAGAAGTTAGCTTAGCCAAATGTCCAGTGGCCTACAATATATTTTTCAGCGATTATTTAGCCTGCCTAATAGTGAGGAAGCAACGTGACATTGAAACTGGCCCGCTCTCGTATAAACTGACCAGCAGTAGTATAAATAGCTTTTATGTACATAATGTATGGCTTGCAGAAAAAGTACGTGTGCAATATTTTGGGTAGGTACCTACTAAAGTAGGTAAGTGTATACATATATAGGGTAAAAGCCGGATAGTCGCCCCGGGGGTATAGTTGCCTGATTCCAATTACTCTAGTTTCGCAAATGAAACACATGTTATTTTATTTATCTATCGAGAGACTCTGCAACTACAACTAAGTTGACCGTGTTGCATGTCTCTGTGCGATTGCATGGGACGCGGGACGGCTAGTTGCGACCAAAGTTTTTGCGGGATAAATGTCCTCTGTCGCGACGAGGCATCTATCCTAAATGTAATTTATATAGAGATGGCAACTATCCCCTATATGGGATAGCTGTTGTCCCAAAATTTAGAGGTCCGCAAAAATCGCCAATACTCTGGAAATATCAAAGATAATATTTATTCCTTTCATAAATTTGAAGATAATAAACCAAAGTAGTTACCCGTATAACAAATAAAGAATCTCGCTTTTTATACTAAGAGATATGAAGTAATTTCAAAAATGTATTTATTATTATTCAAAATTGATTATTATTTGACATTGATTTGCTGACATTGTATTCATTTTATTTTTATTTTATGATGTATTTATTTCGAGCTTTTTAATTTTGATATGGGGTACTAAACCTGAAATAAATTAATTTTATTTTATTATTTTTATTAAAAAGTGGGGCAACTATCCTGGTTTTATCCTACAGTACTAGCTTTTGCCCGCGACTTCGTTCTTCTGGCGTGATTTACAAACATGCATCCATCTAACTAAATATGCGCATTTATAATAGTAAGTAGTGAGATTTTCAGTACATCACGGCAGTCATCTCTGCTGCAAAGATTGCTGACTATATTTTCACAATGGTGAACTATTTTTGTACAGTTCATACCGACATGAATAATGACCAAATAAAAAAAATTGGACGGGCTTAATTAACATTTAAAATTCTTTATTAAAAAATTATTGCTATTGTCTTACACGAACTATACAGAAGTTAAAAAAAATAAAAACAAGCCTTAGGTGCTTGATTACACACTAATTCTATTCGATTTTCGAAAGATAGTGCTAATTCGGAGAAAATCACAAGCAATTATTTTAATTTCGTATAACGCCCACTTAGTTTTCCTTCTGTCTGTACAATATTAATTGACTGTTATGCTAACACGTATTCCACTCAATGAATATGTTTTCTTGTTGTTGTGGCAATAAGAGACACGTCACGCACCAATCATTTTGAATTACAGGTCATCATCATGTCAGCCTGAAAAAATATGAACATAATTATGTACACAGTTATTTCTGTGCCTTCATTATGAACTACGCCGCATGACATTGTGGATTATAGACTTCTACCTCGTTAATCACATGGTCTGGATGAATAACAAACCAATTCTGCTGTCCGACTTTTTGTCAAGTCAGTCGTGCTATAGAGTTGTCAGTAGGTGCGACTGATCTAGGCTGACTACTAAACGGTTTGATCACTGATAAAAATGAAATGAATGCCCCTTATTCTCTTACTATACTCATTTGACATAACTAAGCTGATTTTATCAAGTAGAAAAAAAGAAATACACTTACCTTATTTAAGGTATTTTAATTTTCCCTGAGTAAAAGCTAGCATGCGATTTAGTCCAAAGTACCAATATCATAAAACATAGTATAAGATACTGGGTAATACTTAATAGTGTAGCTCTCTATGAGTGAAATCATTTTTCTAATCGGATCACTAATTCCAGAGATTACCCATTGCAAATAAAAAACAAACAAACTTTACCTCGATATGTATAATATTAGTATAGGTAGATGACAGTGGTCGATGTGTGCCCACACTTTAGATAGATAAATCAATAGTAACGGCCTCGGCGACCTTTTATACACGTATGCTATAAGCAGATAATTGAAAAAGCTCTCATTGTCTCGACCATTTCAGCTGATAAATTACATTTTAATTTAAAAGAGTGGGTAGAAAAGCTCGACGAAGGACCTTCAGACAATCGAAGCGGCAATAAAATAGTAAACACCTCAGCCTCAGTGCTGTAAAATACATGAATAAAGATCAATTTATCAATCAATACTGTAGTACTTTCTAAAGTTTATCTTGGACATCACTGACATCGGTGAAGGAAAACATCGTGAAGAAACCTGGACTTATACCAGCCCATTACTGTCCCATTCAAACCATGTCAGAGGCCCTTGGGGCGATTTAGAAACTCTGACACTAGGGTGTGTGGGGTCGTAACACCTTACTGCCCACACGATAAAGAAGAAAGAAGACTGTAATACTATTTCAGTCAGTCAACACAAGCGTCTGAAAAACATGGTTGTGACCTTCAGTGCGTCGCGATATAAATCTACTACATTATTGATATTTAGTGGCTTATGTTACGGCGTAATACTTCTTTCAGATTGCTGCGTAATTTTTAACGGCATGGTTTTATCCATGGTATTATTATCTCCCTAATACTCCCTATATATATGTATAGTTTGAATGGAATTTTACTTCACCTTTGAAAGCAAAAAAACGATCAACAAAGTTGAATAATGTAACATCACTCACTAACTTTATCACCATTTTTACAATGAGGCTGTCAGAATATTTTTATAAGTATGAAAGTTACTTCTAATTATTTATTTTTTTGAGTTTTCTGATCATTTATAGGACTTGCACATAATCTTTGTACATGTTGCTTGATTATGATAAGTTTTCTTTATATAACAATCAAAGTAATTTCTTCAATCGATAAATAAATAATATTGATAATCGATCCATTTTTTTTTAGTTGGTATCCCTAATGGACGAAATTTTCAACATACATACAAAGTACATACAGGCGAACATATCTACTTAGTACCTCCGCCTTTTTTGATGTCAGTTAAAAATAAATACACACTGCATCAATAGCTAAATCTAATCAACATACAATAATTATACAAATACAAAGCAAAGGCACTGAACAAAGTCATGTGTTCCTTGAAGCGAAACCTTTGATAGACGTCATTCATAGTTTATAGGCGAGGTCCCCTTCCAAAGGTTAGAGGTTAACTTATTGGAGCGTGCAGTCTAAATAAAGAAGAACTTCGTCAATAGTCTATTTATGCAGCTTTCTCCCTCGTATGTTTAGCTTACAGTGTAACATTTTAAATTACAGCACTGTTATTATGTAAAAAATCTCTCTCGGTTAATTTAGGTGAAGTGAACATGAGATGAGTTGCCAATTCCTAGCACTGCAGGTGGGATACATTTGACCTCAACCTCAATTAATCCAAATACACCGTGAAAGATTTTTACAAAATAGCTTCAATAGATAGCTAAAACCTTCACTAAATTATAAATGTGTTAATGTTTTATAGGTACACGGTTATTTTTTGGTCATTCTTAAGCCGAAAGCCATATACTCGATCATCAAACTCGAAACGATTGGGACCATTTTTTTTCAAAAATAACAATAAAAAAAACAGCTTTACAGTACACTTTGACGAGTTAGACGAACATAAATGTACTGAACAGCTGTTTTTTTTTATTGTTATTTTTGAAAAAAAATGGTCCCAATCGTTTCGAGTTTGATGATCGAGTTTATGGCTTTCGGCTTAAGAACGACCTAAAAGTAAGCGTGTTTATTTTACTCGCTTTTTTTCACAACTCCGTCCGTTATACTTACCCTATATTATTCGCTGCTAATGTATCTTTGGAAAGGTGAAAGAATATACAAAATCGGTTAAGGAGTTTTTGAGTTTGTCCATTACAAACAAACAAAAGTACAATTTTTTTCTCTTTATAATATTAGTTTAGAATTAGATATATGTATTTAGCTCTAGGTATTTGTGGATACAGCCGAGTAAAAAGTAATAACTCTTCGGGATGAAAAATAGTATGTTCTGCTAACTATTATCTGGATAATTTCACTTAAATCTAGCTGGAAAAATACACCTCTACTGGAGTATAAAATATACTCCAACACATTTGTTGATGTTACATTTACGCCTCATTCTAAAAATGATATTTTCTTCAAATATTTTCATGTTTCCAGCAAAATAGCTGACTTTAATGAGATAATAACGACCGTTCTGTCATAATACTACTTGAACCCTAAATCTATATTTAACAGGATTTGCGTCTTTCGCCTTCTTTCAACGCATTAGCCAAAAGTACAATGTGAAAAAAATTATGTATACAAACTATAAATAACATTATTTTGTTTGCTGACCATCTTTTTGGATCGTTGGCAATGAATCAAGAGTTTGACGATGTATTGATGTTTGTGCAGCGATCCATTTTATGCGCTTACATTTAGATGAAATTGGATTTCGTTCACAACCTACATAGCACATAACTTTTACTGTTATTTCTGAGGTAAACACATTTATTGCTTTGCGTTGCTCCACTGTGGACGTCTGTGGAGTGCATTGAATTAAGCTGCATCATCATTACAACAAATAGAGTTGTCGCATTAAAACTAGATACTATCGCGCCCTTATGTAACTTCTTCCTTATTTTTAATATTCTATCTGGAATTTTACAACTACATTTTACATTTAAGAACTATCATCTAGTCTTTTTCCAACTATATTGGGGTTGTCTTCCAGTCTAACCGCATGCAGCTGAATACCAGTGTTTTACATGGCCTTACAACTCAGTTATTGGGTAACACGATAAGCCTTGGTATATAAGACTTTTCGTTAACAATGAAAACAATTTTACGATAAACTCAAAATAATTTCCTTATATGTTAGGTTAATCCACAGTAAAAGTATTTGTCACAATCCGTACTAACACGCAACTTAGAACCAGCGCCAAAACTTGACCAGGTTCTCTTCAGACAAAACGCAGACAATTTACATAACTAGAAAAGCGGTATTCATTCTTCTTTAACACTACCAACAATCCTCGATTGTCATTCGTAAACCTATTTTAGACTGTAGATTTAAGGTTGAATTTGGCCTGCAACAGTTAGAGTTTACCGGTAGAATGAAGTGGGGCAACAGCCGGGACATTGACGAGTCGACCTTGCCGACCACGTGCTTGCATCGTGTCAGCGCACCTGATTATAAATCGTTTACTAAACTAATTGTAATTCACTAATGCTGAGTCACATCTAGTGGAAAATAATGTATGTTGTTACTTTGTTTAAGTGAAGTAGGTAAAATGGTTCTTATTTTAGTCATTTGGAGGCACGTGTACAGCAGTTGACGTTTTCAGGCGGGTTTTGTTTTTGAAGTTTCGTTTTCGGAAGAAATTAATAACAGAGTTTCTCCACAAGTTACTGACGGGTTACTAATGCGAAGGTTTGGATGGATGGATGTTTGTTTCTCAATCATGCCAGAACGGCTGACCTCGGGATGAAATATGGCACAGGGATAGATTATAGTCTGGAATTGCAAATGGGCTACTTTTTATCCAGAAAAAATAAAATTAATACGTTTCCCGTGGGATAATAATGCGGACGAAGTCGCGGGCAGAAGCTAGATTTATATAAAAGTATCTTATCCGGGTTTTACTCCAGAATATTGTATTTCTTGTATAACTTCTGAAGGTCGACTAACCCATCAAAGGTTTCTTTCGAAAAATTGGTTTCAAGCACGCTATACCACGTTATAGAGCATGTTGTTTACAACCTGACTACCGTTATGGATGTTGTAGTAACCCCTTCCTATCTGAATCTGATGACTTTTGACTACAGATAAGCAGGCACTAGGTACCTAAAGTAAATATCAGATTAAAATGTTTGTCTACACAAATATTATCTTTTCAATGATAAAATGAGTCCCTCATTGCTTCACAATGTAAGTATGTAGAGTGAGTCAGTAAAAAAGAACTCACTTAAGTTTTTTTTTTCTTCTAAGCGTTACTTAAGTAGATGGGTCTAGAAACAAATAATATTATTACTTAGAGCACGGCTTAGAGCCTCAAAAACAAGAACGAAAAAAAAAAACAATCATTTTTAAAAACCACCACGTTTAAAACTTGATTTCAATATATACATAGTATCAAAATTGGAAAATTGTTGGGACTGTCTAGGGATATTTTTTATTCGCAAGGCAACGTTTTTTTTTATGGGCCGCGGTCATGAGGCTTCGGTTTTGACCTTGAAAGACACATGTACATTTTTTGTTGTTCATTGAGCCAAAAATAGGCACAATTCAAATATCTATGTATTAGTATAAAGCTGAGGAGTTTGTTTATTTGAGCGCGCTCATCTCAGAAATAACTGGTCCAATTTGAAAAAGAAATAAGAAGAAGAAGCCACATTGTCAATTTTATCTGTTGAGTTAAAAGTATCTGTACTCAAACAAAATAATAGTCATAATAATACTTATTTCTAAGGTCAGTAGGCATACATTGTGTGTATAACCTCTGTGATAAGTTTTAGGTACCTACTTACCTTATCATTTAGGTTATCGATCGAGAATTATAAAAAATAAAAAATACAGTAGTGACCATAACAGGAACAAAAAAATCTTCCTTTAATTTTTTACTTTATAATAATATCTTTTTATCTGATGTAGGTCATCAGTTTGAAAAGAGAATGAGCACCAACCAACCCGTTATCGCTTGCGAATTTTCTAGACAACCTTCAAAGGAAGTTATGAATAGAGCTTTGTGGGATCAAGTGGGGAGCAACCCCTTTTATATTCCGGTCTCTTTTGTGTTGAAGAACACGAGGTTATCTTTAATGTAATAAGTCTACAAGACACAGAGAGTGTAAACAAATTCAAAATAAGGAGTAAGTAAATAAAAACATTGATTAATAAACTAATTTACAAATAAAAAACTATGGGACAATTGTGGAAGAATTCAATGTTTAAAGAAGATATTATTTTCCAGTAAATAGGCTTATGTAGACTTTTCCTTCCCAGTTAGAAATCAAATCTCTAAAGAGGAAAGAAGAAGAAGAAAATATGTCTTTTTTTGGTCTTGAACTCTTGACATAATTATTTATGTCAATGTATTCCTACTTTAACTAGTTTACCAGACCAAAGTTACATAAACGCTTCAGATTCGCGAAACAAGCAACACAAGAGTCGAGGTGCGTTGATCACACGAAATAGAAAGCAACACTAGTGGGTCAACGAACCCTGTGACCGTTCGGTAAACGCCATCTCCTAGAATTCGCTTGTCTATAGGTAGATACTTGCACTGGTTGTCTGTAAATCCAGCTAGTTATGCTATTATTGCTAGCTAATAAGCCGAGAGTAAGTAAGAAATAAAGTAAAAAAAACATCGTTCTATTTTTAAAAATGACAGGTCGAATTTTGATTTAAGATTGTCTTTTGTTTTTGTTATTGAAACAACCAAAATATAATTTACTCTACAAAATTAGCAAATATTTTAAGAAGATAAAATTTGTAAGAGAGTAATTCAAACACAGACAGGTAACTTCCTCGAAGTCCTTGCAAACGAACTGAATAATCTAACTCATGAACTTTCTGACGTCACTCATAATAATTTAAGAGTTTCCTTGAAAATTCGCAAATATTTCCGAGTTGTTTGTGTTTCAAACAAAATAGAAAGTCACAAGGCCGAACGGATTTAACTCAACCGCGATCTTGACTTGCGAAGAGCGTTACTAGAAGCTACGAAACAAAAGGGAGACATAATCATTACCAGAAAATAATTATAAAAAGAAAAAAGCATTACAGTAGTCCTGTATTGTTTCGTAAAAGTCGTTTACGTTTTTCCCCTTTTTCATTTCTTTGTTGCTAAAATGTGCCAAACAGCCGCGCAGCGCCGTTTTGATAAAAAAAAGAATTCGTTATTATTAAAATTGTAAGTAACCTAATACCTATAGAAAGGAAAATTATATGTCCGAAAAATATGTAACAAATTATAATCAAAAAGCTTTCTTAGCAGCTTACAAGTCCACGTGTATAGTGCGTTAGGTGCAAAATATTTGGGACACCACAAAAGTTCTAAAATTATTGGGCAACTGACCAAATTTCTTTTTTTATTGGGCACGCCTCTAACCATTTTTTTTTGTTAAATAAACCAGATTGTTAGTATGTACCCAATTTATTGAATTAATCCGTCTGTTCTGTTATCACCGATTTTACACGTGTATAGCGATATAAAAGTACACGTCATGTAATAATGCTGGGAAGTCACTAGAAAAAATAAGTAACTGTTGCACTAAATTGCGTCATACACAACTTTACTTCAAACCTGCAAAAGGCTTTAATTCGGCTTTACAAAGGCTATATTTGGCACTAATACTTACATTCCAAAGTACTATTGCACCATGGTCTAATAAAATAGATACGATATTAGTCATAAATTGATTGTTTTTTTTACTGCAAGTATTTTAGTGTAGTGTAAATGTACACTCATTCAACGTCAATAAACACACCTCCCAAAAAATTTTCTTAGACTCAAAGAATGAATTTAGTTTAATTGAAGTTAGTATTAATTAGATAGTCATTAAATTACCTTGAAACACTAATGGTTTCACGTCAAAGTGATGCTACAAAAAAATTGTCTCGAGGCCCACTTGCTGCGCTATCTAAAAGACGAATAAAAGTATTGTTAAATGCAGATTAAGGCACTGCTAAACATAATTTTGTTAATGTATCAATTACTAAATCTTTTTTAAAATTAAGGTTAAGAGCAATTTTTATTTATCCTTTCTCTATTTTTCATACCGGTTCATAAAGAAAATAATTTTGATTGACAATACTTTATTTCATACATTTTCGGCTGATACCTAATAGTAACTTAAATAATGGTTAGAAACATAAGTAAATAAAAGATGTTCTAAGAAGGCATTTTTGCAACAAAAGGTGCTATTCTATGATCGTGCGTATGTATTTATGAGATTATGTATAACTAGGTACGTACACGGTTAGCTATTTCAAGTACACATTATTCATTCTGATGACGGAAATGCCCTGACCTATCTTTATCTGACTCGTAATAGCTATCGTATGTGTTTTATACGAGTATTATAGCTATGTTTCTATTACCTATACGAACGTGTATGACACGTCGTATAGTTATGCTAGCAATGGACACGTAATTTTTCTTTTTTTTATAATTATTCATCCTGTACATATACATATAAATATTTCATATAGTTTTCTGTTGTGAAATTAATTTACCAATTGTCAAGGAATTTTATTTAAAAATGCCTAACTAATTATAACGATATTTGGTAACGTTATTTAATTAGCAAATTATACATAAGTAAAAAAAGAAAAAATTGCCATGTGCCATTTTTTAGAACTCATTGTATAGTCGAAGAGCGCTAGGCAGACGTGTGTATGACCGTTAATATAATTATGCAAGCAAGCCTGTGAGTTGCAAGTCGACGGCGAATAGACGACCAAGCAGCCGCGAACGAGGGCTCCGTCGCTAGTGATGTGCGTTCGAGGTCATTCGGTAATCGATATCGATGGAAAGTTTTTTCTTCATGGAAAATTGTAATGCCTCTTCTGTTTTTTTTTCAAAGATTTTTCTGGAGAAATAATAAAGTATTTATTCATTTTTTACCTATTAAGATTTTTAGTTTCAATACGATTCCTCTTCTTGGTCACTACAGTTCATTTAGTTTTAGGAACATTGTATTCCTGGCCATTTCTTGTGCCCTGCGGCCATTCTACTGATACATAAGCACAAAGGAACTATTTAATGCAGCCTTTTGGTCAGTCAGTCCTCTATTGCCTTCATCATTTCCGTGTACCATCAATGACACGGTAATGAATAAGCAATTTGACATTTAATGGACCTATTCATTTCCGGTCTTACTAGTCAAATTACAAAGTTATAAAAACACAATATTATTTATAACACAGTTAATTTTTTTGTTGGGAAGTGATGTCATGATTTTATTTTTTATACTGATTTGAAAATAATGTATTGTCTGATAACCTATAAAAAGTTCAATGACTCCTTTAAAATCGTTTTGTTATAGTTCAGCGATCCCGAAGGTCAATGATTCACATGTTAATTTGCTTATTCTTTAAGATTTAAATTCAAAAATAACTTGTTATTACTCTACTGCCAGGCCTACTATACAACGTGTAACGTTAAATGCGCAAAACCTGAAAATAGTTTGATCAGAATAACGAGCAGAATCAATTGAACCACTTTTTAATATAGGTCACATTTTTCAAAAAATCTTCATTAAAAACGTTGCCGTGTCTATTTATTAGTAGGTCAAGCCACCGGCGCGCAGCGGCCCGGTGACGACTTCTCCCTCGATAGAGCGTCGTCGCAGACGCAAGAAACGATCAGAATTGCCAGTAAAACTAAATCAGCACATAAAACCTTTACTTTTGTTTTAATGTTTTTTTTTTCTCTGAAATAGGTCAATTTAATTAAAAATCAGTTGGGGTGTCTGAGGTTTTGCGCATTTAACGTTACACGTTGTATAATTCAATATGTGGGCAAGCAACGGAATTTATAAGAAAACTATAAATATACTTTTAGTATAGGATGATGAGTATATACTCATCATCCTATAAGTAAATTTTGTCTATTTATTTTTTATTGTAAGGGATTATCTCTGGAAGTACTAGTCCGATTACAAAAATTTCTTCACTGATAGAAATTTACACTATTGCCGAGTGCCATCGGCTATGGTAAACTTGACTTTCACGCGGATGAAGTCACGGGCAGAAGCTAATTTAGTTTAAAGAAATGATTGATTTTACACTCACCAAATCCTACTAATACTTGTTTAATTTAATTTTAATACAATAAGCCACGGCCATAAACCCGGAAAGGTCAGGCTAAAAATGCCAACACACTTTAATTTGACATGTAGGCATGTGTTGTGATCAATTTATGTCAACAATACAATAGTATCAGTACGAGAGTGTTTAAGATTAGATATAAACTCCGTTGTTGGTCGGAAGCCAACTATCGTAGGAGAATTTGTTCTATAATACCTATTTATAGTATAGCTGTTAACCCTTACGATGTCCTTGCCCTTAAACTTTAGGTGAAGTGTAGGTGATTTATGAAATGTATATTTTAGTAGATATTTCTTTAATTATTTTTAATTTATATCTGAAGTACGAAATATTTCTAACCAGCATCTGCCAGCAGACGAATTTGTTAATTTAATTTCAGTGTGAAACTATTTACATATTTACATGTTGTGTGCAACTTGTGAAGATTTTTATGCCTTCGAAAAATTAAAATGTGAGTAAAAATTAAAAATATAATTAAAATGAAATTAATGAAATGATGATTGGTGTTTCCAAACACCAATTTTAGAATAAAATATTAATAAAAAATGTCGATATTATTGTAAAAAAAACATCACTAACCCTCCCATACGTTCAAGTTTCAATTGTCTGCAGTGGAAATTTCCACGGTAAAACATGTAACCTTCGAATTTACTGCTCTTACACGCCTCACTTGGTATATTTGCATCTCTATCGCACGAAATCGACGCAGGCGCTCTGACCTAACCGGTCTGGACTGCTCCGACATAGTGGAGCTCGTATAAGTCTGTCTCTTTCACTTCGGACAACTTATCGTTCTATTTTACGAATAGCTCACTGCTATGTATACTTCTCGGTCGTCGGCCAAATGATTTTTGTTACCTGTCTTTCTCTAGAGCTTGAATGAGGCAAAATTTGTTTTCTTGATGCAGAGCTACAGCTTCAAATCCAACAAAATACTATAGTTACTACGTCCACGTGCTCGAGAGGTTAACGACTGATACAACAGATAACATTGAAAATAAATAAACAATAATTGAGTCATTTATGCTTTAATGGGAGCAAGAAAAAGCGTTGCTCTACGATATTTTCTCTTTTTTTTTCTTCACTTGCCAATATTCTTTTTTTTTGTGAATAGGTAGCATTGGAGGGTATTAGAGGGTTAAGTTTAGTAAAAACATCAAAATGACGTTATTTATTAACTTTAAAGCAGTTGATTATTAAAATGTTCCCAGTGATTACGAAAATGTACCCAGTTATAATTGAAGCGTCCTCTGCTCTATTTTAGAATAATCTAGGTGAATGAATATATACTAAACCGAATAACTACATTAGGTTTATTTTAAAATATGACAAAGAAGTCTTGCTATTCATGTAACAAGATGTTTTAATTGCACTTCCTCTTAGACTTATCGTTATTTATAAAAGAGGAACTATCTTAATTTATTTATTACCTATTTAAGGTACCTTCCCACTTGGAATGCAACAGGATTGTTCCGGTTTGTCTGTGGTGTGGAATAATAAAGATGATTGATATCCAGGAAGACTAAGACAGGGTGCAAATATTTCAGACCGAAGCTGAAAATTCTGTACTTGAGTCGACATGATCGGACGTTCATGAAATATTTGTTTAAATATTTTCAGCTGATATGTTTATAAACGGAACGTCCTTAATGGCCATTCGTTTGGCCTCATATTAATTCTCACGTAAGTATAGGAAATAAATTAAGCGATATGGAAGAATAAATAAGAGCTATATTTGATTTGATAAATGATTGAAACAGAAATAAAAAAAAGTAAAAGTTAATCTCACTTGCGCCACGCGACTCACACATACAAATCGCTGCGTCGTTGTGTTGTGGAATTTTCCATGCTTCGGACGATTGAAGGAATTACTTTTGTGTGTTCTCTAAATCTCTAGTTTTAAACTTATAAACTTTGGTATGTTCTAATCAGAATAAAAAGTTCATTGTTATTATTGCGTATTGCCAAAATACTCGTGACATTGACCACGTCACAGGCGTCGCTGAGACGAGTCGTTTTAAAATTACTTTGCTCCGGAATCCGGCATGAAATGGTCCCGTATCCGTGATAAATCGTACTGTGAACGTATGTGAAAAAATGTAGGTAATATTTTAATATACAAACATTGGCTGAAAGCTGTAAACTCCCACGGAGTCACGAACTGAATTATGGATGAATTTGGGGAAATTTAGCTAATTATAAATTCACAGGCAAGGTGAATTATGGCTTATTTTTATTTTGTTCCTTAAACTTACCTACCTACGTAATCTTTGTATAGTTATTTATAATTCTGTTTAGTTGTTAGAATTGGAAATATGTTTCAGATCATAAATGTATTTTATGAGCCGCAGGCCTCGTGTCGAACAGGTACCCAAGTACTTGTAACATGCTGTAACTTCATAATATATTTGGCACAGAATTTGTTTATCCCGAGTCCCGCCCGTGAATATATTCGTGTAGGTGTGTAGAGTTCATTGCTAGACATCCGGCTACATTCATAATGGGTACCTACTACCTATCTGACTATAATAGGGAATATTTTAAAATAACAGAGAAAATCGAGAAGAAAAATATTAAAGAAAACATAAAATAGGTACATATTGTTATTACTTTGGTAATAGAACTTGATTTTACTGCTTTCGATTCTATGACTTTTAGTAGGTAGGTACCTACCTAGCTTGTTATGTTCTTGATAACATTCGATTTCAACTCTTCATTTAACAAAAATGTGTAATTTAGGTAGGTACCTACCTATTTTAGGTGTGTATTTAAAACAAAAAGTTTAAATTCAATTATTTCTTAATATTAATCAAATTCTTATATTTACTTTGATTTCCTAATCATTTCAATTGAAACGATTAATAAATAATATTTTACACCCTGTATTATACAGCTATATCAATAAAATGGGTGCCCTCTATCTGGCAGAAACTTGTTTCTCCGAAACCTATTTGGCATAACTCACTTGGCATAAACTTTTTTAAACGAACATTGTTAAGGTATAAAAAATATTTAATATAATTGTTTTTTGGCCTAATGTTTTTATGTCCGAATTTAAAATGGGATACTTTTAAGATGGCAGAATTGTATTGGGCATAATTACCTTTGTCAGAGTTACAATTTTGCATAATTTCGTTTAGCATAACGTTTATTTAGAGCGCCGATTATTTAGCATAATTTGACTTAGCATACTACGAAGATCACAGAATTTCAATAGAAATAATTTTATTAGTCATATTGAAAAAAAAAAAATATTGTTTTAAAAAATCACTATGGTGTGCTACAAAACTTAGTGACAGAAATGAATCTCTGCAAAACCGACTTCACGTAGTCTTGTCTGCCCTACCCCTAGAGTGTAATCTAAACCCGCGAAGGCGCGGAGGGAAATAAAAACCACACAATTATGCTCAAAGTAAACTGTTTTATTGAGTGATAAATAATTAAAATAAACAAAATTAGACTAATCTTAAATTAGCTCCTATTGCTTTCAGATAGCCAGTTTCAGTGTAATCTGACTGATTATTTATTATATTTTCTATGCGAAATTTTTTATCCAATGATTTTTTTTTTTTTGCTGGTGGTGGTGCGCCTGTACTTAGTTTTTCAATTTCTATGATTGAGTATTTTATTTCTTTGATCAGTTGATTTGATATATTGTAAAATCCCACATGATTTGCGCTCACTATTTTATTTATCCTGTGATGCCACGATTCAGCAGAATTTTGTGTTCTAGGGATATTCTGGTCGAATAAATCTTTTGTACTCCAGTGGCTAGGGTGATATTTTGGAGGCGAAGAATTTGTTCCCCAGATGTAATTATCGCTAAACCATTGTGCAATAATTTCTGCCTCAGGGGATATATTTTTGTGCCATTCATCGTAATACTTTGGTATTTCATTAGGCGATAAGTAAGAAAGAGCAAATAAACATTTCATTTCTATGGCAAATTTAGCATCATTACCATATAGTTTTTGGTAGCCACTTTTCTGTATTTTCCGGTATATGATTTGCCCTAAATGGAAATTGCATCCTTTGATTATAACATTGTCGAAATAATTTTTAAACGTGATTTGGGGCGCTTGTTCAAAGTCCATTATTATATATCGGGGTGATAGGACTATATCAGCGGATGCACAACATTCTAATAACATTTCAATCAATTTATCATAACTAGTTTTATCCTTATTAGTCATGAGTGCATGTACCATCGGAAATGTTGTATTAAATATAGATCCATGTATTACATACAGCTGATGGAATATTTTCGGAACAATTTTGAATGTACCATCTGCAAGCCAATATTTGGATCGGCTTAAATGTTGAAGTAATTTTTTTGTTGTGAACATTATTATCCGACGTCCGTTGTTTAATTGATCTTTTATAATCAATTCGTGCTCCAAGTAATCACATTGTAACTTATTCATATCAAGTTGAAAATCTATTGTTTCTGGTTCAATAATTGGATGTTTTCCTTTTTTCTTATTTCTATAAATAATTTGCCTTAAATTTTTTGTTGTTGGTAAATGTGCTGAAATCACTTCTGATGATGTAGATATGCGATCGTTTATTATTTGACTTGGTTTTTTCTCAATATTATAAATGGATTCTTCTTTTATCAAATTTATAATATCGGCGACCTTGGACTTTATAGCATCAGGATCATGGTTATGGTTAAGTATTTTTTTGCTTACCAATGTATGTTCATTACTTTCTTTGTTACAAATGGTGATTATTCTTTGATTGCAGTTATAGGTTTTGTTCCTACTCATTTCACACAACCAATAGTATTTGTCACTTTGCACTTTATTTTTTTCGTATATAAATCCATCCATTTCTAACTTAATTCCACATTTACTCGTTTTAAATATTTTTAAATTAGTTTTTCCTGAATTTTCCATTTTTAATATATTTTAACACTCTTTTGCTCAACAGAATAAAACAATATCGATATGACAGCTATTATAAAACAAACGCTTGAATGACAGACAAGAACTGACTTTATTTTTATTTTAAACATACAGTATTACATACTCTATGAAAGAACTACTAACCAGTATTCTGTGATATAGTCGTTACAAAATAACACCTCCACTTATCGCAATATTCACCAAACAAATTTTTTCTAAACAAACTATACCAAGAAGCAACATTCTTTACAATATTACTTTTGGCCCCAGAAGTCCGACTTTGGGACATGAGGAGCGTAGGCCGAAGGCCGGCGGAGCTCCGACGACATGGCTGACGGGAGATAGGGCGGCAGCTTTTTTTTTTTTACCGCCCAGAGCGACCATCTGTTGAGCGTAAATTATGCCAAAAGATGATTCTGGCTGTGAATTTTCTGCGATATGATGGTTCTACTTTTGATTATTATGGATATAAAATATATGCCAAAAGATGATTCTGGTTGTGAACTTTCTACGAAATGATGGTTATGCTTATTGATTATTATGGATATGAAATTTATGCCAAAATATGATTCTGACTTACAAAATTATGGGTTTCGGTGTATGGTAAATGAGTGTATGCCAAACGATTTTCTGCGAAAAGAGGTTTATGCTATCCGTTGCTATGCAAAATAAAATTATGACGTAAAAAGTTCTGCTATAAAGGGTGGACCCCAATAAAATAATATAATCTTATTTTTAGATTGTATCAGCGCCATCTCGTGTAGAATAGCAAATTTAAATGAAAGAACGAATAGAGGAAAGTTTTGCTATTAGCCAATAGATGGCAGTCTAATCGTTTTTACCTTTAGTGGTCTTCTTTGGTTAGTAGTAACACAGCGTGTGGCAAGATGGCGGTGTTTTAAAATTTTCAAATTCAAGCTTCACGCCAATAATCTCCGCTGAGGGTAAATAGAGAATATGGTAAGTCTTAGAAACCATGAAGACTTAGTTCATGCAATTTGGCAATTTTAGATTAGTTCTTATCTAGATAAGAACTAATCTAAAATAATACTAAAAGTACGGGAATTCTAAAAACCACAAGTTTTTAGATATCACAAATATTCTATTCTAAAGAACCTACTTTTTTTTTAAAGTTTCTGGTCTACTAACATTTCTTCAATTATATTTAGATTTTTAATTGAATAAACCTACAGAATATTACTATGAGCATATATTTTAAGTGTGGGAACTTATTGCTGCTGTCACCTCCTTGGTCACCCCCGCGATCGGTATCAATTACATCAGCATTAGAATTGCAACGGTTCCGCCTCGCAGTTGATTTCCCCAGATAACAATTAGACCATCAATCTAATCAACACGCGACTTGTCATCAACTACTTACTTCGTATTGTTACAAGACAAAATGACTAATTTCTGGATAAGAGAAATGAAAAAAGCTTTTTTACAAAAAAAGATAACCGCCTTCAGAAACTACAAAATAAAAACAACTTTAGTTTTGGAAGTCGGCGGCTTTGGTTTTGTTTTTTGTTATGTACCTAGGTAAGTATTGCCACCGACTTCCAAAACTAGTTATTTTTATTTTGTAGTTTCTGAAGGCGGTTATCTTTTTTTAAAAAAGCTTTTTATTTTTCACTTTTTAGTGCTTGTGTATTAATGTTTGAAATCCTTACAAAAAGCCCTTTCAAACAATACCTCACACGATATATTTAATTTTGGAAAGTGGTAGGAGGGGGTTGACGTACCCCCTCCCCCTTTTTCTTCAGTCAGTCATCGACTACACGTATAAACAAAGCAATTTCACTTGTTATGATATTGCTTCTGTGATTCTATGAGGAGTTCCATTCCCGTTCATATAACCGAATATCTCATCAGTACAAACATCTAATTAAGTTTATTTTAGTTTCAGTATTGCGTTTTTTGTAAAACGTTGTAAGTGCCCTTAAACATATTTTTTTTCCAAAAAGTTTTTATAACCTTTGTAGTGAGTAGGTACAGGCGTGATATTATGTTATGTGATGGCGTAAACAATGCTTAGATATGCTATAGCCACAATCGCGGTTAATCTGCTGTTATTTATTGAAGAGTTCCCCTGATTTCTACAAGATCCCATCATCAGATATCGAAACGGTGACAATGGGACCACACGGGAAGCACCAAATAAAAAAAGAATCATGAAAATCGGTTCACCCAGTCGCAAGATATTAGCTAACAAACATAAAAAAAAAATAGAGTCGAATTGATAACCTCCTCCTTTTTTTGAAGTCGGTTAAAAAAGCTGTGTGTTGATAGATCAGACAGTCATTTTTTTTTTCGGATTGGCATCTCGCAGGTCAACCTATGAGGTTGTCGGCTGCTTAACCGGGCTATCCTGTGGTGCCTTAAAGAAAATTAAGGCCTCCAGCCAGGGCTCAGTCAGTCAGTAGCGGTTGCCTTTTATATAGATACTAGCACTCTCCCCGCGACTTCGTTCGCGTGATTTTTTCTTACGGATCCCTAATTTTTTGATAATAAAATATAGCCTATAGCACTCAGTAATAACGTAGCTTCCAATTTGTGAAACAATTTTCAAAATTGGTTCAGTAGATCCAGAGATTACCCCCTAGGTACATATATACCAACTTACAAACTTACAAACAAATGTTACCTCTTTATAATATTAACTAGCTGTCCGCCGCAGTTACACCCGCGTCTTTGGTTACTGCTCCGCTCCCGTAGGTCGTAGCGTGATGGTATATAGCCTATAGCCTTCCTCGATAACTAATCTATCTAACACTGAAATAATTTTTCAAATCGGACCAGTAGTTCCAGAGATTAGCGCGTTCAAACAAACAAACAAACAAACAAACACTGCAGCTTTATAATATTAAGTATAGATATTTTCTCCACATTCTTTATTTTAACATATTTTTTTACATATTTTCCTTATATAAATTACAAATAATATAGTTTATAAAACAAAAATATGTATAAAAATAGTGCTCCGCCCGCAACGAGGTGGTAAAACCCAAGCTACCGGCGGTTAGGGATCCAGAGAGAGGAACCTCCTCACTATGCGTGCCGTGTCCAAGACAACCGCCTTCTGCATCTGACTCTTGACCCAGCTGTTGAGCGAAAGTTTCTCAAGGTGTTGGTCGAAACTTTTCGCTATTAAACCGTTCACTGACACGAATAATAATATTAATATAATTATAATATAATTCGATATTAAAATTATTATTAGTATATACAGGGTGTCCCAGCTAAGGACGTCCAAACGAAAATTTTGGACTCCTCCCTTCCTGGGCTATCCAAACCTCCCCCATGTATGTTCTACGATTTTTTGCGGTTTAGGAGCTAAACGACATTTTAATATTTTTTTGGGATATTTTTCTTTACATCAGATTTTGTAGATTTTCTCTTTTTGTGTCGCATTTTTTGGAAATATTTTAATTGATAATTAATCCTGGAAGTATGGTCTTTGATCGATAAAAACAACTGTCTGTCTTATTGTCACCCGAAATTACTTAAACTTAGTTCAAAGGCAAAAATGTTGTTTTGTAAATTTCGTTGCAGATTTTCGGCTCTTAAAGAAAAATCACAATAAGGGCCCAAATCACCTTAAAGTTATTTCAAAATCTTCCACGGACCCTCAGCTCTTTAAAACAGTACAAATAACTAGTATTTTACGGGTCATTATTCGGAGCAATTGAAGCTCGAACATGTTAAGGCGAAAAATACAATATTTTAGAACATAAGTGAAACCTAATGAAAATGAATTAAAATGAACTTTTATCAAGTTTTCAATGCAATATGAGCTCTATGTCATGTTTATTATTTGCACAATAGTGATTTGGAGTGGTTAGTAAAGTTAGGTTAGGTTAGGTAGTTAGGTTAGGTTAGGTAAACCTAACCTAAGTTTAGTATTTTTTTTAAATTAGTGATGTTATTTAATAAAGTCAATGACATAGAGCTCAAATTACATTGAAAACTTAATAAAAGTTCGTTTTAATTCATTATCATCGGCTTTCATTTAAAAACGAAAAAGTGAAACCTAATTAAAATGAACTTTTATCAAGTTTTCAATGCAATATGAGCTCTATGTCATGTTTATTATTTGCACAATGGTGATTTGGAGTGGTTAGTAAAGTTAGATTAGGTTAGGTTAGGTAGTTAGGTTAGGTTAGGTAGTTAGGTTAGGTTAGGTTAGGTTAAACAAACTTTTATTAAGTTTTCAATATAATTTGAGCTCTATGTCATTGACTTTATTAAATAACATCACTAATTTTAAAAAAATACTAAACTTAGGTTAGGTTTACCTAACCTATTTTTTTTTTTTTTTTTTTTATCGTGGGGAAATCCTCATGGACTATCCCCCGTCTAGGGGAGGACGGGGGGGTGTGCCGGACTCTTACCGGCTAAAACCACCACGGTGTTCCTCGACATACCTTTCGGCGGGGGTACGGGATTCGCTCGCGCATTCTACCGCGCCCCCGCCAGGCTTTGACCCGCCACTTGTCTAGGCGGGTCCCGTCTACGTCGGCGGTCTAAGCGCCGCCGAATCCTCTAGTGTGGCGCACGCGGAACACGTGCGTCGCCTACACGGGCCTGCATCTGTTCGGGTGGTGGACTGCCCCTAGGTCGACCACCCGCAGGCCGGCAACTCATGGAGGCCGGAGGTCATTTTGCGCCCTCCGGCGCCCGGTGCGTCTTCTCCTTGAGGGATGCGAGGCGGTTGCTTCCCTCTCCCTCTCTGCCGCCTCCTTTGCGTGCATGACGTGCTCGCAAAAGGAGGCGACAGCCTCCCACGCACTCTCGCTCCCGACCATCGAGAGAACGACGTTCGGGAGCGAGAGGTCACCGACTACTGCGGAGAGTTCACGGCGCTGCTCTGCCCAAGCCGGGCAATCCGCCAGCGTGTGCTGCGCCGTGTCCTCCAGGCAATCTCCGCAGTGGTGACAACCGGGCGATTGTTCCCGGCCTATGCGACACAGATACTTTCCGAAGCAGCCGTGTCCGGTCAGTATCTGCGTCAGCCGGAATGTGAGGGCGCCGTGCCGGCGCCCTAGCCAATCCTCCATGACGGGTCTTACCGCCGATATCAAGGCGTGCCCTAGGTTTACCTAACCTAACCTAACTACCTAACCTAACCTAACCCTAACCTAACTTTACTAACCACTCCAAATCACTATTGTGCAAATAATAAACATGACATAGAGCTCATATTGCATTGAAAACTTGTTAAAAGTTCATTTTAATTCATTTTCATTAGGTTTCACTTATGTTCTAAAATATTGTATTTTTCGCCTTACCATGTTCGAGCTTCAATTGCTCCGAATAATGACCCGTAAAATACTAGTTATTTGTACTGTTTTAAAGAGCTGAGGGTCCGTGGAAGATTTTGAAATAACTTTAAGGTGATTTGGGCCCTTATTGTGATTTTTCTTTAAGAGCCGAAAATCTGCAACGAAATTTACAAAACAACATTTTTGCCTTTGAACTAAGTTTAAGTAATTTCGGGTGACAATAAGACAGACAGTTGTTTTTATCGATCGAAGACCATACTTTCAGGATTAATTATCAATTAAAATATTTCCAAAAAATGCGACACAAAAAGAGAAAATCTACAAAGTCTGATGTAAAGAAGAATATCCCAAAAAAATATTAAAATGTCGTTTAGCTCCTAAACCGCAAAAAATCGTAGAATATACATGGGGGTGGTTTGGATAGCCCAGGAAGGGAGGAGTCCAAAATTTTCGTTTGGACGTCCTTAGCTGGGACACCCTGTATGTATATACATATATAGGCAAAAGCTATACTTATAATATTATAATTACTTCGGTATGTATCATGTCATCACTGATAAGCATTTGTCTTTATCAGCACAATTTCAACACCTGGTGTTGAGCATTGCCTGTTTTGTTTATCAAACTTTTAGGATTATAATTACCTACCACGTGTCTATTGGGTGGACGAGGAATTAGATGGGTACGGTATTAAATGCCTAGAAGTGATTCATCCAGATGTTTTTTTGTTAGCCTATACTGTTCCGCTCCTGAACAAAGGCTTCCCATTCTTTCTACTTCTTTCTGTGGTGTTCTTCATCCCGACAATTCCTGACGAATATTTCCATCCATAATTATTATGATTAGAAATAAACCATCATAGAACGGATTTTTTTTAAATCAGAGTGCACTTCATGAATGCTTTCAACTGAATACGATCTTAAGTTAGGTAATGGTTTAATTTTTCGCACTTGGGCGGTTTCCTTTTTGGCTCACTTCTTCCAATTGACGACACAATTGGCGCAGTGGATGAGTGATTGTCTGCTGCGCTGCATGTTCCTTTCTCCTTTCCCTCACGGAATAAATATTTGTATGGCCAACGTAGTTTTAATGGATCTGGCACACAAACACACGCACCATACGGGAGGAATAAAAAAGAAGTCTGGGTTTTTGTATTTTTTTCTGCCTTCTACCATTAAACACGTACCCCCATTATGTACGTGTTTGTACCCAAGAAATTCAATTAAAATAAATAAAATAATAAAACAATTCTATTACATCGTGACTATCATTCGATAAGATTGTTTTAAAATCACAAAATTTTAGGATATTATGGCCTAAAGATGTTTCATACTTACAAAGTAAAATTTAAAATTATTTTAAACACAAGAAGAGAGAGGTTATTTTCTGGTTTGAGACGTCTTCAACCTTAAAACGATTTCAAATATTTTTATTTCATTTTTTGATCCGAAATCTTGCTGAAACTAGCCGCAAAGGATCACTTATTTGTGACGACATGTTTAATAAACGCATCCAGCATGATATCAAGTCGTCTGTTTCCGCATATTATTGGCTCATTACGAATGCATGGGGACATCGAGAAACGTGTTGGGAAGCAGCTGCGGTGTGAATCAGGGGACGACGACGCCGACGCTCCCCCGAGACGCTGGGGGAGTCAGGGCTACATCCGCACCTGTGTACCTACTCATTTAGTTTTATTGCCGTCTTCAAGATAAAGCTTCGAAAAACCTATACATTGTTGTAATCAATGACGTTATCATCAGATCACACCTGCGTTAATTTTTGATAAGCTATCGATTACTTAGCGGTTAGATTAATTCAAGCGGCCGCATTTTTTTCATTTATATCGCCGTAGTAACTGGCGATGACAGGCTGACTATCATAGCAATGGGTTTTTAAATAAAGTGATTATTAAATAAGTGAATCTGCCAAAATGAAGTTCCTAATTATATTCTTATGTTTTCTGACTCTATGGTGCAGTGTTAATGCGAGATGTGTCTCACGTGGTGAATGCTACGATTTGGGAAATGGAATGGTTAAACCATGTGCTGTTAACGAGGAGGCATCACCATTAATCAAAGATTTAACAGAAGAAGAAACAGAAGAAGTCATCGATATCTTTAGTAGGATATGCCCAACTCTCGTCCTCGACGCTGATGGCAATAGATTACCCGATGGCGAGATTTTAACTTGTTGCACACGAGACCAAGTCCTCAAGACAGCCGATAGTTTAATTCTCGCTGAAGGTGTCCTCGGTCGTTGTCCAACATGTTATAGAAACTTTGCGAGGCAAATCTGCGAAATGAACTGTGCTACAGACCAGGATCGATTCGTGGACGTGGAGGTAGAGACTTTACCCGACGGTACGGAATACGTCAATGTAATAAACTTCAGAATTCATGCAGATTTTATGTTAAGAGCGCACGAATCCTGCTCTGGTGTTATCGTACCTCAAACTGGCTTGCCAGCTATAAATATAATGTGTGGTAATGCACCAGTTTGTGACGCACAAGCTTGGTTTGGATTCACTGGCGACACTGCAAACAATCCTTTAGCGCCGGTTCAAGTGAATTTTAATATGACGTATAGTACAGAAGATTCCATGAACAAGGAGGCCCTACCTTGTAGTGCTACCTTTGGCGATGACCTGCCATGCAGCTGTGTGGACTGTTTCCAAACCTGTCCCCCAAGTGAACCTTTCGTCCCCGATATTTGTACTGTTTTATCACTAAATTGCATTGGATTTTCGGTTGGAATAGGTTTCTTTGCATGCAGTGTTTTAATATTTATACTTCTAGCATTTTTAGAACGTAGGAAAGCAAATAGAAATTCTGGAACAAGAGAAGGTCGATCAGGTCCTAATAAGCTCACAAAGGTATTTCAAATATTATTTGCTAAAATTGGAGGCATGTCCGCTAGCCACCCTGTTTTAATGATTATGTTGACATCTTGGGTTACTTTTGCTATGTTTTTCGGTTTAGTAAATCTTAATCTGACTGCAAATCCTATAGAACTTTGGTCATCGCCAGATTCTCGAAGTCGTCAAGAGTTAAATTTCTTCAATGAGAGGTTTGGTCCGTTTTATAGAACTGCGCAGGTTTTCTTAACATTCGATTTGGAATCCTTTCCAAGCAGTGATGGCGAAATAGTTTACGGTCCAGCGTTTAGATTAGAAGCATTACAAGAATTAATTAAACTTGAAGATGCTATTATTAAAATAGGCGAAGACGATGGGGGTGTCAAGTTAGAAGACGTTTGCTATGCTCCACTGCGGCAACGCGGTGGAGATAAAAATATTGATCAGTGTGTGTCAATGTCTGCATCCAGTTATTTGCCTGACAGAGAGAATATTAATGCTTCTACATATCTTAATAACCTCCACGACTGTATTAACAATCACTATGGATTTGGTTGTTTGGCTGATTGGGGTGGTGGTGCTGAGCCCGACCTGGTATTTGGAGGATTCGAAAGAGGTAATATTTTTAGTGCTAATACCCTTTTGATTAATTTTCCTATATCAAATTTCCTTTTGCAAGAAGACCTAGAACCTGTTTTGGAATGGGAATCAAAGTTTATAGATCTTTTACATAATTACCGAGATAACGAGAAGCCAAGTTATGTCACTGTAGCTTTTGCTGCAGAAAGGTCTGTCGAAGATGAGCTTCAACGAGTTTCTGAGGCAGAAATTGTGCCTATTGCCATAAGTTATGTGCTTATGTTTATTTATGTGACAGTAGCTTTGGGAAACATAAAATCTTTAAAAACTTGGTTTATAGATAGCAAAATAATGGTTGCTCTTGGTAGTATTGTAGTAGTTCTCGTGGCTATTTTCTGTGCGATGGGTACACTGGGGTATGCCAATATTACCTTGACGCTGCTTGCTATTAATGTTATACCATTTTTTGTTCTTTCTGTCGGCATTGATAACGTTTTTCTTATGGTTAACACGCTGCATGATGTTCAAAGTAATTTAAAAGCATTTGACGATTATAGAGAGGATTTTAGTTTTGAGAAAAAAAGAAGATTTGTCTTTGAAAAAATGATGGGCCAAGCAGGTCCTTCTATGTTTGTGTCATCAGTGACGCAAATAACTTGTTTTGCAATTGGAAGTATTGCTAAGTTCCCTGCTGTTGTAACTTTTGCAATATTTGCAGCAGTCTCTTTAGGATTTCTGTTCGTTTTCCAAGTAACTACAGTAGTTGCATTGTTAGCTCTTGACTACCAGAGAGCTTCTGCAAACAGGTTTGACCTGTTCTGTTGCATTCAGAAAAAAATACTAGATGATGAAAATCCTCTACATTCTGAAACTCCTTACAAGAGTATTACTCAACGATTGATGGAACCATATTCTAAATTTCTTCTAGATTGGCGCGTAAAAATTGTAGTAGCTATTCTATTTATGGGCATGGTTTCTGCAAGCGCCATGTTAATTCCTCAGCTAGAAATAGGATTAGATCAAGAATTAGCATTACCTCACGATTCTTACGTGTATGAATATTTGCAAGCTGTCAGTAATTTAATACGCATGGGTCCACCAATATATTTCGTTCTTAAAGCAGGTTTAGATTTTACTGATCCCAACCATCAAAACACAATTTGTGGTGGGCAGTTATGTCACCAGGACTCTTTAATCACACAAATATTTTTGGCTTCACGACATAGCGATATTACTTCTATTTCTAAACCTTCGAACTCTTGGTTGGATGATTTTGTAGATTGGACTAATTTATATGGTGGTTGTTGTAAATACAATACCACAGATGGTGGATTTTGTGATAGTTCTAATAATGCGCCTGAGTGTTCTTATTGTGATATTGCGAATTCAGACTACGCTAATGGCAGGTTGAGACCACATACAGATGCCTTTGCGAGGTATATACCATTCTTCTTACAGGATCCACCTACAGATATCTGCAACAAAGCTGGATTAGCCAGTTATTCAGCTGCTGTTAATTACATTCTCGATGCAGAAGGTAATGCAACCGTCCATGATACTAATTTTATGGCTTATCTTACACCATTAAGTACCTCGGAAGACTATATTAAGGCTGTTGATTATGGTTATAGGATCAGTGAGGATATAACTGCTGCAATTCAAAGACACACAGGTCTAGATGTGGAGGTATTTCCTTATTCTTTGTTCTTTGTATTTTATGAACAATATATGACTATGTGGGCAGACACGTTTGTGTCTATCGGGTTTTGCCTCATCGGTGCCATGGTGTTTAATCTATTGGCTTCTGGGTTTAACATTTTGACTACGTTTGCTGTAATGTTTAATGTGGTCTTGGTAGTTGTGAACATGATGGGTGTCATGTACATTTGGAATATTCCTCTTAACGCTGTCTCTTGTGTTAATTTGATTGTGTCTATCGGCATAGGTGTGGAATTCTGCAGTCACATTGCTTACGCATATGCGACAGGTGAAGGGAAAGATAAAGTAGAAGACGCCATTCAAAAAGTAGGAGCGACAATAGTTACTGGTATAACGTTCACTAATATTCCTGTCATAGTTCTAGCCTTTTCATACACTGAATTGATTGAAGTGTTTTTCTTTAGAATGTTCTTCTCTTTGGTCATCCTAGGTTTCTTACACGGAATGATATTTTTCCCAGTACTGTTGAGCTATTTGGACAGTTTAAAAAGAAAATGATGTTGTGTATATTAAGTACTACTAGATCTTGAAATATATCATTGTTTAATATAGAAAGTAGCAATGAAGGGAAATGTACATCTGATTTAACTTATGAATTGTGCAATGTGTATTACAGTTATTGATGTGACATAGATAATATCACCATATACTTAGGACTAGAAAGTTAAGTTGTAAATAAATAATATTAATATTATTTTATTGTTTTTATTTCCTATATTTACATAAAGTAACTTAAATAACAGTGGGTACCAACATTAATTAAAAAATTAAGAGGAAGACGATGACTAGATGAGGATTTAGGATCTACAATACCTACCTACCTAAGTACCTATAAATTTGCTGTAATATCACTATTTGTTACCATAACATTTGTTTTAAAAACAATATACCTACTCTGAGAATTGTACCTTCTCGTTTGCAGCTGTGGGTTCGAAGTAACATAATAAAGACCTTGACTTCACAATGTTATAAATTAATGCTTTGTAATAATTAATCCTGCTTATCATCTAAGTAACTAATATTATAAAGACGCTGTTTGTTTGTTCGAGTTAAAATCTGGAAGTGATTGTTCGATTACAAAAAATCTTTCACTCATTACAAGCTATTTTATCGGCGAGTGCCATTTACTATATTTTATGATATATTTGTTTACCACAGACGAAGTCGCGGGCAGAGGCTAGTTTGACTTATAACTTTCTGATTGAACTCGCTTTTACAACCCTAGTGATCTACGTTTGTACAGTCAGCAACAAAAGTCGATTAACAATGTTACTTTTTTATATCATTTAAACAGACACCTAAACACATAATGTACTGGCTTTCAGAATTTCAGGGAATAGCTAAGGGTTTATTTTATCTTAATTTTATATTCATTGCGTTTTACTTTTAATATTGTACATAATAATTAGGATTTAAAAATCATAAATGTTAATCGACTTTTGTTGCTGACTGTACCTTTATAAGAGAAGAGACTTTATAAGAGCCTGCAGTAGGCCGACACATAGACTTGTAATAATTTGGTTATAATAAATAATGATATCTAAACAGTACTTATTCCTATTAGATTGATGACTTACGCATCTAACACGTGATTGAGATAAGCGATATAGCAGATAGCCAGCCGGAGGATTTCGATTTTGGACAACTTTTTGTCAGGTGGTAATGTTGGCAGTAGTCTTCTGAGGGCTCCAAAAGCTGCATTGAATGCTTCAACACGGATTCTTTCACGCGTGGCGTGGGCTGTCCTGTACTTGAGGGTGGCACGCCGTCTTCTGCGTCGTTCTTCGCGGGACAGACCGGCACATGGAGAACCAGCACCGCTGGATAGGTAGGCTTCTTCGGAAATAGCACAAGGTTCCAATGTTCTGTCCCTAGAACAAGTTAAAAGCTCAGGTTTAGATATTCATTAGTGCGTCATTTCATGAAAGTGCATAAACAATGTTTATATTTCTTTTTGTAAACCTTGTCATTAAAAATGATACTATTTTGACTACTTAGTTGTCGCTACAATGCTAGTGTAGTCTAGTCTAGAAGGCCTACAATTTACGAACAATAATAAAAATACAAGCGGATTATTAGATTTGATGGATGGGCGCATTACTCATGCTACTTTGAATAATTTGGATTGCGCGCTGCACGCATTCTTAAACTATTGGTAATAACGGCTGGTACTAAAAGAATTGAAGACAAGTAAATTATAAAAATAAAATATCTACTAGATGACTGATACTTCATGACAGTCTATAGTAGGCCTATAAATACGAAAATGACTATTTCTTCATGTCATGATGTTTTGATGCAAGTTGCAAGGATAGTATTGTTTTCATGTTAGTAGGTTAGGTACTGGTTTCAGGGTCAAAAGCGGATCGTTCAAGGATACAAATGTTTATTTCAAATCAATACATTCGTGATCATTTTCAGTATAAAAAAACTGGCCAAGTTCGAGTCCAACTCGCAGACGAGGGGTTCCGTGCCGCTGTACAATAAGTAATAATATTTAAGTAGGTAACACGAACTTTCAACCATAACTTGCGAAATGTGGGTGTACGTGTACTAATGGGTACACCGCTGCCTAACCCTTCGGGGATTACAGGCGTGATGTTATGTTTTAATTACAAAAACGCCGATATAAACACGTTTTTTTTATGGAAAATTAAGTTAGAATTTAAAGGTTGGGGCCCCACCCTGAATTTTTAACTTTATTTTAATTTTATTCGAGTTATAGCGGCCATACTCTAAGTAATTTTTAAGGGTCTAACTATTACAGTTCAAGAGATAAAGCCCTGAGACAGATGGACAATCAGTTCCAAGGGGTATCGCGTTACCCAGTAAGGGTTGTGGATTTCAGATAGGCAGTCGCTCCATGTAAAATGCTGTTATTCAGCTGCATTCGGTTAGACTGGAAACCGATTCCAACATAGGCTAGATAGATTGATTGTTTTATTTTATTAAACCTTAAACGTAGGAAAACATCAAGCAAGTACTGCTCAAAGGGGGAGGCTGAGG
This sequence comes from Hoplodrina blanda, assembly GCA_949316365.1. Classification (NCBI taxonomy): domain Eukaryota; kingdom Metazoa; phylum Arthropoda; class Insecta; order Lepidoptera; family Noctuidae; genus Hoplodrina; species Hoplodrina blanda. Next base: position 10,158,304 of record OX438589.1, read on the forward strand.
TGAACAGGTCCACATAATACGTGGAACACTACGTCATATCATTATCAAGGATGTATGATTTGTATTCAAATCTATCTGCACAGTCATTGAGATAGCAAATACTTGGACTAAATACCCAATGTATCAATTTCATAATTTAGATAATTTATCGTATCTGCAACTAAATCGATATAGCTTTTTTTGTGTAGGTACTTAAGCTTGTAATACCTAAATATTTCTATCAGTTTCTCTGAAACTAACTATCAATAAACTTTGTTCAATGTTTCTTAGTTTGATGGGCAGACTGCGTAGTCACGGCTATGTGATGTGTTTTTTTACACCCTGTCTATTTCAAACAAATAAACATAACATATTTAACATCCCTGTAATCCCCAAAGGGTTAGGCAGAGATGTACCACATTTAACCACACACCCACATTTAACCAATTATGTTTAGGTTCCATGTGCGCGAGCTTAATGCCATCAACCGGGCACAAATCCAGACTCCGAGGCTGCTATTGAGCAATTCCTGATGGAAAAACCCAATAACACTTGAATGACCTGGGAATCGAACCCAAGACCTCATGCTCAGCAGTCGCGCTTTGCGACCACTAGACCAACGAGGCAGTTGTACAACAAATAAAGAACCTACCTTTTCCTTGGAGCCAAGTTCTCTCTGCCCGTGATAGGAAGCAGTGCCTCCCGCGGCTCCGCCAAGATACACGATAAGGAGCCATCGTCCATGCCACTAGCTTCCAGCCAACTCTTCATGATCACTCTAAATATGGAAGGAGAATTTAGTACATTTTGCGACAGTTCGAAGTTTACCAAGATAATTGAAAATTAAAGAACGGATTTCCGAAAAAGAACTAACTCTATCAGCACTACTACACTTACTGGATACTGGGCTTTTGATACCAGAACAAACAAGTAGGTGGTTTCTCTGGCCTTGCACGGAAAAGTTTTTCGCAGAGACAGGCCTATTGGCTTAAGGACCATTAAGCCTTATTTATTATTATTCTATGCTGATCTTTAAATTACCTACATTATAGTTAAAAAGAGGCGATCGGTTATTATTGGACTATCTTATTTTTATAGCATCAACCTGTACAATCGATATGAATAATAGAACACAACCAAGATCAAGAACAGAAAATAAATAAATAAAATAATACTTCTACTACTTTATAATTTAGCTATTATTTGACGACCTAATAAATTAAGTCAAGCCTCATGTGCATGTGCATCCGTTTATTAAGTTACCTTGTTATGTAATTAACAAGACTATTCCTAATACAAAAGCCAAAACTTCAGTTACAAATAGAGTTAGATCCGAGACCGCCATCAAACGAATCGATTCGATACGGTTAGTGGGCATGATTCGATTATTAGAAGGGTTGGGGGCGATATAAAAAGAATAAATACGGATTTATTATCCCCTAAAGGCCTCGCTTAGTGCTAGGTGTGAACGCGTGTTGTAATATTTATCTCAAGCACTCTCCACCCTTGCGGCCAGTCAATTCGATTTGATCGAGAATCAAAACATACGTGTCTCGGGGTATTTGAAGCTTGCGTCTTTTTCAACCATCATGTGAAGTAATGGGATTATCTGTTCATAAAACTGCATGATTGTGATCAATAAATAATTTAAACGAAATAGGTATGTAACTTTTATTTCTTATATTTGCACGCCGAAATTAAAGGCAGAATAAGAGAACAATTTTGTAAATGGGTGTTTTTCACAAAAAATGACCATAGCAAAATCGGCCTGTCCCACGATTTCAAACATTTTTATTTAAAGTTTTTTATATAGCACGTGTGGAAATGTAATTTTATATTATTAAAGTAATAGTTTCTTAATTGAATTAAATAAAATAATACCATAAAAAGTAGACAGTTATTTTTTTATTTAAAAAAAAGCAAAATAGGAGGTGAAAATTTCGCGTGTCCCACGGTGCTCTCGGTATATTTTGTGACGCACAGGAATACTTTGCATCATAATGCTAACAGAAAAACTTGAATATTTCTGATATTTATGGTTTAATTTTTATTTAAATAGCATATTTAGATAGTTAATAATATATTCTTTAATACCAGAGTCAATAAAAAAAAATTCATGAAATGAAAAAAATAAAATTCCTGATCGTCACGGGTCATTTTTTCTGAGGTGAATGTTTTTTTTAAGGACTTGGTTATTATTTATAGTTTGGAATGTTTTTAATAATCAATGCGAACTTGACGCTTACTGGCAGAATTAGGTCACTCTCTCTAGCACAGCAAAGAGAGGAAGGGAAAGAAGAAAAGGAGGTATTGGAATAATACAGGCTAAAATAAAAATTCGGTAAATGCATAAAGTTTACGTTAAAACACAAAAAAATACGAGTATATAGGTCACAATATAAATTGGTAAGACAGTCAGATTCAGATATGGCAACATGGAGAGAAATGAGAAAGGATATAGGTGAGATTAACCTTGGTGAACCCTTTGCTAAAAATGAGACAGAGATAGGTACTTAAGGTACGTTAAAGAGAAAGTAATACTTAGTAGCTTAGTCTGGATAAGTGAGTCCCGATTGCTTCACGTTTACTTTCCTGAATAAACAAAGTGTCTAAATTATTGAATCCTCAGCTGTGCATTTTTCCCAAACGAGTGCAAAAGCAGGAGACACCTCTACGACTATAACTGTAGGTTCTATCAACTATTGTTCTTCTGATTATCCGTAACTACCTATATCTGTCATGTTTTCACAGTAATTTCTTTCAGGCGACCGAGGATTGATTTATACAACTAGTTCATTTAATATTGATTTCTAAATCATTTTTCTTTTCTAAAGTTATGTAAATAATATAACAAGACAAATTTAATAACGAATACAGTTTCGGAGATCGCTTATACACAGTTGAATATTCCCAGATCCCTTTATATAAAATACTAATTGCTTAGGTACTTACGTTTTTTAGTAGTCGATTGATAATAATCCTTTAAAACAGGAAATGTTTTTTTTTACACTATGAACTGAAAATTTGTCAAAAATATTACACTAGATAAATTATTATTTTATGCAGACTAAAAACTAAGAAAATGTATATATTATCACAGTTTTCACTAGACTGTATCTCACTCAGATTCATACTAGTCAAGAGGTCAGCATCCCTCGGCTTTTATCCTCTCTGGAAGGGGATGGACCAGCCCTCTCAACAGAGAGGGCGGTACCCAATACAACATTTATACGAGAATACAAGCAAGAAAATTCACGATCAACGAATGTTAATATTCAAATATATTAATATTAGTCTTGTTTTAAAGGATTAATAAAATCTTGCTACTGATATATATTTTATGCGAAACTTTGGATGGATGGATGTTTGTTACTCAATAACGCTAGAACGGCTGAACGGGATCAGCAAGTCGATTCTGTAAAATTCGAACATCAACAATCGACCCCCATTTTAGATTACTTATAATCTATCCTTGTGCAAAATTTTAGCACAGAGTTAGATTATAGTCTGGGTCCCGGAAAAATGTGGGATAATACACGAACGAAGCCGCGGGTGGGTGGTAGTGTTAAATATATGTATATTTTTTTGTTAAAGAAATGTGTGTTAAACCTATGGTGAACTAGTTTGAGTCTTTGCAAGGAATACGATTTCCAATATCAACAATAAGTTTCTTTGAAAAAACAGACAAACCAGACAAACGTAGTGGTTGATTTTGTATTCCTGGGGTCCTACCATGAACTCTTATCGCGATCCAAAAACTGAACTTCTTCAAATACGTCAATGTAATGACATAAATTGATGCGTTGTATTGACGTATTTGAAGAACAGTTCAGTTTTTGGATCGCGATAAGAGTTCATGGTAGGAACCCTGTAAAATCTGGCCACTAAGAAAAATTTTGTAAATCGGGGTACTTACTTTACTTTTTACAACCATCAATTAATTGTGTACCACATATTTCTTAATACATACTTATCAGCCAGATTCCTATCATATCTAAATGACCGATTAGACGATTACAGTCCAAGGTGAAACCAATTAACACCATACCTACTTATCCTACTTACCTAGGGCTGCCATCATCTTAACTGCCGACGCCGGACAAAAACTTCAAAAACCCCGGACGTTTGGGTGAAATTGAGTTTTTTTACCGGACTTCCCAGAATTAATTTTTTTACAATAAAAATTTAATTAATCGGGATTCCCCTGACATTAAAAGTGTCCGGGTTTTACCCGGACTCTTTTTGACAAGCCCTGCCGGACTACCCCCGGACGCCCTCTAAACTAGGACAAATCCGGGGAAACCCAGACGGTTGGCAGCCCTATACTTACCGGAACCCACATACGGCGATGCGCGATGTACTGTAACATACCTATAAAATTACTAGCTTCTTCTCGCGACTTCGTCCGCGTCGTATCAAAGTTGATATACACTCTTTTGCAAAAAAAACGGGCACCTAAGGAAATTTACGTTCTAAGGTCGATTTGAGTTAATTAAATGAAATTTATTTCTTTGACGTAGTCTGTATACTTATTATATAATCGTGTAAATTAATGCGCGTGAAGTGAATTCGGACAATTAAAAGAAAAAAAACGATGGATTCTTTAAAACCGATGTACACGCCCAAACAATAAGAAGTGGTCGGCAAATAAGACAAGATTTTTTTTTTACTTTTTTTAATTAAATAAAGTTACAAATGTAAAAACCTAATAACGAGTGTGACCTCCTCTTGCCAAAATCACAGCTTGAATCCTTCTGGGCATGCTTTCCACGATGTTTTTAATAACGTTTTGAGGAATACATTCGCACTCTTCTGCAATGACTCTTTTTAGCTCCCTGATGTTTTGTGGAGCAGGTTGCACTGATCTTACCCGTCTCTTTAGAACATCCCAGACATGCTCAATTGGATTGAGGTCAGGACTTCGAGCTGGCCAATCTAAACGACGGATCCCAACTTCTTGCATGTACGCTTCCACGTCGCCAGAACGGTGCGGGCAAGCATTGTCGTCCATAAAAATGGAATCTTCCCCAAGTGCAGTCAATGTGGGTTGTGCATATGGAATTAGGACTTCCATTATGTACCGGTGTGCATTTAATGTTCCATTTTCTATGAAAACTAACTCCGTACGCTCCGTCGAATTAATTGCTGCCCAAAACATAACGGAGCCTCCGCCATAAGGAGTAATTTCTTCGAAACACACTTCCGCATAGCGTTCCCGTGGTCTTCGCAGCACTCGCCGGCGTCGGTCCTCTCCACACAAAGAGATTCTAGCTTCATCAAAAAAAAATCCTTTATTCCAGTCCCCAGAGTCCATGAAGCACAGTTCCGAGCAAACTGAAGTCGAGCAACACGGTGCTCACGGAGTAATTTAGGGCCCCGAGCTGGGCGGTAACTCCTGATATTGGCAGCCAAAAGCCTCCTCCTGACCGTCCACAAGCTAACTTCTACTCCTCTTACTTCTTCAAGGCTCTTCTTCAGGTCCACACTTGACGCCTTACGATTCCGCAACGCCTGACTCACCAAAAAGCGGTTATCTCTTGGTTCTGAGCATCGTTTTCTTCCCGAACCGGGTCTTCTTTTGACCGAACCGGTCTCTTGATACCGTTGCCAAGTCCTCTGGACAGTTGAACGACTCACATTTAGCCGCTGAGACACGTAAAGTTTGCGAACAACCTTCTTCAAGTAGGGCTATAATTATACCGGCCCTTATCGCTTTTTCACTCATATCAAAAAGTGGTATTTAATGTAAAAAGAAAGATTAAATTGTTTAATTTGCAGAAAATATCCAAAAAGTTTAAAAATATCGTAATCAGTTAAAAATCGTTTCAGCAATTCGCGCCATTAGTAAAGCAATTTTAGAATAATCCACAATAATCATTATTTTTATTTTATTAATTTTAAATTTGGAACGTAAAGAATCATGCCAGGATGCTTCAAATAACATGCCAATACATCATCAAATTAATAAAACCTATTTCTTGTTCTTCTTCATTGAAGTAAGAAAAAAATCTAAAGTGCCCGTTTTTTTTGCAAAAGTGTTTATTATGCCACGGGAACAGTACATTTCCCGGAAAAAAATAGCCTATGTGCTATTCCAGACTAAAATCTATATGTCTGTGCAAAATTTCATCCAGATCCGTTCAGAGGTTTTGGCATGGTTGACAAACAAACATACATCTACATCCATCCATCCAAACTTTCGCGTTTATAATAGTATTAGTAGGATATAGTAAGATGATTGTTATATCTAGGACATACCTACCTAATTAGGTAAGTAATTACCGTAAAAACTAGCAGTGAATTAACTTTCAGGTTTTAAAAAACCTCTTTTCCTTTCATCTCTCTCTGTATTGTCCGTAGGTACTTACCTACATTATCTATGTTGTAGTTTCTGATCACTCAAATAAAAAAAAAGAACCCAAATTCATCTTAGTTCATCCGCAGCTTCCGTGTGTCTCCATCCCCGCCCAGCGTAGGGATGCACCAATCCCGGCCGACTCCGCCTATCGATCCCAGCCATCCCGGGACACAGGTGTTCCCGGGTAATTGACGATACGAAATGGATTGTACCGAAAAACATCTTGATGTGTCTCGCCAATATTCTAGTTTGATTGCCCGAAGGTTTTTTGTTGCTGTAAAGAATGAAAGTCTTACAAACCTCTTCGAAGAAATTAATGAAATATTTTATAACATCACGCCTGTAATCTCCTAAGGGTTAGGCAGAGAGTTATGTTTAAGTCCCATGTACCTAACAGCCTATTGCCATCAACCGGGCACAAATCCAGACTCCGAGGCTGCTACTGAGAAATTCCTGATAGGAAAACCTAATAACACTTTGCCCGACCTAGAAATCGAACCCAAGACCTCATACGATGCAACCACTAGACCAATGAGGCAGTCAACCACCAGATAATGGTTTACCAGATAATGTCACTTGGAAAGTTATTTGATAGGAAAGTTCATTCTCCGTCATAGAAAAATAAGTTATCTCCGTAAGTTACTATATTTGTTACAATAGATAACTGCCACACGCAAGCCGTTTGTTGACTTTCACAAGTTATTAGATAACAAACAAGCTTCGCCTTTCTAAGGTAATCATATTGTTATCACTGCAGAATATAATAAGTAAGTTTTTTGTATAGCATAATCACCTAAGTTTTGTCGCTTAAACTATTTTTATAAGGTTGTAATTAGGTTTTCACTTTTCTTCTAGTTATTATTTCTATCAGAATATGTAAATATTTACAGTTCGGTTTAAGTTAGGTTCAGGGTTCGCTACTTGGGTCGCACATTTTCTATCATCCATTTTCATAGGTATGTGTTGTTTCTAAAAATGAATGAATGTAGATAACAATATGTTAACACCTGCAGGCTTTATATGAGTGATTAACTTTCGGTCAATCATTACTGATTAAATTAATTGCATCCACTGAAACTTATCATTTTATACAAAAATGTCACGCAAACCAACAATCTAATCTATAGAGCACAATATGTAGATTGCAACACATTGTAATGTTAATCACGTGATTAAGCCTCTTTATGCATTGTATCATCATCACTAACTAAGAAGGTAGGTACTTATTTCTAAAGTTGAGGTCGCCACAGCGAAACTGAAATTCTGAAAATAATCAACGGCAACGCAGGGAGGGGTCGCCCTAGGAAGACCTACACTGACCTTATTGGTGAGGTTCTTCAGAAAGGTCAGGTGCGGAGTACTCGTAACCGGCGTGCTTGTATGACGAGATGTATGAACGTAGATGAGGCGACAGGAGTATGTAAGGATCGTAGCAGGTGGCGTTCTGTGGTTTCTGCCTACCCTCATGGGAAAAAGGTGTGAGTTTATGTATGTGTATATATCTATGAAAATAATCCTTTGGAAAACAAAAATGTAGAATGTATGGATCAAAGAAAGTGTTTGAAGAAGGGTTTTCGCGAGCAAAAGCTAGTAATTAATATAGGTACCTAAGTGTGATATCACCAATCGGCTTTGAGTAAGCGTGGTGATCAAAGCTCATGCCTTCTCTGTATGAGAAGGGGTTATAGACTCGAATGTTAAAGTATAATATCCACAATCAGTTTGAAATAGAACTCTATAGCTTCTTTTATTTAAAATTAGGATTATAGTGATAATGATATAGAATAAGTACTTAGGTAAAGTAGGTTTGTTGTAATTATTAAAGATTATAAAATACTTGTAGATAACGTAAAGAGATATGTACAGTCAGCTACAAAAGTCGATTAACAACGTTGCTTTTTTATATCATTTAAACAGACACTAAACACATAATTTACTGGTTTTCTGAATTTCAGGTAATAGCTTAGGGTTTATTACATCTTAATTTTATGTTCATTGAGTTTTATTTTTAATATTGTACTTAATAATTAGGATTTAAAAATCACAAATGTTAATCGACTTTTGTAGCTGACTGTACCTATTATTTTATGGGATCACTTCATTAAGTCTTACCACACTAAATGATACTTATGAATGAGTAAGGGAAACACTGTTGGAGATGGCAGAAAAATCCAGTTTAGTCTATGATAAACTACAAGATCCCTAAGAGTCTAGCTAATTTAGTTTGTTCTTATGATGAAGCCCTTTAGCCGGTTCTTCTAAATTCTAGAAGCTCCGGCTTAGGAACTGCAGTCACCCTTACAATACTCTTTCCTACGAGAATGTTGAACAACACCAGCCTATTCAAGCTCATTGGCATTTTGCCTTGACTTTCTGTTTCTGTTTATTTTCCTTACCGTCCTTGGGCTTTAATACTCCAAATTCAAGGCTTATGTACCTACAATGATACACTAGGTAGGTACTCTTAAGATTGTACAATCATATTACAACCGTCATACGTACGCTCGATAGTGGTTGTCTGCACATAAATTCCAAATTCAAAAAGTCTGTTATCTGAATTTAAATGGCATCTCATTTCCATTTTACCGCCCAGAAAATGATTTACTCGATCACAAACTAAGTTAATTTATGCAAAGAATCATGTACCGGTCCGCGACGTCCTCGGTCTAATGTCAGTTCGCAATTCTGTATTAATACTATAATAAACAGTTATACATAACAAATACAATACTCTGACAACATATTTCACGAAGGTCATGGCAAACGCTAATTTTCTTTATGCGACGTCGCATAACGGATCACGCGATGTAAATGAAGCAATGCTTTTTTGTTTTCCGTTATCATGAAGTTGCAATTATAAATCTGTGTTTGATTAAAATCTTGGCTGTTTAGGAAGCTTTATGAGATACTAGCTTTTGCCCGCGACTTCGTCTGCATAAATGTCGGTTATCGCGGACGCAGACGAACTCCCGGATTAGAAAGTAGCCTATGTCCTTCCTTGAGGTTCAAAGTTACCCTGTACCAAATTTCATTAAAATTGGTTCAGTGGTTTAGTTGTGGAAGCGTAACAGACAAACAGAGTTACTTTCGCATTTATAATATTAGAAAGGATAATTAGTCTCATGACGTGTCGTTATCGAAATCGTTCATTGTAAAACATGTAAAGGCTCGATTGCGATTGCAGGATTATGATTTTATATCCCCTCATGTGAGCTGAATTGTGTAACAAAAAGTAGGTATAACTTGTTCAAAGTTTTGCTAAGAAATCTGGTAGGTATTTGTATTGCGAGAAATGCATATTTGAATAATTCTTACATGTCAAGTTTCTGTCGGCTTGTAGATTTTCATTTTTTTCAGTGAATTCATATTTTTACATAGGTTTTTTTGTTAATTTTCTCACCTTTGCCTACTCTTAAATTTTTCCAGTGCAACCTATTTAATGAGTATCTTAAGTCAAAGGAGAAGGTACATACATACTTTTTAATATACATAGATACTTAAACTAGATATTTAGATACATTACAAAAGTTGTAATATCATAAAAATTATACTCGTCTTAGATTTTCAGGTCTATATTTGACTTGAAAAGGTAGATACAGATAGTATAACGGGGTAGGTACACGGCTTGGTACACAAATTAAACCATTAAACCAATCATTATTTAGCATAATAATTGAGTTATTATGGTAATGCACGACAGATCTGTGATCCAAAGTTCAAGGTAAGTATTTTCAACAAATCTAGATTATACAAAATTCGAGTTGAAAAGAGCGAATTGCTATTTCAAATAATCGCTGAATGAAATGTACGGTAAATATTACTTTCATGGCGTAGTTTTGGTTAAGTTTACTGCTCCTAATTTGTTCAGGGCGCATGCAAGAATTTTCTATTCAGGGGAGGCATTGAACCTTTGAAAGCAATCTACGCAACCTACACGTGTAAATACCCCGTCGCCATAACGACCACGCAGTTAGGCCAATAGACTTTTCCATTTTCCGGCACACAACTGAAGCCTTCCTGCTATTTTGACAAATAAATTTCATTTTTGACATCTAAAATGTGCCCAAGCAGTCGGTGATAATTTTACACAACGTTTTTTAATTCTTTGTAATATTGTGATATTTTTGTACGAGAATGTCGTTCAACTTCGATAGTGGTCAAGTAAGTGAAGCTTTTTCCTGTTACTTGAAATGATTTTGTGTATAATTGTAAAATCTATGTGGAAATAATTTGTATGTAATCTCCTATTTCGACTTCTTGAGGATTGTATTGATAAGGTACTTGATAGATTGGTAAAAATTCTAGTTGCTACGTCGTGGGGCGATAGTCTTGTGTCGGTCAATTTGACCAATGTGAGAACCTTAGGCTAGTATCAGTACTTACCCATTGTAGTATCGTGTACATTAATGTGCATGAAGTCCGGCTCGTTTATCGTTATCAATATTATCCAAATATCAATCAAAATCACGTGTTTACTGCTTTAGTTGGACATAAGTGATTTATTTACTCTGATAGTTACTTTGTCTTCTTCAGTAGCTGTTTCTTTCATGAAGCTGGGTACCTTTAGTGGTAGTTTATATGTATAATACCAAGATGGTTGTTGAGAAATATAAAAGATATACCTACCTTAGGAACTGTTATCTTCGTAGTGACTTGGACAACCAAAACGGTGTCTCCTATTCAAGACTTCGTAGCTTGTAAAAGTTAACTAAGAAAATGGTTTGATTTATAATCGACGCATTTTTTGAGGATTAAGATAGGCCTGGTTGTTAAGGTAACATAACATACCTCTGACACCAATAACTTAGAGGTACGTTCAAAGAAATTAGGAAACCATCGTGATGTAGTCAAGGCTTCCACGCATTGAACAAGCGTGGTGTCGTTGCCCTGAATCACGTTTTAGATGTAAAGTCCGATTATCATTGTGAATCTAAGAAGGCCCATTTTTCCTTTTTTATTTAGCCCACAAATCATCATGTCCAGTTGATTCAATAATGATCCAATGCTGTTAATCCTATAAATTCTATCGCCCTGCACCTGCAGCTCGCTTTACTCTCCCCTATAATAGTGCAGGGCGGACGTTTTTTACTTACTTACAAATTGTAATTCCTTTAATCTCAGTTAGATACATCCAATTACATCGTAAACATCCTTAGCTTTGAGTATGTCATTCAAATATTAATCGTATTTCGAAAGTAAGTAAAGTTCAAAATCGTTTATATTTTTGTCGACCTAATGGGTCAGAGGGGTGATTTTTTATTTGCAACTGAATGACAATTTTTTACACCATTGTGTGCAATGTTAATCCGTGTTTGACACATCGTGCTGGTAGTCTTTAGTTAATAGCTCTCGTGTATTCACGATAAATTGTTTTCTGTATTGTTGTTTTCATAGAAAAATGTTTTAGTAAATCTAGAGATTATAATCAGACAAATGATGTTTTTTATCCACATCTACTTGCGGAGTCAACTGCGTTAAGCTGGCTTATGTTGTTTGTAGGCTAAACAAACGGTATTTTATTGATTAAGCAATTACTAAAAAGCGACCACTCCGTCAGATGAATAATTAATGACTGACCCAAAATCGAATGTTTCATATTAGGTACCTAACTAACTCTTCGTTAAAAAAAAATATCGAACTGAGGAGTTTCCTATGAGTCAATTCCAACAGAGGGTACCTAAAAAGAACGCTGTTAACATATAGGTAGATGCGCGTGTAATGTAATTACTTTTATGTACCTACCTAATTACTAGATAGTATACGTATAATTATATAAAAGTCACGGAAATAAAAACTGACAAGAGGGTTTCTTGTCCAGCATATCAATCTTTGTCGTACCTAATTAGAATGTGTTTTATCTACATCCTGGTCATCATCAAGCATCCCCATTAACCCTTCACACATGTATTCGCGTGACCACCCTAAGTAGTCTCGTTCATGTAGAGAATAGACACCTTCTAGTTAATTACCTTAATGGAACTCAACTCGAACCAAACGCCAGTCACAAATCATGCCTTCGTTAGCAGCTAATTAGAATTCCCTATTCGAATTCTACACATACCTATAGCACAGAACTATAGCCTTATGGTCGTAGTAAGTTTTCACGACGACTTAACGAGTGCGTGATTCTCGCCGGAAGCCGATAGGGGGAGTTTCGTGTCGTGCCTCAAGTCGAACCGAAGATGTTTAACAATCGACCTTAAGTTTTACAACTTAAAATAGTCTGTCTATTTCTGTACAAGACATTTATCAAAGTCATGAAGTTTTAACGAACGGAAGTATCGACGGACGACTGCCTACGAAAGAATAGGACTTTCGTTAAAAAGGTTTCATAATCGTGCTATAAATTGTCAATTTACATATTTGTATGGGAAAATTTCATGTAAATTGTAAATCTAACGGACGATTTGTAGCATTATCCACGTTATTTATGAAGTTAAGAACGTTCCGGCACGAGTTTACGACAAATATTTATCTATATTATCTACGTAATTCAATATTAATCCAGACACCACAGAGTTAACATTTTTCGTCGATTTTTAAAACAAAACCAGCTGATTTAGCTCTTCAATACATTATTTGACCATGTAGGTGTTGCACTTTTGTAGGGATCAACTAAGTTTTTTTTAACCTTTAAAATTTCGTCTTAATTGGTGAGGTCTAGAATAATGATCTGAATCCACGATTCAGTTTATGATTCGTTATGATGTGCCTTCAACGTGTACCTATCCTCTACGAGATCAGAAAACCTGTAAAATCGGGTGTTTTCTAGGTTACTCTTTGTAGTGATTACTCTGTAAGGTCTGTGTCTTAAATTTAATTAAGAAGCATTGCTAGTTACTCTATTTCTAATTTTGCAAAAACATTCAGTCGTGGTGCATCATGGGTTGCATGATATTCATGAGATCGATGTTTTTCTTTACTAGTGTAACCGGACATTTTACGCTCATTCGGGTAAGTAGGTACCCACCTATATTTAAGTATATTTCTCATAATAAGGTCAGATTTTTTTATACAGCCTGTAACAAAAACCCTGTCCGATCCTTAAGGGTATTATTCGGCATCGTACTGCGTACACATATACGTAACCATTTAATGGATTTGAGATTATTATTTTTCCCCAGTGAAAAAAAAAAAGAAGAAAGTAGAAGTAATTAAATTAAAATAAAACATAAAAACATACATACATACATACACACACTCCTGTTTGTATAGACGTCCATAAGAGGACTATAGACACAAGTCACCATCCGAGGACGTCCTAGAAAACCTATTTAACGACGTCATACGCATGGTTCAATAAGATAGAAAGAAACAGAAAACAATATTTGGGGTGATGAGCCTATTCGTATAGCGCTATCTCTCTTTTTTTTGGTGTAACTTTCTGTGACCAATGCGAGGACTTGAATACACACGCAAACCCGCCTGGTAAGTACCATCCGCGGACCTGTGTGTGAGCCAAACGAGGACCCTGACCATTTGACCAGAGGCACCAATCCGAGGACCTTTTTTCACACACTTTTTCTTATGTCTTGTACAATGCGAGGACCCTGTGTTAGACTTTTGACGAACAATCCGAGGTCGTTTTTCCGCGTAGGAGTTGTACAATGCGAGGACATTTTACGAATTTTCCGTAGCAACTTTTTACACACTGAGTAATAATAATTTGTCTTGAATCACCGAAAGAAACTAAGTCCATAAACACACATTTCTTATTTTAAGTACTATCAGAGGACTTACAAAATAACAGTTTTCTACTTGATCAATCGTAAGAATGTGCAATTGATGCCGTTCTGTATTAGACGAAATTTGACATTGGAGTAATAACACTACTGTAGGAATTGTCTCCTTGCAAGTGAAGTATTTAATGATCATTGGTATCATCTTGCAACCTCGTGTTTAGGTTGGATAGCAAAACGCCATTATGATGGTGACGTGAAGCTGCATCAGGAATCGTTTCCGTGAAAGGCAAATCTTTAACAGTCACTACTTAGTATCGTTGTGAAACTTCGTACTCAACATGTTTACGTTAAATAGCAAAATATAATAACGGTGATTACTTGAAGCTGCAGCAGAAATCGTCATCGTACAACTGAACTCTTGAACAGTCTCTAGGAACGTCTTGAAACTGTGTGTACAATATGTTTAGGATGGCCAAACGTGATCAACGTGATGAGGAGCTCTAGAAATAATCGTTTTCGTGTATGACAACTCTTTAGCCGTCACGGGTGTTGTCTTAAAACTTGTATAAAATGCAGCATGTATGTATGAAGTATCAGCAGTTAATATCTCCGTTGAGTCTCTAAGTTTGAGCTTATAAGACGATATCAGTGACCGTGAAAGAATTTGTTTTGCACGGAGACGATTCCTGCTTGATGCTGCTTTTGATGCTTTACATCAGTATAATAATGGCGTTTTGCTATCCAACGTAAACATATTGTATACAAAGATCCAAGAAGATACTAGCGATCGTTGATGAGTTTAGTGGCACGAAGACGTTACCTGCTGCAGCTGCAAGTCAATACCATAATGAAGTTTTGGTTTCAAAACGATACCATTGACCGTTGAAGAGTTGCCTTGCACGGAGACGATTCCTGCTGCAGCTTCATATCATCATCATAATGTTGGTTTGCTATCTAACCTTAACATGTTAAATACGAAGTTTCATTACGATACTATTGACCATTAAAGAGTTGCCTTGCACGGAGACAATTCCTGCTGCAGCTTCATTTCACCACCATAATGTTGGTTTGCCATCTAACCTAAACATGTCGAATATGAAGTTTCATGACGATACCATTGACCATTGAAGAGTTACCTTGCACGGAGACGATTCCTACTGCAGCTTCATATCATCACCATAATGATTGTTTGCTATCTAACGTAAATATGTTAAATATGAAGTTTCATGACGATACCATTGACCATTGAAAAGTTTCCTTGCACGGAGATGATTCCTGCTGCAGCTTCATACTATCATCATAATTTTGGTTTGCTATCTAACCTTAACATGTTAAATACGAAGTTTCATTACGATACCATTGATCATTGAAGAGTTACTATGCACGGAGACGATTCCTACTGCAACTTCATAGCATCACCATAATGTTTGTTTGCTATCTAACCTAAACATGTTGAATACGAAGTTTCATGACGATACCATTGACCATTGAAGAGTTACCATGCACGGAGACGATTCCTACTGCAGCTTCATAGCATCACCATAATGTTTGTTTGCTATCTAACCTAAACATGTTGAATACGAAGTTTCATGATGATACCATAGACCATTGAAGAGTTACCATGCACGGAGTCGATTCTTACTGCAGCTTCATAGCATCACCATAATGTTTGTTTGCTATCTAACCTAAACATGTTGAATACGAAGTTTCATGACGATACCATTGACCATTGAAGAGTTACCCTGCACGGAGACGATTCCTACTGCAACTTCATAGCATCACCATAATGTTTGTTTGCTATCTAACCTAAACATGTTGAATACGAAGTTTCATGACGATACCATTGACCATTGAAGAGTTACCTTGCACGGAGACGATTCCTACTGCAGCTGCATATCATCACCATAATATTTGTTTGCTATCTAACCTAAACATGTTGAATACGAAGTTTCATGACGATACCATTGACCATTGAAGAGCTACCATGCACGGAGACGATTCCTACTGCAGCTTCATAGCATCACCATAATGTTTGTTTGCTATCTAACCTAAACATGTTGAATACGAAGTTTCATGATGATACCATAGACCTTTGAAGAGTTACCATGCACGGAGTCGATTCTTACTGCAGCTTCATAGCATCACCATAATGTTTGTTTGCTATCTAACCTAAACATGTTGAATACGAAGTTTCATGACGATACCATTGACCATTGAAGAGTTACCTTGCACGGAGACGATTCTTACTGCAACTTCATAGCATCACCATAATGTTTGTTTGCTATCTAACCTAAACATGTTGAATACGAAGTTTCATGACGATACCATTGACCATTGAAGAGTTACCATGCACGGAGTCGATTCTTACTGCAGCTTCATAGCATCACCATAATGTTTGTTTGCTATCTAACCTAAACATGTTGAATACGAAGTTTCATGACAATACCATTGACCATTGAAGAGTTACCTTGCACGGAGACGATTCTTACTGCAACTTCATAGCATCACCATAATGTTTGTTTGCTATCTAACCTAAACATGTTGAATACGAAGTTTCATGACGATACCATTGACCATTGAAGAGTTACCATGCACGGAGTCGATTCTTACTGCAGCTTCATAGCATCACCATAATGTTTGTTTGCTATCTAACCTAAACATGTTGAATACGAAGTTTCATGACAATACCATTGACCATTGAAGAGTTACCTTGCACAGAGACGATTCTTACTGCAACTTCATAGCATCACCATAATGTTTGTTTGCTATCTAACCTAAACATGTTGAATACGAAGTTTCATGACGATACCATTGACCATTGAAGAGTTACCATGCACGGAGTCGATTCCTACTGCAGCTTCATAGCATCACCATAATGTTTGTTTGCTATCTAACCTAAACATGTTGAATACGAAGTTTCATGACGATACCATTGACCATTGAAGAGTTACCTTGCACGGAGACGATTCCTACTGCAGCTTCATACTATCATCATAATTTTGGTTTGCTATCTAACCTTAACATGTTAAATACGAAGTTTCATTACGACCATCACCATAATGACCAACTTGGAAGTATACTCTATCCAATAAAAAAAGAATCATCGAATTCGGACAACACTGTAAAAAGTTATACGTGGTCAAACATTTAAATATTATGTCTAGGCGTCGACTTGAGAACCTCCTCCTTTTTTTTCGTCGGTTAATAATCAAATAATCTCAAATCTATAGAATATCATACACTTAGAAAATCTATCAAAACGGGGACCTGAATACACTCTTGTTCGGAAAAGCTATCAATACGAGGACCTCCATACACTTTGTGTTGAAAAGCTACCATTTCGAGGACATTTGTGTGAAGGTTTACACATAAGTCCCCACAAGGTACTTAAAATAAGACTGAAAGTGTATGACGAGGTGTGTAAAAATTTTAGTGGCGCCGCCTGGCGGACACACACTGTCGGGGTGTGAGCATGAATTTCTGTGACCAAACCGAGGTTTGACCAACTTTTCCTTATTAAGTATACAGGAAGGCTCAAAATCGAACGTAGAGTACGATGCAATGGTCAAGTCAATCCGAGGACGTCCGAAAAAGTCCTCGGTTTGAAAAGGTCCTCGGATGTGCCTTGTGTATTCATACGCAGGTCCTCGCATGGTACTTAAAACAAACACATACATACACACATACATACATACCGTCAAAATCATAACCCTCCTTTTGGCTTTGCCGTAGTCGGGTAAAAACTGATCAACGGCAACACTGATCTGACAGGGGTTTTGTTACATAGTGTATATTCAAAATGAATCGTTGAAGTCAGTGGTTACGGCTAACAAAGCGAGCACTAGCACTGTTGTCGTTTTATTGATAGCTCTATGTAGCGAATACTTACCATGGAATTGACTAGAACTATTCCTAATCTCGAATGTACTATGGGTAAGTACCAACTCTTTTTATAGTCCATTGCTATTACATGGTAAAATTATGGAAATTAGAATGGAAGAAACGCAATGAAATGCTGAAAGGTTAAGACGTCTATTTTCCATACTATCGTAGTAGTTTTTATAGATAACAGTATTCGAACTTAAACACAATTTGATGTAGTTAGGTGGATGCGTGGGTACCTACGTTTTCGAGAGCTATTCATGCACGCAACTAAAGTCTAACAAAAAGACCATACGCAAATTAGGGTTAACTTTTAGTCAATAGAATTCTATATTTAGCTTAACGATGACGTTGCAAAAAGCCAATCGCACAACCCTTACGTAAGTCGTGGTTTGAGCCGAACAGCTATAAGCTATTTAAATGTGGGTGACTGAAGACCGTGACAAATGATCAAGTTCAGGGTCGAACCACAAATTGATGCTATTACGCAACACGCTATAAGAGAATCAGTCACAATTGACTGCGAATGTTGCGATGTGATTGATCAAGTTTAGATACTGTTTAGGTCTTAATATCTGCTAGCCTACTATTGTCCCACTGCAGGGCATAGGTCTCTTCTCATACAGAGAAAGATCTAGCATTGATCACCACCCTTGCTCAAGGTGGGTTGGCGATTTCAGATATGAATTATGTGTAAGTCCAGGGTTGTTTTCTTTCACCGATGTCAGTGATTTCCAAGATAAACTTAGACAGTAAATATGAATTAAAGAAGTCACATGCCTTATGCATGAGTAGCTGGTGACTTATCTACAAGGCTATCACGACAAACTGTTTAGGTCTTGAGACTGACTAACATTTGAATCCTACGTTAGTCAAATCTCGCGAATTACCCCTTCCCCTTGCCTCTATAGCTTATCTTATTGGGGCGGTTTTGTTCATGCCTTGCACTTTGTACCTTGCACTTGAAAATGCTATCTATTGTTATTCATTTTCCATGTTGTAAGAATAGACATGCAACACTTCCTTTTCCGTTTACGTATTTTTTTATTTTCTTCAATTCTTTTCACTTACAAGGCTGTACTGTGTGTGTCTTCATTTTATTTTCCTTATCATACGACCTTCAATGGAAGCAGACAGGTTTAGAAACAGGAATACCTATCTTTAGTCTGCCAGCTAAAGATATTCTTATTTTTAAACACAGTGATAGAAATATAAAAATCAACAAATTATGCTTCCCAGCCATTTTCCTATCTAGCAATCCATCCTTCCAGTTTTTAGTCAGGTTTTTACCAGGCGATCCACTTTAGTCGTTCCCAATAACTTTCCAAGTGTACCTAGTCACTGAGGCAAACCTCACTATTGTCGATGTACAATGTGGTATAATAACATGAGGTACTTACCTCACAAAATATTATTTACACGTCTATAAATTATTTACATAAGTTTACGAGTTTTTGTGATAGATAATGACGATGGTAGGTATTATTTTCAGATTTAGCCATGTTATTATTAAGCATGCGTGTTTGATATGAGCGCATGTAAGAGTCATAAAACAAGACCTTACCCTGCTTTATTCAAGTTGTACTGTATTATTTTATATCTCTTTACGAATGCGTTTTTATCGGAATACGTTTTGAAGACCTTGGGGAATCAATGATTCTGTTGTCCTTGCGTGGCCAATACACTCTTGTTTATCGTAGCGGTCGTTGGTAGCTGTCATATTCATTAGGTAACATAATAATCTTACCAGCTATTATCAAGAAGTTCTTCGAGGTCCAGTTACTTTACTCAAAGTTTGCTAACACGAAGGTGGAACACAACACACAGACAGGGAGGATGTTAATTATAACAAATTATCTAAGACATTTTGTAATTTAATCTCGTGGTACCAACTAAGTCTGAGTTAAGTTTTTCAAAAGTGGGCCAAACTGTCACCAAAAAGTAGTGTTAACTTTTCCTCGTTCAAAAACTATTTGACAAGATAATTCTAAATTATTGCGGGCATTTTTAATTTAGGCAAATGGGCGCGTGATGTATGGGGTAAATAACAATTTGCAACCCTTTGTTGAGGGGATGATTATTATAACGCCCAGCTCTACGGGGGGTGAGTTGACACCTGATCAATGGGTGGCGGGTGTTGGGTGCTATTGTTATATTTTATGGGATTTTTTATTTTATTTCAAGACCTCTCTACGTTGTAACAAAGGATTATTTTTTTTCGTATTTGCACTTGTTTTCTGCCAATGCTAAAATATGTTAAAGGAGAGCGCGAGTTTTTTTTAATGTGCAAAGGTTCGCAACGGGTTTAGATCTAGTTTCAATATAGGAATGGTATAACCCAGCAAAGCTGCACCATGACGAAATCTCTTAAGAATGTATTTATCTTGGACAAAAAGAAAACATATTTGTGACCATATAACCTACTAAAAATGTTACGAAATCCCTTCCACCCGTTATTGATTTATTCTACGGGGAATGGAGTGCTTGATTAATTTTTAATTTTAAAATATCAGTGGCACGTGTTTCGTCACCGCAGACACGCGCCAGACGTCGACGCGTAATAACCATAGTAAAAGAGTGGATATTTTATTATTGTTATTACCAATACGGTAATTATTTCTAGTAAATATTTATACATTTCAAGATATAACATGTTTATTTCATATTTATATACTAACAGTTCAACAAGGAATCCACACCAAAGCGACTGGGCAACTGGCAGGTCCCAAGATGGGCGCCAACAAGAGCAAGACCTATGGAAATGCGACCTAATCCCAAACCTATATGTGATATGAACGGCCACTTTCTGCCAGGAGCCCCGAGAGGCACGTCGCGATGTTTCGGCCATTACACCGGCACCTGGGAGCTCCCAAGGAAAATAACAAGAAAAGTCGGTAAGTAAAGTTGTGTAGCGACACTAATAAAACTTCCATCCCTAATAATTTGTTGAATTATATCATTAGGTACTGTTCGACCTTGATAATAGCCATAAAGCTCCGTCATTTATTTGTCAACATACACGCAAAACACTTCCTGATTCCCAAAAGTATCGTGTTACGCAGTAGTTAGGTGACTGTTTTTGAATATTTCGCTACTTACCGATTTGCTCAATGGCTGAATAAACATGGATTTCAGTTAAAATCGATGACCTATTAATGCGTCTGCACGCGAAATGCGAATCCTACTATATTTTGCTTATGGCGATATTGAAATCAGGACGTGGCATGTATCTGCCACGCGCATGTGGAACGTAGAGCTCTTCATAGCAAGACGTGCATTGTTATCGAGTGCTCCTTTGTGTCGTTTCAGCGGAGGAATTAGCCCAAGAGCCGCCCCATGGAAGATTTCCAGATTGGCTGAATCTTCGTGTACAAAGGCCGAAAGCGGCTGAGGCGGCGCGCCTGCGCGCTGAGAAACGCGGTAAAAGTAAAAAGGAGGAACCGAAACCTAAAAAAGTGCTGGACCCACAGACGTTCGAAGTGAGTGAATAAGGTTACACGCGAGTTTCGATTGAAAGACGGTTGAGCGGGAAACGTGCTCTTGTTTGTTTGTGGTGGCGTGGTAGTGTGTAGACCTGTCGCGTGTCGACATCGCAGTTACATACGTCGTATCATTGAAACTTTTGCATTCGGAAGTAGGTCAGTGTTGGTGGTAGCTGTAGTTGCTTGTAGTTTACAATTTATTTTTTCTAATTTCTTGTAGGTAGTGATGATCTTATATTTTTGAGTTGGTACAGATAACTTTATGCCGGATTCAAAACCGGGTTTTCATTTTGAAATAGGTGCATTGATTACCTACCTACCTGACTAAACTTATGATCTACTTAGTTTCAACTAGGCAGGTCCCTTTATTTACTTATGTGGGTACCTAAGTGAATTGTTAGCCTATTCCAGTCGGCAGTACATACATAAACACCGAACATTAGAAGCGAGTCTTTTTCTATCTAAAGTTTAGGTAACTTAGAATGCTGTCGTAGTAATTTATCTTAATTTATTTTTCACCTAGTGTTTTATTAGATTATTAATTTTCTTTCGTTTTTATTTTATTTCAGCCATTGAAGTGCCCGTTACACAAACAGAGAAAGAAAAAAATTATAAGATCTTTAATTGGTTGTGTTTGATCAAGGCATCGTTTATTAGCGTAATTTACAAATATTTGTTATTCTTTTTTAATAGTTGAATTTGTAAAAAAAAATATGAATTGGTTATTTTAAATTTTTACATGTCTGTGCAAATAAGGAATCTGAATCTAAACAGGAACAGGAAAAACAAACAGAAAGAAATGAACATGAAAATGACAAAGTCCAGGAAAATGTTGGGAATGAAGTCAGTAAGAAAGACGACGATCCATTGGAGTTAAATGTTAAGTTAGAACCAGTAGACAGCGATGGTCGCGGACCTTACGTGCCTGGTTCATTGACCGACCCCGACAAAAGGCACGATAGCCACGAGATTTTGGTCAAGGACGCTGTCGAACAAATACACGGACCTCAAGAGGAAGAAGGTGACAAATTTTGGAGAAAAGTAGCTGAGAACGCCAAGAAAAATGATCGGGATGCAGAACAGAATAATATGAGAGACACTAAGACCAGTGGAACTCCTAAATTGCCTCAAGTCAACGTCGCACAAAACTTTCAATTTGCTAAGAAGATGCACGTCGGAAATCTGGAGCATCAGCCTTTGCCTGATACTTTAGGATACCGAAATTTGACAAAAATCGCAGAACATCGTGATTCTGATATCATTGTGAAACCTTACGCTATCGGGTGGAAAGGATACGGCGCATCTGGCCCTACGTGTTGCACTAAGATGCGCGTTCATAGGCCCAAGACATGCGACCCCAAGAAAGCTGACGGTGATAAAGGAGAAAGTCAAAGGCCGTCGACATCTGCGCCCGATTTAGGAGGACAATATACAAAGCCTATGTCCCTCATGGACCTAGCCATTTGCTGGGACTTCAGACCAGAGGACCCCAAAAGGGAGCCGAGACCACCAAAACATATAGACGGTTCAAATGGTTCGAAGGCGCCAGCGGTCTTCACTATGGTACATACACCAAAAGAAGAACATGAGGGTATCAACATTGGACATACTAATCCTATTTTCAATCAAAATCGTGTGGTCGGCGACGTCGGGCATCACCCTGTGCCATATTTCGAGAAGGATATGGCTAAAGATAGACGAAAAGATTCTTGTGATGTTCAGCATTGTCCTCAACATGCTGCTGCTAATGAGAGAGGTTCTAGATCCGCATCATCTAGCAGGAAGAGCTCAGGTCAAACTGGGAAGAAGCCGGAATGTGATGGAATCCATGGATGCGGCACTCCCAGTGAAATAAGTCGTAAGACTAGTCGTGGAGATACAAGGCCCGAGAAATTGCAGCCTATTAAAGATGCATGGAACACCAAAAACAAGAATAACAACAGTGCCTATGACGTCAATCGCAATCGTCATAGTTTGGAGTCGTATGAGAAGACTCCGCTAGCGCAAGGAAAGTTGCACCAAAGTTCGCCCAATGAGTCACAACAACTTTCACGACGTTCAACAAAAGAGGAAATATTGAATACTAAACATAAGAATTGCGTGTCTTGTAATGGTGCAAAAGTATCCCAAGACACGAAACAGAAGGAAGACTATAAGTTTGCGTTCAAAGCTGGTAATCCTAACTCAGTGCAGAGCGTGACTGGCTCTACTGACTCTAAAGGAGTAAAAATGCCTAAGATGCGGCATCCGTACAGTAAGAAGTCTTATACAATTCCGACGTTAGCTCCGCCGTTTAGTATCTGGCGTGACGCAAACGCGACCGGCTACCCCGAACATTGGAGATTAGCGAGCGTTTATCAACATGCTTACAAACCACTTGAGCAGAGGCGCA
Source organism: Hoplodrina blanda (assembly GCA_949316365.1). NCBI lineage: Eukaryota > Metazoa > Arthropoda > Insecta > Lepidoptera > Noctuidae > Hoplodrina > Hoplodrina blanda. Next base: position 10,182,079 of record OX438589.1, read on the forward strand.
AGCCGCTTATAGACAGCGTATATCAGTGATAATGAAAATGCACCTTATGAGTATCCGTTTATTGGGTCCAATATAACCAATAACAAAGTGTACATTAAATTATTATATTCAGCTGTTCAGAATTAAAATATTTCTTAAATGATAAATAGCGTTTAAATTCTTTATCATTACAGCTGCGGAACACCTGCGTGTTATCTGCATTGATATAGAAATAATCCTTGTGCGTAAGACTGATTATAATTCAAGGTAGGAACCTTTCGTATTCCATGAAGAAAGTGCATTTTCTTATAGTTTCCCAAGCCTTGCTGCAGTAGTGGAACCATCCTTTTTCTGAGAGGTTGGGTACGTTAGTGATTTGATGCCTGTTGACGCCGAGGATCATCCAACGTAGTCGTTTAGCTAGATGCTCGAAGGCTGGATGGCCGCGGTAGATGTCCCGATTATCTGTGAAGTCACCAGTATATTGTCAATCCCAGCTCAGGTGATGGATAGTCTAAGCTATACTTTTAGTTCGTGAAGTTAGAACACTTCAAGCTGGACGCCGCACTGTCAGTAGCGTGCGTTCCGCAGTGGAATTCAGTGTTTTATTTTCACAGACAAAAAGTACGTCAAAGACTATTTTCCGTCTGCTTTAAGGCTTATGATAATAATAATAATGTTATTAGTCATATGCAGCTGTTCATTCCGGTGATTAGATAAATGTTTATCTAATCCTTTAGACTCGATACCAATTGTTAGCCCTAAAGCCTCATTTACACATGCACTCGATTATCGTTTGCGATAGCTGTCCGATAGCGGTTTTTACTAGTATCAGTTTACATAATGATAAAAATCTTTTTCTCATACTTAATTTGCTTACAGGCTATACATAGGTACGTGTTTGAAATATATGTATCCTAGTGTAAACGAGCCTTTAGTTTTCTAATTGAGCAGGCTTTGTCATATAATAAAACACGTGCACGTTGTCATACACTTTTAATATACTATGTAGTAATTTCGTGCGAGTGTAGAATATAAATTTAAAAAAGCATAGGTAATAGCAAATAAAAGTAAAAATCGTGGCAAATTTGTTATTTTTGCCCTTTATTCGACTTTTAGGTAAAAAATAATGAGTACATTTATGTCTTGAAAAGTTAAAAGGACCAACAAAAATGAATGACTTAACTTCATCATAAATCACAACAAATTATCCAAAAGACATTATCTAAAAAACATTAACAAAACTAGAATCCAATTCGTCCGCCAATGAAAAGCGAAATACAGCTTGATTTATCGCAAAACTTTTACCGGCGACGAACGTAACCTTCCCAAAGACAAATGAACGCGAGCAACTGAATGAACTAACCTTGGCATTGCGAACTCACTTACCAAAGTCGCTGTATATTTCCGGCAGTAGGAACAGATTGATGGGCGTCCCACACTTGTCTATGCTGTACAATTTGCAGACACTGTCCACGTTTAAACTGTTCTTGTTCGTGTCGCTGTACATGTACATTCCTGAGTTCAGCTGCAGGTTTGATTTTTGGAATGCTTTTCTGAAAATTTTGTTCTGGATTGGTATTTGACTTTGATTCAAAGGATTAGTGTTATCATGACAAAAATTTTTGTGTGTAGCAGTCTTCTTCTTCTTCTTAGCGTATCGATGGCAAATATAGATACTATTATTAGCAGCCACTGAGGGAAAATTGTTTTTATTGACAGTAGTATGCAGCGATGATGCAGCAATGATATTTATTAAATGAAATGTATTATTTACTAAGGGAATGAAATAAAAGGCTTATTATTATTATTATTATAGTATGCAGCGAGGAAATTTCCGTCGCTTGTGTAATTTCCCAAAAAAACAAATTCGCTGTCGTTCCGTCCGTTGCCGCGTAAGTCACAAGCGCGACTACTGACCTAGGGGTCCTGGGTTCGATTCACAGGTTGGGCCAATGGTTATTGGGTTTTTGTTTTAAGAATTTTACAGTAGCATCCCGGAAGTTAGTGGTGTGGCACCTCGGTGCCCGAAGCACGGGGGTGCTACACTACTAACTTCACACGGGTCGTTGTTAGACCTGCGCCTGATCTCTTCCCATTTGTGTCGGATTGCCATCCCATCGAACTATGATTGAGGGTGGAGTAGTGGTGGAATTGTATTAATAACTAACCTGTATAGATCTTGCATAGTGGACAAAGATTCAGGAGTGAAGTCTTCAAGCTGACAGCGGTTGTGTAGAAGCAGTAAGTGGGGGTGACTCTCACCGCCTCCTGTCGACTCCGAACCTTCTTGGTTGGTCGGCACCGTGTTCGACGCTGACAGAGAAGGCTTTAGCATTTCAGCAGCTTGAATGTATCTGAAAAATATTCAGAAAATTTTATTGAGTTAAGACTCTTCTTCTTGCGTTACATTTAGTTGTGTTAATTCCTGGAAAGATTTGGGAAGGTCTTTGACCAAGAGTGGAACATTTAGTGTTAACCTCGACAGCGCTCAAGCTCGGCGACGCCTTGCTGTGGCTTGAAGTAAGTAAAGATACTGAGGTCAATAATAATCGAGATAAAAACTATCCTATCTTTTAAGTTTGACCAAATTATACACAGTAAGCCATATTTACTAAAAAATGGTTAGTTTAGGAGTCCATCCCGGACAAACAACGTGACGCGTAATATATATATTTTTTGCTCTCGACTCTAGTCTAGGTAAGTAAGAGGTGAAAGAGACAAAGTCTATGAGTGAGTTTACACAGAAGAAGCCTGTTCACTATAACGTTGAAGAGATTAGGGTCGAATGCATTCGAAAATACCAACGCAGGTAGAGTTTCACTCCTTTGCTGTGTGCATTATAAGACGATGTGAATCGGTATTGTATGTATTGACAAATTAAATTGAAATTAGAATTAAATTACCTCAAGAAATTATAATCCGTGAACCAGTCTTGCACAGCAATGAGTACATGGCAAATAGCCATCAAATACGACGCTATTTGGAGACAGTCCACCGTAACCACGTTAGCACTTCTGGCTGTGATGGTCGTGTTGGACTCTTCGATCAGCGATGGCGACCACAGAGCTTGGCAGTCGAGAAGGATCACACGATCGTTTGTGATGTACATGTCGATACCTGAAATTGGGGAGTAAGTATTGTCTTAACTGTTTAATACACTACCCAATCTGTAGGGCCTTAATTGAGAGGGTAGGTGTGACGTGGCAAGTGCGGTCGGGAACACCTGATCGATCTTAAATTAGTAGTCTATCTGTTTTTGCACTACCCTTCCTAGGAGATAGGGACCCTACCTATTGGGTAGTGTAATAAGCACTTTGGTTATAGCTATTGAATGGGCCGTTTGTGGTGGGTAGAAAGTTAAGAACAACACTGTATTTATTTACCATATTTAAGTAGGTTTGGATTTATTTTGTATCTTTTCTAAGCATAAGTGGCCACAGGGTACCCCTTGTAATGTAGCCATGTTGTCTAGTATATTATAGTATACTAGCTGACCCGCCACAACTTCGTTCGCGTGGTATCCTACCCCTATCCTACCGAGACCTCTACCTCTACCCTACCCTACCCCAACCCTACCCTACCCTACCCCTACCCTACCCTACCCTACCCCTACCCTTGAGACCGACATTTCCGACTTTTTTTTTCTTTTTTTTTTCATAAGAACCTTCTCCTGACAATAACAAACACAACAAAAAAAGAAAAAGTGAAATCGGTCCAGCCGTTTACGCGTGATGCCGTGACCAAGGGAAACAGGGATTCATTTTTATATATATAGAAGATAGATTACCTTTTGTGCAATGAACTCCCCTCTCTATTTGTTCAATATCTTGCATTTTGAATTTAAATATACTGTCAGTTTTCTCCTGTGCTTTTGGTTCTGGAAGACCAGCGAAATCAAGTCCTTCTAGTTGATTCTCTAGTCCAACCTCATTGCTGTCAAATGTGTTATCAGCTGGCATTTCATGGGAATTTAATATTTGAGTGCAAAGATTCTGATCATGCATGTTGTTAGCAATTAGGTTCAGTATCATTGATTTGCCCACACCTTGGGTACCTGAAATGTGAGGAAGTTTTTAAGAATCCAAATTTTCTATAAAATTATTTTTATAATTAACTAGCGACCGGCCCCGGCTTCGCACGGGGGCAATGCAGAGACATAAACCTTCCTCTTGAATCACTCTATCTATTGATGAAAACCGCCTTAAAATCGTTGCGTAGTTTAAAGATATAGATAGCGGGAAGCGATTTTATTTTATACTATGTACAGATTATCAAAAAATTACTATGAAATTGAGTGGTGAAAAGAATTTTATTCTAATTATTGGAGACTAGCTTCTACCTGCTACTTTGTCTGCTTACAAGTCAAATATACCTTAAAATATATAATAGTCTATGGCACTCGGCAGTAATGTTTATTTACAGGTTCAGGGCCACTATAGCTGGGGGACCCCATATCTTTGATATGACTGTGGCGGTAGCTACACCCCTGCCTTGAGCATTTACATGTTGGGTAACTTAATTGCAAATAATAACAACCTTATTAGGTGTTTGTATACAAACCTAATAAGGTTGAAAATATAACACAACCAAGTTGTCGCTTAATACATTTTGCCTTTCAGCCGTTGATAAGAGAAATGAGATTCTCAACTAATATTAGGCATTTATTTCTTACCTATTATCCCAACAACTAGATAATTGGTGCTCGAGTCATGCAGGAACTCTAAAGCGCTGGTGTTGAGCTCCAGATTTTCATCCAGAAGTTTAACTGGTTCTGTCATGAATTTTAGTGGAGGACTCGGCTTTTGTTCTGAAATTGAAATAAAATAATTCTATTATAAAATAGTTACTTCTTTATCTTTATCGAAATAATAAAATTATTACTTCTATTCACATTATACTGGACTAAAAAAGTTATGGCAAAGAGCCTTAGACAATGTATGAATAAATACAGATGATAAAGGAGAAATATATCTTTACCTGTGTTTTTCTTTTCTTTATTTTCATTTTGAGCAATTTTATGGATGGATGGATGTCCATCATTTTCAGATGTTGAGGTTCTGTTAGCTTTAGGGCTCTGGGATCGCTCCTCCTTAGGAGCACTCTGTTCTCTTGTCTTGAGTATTATAGTAGGCTGCTTTTCTTTCTCCTGCTTCTCCTTGGCCTGATCTTTTGTAGATTCACGGTCTGATTTTAAAATCACCGGCCGCCTTGGAGTGGTAGATTCCTGTATAATAATAATTTTAAGAGGTTAGGGGTTCATTAATGGTTTTAAGTGAAACTTTTAGAAGATGACTATGTATTACTTACAGTCTTACATGCATTCGAAAAAAGAGTGTCAATAGGCTCGCCTCCTATAATATGAGGAACTTAAACTTGCTGAAATATGGATGTACTATAAGAACAGTATATTTCAGCAGAGCTCTGGCCCGAACAACTAATGGGCGAGATGTTATGATTATAAACAAGTTATTAAACATACCTTCGCAGTAAATATTTTTTTCTTTTTATCGGCCATGTCTGGTAATCTTACTGTGCAGCTAAGATGTATTGTATTTTATTCTTACTATCTCACGAATCCATTTTCAAACCAATGTTTACGTTTTGCTCAATCAATGAATCTATTTATTAAGGTTCAATTCAACAATGTCAACTTGTCAAGTCAACATTGTAAATGTCATTTATGTCATTTTGACTTGGACTACTGTTGGTGTTGCTAGCTATAAACTTGGGCATAATGAAAGCCCTCTCCACTTCTCAAAGAATGAAAGAACCAACCAAAAACGGATGCCCAAAATACTATGTATCCGATCATTTAAAAAGTAAAATTTTGGACAGCCAGTGAGCCAGCTGTATTATCTTCACATTTTGTTGATTGTGATTGGGTAAAAAAATTACGTCGGATGTCGTCCTATCATTCTATGTCGTACACAAAAGAGTGAAATTAAAACAATCCACACGGAAAGTATTACGTTTTTATTAAAGTTATATCCATCAAAAAGATGGGTTTCTTAAACGTGTTCGGTTTTATTGTGATTTACTTGATCTGCTCTTCATCTTTCATTAGTGCAGACACTTGTGTGCCGAGGTCTCCGTGTTCATGTGTTTTTTCAAATGGCACAGGAATCGACCTTATGCCCGCAATCCCGTCTGACTTTTATTCAGCGGATACCTATGCGATCAAGATGAATAATACGCAATATGAAATGAGTACATACTACTATCATCCTTGCACCGACGTAAATTTAAACGCAAGCCAGCCGTATCAGAAAAACACCTGCATTGTACCTTTGTCGGTAAGTTGGTTTTGGATATGATAATACACTACTGTCCTAGACTAAAATGCTCATATTACGAAGTTAAAGGTTTCATCGCATTATCCCTGTATATTTGATCAAGGGCCTCATGTGTTACGATTATTTACCACCTGCCTAAAAACGTGTCTATAGAGAATCATTGACGAAACCTGTTTTCCCATAAAAAAATGCATAATTAATACACAATTCTACTATAATAAAGCCAAATGTTTCAACATAATTTATGGTGCTAAGTTAAACTAAACCGGTTATGAGTAAATATTTAGTAAATGATACCAACTATTTTTATGTATAGGTATCCAATGCTATCATTTTCACATAGTCATGTGACAATAATGCATGTTAAAACCTACAATTATCTGGTTGCATGGTATCTACAAATGGTAATGAAACAACAACCATTAACTTAAACTTTAGTTAGGTATATCATTTTAACAGCATAGAACATAAATAGGTATGATTATGATGTTTGGGCTAACAGATAACAAAGTTATTTAACTAAACAGTACATTTTACGCTATTAGTAAATCTTTTAATTTATCAACCAATCATAACGACGCTAGATAGTTTTTTAAGAATTCTATTGGTCTATTCTGTAAAAGAAACCTTGGCTTGACACGCTACCACATGTCTAGATCTCCCTAGATGAATTTAGATGGAGTGAGATGGAGATAAGTTGTTATCGCCTTGCTATAGATTGATAACTTCTTATTATCTCAAACTTACTTTATTTAAATCCACTAAAACATAAATGTTCACAAAATGTCACTTTGGTTCAACTATATCAATGTCATTTTACTGTTTAAGCGCATAATAACACTCCAAAAGAGAGCTGAATACTATTATGTACTTTTTTTAATTTGAATGATGAGACATGCATTTAAACTAAATTGCATTAAATCTATTCTGATTCAATGGCTTCATAATATTTTCCTTTTAAACATATAATAATATTATGTATTTTTAAACTGAGACAAGATTTACTATCACAATTCTTTTTTGTTTTTTTTTTAATGTTACCCCATGCTTGGATCAATTATTGAAAAACAGGTATTCCTTTAACTTTGTAGAAGTGCTTATGGTAATGTGGTTAATTAAAAACATAGGAAAGCATCTGAGGTCCTTGAATTTTTAATCTAGTTTAAATAAGTCCACTTGCACAGAAAGTTATTTGCTAACACTAGGTTAATTTACAAAATTTATATGAGATTTTGTAATTTAACCTATTAATTAGCAACTAACACTAAGTTTAATAATTGACTCCGTAGTGGGCACACACATAATAAAACAATTGATATTATAATAACTTTTTCTTATATTTCAGATTTGTCGTCATGTAAGCTCAATGAATTTATTCAACAAAACTGCTGGCACATACCTATTTGACAATGGCACCTATGATTTTATGGGCAGGACAAACGTATCACGCTTTTCTGATCAAGGCGATTCTATTATTTATTCTAATGGACCATCGTAAGTATGCATTATTTTATTGGAAAATGGTTTTATTAATGTAATAATTACCTATTTGGTAAACTGGAATAAATGTTTTTTTAATCTCTTATTATGGAATGTAATGTGAGTATTGTAGATCATTCTAATCTACAACTTTCAGATAAAGGCAGAAATTTATTGGTAAAATGGTAATACAAACACATAGTCAACAACAAAACCCTTGTTTTGCATGAGTAATAAAAAAGATAAATAAATGTTGAATTTTATCATTTCAGTGAAACAATTGTTCTTTTGGAGTGTGCCGATACAGAGAACAAACTACAAGTGTACTCATTGGCGGAACCAGACAAAATTGTAAGTCACTCTTGTTTGCTCATTATATAGCTAAATTAATATAATGAAACATATGGTTTAACAAGGTCAATTGAAAAGGCCACTATTGGTATGAAGCTAATATAAGTTTTTTTCGACATACCCAGAAACCAGTGTAACGGTTATTAAAATAGTTTTAGTAGTCTAGGTTACTTTCTTCTAGAAATTAAACCTATGCTTTGAATAGATGATGTATCTCAAAGTAGCTGTCAAATTTTTTGTATGTTTTGTTTTTGTTAGTATTGACTCGCATGACATGCAATATTTGGAGTGTGTACTTTCACAATTAAGCTACCAAATAAAATAAAATAAAATAAAAAAAAAACAAATGAAAAACCACTTTCTCTTTTTCATCTTAATGAAACGAATATATTCTCATGTTAAAAACGCGCACACAGTGAAACAAACGGAATAACATCCTCTTGGTTAATGCGAGGAGGGAAATCACTTATTATAGTTATACATAATTGTTTTTGCTGTAAAATTAACCACATACTTCCCAACAAATGTAGTTGGATTTATTAGATTTTGCGTTATTTTAATATTGGGTCAATCCTGCCAAATAAAGAACCCTTCTGAATAATGGCATCTTTGTAGGGTGCACTGGGTACCTAGGCAGTCTCAGCTCTATACCAAAATAGTTAATTGGTTAACCTATTTAAAATTAAGTAACTAATTTTCATAAGGCAAATAATGTAAATGTATTCATTCATCTATACTTCTATACTAATATTATAAAGAGGTAACATTTGCTTGTAATTTTGTATGTAGGGGCACAGATAATATAATACTACGTACAGATACCCAATCCCATACAAAGAAATGAGACCTCCTTAAGTCTGGCTATTCGACTGGCTATTTTCTTTCCTTCATTTTTATAACAGATGGCAGCATCAGCGACGCACTAATTGCCAGAGACTTTAATTTTATTACGCCATCTATGCGAGTTATGCGACGAACTAGATACGTACTACGTGGCATCGATACTACTAGATGGCGTTATTAGATAGGTACTTTCTCTGCAGTCGTTGCGTTCAAGGTCAAGTATAACAATAGGTGAATAGGTACAACAAGTTACTGTTATCTCGTGTTGGCGCTTAGCGTAATTTAGTTTTTGAAGTGAATACTTCTATCCGCGTTAAGAGATTTTTTGCAGGGGTTAAATAAATCTATGGGTATGGGCACAATATAAAGATAATCAGTAGTTGCACTCGGCCGTAACCTTGAATTAAGTACCTACGATTTCGTGCTAGATACTCACGCGTTAGGGCTGCCCGCACATAGGTAGTATTTTAATTTCATCAACCTATTGAGTTTCTTTCTAGTTATGAAAATAAAAATATATTTTTTTTAGTTTAAAAAAATAATTCGTTGTGATTGAAATAGTGTTCAATAAAAATACATGTTGCGTTGTACTTATAATTCAAAGATTTAATAAAAAAAATTCGCCGAAGGAAACCAAACTCCAATCCTTACAAACTTCAACATCTACTTACTCAACCAAAATGAAAGAAACATCTAACGAGTAATTATAAAATCTGTTTGCATCTCAGCTTATTAACGTTCACATTACTAGGGTCGATTTCAAACCGACCGTAAAAAGTTGGTTTATGAAATTACTCCTAAAATATTGTTGAAATACACGTAATGTCTATTTATTGCGATGCTTACATTACATTATAATATTGTACAGTTGGAAATATTGAACTATCATATTTAATATTCGAGATAATTATAAAAAACTATCTATTTTTTCATTAGTGTCACCGGTCATTTTCCTGCTTTTTCAACAAAATTTTAATTATAAAAAATGTTAATCTGTGATATTGTATGTTTTTTTATTTTGGTTACACATTAATAACCATAGCCTCAAATTACGCTAATAGTTTTAAATTAATTTAAAATATAACACGATTTCCCTGTGTTTTATTTTGCGATCAATTTTTTCAATCATTTGTGTCGACTTAATTAAAATTGCGTTATTATCAACGCCTGTGCGTTACCGCCATCCACACTTCTACGCCGCGTAAAGGGACCCTAGTGGCACGTATACGTTAGGCGAGAGCAGACACGCGCTTCATCATTCTGGTAAGATACCACAATTTTACTCGATATCTGTGCTTAGTACAAAAATGTAATCATTCGTGTTTATAATAGTGTGATAGTAAGTGTTTGAACAATGAATTCTTTATCATACACGTTGATTAATAACAAATAACCGGGACATTTTGTGGCCTTCTAATAGCGTCTGAATGTTATACGACGCAATTTATCAGATGTTTTTGTCAAAAATGTCATTCGTGTCACTTCATTCGTGTAACTTTTTTGAATAACACTAATGAAATTCCATTCGACACGAATGAAGCAGTTTATTACTTCACTACTAGGGCATGCAAAAACCGGGTTGTTTAAAAAAACCGTTTAAACCGGAGTTTTTCTTTACAAAACCGGTGAAACCGGTTAAATCGGTTTTTTCGGTTTTTTTTTAATTTTTATTCAAGAAATGAGAAATATGTCTGTAAAGAAATGAAAATGCTGAAGTCTAATCAAAATATGTTTTTTTTTACGTTTATCTTACTAATTTTTATAATAATGAGCATTTTTTTGGACTGAAATAAGTCACAACTACTAAGTAACAAATCAAAAAGTTTCTTTTCTTTATACATAACATAGAATAATAATAATAAAGCTCATTATTTAGGAAAATAACATATTCTTCAAAACTAATCAAACTTAAGGTACATAACATATAAAATTAGGAACATTTGGTAGGTACACAAAGATCTAAAATCACAGAATATTAAATAACAATTTAACTGACATAAAATACAAACAGGCAAAATCAACAGTACCTCCGTAAAATGCGATCAAAATTATTATTTAAATATCGCATAAAATATTTTTTTTACTAGTTTAAAAAACTAAAAAACACGCTTTTAGCACGCACTAATTTTTTTCGTATCCCATTCAGCAAACCCTTTCATTTGATACCCATATCATGAGGGTGCATTTCAAATAGCCTGTCCGCCATCTTGGATGTCCGCCATATTGGATTTAAGTCACCTGACAATTTTTTTCGTATTCCTGACAGCAAACCCTTTCATTTGATACCCACATGATATGGGTGGATTTCAAACAGCCAGTCCGCCATCTTGGGGAGGCCGCCATATTGGATTTGTAATGACGTTTCTTAGCTAGTTATGTATTGTCATCAGAACTCGGAGCGTGTGCAAAATTTCATCCTAATCGAAGACCGGGAAGTGGGTCAAATTAAGATTCCAAGATTTTCTTACATACTTACATACTTACTTATTACAAGTGAAGCTAATATAAGCGTGATAAAATAGAAACCAAAATAGGAACTAACGCCGTTTCGCCGTCCTGTCCTCGTTTGTCAGTAATTTTAATATCTATTTTGTTTAGGAAAATTAAAGTATTATTAAATCAATAACATAGGAAAACGTAACCGAAAAAACCGAAAAATCCGGTTTTACTGTCCTAAAAAACCCGGGTTTCAAATCAGTCGGTTATCCGGTTTTCTCGGTTATCCGGGTATCCGGTTTGCATGCCCTATTCACTACGAAAAAGGAGGGTTACGATTCTTTGCTTGTTTTTAACTTTAAAAGTAAAGTTTAAAACCAAATTTGACGACACTAAGGGCCAATGCTGCGTTAAACGAGCGCCTGCGCAGTCCATACAGAAGTGCTAAGTTGCGGGCCACGTCGCTGACACCCGTCGCGGGGAGGCAGGTCCGCGCCCGCGCTGCGGTTTCTGTCTCCGTGTAGTGTGATAGACGCCCACGACGGGCACTTAACGGGGCATTTTTGTATGATGGTGAAAATAAATTATCTCGTTTTAGTTTAGGTAGAGCAATATGTGAAACTATATATATTAAGTGCGTAGGCGTACAGACTGGTTAAACGTAAAATGAATGTTGCACTTTGGTTCCCTTTGGTATCCTTTCGCGGCATAAACGTTATACCTACTCTTGTGCGACCTTATGCAGCTGCCGCCAGGAAGTTCGTGGTCAAAGTTCACAACCAGTTCAAGACCTTTCTAACAAGTCCAAACACGGCTATGATACGATATTCCATCATGGAATGCCAGTTCCTGTCTTCCGGCTTCATCGGACTATGAAACCTAGTCGTGGTCAAAGTTCATTACAAGACCTTTCTAACAAGTCCAAACACGGCTATGATATGATGTTCCATCATAAAGTTCCAGTTTATATCTCTCGGCTCCATCATCAGATCAGTTCGACAGTACCATATTATTGTATTGTCATCAGAATTACATACAGCTGCTAATTTTCATGACGCTACGTCCTTGGAATGTGTATTGGTATTTTCCTTGGAAGATGGTTAAATTAGTTACCTAAGAGTCCATTACATAGTTGGATACAAACAAGTCGACCTAATAAAAGCGTGTTAAGAACCTAATATATTTAAATAACTAGCCCGTACTGTCCCACTGCTGGGCAAAGGCCTCCCTCCATTCCTTCCATCTATCGCGATCTTGCGTCACGTCTTGCCAATCCTCAAGAATGTTGACCAGGTCATCCCGCCATCTTCGTGGTCTGCCGCGTCTCCGTCTCGCCATTTCATGGCACCAATCTTGGACTCTACGGGCCCATTGATCGTTCGACATGCGACAAACATGTCCAGCCCAGTCCGGCAGTCCCATTTTAGCTGGGCAGCCTTTTGAGCCACGTCAATGATCTGTGTTTTGGAGCGCAAGGTGGTGTTTCGAACGCGATCTGTTAGTTTAACACCAAGTATGCTGCGCTCCATAGCACGTTGGCAAACCTTGAGTTTGGACTTTTGGATGTTAGTCAAAGACCAAGTTTGTGCACCGTAGGTCAAGATGGGGAGAATACACATGTCCATTAGCTTGCGCTTCAGTGACACTGGTAGGGAACCCTTGAATTGTTCTTACATGGACCAGTGGCTCTTCCAGGAATTTTCTATTCGGTGCGCAATTTCTTTATCTTGCCTTGCCTGGAAAGAGACTACTTGGCCCACGTAAAGATATTCCTGGACATATTGTATATTCTCCCCGCCTACGTGTATGTTTCTTGTGGAACTGTTGGTCATGAGCTTAGTCTTTGACATGTTCATCTTAAGTCCAACCTCAAGGCTCGTAGTGCTGAGATCTATTAGCATTTGTTCTAGTCCTGTGGCTGAGGGGGAAAAGAGGACAATATCATCGGCGAAACGTAGGTTGGTTAGTCTCGTTTCGCCGATAACAATACCATTTTCCTCCCATTTGGCTGCCAGCGTCTTAAAGACTTCTTCTAGGGTGCTGATGAAAACCTAATAATTATCATAATCATTAATTATGGTGGTTCGGTTAGCCAATATCATTCGTGTCATGCAGACTTCATTTGTGTAATGAGAATTTCATTCGTGTTCCCAGGTAACTCATTCGTGTAACCTTGATTTTGATTTTTTGTCACTTCTAAGTAGATACGCACCGTGATTTTTTCATTTACGTACATAACTTCATTAAAGTAAACGTTATAAACCGACAGTTAGCAATAAAACGGGTATTTGCAGATAACGAAAAAAAAGTGTCAAATTAATTCGTCTCGTGAAATCGACCCACTACCTATAGCTACAGCTAGGAGCACTTTGGTCATCCATCCAATGTCGCACTGCTGCAAACGTTATTTAATATCAACCATCTCATCGCGTGTGCCGTATCTACAGCAATGAAAATATTACTAAGTAGGCAGGTATCATTACCAGGTAATAGGTTACCATTAAGGTATTACTCTCATAATCATTTCATAATGATATTTCGTCTATGGTAAATACCTAATTATTTAAGTAACTAAGTACAGATAGCCGAAACTAGGAAACTACCTAGGTACAATACCAATACCTAGGTACCAGTTCTACGGGAACGGCGTAGGTAGGTCATTCGTATCACTTTTTACACCCTATCCACAATTTATTTATATATTTTATTAAATTATTAATTATCAAGTATTTTACTCGGTGGAAAAAGCGAAATGTGTCGGTATATAACTATTAAAAAAATAAACAAATTACGTAATAGTAGGTAGGTAAGTGTTTAATTGTTTTTAAAGTCTTACCTTTCGTATTAAAAAAAAATGTTATCTCTGGGTGCGTTCTCGAAGAATTCAAGCAACCAAACACTGCACAATATAGTTTATAATTTCTCCTTGCCATGTTGAGAAATCGCACGCTCACTGCTTACAAAAATATTACACCATCCATTCCTATATAAAAATGTACTCTGTGATCCATTCGTCACTACGGCGGCGCGGCGGCGCGGCGGCGCAGTCAAGACTGTTTGTGTACCGAGAGTGTACCGAACTCGACACGCGTAGGTATGACTCGCGTTGCGACCGTTTCTATGAAGATCACCTACTGTAGTATTTTTATACTGTGGTATGGGTACGCGCCAGTTCGCGCCTTGGCGAGAAAGTGGCGCTTTTTTTTAACAAAAAGGCTAACTATAAAATTGCTTTGTATCGAAAACTTGCTTCTGCCTATGACTTTGCCCGCGTCAAAGTTGATTTCTCCATACAAACTTTGGACCCTCTTTCCCCTCAGGGGTGAATTTTGGAATTTTAGATTTTTTAGCGGAAGGCTACAGACCTACCTATAAACTACTTACCTCCCATCTTTATACCTACCTACGTCAAGTGGTTTTCGATATTTCGTGATGAGTGATTAAGTGAGTGACCTTTGTTTCTATGTTAATTAATGTAATTGGTATTATGCCGTATTAATTAACTAGGTATAAATAAATAAATAAATATATACCTACCTACATATTTAGATACCCACAATATGTTGTATTTAGATTTTAATGTAGGTACCTACCTAGTTATTGCGCATGGGATAGGGTAGGAACTAGGAGTAGGAGCATACAAGTAGGAAGGTAGCTACTAGGTACCAACATAATAAAAAAAACCAACGGAATATTTTAATAAAAATATTTATTTCTTCTATCAAGTAGGTACCTACTAACAATCAAACTGATAGCACAGATTGACTTGTAGTTCCTACGGAACAGGTAGGTACTTCACTCCATTGAGAAAGCTTGACACTTTAGACGCCCCATAATTACAAAAATATTACAACGTTCGTGCGCGGTAAAATGCACTTTACACAGACGCCCGACAGTACCTACCTACTACGTCGTCTGCCGTGGTGTCACAGCGGGGTAAGACGGGGGATACCTATGAATGAAGCGGCCGCTCGGCGCGCGCGCGGTTAGTAGGTAGGTTTTGAATTTGTTGAATACGCTATGTCTGCGCGTAAGTACGTACCTAGGTATCTATTTCATTTATTTTGTGAATACTGTTTTACCTACTACAAAGATAGTAGAAGTGGACATATACTTAAATTCCGTAATAAAACAACAGTCCCATCGAGTTTAGGATCGTTTAGTTCGTCCTGACTACTCCTGCCTGACGAGTACCTACTATGGTCCTAGATCGAAACCAGGGTCTGATGATGGAGCTAAAGGAAAAAAAACTTGATAGAAACCTTGCACATGTAAATTAAATGTAGGTAATGGAGATTCTAACTGACAAATATTTTTTTCACAAACTTGTAAGACTTATTCATAAACACATAAGGTGCGTTGGGGTAATACCGGACGGATTTTCGAATAGTTGCAAGGATGTTGCAAAAACTTTTTTTTCTCAATTTTGGTAAACACCACATTCTTGAGAAATGGTGGAAATTGATAATGAGTAATCACAGTGCAATTTTAATATTAATTTATTTATTAAAACACAATAGTTTTTGTTTGGGAAGCCTGTAAAATCAGGAAACAATTTTTGAGAGTATAATGACGATCTGGCCGTCAAGGGGTAAGTTCGGACAACAATTTAATACTATTTCTATTGCTAGGAGCACAAGATGTACGAAAAGAATGTATCCGATCTTTCCTCTTCTTTTAAATGACATCAAAAAAATCTTCATAATACTACAAACATAGATGTTCCAAATCATTACTTTTTTTTTGGTTTAAACTGTTCGATCTTACCCCACATACCAAATTTAGGAGATATTAAGGTTCTCAAAGACTACCAATTTCGAAACGGGTTAAGACCGGATATTTTTGTCCGATCTTCACTCGGAATGGGTAACACCGGATTTCAGTCTATAGAGATAGTAGACATTTCTGGATTAGTTTTGTCGGGTTATCACTGCTTAAAACTTAGTATTTGGGCAAAATAATACCAAAATAAGCTATACTTTTGCTAATATATGCAAATACAAATGAAGGTGAAAGACCGGACGGACAAATATTTTACAAAACTTACCTTGTTTCCTTTAACGGCGGATAGTACTCGTCCGAGTTGCCGGAGGGACTGGCGGTCACTGCGGGGCGGGGCGGAACAAAATGACGTAGCCACTCATGTGACTAGCATTAAAAAATATAGCCAAATAAGTAGAATATTTAATTCCTACGTTCTTACCCCAGCGCCGATCTTACCCCAACGCACCTTATTTCCTAGTTAGGTACCTACCTATCTATGTATATGAAATTTTCGAACACTATTTTTTGTTCAATGTTATCGCGTTATCCCTTTTTGCTTTAGTCAACAAGGCGGTGCCTTTGAGACGAGTCATGAGTCGTGCGGGGTCGGGGCGGGGTGATACGGGGGTTATGAATGAATATCGCACCTCTGCACTGGCACCGCTCTGACCGCTCGGTCACAGGCTCGGTGCTCGGTTAGTAGGTATCTATTTCATTTCTTTTGTGAATTCTGTTTTACCTAGGTACCTACTACAACAATCTTGCTTTTATATACTGCACACTGATTTGATTTTCTAAAGATTTCGTAGTTTTATAACCTGGCATTAGTGAACTCGGATATCGATTTTGTTTTGATAATGATTTTGTGGGGGCAGTTTGAGGGAGATTGATTTTACTTTTGAGAAAAACCGGGTTTTATACATATAGGTATTGCTTTATGTATTTTTCTATAAAAAAATATTTTCATGATCAGTCATGTTTTTTTTACATGATCAGTCATGTACGACAAAGGGTAGGTATAGGTACATTAGTACATACAGTTGATATAATTTGAACGAAAAAACAAAATACTTAATAGGTACTTAGGTACTTGTTAAACGTTGAATAGTTTTGTTTGTAATCGCCAGAATGACAAAAATTAAATATTTTAAATATTTTTCATCATTCTGTTGTGAATGACAGCAGACTGATGCCAGACTGATCGTGTAACCGCTCGAATCATTCTCGCGTCAGTCAATTAGGTACTGACCACTGTTCCCGACGCAATCTAAATAAATATTTTTTTTATTTATTTAGATCAATACAACTATCATTACATGTCATGTTACCCCAAATCGGTAACGTGGTATTTCATAACATAGGTAGATCATACAAAGCAACAAAAAAAAAAACAAAGTGAGCTATCGTAATCTGATACGACAAATAATTTGGTTTTGCGGCATACTTGGCCTTGATAACAATCATAGATTTTTAAACGTAAGTTTCATGGCGAGAAATAGGTAGTACCTACGTAGTTTACTTTTATTTTAACAAAATGTTTATTTTTCAGATTTCTCTGATCACCCAATTAATAAAAAGCGTGAAGATACTTTTTATGATCGGCAATAAAATACAAAAAGCAACTGTTTCCGCCCGAGATCGAACCGGGGCCCTTGTGCATGTGAAGCACACATGATAACCGCTACACTGCGGAAACTTGATATCTGGAGCTAAAATTACGCTTTACTAAGTTATGACTGAAGTTTTAAGGATTATAGAATTATTTACATTATCTTTTAATGCGCAACAGTCTCTATTGACTTGCCATTGACAAACGGAATAGATACATAGGTAATTAGGTACTTTAAAAACGTTTCGTGCAATCCTTTTATATAGAAAGTTTTATAGTTCCAGGCTAAGTAAACCGAAAATAAGGATAATAATTATGTACTAAAAACATGTATTTTTTCTTTCTAAATTTTATTTTACTTCGTAGCGTACCAGATTAAAAAAAATAATCTTTTAATTATTTTCCTTGAAATAAAACAACTAAACGTAAATGAATAACGATTAAGGAGTGACGACAGCGCAAAATTGAGAAAAACGCCATCTTTTGCTAAAAGAGTTCTAAACAAAATGATTTGCAGATGGCTGCTTGCTCAATCTATGAGTTCGAATGGAGGTAAAATTCTTAATTTACCTTGTTTATTAAAAATACGTGTTTTGTGAGTTTAAATAGGTGAATCAGCATTAAACAATGAAGTTTAGATTTTTATGAATTCTTATTTCGACCTAAATCTGCCGTTTAATGCTTTTTAGTGATTGTTTATTTCATAATTGCTACCTATGCTGCCATCTATGAAATTTTCCGAAGGACTAATTATATTTTGTTCTAGTTGAGACCCCATGGTAGGGGCTAATCTCTGGATCTACTGAACCGATTTTGAAAATTCTTTCATAAATTGAAAGCTACGTTATCACTGAGTGCTATAGGCTATATTTTATTATCAAAAAATTAGGGATCCGTAAAAAAAATCACGCGAACGAAGTCGCGGGGAGAGTGCTAGTAATATTATAAATGCGATAGTAACTCTGTCTGTCTGTAAAACTTTCACAACTAAACTACTAAGCCGATTTTGATGAAATTTAACACGTGGCGTGTTTGAAACCCAGGAAAGGGTATAGGCTACTTTTATTCCGCGACATCGTCTGCGTCCGATAAACGACATTTACGCGGACGAAGTCGCGCTCAAAAGCTAGTAGTAATATAATAAAAGCTAAAGAGTTTTTTGTTTGTTTATACGCGATCATTTCTGGAACTACCAGTCGGATTGCGAAAATTCTTTTTGTATATGATAGCCAGATTTGTGAGGAATAGTGGAGGCTATATAACATTACGCTACGACCCACGGGAGCGGAGCAGTAACCATAGACGTAACTTAACGCGGGTAAAAAAAACGAAGTCGCGGGCAGAAGCCAGTCATAAACCTTTTTACATACATACATACATAAACTCACGCCTTTTTCTCATGGGGGTAGACAGAAACCACAGAACGCCACCTGCTACGATCCTTACATACTCCTTTCGCCTCATCAACCATTTTATTTTACAGTATTTTTTTTTATTTTATCATGTTACGACCCAGCAAAACCACAATATGATTGACGCAAATAGAAAAATATGTAATAGTTTTGCAGCGGTGTAATTCTACACGCAACAGTTTCTTTATTTCTTATCTTTACTTAGTCGTAAAACATTATTTGTAATACTTATTTTAAATGTCTTTGGTGTATTTCAGGTGCTAGCATTCTATTCAAGAGACGCGTGTCTGAAGCAAATAGAAGAAGTCGGAAGGTCCTTCGGGTCCACTCTCTTGATCATATTCTTCTCCTTCGTGGTATTTTACTTAGTACTTGGGATCTGCACAAAGAAATTCTTGATGGGAGCGACGGGCGTCGAAGTTATACCCAATCTTGCTTTCTGGTCGGAATTGCCTAACCTTGTCAAAGTAAGTATAGTTTTCTTAAGTAAGTGTAGTATAGTATGTAGCTAATCAGTGGCGGGTCCAGAATTATCGTTTTGGGCTTGGCTCCGCTGAAGATAGGTTTTAGTCAAAGTAAACACTAAAAAGGCACACATTTTATTTGAAATCTATGTAGGTACCTACCTGTACAACTAGTTCGAAAAAAAAATATTAAAGAGTATGATTGTGTGAAGTTTCTTGCCCATTCTTCTATATTCGAAATTATACCTTTTGGAATGGGCAACTAGATTCAATATCATATATTTTTTTCTTTCTTGTTAAATACGTTCAAAAGTGTCTTTTAATGATCTAATTTATATAAATGAATTGACTTTAGAAAAAAACATTAATATTGTTGAACGTCCCATTTAATGGGTATTTGTCAGCTTTTGAATCCACAGTAATACTTAAGAAGTGAGTCTTCACAGCAAAATAAAAAAACAATTGTTCACTCATAGTTACTATAAGAAAGTACAAGTCAATGTTTGTTGACACATTGACTAAAAATACATTCCCAACACACGTGTCTCAATTGCGTCTCGATGCAACTGAGATAAAAATACTTAGATTCTGTCATACATCTTTTGTTTGAAATCGTTCTTGTTGCCTTGCAGGACGGGTGGGTATTCATGTTGAATGGTTGCAAGCTGCCTGCGCGAGGAGCCGGGCCCACTGTGTCACCCGACCCGAACAGCTACGACAGCATATAACATCAGGGTGACGAAGACCTTTCCGAAGGTCACCTCGTCTTTGTGGAATAGACAATTTGACTGTGTTCTTCATTTATCATTATTTTTTTTCTTTTTGCGTAGCTGTAATTACATTTGCGTGCGTGTAGACGTAAGGTTTTTATCTCGAATTTGATATTTTTTTAATTAGATTTTTTCATGATGTGATCCTAAAATGATAATTATTTAACCTTTCAAAATCTCAAAATGATATTATTTTTTTACGCAATAAATTTAGAAAATTTTAAGCGCAAATGTAAAAATGGCTAGCTTATTGGTGATTGAAATTTAGTTATTTAAATTTCAAGTCATTAGTTTAAACATAAACAATTGATTCGAATTTTTCAAAGTTTCTCTGTGTAATGATGATATTAAAACATTTATAACAAATCTCGAATATAATAGTGCAATACAATTTATGATCAATTTCCATGTAAGGAAATATCTCAATATGCATAATATTATGGCTTTTGTGAACTTATAGTTTTCTGTAATGTTGTTATTATTTTAAGTAAATTTTGTTTAATAGCAAGCTGTAACATGGCGCACATCAATTTTTAAATGAAACAGGAAGCAATTTTAGTTTTGTACCTATTAGCATTGCTATATTTGCTGAGGGCCTATTTATTGTGATAGATATTGATAACGCATAAATTATTTAAAAAAAAACTTGCCATAATGTTTCCTATAGGTATTTTTCCTATGTGTGGCTAATGATTATTGTTTAAAAATGTTAATTCTTTTAATTTACGTCATTGTCAGGAGGCCTACCACCATCTCTTAAAACAATCTTATTTTAATATTACTTTGTAATTTCTGTTGTTGGATTTTCAACTCACGGCGCTGAGCCGAGCGTTGAAATTCCAACTGTACGGAGGGCAAAGTAATATTAAAATTAGATTGTTATAAGAGATGGGGGTAGGCCCCCTGATCATTTCTTTTTTAAATGAGGTATGCAACCTGTTTTTTCTCTTTTAAAAACATGTTCCTGACTTATTAAGTATTTTTGATTGTGCCAATTTAGTCCAAATTAATTCTGATTTCTCGAATATACAAATTATATAATATGTAGTAATTAAATGTATCAAGTTATAATGCTGTAATAATTGCTATCCATATAAATAATTTGTAATCTATTTGGCTGCGTGGCATCTAACCGAACTACCTGTACCTTAAGACACGTTTTGAAGTTTGACTAACTGTGTGTAATCTGTGCAACTCGGTCATATGTCCATGCAGCATATTTTCCTACGTGTTTTATGCAAAAGCATATCTAAGTAATGTAACATTTCGATACTGATTTATAAAATCTCCAAAATGTTTGGACCAAAACAATATTTTCATAATTCGCTTACCCTTTCTACTATTTTACTTTACAATCTTTATTAATATAGTAAACTAATATACTGTCGTCGTCTGTATTGTTAATAGGTAACAACTAAATAATTTATACAGTCTCTATTATATTACTTATACAGAATTTATATATAATTACGATATGGTTAACTTGGATGATCTTCTAAAGCAATTAGCAATTTAGCAATTAATTCATCATCAATTACTGTTTGCACAAACATGTATTACACCTAGTAAAAAAAATCGAATATATTTACCGGCCTGTCTAATCTTTCGAATACATTTTCTGAGAGTGAGTGTGCGTGTGTATAACTGTATAATGCATAATAAATATAAAATCGTAAGCACTAGTCATTGTTAGGTTCATATAACGCACTGTTTATCGCAAGGCTTGTTAAGTTTTTCACTGTCACCCTAATCTCAATGCATGCTGTATACCATTTTCGTAAATATAAATAAAAAAATAGTACATACAATAAAAAACTTAAGTGTGATAATATAGAATGCTGTTGTAAATGTATATCTACAGAAAAAAAACATGATCTATTATTTATTGACGAGTTAGCTGTACACTTAAAGAAAACTCTTTACGCTGTGAGTTTCGCCATAAAATAAATGTTGTATTTACACTTGAAAAAGGAAATATAATCATTACACTAAATGCAATTTTGTCAAGGCAAAATGTATGTTAAAATTATTAAAGTAAGTAACTAAATCGAAAAAAAGGCACATTTATTTCTTGAGGATAAAATTAGTATTTGAGGCATATTATATACACACTAGTTAGCGAGTATATTTATAGAAAAAGTTTTCATTATAATCTTGTGTATATTCACAGATAATATAATATATTGAAGCTTTGTATTTAACACCATTAAATATATTAGTACTAGTTGTAGCCAAGTATATTTATATATGAGTCTTATAGTAAAACGTGTGAAATTTCTTCAATATTAGATATATTTATTTATATATATTTGTACAGCAACTCGACAAGGTTTGAGAAAATAAATCGATTGGAATAGGCAAACGAATCATTCCCTCTTATTTATAAAAAAAATGTGATATTCTTTTGCCTTTTCACTTCATTTACTTACAAAAGGTAGTATTTGAAAGCCTTTATTGTGAAGCTTTTACAAATAAGAGGGTTCATGTTTTGGGAAATTGACCAAAATTGAAAGAAATTTGAGATCATGTCGAATAGATGGTAGAATAATATTTAAATACAGCAATAGACAAATGTTGTCTGAGCAGGTATTATGAAGAGCTGTGTGTTACACAATGTATAATGTAGAGAAAACACGATAGCAGACCAACATATTGTTTTGAGTTAGGGGTACAGCAGACATGGTGAATTAAGCATCACACAGGTTATCGGCGGTTTTGCAAAAGAAATTCCTGTCTGCTTTATTCGTCCCTTATAATTATGCTTTGTCCGTTAGTTAAGTGCATGACAGGGAGAGGTGCAATCGATTAATTCAACTTATGCTCTGTATTACTTTGGTTTATTACGATTCTATGGGATAAAAACCGAAATTAATGTAATGGTCAGCCCTTTTACACGAATTTGACACAAAAATCAATAGAAATTTTACGGTTTACGATACTTGACTAAAAAAGAAAATACTTATTCGCTTCTATAGGAAAAACATTATAATTATTATTATAAAGTTAGGCGACGATTTTGATGAATGAAAACGTATGTAAGTAGAAGTTAGTTGAAAAAAAAAACTTATGAAAACATTTCCAAGACATGGTTTTTTTTCTTTTCACATCGATTTCACCATTTGTCTGTCGTGCTATAATAATTAAAGTTTATTTTTTTACGAACATGGCATCATAATTATTGACACAATTTATTGTTATTGGTACATTGTGTGTAGTTTTCATTTTATTGTAGAACTGTGTGACGAATATCATTAAATAAGTCATAATAACCCTAAGAATTGCTAATAATAATATAATACGTATATACCTAATAGATATTTTGTATTCAATATTTTAGAGTCCCCTGTTGTTTAAAGTGTTTTTTAAGGTTAATGAATAAATAAAATTATTATTGCTCATTTGTAATTTTATTTTAACTTACTATTAAACACTAACTTATGTTTTAAAGTTATGTGGAGCATGTTCACAACGTAGTTAAGGCAGTTTTATCCCCAACTGAAATAAAAAGAAATTCTTTTACAAACGTTTCTATGTAGTAAAAAAATAATATAAAGTATGAACTTTTTAAACCACGTCGAGTCCTAGTGTAACATTGCTGCATCGCTTATTAGTTAGTGAGTGTCTTTGTTTCATTTATATTAATTTCTATGAAACGCTCAATCACATTTGGTTATAATAATAATAATAAATTAATTTATTTCAAGTAACTAGTACTCATTAGTTAGTAACAGAAACTTATAACTATGTTAGAAATATGAACATTATAGCCATATGAATAAAGTTCATATTTGTATGCAGCTCTTGATTCACTTGGCAAAGAAGGGTCGTTATACATTTAAGCGGATGATACTCGTTATTTGCAGGGATGTATTGAAAATGCCGACCCGCATACGTGCATTGCGAACCTAACTTGTGCATTGTAAATTATTAAAATGATTTGAAGGTTCCTTTGATTATTTATTTGATTTTTTTTGGTTTTTTGATTAATACTTCACCTGAGGCGCAGTTTCAATAAAACATTTATGCAGGAGTACCGATCGTTCACAGCCTTTCTCGCCATCCGTGACTGCTGCGTCGTTCACTAAGACAAAATAGTTTTTAAATGTTTATTATACAGTGCAAGTCATATGATTCATGATCTTGATATTATTATTTAAGTCTTCTCTATATTTCTATGTCACTCCTAAAGGGCTCTGGACTGATTTTAATGAAATTTAATGTTTGTGTTAGAGGGATGGTGGACCTGTTAAGTGGCGATAGCGCTGCGTTCGGTTAGGACGTCTACGGGTCCGCCAGTCTTAATACAGGTACCTAAAATATGTCGTTGGCAATACGATAATACCCTTTCCCGTGTATGGGAGTAGATATGAATATGAAAATACGAAAGAGTAGGTATGTATGGAGTTACTTGCCCATTATTTTCCATGCGTAGCTACATGTTGGAAGGGGCAACTAGATTTAGGTAATATTTTTACTGTAATAAGTACATATATATAACATTCAAAAGTGCCTTTTGATGATTTGACTTTGACTTAGAAAAACTTTCCTATGTATTTAGCTACTGAGTACCCGGGTCTCTGTGGCTTTTTGAAAGTATAAAAGGCTTCTAACAGCGACTATGTTGCTTGTTCCTTCTATTCTCTTGCGTGGCCTAACTAAGAAGTAGTTTGTTGGTTAATTACGAAAATTTGTGACTTACCATTTCTGCACGAGTCCAAAAGCTTTTTAGAGTTTTCCTGCCTCTTCGGGTCGTCGGCGAAATCTTTTTCCATCATTGCTTTTGAGGCTGCTACATCGAACATTCCTTTGCTGTCCAGCTGCAAGGCATAGGAAGACTCTTTTATGTTTTCCAAATGATCTACAAAAGTAGGTAAGTAGGTACCTACCAACTTATAAATTTTAATCTCAACATTTTTATAGTCGGCGTAATAACTAGGTAGGTACCTACCTATTTAGTGTTTCGACTGTTGGGAGTCTCAGACATCTACCTATAGGTATTGAAACCTTAAAAGTTCCTCCAGTCACAACTTAGTCGAAGATACCTTAAAGCGTACATCGATAGGCCCTTAAAATCCATATCTATTCATAGTTTACAGATTAAGGAAACTAGAGTGTCCTATCCTCGAATATGTGTGAGTCGTGGAGATGCATCACAATTTTTTTCTCTGTGGGGTAAGGTCTACCACGTGGTCCTACGCGGACCCAATGTAAGTTGGTGAACGTCACATGACTTTTTTGACGGATTATTTTGACGGTTTTAGGACATGCCGGTTTCTTTAACTAGTTCTACTGATTCTAGAGTTACCATTTCTCATCGTTAATAAAAAAAAAACAGCTGTTCCAGATATTTTGACCGGATTTGTATGGTACCTACAGATGACTTTTTTTTTAAACCTAGGTACTCAATATTTTATCGCTAGGGATTCTAGAATCATATAGGTTCCTACCTATTTGATTTTACCCGTGATTAGGTATCTACCTAGGTACTTACCATTCCAGTTTTCTTAAAAATGCAGGCAACAAAACATTTAGCGGTTTCAGTGTCGGGTATATTGTTTGCCTTTAGCAACAATATTTCTTTTGGAGAAATTGGATAGTCGATATTACACTCCATGCCTTCACGGAAGAACCATGCTTTGATTTCTTCGTCTGTCCTTGCCTGTTAGATGAAAAGTTTAACCCTTTTTAGGTATTTTCTTACGAATTTGATTATGACCATATTTAAAAATATCTACTGTAAAAAAAACTGAAAGCTGGGTAGGTGCTATTATCTATACTAATATAATAAAACTGCAGAGATTTTTTGTTTGGTTATATGCGCTAATCTCTGGAACTTCCAATTTGTTTGGAAATAAATTACTTACCTACATGTCGCACCTCTAGAATTACAATGAAGCAAATGCAAAAATCTTGAAACCTACTTTTTAATCTAACATACCCTTTATGTTGATAAACTATCGAAAGAAACATTGACTATTGTTTATTTACTGTTAATTCCGCTAGATTAGAATTTATTTTAGTGTAACAATGACTTAACTGTAGGCCTCCTTTATTATGAAATTCTTTTTTTTTAAACTACAAAATACCACAGGAATATAAATGTATTTATCTTAAAGTAAATATAATCAGGAATTAGATAATAATTATTATGTTTAAATGTATATTGTTGAAAGAAAAAAAAAATATTTTGAAAAAAGGAATCAAAAAGTTTAAAATTCAATTTTCTCGGTTTCATACTATTTGCACTTACGTCAATGTAATTCTAGAGGTGCGATATATGATAGCCAGTTTCAGGAGCATTAGTTGCTAATAACGATTTAGGGAAGCTGAGCAGTAACAAAGACAAAACATAACGCGGGTGAATAAAACGAAATAGGTAAAACGAGGCCTATTAAATAAATAACAGAAGTAAAAGAATCTACATAACGTAGGTACGTATATAACATCAATGAAAAATAAGCAGAACTAAGTACCTACTTAAGCGTGTCAAGTAGGTACCTATGTACTTACATGAGCTCCATAAAATTCTATAAAACAGAAACACAATAAAAACAGAAAAATCATTTTTGTAATAAACCACCAAATAAACTAAACTATTCAAAAATATAAGGTACGATCTTTTTATACCTTTTTGGATGTCATTATGGATTAAAATAATTAGGATAATAGGGCAGATCCATTTAAATGGCAATTCAGATAAGAAACTGATGAGTATCTCGATATCATGCCAATTAAATTAGAATTACCTACCTGGGTACCAATGTACGTATGTTTATTGTGCCTAAGTATTATCTAAGTACAAAATGATTTGTTGTAAATGACAGCTTTAATGAACTGACCTTACTATTCAAAACAATGCATGGTTAATTAACCGACAAGCCAGCAGTAGCGGATACGGGGGGGGGAGAGGGCTAACCGCCTCAATTCGCTGCAAGAAGAGTAGGACCTTCTCTATTCCCGTAAAAAGGTTGGTTCGGCAATTTTGGTGTTGGTCTCTGATATTGCTAATGGTAGGAGCTGGTAAAGAACGAGAGATGCAGTATACATAGGTGGTGCGCAAAACTAAGCGACCCCTGTCCCCGTGTAAAGGTAGTTAGTTGTTCGGGGTTGCGGGACGTCTTAACAGGATACCGTGGCCCCGGAACGTAGAGGGCATGAGAAGAAACAGGGTGGTTTTTTGAAGTGAAAACTTCTTTAGCGGCGTTGAGCACTTTTTCTGTAATGGGTATAAAATCTTAAACTCGCGTCAGGACACGTGCGCGTCAGGACACGTGACCTGATCGAAAAAGCGTAAGACGGATGGAGAGTAGACAGCTATCCCCTCTCTACGGCGCGGCGAAAATGTATGCCTGGGCCTACTGTTTCGTTTAGACAGCGCAGGGCGCTTGCGCGAATGTTCGTGTATGTTAAACGTAAACGTAAACGTTAATAATCAAGTTTTCACTTCTGCCGGCACTCCCGGAGTGCAACCCGTTTTTTTTTCAGTAAAAGTCTGACAGTCCCTTCCGCTCCACCCAGGGCGGAAGGACTCATTTGATGATTTTTACCACCTAAAAAAAAAAGGTAGTTGTAGGAACGCCGCGCGCCGTTAGGTTTTGTCGGTAGGAGTTCGACACACCCCTCCACCTGTCTATGACTGCCTGCACTGACTGAACGTGATCGATTGATTTTTTTTTACACCTAGGTACATATCTCTACATAGAAGTAGGTACTTACATAAACCAAAGGTCGCACAACAAAGTTTTGAATTACTTAATAATAGATAGGTAAATCTAGTAGTTAGATGTATTTTTTTTACTGATACATTACCATATAATTGATATCATAGACCTTACATATTTCCATGACATTAGTCACGATCCGCTTGTTCTATTAATCTACCTACTATCTAATACTTCCTCTACATAAATATTTCTGCTGGCAATGGCTTATATGACGTCAATAACAATAAATATTAATCTACATAATGAAGTACATATTTTACTATGTAATATACTTAGGTAAGAAAGCAAATCGAAGCGCAACCTGTTTCTATGGATTTCAAGTACATTATTCTAGAGCAGAGCTCAATTTATTCTTGGTTGTTAAAAAAAATAGTTTAAAACAGATTGTAATTTGACATTTTGTAGGATAGAACAGCAGATTTTTATTATAAGCTATTTAAAGCTATGAATTTCAGCGCTTGGTCGCTAATTAATACGATGCATTATGAAACACATTTAAATGTTTGTGTATCTCTGTCCATTCTTGAATCTCAGTCCAGTACAACGAATAGTCTTCGGGATAGGTTTCTTGAAAGCTCCTTCGATTTGGGTTTGTAATAGTATAGGTACTTTAATTGTAGATACTTATTTTTTCACATAAAGGTATCTTATACTACTCAATATCCAAATATATTTGTTACCCACAATTATTGGCTACACATCTTGATAAGAGCAAGTACTTTTCGTGACCGTATATTAAATTAGACGTAAAACAATCATCTCATTACATAGGTGGCAGTACCAAGAAACGTTGGTACTACCTGCCTACATAAATAAGTGTTGGAAAAATTGCAAGTTAACGGGTCATTATCTACAAATTGACGGTGTTCGTTCACGTTGGCCGGAAGTAGGTAAATAACTACGGCGAAGTAGGTAGATACCTACGATGCTGTATTTTTTTTTCTTTGCGGTTACATAAGCTATAAGATAATCTCATACTGCAACGACAGGATTACTGAACACGACAAACTGACTTTTATAAAGGAGTAAAGGAAAAATGGAAGAAAACTGCGCGTTAGGTTTTATTTTTTATTTTCCTACAGATCTAACTAAATACAATGAAATTAGTAAGTTAATAAAGAATACAAACAAACAAACATTATGGAAAATAAAATATGCCCGGATTCTGATTGTAGATGCATTTAGTGACGTGAAATGATACGTCGCAAATATCCTTGTGGGCATCCGCTGAAACATAATGAAGCTATTTGATGCACAATATTAGGGAAGTACATAAATCGCGAGGTACGTACCTAGCTACTTAAAATAATTGACCAACCCAAATGACTTTTGGTAGGAAATAATTATAGGTAGGTATGCTAGGTAAAAACTCTGATCATAATAAATAATAATACGAGTATGTTTCGTACACGTGCTGTTTTGTACAAAAACTTTTTTAAATTCTCTGTAGAAACCAATTACTTTCAGCTTTATTTGTCACAACTTCTCACTGGGTCATAAGGCTAATTTCCACTATTCTTTGCCAAAATCTCGGCCCGTTTTTCCTCTTAATCCGGGCTTGCCCCCCCCGGGGGTAACGAACAAAATGCCTCAGTCAAGACTGACAGGTTAATTTGATTGACTGATTATGAAGATGATGCCTAGCTAAGTAAATGATATAACAAGTTAAAGATTTCAATACATACCAACTTTTTTGCAAGCAATTATGGCTTCCTTCGCAGGTTCCTTGACTTCATCGGGTAGCAATAAATCAGCTTGCTTCAACGCTGCATCAAAATTTAATTTCCCGTTTTTAATCTGGAAATTAATATTTAATTTATGATAAAGTAACTTTTGCGTTGACTTCATTCACATGGAAGTTATTGAAGTTAAGTATACTATAAAACATGGCCTATGGCACTCGGTAACAGTAATAGCTTTCAATCAGTGATAGAATTTTTGTAATCAGGCCAGTAGTTTCTGAGATTACCACTTACAAACAAAAATACAGTGAACAAGGGGACAATTCTACTTACTTTTCGCAATCTAATCTCAGTCTAAACCTGTCAAAAATACTTATTTTTTTTTATTGATTGTCACTTATATGAAATTGTGACTTAATTTTGAACGTTTTGAACCAGGAGAATTGGCATTCTGATGTGGTAAAGAAAGTCTGTAGAGGTGGTCGAATGGCCGAAATAGGTACGTTAAGCAGCTCTGGTGGATAATGTAACGACTGTGTGGTTACGACCCCACAGTTAAATACGAGGAAGGAGGATAATCTTAATTTTAAGAATTGAAACCATATAATATTTTAGTGAGAGTTCTGTAAGCATCGTACAAACCGTGTTAGCCATTTTCATGATGCAAGCCATGTAGCACTTCACTTCTTTCTCGTCGATGAAGACTCCATCGGCGATCGGGTCAATTTTTTCTAAACGAATATAATATGAGTTAGATTTTTGACTTACTAACAATTACTCGGTTGATCTTGTGGTCGACTTAAGCACGACTGCTGAGCTAGGTTCAATTCCCAGGTTGGGAAAAGTGTTATTTTTACTATAGGATTTTTTTCAGTAACAGCCCGGATTCAATTTACCTTTGTTGTACACAGCTGGGTTGTTTAGGTCATCTGATAGGCAATCACTCCATGTAAATCTCTGGTATTTAGATGCATCTTCTAGATAGGAGGCCGCCTCCAACATTTGTTGGGTAAGGTTCGGCAGATGATGACTTTTGTAGCCTTGTTGGTAGAGTTTAAATAAGACGTCATTCATTAATTTGTAATTCAGTTTCGATTTTCTTTCAAGTTGGATTTTAAGTTAGTATTAGAAATAGTTTTAAACTTTAAACTTTCTTACCATCTTCAACATTATTCTTTGGTTGACACGATTTTCTCATCATTTTACCAGTATTTCTGATTTGTTTCATTGTCATCTAAAATTAACCAAAAATAATATGTACTTACTAATTTTGTACCTATCCACACAAATAAATTAAAGAAATACGGTTGGGAGAATTATTATTAACTTAAAAAAAAAAATACTTAATAGCTAAAATAGAATTAAATAAAAGAGTGTCAGTAATATCTCTTGATGCTACTACCGATATTAAAACTCTCAAAATATTTTAAAAAGCTGGTTATATTAAAAAAAATCGTATGAGTACGTTAGAGTATATTCCATACAAAAATTACAACTCTGCATTTCATTACTTATTGATTTATCTGGTATTTTGGCATTTGCTCTATAGTTAACATACTAACACGAATTTTGTTATTCATGCTTACTAGGTTTTAGGTTAGTACTTACTGCTTCACACGTGACAACCAGTGTTAAAAACTTCACAATCTCAATGACGAGCATATTTGTAATCTTCTAAGGTGTCGTGGAGCAGTGTCATGGCCTCCAATTTAATGGAAACCTTGATCTTCAATAACAGCTTTATATGAAGTTTGACATATGATTGGTTAATTGAAGGTTGTAACCGTTTAACACCTGAATTATGCAAGTGTCCATGAATTAAGTGATGAACTGAGGACACGATTACTCATAGAGACAGCAGCGGTTGTCCATTAGCATATCGCTCATCGCTCATCGCTGAGTAGAGGCTAATGTAGATACTTTAGTCGATATCAGTATTTCAACTGTCGGTTAAAGAAAACATGGGTTCGCTGCAGAAGCTTCAAATCATGTGTTAATTTGAAGTGGATGTGGTGGATGTGGTTCATGTTTTAAAATGAGAAATATATTTTTTTATTGTTTCATCTGCTATTTGTTTGGTCTAGTGGTTAGTGACCCTGACTGCAAAGCCGGAGGTAGTGGGTTAGATTCCCACCCAGGACAAACTTTGTGTGATGAGCATAATTGTTGGTTCTGTGTCTGGGTGTAATTTATCTATAATATGTATGTATTTATAAATTATATTTAAGTATTTATATCAATTGTCTGGTTACCATAACACAAGCTCTGCTTAGCTTGGGATCAGATGGCCGTGTGTGAGTTGCCCAAGATATTTATTTATTTTATTTATTTATTTTTATTTCGAATGGTCACCCTATTCACACTATAGTAAGACCATCAGTTTAGTACTTAATTGTTAATCACTAGTTAAAGGCATACCTAAGTATAGTTAAATGGCATGTGATGCACTCACATTACATTTACCTGATTGAGCTTACATTGTAACAGACTGGTAATTTGGTTTCTTCGGAAGCAGTGATCAATGTTACATGGATAAATGGACGATAATTATACGGTGACCTGCAAGATTGGTTAAAAAAGTATGTAAAAGTATATGAAGAAACTGATCCACCGTCAATGCACTAGAAAAATCGTTGACAAAGTCTTCAAATAGTCTTCGAACAAACACACTGTCGAGCCATCAGTTAAAAGTGTAAGTACCTACCTCTAAGCAGAGATCCCCAATTTTTTATAGGTATCGTGAAAACAAACATCAATATCAAATATGTTTTTGACAGCAGATATATTGCTACTCATTTTGATAGTTTTTATTTCTAACTATAGTAAACTGTAGTGAATTATTTTATTCTTTAGAAACCAAAATTAATGTCCCTCCCTGCTTAAAAGATATATCCACTATCGTTGACTCCATTTACATTTCCATCGATCCCCAATTTTTTTTTCGCTGACGTCGACCCTTTGCTGGTCGTCATCGACTCATGGGAGTCGATATAGACTCTTTAGGTATTAATGCTCAAAATTTTCTAAAGTATTTTTATTGGATTAAACTCATAAGAAGGTAGTCTAATTTACCAAATTAGATGAATACTAAAATGCCTACTACAAAAAAGGGTTTTAAAAGATGCCGCTCTATTCCATGTTTGTATTAATTAGCTGCCATAGGGACGTCATTATGCAAGTTGACGATCAAATAACAAGTTATTTTATTGTCTAAAGGCACTGTAATCAATCATTTATGTCTGCTAAGTAGGTAAACGCCTCCTTATAAATAGGTCTAAACGTTTTTTCACGATACTTTGCTGAAGTAATCCTAATTATGACTACGTATAACTTCCAAACAGTCTGTTGCATTTTGTGCATCATGTGTTTGTTTTTTAGCAACACTTATGCGGTAAAAATTCCTTATACCTATTAAGTTGTGCGGTTTATAATTTTGTTAAATACAGTAATGATGATGAAGCAAATATTTATTTTAAATACGTTTTATTTTCTTGCAAGATTTTTTGTCATGATTTCTTCCATCTAGAGTTACGATTCTTATCGTACCTAAGTACACTAGTTTATGATAAAAACTTTAATGTTTTATTTTTATAGATGACAAGACAACAACTCAAAAATTCAGGCAAACTCATGAAGAAATCTTGTATGCCGAAAAACGACGTCACTGAAGGTGAGTTCAACTGAATTATATTGTCAAATTTATTATATTATTTACAAATTATTTAGGAACTAAATAGAAGAATCTTGTTTTAGAGGAAGTGGGAGACATTGAGAAAGGGAAGTTTATAGAAAGCCGTAACGTAATGTGCTATGTTGCCTGCATTTACACTATGACACAAGTGGTATGTCCCTTTATTTCATTTCTAAGTAAGAGAAAAATAACTTGATTTAATGGATTTTGATTCACTTGGTAACAAGAAACGGAACGGAGTGATTTCCTTACTACACTGTTATGTAGAGTTTGAGCTTAATGGATCAACCCTGTTATTTATGTGTTGGTCAATGTTGGTCCTAAGATAGTCCCCTGAGAGATACCGTGCGTAATTGCTTCGTGTTTGTATCGGTACTTCACCAATGACGATCCTGGTTTACAGGCATTACAGCTCAGTTCATTTATGGTTGGCATGATTCATTTTGTAAGAAAGAAAACAGCGTTGAAGATGCCTTTAACAATAGTTTAACAATAAACTAGGTATCAAAAGCTAAGACTAGGCGTAAACTTGTTTTTTTTTTGTTATGTGTCGTGCCTAGAAATACTTTTTAATCTTATTGGTTGTTTAAAACAGGTGAAAAATAACAAATTGAGCTACGAAGCAGTGATCAAACAAGTCGACATCATGTTTCCAGCCGAGATGAGAGACGCTGTTAAAGCCGCCGCAGCCAATTGTAAAGATATAAGTAAGTCTCTCGAATTTAATTTACGTAATCATTTTAAAGATTTGTAGGTTTGCTTGGATATTGAAATAATCATCACTGTACCTATGTGCATGTTCTCAAGAAATCACAGATTTGGCGAAGAATTACAAGACTGAATTTTTTTATAAGCAAAATATTTGACTAATGGATATACTAGATGGTAATAATAGTAGGTTGGTAAAACAAGCAGAAGTGGTTAAACATCAACGGATTAAGTACTTTTTTGCTTTGTAGGTGTTTTAGTTTTTCCTGACTAGTAAATAAAATAAAATAGGTATATAGTATATTAACATTGTTTTTATGAACGTGATGAGGAACAAAAGTTGGTTTTAGTTCACTTTTTTGATCGTTATGAGATTATAATCGGTTTGGCAGCCGAATTATTGCAAAAATCGTTTGCAGAAGGTCACATATAAATGCAACAATTTTGTTAAATAGCTGTCGTTATGTATTATATGCATTGAATCACTGAAATATGGTGTATGTCCTGTTTAGTGTCACAGCTCTTAAAACGTATCCATCACACTTGTCGAAGATTCAAAATGATTAATTTTATGTTAGTCTTGAATTTATTGTTGCTTTCCTAGGTTGATCCAGATTGCTTTCGCCAATTCATTCGTCATTTAAGTTAATTTTATGGTACAGCAGTTTCTTTCTATTTGTTTCAGCCAAGAAATACAAAGATTTGTGCGAGGCGTCGTACTGGACCGCTAAATGCATGTACGATTACGATGCAGATAATTTTGTGTTTCCTTGATCAAGCAAGACTCTAAAATAAAGTACCGTATTGCGTAACAATTGGTACTTTTATTTTTTAGATCTTAAGACTCGAGTCCCTACTTACACTAACAAGATTTCACGTGCATTGATTTATGAAACATTTCTAGATCAATATTGCTTTTCTAGTCCAATTTTTTTTCTGGCTGGTTATATTCTTAAGACGATATGACCCATTTCAGTATGTTCGTCATTTCGATTTGGATATTCATTTTTGTGGTGAATATTTATCATTCTTATTCTTGGGCTTTTATTGATTATAAAAGTTTTAAACTATCGTCAAGGGCTCTTTTACATTTTTGTGACAAATTGAAGATAGTCAAGCTTCTCCTGTCATTACAATTGGCTATCTCAAAACTATAATGTGACCAAAGTACTGGTACATGAGGTCCTCTAAATAAGTGTTCTTATAAATGATTGCTTGCAACTACCTGCTTTGTAAAAAACGTCGGAGTAAATAACTTCTTCTTCTAAGTATCAATAAACGTTTAGCTAATGAGTAGTTATTTTGAACAAAATTAATGGTCTCTTTGGCTAAACATATGTTTGATTTAAAGTTGTTGAACATAAATTGAAAGATTTTTTTAATAATCATTTCAGTTTTAAATCGGTTTGTAGGGGCTTAGTTGTGTGCTATTATAGTTTTACATTTACCACAAATGAATCGGTTATTTCTGCTGTTTTTAATTGCTATGTGTATAGAATTGAGTTATGAGGTAAGTAAGCCAACTGATTTTCCAGAAACGTGTTTCTGTTAACACATTTAATTAATTAATTCAAATAAATATTGGATACAAAAATTACAAAGGCGGACTTAATGCTTCAGGCATTCTCAATCAAAGGTGAAAGGTGAAACGATAACATGACAGGTGTTATTGTACAAGAGAAAAACAACAAAATAAGAAATTACTTATGTAAAGTAAAATTTGTATTAAGCATAAAATAATTTAAATACGTTACATAAGATGTAACAAAATAGATTTATGTACCTACATTATACACGTACATAATTTTGATATCTAAAAGCTTTTTCGATTTTATTAGTATTCATTTAAAACGAACCATTTTGCTG
Organism: Hoplodrina blanda; assembly: GCA_949316365.1. Lineage (NCBI taxonomy): Eukaryota > Metazoa > Arthropoda > Insecta > Lepidoptera > Noctuidae > Hoplodrina > Hoplodrina blanda. The sequence goes on from OX438589.1 coordinate 10,218,153, forward strand.
TTATAGATGACCCGAGCTCAAGTTAAAAAGACAATGAGCATCATAAAAAATCAATGTATGCCGAAAAATTCTGTCACGGAAGGTAAGAACGATAAGAACTTATTTTATTAAGGATGAAGTTACTTAAGTTTAAAGTATTCAAGGGAAAAATTAAGCAAATAACTACTGTTATGTTCTAGAACAAGTCGGGAAAATAGAGCAAGGTGTGTTCAATGAAGATCGCAACGTTATGTGTTATGTCACTTGTATTTACAAAAGTCTTCAAGTGGTGAGTAAAAATAATATCCTCTACTATCAGTATTAGATCTCCTGCTAGCTGATCTCCAAAACCAATCTATACTTATACTTATAATATTATAAAGCTGCAGTGTTTGTTTGTTTGAACGCGCTAATCTCTGGAACTACTGGTCCGATTTGAATGATTCTTTCAGTGTTGGGTAGTCCATTTATCGAGGAAGGCTATAGGCTATATACCATCACGCTACAACCTACGGGAGCGGAGCAGTAACCAAAGACGCGGGTGTAACCGCGGCGGACAGCTAGTAGTACTATAAATTAACAAGGACACCCCTTTGGGCTTTTGCTTTTGGCTAACCTTGATGAACACTTTATTACATATAAGAAACCTTGTTAGTTTAATGTATTTTCCAATTCTAGGAGATATCTATGTAGAAGTGGCAAATAACTGGAAAAAGGATATCGTAACGAGAACTTTTACCATGGATTCAGCACATGATTCCATACCCCACCGCGATGAAGCCTTACGCAAACTTACACAGACAAAATGTACGGAACAGCTGATATATTTTAATGACTGACAAAAAATGTTAACGTTAGATGATCTAAAATCATTTACTGAAAAAGTGGCATGGGTAAAATTTTCGATGCGATGTTCTCCCCGTATATCCACATTAATTGTGGCGCTCTCCTCAGATACTCCAAATTAGGTAGTTTTTAAAAAATGGTAGGTAATAGTTTCCGATGGAGGGTGTAAGTAACATTTCTAATAGTCTCGAGCTATTTTAGGTAAAAAATGACAAATTGGACATGGGGCTAATAACGAAGCAGATTGATGCACTCTATCCACCAGACCTGAAAGAGCCAGTTAAAAATTCCGTTGCATTGTGCATTCATAGCCGTGAGTATTTCTTTTTCTCTTTCTTTTATATATTTTCGAGTTGTGGATTGTTGCTTAATTGATTTGAAATGGTTCCTTATTATCTCATCTTTTCAGAGGACAATTACGACGATTTATGTGAAAAAGTGTTCCATGCAGCGAAATGTTTGTATGAAAAAGACCCAGCCAGCTTTATTTTTCCTTAATGTCTATAGTTTCAGTACATTAAACGCATTAATGTATTTTCGAGCTAATAAATGTATAAATAATTTGAATTCATTATTTTGATACATTATTGTTTTGTTAATTATATCGCTCCATCGAAAACCTATATAAGCTTCTCCATCTATTGTAATGGATCAATCTACTGTTTATTCTACTAGTTGCTATTTTTTTTTTAAGTACACCGTGTCACTTCAAGCACTGTGTTCTAGACTGACAAGTAACACTTAGCTTAGTAATTAAACATTGTATCGTCTTTATAAAACAACTTCATCAAGGTCTGCTATCATTGTTGCACCTTCAGATTTCTAAAGATCTTTCAAAATGTTGTACTTTAGTAACGTTTTTCTTTTTACGGTTGTTTTGATTATTATGTTCAACAGTTCTTGCGTCAGTTCGGTAAGTAATATTTAAATAAATTATTGAGTTGTTACCAAAATGTAAATGATGTTAACACAGTTGAAACGTTTGTTCTGTTTACAGATGACGAGAGAACAAATTAAAAGTTCTGGGAGATTGATTAGAAAGACTTGTTCGACGAAGAATGGCCTTACAGAAGGTAAAGACTTGAACTCTGAAACCCTTGACAAAGTTTCAGTTTTTCAAGGGTTTAATGTTTGAGCTACTGTGTAATTTGTTAGTTTGCGAAACTAATTTTTCCAAACCATTTAGCAATGGTTATTTTGACTGAGATTTCAAGAACTATTTTAAGTACACTACTTCGTTATACTTTGCAGACCAAGTGAAAGATGTAGACAAAGGAAAATTCATTGAAGAAAAGAACTTCATGTGTTACATAGCTTGTGTCTACAAAATGGGACAGAGCGTAAGTTACAATGTACGAACAAGGGAACAGAAATGATCTTTTTGTAAAGGTTGAAGCTTATTTATGTCTGTATTACTTTTAGATTAAGGGTAACACGATAAACCATGACATGATGCTGAGACAAGTTGAAATGATGTTCCCACCCGAAATTAAGGCTCCTGTTAAGGCAGCGATAGAACATTGCAGAGGAGTTGGTAAGTATTTATAACGTTCAAAAAAATACCAGCTTGCACTTCCTGCACTTCCCGGGATATTTTTAGGTACTTTTCTACTTGAACCATTACATGATAATTATTGGAACTACAATGGAGAATCCAGTCTGTCAGTCCAATAAGTGTGTATACTCATTGGTCAGTCCTACTTTCTGACTACTGGTTTTATCATGTTTTTTGAAATAAAAACAATTAAAATGATAGTTTAATTAGCCAGAGCCTCTACATGCATGGTTATAACATAAATTTTAATAATGTTAATCTCGCTCTTTTACAGCAAAAAAATACAAAGACGTTTGTGAAGCATCTTATTGGACAGCAAAGTGCACTTATGATTTTGATCCAGCCAATTTCGTGTTCCCTTAACTTCAACATAGTTGAATGTTGAAATGAGGAATACTATTAAACAAAATTAGATGAAATGGTGTTTTATTAATAGGTACACAATATTAAAATTAAATCTGATCGAAGTTTGGGACTCACCTCTGGGTATTCATGAAGGAAAAGGGGTACAACTATACACAGCGGCCCACACAATATTCGCTCGCGACTCATATTTAAGCAGATATAATTTTACTACTATTATAAACGTTTGGAAGGATGGATGTTTGTAACTTAGTCACGCCAAAACTGCTGAACGGATCTAGATAGTATTTGGCACAGAGATAGATTGTACAATGGAACAGCATAATAATATAGGATACGTTTCCCGTGGGATATTATATAATCTTTGACGCGGACGAAGTCGTGGACGGAAGCTTATAATAATCTATACTATATAATATAATATTATAAAGAGGTAATTTTGTTTGTAAGTATGTAAGTTTGTATGTATGGGGTAATCTCCGGAAGTAATGAACCGATTTTGAAAATTGTTTCACAAATTAAAAGCTACGTTATCACTGAGTGCTATAGGCTATATTTTATTATCAAAAAATTAGGGATACGTAATAAAAATCACGTGAACGAAGTCGCGGGGAGAGTGCTAGTGTATAATATTCTTGCAGTTGTGATTTAATCAAAAACTCGACTCGTTTAACAACAACTCATTAAGAAATTTCATAGTTTTGTAAGCATCTATCATTCCATATTCAGTAAAAAATAAATAACCTTCAACGATGGTTTTTCAATTGTGAAAAAAACTCGATTATTTTACCATTAAAGATCAAGTAACCAAATTATATTGATGGTATAAAATTGTAATATACCATGTCTGTACCCTCATTTTGCATCTTGTAGTGTTGTGTGGAGATGTTGACATATTCATTCTTCGTAGTTAGATAAAACATGTATTTGCATTAGTAAATGATAAGTCAAGTTGCACTAAACACATGGTGTGGTCAGTGATGTACTATAATCAGGGTGTAAGATCGTCGTATATATGGTTTCAAATAGATCTTGGGTAAACAGTTCAATTTAGTAAGGGACTTGATTGTCAGTGCCGTGATGGATCGAAGAAGGATGTGTTTATTGCTTATTTCTATGTTTTTGGCCACTGGAAGTGACGCCGTAAGTACAAGCACATTATAATATTCTCAATGGAGCCTAGCTAAGTACACATGAGCTACAACAGTGCAGATGTTTATACGCAAACACAGGTCCACTCTCTCTTTCCTTACTCTTATAGCCCAATGGGATGGCAATCCGACCCGACCGGTTAGAGGTCGGCTAACGGCCGAAACAGGAGAAATTCGTAATGGAAAAATCCAGCAACACTGCCCGACCTGGGAATTTAATACTTAGGACCCCAAGTTCTGCAGGCACCTAGCGACCTCGACTAAAGATATAGGGAAGAGTAAAGATAGAAAACACAATATAAATAGAGAGTCATGTGTTAAGTGAAAAGTAATTTCTTACAGATGACTAGACAACAAATGAAGAATTCGGGAAAAATATTAAAGAAAAATTGTATGAACAAGAATCAAGTGACTGAAGGTAGGCACACGAACATTATAATCAAAACTAACTTTCTTGAAGAAAACAATACCATGTAAGGCACTAATCATGAGTTTTTTTTTTCAGACCAAATAGGTAGCATAGACAAAGGAAAATTTATAGAAGATAAGAAAGTTATGTGCTATATAGCTTGTATCTACGAAATGACGAATGTGGTAAGTAAATTAAACAATTCAAATGCTAATGACGGTGTACAAGCTGGACACACGTCTTTCTTCCTACTATAAATATTTTTTTTACTGTTTTGTGATTTTTTCAACAGTTAGATTTAATAGCAAACTTTGACTTTGCAATAAGTGAATTCATTTCTGTCAATTTCTGATTTTTATTAAGAATTTCTGATTCTTCATTAGTAAGGTCCTTACGGGAAGTTATTAAAGACATTTCAATCTTTTATTCTCTTTTCCATATTGCCTATAATAAATACTGATTATTGATTGCAGATAAAGAACAATAAATTAAGTTATGAAGCTTCCATTCGACAAATCGACCTCATGTATCCAGCGGATTTAAAGGCCTCTGCGAAGGCTGCTGTCGAGAATTGCAAAGATGTTCGTAAGTGAAAATTTAACAAATTAATTTTTGACGTGTATCAAGTGTTGAATTACCTATTTGGTTATGAACTCAAAGGGGACGCCGAATGAATACTGCTCTGAGCATTTCAGTTGCTCATAAAGTTATGTTTTATGCCCTCTATGCAGACATAGAGGGCATGAAACATAACATAATATGACGTAGGTACCCATATTACTCCTATAACAGAAATTACAGATATCTATCTATTTTATTAGTTTTATTGCTTTTAATGAATGATTTTAAAAACATAGAATATTTTTATAGAATTCGTTGCTTTGCCTATTTACTTCATCGTTCCGATTCCAATCTCTCATGTTCGTTCCTCATCTAGCAGTAATACTTTATAACAATTAATCTATACTAATATAATAACGCTGAAGAGTTGTTTGGCTGTTTGTTTGTTTAAACGCGCTAATCTCTGAAACTATTAGTCGGATTGGAAAAAGTATTATATATTCATGAGGAATAACATAAGCTATACGTAACTAACATCACACCACGAAAGCAAAGCAGTAACCAAATAGGTAACTAAACGCGGTTTAAACCGCGACGTATAGCTAGTAATGTTATAAATTATTAACATCACGACATCGTCGGCAATTAAAGAAAAACCGTTTTCAATAATTTAATATTTCAGAAAAGAAATACAAGGACATCTGCGAAGTTTCGTTTTATGCGGCGAAATGCATGTACGAGTTCAATCCAGCAGATTTTATATTTGCATGATTTCAGATTACATCCCTCTTTAATTTAAATGTGTTTTATTTTAATGTAACCAATTATTTTCTAATATATTAATACCTTATTAAATAAGCCTTACTTACCTTTACATTATGTAACTAAGGTGGTTGTGAATTTAACCCGTGGTTTGAAAAGAAGGAGAAGAGAGAGACTAAGATAATAAGGATTGTGTAAATGATGATATTGAGACGACAGACGGAAGGAAGAATAGAAGAGAAACATTTATCATCAAGGTAACATGGGGTAAGGACAGAAAAACTATTAAAACGATGGAAACTGAAGAATAATCAACAATTTCGGCGAATGTTTTAATTTGGATCGCCTAAAGTTTCTAAAATAATAATCAGGAAAATAAGTTCAAAATAATGGGGTAATAAATAATGATGATGTGAATGTCATCATCAGACTTACTCAAACAAAAGTTCATTACATTTGTACGTAGTAACAGTATTAAAATAAATCACATGTATTATTTTTTCAAGAATGCTTTTTTTTTGTTGGATCGCTGTGATTGCATCCAAGGCCATCCGACTTGATGTGTAGTCACGATTGCCGGCGAGATTAATGATGTGGATGCTGGACACTGTAAAAGTATGGTCGTTGATTATAGTAGGTACTTATACATAACTCATTATTGATACAAAAAAAGTACGTAATTTGACCGCATGGAGATGGTCGCTCAGATCAGGTAGTACGAAGGGGAATAATATGGGTACCTTAGGGCTCAACATTAGGTCCGTTCCTCTTTAAACCCCACTGTCCTAGAAAAGAAAGAAAACTGATTATTTTATCTAAATATGAGCAAAACGCAAACGCGAGCAAACGCGGCCCTTGAGGCGGTTTAGAAACTCTGACACTAGGGTGTGTGGGGTCGTAAGACCTTACTGCCCACACGATAAAGATGAAGAAGAGCAAAACGCATAAACATATTTTATACGACTAGTAATATCATAATTTTCAGTTTCGGCTTTAACTAGCTGAATTATGGTTGAGCAATAATTATAGTGAAGGCCAAAACTTTTTGGCTATGATCAGACGTCGAGTTAAAAAAACTGTCAAATATATTAAATTTGAATACAGTGGTTGCCTTCTTATTTCTCCCTGTTTGTAATGTACTCTATTCTCTTTTTATCTATGCTTTATCTATGCTTTATAAAGGTACGGATCCCTCAGATATTTCAAAGTGACACCTAACTTGAAAAGTGCAATGTCACGTTTCCATGTAGGTATGAAACACTAAATGGCAACTGCAAGTCTATTATTTTTAATAATTAGGAGGTAGCTACCAACTGCGTTATCAGTGCGGTACGGTAGCAATTATTTGTGGCTTTGCCTGCTTGAAAGAGGGCTTAGGGCTGTATGCATTTTGAAAATATGCTTCACGCCTTTTTCTTCAAAGGTAGGTTTATTAGAACCACAATTTGTGAGGGCAAGCCAAGTTATCAACAGGGTATATATAGTTCCTAAATCCACTAAAGTGGTCTCACTGAAAAACCCAACACAATTATGCTCGATTTTGGAAATAAATCGCATAATAATAACAGCCGTACGTGATGATTACACCAATAGGCAGCGAGGCGTTACATGACGTGTAAATCATGTTAATCCCCAGGATAATAGGCAACACTACTAACTTCTACGTATGAAGATGCCCCGATCCCTTTAAAAATGTATGAAGAAAATACCAGTCAGAACGTATCATGTGACGATTGAAATTAGGTTCACTTTAGTGTGAAATTAATCGAAGCGCGTACTATTGGATGTTCATTTTGTGTTTGAAGGATGCAGTTTTTTTTCAGATAGAAAGCGAAAGCATTGTGTACGACTAGAATGATGTAGAAGAAGGCACACCTGAAAGAGCTCCATATTGTCTACTAAATTAATAAAGCCTAAGAAAAGTTTAAACAATCCCAAAAGGGGGTTTACTTTTAAATTGAACGATTTCTGTGTAAATAAGACAGCGAGAGAGACGAGTTGATTGATTGCTTACTTTACCTACTGTTCCGGGGACAACAAAAAACATCGAGCAACTGTAACTCAAGTGCATAATATTTGTGTTAATATGATTACAATTATCTTCTTGGCTTTTATATAACGTTACCTTGGCAGTATTTTTTGTATAAACTGTTCACACTAAATGACCTTTGACAAAGTAGTTTGAAAGGTTTAACAACATGATACTACCAGCCTACTACAGCTATTAGTGTAAAAATACTTCTGAAACTTGAAGGTTTGTTAAAAAAAACGTAAGTATAGCCTTACAGACCTCGCTAATACTCGTAATGTTGTCTGGTGTCATTAGTAGGAACTATTTTTTTAAATAAAATCTATCTATTTTATGTAATTGTATGTTTTATGATATGAAAACAGGGATAGCTGACGTGGCTCAAAAGGTTGCTCAACTTAAATAGGACTGGGCAGAACGGTGGGCCCAAATAGCGCAGAACTGGTGCCCTGAAACTGGGAGTCGGGGCCGAGGCAGGCCACGAAGGAGATGGCGGGACGAACTGGATGGATTTCTCCAAAACTGGAGGGATGAGGCACTGAATCGGAAAGGATGGAAGGAGGCCTTTGCCCAGGAGTGGGACAGAATAGGCTAACAAAAAAAAAATGTTTTATGAGCTCAGCTGCACACACAAAGATTAACCAAAATGGAACATTAATCTTACTATGATGTTTGTTACTCAATCACGCCAGAATGGCTGAACGGATCTGAATGAATTTTGGCACAGAGATAGATTATAATCTGGAAAAGCACATAGGTTACTTTTTATCCCGAAAAAAAAATGGATAGTAGGTACCCGTGGGATAATTATTTTAGAACTTCTGGCAAAACTCTAAAATCGCACACGCAGACGAATTCCCCTAGCACGAGCGTTTTGACGTAAAAGTATTGGCTTCGAGTCGATTTTTGCATTGAAAACACGATTATCATAAATAATATTTTGGTTTAATTGTATGCGACCAGCACAAATAGAATACTTATATACCTACATGTTGTTTTACGCCCGAAATTAATAATCAATCCTGATCCAAAATTTGCCATCTAGGATTGGTATTTCAATCCATTTTTTGGTGGAAGCCTGCCAATAACCAATCGATGGATTGAGTTTATAATCTTTAGAATCAATCGATCTCTGAGAGGGCGGATCATAGAATATAGATTGCACTCTGTTCGAAAATGACAGTTTGCACATGTTAATAACCAATCTGACAATTTTGACATTTGGTTCGATCGGTATAAACAATCTCCGATTGCAATCCGAGGAATTCCTGGGATTTCAAGGATTACATAAACTTCGTAGATACTTTAACAGCGTTAAAGTAATTTTTAAAAAGAAAATGTCTCTACCGATATTTTCTAGTGATAGTGATGACAGTGATTTGGAGGCGCTAGCTCAGTTATCTGATTGGGATACTGATAGCGACGCCGAGTATAGACACCGCGCTGCTACACGAAGAATCAGAAGGGTGAACTACATGCAGAGTCTAGAAGATGCCAAATTCACCTTTAGATTTAGGTTATCTAAACCTGCATTCCAGTCGCTATTAGATAAATTGATGCCGTTTGTCCGTGTCACTTCCACAAGGTAAATAATATTTGGGATTACATCGTCATTGTACATAATGCAAAACTACAAACTAAAGTGCCTAGTATACTTCCAAACGATGTCATACATAACCTTATTTAACTAGTAGGTTGGTTTTTAATTTTTCAGAAACAATGGGGTTTCACCACTCCATCAACTTTTGTTAACCTTACGGTTCTATGCCTTGGGCACAATGCTGATTTCTGTAGCTGACTTTGTTGGGGTCTCTACATCAACAGCAGGCAGAATAGTTGGTGATATATCATCAGCAATTGCCAACTTATATGATGAATATGTTGTTGTACACCAACAAAGCTCAGAGAAATTCTACCAAATTGGAGGATTTCCTCAAGTTCTTGCTGCAATTGATTGCACTCATATACGAATCCAATCACTTTTAATTTACTACAAAAATTTACTACAAACATTATTCTGAACAATTTGTTAAATCGTTTTGTAAATAGTTTGTTTTAAAAACAAACAAAGTTAATATGTGTACAATCAAACATTTTACATAAAACGGAACGGTCAGGAGGGAAAAGATCACGGCACAGACCGCTTGCAATCTGCCGTCAAAAAAGAATCGAGATTGCAGATTTATGTTATTGGCAAGCAGATAGGAGATCGATCGGACGATATACAGCAATCCAAGATTGCTTTGAGTCATGGATTGGAGATACATTATTAATTTCGGGCGTTAATGGTTGTTTCCCCGCGGTACGACTTTCTACCAAGTGCTATAGTAGGTACTGTAGTGTACTATAGTAATAACTACAATTGGGTTACTTAAAAAAAAATGTTTTTGGTTTTCAAATAGTTAAATAAAATCATTATAATTTCGAGGCCGTATTCGAGTTTTGTTTACACAATTGCTAATCTGCCTTTAAAAGAAAAGATCAACCATTCTTCACCGTGTATAAACCAATCGACATTTTAATAAAGTTTTCAAACTAAATAATAATTATGTGCGATATTATTTCAAATTAACTTTGCGCGCTCTTGCTAAAACATCTGTGCGTTCAGTATGACGTTAGCCATGCAACTGAGTACAGTGTGGTGTGGGAAGTATTTATGTACTTATTCGTATGTAATTATAGTCAGACGTGGTTCGTATTGTATAATAACTAGCTATACCTCGCTGTTTCACCCGCGTTAAGTTACGTATGATAACTGCTTCACTCGTAGAGATGTTATATAACCTAGGCTTTCTCGATAAACGAGCTATAACAAATAACAAAAGATTTTTTAGGCCCTTGAGGCGGTTTAGAAACTCTGACACTAGGGTGTGTGGGGTCGTAAGACCTCACTGCCCACACGATAAAGAAAGAAAGAAGAAAGAACAAAAGATTTTTTATTTCAAACAAACTTTTCAGCTTCATAATATTAGTATCGATGATTCACTGTCATGGTATACTCTAATATTGCAAACAAGACTATTAATTGGTTGCGGGGATCGAGCTACAGATGGTATTATGGAAAACGACCGCTAATCGATCTACATAGTTTTTGTAAGTTCTTATAATAGATTTAAAACAAGTTAAATTAAAGCTTGTTAAAATAAGAGATTTCCACCATGTATTGATCAACGTTTTGTAGTTCAGGCTTTAATCGTTCGCTAAGTGCGGAGACTTGTGGCCGTGAAATTATGCCTCAAGATCATTCAGTCTGTTGTAGGATATGCTTTTTTTAATAAAAAAAAATAATTCTTTAATTGATAAATACTACGTACAGTGTATCTAATAATATGTAGGCAATCAAGGTAGATGATAGGTATCTCTTTGTTATCGCGACGCGTTGTGTGAAAAATTCAGTAAATGGTCATGATGGTGAGACATAACAGGAACTACACTATAATTATAATATCTCGTGTAGGTTGTCTTAATTGGGCACTATACTAAACGCCCGGCTACACCGAACCCGACAAATTGCGCCCGAGGTTGCGGGTACGGTTGCGGGTGCGGTTGCAGGCGTGGTTGCGGTTAAATACTGCAGTAGTATTTTGGTCCACAACAGCGCGGGCACCTTTTAGCAGTAGTTATTAGCAATTGTATATCGAATATACGAAATCAATCAGATCAGTTTCTATCATGTAGTATTAGGTACTATACAAACCAATATTAAGCTGGCCAAAAAAGGGGAAAAATGATGAGATTAGATTAAAACGTTTTTAATTACGAGAAATTGCCTTTTAAGTTTAATTAGTCGCTCAAATACTTCAATATGTATTGAATTAAGTAGGTACTAATATCTAGATCAGTTTCCCGTTTCTGATACAGTGACTGCCCTGCATTACGTGACCCTTTTTAGGACGAAGTAGAGAGAAAGATGGGTCATGTAATGTAGGACACTGACTGTACCTATTCATTGAAAAATTAGAAGTTTTTTTATATAACAAAATATGATGGGACTACGTTGTATGCGGAGCGTGAGGTCGACAAAGAGCTTCAAAATCAGCAGTTATATTTTCATCATTGATATTTTATGATAATGTTCTTTTAAATACACAAAATGCGTTTATCATCGTTTGTAAAACATGCTTTGAATAAGGTGTGAAGTATTTTTTAATGATAAAATTGACATAATTATCTCGCTAAGATTAACGTGCGTTTTATATAAATGTCGCAGTTGACACATTAGACACTAGACAAGTATAAAAAATCGGTGAAGTACTTAGTTTATTTGTTGAGGGGTTTTTTTTCTGTAATAAATAATGGTTGTTAACGTTCGCCTATCGTTTGTGGCTGTGCTGCTTTGTTTGGGGTGCACTTATGTAAGTCCTTATAATCTTAAATAAAAAAAATAAAGAAAAATATATTAAAGTTTCTTGAAGGGTACCCTGCCCCACTAGTCTTTAAATTCTATTCTATTTTTAGCTAGACTCGGCCATGATTCGCTGTGGATTTGATAAAAGTAAATAAATACACTTTTCTCTTAAAATCGTCGTGTAAAAATCAAGTCAATTCAATCAATTTTACTACTTTTCCAGTTTATCGAACGCAAACATATGAATGTAATAATAATAATACTGTAGTGAAAAAAAAAACAGTTTATCTAGAAACAAATAAAGACCTTAATAGTGATGTCGAACTAACGATTACGTTATAAATAATTTGTATTTCAGGCTTTATCCCCAGAAGACGAGTCCAGTCTACGAGAAGCGTTGCATCCATTTGTGCTAGAATGTGCGGAAGAATTTGGAATATCCGAAGAGCAATTTGAAGAAGCAAAGAAGAAAAACAATGCTAAGAATATTGATCCTTGTTTCATGAGCTGTTTCATGAAGAAGTCTGAATTTGTAAGTAGAAAAACAAGAATTTTTAAAAACAGAATTCATGACTTGGATAGCCCGTGGAATCCATTTTAAATATTTTCAGGCACTTAAGTAATAGTACGTCAATTCAGCTGTTCGGGTCTGTGAAGTACGTAGAAAGGACTAGAAACTCGTATTCTATTTTTATAATATTTAGATAGGTACACTTATGAATATTCTGTCCAATACTGCAAAACCACGCTTAGAATCTTGCTTAACGCAGTTTTTTACATGTCCTAACTTATTTATGTAAATTATATTATAAATATAACATCAAACCTAAGACTGAATAAAAGAGTTAAACACTTGCATTACAAAGTATTATTTATTATCATCAAGTATTCAGGAATGTTAAAAAAAAATAGGTGTGAAGAAAAACGATAAGACGAGATACAGGTAAGCATTTTACCTTTTTTTAAATTTCAGTTTGACAGCGAAGGGAAGCTTGATGTTGAGAAGACCATTTCATTTGTCAAGTCCCATTTGAAGAGTGAGTCGGCTGTCAAGTTCTTCGAAACAGTTGGAGAAGAATGTGTTAAAGGTCAGGGGGAAAACCTTCACATTCTAATCTGTCCGAATCGCCAAGAATGCCTCTAATTTACCAATATTTAGATGATTATCGCTGAGATGAGACTGTGACTAGATTTTGAACGTTTTTAATTAAGAGAATTGGCCTTCAGTAGTTAAGTAAGGGCTATTAAGTAGGTTATCTCTGCCTTGTTGATCTTTCGTGCGTAAAGCATAGACTTATGGAGAGGAAAACTTTATATTTCAAAATTGTATTGAAATGCAAGCTCCCGTGATTTTGTTCGTGTCGATGTCAGTATGCCACCACCATACCTAAAGCAATGCTTGTGGCACTTGGAAATAGTATAACTTTCTATTAGTGAAATAATTTTAATTGGATTACATAGTATTTTTAGAGATTACTAACAATTAAACAATCAAACTACCTTTACCTTTTAACAATAAACATAACATCACTCCTACTGTAACTCCGAAGGCTTAGGCAGAGGTGTAACCATTAGTACACCCACAAATAACGCACTAAATTACGCATTATATTATACTGATGCTATTTGTTTATTTAAATATTTATCATTATTTATTTACGAGCATTTTCTTATTGCAGTGAATGACGAAGAAGTCAGTGACGGAGACAAAGGATGCGAAAGAGCGAAACTTCTGTTTGGCTGTGTGCGAGAACTGAAGAAAAAAGTTAGTATAAAGTTATAATGGAGATAAAAAATTTTACGACTCTGGATTAATTTTGAACCGACCTCTAAAAAATAAAACCTTCATCAATCAATCAGTTTGACCCGTGTACCCTTTTTTTCTTCTTTTTTTTTGTCTACTTTTGTTGCAACTTACCAAGTGGTTGAAGTAAAAAGGTAAGTACACAGAAGACTACAAAATTTTGTAGTAATAAATAGTAGTAAAAATAATAAATAAAGTCCTAAAATAAACGTCGTTTTTCCATACTTACGAGAGTTCCAAAATAGTTAACTAATAGACCAATTTCTCTGAATTGCGGGATTTTTTTTGAATCAAAAGTCTATTTCATTCTAAACCCACACCTGAAGGTAACTATGTATTCAATCATCTGATACCTGGGTTTAATATAACTTTGTTTTCATTTTCAGATGGCTGAATGATACAAGACATAAATAGATTGACTATACATCTCTGCCTGACTCCTAACATGGACCGATTCCGAATTTATTACTTTTTTTTTGCTAATTAAATAAAATACTTTGATTACACGGCTTGTCGTGTTCGTTTGTATTCAGTGTTAATAAATAATAATGATGACAGCTTGCTATATTTATTTATTTCCTCTTAGATTTGGGTGTAGAAAGACAATATTATACCAGCCTATTGCAGAGGCATAGGCTTCTTCTCGTACAGAGAAGGCATGAGCATTTGACGAATTCAGACTTACTACTTATTAGTCTAGGTCTCCTAACGATGTTTTCTTACGCCGATGTCAGACATGTCTAAGATAGAAAGTACATTTATTGTAAAAGTCACATAATTGGTACTAGCTATCCCGGTATCGACCAATAGTTACATGTTCTTCCTATCATTATCATCGTTTTTTTTGTTCTGAACCATATCAGGGCACCTTCTGGTTACGAAGATATTGAAGGCCATAGTTCCAATTTCGTTTAATATTTTTTTCGAAAATAAATTTAAATGTTTTAACTAAACACATTTAAAAATAAACTATAATTTTTACTTAGCATGCCAACGCGACTACTATCAGCAATGCTGAACCATTGTATTATTTGCATAATAATATGTAGTGTACTTTATTGACGAGCGTGTTTAAAGCCTACAAATCAGTACCTAAGCACAGAGAAGAAAAACATGACTTGTATTCATGTTTTTCTTAAACTTTTTCTTTAAAGACCTGCTTTCAAATATGATAACCTTCCTACTTACAACATTGTGTGGGCATATGTGGGTGTACGTGTGTTTGTGTCACGTTTTTATCCGCGACGCACAAACACTGCGTGCACCTTGTAATTAATGTAACAACGGTTTTATATCTAACCTGTAATTTGTTGTGTATTCGTTCAATAGGTCTTATAGTGGAAATGACAGCATGTAACACGTATTCTCTGAACTTGTTACGATAAGTATCATTCCATTTGACACCATGTTATCTACCATCAGTTCAGTTGTTAAGCTCTTAGAGATACAAGTACCTAATCCTTCTAGTATTTAACTATTTACGTACTACGAACTTTTGGTAAACCTACCTCTTTTTAGGAGAAATTTTCGAAATATAACCCCCGGGTTTCTTGGAAGAAAAAAAATATTTGATTTATGTTTATAGGTACGCACGTATGTCTATAATTTGATAATAATATAAATTTTTGTGAGACACTGGAGGTTAGAAACGGTGCTACAAGAATTAAGTCTAGACTGTTGGTCGTCGAGAGAAAATAAAGAAGATGTCATCGTGATTCTAATTAAAATTAGAATAGTGAATCATTTCCTGTATATTTTTTTACTAAAGGCTAAAGGCGCATAATTGTACGAAGTCAGGTTCTCTGCTGTCAATAAGCGAGAATGTCCATGCGAGACGCGAAGATAAATCGTTTCAATGCACGCTTATCTTATTAGACACTCTATACAACCTAATTAATATCCTTTTTTATTGTCATTGGATGGCAAAAAAACCGACGGCACACCGTGTGTTCATCGCTGCCTATTTTTATTATCTAATTTTATGGATCAGCTGTTTTTTTTTATATAATTAAAATTCAGGTTGTATGTATATCTCTGGAAGTACAGGTCCGATTATAAAAATTCTTTCAATATATTATTTTATTTGCAATATTAGAGGACTCGTAGTTGCGTTCTCATCCCAGAAACAAAGTTAAAATTGTATCATTGTCATTGTGCCTGTAATTATACCGGCATCAATACCCTTCAAATCGGAACACACCAACGCTGTGAAATAGGAGCGTCTGAAATAGGTATGATGATAGTACTTCCCCGGCCGAGCTCCTTCACAAAGAGCTCTATTATTACTATAACATACTACGATTTTAGATTATTTTGTAAAGATGAACCCAGTTCCGATTTTATAAGACGGTATTACAATCATGGGGTAATTAATAAAGAGATTGAATCTTAGTACTTATTTTTAAAACAATGTTTTTATAACATTTTTACTTAGCGACATATATGGTAATGCCACTTCTGCCAACTGGATACTGAACCATTGAAATTATTTTCACAGATCGTTATATTTCATTGTTGGATAAATTATATATGTTGTATTCAATGTATGTTATTACGAAAATTAATAATTAGCCTGCTAACGTAGCCTGGTGATGTCCCATTGTGTGTTCGTATAATAGAAAGAGGAAGTAGCAAATGATCGCAATGTATTGTGTTGGTGCACGTTATTACCATGTTTATTTTATTTAAAAATAGGGTTCCGTAGACCGGACAAAATCTTTTTATTTCTTTTCAGGATATATTCTTACTTGTGCTTGTGTAGCTATCTCATCATAACATCATGCCTGTAATCCCCGAAGGGTTAGGCAGAGGTGTACCCATTAGTAGTACAGTACCCGGCGATACATATTGCACATCGACCTTTATCGTATTTCGTATTTTATACAAAGAATAAAAAGAATAAATATCAAAAGAAGCAAATCATAATTGTTTTAACAGCTCCTAATAGATACCGGACAGTTTGTATTTCGTGCGACAGAGATAACGCTCTACGAAGCCGAAATTAGCCGATTGTCTCTTTACAAAGGTCGATGTACAATATTTATCGCCCGGTACACCCATATTTCGCCAGTTATATTTAATTTCCTTGTAATAGGGGGCGAGACCAACCCTTCAGGGATTATAGGCGTGATGTTATAATATGTTATGTGGATAATCATCAAATGACTTCTCCCGCTCAGGGCGGAGTGGAAGGGAGTGTCAGATTCTTAAAACCCATCGGTGTTCCTCCTAATTCCCTATGCGTTCCAGGGCCACAGTAACTCTTCCAAACAAAATCCGCAACTCTGGCGGACCCCGTCTTCTATGCTGACATCTCTTTGAGGCGCGTGGAATACAATGCGCCGCCGGCATCGGTCTCGTTCTAATCGGACGGCGAGCCCTGCTTGCACCACCTGGATTACATTAAGGGAGAAAATAAAGAAAATTGGAAAGATTTGACTGCTATTCATTTTCATAATTTTCTACATACAAAATCGTAGCTTATCGATCTGGTTCGAACTTGACATGTATGGTACATTTTCCTGTTTTGTTGTAATGGGTGTAAAATATAAAATATAAAAAAATATAATTATCTCACCATAAAATTACCGAACCGCCCATGTAATAATAGTCCCTCACGAGCTCAAACATATAAAAAAGGAAGCGTCAAGTTTAGGAACAAATTGTCTTTTGTCGTTTTCAAAATGGTGAAGTTCAGTGTTGTGTGCTTATATTTTGCTGTGGTGGCTGTTAATTTTTGGAATGTTAATGTGAGTAATGCAATAATAATGTGATGTTATGTTTATGCAATAGTCTGTAAAAAAAGTAGTAGTCTGTGAAAAATTAAAAAAAAAACTTCTGTCTTATTCTCTTGAGTTTTTTCAATTGGAAATTGATAGAATCAGGGAGTAGTTAGTTGATGAAAATAAAAAAAGGACAAATCTTAATACACACATCAAAAGTGTCTAGGGATCAACATCCCTAATCAATGTTAGGGATGTTGATCCCTAGACACTTTTGATGTGTATATATATAAATTACGCGTCACGTTGTTTGTCCGGGCTAGTCAAGCATTTTTTATGAAATATGGCTTACTGTGTGTAATTTTGTCAACCTTAAAAGATAGGATAGTTTTTATCTCGATTATTGACCTCAATATCTTTACTTACTTCAAGCCACAGCAACGCGTGGTCGAGTCAGCTAGTAGAATATGAAATTAAAATTCATGTCAAAATTCACGATTTTCAAATAATGAAAAGTGTATCGTGCGTTACCTACTTGCTTACTTTTGTATTCATGTGTGGTATGCAAGTTCTGAAGGCAGACTTATTCGAGTCTTTTTAAGTAAACTAATTCTTTATTAATGCAATTTTAGTGCATAACCGACGAAGAAAAAAAGGCTTTCATAGAGGCAATTAAACCTATCGCAGAGGGATGTGCATCTGACTGTGGCCTCACTGAAGAAGATTACAAGAAACATGACAAAGGCGACGATGATATGGACCCGTGTTTTAAGAAATGCTTACTACAGGAACTAAGACTTGTAAGTATTACCGACAACTACTGAAGACCAAGCAAATAAACGTTTTGCTGCTTGTGAACCGGGGTGCAGAGTAAGTGGTAAATTAAGTAGCAAGTACGAGTATTACCTGTCAGATTGTCGCTGACACCAATAAAATTTAATGCCGTTGAAAAAATAGTACCCGATACTTGAGCAGAAAATAATAGATGCTTTCTTTACTTATAACTTTTGTAAAACCTGCAAAGTTAACCCATTTTTCTAACAGTATTACACTGATTTTTTTAAAAGCATCAATGTTCCTAATTTTCCTGTTATAGACATCTTGTAACGTGGGCATAGATCGATATGGAAAAACAGAATTTAAAAAAAAATATATATATTCATATTAATTTATTGCATAACATAATTGTGTATAAGGATGTTTAAAGCTAAAGTACAGTGAAGAATTGGAATAGTGAGGAATTAAATCATAATTACATAAGGAGTGAGACAGAGAGATCAATGGATTAAGTAATTCAAATAAAAATGTAATACGTACTTATTAAAATACATATTTTTCTAGCTGGATGAAAATGGAAAATACGATCCTAAGTTATTACGTGAATCGATTTCGGATTACACAGGAGATAAAGATCAAGCTACGAAAGTTCAAGACCAATTAGATAGCTGCTTTGATGGTAAATGTGTTATTATTATTATTTCTTAATTAATTTGATTTTGATACTTTCGTTCTATAAATATCTACTGAAATCGGAATATTATGCTACCTACCCTGTAACTAATTTCCTATAAAATTGTGATGTCGAACTGTTAGAGGCTAACATGATGCTAGTTATCTTACTATTGTTACTGTATTTACGAATTTTAAAGGTTGGTAGATTGTAGTCAGTTTAAAAAAAGATGGGTTGCTTGACACAAATGTCAAATATATTAGAAGCCAAGACTTACTTATTCGATCATCGATTGTTTATCCAACAAAAATGAACGAATTATAGAAAGTTACGTAAGTTCTTTTTCTTTAATAGCCAACGGAGACAATGCTGGTGATGATGAAGAATCTCAGATGAAGCGGGTTGACGTTTTGTTCAAATGCCTTAAGGAAATCAAAGAAGTAAGAATTTTCTAAAGTATTGATTTGCTTTAATTAAAGGCATGACTGGGGAACACACTGCATTTTTATACTTTACAAACGTCAGTATTCATTTTGTTTTGTTAAAGATTGCAAGTCGTAAGTAATTATAACAATGATTATAATGTAAATTCAAATATCTCACCTTTATATTTTCTGTTTTCAGTAACCTTTTCAACGTGAGCCGAGTCTATCTACAAGAATTACTTCAGTATGAATATCTTAATTATCATTTATTTTCTTATAAATAAATATTGTTTTGCCGAAGTTTTTTTATCAATGTTATAAACACTGTCAACTTACAAAGGGATCATTGAAATTAAACTAAATCAAAATAATAGACGATCTTTTTGTATAACCGACAAATACCTATACGTATAAGTACATTGATAAAGTATCAATGAATAAGGCATATGATTTAAGTACCTTTAGGTATAGATGATTTCACAGCTCCAAATGAATTGCCAAAAACCTGTAAACAGTTTAAACATTAAACTAATTCGTTATACCGTCGAATCGGATTGTAATTGTAACCAGCTTAGTATTGAGTTCAATTGTTCAAACTTAGGGCGAACTTCCGCTCTTAAATCGAAGGTTGAGGTGTGCCAAAATACTCATTCAAACAGTTTAGCTATTTCATCATTGTATTTTAAATCTATTTGATATAAAAGAGAAACACAAATCTGGTAGTCAATTGTGTTCAGGTTTAGCTACATTTCAGTACGAAATCAGTGTTTCAAGTTTTATTATTGCTAGATATTATTATCCACTATATCAATGTAAATACTAGTCCTCCATTACACCTGTCTGTTTGTCCTGGGTTATATTGGAAAACGCTTAGTACATTTTTTCTGGTTTTCACAAAAAATTGCTTCTGAGATTAGAAAAAATTCATCAGTATCTAACTACCTTATTATGAATCCCTCAATGGACTTAATCCGTATTGGTTATGTAATGTTATTTTGGTTCTTAATAAAACATGTTGCAGTAAGTAATTACTTATTTTTTTTGTCTCTATCAAAATTCCGCTGGTTGGTTTTTTTGTATCGTATTTAGATTTCTTTACACAGCTACTTTGTTTTCTTCCAGGCAATATCGGACGCCCAAAAGTCTGGTATACAAAGAGAGTTGGTGACTGTAGGTATCCAATGTATAAAAGATCATCCTCTGTCATTGTCAGATATAAGGGCTTTAAAAAACAAAATGGTTCCCAACGGGAACGATCCAAAATGCTTCATAGCTTGTTTGTTCAAGAAAATTGGAGTGGTAAGTATCTAATTGAAGAGTTGTAATACAAGACGTAAATCTATACTTTTATATAATAAAACTGTAGAGTTTTTTGTTAATTTGTTTGTTTAAACGCTTAAATCTCTAGAACTCCTAGTCCGATTGGAAAAAATATTTTTATATATGATAACTTGATTCATGCGAAATAGTAAAGACTATATAACATCACGCTAAGACCCGAGCGGACCCGGAGCGGACCCGGACCCGGAGCGGAGCAATAACCAAAGGCGTAACTTAACACTGGTGAAAAAAACCGCGCGGACGAAGTTGCGGGCAGAAGCTAGGAAATAATAAATTTTCTAGACTGAATTTTGGTTTCGACAGCCAATCCTAATAGATACTAGCTAAGTTCTTTTACTATGGTTGGTTTGTAATGTTCCAGATGGACAACATGGGAATGATATCGCCCGGCAAAGCACGAGAGAATGCCGAAAAAGTGTTCAAAGGAAGTAACGAACATCTAAAGAATGTCGATGAAATTATGGAGAAGTGTTCAGCAGGTAACAAATATTTATTTATTTATTTAATGACTACACTAAGATTATGGATAATGTAACGTGTGCACAAATTATATCAATAAATGCCATTACATACATCAGTCGATAATCACCAATTCATGAGAATGTCGGACATTCAATGTCAAATACCTTTGCTATTGTTATTTATAAATATTGAACAAATGATTAATAACACAAATAGGTACATAATATTTTTAATAAATATTTATTAGCTAATGCCGCAAGAATCCCTTAGGAAGTATTTCTTAGATCTGAGGCTTTAATATAAAGAATTCATCTATTTCTGAGTTAAAGATGGATAACAGATTTATGTATGATGCCAATACTCAAATGTTTTTATTGCTTTTTGTCCTTAATAGGAAGCTATGAATGACAAGATGATTACCGGTTAATTACTATGGGTGCAATTTTTGTATATTTAGGAATGATCGCATTCTAATCTCAGTTTTATTATGTCAATCATACCTTGAATTTACCTTCTTAGTTTATTTCCACAAGTTCTTTATTTTTGATAAATTCATGACAATAATGGTCACTATGATGGGATTGTAGCTAGATTTTGAATGATTTTTATTACGGGAATTGGCCTTCTGTTTGAGAGTCCTAAGTATATGGATGTTTGTTTGGTATAAGATGTGATGTCTAACAATAGAAAGACAAGACTAGACATTTAACAAAATCTTGTCTTGTTAATATGCAGAAAGCTTAGAATTTACCCACTTTCTAAAACCAGTAATACTCATAGAGATATTTTTAATTGTTATCTGTTTGTTTTGCAGTGAATCGTCAGAGTACGACCGATGGGAAAAAAGGTTGTGATAGAGCAAAACTTGCATTTGGATGTTTTACTGAAAATGCTCCTAAAGTAAGTTGTTTTGAAAGTAATAGTGGCTAGTAGACTTATGACGGACGGAACGTAACCAAAACTTTCACCACGGATTTAGTACATGCTTCCCCCTACCCTAAGCGATAAAAAAATGTCATCGGTTACGGTTACTAAAAATAATCAGCTGTTTTAGCTGTAGCTCTTTGGCAGGCCTGCGTTCAGCAGTGGACGGCAATATGATGATGATATTGATAATGAATCTGCTGCTCCATAAAAAACGCAACACCTACACGCTCAAACTGTAGGGAACAGCTGGTTATTGTTTAACCGGCAGAAAATGTTAACGCTCAAAGGGCCTACTGCCAACTCTTAAAACAGTACCATTTTAATATTACTTTGTCATTTCCTTTGTTAGATTTTCAATTCTCGGCGCTGCACTGAGCGTTGAAAGTCCAACAGTGCGCGAGGCTAAATAATATTACAATATTATTGTTTTAAGAGATGGGGGTTTTAAGAGATTCTAGACATGTCTAGAATCATGTACTGAATCCAAGGTTCTAGTTTTCGTCACGATGTCGCTTCCACCCCGTATTAATTTATCATTAGAATGCTTAGCTTTCAGACAAGATAGTCAAAAAACTGGTCCTTACAGTCTTTAGACGAAACCTGTCATAGTTTTTTCGAGCTAGATTAAAATCCTTTGTTTTTTACGTCTATCTCCAAAGTTCTTGTGATAATAAATTTTATTCTTGATTTTAATTGTTGGTTTTTGTGTGTGGTTTTTCAGTACGGATTCGATTTTGAATTCTGATAAGTCATCGTTACGAGATGGTTTAGAAAAAGCTGGTGGAATATTTTATGGCGCAGCATTTATTATTAATATTTAAGATTAAAGTGATTTTTTAAATAAATTGTTTAATAACACGTCCGTTTTTAATTTACCTATAGTGAAATGAGGAATAGGATGCCACGGTATACATACATTTATGTTAAAAATCAAGTTTTAAGGCCTATTAAAAGTCTTTTATCCGTAGAAAAAATATAGGGGTTAACCTAGTTTGTATACAACAAATTTTGCAGAAGAAGTGTTCATTTGTGAATCAAAGAGCTAATCTTCTCAAGTCGAATTGATAGGTCTACACTAAGAAATAAGCGAGCTAATGAAGCCTAATTTTCAGAAGAGTACAGACTCTTCAGGAAATTATGTAATGGTGTCAACCTCGCAGCTAAGTCCTGAACCAGCTCAATATAGAATACCATCGACTCCCTAAGATGAAATGAGCTATATTGTCAGTTTTTTCCAATCATCTCTATTTATCTACATTAGTGTACAATGCATCTACTTCACACGTCAACTTATACGATATGCAAAGGTATTCAAGGTCATTGCAGCTGTTTCCTGAATCATAGTGACTAAGCTAAATTAAAAATAGGATAGATAAAAAATGGAAACATCTATTAATTATCTTATAGGTAACTAGTTTATGAATACCAGTTGATTTAGGTACTTACACTTTTTATTGATTCGGTGCTGCCAGAAAGAACTTCGTTAGAATACTAAGCTTGTCTTTTGTTAGCGCCCACCCAGGTGTTAAACGGGTACACTTATATTCTATTTTAGGACTTATTATCATCTAACTAGCCTTTTCTCTGCCATGTTGGGGTCTTCTTCCAGTCTAGCCGGACCGGATACAGCTGAATACCAGTATTTTACATGGAGCGACTGCTTATCTAACCTCCACAATCCAGTCAATGGGCAACACGATACGTTTTGGTAAGACTGGTTGTCAGACTTACCCCTAACGACTGTCAAAAATCGACTTAGGTCGGCGACTTTAGGAAACGGGTTTTAGTCTGTCTCCAGTTTGGTATGTAGGGAAGTTTAAATTATTTTATTTTCTTACTCCTTTGCTGTTGTTCTATTATCATGCGGGTTAAAAGACTGTTACATCATCATGCTGGGATTCTTCGAGCTTCGTTGCTTAGGCGCTTGGCAGGCCATCACCATGGTTCATTCTAGCTTCAAAATGCAATGGTTGGTAAAAGTGTGGCGCGCTGAACCCCAAAAAAACACTTCGATTCCCTCATGTTTTCTTTCTAAAACTTCAGAAGACCAAACCATCAGTAGGTGTTTTTTTGAAATTTGCTGTTTTTATGTTATTAGGCAGTCTGCTACAAAAATATTCACACACACACACAACTATTCCAACCCTTTATCATTCCAATCCATTCCAATTAAAAGCTATTTACTTATTACTTCCAATTAAAGCAATTGGGTAGCTGTTGAAAAGACTTGCTTTTAATCAATGAAAAGTTCTTTTTAAAGAAAACAAGAAGATTTTATTGAATATGAATATATTTTAATTATGAATAAAAATACAATAAATCAGAAAAACTAAATTAATTAAAAAATACAGAGCCGTGTATGTGCTTTAAACTAACTATTAAAATGTCCAATATGTTTGGAACCACCTTTGAGTGAATATAATTCCATGTTCTGCTCTTCTCAAAAGTCGAAGTCAAACCCGAGCTGTAAAAGAAAATTACAATTAATTTATAACACTAGTTTTTGCCTGCGACTTCGTCCGGGTAAATGTCGCGGACGCAGAAGAAGTGGGGGATCAAATAAAAAGTAGCCTATGTTCTTATTCGAATCCCAAGCTACCATTTGGATTAAGATTACCCGATGGATACTTTGCCCAAACAACGAGGAAAACTACATTATGCCAGACCTATATATAGGTACGTGGCGATACTGAGATTTACGTCGAGTAGTAGATGCAGAAATTCTTTACAAGCTAATTGTATGAACAATTTTCTCATGCATAAAGTTTATGAGATGCATCCTTTCTGTGGGAGTGGACAATTACAATCCCCAACCGAACCTATTGCGTGTTAGTGGATGTCAAACGTCCTTGAATTTTAAGTCGTCCTTAAGTTTTAAGGGTAGTGCAATAATCATCGCAATAGTACATACTTGTTCGTAGTTCTTGACAAAGCAGTCATAGGCCAGCTTAGCTCGGTCGCAGCCTTTTTCTCCATCACTCACTTTTTCTTCATTCACTGAAAAAGCAAAAACTTGATAAATGCTGTAAGGTCAACAAAAAATTGAAAGTGATTAACGTGATTTGTAATTATGTTACACACCTTTGGCACAAGTGGTAAGGAATGCTTCAATATTTTTCAATATTTCTTCATCTTCGAACACTTTCTTAGCGTTTTCCAAGGCTGTTATGTGTGACCATGTTCCCTTATCGTCGAACTACAAAAAGAAGTAAATTGTTCAAAAACAAAAAAAAAATACGTTACGACAATATTTTTCTAAACTTATTTTCCAGTTTGGTCAACTACATTCTTAATTCCATGTAAAAAACAATCACGCATCGAATTCAAATAAGATACATAAACATTCTACACCGTTCTATAAAAGCCATAGTCAACACTTTTTTTATCGAATGGTTGCATTTGATTGACGTCATACAAACGGATGAATTTACATGTAAGCTTGAGAAAGAATACAAATCAAAATGCAATTTATTTAGTCTAAAAATAGAAGTATTTTTCATGAGCAATCGTAGACCAAGGGAGATGGGCGTGGCTAACAGCACAAAACTTTGAATAAATTAAACGTAACTAATTTCAACATGGTCGAGTTAATTTACGATATTACGAATTATTAGATTTTACAATTCCACCAATGACGATGAAGCTTAGCGACTGAGCTGATTCTTATTGGTTAATTAATTTGATACAAGTAGATAGACTTGAGTCATTAATGAGATCAAGGTGTCACCTAAAAAAGTAACTAAGTCGTGCAACTGGTATTATTTGTTGTATGGTAATTAGACTAATGATTTACGTGGTTTTGTAGTAGCAAGAATTTCGTTTACAAAAGTGATAAATTGATTTTTTTAATAGCTAGCAATGAATGATAGTACCTACTAGGTGGTAATGAGGAAAACACGCTTGTTTTTTAAAGCTACGGCTAAATACGATTGTTTTGACATAGAAATAGAAGAGAGTAGATTGTTTAAAGCTTACCAGTCCAAGCTTGTTGAAGATGCAGGCTGAGAAACAACCAGCATTTTCGCCCTCAGGAAACACTCTGTTCTTGAAAGAAGCCAGGTCTTCAATTGATAGAGGATATTCTTTAATACATTCAGCACCAACTGCTACAACTTTGGTTTGTATTTGAGTTTTTTGTTCATCAGTGATGGCCTGAAAAGAAAGAACAAGGTTGATAAGTACTATATTATTATGATGGGCTATTATGAAGTTTCATAAAGATTCAAAGAAACCATTAGTTTTAATATTGTATTTGGAAAACATACCAAAACATTTCTCAAGAAAACTGCTAAGATAGCGAAATACACAACACCAGACTTAAACATTTTGAATATTCTTAGGAATAGTTTCTCTATCAAATTCTTTGGATGAATGTGGTGACTGCGATGATGTTTGGTAGATTTATACTAAAACAAAGGAACTTAAATAAAACCAATATCCTGTACAACAGACAGGCCTTCGACACGGAGACAAATCGATTTTTCCTTCATTAAGTGATTACAATAGACATGTAAACAATGATGAAGTGTCAATTGCACGATGACATAGGACAAACAAATGATACGCTTAAACGTCTATCCGCCATTGGAATGCTTGACATCATAAGGACCGGTATCGAAGGATCAGCTTTTGATATCAAATTTGTACCAATATTAGTCATAAATATTTAGAATAGGTATTAGTACATATTCTGCTCTTAATTGACATTGGGCACTAAAATGCGATGAAAAAGCTTATTGTTTGACCGTAGCGATATTTATTCAGGCTGGCCTAGCGGATTGTTATCCCATTACCTGCCAATCTTCAAAAAAATAGTTGAAGTTAGTTCCTTCTCATTCTTGTATTATTTTTCACAATAACTTCTAAAATATTAAATAACCTAAAATCAAAACTCATAAATAAAATAATTATTTTTCTTAATAATATTCTTAGGAACACAGTTAATATTTCTAAAATTTTATCTTTGTGTCTATCTGATGTTAAAATCCTTGAATAAGGTACCAAATGTGAATGAGAAACATACCGACAACATACTACGCAAAACGTAGTTCAGTCATAATTATCTTGGACTAGTAACTAAACTCGATGAAAATTTTATAACTAGGATAAGGGCACTCATAATATCTATATTAGTCAATATTCAAATAACTTAACACCTTAACTGCCACGTCAGGCACATGTGCCTGACGCTAGTGGAGGTTTGACCTTCAACATTTTTGGCCCGGTAGTGAACGTGTTAATGTAAAATTATATGTAACACAAATACTTGTAAACTATGTCTTTTCCAGTTACCATGCTCGCGATGTCAATAATATCCCCGGACTTGTGGACAAGAAATATTATACGTTCATAAATATCGGTAACTATGTGTTATTTTGTTGCGATATCAAAAATTAGCAGTTACTCAGTGATTAACTTATGAATCATGATCATAATTAACACCCAAGACCGGAAAATCAACTTGTAACATACAAAGCATAACACGGTGCATTGCTGTAATTTCCCGTACTTTAGACTTTGTAATGTATATGTATATATACAATGCAATTATCTCGGCTCTATTGTTTTTTAATCCTGTCTTTTTAGTATCTGAGTCTTTTTTTTGTTTTAACAATGGCTATTAGTGTCAGGTCTATTGAATAGACAGTGGAGCAAACGTAAATGTTTTAACTAACGATGAAGAGGTCAGGAGTCCAAATCTTTTGTTTGCAGGTATTTTAGCAAGGAAGTAGGAGATTGAAGTACAAATTGTGGACTCAAATAATGTTAGTCAGTTGTACAACCAAGGTAAAGATGGATCAATAGTAACTTGTTAACAGTAATGCTGATGCTGATTCATAGATCGATACAACAAACGTAGGTGACGAATATGGTGTCAGTACAGATGGAAAAGATAGCATTTAAGTATGATCCTTGGGGGAGGTCTGTGTCTATCAGTGGACGTCTTTAAGATAAAAAGACAATGATAAAATCCCAGTTCTAGTACCTTTACGATCTCAAAACTTCGAGGTAAATCAGACACATCACATAGCTGTTTACTACGCATACTGTCCATCAAACTAACTATTGCTTAGCAACGAATTTTATTTTTGGTGTGGAAAATCTCTGTTAATGAGTACAATGTTACGCATGCAAAACGTTGTGCTTATGGATGAATGCACGCATGCAATAGTACAGGGGTCGAGTGGGTATGGGCATAAAAAAAGTTCTCGTTCTTCAAAACTTTGACCTTCAATATCACGGTAACTAAGTTCCTAGATGTGAACAGAACAAAAAAAATCATTAATGTAACTTTCGGCTTCCTTAAGTGCTTTTAACACCTTTTATAATACAGATGTGATCTCTTTAATATCAGGCTATTACATAGCATATAAAGTTAATTTGTACATGGTACACTGATCGCTTGACTTTGCTTCGTAAATATATTAAAAGTTTTTGTTAGAAGCTCTAGAATGGACTTTGTTTGTATGGTACGGTGAGCAATTATCAACATAATTGAGAGATTCGGGAATTTCCTACATCTATTTTTAAAATCTCGACTGCTGAGCATTAGGTCTTGCCATCTAATCGGAAGTTCATTTATGCCTTTGCGATATAACTCTGGGGATCTAGATTCGATAAACTGTGTGAAAGCATTTTGTAATGCCTAATGGGAAAAAACGTTTTACCACGTAGAAAATTGTCCAAATCACGAAAAAAATGGTAGTCAGTAGGAGCATGGACTGGCGAGTAATTGCAGCTCCTGTAGAGTTAAAACAGTGTCCCGTGCAGTGTGCGGTCTTAGTACACCCACATTTAGCCAGTTATGTTTAAGTCCCATGTAATAGGGGGCAAACCTATTGCCATCAACCGGGCACAAGTCCAGACTCCGAGGCTGCTACTGAGAAATTCCTAATGGAATAATTAATGGTAAAAAAAACTTTTTATAAACAAGCTTTTTTTGTGATGTTACTAACTTTATTGTTTTTTACTCTTCAAGCCCTTTAATTTGATACCCATATCAAGGGGATTAAGAAAAAATATGTTATCCGCCATCTTGGAACGGCGGCCATATTGGAATTATTAGAATATTGAGTATTGGACATTTTATTGTCATCAGAACTAAAGGTGTATGCAAAATTTCAGCTCAATCGGATACCCGCAAATGGTCGAAAAACGGTTTGCAAATTTTGAAAGGACAACTTACATACATACTTACATACGAACAGTGCAAGCTAAATAAAAGCTTGTAAAAACCCGAAAACAATTTGCCGGACCTGGAAATTTCACCCAATACCTCATGCTCAGCAGTTGCGCTTTGCCACCACTAGACCAACGAGACAGTCAGACCACCTTTTCTCCAAAAGTTGTTTTTGGAACAAAAAGCTCGAAAATTATTGGAAAAGCCACAGATGAAGTAAACGAACAATGAAATCTTTTTGTTACGTTTCCTGCCGTTGTGGCATTGATTATAGCCGCAATGAGATAATGATAATTACTTCGCGTAAATTACCTAACAACAGGAGTTTTATATAAATACGCGTCGTTACGATCCATGGCATACATAGTTGAAGCTTCTAAGGATCAGGAGTACAAAGCTGATTAGTACAAAATGTCTAAGTTCACTTGTTTAGTTTTGTGTGTAGTGGCTGCGACTATTAGCAGGTCATATGTAAGTTTTTGGATCTTATTTATTTTTAAGTGATTACAAAAAAAATGCAATGGAATTTCTCAGTAGCAGCTTGGGAGTCTGGATTTATGCCCGGTTGATGGCAATAGGCTCGCCCCCTATTAAATGGGACTTAAACATAACTGACGAATTGTGGGTGTACCTACTAATGGTTACACCTCTGCCTAACTCTTCGGGGATTACAGGCATGATGTTATGTTGTGTGAATAAAAAATCTGTATTTGGATGAGATACAAAAAATAAAAATAACAATATTTACAATAAACATGACATTACAGACAGCGTAATTCCTTTCAGAAGAGAATAAAAATTCTCTTCAATAATTATATTTTTGTTATGTTTTTCAAGGCTGGTGAAGAAGAAAAAACAGCTTTCCGTGAAGGCATCAAGCCCATCGTAGAAGAATGCTCACAGGATCACGGAGTCAGCACTGACGATATCGAATCTGCTAAGACAGCTGGTAGTGTAGACGGCATCAAGCCTTGCTTCTTGGGCTGTCTCTACAAGAAAGCTGGAGTTGTGAGTACTGTTTTATAATAAAAAAAGAAGAACAATTTTTATACTATGTAGTTACAATTTTCTTAATTGCTTACAAATTCAAAGTGCACTAATCTTTTATTTTACTCTGAATTTTTGAGCATAGTTCGATTCCTATAAGTAAGTCATCTTATAGTTTCTTTGGTCAGCTCTTAATAACCTTTAAGGTTGAATTTTAATCGGGTAAATAATAATCGGTAATAACACTGGTCAACACTGGTTTTGCCACACGAACTTTGATAGCTAATTTTGTTTTATCAATCTACCCTCATTATTAAATCACAGTTGCCATATGTCAATTAGCCTCCTATTTGTTGTGATACGGTAATACTCATAACTAGTACTACGGCAGTAAATTAACAGAAACGCTTACAAGTAAATCGTTATAAAAATATTAATCGTTGAATTTGAACACTTTTTTGGGATTTAGGTATTAACCCTGTGAGCATGTCAAGGAAGTGTATTAATGATCCTAACTCTTTTTGTTATGTCTGCGGAGAACTTACATTCAAAAAACAACGACGAAATTTTACAAATCTTGTGATGGAGTGTTATCACCAATGTTTTGGTTTTTCTGTCGCCCATCAAGACAAATCCTGGGCCCCTCATGTCTGTTGCATAACGTGTGTGAAAAATTTAACTGACTGGAAAAAAGGTGCACGACCTATGCCGTTTGCTGTACCCATGATATGGACTGAACAGCGAGATCACGTTTCAGATTGCTATTTTTGTCTCACTGACGTAAAAGGTATAAATTACAAGAAAAAAAACACAGTTATTCAAGAAAATCTTAGATTTTCTAAGTCATTTATAAAAAAATAAACTTTTGATTTACGAGATCCGTATTTTTTCTTAATATTTTAAATTACTCAATAGAATAAAATCTTTGTCTAGCAAAGGAGAATGGCGAGACTACATGTAATTTGGGACCCAGTGATAGAAGTAGTGTGTAATATTGAAACTGATTTGTAGTTAAAGAACGACTTAAGGCTAACCAAAAATCAAATGGAAAGTAATTTGAAAAAGTTGGGAGAAAAAAAATATGAAAGGTGGAAGATTATAACCTAAAATAATCTAAAAGTAAACTAAGAATCGCAATTATTGGTTATTATTTATTTATACATACTATATTATTATTTATTTTTATTCCGATGCTAATTATCAGTCATATACCCGTTTAGCCAGATTCACCTGTAATTAATATTTTTGCATAATATCACAGGATAAGGAGGCAGCTTTATATCTCCTGGAATATTCTTTAAAAGCACAGTTGATGTACTTTTATCTACATTTACCAGAGTTTTGTTGAATAAAACAACATTTATTTATTTAAAACTTTTATTTATTTTGTAATTACTTATAAAATATTCAAGACATACAAACATTGCATCTTCCTTTAATCTTGTTTTGCGTTCCTAGATCGTATTTTATGATTGTATTTTAAGCTAGCTGGTGCAGCGACATAGCTTTGGTGTCTGGGATAATCCACGTACCACAAAATGCTCATACCAAGTGAGCAAGAGTCCACATTCATGTCCCCAAAAGGCAATGGCGATAACAACAACAAGAGCAGAGTTTCTGTGAAAACTGTCCACCACCCTGCCTGCAAATAGCATGGCACGCATACTTTATTGTTAAAGATTAACTGAAACAATATACAAGTAAAAAGTTGTCAAAAATACAAATGTAAAAATAATAATATGGATAGGCAAGTACAATATTTATTAATTTCATAACCAACCTGTCGGGGTGTTTGACCATATCTTTTGGTCAATAATAAATAGTTAAAAATACTGCTTGATAAAACTTAAACCATTTTTATTGCTGTTGTAAAATAATTAATCTTAATTTGACATCTTTGTTATATAATAGTTTCCATGGTTACGATATGACATTATACTTTACTTTCTTTTTAGGTTTTTTTTCAAGCATAAATACTTTTTACATTAATATGTAAAAAGTATTTATGCTTTTTACATTAATATGTAAAAAGTATTTATGCTTGAAAAAAAAACCTAAAAAGAAAGCCACATTAAACACGGGGTCTTATAAATTCAAATATTATTATAATGTTTTCTATTCAGATTACCATTTCAGTCATGTCAAGTCAGTCAAGATGAAGAAACTGATTTTCAACTACTCCTTATTCTCAAACAAAATAGATTGCCACATGCAGCACAGACATTACAATGGTCGAGTTGTTAGTTGTTGCAGGGTTTCTTGTTCAGAAATTCAACAAATTAGTTCACATATATACTCACATTGCGAGGGTATACCCATCTCTGAACTCTTTTAACAATTTGATGGCTTTTTTCGGACAAGCGATGTCTTCTGTATAATTTACAATAACGCACCGCATTTGAACAGTTTGACAAATTCAAATCACTTGCAAATCGTCATCCAGTAGTAAATGCCGTAATTTAGGTTGGTATACAGCATAATCAGTCCAAAGGTAAAGCCAAGTCGTCAAGAATTTACAAAATCGCCGAAATATTATTTGTTTTTTACAACGCTAACCGTTGAAAATAGTGTTGCCTATCGATAGTCGACTATCGCTAAACTATCGATAGCCTATCGATAGTATCCATATTATCTGATAGTATGATACAGTTTACGTATTTTTATAATGATATTCAAAAATAGTATCGACAGTATTAGTTCCGATAATATCAATAGTATCGATACTATCGAAGTTCAGCATATGTTTAGGAGCAATACTGTCGATAGTATTGATGGTATCGATAGTGTGATCTATCGATAAAACTATCGATGTTGTAATACTATTGATAGTTTTACAAACTATCATTAGTATCGATAGTATTACATTAAAAAATCGATATACTATTGATAATATTATCATGTTATAGTATCGATCCTATCAATTCTCTCGCTTCCAATCAATAGTATTAGTTAATTTGCGATATCGATAGTATCAGTGGTTTAGCATTGTTACTAGATTTCGAGGTCATCTATCGATAGAGAAACTATCGATAGTTGGGCAACTCTAGACAAATAGTTGCAAATGTCAACAAAAATGTCGTCAGTGTCAATTTGATAATGACGTTCCGTTTCTCCGTTTCATATAATCCATTACGTATGTAGCAAAATAATGAGTCTTATTTTTTTTACGGTCTATTTACATGGTTCGTATGTTTCATCGTTATGGGCTTTCAGAATATTTAACAACTTTTTAACAAGATGTATAAGTATAAAAGAAGGAAAATCACCAAGCGAAAACGAACTACTTTTTATCTAATCATTAGCCTAGAAAGGAATGTAACTATATGTTTCGTTTAGAAACTGCACGATGATTATTTTTTGTTAATTATGAATAATTAATAACTTTTGATTCCCGTTTTGTAATAACTCAGTATTTTTTTGTACAACACTTATTTACTTGATATTATAATTGATATAAAGTAGACCGTGCACATCGCTCCGTTCATTTTGGGTCCACTCTTGCCATCCTTCTTTTTTTTAACTGTTTATTTTTTATTACAATCACCAATTAAAGTAAAAAATATCAAAAAAGTCCGTGTGGCACGACAAAGTTGAAATTTTGTTGACCATCGGGTAGTAATCGGTTCTCATAATCAGAATTACCAACTAGCAACTAGCTAGCCTAATTGGGAATTTGACCCCACCTATCTATTGATATTATTACGGTTTTCTATGGCAATAGTAAACTGTGAATTCGCTTATTTTCCTATTAATTGGTCGATTTTATTAATTGATTTCAAAGCAAATAAAAAGTCTTTTTTTACTGTTTATTGATCGAATTTTCAAACCTAAAATAATGAGTTCTTTTTTATTTAAGTAGTTGTGTCTAGGAATTATTGGATAATGGTATCAACTACCCAATTAGAGAATTAATCTTCGCTTTGATCTCTTAAATCAAAGCGAAGAAGATAAGGTACCAGGTTGCACAGGGTAGTTTATAGCCGCATGTACTGACGAATTGTATCATCCGGCTCATGACGTCACAATATAAAATTACTATTCGGACCTGCAAACAATCGTAATAACAATACTTAACAGCAATTAACTGCAACGTGAGAAATCAATTGTATGCTAGCTCGAGTCTTTGATTCTGTGATAACAGTTGAAGCGACAGGATAAACAGATACTCGTATATCGGAGTAATACGCTTTATTGGACACCAAAAAAAAAGAAACTCATTTTAAATATAAGGGTCTTATCGCAATCTATTTTGTTTTATCATTACAGTTCAACAGCAAGGGAGAATACGACGTGGATAACGCCCTGATCAAACTGAAGAATTTCGTCCCCGATGAAGATCAATATGCTAAATTCGCTGAAGTTGGAAAGAAATGCGCATCAGGTATGAACCTTAATATTTTACAATTGCAACAGTTTATGAAGTTTGTTTGTAAAATAATTATTTTGTCTTATTTGACGAGGCCGTAAAATGAAAAGTTCTAATGGTGAATATAAGAGGTACTTACTTGAAAAAAATATAATATTTTTTATTTACTTATTTGGATCTCCAAAAAAGATATACTTACACAAATAATACGACACGGTTGGCGCATTAGCTGAGCGATTGGCTGCTGCGCTGCGTGTCGCGGGTTCGATTTCCGCACCGAACAAATATTTGTATGAAATTGTATGGCCTAAAGATAGTTGTTCCGGGTCTGGCTGTTTGTGTATGAGAGTTTACTTATATGTTTGATAACGCACCCACGATACAGGAGAAATTCCTAGTGTGGGGCAACGTTTTAAAAAAAAAAACCAATCCAAACCAAACCAATGACAGTCACATACTGGTCAACAAAAGCTGGAACTCCTTCACACATAAGTAGACCTCAGTAAGCACAATATTGTTAGCAATTAGCTAACAAAGTACTAATAAAATAATTTATACATTTCGAAAAGAAAAAACAGGAATCTAGTCTTTTTCCTTTGCACTTGATTCCACCCAGGGCGGAAGGAGTCATTTGATGATTTTTACCACCTAAAAAAAAAAGGGCAAACAATGTATGGACGCAGAACATTGTCCTATGATAATACACACATCAAAAGTGTCTAGGGATCAACATCCCTAACATTTGTTAGGGATGTTGATCCCTAGACACTTTTGATGTGTATATTTTGGTCGGGTCTACACTGTTGTTCTAATTTGTTTACTCCGATGTTTTCAGTGAATGACAAACCCGTGAGCGACGGAGATGCCGGATGCGAGAGGGGTGCGCTGTTGACCGCTTGCTTTTTGGAAAACAAGGGTGATGTATGTAACTTTGATTTTTTTATTAAAAGGAGGTAGTTTTTTTAGTGAAGTCGATTTCTAGATGTGATTTGTTGGTTTCCTTAGCGAGGCCGATTATGGCTCCTAAAGGAAACCTGCTTAAGGATATATATACTCGTATAATAGGATAGATGTGGGGTGTCCAACTTGATCAGACTCAAGATCTACTGTATACTGGCAAGAGTCTGTATGATCTACTAATTATTATAAAACCACTTTTTTTCATAATATTTATAAGAAATAACGAGTAATATATTTTAGTTTATTAAAAGGGAAACACAATATTTAAGATAACCCGTGTGTCATTATTGTCGACACTGTTAATGATAGATGAAAAGCAAACAAAAAAATGTGCTTTAACGAAAAAATGTGTAAGATACTATTTCATCCTACTGTATGTAGCATCTTTTAACATAATTTAACTGTCAATTTATTCCTAATTTACATACTATAGTAATTTCTATGCAAGGTACATCGCATTCATGTGTATAATGTTATAGTACAATATTTTGTATACAGGAGTATACAAAATATTGTTAAACAATTTTAAAAGAGTAAGTATGGAGTTTCGTGCCCATTCTTCTATATATGAAACTACCTTTTGGAAGAGGCAACTAGACTCAATACCTTGTTCTTGTTTATGACGTTTAAAAGTGCCTTTTAATGATCCAATTGAAACAAATGATTTGACTTTAAATTTGACATATTCTCAACGATAAATTTAACTTTTGTTTCTTACAGCTCCTCGTCTAAACGACCTTGAAGATAAGTAACATGCTGTGATATAAGATGATACAAGTTATGTTTTGTTTAATTATATTTTTAATAAATCAGTTTTCATTATAAACTTTTTTCGTTTTAATTCTTGAACTTGGTTTGCACTAAGTACCTACTACAATTAAATAGCTTTCTAAAGGTTATTGTTGGTATCAGTGGTTCTATTGGTCCGCAGACCACAGATTAGAAAGCATCATCACAAGCATCAGAAATGGTCCGTCATCATATAATTACAAAATAACAACGAATCGCCAATGTTATCTAAATAAAACTATTTTTACTGTTAATTGAAACTTAATCAGGTTTTTAGGGCTAAAATTAGGTGTTTTTTTATAATTATATCTTGTAATTATATACAGGGTGTCCCAGCTAAGGACGTCCAAACGAAAATTTTGGACTTCTCTCTTCTTGGGCTATCCAAACCACCCCCATGTATGTTCTACGTTTTTTTGCGGTTTAGGAGCTAAACGACATTTTAGTATTTTTTTGGGATATTCTTCTTTACATCGGATTTTGTAGATTTTCTCGTTTTGTGTCGCATTTTTTGGAAATATTTTAATTGATAATTAATCCTGAAAGTATGGTCTTCGATCGATAAAAACATCTGTCTGTCTTATTGTCACCCGAAATTACTTAAACTTAGTAAAAACCAAAAATGTGGTTTTGTAAATTTCGTTGCAGATTTTCAGCTCTTAAAGAAAAATCACAATAAGGTGCCAAATCACCTTAAAGTAATTTCAAAAACTTCCACGGACCCTCAGCTCTTTAAAACAGTACAAATAACAAGTATTTTACGGGTCATTATTCGGAGCAATTGAAGCTCGAACATGGTATGGCGAAAAATCCAATATTTTAGAACATAAGTGAAACGTAATGAAAATGAACTTTTATCAAGTTTTCAATGCAATATGAGCTCTATGTCATTATTTGCACAATGGTGATTTGGAGTGGTTAGTAAAGTTAGGTTAGGGTTAGGTTAGGTTAGGTAGTTAGGTTAGGTTAGGTAAACCTAACCTAAGTTTAGTATTTTTTTTAAATTAGTGATGTTTTTTAATAAAGTTAATGACATAGAGCTCAAATTATATTGAAAACTTAATAAAAGTTCGTTTTAATTCATTATCATCGGCTTTCATTTAAAAACGAAAAAGTGAAACCTAATTAAAATGAACTTTTACCAAGTTTTCAATGCAATATGAGCGCTATGTCATGTTTATTATTTGCACAATGGTGATTTGGAGTGGTTAGTAAAGTTAGGTTAGGTTAGGTAGTTAGGTTAGGTTAGGTTAAACGAACTTTTATTAAGTTTTCAATATAATTTGAGCTCTATGCCATTGACTTTATTAATTAACATCACTAATTTAAAAAAGATACTAAACTTAGGTTAGGTTTACCTAACCTAACCTAACTACCTAACCTAACCTAACCCTAACCTAACTTTACTAACCACTCCAAATCACCATTGTGCAAATAATAAACATGACATAGAGCTCATATTGCATTGAAAACTTGATAAAAGTTCATTTTAATTCATTTTCATTAGGTTTCACTTATGTTCTAAAATATTGTATTTTTCGCCTTACCATGTTCGAGCTTCAATTGCTCCGAATAATGACCCGTAAAATACTTGTTATTTTTACTGTTTTACGGAGCTGAGGGTCCGTGGAAGTTTTTGAAATTACTTTGAGGTGATTTGGGCCCATAATGTGATTTTTCTTTAAGAGCCGAAAATCTGCAACGAAATTTACAAAACCACATTTTTGGTTTTGAACTAAGTTTAATTAATTTCGGGTGACAATAAGACAGACAGTTGTTTTTATCGATCGAAGACCATACTTTCAGGATTAATTATCAATTAAAATATTTCCAAAAAATGCGACACAAAAAGAGAAAATCTACATAATCTGATGTAAAGAAGAATATCCCAAAAAAACATTAAAATGTCGTTTAGCTCCTAAACCGCAAAAAATCGTAGAACATACATGGGGGTGGTTTGGATAGCCCAGGAAGGGAGGAGACCAAAATTTTCGTTTGGACGTCCTTAGTTGGGACACCCTGTAGGTTAATTAATGGTGTGAACTACCCAATTTGTCACATTAATCTTTTCGTTAAGAAACTGGAGGTAAGACTGTTTAATTATTTTCAAAAGGAAGTGTGAACACACTTAGACATTCTTGTTCAGAGCTAAGTACTTAGGCACTAATCAATAGACATACTTACATCAGTATTTTTTGCAACGTTTTTGTTGCATTTAGCAGAACATCAAAACCTATTCATAAAAACCTAACTGATCTAATGCAAACATTATCTAAGGCCATAAGTTTCATATAAATAAGAGCTGAGCTTACCTTCAGAACATAAACAGTTGAAGCTTGTAAGGATCAGGAGTTCAAAGCTGAAGAGTGCAACATGTCCAAGTTTACCTGTCTTGTGTTATGTGTCGTGGCTGCGAGCTTGACCAGTGTCCATGTAAGTTAACAATTCTAGTCTTTTTCCAAAATGTATTTAATAATTGTTAAAAGGGGGTGAAGGTTCTCATAGAGACGAACAACTTTTATTATGGCCTTTAATAATAATACCAGTTTATTATTCTTTAACTACAGGGCAAAGGCCTCTTCTCATACAGAGAATGCACGAGCGTTGATCACCACGCTTGCTGCAGAAAGATTGGCGATTTCAGACATAGATTGATTGCCTATAAGTTTAGGTTTTCTCACGATGGTGTCCCTTACCGATATCAGTGATATTCAAGATAAACTTAGAATGTACTACTTACTTATATAAATTGAAATTCACATTAAACGGTATTATATCACGCTATTAAACCCACAAGCGTCTTAACCACTGAGTCATCACGACATTACAAAACCTGAAATGAGGTTAAAAAATTATTTTAATTGTACCTAGTGTAAAAGCATTTTTTTTTTCATATAATTATGTTACTAAGTAGATCCAGTAATAAACGTTGTTCCTATTCATGATTTATTTCACCACCTGAAAGTTACAGACGGTGAAAGTTACTGCAAAGCATAGTAAATGTCAGCTAAATGAAACTGTTCAGGATTCTATATGTTTTCATTTCATTTACTAATGTCTTAATATTTCTGATCTTGTAAAAAAAAATCTGTTCATTTAAGATGGTTGAAGGCCAGAGTCTCCGCGATAATCTACGACCCGTCATAGTCGCGTGTTCAAAGGAGCATGGCGTCACCGACGCTGATATCCAAGCCGCTAAGGATGCAGGCAGTCCTGATAGCATCAAGTCTTGTTTCATTGGCTGTGTCTTCAAGAAAGCCGGATTTGTAAGTATTTTAAATATGCAATAAGGTATTTTTTTTAATAAAATGTTGCCCCGCTCTAGGAATTTTTCTTGTATCATGGTTGCGTTTAACACATATAGATTAATTTACTTAAACTACTAGACCCCAGATTAACTACCATATAAAATAAATATTTGCTTCGTGCGGGAACCAAACCCCTACACAGTGCAGCAGCTACAGCGCCAAACGTGTCGTCAAAAAGTAATACTATTACTAAATTTCAATAAGCATGGAGTGCCAGTACAATTACTATATTTTAATTAGCACAGAGTACTAGGCAGTTGTCAATAAATCCAATTATTTGAAGTTACTTTCATAATTATATTGTGAAATTGTTCCTAGGTCGAATTTTAATTTAACAAATAATACTTTAATATTCTTTTACCCATAGCTCAATGACAAAGGCGAAGTCGACCTGGAAACTGGGCTGAAGAACCTGAGACAGTTCGTGAAAGACGACGAGCAATACAATAAATTAGTAGAAGTTGCTAAGAAGTGCATATCAGGTATGTACTTACACGCCTTTGATATAAATCATAGCAAAAAATACTACCATGTGTATCATGTTATTGTTTACATTTTTTTTTGTTTTGTTTCAGTAAAAGATAAACCTGTGAGTGATGGAACAGCTGGATGCGAGAGGGGTGCTCTGATGGCTGCCTGCTTATTGGAACACAAGACTAGTGTAAGTTGTCGCACAATATACCTATTTATTATTCTAAGCAGCATTGCTGTGTCCTGGTTTGAAGGGTAGAAGACATTCCAACTTCGTTTCTGGAATGGCAAAGCATCAGCAAGGCATCTTTTCGAAGAAAAAACTTTAAAACTTGTTTTTAATAGTTACGAATGCGACGTATAACTACTCGTAAATCATGTTACTTTAAATGAAACCCATTTCTTTTTTCAGATCATCATCTAAACAATGTGAAGAACATTTGACATGCAGTGTTGCAAGATGAACATCAGCATCCCTTTCTTGTACCTTTATCAAAATTAAATAAACCAGTAATTTTCTCTTAAAAACCTCTTTTGTTTGATTTATAGAATATGATAAACCTGAGCATTCTATTGTAGTAGAGCATGAAGCATTCGCAGTTTTAAGTTTTGTCGGAATAAATAACGTATTTAACTAAACGCTACAAGCTCGTACAAGAGCAGGTCAAAATCTAGTTTTGTTTATGTAACAAAAACCTCAAATATATAAATTCGCACGGGTTTACTAAAAAACAATGCTCCCAGACTAGCCAATATTACATATTCAAATGTTTATACCTAGTCTTTGTAAGCAGATAATAATAATATTTTTAAAAGGACAGTGCTCAATAAAAATATTTCTAAATGTTAGTCTGATATTTGGTAGTTCCTTGAAATTGGACACAAGACTGAACAACAGTGGAACTCAAGACTGACTACATCACATAACTTTTTGTTAGCATCAGGTTAAACTTGAAGCCAAATAAACACTTACTTAGTTTATTATAAAGACTGTACTGATGACGACTGGCGTGGTCCAAGTGACGGCTGTTTGCTATAAAACTAGTGGTAAATATTGCCATTTCTGTCAAACCTTGTAGATAATGAACCTTGTAGAAATTGCAGTTTCTTGAAGTATAAAATAACTTCTAGATACTAGTTAGTAGCTCTTAATGGGACCACGCTCTAATATTATGTGATTAAGTCAGTACAGATATTATTTTAAAGTAAAAAAAGCGGTTTTAGTAAAAACAGTAACTTGTTCGCACAATTACTTACAGGTACAGAATAAATCGAGTTGAGTGTAATAGCTAATACATTAAGTAGTTGCTAGTTAATAAGAAGATTTCGTATTAGAATAGACCCTACGACTATTTCTGGCTTTGCAATTACGAATTCACGTAAGATGTAGGTACATCTTATAAATCTTTTCAATCAAGAAAAGGAAATTGTTATAAAATCTACATCAATGCTAGAATTATCTAAGTGCTTTTAAAGCGGACAAAATAAGTGTTACTCGATATTTTTTATGCATAGTTTTGAATCAAAAACTAACCAGATAATTGGTTTTTGCAAAGTTTTTACACTGAGAAGACACGCGGGTCAATTCAAGGATATAAATGTAATATAAATAGTCATCGAGTTTACACTCAGGGCATAAACAGTTTAAACTTGTTAGGATCAGGAGTGAAGTTAGCTGAAGAGTGGAATATGTCGAAGTTAACTTGTCTCACGTTATGTGTCGTGGCTGCTAGCTTGGGCAGTGTCCATGTAAGTAGTGCATTAAATTATCTCATTGGACGTGTAGTTAAGGCAATCAATTAAGCATTGAAAATTGGCATTGATTCTTCATTGAAAATCAATGTTGTGATATTTTAATGTATGCAGCACACAACCCTCCACTAGTTGTCAGCGACAGCCAACAGTAATTGCCATTATATAATGGTACCCCGTAGGTATACAGCTACGCAATGGCGGTGGCAAGTGGTCTATCTGCAAGGATCCTTAGCATTCAGCTGAAGACAGGTATTATGGATTTTATTGCCCATTCTTCTTTATATGTTACCTTTTGGGTGGGGCAACTAGATCTAGTTTTTTTTTCTTGTAGGTATATAACGTTCAAATGTGCCTTTTAATGGTTTAATTAAAACAAATTATTTTACTTTGACTTTGATTTGACTGACCCTCAATTGTTTCTTCTTTCGTACTCATTTCAGGTAACTAAAGCTGATGCACCCAATCTACGTGATCATCTCAAGCCAGCTTTAGCAGCGTGTATGAAGGAGCATGAAGTCACCAGTGATGATATTAATAGGGCTGCAGAGGAAGGTGACCCAACGATCATTCACCCTTGTTTTAATGGCTGCGTCTTCAAAAAATCTGGATTTGTAAGCAATTGTT
Organism: Hoplodrina blanda; assembly: GCA_949316365.1. NCBI lineage: Eukaryota > Metazoa > Arthropoda > Insecta > Lepidoptera > Noctuidae > Hoplodrina > Hoplodrina blanda. The sequence continues at coordinate 10,260,727 of OX438589.1, forward strand.
TTAGTTTTTGTAATACAATTAAATAAGTGTTGGGTTTGAAGCTTACGCTTTTAGTTTACTTCTTCTTCTTTTCGAGTCGATAGTTCTACTTAGATAATCCTTCTTTTTTTCTATTTTTAGAGATTTGGGCCCAGTAGGAAACTACCTTTATCGTGGCATCAGTGGTGTTCTTAATGTCTTCTACAGTTTAGGTGTAGGGACTCTTTAGGCTCTGTAGTAAGGCTCTAGACAGATGGACTGTATTTCAACTGCACTCCGATTGCCTAATTGTAGTTTTAATGCAGTTACTATGACTGCAATGAAACTGCCAACCGAACGTGCAGTCGGCGTGCAGTTGGTTGATAGTTTCATTGCAGTCATGGTAACTGCATCAAAACTGCAATATTTGCAGTTGGAATGCAGTCCGTCTATCTAGAGCCTAAGTGGGCTATCATCTGAATTTTTTACCTCGAATTTCGAATTTCAAATTTCGAATATTTTATTGGAACTGAAAACAGGTTTTCAAAGTTGTGTACGTTAACCGTTTCATTGGTTTAAAAACTGTTACAACAGGGGAGAGGGGAGGTGTCGTCGTTTCAACAATTATAACAGTTCATTAAACAATTCAAATTTTATTAAAATAATTTACACAGTAATTTAATTTTATATTTATTTTCAAGTTATTACTGTAAAATGTCAGTCTCATTAACATCATAAATACCTAAGTTGATAGTTGTGATACCTAAATTATACATTTTCAAGGTTATTATTCATGATAACTAGTTTTAGATGTGTTATAAAATTAATTTTACACACGTAATTATAGTTTTATTTTCTTTTTTACAGATTAATGATAAAGGTCAATACGATCTGGATTCTGGCCTGGCTAACATGAGGAAGGTTGTTCAAGATGATGAGCAATACAATAAGTTAAAAGAAGTTGCTAAGGAATGTACAAGCGGTAAATATAAACCTATATTTTATGAAAATTTTAGTTACTTGAGTCTGATAATATGGTCTATATTAGGTTTTAATGATAAGTGCTTTCCTGTTCTTAACCCTCGATGCAAAAACGACGAGGTCTTATAAGTTTGACGTGTCTGTGTGTGTCTGTCTATGGCATCGTAGCTTCAGAACGAATAAACCGATTTAGATTTTTGTTTGAAAGGTGAAATTAGTCGGGAGCGTTCTTATAGCTTTATTTGATGAAAATCGGTCCAAGAGACAACCTACTGACCAAGATGGTCGTCGGGGGATTTTTATTTTTTTTTTAACTATCTTATACCCGAGATTCGTTCGAGTGAACGTCAGTTATCACTGCGTTTGCGTGGAACAATAATTAATTATCTAAAATAAAAGTAGCCTAAGTACTTTTATTTTATGAAGTTTTCTCCAAACCTAACTCAAGTGATAGGTTTTCTGCTTTACTAAAAAAATCATCTGATTCATACATGACCTAGTATTTAGGTACTGCACTTTTGTATAGAACAGCTGACTTTTGTAATGAGTACTGCAACAATGATCAGAGTTTTAGTTTTATATAATTTTCTTGTTGTTATTGATTTTATTTTTCACTTTTTTTTTAAATAATTATGTGTCCGTTGTATTTCAGGAAAAGATGAAGTGAGCGATGGTGAAGCCGGATGTGAGAGGGGAGGGAAATTGTCAGCTTGCTTCTTGCAAAATAAAGCCATTGTAAAGTATCTGAATACGTAAAAAAAAACAATATTACTTATTTATGACTATGAGCAGTATTTCAGAATCTGTATGTCTTTTTCAGGTCCTTATTTAAATCAAAAGCAATTAACACAACAACAATTGATGCGCAGCCAAACACATCAAACATCTGGATTGTATTTGTTGTTATTAGAGAAATTACATCAGAAATCGTTTTATTGTGAGTTCCTCGTTGTTTATGGGGAGTAATTACAACACCCCTTTTTTGTGTCGGTGGTTATAAAGACACAAAACATAGCCATATGAAGGATACTGCCCATTAAACTAAGAAACGTCAAGTAAACATTTTTGGCATTTTTGGAATTTTTTTTGGTGTTGGAAATCACTGTTTTTGTTAGCGTGCAATGTAACCCACGCAAAATATAGTACTTACGGGTGCATGTAACGGTACAGGGATTTTGGAGGTATTGAAAGTTCAATTAAAACATTTAAAGCTTGTATTCTTAAAGAAAACGTCCAAAAAAGTTGGAACTTTGACCTTATCTTTAACCAGAAAGCCAGAAATCAGGAACTATGTCACTTTCAGCTCTAATAAGTGTTTTTTTACACCCGTTAAATTCAGTTATCTTTCCCTGTTGATCAAGTAATTTTCATTTTTTTTTTATTATACAAATATTGTCATTTGTATTGTATTTTTTAAATATTATTAACTGGCGAAATGTATGTGTAGTGTGTACTAATGGGTACACCTCTTCCTAACCCTTCGGGGATTACAGGCGTCATGTTATGTTATGTGATGTAAATATTTATTTATTTATTTATTACAGTTAAATGGCATAAGGGGGATGGAGGGTTTATTTAAGAAATTATTGCAACTAATGATTACGTTTTAAGCAACATTGTTACCCGTAGAATGACTGTCAATAAATGAAGAAAATCATTAGTCCATTTTGACCCTATTCCCGCGTAATTTTGACAGCAACTTGAGTAATTCAGTTTCAAGCAAATTGTAACTAAAATTGTGATTATGTGGCCCGATTGATAATATTAGTGATTGTGTATGTATGAGTTTATATTATTTTGTAGACAAAAAAATGTAAAAGCAAAATGCTGCAAATTGAGCGTAACGCATCGCTAAGTGAGATATTATAATAAATACATCACGTCGAATTATTTCAGTTTAGTATATTTATATAAAAGTTGGTATTTAGAATTTGTTACAGTTGAAGCTTCCAAACTGCATCAACATGTCTAAGTTTACTTGCCTTGTTTTGTGTGTTATTGCTGTGAGCCTAAGCAGCATTTATGTGAGTATTGTTTATTTTCATTTAAACGGGTTTTCAGACAAAATAAAAATCATTTCGTTGTTAAACTGCCTACCCACATCTTTAAAACAGTATCATTTTAATATTACTTCGTCTTAATACACACTGTTGGATTTTCAACACTTGACTCAGCCCCGAGAGTTGAAAATCCAACAACAGAAATTACAAAGTAATATTAAAATGATACTGTTTTTAGAGATGGCAGTTAGACCCCTGGTACATTCTGTAAAAGATCTCTCTCGGTGAATTTTAGCATTAGCTTGGATGATGACAGTTCATCTGAAGTTCTGCTGTTCGCATTGTGTATCTTCTTCATTGTGTATCTTCTGTGTCAAAAGTTGGTGCTAGAAAATTTTCATAAAACTAATGTTCTTTCACATTATTGAGTCCTTATTTTGTGTTTTAAGGCTGAAGAAAATGATGAATCTGCTTCCGATGAGGATTGGGCTGCGATGAATGATAAGTGTTTAAAGAAGTATGGACTTAAAGACGCTGATGTTGGTACCGCTGTACAGGCAGGCGATGCGTCGAAGGTTAATTCTTGTTATTGGGGCTGTTACTTTAAGAAAGTTGGACTCGTAAGCATTTTTTTTTTACATTTCTTAAAACAATATTATTTTAATATTACTTTGTTTTGCGCATTGTTGGATTTTTAATGCCCGGCTCAGCGCCGAGAGTTGAAAATCCAACAACAGAAATAATGGTATATGGGTAATTAATTCTATATGGTTGACTGGTTACCATAAGAAAATACCTTTGTGGAATTTTGTCTTCATTTATGTAGATCATACATATTATTATTGTCTGCCCTGCCCGACTTCTTCGATACATAATAAACTTGTTGATAATACCTTTTAAATGAATTAGTTTAATTTTCTTTTTTAGATTAATGACAAAGGCGAATACGATCTGGACGGCTACCTGACTACCATGAAGAAATTGGTGGCAAATGATTGGAATTTCACCAGGCTAGAAAGTTTAGGAAAACTATGCACATCTGGTATAAGTTTTATTTATTTGGGACATAAATACATAATATAAAGTGTCCTGTAACCGAATTCAAAAAATTTCAGAACCCTGGTGCTCATTTTTTGATTTTGTCAGATAAGTACTCGGTTACAAATATAGTTGTAATTATTTTTTTTTAAATTTATTACAGTAAAAGATGTACCCGTAAACGACGGTGAAGCTGGATGCGAGATGGGTGTGCTGGTGGCGGCTTGCTTTATAAAATATGAAAATGCATCTCGTTAGTTTCATTCAGCATTAGATGGTTAAAAAATACTAAAACCCAGAACCCGAAGAAACTTAAAAAAAAAGTTACTTATTCATTAAAATGATTTACATTCACAAGCTATGTGAGTTTTATTTATTAGACAACCCAAAAATTTCCAGCTTATGGCGGCCGATCAAGTTACCAAGGCCGGCCAAGTTAAAATAACTTGGTGACGATGATTTGAGTGTTAGTTCCTATTTTAGTTTATTAATAAAAAAACTCTTTTAATTAGATCTTTAATAATAAGAATTTACGTAACCGTTACCGGTGGACTAAGTACCGTTATTTTTAAATGTTTGTATCTTTGTTTTAATATAAAAAAATGTTATAATTTAGATGTAATATTCAATGAATAAAGGAGAATAATAAATTGAAATAACCAAGGGTTGATTTTCAACACAACAAATAGCTTTTATCGGCATATTATTTTTTACTGTGTGCCAGCGACTTCATTCATGTGAAAAACAACAGTGTATTGGTTGTTGCTATTTGCACTCATGCATTGATAAAGAGAATCATTTGTATTGCATAAGGACATCTTTCACGGCCTTTTCGAATGCAGTCACTTCCATTTTTAACCGACTTCAAAAAAAGGAGGAGGTTCTCAATTCGGCCGTTATTTTTTTTTTTTATGTATGTACACCGATTACTCCGATGTACTCCGATTATTTATTATTTATTTATTTAAAAACTTTATGCACAAGTAAACAAAATTCACTGTACAAAGGCGGATTAGTGTGATTCTTTTTTTGTTCGATGCAGTATACTTGCCATTTGGTCCCATAAAAATTTCATCCAATTTGGTTTAGTGCTTTTTATTTTGTGAGCATTTTTCTAAATTAAATATATCGTGTGAGGTATTGTTTGAAAGGGCTTTTATGGATTTCAAACATTAACACACAAGCACTAAATAGTGAAAAATAAAAAGCTTTTTTACAAAAAAAGACAACCGCCTTCAAAAACTACAGAATAAAAAATAATTTTAGTTTGGAAGTCGGTGGCAATACCTACATAACAAAAAACAAAACCAAAGCCGCCGACTTCCAAACTAAAGTTATTTTTTATTTTGTAGTTTTTGAAGGCGGTTGTCTTTTTTTGTAAAAAAGCTTTTTTGAACTTGCATTCGTTACTAGCATGTGGCACCGTTACACTCTGAATGACATAGCGCAGGTATATAAAGCATGCAAAACTTATAACCGAGAACCTCTAATACCCGTTCAAACTTTGAGTATAGAGTTAAATTGTGTTTTTGGACCATTATTAAGTAATATTAGTGATTGTGTAGGCATGGGTCTATATTTTGGTGTATAAAGAATAAAATAATTTAAACAAGAGCAGAATGCTACAATTTAAGCATTATTCGTCGCTAAGTGCGATATTATGATAATTACATCGCGTTCAATTATTTCTGTTTAGGATTTTTATATAAAAGTTGGTTTCCTGTTACACTAAAAAGTACAACATGTCTAGGTTCACTTGTCTTGTTTTGTGTGCTGTGACAGTGAGCCTCAGCAGCGTTGTTGTAAGTATTGTATAGATTCTCATTTAAATAGTGGTTCTGCAGAAAGAAAAAAATTAAGATCACTTCGTTGTTAAACTTTTTCCCGGTTTATTTTGTATAAATAAATCCCTTTTTGTGAATTTAGATGAAGTACCGTGACTTTGAGATGTAGGGGAGCGTGGGGCTAGTTGTAACAGGGGTAAGTAGTAACAGCTTAATTACTCAGCAGGTTTCGAATATTTTGTTTTAAATTGACACTTAATCTACTCCTTATATCGAGGCCTACGACATAAGCACAGCCAGGGTGGCTCAGACGAGCGCAGAGAGTAGTTACGAGCAGACCCATGATTTTTGCCAATTAACGTAAAAAAATTAAATTCTTAAAGTTTGATTCTAAATAACTGCAATGTCTTAATAAAATCTGTATCGTTTGATTTGTATAGTCAATATATTAGGCTATCTTATATAATTACTTTTATTTGACAATAATAATAAACTTTTTTTTTAATAATTAAAAATGTTCAATAATTTGGCATGGGGCTAGTTGTAACGAAATTTCGGGGCACGTTGTAACTAGTTACAACTTGCCCCTTCGTGTTTTTATATGAGCATTTTGTCGTTATATACACAATCGATTGAATAGAGAATGAACCAAAAAAGAAAACATTGATAAAGTGCACAAAAAGGTTTTCAACGACGGATCAGATTCAGAAACGGAGAGAGTGAGTGGTTTTGTTTAATTAGTGGAAAAGAAAACAGCAGATGACGGAGAAGCCTGGGGTTTGCAAATTGTGGTCACCAGTTAAATGTGTAAAAGATGCTCCTGTATCTGCTGTGTATGCTCGTTTGTGAGAACTGTGATTCTGATGAAGACTGAATTTGCATTTAATATCAAGCTAGACTAGTTTGTCACGTTGATTGTGATAATTAAGTTTCAAAACTGATTAAGGATGATTTTTAACTAGCAAAAGTTTAGGGTTAATGATGATTAAGGTAAAATAAAAAAAAGCAAGATTAATGACCAAAAATTAATATAATAAGCATCAGAAATGATTTTGACTGTTGAAAGAAATGTTATAACTTTGTTTATAAGACTAAATCGATACTGTACGACAAGAAAGATCTCTAAATGTTAATAAAGAAACAATGTTAACCTTATTAGTTTGTAATAAATACGTTATAAGTAATATTTCTCATATTCATTCACAAAAAAGCCTGAAAAAGCCTGTTTTATTATTTTGTTACTACTTGCCCCACGCCTGTTACAACTAGCCCCAACTACGGGGTAAGTTGTAACATGCTACTTCTTTCACAAAAAGTCATTTTATACAGATTTCTTATTTTAATTTAAGCCCAGTTATCATTCTAATCGATACCTGAATAGATGCCCATTCATTTAAAACTGCTTTATCATGAAAACACTCAATTTTTTGAGATCCCCATCGAAAAAACTAAAAATTGTTACAACAAGCCCCCCGCTCCCCTACTACTGTTTAAATATTGTTCATCAATTATTTCGGATACTTTAAAAATTCTGTTGCCATTTTTCATATAATTTATGATGTTTATTATCAACTAGCTTTTGCCCGCGACTTCGTCTGCGTAAATGTCGGTTATCGAGGATGCAGACGAAGTCGCGGAATAAAAACTACCCTCCTTTCTTGGGGAGCAAACTTACCCCCATCGAAATCAGTTCTGCGGTTTAGACGTGGACAGACAGACAGAGTTACTTTCGCATTTATAATATTAGTATGGATTTTTTATTTTAAGGCTGAAGATGATTGCAATAAAAAGTATGGAATCAAAGATGCAGATATTAAAGCTGTTATGGAGACCGGTGACGTGACGAAGATTAATCCTTGTAACTGGGGCTGTTACTTTAGGACCATGGGACTCGTAAGATCTTTTTTTAAATTTCTGCTAACGCCTTCTGGTTGCCTGGTTATGCATAAATGTGTCATCATACACAATGCATAACCAGGCAGGGCGCCTATAATTGTGCATTGTGTACATGCATATTGATATCTCAACTGTCCCATTTCTTACAAAGTTGTATTTTCTATTTTTTTTAGCTTAATGACAAAGGTGAATACGACGTGGACAGCTACCGAACTAAAATGACGAATTTGATGAGAAATTATGATGATTTTGCTGCAACTTTAGAAAATTTAGGAAATCGATGCATGTCTGGTAAACTTTATTTTTTTGGGATAATTATGGACACATACTTATAAACATAAATTCACGCCTTTTTTCTATGGGGGTAGGCAGAAACCATAGAACGCCACCTGCTACGATCCTTACATACTTTTTTCGCCTCATCCAGGTTATGGATGTACAATTATGGATTTTGGCTTAATATGGCAATTGGCGAAATGTGGGTGTACTTATGGGTACACCTCTGCCTAACCCTTCGGGGATTACAGGCGTGATGTTATGTATGGCAATCGAATACCTTATTTCCAAGAGTTTATTCATTCATTATTCATTCATTCATTCATTCATTATAACAGGCGTGATGTTATGTTATTCCAAACATATGAAAATTCTAAAATTTTACTTCAATCTCTCATGTGGGTTGACTTTTAATTAACTGAGCATCTTTTAAGGGGGTGCGGTCCAATTACCAATCAGGGGCGCGGGTCATGCGTAATGCGAATACCGCGCTCTCGACTTTATTTTACATAACATCACGCCTGTAATCCCCGAAGGATTAGGCAGAGGTGTACCCATTAGTATACCCACATTTCGTCAGTTATGTTTAAGTCCCATGTAATAGGGGGCGAGCCTATTGCCATCAAACGGGCACAAATCTAGACTCCGAGGCTGCTACTGAGAAATTCCTGATGGAAAAACCCAATAACATTTTGCCCGACCTGGGAATCGAACCCAAGACCTCATGTTCAGCAGTCGCGCTTTGCGACCACTAGACCAACGAGACTTTATTTTAATTCAATAATTTTAGGAAAACTTACAGCTAATCTTATACAATACAATAGTTCGGTGGCCTATTACAAGTTTTCACAGATGTTATGGTAGCAGGAGGAACCGTGGGATTTTAGTCAGTAAGAGGCCGACATAACACTCCGTTATCCCCAGACGGAGGGCATCCATGAGGAATTCCCCAAGGAAAAAAAAAAACGGATTGGAAGTAGGACTTCATGACTACCAAAACCTTTTATATACTTGATTCCATAATAATGTGATTCAGTATTCTTGTTTTTAATTTCAGTAAAAGATAAAGCTGTAAGCGACGGCGAGGCTGGATGCGAGATGGGCGCGCTGATAGCGGCTTGCTTTTTTTCACCGGAGTATTTAATGAAAATGAAGTCTAATACACCTTCTTAGTTTCATTCAGCTCTTAAGAGTTGAATTTAGACGACATTCATATTTACTTAATTATTAAAATGTTTCACAAAATTGTTACACAAGCTTATTGAGTTTTATTAATTAGACAACCCAAAGATCAATACGATTAAATACTATAAAAAGTATTCTTAGTTTAAGTCTTAATCTGCAAATAAAAAAAAAATTGATAGTTTTTCATACAAAAATCGTCAAATGTAAATATATCTAACGGAAGACTTATTCTAGGCATGAAATTGTGGCAAATTTTCTAATCAAAACATTGTCACTGTTATGTTGGGATGTGTTTGTGTGTCTTCGAGCTGCTTATTTTAAGGCCCTTTTGATGAGGTTTAGTGATGATTTAAATAAAACCAAGTTGTCGTTACAATGGTCGTTAGCGAATGTAATATATCAAAAAGTACAGTTATCGAGGAAACAGGGGCAGGAACAAACGGGCCAATCACAATAAGCTATCGCGTCATTTAGTTGTGCTGTGATTGGCTTACGATGATGCGACCGAATATCGTTCGGATTCGGCCACACCCTTCGGCATTGTTTTGGACTGTGCTGCTATACTATGATTCGTATCTATTAATATTTTTACTGAAAATAAAGTAATTTCAGTATATCTATACACCTAGTAGGCATATTTATTTTTGAAGGCTAGCAGGGTTAGGTACTTAGTTCCAAATTGAGCAGTTATTTCCAAAAATTTTGATAGAAATTACTTTTGTTATTTTTATTGAGCAATTTGCGTCGTTTAGTGAGATATTACAATAATTACGTCGCTTTCAAATACCTACTATACATTATTTGTATAAAAAGACGTCAAGTTGATATTCAGGGCCAATACAGTTCAAGCTTCAAAGGATAGGGAGTAAAGAATTCAAAAATACAACATGTTTAAGTTTACTTGTCTTGCGTTGTGTGCTGTGGCTGTGAGCTTAAGCAGTGTTTATGTAAGTGTCATAAAGCAGCGAAAGTGTGTCTGTCTGTCTGTCTGTTACCTCTTCACGCTGAAACCGCTGAATCGATTTTAATGAAATTTGGCATGGAGATAGTTTAAGATCCGAGGAAGAACATAGGATAGTTTTTAAACAAGTTCCACGCGGACGTAGTCGCGGGCAAAAGCTAGTCCTTTATAAACGTACCAGCTTCTGAAAACGACTTCGTCCACGTAGTTTTTTCCACCCAATCCAAGTTACGTCTTTGATTACTGCTCCGCTTCAGTGGTTCGTAGCGTGATGTTATTATATACAGAGATTTTTCCAATTCCACTTACAAACAAACAAAAAAAAAGTCTTATTATATTAGTAGAGATTTGTGAATTAATAAAAAAAATTGTTGAAATTCTGTTCTGTAGTCGCTATAATTTTCCTTAATTTGTATTGAGAGGCTGATGATGGAAACGGGTCATGCCGCGAAGATTTCAAGCCCTTGGAACAAGAGTGCCTGAAGAAGCAAGGACTCACTGAGGTTGACATGGATACCGCTTTGAATGCAGGGGACGCTATGCTGATTGATCCGTGTTTTTGGGGCTGCTATTTTAAAACTCTTGGACTTGTGAGTATCGCTACATTTTGTGCAACTTTTATGCCAAGGTTGTCTGGGAACATTTTCTTGGATGACCACTGTTGAACTGTTATTTATATAAGTAACCCTTGTCATGTTTTTATATCTATAAACATAACGACATAATGTTTTCATTGCACTCCTATAATATAAACGTTTAATTAAGAGTTAATTGCAAATTGCAGACTTATGTCAAATATATACTTGTAAAATCAAGTAATGTAAATAATTTAAAATGATCGAGGTACGACAGACTGAATTTATTTTTTATTAAATAATTGTACCTACTTATTTTCTTTTTTACAGCTCAATGACAAAGGTCAATACGATCTGAATACCGGTCTGACCAACATTAAAAAGTATGTATCGAATGATATGAGAAAAGCTAGATTGGAAGAAACAGCAAAAGTTTGCGAGAAAGGTATACACATTTTGGGTCTAGCCCAGGATTTATGTCAAATTCCTGTTCCACAAAATACTAACAAAAATATAAATGACTTCTAAAAAGATACAAACCATAAAACGTTTCCGACGCTTTTTGACTCGCCTATCTGAATGAGTTTAGTACTAATTCTATTTCATTCTTCTTCTTTTGAAATCGATAGCTTTAGTCAATCTCTTTTTTTATATTATGACTTGGCCCTAGTAGTTGGCCATGATTATCGCAGCATCAGATTTTATGTTCTAATCCAGTATTAGGTTACAAGTGCAATATTCTAACTACAATTATAATATTTTATTTATTTGTCAATTCCAGTAAAAGATAACTCCGTAAGCGACGGTGAAGCTGGTTGCGAAATGGCAGCGCTGGTAGCGGATTGCTTTTTGAAACGCACACTGTCAGAAAAAAACTGAATAAATTACTTTAAAAATGTAAGTTTAAGCCATCTCTATGGTATAAAGGTTGGAGAGATAAACTACTATAACATGGCGCTACATGCCATGGCCATGTTACTATTTTAATGTGTGTAGTCACATCCGGAAAGAGTTTGTACGTAGTTGTAAGTAATCGTCTTTTTTTTCAGATTTGTTTGTCAACTAATCATAAATAGCCGACCGCGCAAGACAACGCACCTGTCATTTTTATAGAGTATGTCAGTACAGCGCCATATTAGTAATAATGAGTTATTAATGACGTCGCTAGTCGAGCAACAATCCAGTAATTTGTTTTTGTTTAGGGAGCCGTCTCAGTACGCACACATGTGTTGTCTTTTTAATACTATCACAAACACTTTTTAACGTTTTGAATTGTGGAGCGGCGCGCCATGTTGTTGTACTTAGTTCTCTATAACATTCACATTTTAAATATTTTAATATTGTTTTCTCTAGATTATGGATAATATTTCTATTTTTTGTTTTTCCAGGTGCATTCCTATTATTTAAAACGAAACATGATTCGTCTGTACTTTATTTGTTGTAACTATTTAAAGAACACATTAAAATATAATATGAATTACAGAAATTAAAAATATTTTTATTTTTATTTTTTATTGTCAAATACTTATAACAGTTTGTAGTATGTACCTACCTGCCCTAATTGATTTCAGTCACAATTACCTATATAACGTAATCACAAGTCAATAGTTATCTAAAATACAGTGATAAACTATTCTTATCTGAGAGTCTAGCAGCTATGCAAGGAACACTTTTCTATAATAAATTAAATTTTGCAATTCATATTAAGTAATCACGATCAACATTACATTTTCAGAATAATTCTGCAACATCGAATTAATCTAATCGATTATGACATGACTATTTTCTTTAAAGCTACTTATGGGCATTTATATTCCCTTACATTTCAAGTTTAGCTATTATTTACACAGAAACATTCACATGATACGTAAACAAACAAGCAGAAATACAGACAGATACAGTCAAAGTCAAAGTATTTATTTAAATGAGTCCATTTACAGGCACTTTTGAATTGTCAAAGAGTCGGTCAGTTAGTCAGAACGTAGGTAGGCGTCTATGGAAAAGAATGAGCAATAAACTCGGTACTAAAATTCCACTTTTACTTTTTCTTTTTATGACACGAATTATGCCAAATAAATCGTATATATACTCGCTGCTAGTATTAATTTCTACGAGCAATACATTTGTTGGCAATGAAGTCATTTCAGATTATATAGGAAGGTCCACATTATACTCCGGATGCTGTTTTTTAGGTTCAAATTCAAAAGTTTCCAACAATGTTAACTTCACAATAAATATGTTATTAATACTGAAATGCCATTAAATTGACCATCGCATAGTGACATATTATAATAATGACTTACATCAAGTTCAATTACTGCAGTTTATTATATATATGAGGCGTGAAGTTGGTACACAGGGCATATAACGTTGCAGCCTGGACGGATCTGGTGTGGGAGACTGGTCAACATGTCTAAGTTTACTTGTTTTGTTTTGTATGCTATGGCGGTAAGCTTAAGCAGAGTTTATGTAAGTAATATTTTTTATATTTTTGTGGATTCTGTTTATGTTATCAATCATCATTACTGAATCAATCCTCTTTAGGGTTTCGTACCCGAAGGATGCCAACTTGCCAAGCCTCCGCTGTCCCTCCATCTGTTTGTTATCGGGCTGTTTTTTATGAACTGTTATAAGTAGACAGTTAGATTTCCATAGAGTGTGTGTATATGGCCGCTAAAACAACAAATAAAAACATAATAAAGTTAATAATTCTCCATACAAGAACTGTGTTTTTTTAAATGTAGTATTAAATATTGTACGGTGGTAAGTATAGAGAACCCTTGTGCGATTTGGCCGTTTTTTTTTTTGTTAGCCTATTCTGTCCCACTCCTGGGCAAAGGCCTCCCTCCACTCCTTCCATCCTACTCGATTCAGTGCCTCATCCCTCCAGTTCGTCCCGCCATCTCCTTCGTGGCCTGCCGCGGCCCCGACTCCCAGTTTCAGGGCACCAGATTTTTGGATTACTTCATAAATTGTTATTGTGTGTGTAGACATTTTAAAAATGTTCCAAAATATTTAATGACTTAACTTATATAATATAAGCTTTATTATTTGTCTTTTATTTCGTCCAAAGGCAGCTGAAGACAATAATGCTCCACCTGAAGATATTCTAGCCTTGGTAAATATTTGTTTGGAGCAGAATGGAGTTACAATGGCTGAATTAGAGGTGGCTGTGAACATTGGTGATGTGTCGACTATTAAACCTTGTTTCTGGGGCTGTGCCTTCACAAAAGCTGGATTTGTAAGTAATTCTGCTACAGCTCTTTATCTAGTAACATTTTGTTTGTTTTATACTCTCATTTATTTCCATATAATGAATTAAATACGAATTATTAAATTACCTGCACCTATGGTCTCGTTGTCTCGACTGCTAAGCGTGGGGTCCTGGGTTTGATTCCCAGGTCGGGCAAAAGGAATTGGGTTTTTCCATTCGAGATTTCTCAATAGCAGCGGCAGGTGATTTTCTATTACTTTATTACAGCTCAATGACCAAGGTCAATACGATCTTGACTCTGGCCTGAATAACCTTAAAAGGTTTATGAGGGACACTGAGGGACGCGCTCGGCTGGGGGCAATAGCGAAAAAATGTGAATCAGGTATTTTCTAATTTCTTTATTATACATTTTTTTTTTACTGACCTTATTGTTGAGATTCTTCAGAAAGTTCAGGTGCGGAGTACTCGTAACCGGGCGGCGTACTTGTATGACGAGATGTATGAACGTAGATGAGGCGAAAGGAGTATGTAGGGATCGTAGCAGGTGGCGTTCTGTGGTTTCTGCCTACCCCCATGGGAAAAAGGCGTGAGTTTATGTATGTATGTATGTATGAATATTATAATTTACTGAATCTGTCAATGATAGAATATTGAGTAACAAAAATAACACTCTATCAGCTGTAATTTAATTTTCCTTATTTACAAACAAACTGTTCAACTTTTACCATGCATCATACTTTTTTAGTAAAACTATCTACAGTGCGGAAGGCGTGCGCGTGCACTCCTTTGCGATATCAGCTGTTTTTTTTCTTTGGGAAAGTGGTTTGTCATCATGAGTACAATCATGTATCGGTATATTGGTAGGATATCAAGTGATTTGATTGGCCCTTGTGATTTTGATCAACTCATTATTACACCAACAGCTAACTTAATAATACCCTTCAGATTTCAAGGTAACAAGGTGAAAAATTATATTAAATGTTTTTTTTTCTAATTTCAGTAAAGGATAAAACTGTAAGCGACGGCAAGGCTGGCTGTGAGATGGGTAAGCTGGCTGCGGCTTGCTTCCTGGAACAGTTGATAAGCGAGCGCCATTAAATGCTAAATAGGTAAAAGTCAAAGTCAAAGTCAAATCATTTATTTCAATTAGGCCATTATAAGAAAACTTCAACTATATTTGACAACCCTGCATACCTATCTTTTTTGTTGACTGTACTTACCATTGCCATTGTCATTTTATTCACCTCGTTGTCATTTTTTCTTTATTATATGGTTATTGGTTTATAATTATAGTGGTATGTGACATTTGACTAATTTCTCTATTGTGACGTAATGACTGTTAGACTGATTATTGTTATTTTTTTTCTTGGTGTATACATTCAGACGCAATGTAAATTGTTTGATGAATAAATAAATAAATAAATAAATTGCAAAGTTTCCAATTAGGTAGTTTTACAAACTGGAATTATAAAATGTAAATATACACATCAAAAGTGTCTAGGGATCAACATCCCTAACAAATGTTAGGGATGTTGATCCCTAGACACTTTTGATGTGTGTATTTGCTTCATATAATTGGTGTAAAAAGACAATTAACGAAGGCGAAAGTTACATGTTCTTTCCATCAATGAGACCATTTTTTTGCTCTGGGAATACATATACCTGGGAACCTGGGGCCATACCTGGGAACTTTGTGGTTACGGAGATATTGAAGGTCAAAGTTCCTTATTTTTTTAACTTTTTTTTTATGAAAAGAATGTATGAAATAATCTAAACTTTAAATATCTTATGAGCATATTGTTTTGTGGAATTACATTGTGGGCTACCATAAACCTCTTTTAAAAGAAATCATCAACGAAGCATCCCTTGTTATGTTGAATCGTAGGTTTTTAAGGCGAATATTCTTTAAAAAAATAATTAAAGTTTAATTTATTTTCAGGTCCGTATCTACAAATTAGAATACACCGCAATACGAAATAAACACCTGGACTTTGTTTTGTTGTTATTATTTTTGAATAATATAATCCTATTTTTTAGCATTCACATTATAATAATTTTGTAAGTGGTAACCAAGATAAATTTCGATTACCACACTTGGCGGAATTGATAGTAAAAGTGGAGAAAAAGATAAATTCATGATTTATTAAAGAAAACGAAAATCAAAAAGTCTTTATTTCAAATAGGCACATAGTTACACTTACTTATAAAGTTTACTGGTAATCGAAATTACGAAGAGGAAAATAATACTGGACGTCGATAAGTAAGTGCAAAAGATGGGAGCAAACTCTTGACCATTTCGCTCGCAACATAATTATGTAGCTACCATTGCATACCATTTAGGGCTACCATCCAAAAAACTCAATTTCATCAAAATTACCAAGGTACGCCTGTAATCCCCGAAAGTTTAGGTAAAGACGTAACTGGCACATTTCGCCAGTTACGTTTAAGTCGCACTTTACGACCACTAGACGAGGCAGTCAATATAAGTATTTTTCTTTTAACAGTTATAATATTATAGTAGTCATTGGTAATTTATTATTAAACACATAATAGAAACTGAGATGATCTAGGCAGCTAGGAAGTATCCAACAATCTATTATAATAAAAAAATCTATTATGATTATTTTAAATGTTCAACATATAATAATGTAAGTAATACAAGTGTAAACGATGAATATTATGAGAATGAGAATAATGTGGTGCTTATCTATACAATTTCCTAGTTGCACTTAGAACTCTCATTCGAAAGGTTGTAATAAAAAAAAATTGTTCACTATTATTACGATTCGTACGAACTATTTGCTGATGACGTCATAACAAAATTATTAGGCGGGTGACATTATTTTATAGACCACCATCAGTCAAAATAATAGAACTCGAAGTTCGAATTTTAAATTTAGAAAAAGTGTTGGCTGGTTACTATAAAAAGAAATATTATTAATTGATTGCAACCTATTAGGTACTTCAGTTAGTGAGTCCATTTAACATTTTGCGTAGTTGGTATTCACGGCATTTACAGTTAAAGCTTTGCGGAGTTCTGAGTCTAAAACTGAAACACACGTCATCATGTATAAGTTTACATGCCTTGTTTTCTGCGCTGTGATTGCGAGCTTAAGCAGTAATGATGTAAGTATTGTTACTTTATTTTTCTCGCTTATCTAGTAAAGTTATATGTACTTGTAATTACTCTGTTGTCAGAAAATCAGGGCGGCAATTCTACTAACTTTTAGGAAAGATCACAACCAGTTGGGGGCGCGGATAATGCGTTAATGTGAATACCGGGCTCCCGACTTATGGTAGCAGGAGGAACCGTGGGGTTTTAGTCGGTAAGAGTCCGACATAACGTCATAACGAGGGTATCCATGAGGATTTCAGCATGAAAAAAAAAAGGAACGATCACAATCTAATCTTAGTCAAACTTTGTCCAAAAAGACCTCTAGTTTACTTACCTTTTTTACCATTCTGCATTGACATTGAGAGAGATTGCAATTAGATTTCAAACGTTTTGAATTATTAATTAGTAATAATAATGATAAGTATTCATTTTAAATTATCAACAAAGACTATTTATCATTGCATAATTAAAACTAGCAATAGGCTCGCCCCCTATTAGGTACATGAGACTTAAAACATAACTGGCGAAATGTGGGTGTACTAATGGGTACACCTCTGCCTCACCCTTCGGGGATTACAGGCGTGATGTTATGTTATGTAATAAAGAAAAGGATTAAAAAAAATACACTAGTATTTAATTTGTTGTAACTATTACCCTTGTTGAGATATTAGAATCAGAACAGCAAGTCAAAACCCTTCAATTAAAATAATAAGCCTTCAGTTCGAATGAGTAACTTTGACAATAATAATTTTAATTGGTTTCGAAGCTGCCACTGTTTTTGTTGTTCCTTTTGTATTGCCTTCAGGCACCAGACCATCCAGTCTGTGGTTAGCTACATATCTATCGACTTTATTATCGCTCAAAAAATGTAGATCCAAGCGATGTCGATAAAAAAGATACATACATCGATACTTAATCGCTTACTGTTCATAATGCCGGCGAGAGCTCTGTCTCCACTAGTCTGTAGCAGAGACAAGGGCTAGCAAAGAAAAAACTGGCTCAGTGATACTCGTTTGGTCAGAACACTCGCCGAGTGACTCTCGCTTGGTGCATTATACATAACAGCGGTGGTGGCCGAGCGAATGGTGCTAGTAATTGCCCGTCACACTTGCACATTCGCTTATAACCTAGCGACAAAACTATCGGAATCACACACAAACTTCTCGGTGGTCGCTAATCGTTGGCGGTGGGACTGGTGCTTATAGTTGTGGAGTATTTAAGAGTGAAGACCAACTGGACTCTGAGGGTTGAAAGGTTGGAATCGCGCTACAACGTCAACTTTAAGTCGTTTGTGGTACGCGTTCCTACCCACCAGCTACAGACCTTCTTGAAAGAGGACTTTTGGCCGAAGGGTGTCGTATATAGACGTTTCCGAGGTCGGTTACGCGACACCACGCAGCGCAACACGACGCCGCGCCGACGCTACGTGTTTAGTTATTTAATAAGACTTTTATAATATGTATTAGTTTATTATTATTTTTATAAGATTTTTTTGTGTTTTTGTTCTATGGGCCACAGTTGCCTGATAATAAAATGATTTATTATTATTTTTATTATTATTATTTGTTTTAAGGTAAGTACAGAAGGACCTTCAACCTTTGAGGATGTTTTTGCCATCATATTTGACTGCGCGAAGAAGTACGGAGTGCCAGAAAATAAAATACAAGAAGCTGGAATAAAAAAGAACGTGGCTATAGTTACTCCCTGTTTCTGGGGCTGTTGCCTCAGGAAAACTGGATTTGTAAGTATCTTAAATCTTTAGAATTAGTCTTTTATTTATTATTATCTAATCAAGTAGTTTTTTTATGGTTCTGTAGCAGCAGAGGGTGAACGAGGCCCTATCTCGACACTTTTGCTCAGCCTTCACTGTCTGTCTGTCTGTCTGCCCGTATGTTTGTCACAGGGCGGTGTGTATGAACCATTATAACACACTTTTGGCTGGTTTTCTCTTGAGGTATGTGTTTTCACAGGGTAACAATATTTTCTAGAGTAGGTACTGTAGAGGTTGCTTGCTAAAGCAAGCAGGCTGGAAGACTCTTATTCTAAACTCTATGACAAACTACTATTCATATTTAGAATTAGAGTAAAGTTTTTATACGATGACAATTGTTTGGTCATTCGCCCGGCTGGGTGCACTAGAGTCATAGGATTTGATTCCAATATAAGTATAAAGCTGACCAGTCGTTTTACTAGTGTTTGCGCCCTGCAAAGCACCCCTAAGGTCCCAAAGGTGCATTTCGGTACCTCGGTCACGTCCTAGTGACCACAGTACCTACATGATAGCTCAGAATATTTAAGTATCTATTAAGTACCCTCAATTGGCTTATGTAATTTTTTTTCAGTGAAATATTAAATGTGTCTCATTTTTGTTATTACAGATGAATGAAAAAGGACAATACGTCTTAAACCCCGGCCTGAGCTACGTTAGAAAGTTTGTGAATGATAGTCAGGCTTACGGCAGTCTAGAAACTATATATATAATAGTAAAAGAATGCCAGACAGGTATAAACTTTATTTCATTGAAAAATGGGTTTCAAGTTAGGTGCTGATCTCCTGTGTATATCAGATATAATGTTAGAAATCTAATAGCAATTTAATTTTATCTTTCCTTATTTTCAGTAAAAGATAAAGTCGTCAGTGACGGGGAAGCTGGATGTGAGATGGGCGCTCTAGTGGCCGACTGCTTCATAAATGAGTTTGAAAAGCATAACGTAGTAGTCAAACGTGCAAAACCACACAAAAGACACATGACATACCTACCTGTTAACTAAGCATGGTGTCCATCAAACTGAGTCATATTAATCAAAAATTATTGCTGAGAAACGACTTTTATTTTCGCTGTGATAAATCATTGTTTCAATCAATGTAACGCGCAATACACTGTGCTTAAAGGTGTTTAGTTGTAACTTTGAAAACTTGTCTTTTTGTTTTAAGCTTTAAAATATACCTACGATCAGAAAGGCTGGGGAAGTTCACCAAGTTATTGCTAAGCGAAACAACACAGTGTAACGGTCGCCAAATGTACGGGTGATATAGTCAAATATAATGTAGGTAAATATAAAATGAAATCAGAAAAAAAACGAAACGATAAAAACGAAAAAAAAACGATATAATTTATAGGTAAAATAACGTAAAATAGTATTACAGCATTTTTCTGCGACGAATCTTTCTCTTCTTTTTCTTAGGCCAAAGAATCAGCATTGCCATACAACGTGGCAATGCTGTCAGCCTTTTGGGCACTTGCCCCATTGACAGCGACGCGGACGACTTTTTTTGATGCCTTAAGAGGTTTCTCCTTTTTGCCTTTTTTTATAAATTGTACATAATTTACATTTACTTTAAGGTTTTATGTTTAGGTATATTAGTATCTAATATGAAAAATAAATAAATGAAAACACATAATTATGTTTAAGCAATAAAAAAACGTTTTTTTTTGTTTTTTTATTTATATAATAATACCAAAAACATTAAATGTATCAAGTGATTCAAGTGGATTAAATTAGTTAAATACATTATAATAATAGCGAGCAAATTTTTTGATAAAATAGTGCATTCGAATTCCTGTACACGTTTACAGAAATGTTGACAGAATTTACAGTAAATACTTATAATAATACCTAGAGGCTGAATGTGATCTAATTGAGCATGGCGAATAGCATAGAATAGTGTGATATTATAATAATAACATCACGTCTAGTTAAGAATATTTATAAAACAACGTGTGATGTTAGTGTTCAGGTCATTTACTGATAAATCACAGATGCATCAAGATAGCAAAAGTAAAAAGTACAACATGGTTAAGTTTACTTGTCTTGTTTTGTGTGCTGCGACTGTGAGCTTAAGTAGCGTTTATGTAAGTATCATTTTCTTATGCTTATTTCCCCTCTCTTGTTTCCTTTTGGGATTAGTTCGTTTAAAGCTGACACAATATAGGTACATATTTTTCTTTTTTTATAATTTTTGCTTGTATTTAATGTTTGAAGGCAGATGAACCTTCGGGACCATACCATAATGATGTTAATACCGTCTTACTGGAGTGCGCCATGGAGTATAAGGTGAAAGATGATAATATAGGAACCGTTATGAGAACACAAGATGTGACGATTGTAGACCCCTGTTTTTGGGACTGCATTCTGAAAAAAACCGGATTTGTAAGTACTTATTTTTATTTTTCCTATCGCTGCTTATTACCAAAGTAAGAAAAAATAATATTTCGAGTACTATTAAATCACTTTAGGAATTTTGTTGCTTTTAGCATATTTTCTAGAAAATAATTGTATTTTCTGTATTACAGTTCAATGAAAAAGGTAAATACGATATAAAAACTGGAATGTCGTACGTTAAGAAATATGCACTCCGCGAAGATGAATATACCATGTTAGAAGTTGTAGCAAAAGAATGCGAGCCAGGTATACATTAAATATTTCTGTTGTTAATAAACTTGTGGTAAATAAACTTAATTTATTTGAAATTATTATATTAAATTTCGCTTCGTTGGTCGCTACTGCTGAGTATGAAGTTCTGGGCTCTATCCCTGTGTCGGACAATGGGTTATTCAAGGGCTATTTATCGAGGTTTTCTTCCTAGCGACCCTCTATTAAATGGGACATGATCGCAATTCGCAAAATGTGGGTCTACCTTCTTAGGTAGGTAAAGCTCTGCCTGACCTTTTGAAAAAACCAGGCGAATACTATGTTTATGATAAAAAAAATTATGCTTTTATTAACTTGGTCAACCAATTCACCACTAAATGATGTTCATATCCAAGCCGAAATCCAGTTTATGTGTCAAAAACGTTCAAAGTCTATTCGCAATCTTATCTTAGCAACAATCTACATTTTTGACAAGATTTTTAACGTTTAAAACTCTTGTTAAAAAAATGTTAGTCATCGATATAAGAATGCGATTCTTGTTAAATTCACCGGAATTGCCACTCAGACCTTATAAAATTGAGTATCTTAATATAAATCAGTTGTTATCAGATAGGTACTCGGTTGTTGTAACTGTAGTTATAATTTAATTCTTTCTTTCTATAATTTCAGAAAAAGATACACCCGTAAAAGACGGAGCTGGCTGCGAGAGGGGCGAGCTGGTGGCTGCTTGCTTCGCGAAACAGATAGCAACCCACATAAAAATGGTTTATTTATCTCTCTAGTCTATAACAGCTTATTTACACAAAAACAGAGAACAAAAAATCTCCAGTGTCGCAATACTTAAAAAACATTAAAATAATAATAATAAAGATCTTGGGACAACTCACACACGGCCATCTGATCCCAAGCTAAGCAGAGCTTGTGTTATGGTAACCAGACAACTGATATACATACTTATATAATTTATAAATACATACATATTATAGATAAATTACACCCAGACACAGAATAAACAGTTATGCTCATCACACAAAGTTTGTCCTGGGTGGGAATCGAACCCACTACCTCCGGCTTTGCAGTCAGGGTCACTAACCACTAGACCACGATTTTTTTTCCAGGGATCTCACCCTTTACCCTGTAGCAATATAAACTTTAACCAATGTAACATCATATGCCTATGTAATTCTATACTAATCATACTACTTACTATTATAAATGCGTTTGGGTAGATAAATATTAGTTACTCAATCAAGTCTGAACGGATCTGGATGTTTGGCACAAAGATAGATTACAGTCTGGAATAGCACATAGGCTACTATGACGCGGACGAAGTCGCGGGTAGAGCTTTCATAATTATGGCCAAACTATTAACCCGATTTTGATACAGAAAAATTTGATACAGACAATTTGCATCCCAACACAGGCTACTTTTAATCTCTTTTAACAGACGAAGTCGCGTGCAAAAGCTAATATTTCAAATACTTAAATCTACTTCTTTTCAGATTGATCACTAAAACTGAAGAATAAACGCAGCATTACAACACTCAAAAATGAAACTTAGAACTTAACACAATAAAAAAACAATTACCTTTACCTACTTAAAAATGTTTAGATAATAAAAAGTTATTTACCTCTAATCCCTATTTAGTTTTATTTCCCTTATTTCAATGACTGTTATTTATAGAGGGTCGAGATTTGTACAGCATTTTATAATAAGTACCTATCATTAAGTATCGAAATAAAGAAGATTTTTAAAATAAAAGCGCCAAAACAAAAAATAATCCTGTTTATTTTTTACTCTAACAATGACAATGGCAGTAGGCGCCCCCTATTACATGGGACTTAAAACATAACTAGCGAAATGTGGGTGTACTAATGGGTACACCTCTGCCAAACCCTTCGGCGAATAGAGGCGTGATGTTATGATGTTATGTCTAACAATGAGATTCTAAAAACTAATAATACATAGTCTTCTGTATACAATAAACATAATAGTTAATTGTATCAATTGCTAAGTTTGGATAATTACCACAGATAACCCCCCAGTCCAGTTTATTATTGGTCCTCATAAGGGACCTTTTTGTTTTTTGTGGTGAACTACTCATGTATTTCCCCCCACCTGTTAAGAGGTTATGTTGGACTAAAACCTATTATATGTGAGAACTGTGGCATCCTTTCAAGAGATATTACACAAAATCGCATTTTGAATATGACAAAATGACGTGACGTGACGTAACAAGGGTGTTTGTTTAAATTATATTGAACTTCTAGCATTTGGCAGGGACTTGACACGGAGGTGTGTCATCATCTCTTCCTAGCGTTTTTCCAACCAAGTTGGGATTGATTTCCAGTCAAACCAGATGCAGCTTTATACTAGTGTGTTTTACATGGGTCCCCTATGTTGTTTCGAACGCCGCTGTTGCGACACACGCTGTTGCGAATTATTTTTCCACTGCCTCACAGGTTCGAATGCTCATGGACTCGAATGAAGTAGTCGCGAAAGACGCTGTTTCGAAAAACATTTTCACTGCCTCATACGCTCGAATGCTTGTGATTTCGATTTATTTAGTCATAAAGTGTACAGAAAAATATTTAAGCAGTAATTAAATAAAATCAACAAATTTGGTGTCAACATCATCATTAAATTAATTTTATTTATTAAAAATAATTAATTATATTTTTTTTAAATTATTATTTATTAATTTTTTTTTTTTTTTTTTTTTTTAATAATTTTTGATGTACGATGTAAACAACAAACGTAAAACTTACGTTAATAATGATGTGGCTTTACGTGCTTTCCGAGGCCCGGTAGTGTCACACTACCAATTTCCAATCTCACGAGACATACGGGGTAGACACGGATGTGTGTGAACGACTTAAAGAAATAACAATGTATATGTTACTTAGGTTCTTTACCTTCTATTACACAGGTTTGATCCACGATTCAGAGTTCACAGCATGATATTACTGTTAGTGTGGTGTTGCCGGGTCTACGTCCAGAACAGCGCTATTGAAAATTATAAAGGTTCATTGTCTATCGATAGTGTCACGATAAAGATGACTTTGCTATGTTACTTTTGGTAGGTACACTGTACAATTCGTTGCTCGACGGCGGCGAACAGTGTGTGTGAATGTATGGTCGCAGGATGGGCCCGCACATAGTCAAGGGACCTACCAATGGCGGTCTAATACCAGTCAGGGGCGCGGATCATGCGTAAAGCGACTAATTTTATTGAGCTCCCGAATCATCGTGCCAGGAGGACTTTCCCACGAAAACAATAAAATTTAGTTACAACAGATATAACATTACGCGTAAACAAAATTGACTTTTACACACTAACGTATAAAAAATGTTCAACGGCCAAGTCACACAACATTAACTATAATAATAAAGAAATCGCAGTAAGGAACCTTAGACTTGGCACGACTTTGTCTAGATTTCATTACTTTTTAGAGATAAACAAGCAGCTCCAGCGAGACTTGGCTAGTTTCTTACAGAATGTTTTTGGTGGGATTTAATCTACTTGAATCACTTGATACATTTAGATTTTTTTGGTATTATTATATAAAAAAAAAACAAATAAAAAAAAGGTTTTTTTATTGCTTAAACATAATTATGTGTTTTCATTTATTTATTTTTCATATTAGATACTAATATACCTAAACATAAAACCTTAAAGTAAATGTAAAATCCCACCAAAAACATTCTGTAAAAAACTAGCCAAGTCTCGCTGGAGCTGCTTGTTTATCACTAAAAAGTAATGAAATCTAGACAAAGTCGTGCCAAGTCTAAGGTTCCTTACTGCGATTTCTTTATTATTATAGTTAATGTTGTGTGACTTGGCCGTTGAACATTTTTTATACGTTAGTGTGTAAAAGTCAATTTTGTTTACACGTAATGTTATATCTGTTGTAACTAGGTACCTTGCTGTGCCCGACAGGGTCCATAATTGTTTCTCATTAATTTACCTACCAGCCTTGTATACATTATGGAATGCAATAAAGTATTGAGTATTGAGTATTTAGTACCTATGTTTGTTAAGCCCATACTGGTATTGGTAATTGGACGCTAGTGTCTCATTTTAGGCTGTTGTTGATTGTGCAACACATGCATTCAGCATTGACAATGCTGACTTCTGCTCTCTTCTTTTTGGAGCGTCAAATCGACCACCGATTTAACTTAAAATAGACGTAAATAGACGTCTGTACTGGAAATATTTTTATACTGTTTGTTTTAGGCTCTCCTATACATAAGTATTATTGAAATACGCAGCTTAATCAAGCCTACAATTGACTGGTTATTGAATCAACGTTTTCCAAGTGGCAATTTTCCATCGTCAATGGGTAGCGGTTCAGGCGACAGATTGGTGCAATGGTGTCATAAAGCACCTGGTTTTGTACCCTAGTGTACCCTTCAACGGCCAAGTCACACAACATTAACTATAATAATAAAGAAATCGCAGTAAGGAACCTTAGACTTGGCACGACTTTGTCTAGATTTCATTACTTTTTAGAGATAAACAAGCAGCTCCAGCGAGACTTGGCTAGTTTTTTACAGAATGTTTTTGGTGGGATTTCACTTCTTTTTGTAGAAACGTAGGCATATTGATTTATTTTATTAGATTTTCTTATGTCATATAATGTACATATAGCAGTATCTGATGTTACAGAATTTAATGTTATGGGATCAAAGGGGGAAGAAGATGGAGAGGAATCTCGTATAGGAATGAGTACATCGTAGTGGCCGCTTAAGTAACTACTGGTAAAACGTAAACACTTTTTTTGGCCAGCATCGCCAAAGGAACCTCTTGGGCCATGCTTCATGAAACCATTTTTATTTTTTTTGCCTAGATGCAGCTCTTCTTCTTCGTCTAAATAAATGGGTATCATAGCGAAACTTGGCGGACATGTTGCCGGAACTGTGACTCCATTGACATGTGTGAATTAAGTCACTGCATGCCGCATCACTGTATCACTGATACGGGACGGTGTCGGAACTGTGCTGGAACTGTAACTTCACTGATATGTGTGAATTAACCTTAAGGCTGCTGCACAATTGTAACACCCGACGCCATTCTAGATGAAATATGTCCAATGAGTACACTTCACTGACGGGACGTGTTATAAGTTCACCTTGATTCTTCCATACATCCTCTATGAATGCGTTTACACCTGTCAGTGTCAGTGACGACACAGTGATGTCAGTGTCAGTTACGCAGTTTTTCTGTATCCCTGACAACGTATATAAAGTGGGTCACAGACAAACGCGGAATGTTGTGGCAGCCGCGTCAGTTGCAAATTTTAACAACAGGCCGCGTGTACTGCTTTGTAAAATGACGCCAAATATATGAAAATTGTGATAGAAATAGTTGAATATAAATAATAATTTAAATTTAATCCACACTTCTCTATTCGTAAGAGTAATATGCGATGCTAATGATAATGTAGGTACCTCACTCCTCAAGTGTTTAATTAAACGGTTCTTTTTCCCACCTTTTTTCTCATCTTCTGAGAGGGCTAATAAGAATAATAAGGCAACGTTACGGTTAGCCATATTGACTGACGTCCGATTGTAGCACAAACACCACAGCTAATGGCACTTCAGGCCGCCACTGTGACCGCGGTGGTGTGTTTTTGCAGCGGTTGGAGTCGCGCGGCCTGCGGTTAGCCGCAACCGCACCGTCCGTCTGGAGGCCACTTTATGCAAAATGTCAGGATGCGCTTCAGCGGTTTTGGGCGTGCAAAATTATTAAGGAAACAACTTTCGTACTCCTAGGTTGTTTGTAACTAGTCTATCGACAGTCTAGACTTACAAAATGTATTAGATGCCTAAACTTAAAATTTGATCATGATTCGATAGACACGTGGCGCCATCTACTGTCATAAGGACGTAATTGTGAGTTCCCTCAGGAACAGTACTTTTTTCCGGGATCAAAGGTACCCTATGTTCGTACCTGTACACCTAGCAACGTATATGCAAAATTTCAGGATGATCGGTTCAGTGGCTTAGGCGTAAAATGGTAACAAACAAACAAACAAACTTACTTTCGCATTTTAATATTATATTATATATTATATCATTAGTTAGGAAGTTAGGATTAAAAGGAGAAGGGGATGCATTCGCCCAGCAGTGGGACGCTATAGGCTAGATTAAATTAGAAGATGTGTCCCACTACGCTGGATTTTTGCAATGACAGTCGATTTTTTTTTGTACCAATCTAATACAGTGAGACCAGCTGAGTGAGGGTTCTTCATCAGATACTTCAGACCTTCGATTTTTGACATCAAATGAAGCGGCCCACCAAGTTGAATATTTTTTGTAAAGGCGGTATGTCGATCTCTAATAGTTTGGTTGGGCTCTTGTGTTTTCTAATCAGGGTCACCAGGTACTTCAGATCTTCGATTATTCTAGTTTTTATAGTTTTGCCTTTATGTGGCCATTAAACCCTAACTCTGTACCAAATTTCAGCTCTCTGAGTTTATGGGAAGTACTAGTTCTATTTTGATGATCATGAGTGAGTGAGTGAGTGAGTGTCATAAATGCGAAACTTTGCTGTCGCTTAACTTCGGAACTAAATGACCTATAGACTTGAAATTTTGGATTTTAAGTATATGATTATAGCTTACTAGATGACAAAAATTTCTGCGTTCTAGTCTTATCCAGAGGTTCTCAAATAGGGGCCTGAAAATGCGGCGAAATGGTTCCAGTAAAGGATGGTACGGCAGTGTTTGCTTCGCGCTCGACTTGGCGGGGGCACTGCCGTGCCCCCCGATTCGTTAAATACATTATAATAATAGCGAGCAAATTTTTTGATAAAATAGTGCATTCGAATTCCTGTACACGTTTACAGAAATGCTGACAGAATTTACAGTAAATACTTATAATAATACCTAGAGGCTGAATGTGATCTAATTGAGCATGGCGAATAGCATAGAATAGTGTGATATTATAATAATAACATCACGTCTACTTAAGAATATTTATAAAACAACGTGTGATGTTAGTGTTCAGGTCATTTACTGATAAATCACAGATGCATCAAGATAGCAAAAGTAAAAAGTACAACATGGTTAAGTTTACTTGTCTTGTTTTGTGTGCTGCGACTGTGAGCTTAAGTAGCGTTTATGTAAGTATCATTTTCTTATGCTTATTTCCCCTACTTTTGTTTTCTTTTGGGATTAGTTCGTTTAAAGCTGACACAATATAGGTAGGTACATATTTTTCTTTTTTTATAATTTTTGCTTGTATTTAATGTTTGAAGGCAGATGAACCTTCGGGACCATACCATAATGATGTTAACGTCTTACTGGAGTGCGCCATGGAGTATAAGGTGACAGATGATAATATAGGAACCGTTATGAGAACACAAGATGTGACGATTGTAGACCCCTGTTTTTGGGACTGCATTCTGAAAAAAACCGGATTTGTAAGTACCTACTTATTTTTATTTTTCCTATCGCTGCTTATTACCAACTAGCGACCCGCCCCGGCTTCGCACGGGTGCATTGCTGATTAAATAAACTAAATATACTACAGAATGTCTTTATGTACAACGTTTACAGCTTTTTGTCATTAGACAATACAAACATGTTATCTTTAGAGACACTTGAAAGAACACGAAAACACTCAACGTTCAAATCTATATACATAGGTAGGTACTCGTCGCCGCGTCGACCGGCGGCCGGTCCCGCTGCAACCCTGTATTTTAAATTTGTGATATCTTCGAAAATATTCATTTAAATTACATGCTGTAAAGGGCCATAATGATCTATATGAAATGCACAATGTTTTTAAGGTACTTAATTGAATAAGGATTAATGCTGTATTGCCTAAAATTGCTTCTTAAATAAGCCATTATTTCTCGTAAAAAGTTAAGGATAAAAAATGGTTATTGTGAGTTATCCCTAAGAGATAGACATATACCATCGCGGACTTTTTTGTAGAACTTTTTAAGGTGTACAATACTGTAGTACATTATTTTGATCTATCTCGAAGGATTCAGCCAGCGTTTACAATATAAACGCAAAAAAATGTGTTTATTTACGACATCACATTAGAAACCTCTAAAATTATCAGTGTTTCTCTACTATATTATGCATGTATTATACATATAAACCTTCCTCTTGAATCACTCTATCTACTAAAAAAAACCGCATCAAAATCCGTTGCGTAGTTTTAAAGATCTAAGCATATATAGGGACAGACAGACAGCGACAGCGACTTTGTTTTATAATATGTAGTGAAGTAAGGAAAAATAACATTTCGAGTACTATTAAATCACTTCAGGAATTTTGTTGCTTTTAGCATATTTTCTAGAAAATAATTGTATTTTCTTTATTACAGTTCAATGAAAAAGGTGAATACGATATAAAAACCGGAATGACGTACGTTAAGAATTTATATGCACTCAGCGAAGATGAATATACCATGTTAGAAGTTGTTGCAAAAGAATGCGAGCCAGGTATATTAAACATTTGTTGTTAATAACCTTGTGGTTAATAAACTTTATTTATTTGAAATAATTATATTAATTTCGCTTCGTTGGTTGCTAGTGCTACTGCTGAGTATGAGGCTCTGCTGCCCTACCATGAACTCTTATTGCGATCCAAAAAACTGAATTGTTCTTCAAATAAGTCAATATAACGCATCAATTTATGTCATTTATTGACGTATTTTCTCTTATCGCGATCCAAAAACTGAACTGTTCTTCAAATACGTCAATATAACGCATAAATTGATGCGTTATATTGACTTATTTGAAGAACAATTCAGTTTTTTGGATCGCAATAAGAGTTCATGGTAGGGCAGCTGGGCTCTATTCCTGTGGGACAATGGGTTATTCTAGGGTTATCTAATGAGGTTTTCTTACTAGTATCCCTCTATTAAATGGAACTTGATCGCAATTCGTAAAATGTGGGTCTAGTAAGTCTATTTGCAATCTCATCTTAGCAACAATCTTGATTTTCGACAAGGTTTTTAACATTTGAAAATGTTAAGTCGATCGTAGCAGGTGGCGTTCTGTGGTTTCTGCCTACTCCCATGGGAAAAAGGCGTGAGTTTATGTATGTATGTGTATGTAAAATGTAAGTCATCGGAATAAGTATGCGATCGTTGATAGCAAAATTGCCCTTCAGACCTTATAAAATTGAGTATCTTAATAAAAATCAGTTTTTATCGGATAGGTTTTGGTGGTTATAACTGCAGTTATAATTTAATTCTTTCTTTCTATAATTTCAGAAAAAGATACACCCGCAAAAGACGGAGCTGGGTGCGAGAGGGGCGAGCTGGTGGCTGCTTGCTTCGCGGAACAGATAGCAACCTATGTAAAAATGGTTTAGTTACCTTTCTAGTCTATTACAGCTTATTTACACAAAAAGAGAGAAAAAAAGTCCAGTGTCAAAAGTACCACGGAAAAAATTAAAAGAGTTTCCTCTTTTATTTTATTCCAGGGATCTCACCCTTTACCCTGTAGCAATAGAAACTTTAGCCTATGTAAATCCATACTAATCTTACTACAGACTATTATAAATGCGAAAGTTTGGATTAGTGATGGGTAACTCGTCATTTTAAAATGAGATTGAGGGAGTACCTCATTTTACCTCGCGAGGTACTCACGAGGTACCCCTCATTTGAGGTGAGGAGTCGTCTGTCGGCGTATTCACCTCACGAGCCGAGACCGAGCCGAATTCACAGTCTAAATAAAATCCTACAAAACATCAGTATTACACACATACCAAACATCATTATTTCATAGTATACATACCAAAATAATAATGTTTGCTGTGTTTTCAAACTTTCAAGACCTCTCTTCGATCATTCTATAAATTCTGTACAAGAAATAAGTCGGTTCATGAATTCGCTCACTCATTCACTCAATACCTCAATACTCACTCTCGCTTTCGCCTCACACAGAAACTCTACGAGTACCTATTCGCGTCAAAATCAAAACTCAAAAGTGTCTATGTCAAGTGAGGACGCGTGAACGAGTGAGGTGGCTCAATGTTGAAATTCGAGTAACTCTTTCAACTTGCGTTTACGAGTAGGTACCTCAAACGAGGCAGCTCATGAGTGAGGGACACATCTCTAGTTTGGATGGATTATACAGCATGTAACAAAAACCCTGTCCGATCTTTAAGGGTATTATTCGGCATCGTACTGCGTACACATATACGTAACCATTTAATGGATTTGAGATTATTATTTTTCCCCAGTGAGTAAAATAAAATTAAAATAAAAAGTAAAAACTGATCAACGGCAACACTGATCACTCGACAAAGTTCACTTACAGTTTTTTGTTTTGATTTTGCTGGCGGGTGGAGTGTTGTCAACTTATGAAAATTTGCCATATTCAGTGTTAAATTTCGCTTGGATTATAAAAATAAAAAATCAATAACTTTTCGAGTCTGGATGACAGGCACAAAGGTAGATTACAGTCTGGAATAGCACATAGGCTACTATGATACGGACGAAGTAGAGCTTATAATTATGGCCAAACTACTGACCCGATTTTGATACAGAAAAATTTGATACAGACTAAACAGACGAAGTCGCGTGCAAAAGCTAATATTTCAAATACTTAAATCTACTTCTTTTCAGATTGCTCACTAAAACTGAAGAATAAACGCAGCATTACAACACGCATTACCTTTACCTACTTAAAAATGTGTAGATCAGATAATAAAAAGTTATTAACCTCTAATCCCTATTTATTTTTATTCCCCTTATTTCAATGACTGTTATTTATAGAGGGTCGAGATTTGTACAGCATTTAAAGTACTCGTATCAATCATTAAGCATCGAAATAAAGAAGATTTTTAAAATAAAAGCGCCGGATCAAAAATACAATGTGATAGGGGTGGGACTTCTAACCCGTTAAGGCTGAGTACTACATCTAATTTTATCGACAAAAAAAATAATATGGGGGGTTGAGTAATTCGTGAAAATATTGAAAAAAAAATAGCGATTTTTTCGGTCAAAATAATTCAGAAATGATTTTTTTTTCTCACCAAAACATTATCAAACATATGAAAAAAGTAATGAATTAGTTAGCCAAGGTTATTAGCTACCGTTTGTCGTTTTTTTTTTGTTTCTACGACGCATACAACCTTTGATATCAAGCGCGCCGTAGTACATTAAAAAAAATATTAAAATAGCCATAATTTTTAGGGGGAGGGGGTTCAACCCCCCATATTATTTTTTTTGTCGATAAAATTAGATGTAGTACTCAGCCTTAACGGGTTAGAAGTCTCATCCCTATCACATTGTATAATCCTGTTTATTTTTTACTCTAACAATGACAATGGCAATAGGCGCTATTACATGGGACTTAAAACATAACTAGCGAAATGTGGGTGTACTAATGGGTACACTTCTGCGAAACCCTTCGGGGAATAGAGGCGTGATGTTATGCCTAACAATGAGATTCTTCTTTCTTTATCGTGTGGGCAGTAAGGTCTTACGACCCCACACACCCTAGTGTCAGAGTTTCTAAATCGCCTCAAGGGCCTTTGACATGGTTTGAATGGATCAGTAAGTCCAAGTTTCCTCACGATGTTTTCCTTCACCGATGCCAGTGATGTCTAAGATAAACTTTAGAAAGTACATATGAATTGAAAAAATCACATTGGTACTTGCCCGGATTTGAACCCACAACCTCATGCATGAGAGGCGGGCGCCTTTACCACTGAGCCATCACGGCACAATGAGATTCTAAAAACTAATAATACATAGTCTTCTGTATACAATAAACATAATAGTTAATTGGATCAATTGCTAAGTTTGGATAATTACCACAGAAAACCCCAGTCCAGTTTATTATTGGCCCTCATAGGGACCGTTTTGTTTTTTTTGTGGTGAACTACTCATGGATTTCCCCCACCTGTTAAGAGGTTATGTTGGTTGTTGTTGTTGCATTCTTTCAAGAAATATCACACCAAATGCGACGTGACGTGACGTAACAAGGGTCTTTGATGACACGGAGGTGTGTCATCATCTCTCCCTAGCCTTTTTCCAACCAAGTTGGGATTGACTTCCAGTCAAACCAGATGCAGCTTTATACTAGTGTTTTACATGGAGCGTTTGCCTATCTGACCTACAATACCAGTTACTGGGTAACACGATACCCCTTAGTAAGACTGATTGTCAATCTTTCAGGCTTCTAACTACTCGTAAGACTGTCAAAGATCTATGAGTGACAGTCGGGATTAGGTGGTTTTTCGTGCTTTCCGAGGCCCGGTAGTGTCACACCACCAACTTCCAATCTCTAGGCTGTTTAGTCTCGTTTGTGACTACGAAACATACGGGGTAGACACGGATGTGTGTGAACGACTTAAAAAACAATAAGAATGTATATGTTACTTAAATTCTTTACCTTCTATTACACAGGTTTGATCCACGATCCAGACTTCACAGCATGATATTACTGTTAGTGTGGTGTTGCCGGGTCTACGTCCAGAACAGCGCTGTTGAAAATTATAAAAGTTCATTGTGTATCGATAGTGACACGATAACGATGACTTTGCTATGTTGCTTTTGGTAGATACACTGTACAATTCGTAGCTCGACGGCGGCGAACAGTGTGTGTGAATGTATGGTCGCAGGATGGGCCCGCACATAGTGAAGGGTAGGTCCCTTCACCAATGCCGGTCTAATACCAGTCAGAGGCGCGGATCATGCGTAAAACGACTAATTTTATTGAGCTCCCGAATCACGGTGCCAGGAGGACTTCCCCACGAAAACAATAAAATAAATGTAGGTACACTGGTACAGTCGCCTTGCTTATCTTAATTGTATTTGTTTTGTATCATCTTCGCACAAGCTGCACCTTGCACTGTCATTACAAGGTGGTATTAGATAAATAATTATTGTACATAGTTAGGTATGTATATAATTTCCCGCTATAATCATTCGTACACTATTTCCTGACAATTGATGGCAATTCAGAATAATGTAAGTAGGTCTAATTATCCTCCGGATGTCCAAATTCATAGCAATTTTGGTGTGAATTTTAAAGGTTTTTCCAAATGTTGACAAAACCTTAAGTTCCATAAAATACTCGTACTTTTCTTCTCTAATACAAAGGTCATAAATAAACGAGAAACTTCGAACTGAGGAACTGCATAGGGCACAGAATATAAATATAAAGTCTTGACTGAGCTGCCAGCCATTTGGAACGGGTAATATTTTAGCTGCTAGCAACCCCCAACGATTCGCTAAGTCTTAAGGATAAAAAATACATATGACGTGGTGACAGTAATTTCATCAACACCCGTGTCTTGCCATATCGAGGAGTCCGCAGATATGTTAATAAGCTATTTTTCCTTCATAAGAAATATCATCCTATCCCTCTTTTTGTTAGCTAATCAATGGTAGACTATATTGATTTGGCCTAAGGCTTAACCATAAGTTTGGCATCATCAGTAACGTCCATTAATTCCTGTAGCTTAAGGGCATGTTGGACACAATAACAAGTATCCCATTATGTGAGGAACAGCACATTTCCTATGTATAAATCAGTACCCCAAAAAGTCTTTGAAATAGGCAAATAATATGGCTAATTTTCGAAACAGCAACTAATATAGAGATCAAATGGACGACGCTTTTTTTTTTGCTGCATTTAAATGGCAATGAGCGTCGTTAGTATTGTGTATAATAATTACCTCGTATACAATTACTTATGTTTAGGATTTTTATATAAAAAGGTGTCATGTTGGTATTCAGGGCAAATACAGTTGAGGCTTCGAAAAACCAGGAGTGAACCAGTAAAAATATAATATGTTTAAATTTACTTGTCTTGTTTTATGTGCCGTGGCTGTAAGCAGTATTTATGTAAGTAAAGCTTGTTATCACTTTTTCGATTTTCTAGCATAGCCCTGAAGGACACCTTTTAGAATCATTTCGTTGTTAGTCGTTCAATAGCTTTCAAATCATTGATCTTTACAGCTTTTTTTTTTAATTAATTTTTGGGCCCATATTTGACCTTTATCACGCCGTGTTTTTCATCATGCAATAGATGACTTCTAAGATTTGAAGGTTCACGGGTAGTAAATATTAGGAACAGAAAGGATCCTGGGGTTCTGTTTTGGAAGTTCGATAGGTCGTAAGGCTCTTGTGCTTACTCTCCCAAGTATCTAACTAGAATCTATCATTACAGTCTTCTATAAAATGTCTAATTTCACATAAGGTCTAACTGCCAATCCGCCCATGCTTCGCACGGGTAAGATCTACCGATATGGTGACATGTCATAATATCAAGCTCTCTAAATAATTTTTCTAAATGATGATAATCGCATAAAAATCTATCGTGTAGTTTTGAAGAAGTAAGCAGTCATACAGACAGACACGAAAATCAATTTTGTTTTATACCCTCGACGAAAACAGAGGGGTATATCATAAGTTTAACGAATGTATCTGTGACATTAAGCAGTCAAATGGCTGAACCGATTTTAATTTAGTATTTCTTTGTTTGAAAAGTGGTTTGATCTAGAGTGTTCTTAGCTATGATTTAAGAGAATCTGTTCAGCCGTTTGAAGATTATCACCTTTTTTCTAGTCGATTAATAGATTTGAGTCTACCACAGAAATAAAAGAGTTTTATTTGTGTCGGGGTTTTTACATTTTAAGAGCCTGTTTCACAATCTTCGAATAAGTTCCGATTAAATTATTTGGCAGATTATTTCATACAAATTCTGTTCCGTTTTTGAAAGTATCTGGTGAATAGCGTTTAATCAAAGGTCGTGAAACAGGCCCTTAATCTTTCTTAGATGATTTTATAAATTTTCTAAACAGGCAGAAGAAGAAAAATGTGCTTTCCGTGAGGCTATTAGCCCATTCGTAATGGAGTGCGCAAAGGAATATGATATCAGTGAAGCAGATATCATGGCAGCCAAGGCGGCACGCAGTCCGGACAGCCTCAAGCCTTGTTTTGTAGGCTGTATCCTCAAAAAGTTTGAAATCGTAAGTAAATTATATCCTTAACATCCTCACTATTATATTGCACTAGCTTTTGCCCCAAGACTTCATTCGGGAAATTTATCTTACAGAACAATTTTTTTTTTAATAGTATAGAGCGTATAGCGCACTCAGGGACAATTATAAAAATCAAAAACTACGAATAAGTTTTGTTATAATAACTCAGCCATTTACATACGTAAAGACTGATTTCTCAAAAATTTTATACCTAATTGGTCGTTCGTTTCTACACTGCTCAAAATAGAAGATTAAGTACTGCGTTGTGAACGAAACCATAGCGCGATTCAGCAAGCTTGCTCGGCTGGCACAACGCCATCTATCGAGCACAGTGACAACGGAACAGGTGGGATTTGTTTGGTGCGCTAACAGATATCTAACTCAAATGTAAAATATTACTTCTAAATATTCAAAAAACTCTGCCTCGAAACAAAAAAAAAATGTGTTTCGTTAATGTTAGTTCCTAAATTATCACTACTGCCAAGAATTTAAGGATTTAATTGATTCCTCAGGGAATTACTAGTCTGGAATTTCTGCTAGAGCGAATCTATAGCATCATTTTAAAACTAGAAAATCTACATCCATCTTAAATCAATCCGTTTAATTTAAACTATGCAGCGCATCTCGATAAAAAAAAAACCATAAAACGGCGAGGTAGTTTATATTTTAATCAGCATGACAAACATATTATCATGCTGTCCTTATTACATCAACACTTCAGTAAGTTCTGTATTTTTTGTTTATTTATTACAGATAAACGACAAAGGCGAATACGACATGGATGCCAATATTGCTAAGATGAAGAAATTTGCGAAAAATGACGAAATCTTCACAAAGTTATCAGGGATTGCGAAAGAGTGCGATTCTGGTTAGAAAGATTAATAGTTTTTATACCAACTTATTTATTTACATAATATTTCTAGGTGTACCTACCTACGCACAGCCTTCGGAGTTATTAAAATGATTTGCTTATCTGCGAAAACTGTTTCTAGTTCCTTCAGAGCACAGACTTTAGAAGGATTTCGCATATTTTGTTTTATAAAATTTACAACATAGCATCACGCCTGTAATCCCCGAAAAGTTAGGCAGAGGTGAACCCATTATTACACCCACATTTTGCCTGTTATTAAGTCTTATATAAAGCGAGGTGGGGGCGAGCCTATTGCCATCAACCGGGCACAAATCCAGATTCCGAGGCCGCTACTGAGAAATTCCTGATGGAAAAACCCAATAACACTTTGCCCGACCTGGGAATTAAACCCAAGACATGCCCAGCAGTCGTGCTTTACGACCACTGAGGCAAAAAAAAAAACATAAATGTATATTATAAAGTTATTGGTTTATTTTTATTACTGCCTTTATTTCAGTTAATGCTGAAGATGTAAGCGATGGAGATGCTGGTTGCGAGAGGGCCGTCCTCTTGACGAAATGCTTCATTGACCACAAATCTGGGGTAACATTTCGAATACTAAATAATTATATAATAATAATAAAATAATAATTATATTCAATGTATTACATGCCTGCCTCATCTGTACGAGAAGAGGCCTTTGCTCTGCAATAGGATAATAACAGGCTGGTATTTTTATTTTATATGAAACTAGGTGTTGCCTTCGGTTTCACTCGTGTATATTTTTATATCATATCTCACTCACTCAACAACTTTCCGATTCTTTTAAATTTTCAAATCGCCTCAGTGGTATAATGAGTAACTAAAATAACACAATCAGCTTAATTTAATTTATTTTCTTATGTCTTTTTTAAAACAAAACTATTCAATTTATGCCAAAGCTTAAGCTTGTGACTGGGGTCAAGCGCTTTTCAAATAAGAAAAATAAATTCAGGGAAAGCTGTTGTAATCATAAGTCATAAACACATGACTTACCTATGATAACAACAGCTTTCCCAGAATTTATTTAGTATCGGTCACCAGTCATCTTATTCATATATGTATTAATGATTTGAGCATAACCTTAAGTTTATTTTCTTATTACAGATTTTATAAGCGGTTTCAAAATAAATCCAGAACTTTACCCATCTGTGAAAGAATATCAACGCCTGCATTCCTATTGTTTTATTTTTAGTAATAAATAATATTATTATAAGCTATCCTTTGTTTTCACTCCGGTTCACAACGACGTAATTTTATCATATTTCAATAATATTTTAATATTGAGATCACTTATCATTGACGTAGGAAGTCTTCAAAGTAAACACATCCAGCTGATACCTTCTTTATTGTAACACAATATTTATAATCAATACTAATATTATATAGTAAACAGGATTTTGTTTGTTTTTATGTTTGTAAGAGGTAGGTAATCTCTGGAAGCATTAGTCCGATTGCAAAATTCTTTCACTGATATTAAGCTTGCCGACTGACATATAGGATATGAGTTATGGTAGGTATACTTGATTTCCACGCAAAAGAAGTCGCGGGTAGAAGCTAGTATTTAATAATGCTATGCTAATTTCAAGTTTTCAATTGCAATTTTTGATGTCGACTTGAGGCAAACTTTAGGTTTTTAACTTTAGGACTTTTGTGAACTAGATTATTATGTGCTAGAACCAGTGCTTCTCAAAGTTGACTGGACCGCGATTTACCTAACAAAAAGTTTCAAATACAAGACTCACCTCTCGGTTATCATGAAAGAAAAACAGGTATACCTATATATATATGAAGATCTGTCAGGCTCAGGGTCCGCCAAATATCCGCTCACATATTATATATACTTTCGGAGCCACAGGCCTTGATATAAGTAATGTAAAATAAACATAAATGTATAAAAAGTCATTGATGAGCCTTCAACCTGAAATAATTGAAATGCTCGTCATCATGCCAATCAAATTGTTTGAATCACACCAACTAGGTACACTTACCTACTTACAAGTGATCGTTATCTATTCACATACAATTGCTCGCAATAATCGTAATGTAGCCAACATTTTGTTATACCTATATATTAACATTGATGCGAATCTTCTGGTTTATCCAAGCTTATCAAATTACCTTCTAACAACCCAACAGCAACCAACCAACCAATTTGAAAAACTACAAAAAAAAAACAATAATAACAGTCCACATTGCTTTCCTCGTGATACTATGATATACATTATTATAGGGCCTGCAGAAAAAGTATGCTGAATAATCTATATGACAGACAATGTAATATATCGAAAGGAAGTCAGTACCGTTGATGACCGGTAGTATGGTGAAACTTTCAACTTTTTAAGTATTAACTCTCCCCGATATATTGAAATATAATTAGGTATTTATTTTATCTAAACACATTAAAAACAAAATAATAAGAAAAATATAATAGCTTAACACATTTCACGGATTTAAACTTAATGTACCGATAGTCAAGATAATCTTTAATTCTTGTCACAACCAAGTAAGATAAAAATAAACAAACTTTTATAAGAAGCACCCCGCTTTGGTCACCTTTTCTTAGACCATTATGATAGCTGTCCTGTCCGTATGGATCCACGGTCTAGTCTCAACTGTCTGTCTGTTTTATAAGTTTGAAACAATGCTGGGGATTTTTACATAAAAACATAAGCAATTTTCGTAAATTTTCGAGGACGAGCTAATTCGAAGTAAAGTGACAAGTGCAATTTAGGTACTGAAACGTACCTACTTAGGCATGGTGTTGAAATCAACATTACAGTGAACAATAATTGCAGTCATATTACTGGCCATTAAAGGCCGTAATTATTTTACATAGCATGGTCATAGAGCTACGTAGTCCTTAACAGGTCATTGGAAACATCCAGAGTCATCCATCCTTTAACGATCCAAACCCCAATTTATAAAGGAAATGCTCATATAACCATTGCTTTTGACAAATGGGGCTAACCGATCTATGGGAACTATACTTACGTACTAAATACGAAGTAAGTTTTCCATTCGGTCAAATGAAAATTTTCAGTACAGTTGTTTATTTGGCTTCCTTCTACTTGGAAGCCTTGTTTTGGTCTGGAATATGGCGGAAGCCAGCGTGGATGTAGAGTACGAGATCTTGTGATTGATTCTTAGATGTGAAAGTGTTATTGGGATTTTCAATTGAGAATTTTTCAGATGCTGCCTGCTTAGCTTGGATTTTTGGCCGATTGATAACAATATAGGTACTCGCTTCACCCCAAACAAAACCTCATGTCATTCTTGTCATCTCAAAAGAAATACAGTCTTTCGATACATAATCAGTTACCTAGCTTAGGTTATTTTCACAAATCATTTGATTTCAAAATGTCTAAAAACCAGTAGCATCAGTAGAAGATGACGCTGATCATCCAAAATTAATTAAAGTGACCTTTGCCTTTTGTAATATGCCTTAGTGCAAATTCGTAGTTTCTAGCAATTGCAAACAATAGGAAATTCCTCTACTTAAGGAAGTAGGTAGGTAGATAATGTCCCAAAAGACGGCCAGCTTTTTTGTTGTATTTCGTAACATTGAGTGAGCCTTGGTGAGATATTATTATAATTGCCTCACATCACGATGACTTTAACGACAAAATTTTGATATAAAAAGGCAACTAGCTAAGAGCAAGGCATATCATTTTGGGCATTCGAAGGATTACTAGTGCAAAGCCAAAGAAACTTGCAAAGATGTCGAAGTTCACCTGCATTGTCTTGTGTGTTGTGGCCGCAAGCCTGACCAAGGTTTCTGTAAGTAGCATCTGCATTATCTACACTCGTCAAAAATTCAGGAGTTCCTTTAGTAATCTCTTTCTGGTACCTTTGAAACACATTCTTCCAGGCTTTTAATCTCAAGCTGTGCATTTTCCCAAGTATTTTTTGGAAGTTTTACTGATTTCACTGATCCTAAGGTTTTTTTTTGTCCCAGAATTCAAATCTAGCTCCAAAAGAATATTATTTTAGTTCTTGGCATTTTTGCATTGTCATATCTACTTTCTTCATTTCATATTTTTACTTTCTATGTTAGCATGCAGTTTCCGAAGAAGAGAAGATAAAATTCCGTGAGGCAATGGCACCTGTCATAGCCGAGTGTTCAGAAGAACATGGAGTCAGCGAGTCTGACATTAAAGCAGCGAAGGAGGCTGGCAGTGCTGACACCATCAAGCCCTGCTTCTTGGGCTGTGTCATGAAGAAAACTGAAGCGGTGTGTATAATAAATCATATTCTACAAGTATAGAAACAATCTTTGACTACTCTCTCCGCTGAGACATGAGCAATGTAACTGTAAATCATATGTTAAAGATACATATAAAATAAACAAACGGCCCAGAAATTTTAGAGAAATCGGTGTAAATAGTAAATACACAATAGAAAGAACACATTTTACCTCTATTTTTTTACACACCTCGAATACATGACCTCTATTTTCATAAAAAATATAATATTTAGCATAAGATCCATAAATGAGAAATGATAAAAACTTTATAATTTTCTTACCCAAAAGTAATACTATAACTATCTACTTTCTTTAACAGTTAGATGCCAAAGGCCTGTTTGACGCAGAAACGGCACTCAGTAAGGTCAGGCCGTTCGTGAGTAGTGACGAGGACTACGCCAAATTCGAAGAAATTGGAAAACGCTGCATGTCTGGTTCGTATTTTGTTTGTTTATCATTTTTTTCGCCTAAGCAATAACTTAATCTTTGATTTCTCTTTAAATCAATTGAACTTAGTGCCAATCGACAATCTGTCAATAATTAATTTAATTAGACAAATAAATCCAATACGCCAAATGTATTACATTACTTTTCAGCAATAGCAATTCAAAGTATATTTATAAGTGATATAAATAATGGATTTAAAATAAATCAGCGTTAAATATTTAAAATCAATAGAATTTCTTTTGAACTGTAAGATAAATTGTGACGAGTGTTGCTCTTTTTGGTTGAACTAAACCCAATTTAAAAGGGTAGGCTAACTATGTTGTACTGATTCTCTTGTTAATTACGAGAAGTACCTGTAAGTTCTTTCTTGTTATTATTTATTTTGCTATTTAATTATTTTCCAGTGAACGAAAAAGAAGTCAGCGATGGCGAAGCCGGCTGCGAGAGGGCAAAGCTTATCTTAGCCTGCTTTTTGGAACACAAAGCTGACGTAAGTGCTTTTTAACTTTACACAGGTTTATTGTGATCAGTGACAGGGTATCGTATTACCCAGTTACTGGGTTGTGGAGGTCAGATAGGCAGTCGCTCCATGTAAAATATTAGAATTCAGTTGCATCTGGTTGGACTGGAAGCCGACCCCAACATAGTTGGGAAAAGGCTAGGCAGATGATGATTGTGATCAGTGACTCGCGCATGATTTTGGATCAGTATCTTTTTCAGTCGATTCCTATATGCCCGAAGTCTCCTAGTTAGAGAAGTGCTAAAGGTCACGATTAGCAAAACTAGAAAGATTGTTTAGAAGCTGTGTGACAGTGCTAAATGCTCGATGAGTCGGTACTTGTTTGGGTACTTAGGGGCTAAGGAAAATACTCATAGTAAGCAAATTGGAATTTTTCGAAACTTTACACTTAGGTAATATTATGTGTACTTGGTTGTTAAGTATTCTGCAATTTATTATGGTTCGCAGGTTAGATCATCGCATACGATATTATAATAGATAACGATAGTACGATAGTATAATATTATTTAAATTATTTAGAGGTACCTACTCATTCCTACTGAATTTAAGTAATAAGTTAATGTCGACCTTAGAAAAGTATCTGTTTAACTTTGGACCAAACCAAACATTTGCTTATACATATTTATTTAGAAACAAACGAAGCCATATTCACAATCTACCAAGAAATATTTTGTATTAACTGGTATGGTAAATACCAGTTAATAGAAAAGTAATCTGATTCTTTAAGACCTTCTGGAAGTCTAGAAAATGAGAAAAAGCAATTTATATTGTCACCTACTTATATGTTTTATTTTCTTTTACAGATTCCCTTTTAAACATCTTGCAGACAACAACAAGATAGAGATTTGACTTTACGCAACACCAAATGAGGCACATGATTTCTGTTTGTAATTTATTATGTTTATTTAATAGTTAGTAGTTAATATATAAATAAAGCAATTTTCGTTTGAAATTATAGTATTATTACTATTTAGGTGCATGAGTAACAACGATTGATTTATATAGGTCATTGCGCATATAATATAAATGTATAGGTATTTTACAATGATAAGAATAAACTAAAACAGTACTTTCAATAACAATTTACTTCAGTAATCCAATCCACATAATAGTAAAAATAAATATATTAAATATAACAAACGATGTACACGATGTTACAATGATAAAATCTTCCCAAGTCCTTTAGGCCGTGATGAAGTTCTCAACGCGACGTGCATTTAAATTTCGATGCCAAACTGAAAAAAGTAAAATAAAACAACTTTTATAAAAAACTAAGTATGGATGTATTCTGGACCTGTATAGTCAACCTCAAAAGTATTAGAGCTAGTAAATACCAGAAGTCTGAAAAAAAGACAACTGTCTTGCATGACTTATCAATCAATGGAGGGCTTCGAATGGTAATTAATTCAAAATACTCATCTTCAATTTAAAGTGGGGTCTGCACTGTTACTCTGTAAAACTCTTTAGTGAATTTAGGTTAAGTGAGCTTGAGGTGAACTGATAAGCTCTAGCTTATTGTTGTATGTTCGTCAAATCATCAGTCATTGAAAAAGAAAACAATTTAGGTACCTGAGAAGCGTTTTCAGTCATACACTTGTATGCTAGCATGGCACGTTCACAGCCAGCCGCACCATCACTTACAGATTCTCCGTTAACTGGAAAGAAAATATTGTTCTTTGTATCAAATTTTTGTTTATAAACACAATACAACAACAAAAACTGTCAAGTCACTTGGTAACTGCAATGATTCATCGTCATCAGCCTAATAGGAATCCGCTGTTTGGGCCAGCCTTTTAAATCGCATGCCATTTAAATTAATAAATCCCTGGCTTCTCTCATTCAGCCGCTCCCAGCCATAAAGCGAATTTTGTCATTCACAAAACCAATCATTGTTGAATCATATACAGGGTTTAAAAAGACACATTCATTAACTACGCATATTGCCCAATAGCCACACGGAGCAAGAAATATTGCTAGGAAACGACTTCTTTTTTGGTGTAACAAATCACTGTTTGTAACGCGTAA
Source organism: Hoplodrina blanda (assembly GCA_949316365.1). Taxonomy (NCBI): domain Eukaryota; kingdom Metazoa; phylum Arthropoda; class Insecta; order Lepidoptera; family Noctuidae; genus Hoplodrina; species Hoplodrina blanda. The sequence goes on from OX438589.1 coordinate 10,305,177, forward strand.
TGCTTCGCTCAAAAACATGATTGTAACTCTCGGTTGCGTTAATTACTTTACATTCGTTACAGGTTTAAAAAAATTACCCAGTCTAGACACTACAGCTTGAAATCATATTACGTCAATTAATATGAAAAGATTGTCTTACTGTGTGAGCAGGAATGAAGATAATCCTCAATGAGTTTCAGTTCTTCGGGATCGTCGAATATCGTCTTGGCCATTTCAAGAAGCGTCTCTTTTTGCAACATACCAGTGTCATCCATCTTTAAAAAGGCAAATACAAAAAATATTTAAAAGGAAATCCAAGCAAGATCTAAAAGTAAAAGTTTTAAATATAAATAATATATTTATGTTAATTTTTAATGAAGAGAAAAAAGAAACCGAACTTGGCTGACACACTCCCATGTATATCCAAATTAATTAGTAGAATGATACGTCTCGTGATCCAGGAGGACTAATAGGTTATCTGGCATCAGGAATACATCTGCAAATTAACTAAAAATATCAGAAATCACCAGTACTAACAATGCCAATCTGCTTCATCATGCACGCCATGAAGCAAGGGACGTTGGGGCCTGTTGGTATCTTTTTAGCCCTGAGATCGGTAATATCGTCTGCTGTGATCGCGGTGCTATCCTTGTTGCACGACTTGCCAATCGTCTCGAAGTGGGCGTGGATTTGAGCTTTCTGATCAGCCGTCATGGCCTTGAAAAAAAGAAAAGTAAACAAATTATTAACACAAGAACTCCATCTACCAACTACATATATTCATAAATAAAGAAAAATAATAAGAGTAGAGCTCTTTGTGATGGAACTCATCCTGGGACCACCACACTGTCCACACTACGTATTTCTGCCACAAATCAGCGATGCTGTGTTCCGTTAAAAGGGTAAGGATACTGGTGTGGTTACAAACAATATATTAAGGGGAATTTAAAAAAAAAAGGAATATTTAGAAAATGGAAATGTGTTCGTAGATTGTGTTGTTGAAGACTTATTCCCGATTTCTAAAATGAAAAACTAATGTAAAAAATTGGTATTGGTTGACTGAATTATCAACATCCGTTAAGATTTGAATCGAGAGAAAACCAAGTAGGTAGTTGAGGTTAATAGAAGAGCAATGTCTGACAATAGGTCAGGACAACATCATTACAAATTAACACGCCAATGGTATACATGGGTTTGCTATGAATAAGAAGCATAATTTTACTTACATGAGTTAAATATGGTGTTAATGCACAGAAATATAAACAACACATAAATACTGATGCTTTAAACATTTTGGTATTTTTAAAGAATTTTGATTGTATGGTGATGCCAAATTGAAATCCAAAAGTTTATGGTAAATATTCGGACATTTCTGAATTTATATAGTACCGAATTTGTAATGATATACTGCTAACTCTGTAATTACTTTTCATTACATCAAATTAAGTATGTCACATTAGTACTAATAAGTGAGATTCAATGCCACGATGACATAGCGACATGGGTTCGTTGAAATGCTGCCAAAATTTTGAGATTCATTGTCTGATCAAAATCCAAGGTGGAATGTTTTGCAGTTTTCTGGAATCGTTTTTCATCCAATTAGATTCAAAGACCTGTGTTTCCGAGTGCTAAGAGTTCTCCGAATTTTCAAAAAAATTATAATAATAAAATTACTAGTGGTCGCTCAGTGATCGACCGTTAATTTTAAAATTAGTATTAACTTTCTGTACTGCTTCTTCTTCTTTAACTTTAATTATTTTATGTCAAATCTGAGGTTCCTCTAGTGAGAGAAATATTTATTAAAAACGGAATAAATAATTTTTATATCTTCATAGTTCAAAGTTTTATCCACTGTTCATTCTCCATATTTACCTTTTTTAGAACTATGTTTGGATCGCCTGCATCTTGAACCGTTTAGTGTGCGATAACCTACAACTAATGAACTATACATATACAATATTATTCATCCAATTATCCGTAGGACCTTAAAACTTTTTTAATGTTCATCGTAGAATTAATGTTAGCCTGAACAGAAGAGTGCTTCAAATGTGTCTCAATAAAATCTGTTATGTTTTTTCTAACCATACATAGCTGAAAATTTATTCTAAGTTAATTATTGGTTGCAACGGGTTGTAGTTAGGCAGATGATTTAAATAAGTCATATTAACTGGGTTTTTATTTAAATGGTTTGGGTTTTTCGCTACTTCGCAGATAATTATATATCCATTGTTACAATTCTTCTCTCGTTACGTGTCACAGGATGAATGAGATTATTTGTCAATAATTCATACGTTCGCTACGTTTTCAACAAAAGTATTGTGTAACAGTATAATTATTGGATACGCGGCAATTTGAACCAAATTTCATTGGCGTAAGGGTGTAATTTGCATTTTAATTTTTTTATATATTTATAAAATGGATTACCAACTGCACGCGTATGAATGCTTTTGTTGAAGCCCAGTGGGTACTCAACATTGCTGTTTACTATATATAAAGGATAATTTGTCACAATTCACACATTTGCTTGTCAATTGCGCGGGATTGAGTTCGTAGCCATGTTTAATTTATATATTTATTTATTTGTGTGTGGTGTATTTTCTTTAAATGTTAAGGTGTGTATTGAACAATTGATTATAAATCTCGGTTTATATAAGAATAAAAAATCTACTTGAGTGGGTTTCCGTTTATTTGTGTGGTGATTTTAGTCTTAATAATATTATGAAAAGGTAAAATTGTTGTAAAGACTAATTCTTGGAAGTACAACAATATTTTACTTACTAGCTACAGTATTGTTTTAATACACTTACTAAAATTTATTCTCCACATTCTTTATTACAACATATTTTTAACACATAAAAAAAAGAAATTACAAATAATATCGGTTTTTACTAATATTATTATTAACTTTGCTATTTGACGAGACGATGTCGTTGGCAGAAGCTAGTTGTATAATCTATACATATAATAAAATCGTAGCGAAGTCAAAACTGTACATTTAATATTTTTGAAAAAGAGTAATTGCTATGAGTTCGGGGAGTGATTCTAATGACGAAAAAATTTTTTTTAGAATTTTTGTCGGTTTGTCTTTTTGTCTGATGTTTATTAGAGCATCACGCGAATACTGCCGGATAGATTCTGTTAAAATTTTGTATGAATATTCCACATTAGCCAAATTAGTCTATAGGCTATAAATTATCACGCTATTTGCTTTGGGGGGTCAGCAATGTTTCATGATGACTATACAGAAACAAACTTTGACGCGGACGAAGTCGCGGGCAGAAGCTAGTGTATAAATAAAACAATAATTTTATTTTATAATGGAAGATGTAAATGCTCCTTTTTCTGTAAATGTGAAATGTAATAACTGCTTCAAGTATCGTCTTTATATTAAAAGTCAAATTCAAATGGTCGATTTAATCATAAAAACATATCTTTCAAAATTCCGTAAATAGGTATACCAATGACAATATCTCATCAATTTTACAATTACAGGCATCAGTTTTGGACGAATTGAAAATGAAATACGTGGAGTTGATACTAGAATGTTCGAACGACTATCCAATATCTGGGGAAGATATGACGCAGCTCAGACAGAAGATCATGCCTGACAGTGAATCCATAAAATGTCTCTTTGCTTGCGTTTATAAGAAAGCTGGAATGGTAAGAATCTATACTAATATAATAAAGCTAAATAGTATTTTACTTTGTGTGTATGTTTAAATGCACTAATCACTAGAACTGCCAGTCCGATTGGAAAAAAACTTTTTGTATAGGTACGATAGCCAGATTTATGTGGAATAACATCACGCTACGACTTACGGGGGCAGTAATCAGAGACGTAACAAAAAAATCACGTGTACAAATACGCAGTCGCAGTCTTCAATAAAACTACAGGCCATATTACGATTGTTTTTTTGTCAGATCTGCTTAAAATTTCAGAATTAGCTTAAACCTTAAAAGATCTTTGATCATACGATCATACATCATTAATATTAACAAGATCGATCTAATAGTAACAATAATAGGTACTAGTGCCACTTGTGCTGGGCAAAGGTCTCTTCATACAGATAAGGCACGATCCTTATGATCACCATGCGCCCTAAAGGTGGATTAGCAATATTGACAGACTTTATGTTATAAGTCCTGGAGGGTGATTCTAGTACCATTTAAGAACGTTCATATTCTAATCTCAGTCTCAATCTGTCAAAACTACATTTTAGGCAATGTTTTATTGATTGTCGCTGAGATGAGATTACCTGTAACTAGATTTTGAACGTTATGAATTACCAGAGTTACCAGATTTGGCCTTGAGATTTCCTTTTGATGTTTTCCTTTACAATGGCATTGTTGGTTCAATGTTAATCCGTCAACCGTCGGGCCAAAACTGTTGAAGGTCAAACCTCCACCACTTTTGTACCGCATAGGTACAGTTGACAGTTGAGAGGTTAAATTGTAATTTTCATGTCTTTTGTCATGATTGCATGAATCCATGATGAAGCACCCAACCTATTTATCAACCTTCAGAGTAAGAGCCTTAAATGGTGGAAGGCTCTTCATCTAATTTCCTCTTTCCAGCTTTCATAAAGTCTTTTAATTACAATTAAATTTTCTTTTACTTTTTTGAAAATACTTTGACAAGCCAATCTGTCAAGGTTATGTGCTAGAAAAATTGTTATGACGATATCCAGAATTGGCACGAAGCAGATAAAAAATTAAAGAACTTATAAGGCTGCTGTGGCTATTGCGGGACAGTAAAATATTGTATGGTGATGATGACAACTGAAGGCCAATTCCCGTAATTTAAATCGTTTAAAACCTAGTCGCAATCTCATTTATGCGATAATCAATGTCAAAAACTTATCAAAAATTAGGAAAATTCGAGATATTTTTGACAGATTCGGACTGAGATTAAAATGAAAACGTTCTTAAAATTACGGAGATTGCCACTCTGGTCTTATCATAATCATCATCACGTATCTACAGTAGGTACAGTCGGTCAGTCATGTATTCAATGATTTTGTATATTATGCAGTTTCAGTTGGTTCCCAGCGACAAATACTGTTGTGTAAAGTTACGCAAGGTCGTCTGATAAGTATCCCAATTACACGGTCCACAGTCATTGTACAATGCCTTCTCGTCGCAATGATTACAGCTAATGCTCTTTAGTCACCGGAAACATGTTTTCCTATGAATCTGATGATGCTTACCTTCGTAATGATGTGCATGGATATTTTTACAATCAATGTGTTTTGAACGGTTGACTTTATGATTTTGCTTAATTTTTAGCATTATATATCTATTGTATGTTGTGGCTCGTATGAAGGGAAATATCGTAAGGAAACCCGGATGTATCTATACTAATATCATAAGCTTGTTCGGTTTTTTTTAAGAACTTATCTCCGAAACTACTTCTTCTTTCTTCTTCTTAAAAAAGAAGATCGAAGAAGGATATAGACTGATTGTTATTTTACCAAAACCCTTAAAGGAGTTATTGTAATTATCAATATAAACAATTTTTACTATAAGACTAACCCTAAAATCAGCTGTTTCCTACAAAAATAGCTTTACAACACGATCATAAAGTATGAAATAGTTTTTTTTTTTTCATGTATTCAGGGTTGACCCTTATTCATCTTCCTTAGAGGCCTCTGCGAGTTGGCTTCGGCAGCTTGCACGCCTTATAAAGACCTCAGAGTCCTATACATATTAACGATAAATATATTTTTCAGATGAACGAGCAAGGAGAATTATCTGTTGAAGGTGTAAATGAAATGACTCGAAAGTATTTAGCTAATGACCCAGCCAAAATAAAGATGAGTGAAGAATTCACACAGGCATGCAAAAGCGGTAATAATGACAAATCGCCATTAATTGATGAATTAGAACTCAAAACATACCTAATTAAGATTCAGAATAGTACAGTACTGTAGTAACCCCTGGACGATTGATTACTACTTCAACTACATCTGACGACCCTGGATCTCAGATATCTTTTGTTGACTGTACATGGTAGTTTTTGGAATCCAAATACCTAAGTATAACGACAGTGAAGCTTACTGCATGAATAAAAACCTTACTAAGATAAATACTAAGAACCCACTTTTTCATAGCTATGTTCCATCTCAATCGTACACACGTAGTTTGACAGATGTGCGATAGTGATGCCAAAGTATGTGGTAACGTTTATTTTCCGTGGCCTAAGATCACTAATACTAGGTATAGTAATTTTAATTGTGAACCATTTTTATCATAACTTGTACAAGTGTTAGCTCACCTATTATCTTGCGCCGCATGCCCAGTCACCTGCACACGTGAGGACCTAATGACTGCGTAAGCGGATGGTGTTATGGTAGCTGAATACTGGGCCAAACAAAAATTTTTATAAAAATATGTATCTATATTTACCATCGATACGCTAAGAAGTGTTATACCCTGCTAATTGATTCCTTCGATATAAGAACGTAATTAATGACAGAACAATGAAAATATTGAAATGATAATGCTCCATTATGGTCATCCATCCATTTTCCGTTTCAAAATTCAATACAAATGATTATAATTACTCGTTGAAATTAATAACTAAACTATTCGTCAATAGGCTTGCCCCTATACATGGGCAAGCCTATTGTCTATGTGTACACCTCTGCCTTACCCTTCGGAGATTACAGGCGTGATGTGTCCGGAACATTGCCTCTTCAGCTAGCTTGTCAATATGGCACATGCCATAATGACAAGTTTGGTTCTCTGCCGTATATAATCGTGAGTCATTCAGCTACCTTCAAAATGGTACTGGCCAGTTGAGACTGGTCAACTCATAACTGCCATGAACTCATCTTTATTTTTCGTATAATTTTATAATATTGTTCTATATCTAGATTGTTATAGAAGCACCATGAATAGCCAATATTTTTTTTGGTCTTTCTTTTCCATAGAAACCTGTCTACATTTTGTAACGGGCAACTAGCTTTAGACTTAGTGTTCAAACTAACTGACCGACCCCTGGACAATGCAAAAGTGGTCCTTAATGGTTTAGTTGATATAAATACTTTGACTTTGATAAAATGATGATGAAAACAACGACATCGGTGTCGACAAGGTGACACTGACATTTGTTTGAAAGTAATTACATGTGGTTTTTGCAGTAAACGATGTTGCTGTCAGCGATGGAGAGAGGGGCTGCGACAGAGCTGCTTTGATCTTCAAGTGCACTGTGGAAAAATCTCCTGACGTATGATATTTTTCTGTTACTATCAATTTAGTCAGTCAGGTCTGTTTCTAATGTAAATGTAAAGTAAAACCTTTGGTTATACATTCGTCGAGTATTTAGATGGTGGGGTAAAGTTGCAATCTGCATCTGGCTATGTACTACTGATACTAGATACCAGAAACCCTTTTAAGATACGTCACTAATTCAACTGCATTGCAATGTCTGAGTAATTAATTAAAAAAAACTCCTGACCGAATTTCAGTCATGGTAGCCAATCTCATTAGAGACTAGCCAAGTTAGCAGAAGACGTAGTGTACAAGTGTGAGCGCAAACAGTTGCACTCCCTCTTCTCTTGTAGTCCGATGGACAGCAATCCGACACCACCGGTGAGAGATTAAGAGTAAGACCAACGGCTTTACGGCACCACCAACGTCCAAACTGGGGGTTCTACCGAGAACTTCCTAATGGAAAAACTCAATTGTACTCTGCCCGATCTGGTAATTAAACCTAAAACCTCACGCTCAGTAGCGCTTGCGATCACGAGTCTGGCAGTATAATTATTAAACAACAACATTATTATTTTTTTCCATAGCACAGTTAAACCATAATTCTGTGGAATTTGGAAGTTACGAGTACTTAATGTTTATTTCATTGTTTGTTTCAGTTTGGCCTACTTTGAGACATTAGGAAGATGTGTGGCGTGTGAATAACTATTTGTGTTTTTTTTTTTTTGTGTTTGCATCGTCTTCAGTAGCTGCATTTTTCAGCTTATTTGATGTATTTATTTCATATTGTGTAGAATAACTAACCATAAGTTCTAATAAAAAATACTTAGTTACTTATTTATTTTATTTTTTAATGGCTGACCTGGCGAACTTCGTAACGCCTCACAATCAATAAATGTTGTTTTTTATTGATTCTTTCCCATGTTAGTTATTCTGCAATTTGGGGTGGAGACCAACAAATCAAACATAATATTAACAGTCGGTCCTATCGTTCTTTAGTTTTATATCGTGAAACTAAACCGGCTTTGTTTTATTTCGTATTATGGATTTTATCGCCAACAATTGACATCTTGACCATAATATTAACACGTGTTTAAAACTTTAAACAGTGTAGTACTTTATAATTTAGGCACCTTATTATTTACTTTTTGTGTATAATTTGGATTAAATTTTAGCTTTTTGAGATTGTATTTAGCATCACTGCCAACTGATTGAACAGAAATAATATTAAAAGATCCTATCTGACCAGTAGACTGTAAAAACTCCAAATTATAATTAAAGCAATTATTTCACGTAATAATAACTAAACTTTAATGGTATCAGAATACATAATTTCATTTAATACGCGTGTGTTTTAGAATTGTAGTATTTATACGTTGTTACAATATCCGTTCCGATTAGTATTGGACGAGGCGCGAGATCGATATGTGGAATTGTATAATTTTGTTTTTAGCAATATGTGGCTGTGTTTATGTAAGTATCGATATTTTCCTATTTGTTATAAATTAATTAACGTTTTAAAAAAATTGTAACATCTTTACTTAATTTTATCCATTAGACAGGAACAGAAAATAGCACAGAAGAGGTAAACGTACGTTACAGAACTTTGTTTTTCTGCTATATTTACTGGGAGACTTATCTAATAACTAAATCATTACAAATATAATTATCGATTATGTAAAATAATTTGATACGTCTTTCGAAACAATGATTTTACGTTTTAAAAGAGGAACATTATTACTATTTACACTATTTTTAAATTTGATATAGATGTGTAGGTATTAAGTAGAATATTTTGGTAGGTACATCACTAGAATTTCCTATCAATGTTTTAACGTTTTAAAACAACAACAAAAATAATATTGACAAAATTAGTTTTAGTAAAATATATTTTTTTAGATAAATAAAACTTCATTTTAATTTAATTCGATTAAAAGGTTGTTGCGCTTTTTCTATAAAGGGTCTTACAGAACAAGAGCTAAAGATGGAGTTCACAAAGCTAGTGATGAAATGTAACAAGGATTCTGAGGTAGATATGATGGAGCTGGTTCAGTTGCAGAGCTACGTGGTCCCCACCAAGACTGCTACCAAATGCGTGTTGGCTTGCGCTTATAAAGCCGCTGAAGTCGTAAGTACTATTCTTTATTCCATGCAAAATTAATGAATTTAACAATTTGTATGACAAGATACCTACTGTAATTTTCTGATAGTGAACTTCGAACTTAGCTGGCAGTTGGAGGATTTTGATCTCTTAGTATATTAAAATATGTCGTGATGGAACAGGTGGTGTAGATGCCCGCCTCTCATGCACGAGGTTGTGGGTTCGCAGCTAGGCACGTGCAAATATCGATGGGACTTTTTCAGTTTAGGTATATGTACTTTTTAGTTTATCTTGGACATCACTAACATCGGTAAAGGAAAAGATCGTAAGGAAACCTGGACCTGTAGTTAATATAAGTCTGACATCGTGATCAATGCTCGTGCCTTCTCTGTATGGTGTTCTAAAATTACTTGATAAACTTAAACATGTTTCTCAGATGAATGCCAAAGGGCAATATGACATCGAACATGCCTACAAAGTAGCAGAAATGATGAAGAACGGAGATGAAAAACGATTGGCCAATGCCAAGAAAATGGCTGATCTCTGTGTCAAAGGTAAAATACTCGTATAATTAAAAAAATATTCTATTTTCTATAGTTGTTAATGACTTCTGAAATTTTATAACACATCATTAGGTCTTCTAAAAAATGAAATCATTTTGTTTTTAGTGAACGATATCAAAGTGGATGATGGAGAAAAAGGTTGTGAAAGAGCAGCTTTGATATTCAAATGTACAGTAGAAAATGCTCCAAAGGTTAGTATCCTACCTATCCTACTACTATAAAGGCGAAAGTTTAAGAGCATGGATGAATAGATGAAATTCATAATTATGGATCTAGATTAATACATAGCATGATTTTGTTTTCTTTTTTGTAATCCCATGGGATATTGTAGAATTTTTGACTTAATTCTGAGCAGCCAGACAAAAAAGGAAAGACAGCCTGTTCTGTCCTTTCCCCCATTCGACACTTTCCAAGTAGTGGGGACTTGGGTCACATGCGTTTTTTCATTGAGAACCATCTTCAGCAGTTTTAGAGAAACGATACTAAAACTGACAATCTACTTACCTTTTGTTGAGGTGCATCATGTAAGATTTGTTTCACATGTACTTTTTGCGTTGCATTGCAGAATTAATGCAATTAGTACCTAGAAACTTATAAGACCCCATTCAAGGCTAATTTTGTTTCCTTTTTGCACGACATGAATCTGTAATTAATTATTCTGTAACGACAATTAAAAGATTAAAACTGACGTTTGCTACGAGTTCTTAGCTATCATGAAAATTCTCTTTTGTCTATAATTCGTTTCTGTACCTATCTGTTAATTTTTTGTGTTTGTGCATATTTTTTTTGTCTGTCAGTAATTCTCTTGTAAACATTAACTACTACAATTTCGACTTAGGTATCATAGCCATTATTTATATTTTTTGTGACTAGTAATATAGGTTTAATTAGCATTGCTTTTTTACATAAATAGGTTCATTTGAAGATAGTTTATTTGCAGGATTAATGCTTTATGGGAAAACTCCTTAATTTGTAGGATTTATGTATTTTTCTTTTTCATTTTTCCACGTTTTTTTTTTAACTCACTGTATTTTTTGTTTCAGTACGGATTCAAGCTGTAATAATATCACTGTGATGTGATGCTCCACACTATTTTTAAGTTTCTCGTTTATATTATTAGTATTTTTTTTTCTATTAATACATTTTTAAGATTACTCAATTGTTATAATTATTTTCTTTTCCAATAGCCCGCTGTAATGGGTATCAAAATTTTTGTAAAATCTTCTTCTTTAGGTTTCATTTGGCCATAAGCTATCAGGTCCTAAAAAGTTTGAAAAGTGGCTGTAACTCAAATTCAACCCAGTATTGACCTCAAGTTTGGGGGGACAATTTGTTCCAAATGAGATCTACTTTTTTCTTTTTATAAAATACATTAAATTACCAATCATCATTTGTATAAAGTAACTACAAGTCTGTACTATATGAGATGAATCCGTCAAAGCGACATCTATAGAACACGTAGCTAACTAACAGCTGTGTCCATTGATTCAACATGAACGTTCCCCATGAGTGAGTCACTGATTTCACTGAGTAATGTGAGTCTTAGTTCGGTTACGAACCTACAGAGGGCGTTAAACCGGTTAAACTGCAGATTTAACTTTTACGAGTAGGTATTATCAGATATCATAAGTATTTTATTGCTGGTATAAAGTAACATTAATCATTTGATAGTGAATGGGAATTCTTATAATCTAATCACGATAATCAAAAACTGCTTCTGGTTTTAAAAGACAAGTTACAAGTTATGTACTTACTGTTATAAAAAACTTGTGATTTAACAGTCAATTTTAGTAAAGAGATCTTTCTTTTCAAATAATTTCCTAACCAATAGGGACGCCTCACTAACCGTAACGTGTCACACCACCATGACTCACACATGGGCATTTTTAAAGCGAGTTTTTCAACACCCCTTGCGCACGAACGCGATCAGTCTGCCATGCGTGTGCGCACACATAGAAAGGTCAGCAGGCAACTTCATTCAAAACTGTCTCGGCAGTTCAAACTTCACTCGTTTCGTAAGCCAAACACCGTATGATCGGTGCTTTGATGACGTTTGACCAAACAATTGTCGGTTTATTGTTTGTTTTGTCAATATTTCTGTGAGTATAGTTTGTGAACTGAGCTACATGCTGTGCAAGTGATTTGTATTGTTCTGTGTCAGTGTTAATATCTTTAAATATAATTAAGTATTTTTTAATAACCGATATGGTGTTCCAAGCCAGTTTTTTTTTCTAATTTTGCTGTTTGTGTTATGTCTATACGTTGATTGTGTTGTGTTTATTAAAAATAACTTATTATCTTCTTACTTTGAGTCATTATTTTTCGGTGAGTACGTTGCTGTTAACTTTGCATTTTTATTTAAAAACGTGTACCTAGCCATTGCAGACATGCTTAAAGACTTGATAAGAGAAAAATGTTTTAATAATACGAGTGTTAAACAAAACGTTTATTGTATTAAAACTACTTATTCATAATTTTGCTCAGTTAGATACTTTTGGAGTTCTTAATTTAATTGGAATCGGAATAAATCTATCATCATCATTATTGCTTTTGTTATTTGCCAATGTCGTTGTTTGATCAATACTTCTTTCATTTTGATTGGCTTTTAATATTCTTCTTTTAGCATTTTCAGTTAGGGATGAGATTTTTAAAATCCTATTCCGTTTCGTTTTCTTTCTTAGATTATCTTTGATGTGAACAACTGGACTCTCATTACTTTGATCCTTGATTTTATCCTCATATTTTATGAAAGAATCAGAAGGGAAATCAGGTCCTGTGACTTCCTCAGTATCTCGTCTTCTGCGTTTACCAGATACGACTCCAAGTTGGAGAAGAACTGGATTACTGACCAGTGCTGCTGCTGCACCCAATAAAGCTATTCCAGCAATTGGCCATAATACAGTTTTTGCCGCTAGAGCCTGTAACATAAAAAGTGATGATAAATACAAAGGTTTCATAACATGTATAATTGAATTGTAATTAATATTAATTAATATAATTGAATTGAGTAAAAAAACGCATTGATTGGTGGTCGTAAATAATGCATTCGTATTTGGTTTATCCTCGTTAATCTATAACGCCATTGGTGACTAAACCACGATTGACGAATTAGGATCTGAAAATGTACCAATATGTCCAAATGCATTCTTGTTTTATTGAAGTCATAATGACAAAATAAAAATGGAGGCTGAGTAAAATGTTAATACATTAATACATATTTACCAATGTAAACAGTTCTGATATCAACGGTCGAAATTCGAACTTGACTAAACGTTATTTGTCATAATATTGAGTGGCAAACAATCAGGCAGTCTTCCTAATGATTATTGGCCACCGCAGAGGCATAGCAGGTGCGTTGCCACCTTGCAGATAAAGCTGATATCTCATGTGCCAGTATTACAAAGACAAGCATACCCGTCAAATGTACCTACTAACCTGAACGAGTTCATTCACAATAAGAATAACGCACAGCTTCTTTGAAGGTACTTACATGTTTGTAGTGTTTATTATATGATCCATGATCTGAATAGTAATGTCCATGTCCACCGTAATGATAGCCGTGATCATGAGAAGGAAGATGGCCATGTGGATCGTGATAATCATGATGAGGATAGGAATTATGGTGATCATGTTCGAATACAGGAGGACCATGGACATCCGGATGTGGATTGTATAGGTGATAATCGTGACCTTGAGAGTAATGAGGTCCCTCGTCGTAATCGTTTACTGCATATCCTGAAACGAAATTAAAGCGTGAAAGTAAGTCTGTATAACTTCTAGGGTTATGAATTTATGAAACAATAAAAAAGTGCATTCAACAACAACGACCTATTAGATTCCAGGATTATCCATGCAACCATACTTTCACTCGAGTTCACTAAACTTTCTTATCCATATACCATATTTAGCTGTTTTAAATAAGGAAGACATGTAATGTGGTTAAACTTCCTATATATTTTTTAATTAAGCATAAGTATGTAGTTAAACGTCACCCCTAAAAATTAAATAGGTACAAGAGCGTAATATTTGAATTCCAACTAGAAACAGGCCAAAATATTATCTCTCACATCGTTAATAACCAAGAACATGGTGCCAATGAATATAAACACTGATAACTTATCAATCTTAACTAATTGGTAAATATTATGATTCCGGATAAGTTTAAAGGGATGTTAAGAAACAAAAAAGTTACGTAAGAGAAGAAGCTCATGGCTTTAATAACACTATGATATAATGTAATTTGCCACACAGTAGTGAGCAGTATAATCACTAACATAATTTCGTTATGAAATGCAGTGACATAAGAACAAAAAGTGTAACTACAAACAGGAAAATAATGAAACAAAAAGAGTGGTAGCCAAAGAGTTGGGACAGGGTTCCCAGAACCATAATAGTGCAAGATGAAAAAATGACAAGACTCGCGTTGTAGTCGTAGATTCAAAAACAGTAAGTGCAAGGAAATAGTTACCGTAAATCGATACTCGTAATGGCAAAGATGATAAAAGATACCTGGTTGTTCATGATACAGCAAGCCCCGGCCATTACTTGAGCTGGATAATGCGCTGTCGGGTATTTCCTGCAAAATGACCAATATGATTCATTAATTTTTGCAAGAAATACTGTTTGTTTTTCTTCTTTTTTTATTAGCACCTACATTACAAGACGTTGACCGTACAGAGAAATTCGACGTAGAAAACACTTTGTCCTATTATCCTACAACTATTTTCAATACGAATATTTGTGAGAATAGGTGTTACTCTTTCAGGATTAAACAGCTGAACGAAATTAGCTAAAAATTGGCACACAAGATATTGATTTAGCTTAATACATAGGATTTTTTTCCGTTTGTTTTATCCTGTAAAATAATTAAAGACTTGCTTAATTCTGAAGTCAACGCAGACGAAGTTTCGGGTAGAACCTAGTTTCTTTTATGTAAAATTCTGGTCTGGTTACTCTGAGATCTCAGTCCATTAGATTTCTATAAAGATGTTTCTTTCTGATAAAATAATTAAATACAATTAGCCCTTGGCTCCGGTCCGATGGTTCGATACGATCGTCTGAGCACTGCCCCTTTTCACATGGCACTCAATGTTTCTACTTCAATTGATGGCTTTACACGGCATTACTTTCCTTTTAAAATGTCTACAGACTTGTTCTCTTTGAGGTACAACATTAAATTGGTGTATTTATTTGAACTGCTTGCTTCGAAACAGAACAACTCTGGATTTTTTTTATATTTAAGTCCGCGTGTTCAAGTTGTTGCTCTCGTTGTAATTAAATCTTTACAAGTATTGTCTTCGGTAAAGTCTTATATCGCTTGAGCAAAGATATTTGATACCACGCATATCCTTATTTCACTGATCTATCTATATGTATATAATAAAATTCTAGAAAAGTGGTGTCTGTACAATGGAAATATATAAAAAAAAAGTAGCAGGGGTTGTTATTATACCGATGCCGAACCCGAAACTGTAATTAAATTTTTTTTTGTCTGTTTGTCTGTTTGTCTGTTTGTCTGTTTGTCTGTTTGTCTGTGTGTTTGTGCACGCTAATCTTCGGAACTACTTGACGGATTTGAAAGATTTTTTTTTTGTTGTATAGGTATTAAGTCCGCGCAACATATAGGCTATAATTTATCTTGGTAACTTGAACACCAGATGCAGAACCGCAACAGACCAGCTAAACTATAAGATATACAAACATGGTACCATAGCAAAAATTGTTTCACGTGATGAGCATTTTCTGCTAAGAGAATAAATTTGAAGATCTGGAACACCTGATGTGGAACTCCAAGAGCCCAGCTACACTATAACATATATAGGAATGACGTCTTAGCAAGAGTTGTTTAGCCTGATGAGCACTCTCTGTTGTCGTATAAAATTTGAAGATCTGGAACAGCTGATGTGGAACTCCAAGAACCCAGCTACACTATAACATATATAGGAATGACGTCTTAGCAAGAGTTGTTTAGCCTGATGAGCACTCTCTGTTGTCGTATAAAATTTGAAGATCTGGAACAGCTGATGTGGAACTCCAAGAGCCCAGCTACACTATAACATATATAGGAATGACGTCTTAGCAAGAGTTGTTCAGCCTGATTAGCACTCTCTGTTGTCGTATAAAATTTGAAGATCTGGAGCAGCTGATGTGGAAATCAAAGCTCAATTTCACTGTATAATTATAAAATAACATAAGCTGGGAGTACCTCCACGCGGTGAAGGCGGTAACAGTTTAGGACTGATTTTCGATGAAATCTCGCTCATCCCGTTGTTTTCCCGTCCCCAGGCCTTAGAATTCTACATCAGACGTTTCAGATCTTCGATTTTGACGACCCCGTTGTCGCTGGCATAAGCAACAGGATCCGCGTACGAAGTCGCGGGCAGAAGCTAGTATTTGAATACAATCCTTTTCTAACAAGCTATGAATACGAAAGTGTGTGAGTCATGTATTTTTTTCTCATCTCATATTGAGGTTTTGTTTCGAAGCATTATTCATTGCTACGGGGAACTGATCTGATATCTGACTAACTGTTGCGTTGAGGTCGAGGCCGTCACGGGAAAAGATTCTCAGTTATGCATCTTAAAATCCTTCTTTCAATGGCAAATAATTGTTTTTTTTACTGCTTCTTTTATGTACTTTAAAAATCTTTTAATAATACAGGTATAAAGTACTTGCTGCTCCTAATAGTTGCTTTCGATATAGTCGATAAAACAATAATTAGTTAATTACTAATGTTATGACAGTCAGCATCATTTTGGAGGAAATGGTGAATACATTGAAAGACATGTCATGAATATTCTGATTTTAATTGTATCATGCAGTGGAAGAAGTATGTTATGAACTTTTAAGGGAAATGTTACATGAACATAGTTATAATAACTAAAAAACGTTACAAAAATTCTACACTACATCAACCACCGAAGCTCTTGGCACATTTTTATTTTATTTTACCGAGCAGTAGTACTATACGGTAGCACCTACGTAACGACAAATAACTGACACACTTGCGTACAAAAAATTAGAACAGGACGATAAGCAGCTGATACGCTCCTTGTTTTAATGTTTTCGCCGATCACAACGTAAATTGCTTAAATAAAAATATTGTTAATTTATTTAAAACTACCAATGTTATATTGTATCAACTGCCGGTTGAGTCACGTTTCCGTTCCAGCAAGTTTATCAAGAATGTGGGCCATGTCAGTGATATTCCCACAAGCAACCTCGGCCTGTCGTATTTCTGCATTTGAAATGCGCTAAACGCTGTCAGTTATGCGGCGAAGTAATTGCGCCCGGTTTAAGTACTCTCATTATAAATACAAGTTAGTCCTTCGAAACATAACAGGCTCACTACTGCATACTTATCAGGATTATAATTACGGTTTTCAAGTCCACTGGCGTTAAAAGTGATAAGAAATTATGAATCGTTCAAATTCCCACCTTGAATTTAATTGGGTTGCTGGACTGTGTAAAGGTTACATATTTTCCTGAATCCTCTTTTTGTAACGTTTTCACATTTGTTATGTTCTGAAATAAAAACATAAATGTTTATATTTTTGATGATTTGTGTAGCTATTTTATTTTAATTGTCTTTTCTACCCACATTGACATCAATCGCTGAATAATCTCTTATGTGAGAATTAAAGTTCGTATTAGAAATCGCATCACATCTCGCTATATCGTAAGTCGCAGTCAAAACAATGATGAACAGGACTTGATATTTGTTTGACATAAACCACATATTGTCACACAAAACACAAACACAGACACCGAAAAACAACAAGAGGCTTATGGAATCACAAGTAACTATGACGCTGGACCGGCTAATACGGTAAACTTTATAAAAAATGGCGACACAGAAGAGGGGGCTGGTTTGGATGACAATTTGATAGGAGACCGAACAATGGTGCAGTCCAAGACATGGTCATACCCTGTTGACTCGATTGCGAAGTCGTTTCTCCGGCTTTGTTCATAATACATTATAATGATGGTCATGTTTGTTGAATTGTTTCATGGTGGATGAACATTGCTACGGATGCTTTTCAAATTCCAAAGGTATATGTGCGTTTTGTTCAAGATGTAATAAAAGATGATGGCGATGAGAAACAAGATAAACTTTCTTAACACGGTGATGAATAATTGGTGGGAACTTGTGGTGTTAGCGAAACAATGAGTTCGGAATGTTAAATAGTTTTTTTTTTCTGGTAGTGTAGATTGGTTAACAATGAACGGTAATAAAGTAGCATTTCCTTTGATAGAAGTATACAATTCATTGAATTGATTCAAAAAACTATAGTTTGCACTACAACCTTCTCCGTTACAAATGCTTTCATGTTCCTGAATCCTTTACAAACATCTGTTATACAAGTGACACGTGCACCTATTGTAAGTCGTAAACAAACAGAATATTCTGAAACATTTTCCGTCACCATAAATTATTCTCTAGAAATTCCTCTAGGCGAGTACAGTAAGCAACGTAGTAGCAAAAACATGTGTTCGATAGCACGAACGTTTAGAAAGCAATGCATTTCCGTAATGCATAATGCATTTTCTGTATACGTTATAGTAAATTATCACCCTCATATCTCATAATTAATCTTGAGTCATGGTAATAAGGTTTACTTTAGCTTGATAATAAGGTGGAATGAATTCTGCAGTTGTTAACGTTTGCAGTGTTGTCTCATTGTGAACAATGGTATTGTACTTGCGTAAGATGTAAGTGCCTACTAATGCACTTAAGTATAACAAATAATGTTTTATGTAAACTTTGTTGAAGAAACATAATTATTTCATCATTTTAATGAAACACTTTTGGTGTTGTTGTTAGATTCACTGTTATTTCCCGAATGTTTGTCACTCTATTGAATATTATATTTCTAAACTTAACCAAGTTAAATATTTATAACTTTTAATCATTTTGTGATCCATACCTTTTATCGAGATATTGTAACATAAAAATAAGGATCAGCTGGTTTTCTGTTCCGTAATTTCAGGTACGGTTCCATAGTTAAAATATTTAGAACTAAGGTTCTATAAATATAAATATTTCATATAATCAGCAGAACCCCCTGTATACTTCCCTGAGATTTCCGAATATGTTTCGTGTTTCGAATATAACTAAGACCAACAACATTACGGGGAGAAGGCCCATTTTTATTAGTTTTAAATTATTTATTTCGCGGCAACAGATTTACGATTGGCACCGCGATATATCAGGCGCCCGCCAATAAAATTCACTCTTGCAATGGATTTAGAGGAACTAGAAATGACAACGAATTGGTTCGAAAGATATATAAGTATTTTAAATATAAAAATGTCTACTAAATATGATGACAATACAGAATTTAGTTTAAGTAAATTATCGAGTCTTCCTTACCTGGAATCCAGCGCACACTGTATGATCAACCGTGCAAATTTAATTAGCGTCCAATCATATAACCACAACAGGATAATCTTCCTAAATAGGTATAAACATTTGACTGCTGACGAAAACGTTCGACGTATCCTTTGGAATTGGGATTTTTACGAAAAGTCGCTTCCAGTTTTTCCAACCCCCTGTATTTTCTTACATTTACCAGAGATCACCGGGCAGGTAGCACAAACCCCCTTTTATTTTACGATGTTAAATTCTTCACGAGATACCTACATACGTGAAAGAGAAGTACCCAATGCTTTTTCAACGGTTTCGTAGTAAAAAGAGATAAAAATTGGGAAGAGGGTAGCTGGTTAATGGTCTGGCCACGATTAATGGGACATGTAATCATTTGCAGTGCATCCAGTAAAATTGCACAATGGAATCGGATTACGAATCATATAAATCGTGATGCGATTCATGCTATCGTACAAATTACGAGATCCCAGACTCACCAGATCAATGGCGTTTTAAAATCGCTTAAGATTTGGGTACTAAGAGATGAATATATCGTTAAGAAGGTATGCTTGTTAGTAGTGTCCGACCGAAGGTGCAATTCTGGCCGAAGCCGAAGCCCATTAATCGGTATTCACCAAAACCTTCGGCCGAAGCCGAAGCCGAAGCCGAAGGTGTCATTGACCTTGAGAAATACGATAGTTACTTTGATCTCAGAATATACTAGATACATATTGTGAGAGCTTGAGATTTAGCCCAATAACGAGCCGAGTGACTAACATATACAAGTAGGTAATAAAATATTGGCGATTCGTTTGGTCCGGTGCGGCGGCGCGGCGAAACTCTGCTGCTCTGCACACTCTCCGTCTCGCTCTAGCATCGTTCAGTAAATTTCAAATTTTGACAACTAGCAAACCTTCGGCTTCGGCCAAACCTTCGGCAAATTTTTGGCCGAAGCCGAAGATTTGGCCGAAGGTGCTTTTTTGGCCGAAGGTGGCCGAAGCCGAAGCCGAAGCCGAAGCTTCGGTCGGACACTACTTGTTAGTAACAACACCCTTTTTCAGGTATCAGGTTTAAAAGGTATTTTACTCACTTCAAGTGTATAATCCAGTCAGACGGCTGGTTTTTTAAAAGATATTGTTAAAAACCAATATTCGTTGTTTCTAGACACTATCCGTGGGGCATATCTTCAGCAAGACGTTTTGAAGTTCCAACCTTTTAGGCGTCTGGCTAAAGTAGTTCTAGCGATTCTGGGATTTGATCTTTTAGTAACCATTCTAAATTCTCGATATGTCTTATACAAAAGATTACCTATTTGATTTTTTCTCACGCTTATTTACATTATGTAATGATTGGTCTATTCTTGACATGATTGAATACAGAACTTTATTGCTTGCAATGGACGATAGAAACTTACGTGCAACCATATTCTTGTTATCGAATCCAATAGATCGCTGGAAAAACAGAATTTTGGCTTTACAAATACGAAGTACCTAAATAGAAAAAAAAAATTTCAAGCTTTTTCGTCTGCGATATCGTATTGAAGAATCGTGTTCGCTCGAATCTAATTTCTGAGCTTAGAAAAGCATCGATCAATGTCTGCCGCCTTCAAAGAGCATATCGGAGGCAAAGCAGAAGGTGTCACAGCGAATGGATCGACCCTTAAACGAGTATCAATAGAGCTAAGATTTACGTGATTTGTAATTTCTTTTCAGAGTTTACTATTCTTAAACCTTCTTTTTCGAATCAAAAGCATGAGGTGATGACTGTTAGGCGCAAAAAACTGAATAAACGATACAAAGTTAACAAACCACTACGTTCTTTTTTTTAAGGTTTCCCTTGGTTTCCCAGGGATTCCATCATCAAATCCTGGTGATAATAATACTAACTCGGGTGTATACCCTAAACAAAAAAAAATCCATGAAGAATTAGGCAGATAATATCTACACCCACATTAAAGCCACTCATGTTTAAGTCCCACATAATAAAGCACCTATCATATTACTTTAGTCATTTGTGTTTAAAAGTGTCAAAGAATATTTTCATCCAGACTTTTCATGCAAAAGTGCGGACGCATTTGCGAGCGCATTCGCCGATGAGACAGTCCCATTTGGCAATATGAGAGTGACGTCTTATGAAAAATGCGGCAATACCAGTTGAAGTACAGACATTAAACCATCTGAATATGCGAGGGGTTGTAAATGTCACATGTGATGGGGACTTAAAATAGAAGAGGGGTGACTTTTAGGTGATATTATAAAAATATTTCTGGTGGAACTAGTTAGTCGAGAAGGAAAGAAAGTCGTTAACAATATTGATTTATGTAAGAGAGAAGATGCTAAGAGATTTGTGAAGGAACTTTCCAGTATGTTTATACAAAACACAATAGACTAAGGTAAAATATTTGCAAGCTATTGTAAAGTTTGTTTGTACTAAAACTGTTTCTTGTTGTCTAGTCTGTCTTCCATCTACTCGTATTTTTCAAGTTTGCCATAACTATTGTAGAAACATAACTATTGTAGTAGGCTGTAGAAGTGAACACTAAATATTTGTAGATGGGACTGCATCTGTTTGCAAAAAAAATAGCACTGTGTTAGTTCATTTTGAAATACAGTTATTCGATGAACCAAATAGTAGATTATGCAATAACATTAATAAAATGAAACGTACTACTTAGAGTTTTATTGAGTTTTCCAAAATAATTCGGCTTCAATAAATTAAAAAACTTTTTTTGCGGTTTTGGATTTTCTTTGGTCTCAAGCCATTATTTTTTCAGTTCAGGCCCAACATTTTTGTCTGGTGTCCTATTTTTTCCCACCCAAAACTGTAAATAAACAAACACACCAACAGTGTGATACAAAACAAACTTGAATAATAGATCAATGGCCTACCAGAAGCCACTCGTAAAAAAACACTTTTCCGCCAAAGAAATGGGGGGCCGAGAAAAATTACACTCGTTACGGTACAAGGAATTGGCGTTAATAAAAAACGCACCGTAATTCGGAAGTACGGGTGTTGACAAACGACCAGACTAGAGCCGGACTAATGAGCCACGGCTGAGGCACCTGACGACGGTAAAATGCCTATTCCAGGAACTTGACTGCCTATTTGTTTTTGCCATTTTGGAGGGACTCAGTAATTTTTGCATCTTTATGCTATTTTTAAAAAGTAGGACGGCTGTTGGTTTTATAAGCCTATTACTAAGAGTAGGTCATGTGTTACACCTGTGCTGTTTCACCTGTGC
The DNA here is from genome assembly GCA_949316365.1 of Hoplodrina blanda. NCBI lineage: Eukaryota > Metazoa > Arthropoda > Insecta > Lepidoptera > Noctuidae > Hoplodrina > Hoplodrina blanda. The sequence continues at coordinate 10,327,640 of OX438589.1, forward strand.
GTACACACCTTGCGCTTTTACATATTTATATCTAGCTATAGCTGTAAGAGAGACAAATTCTCTTGGTGTTAGTTTAACATCTGTACAATATTACCAACTGACCAATTAATTATTCAATCATGTGCATGTTTCTGCGAGGATTCTCATAATTATATTCAGCACCAACTTTTGCTTAAGACTTCGTCTGCTTGGAAGTCAAATACCATATTATCCTTATATGACACGTAGCAAGTGTAGCTTTCTATCAATGAAAGATTAATATTTTCAAAGATTATCTTTTGCAAACAAAAAAAAATAACCCTTTATAATATTAGTAAGTAGGTATAGATCTACATGCTCACATGATAATATAGTGTGTATATCCGATATACAAACACGTGTATCGAAATTACACAAATCCCGAAATTGGGGAGGTGGACCAAATAAATCGGAAACCAAAATGATGCCCTAACAATCCCATAATCCCGTACCTCGGACTATATACGGTTGGATTTGAATTTGAAGCGCTAAAATGTTGCATTTTGATTTTATAGTTTAAATATTTTTGTTTGGACATTTTTATACAGTTCCGCGGAACATGGTTCGGTGGACGATCGAAAAGTATAATATGACGAAGGCAACATTGGTTTGTGTGTAGGATAGTGACCTTATTTTTATTTAAGAAGTAAGGAATAAGGAATTGCAATAATACAGTACTATAGTGTGTAGTGACAATACGGGTACATATCAGAATATCGAAAATCAAAATATCGGAAATCAAAATATCGAAAATCAAAATATCGAATGCTCATATGATCGAATGATCATATAATCGAAAATCAAAATATCGAAAATCGTCACATTTGTATCGGATCGGTTTAAAAAAAAATAAACACGAAGGGGATGGCGGGGTCTGGTAGACCCCGCCATCCCCTTCTAACCTAACCTGTCCGAGTCGGGGTGCCCCAAGTCCCGAGCTCGCTTCGCTCGCTTACAAAACGTGACGATTTTCGATATTTTGATTTTCGATATTTTGATTTTCGACATTTTGATTTTCGATATTTTGATTTTCGATATTTTGATTTTCGACATTTTGATTTTCGAAATTCTGATAAGTATCCGACAATACACCTTGAGAAAGCGTGATGATCAATGCTCTTACCTTCTCTGTATGAGACAAGGCCTTTGCCCTGTGGAACAATAACAGGCTGGTATTATGTAATTACATAAATGTCAATTAATTAGCCAAGCATAACTGTGTGTGTTATTGATTTTATTTGGTACACCAATAGTAACATATAATCTGCATATAAAAGAGTTGTTCGTTAAGAGTAGTTCGGTAAGAGTTGTGTTATTAATTTTTCTGTTAGTCGATATAATTATGTATAATATATTTCAGTCCATAACTGCGCGTACGACAATTTAGTTACCCCGAAATACAGGTTGTTTAAATTTTAAAGCGTCCGGATCAGGGATCAAAGCGTCTATTATATCCGTTTCGGCACGAACCGTGTTGTACTGAGCTATGGGCAAATACCGCACTCGTCATTTTGTAAAGAACCCGCCCTGTTAATCCTTGTTCGTGATTTGTTTCATATTATTCAGGGATTGTAGATATAGTGGTGGAATAAGAACTGTCAGGTGTATTTAGTATATTATTTATTTGTTAGTAGTATTTTGTTTTTCTTTTTTAATGTTATTTGAATTTATGTGTTTAAAAATAACGATGACAGTCTCGTCGTACCCTATGGTAATACTTTCTAATCCTAATGATAAATTAACAGCACTCAACCTTAATTGAATTTACAAAAGTATTGAAGTAGTGGTAACGCAGGGAGGGGTCGCCCTAGGAAGACCTACACTGACCTTATTGGTGAGGTTCTTCAGAAAGGTCAGGTGCGGAGTACTCGTAACCGGCGTGCTTGTATGACGAGATGTATGAACGTAGATGAGGCGAAAGGAGTATGTAAGGATCGTAGCAGGTGGCGTTCTGTGGTTTCTGCCTACCCCCATGGGAAAAAGGCGTGAGTTTATGTATGTATGTATGTAAAAGTATTGAATGCCTGCATTCGAATTTGGTTCAGTTAAAATATTGTTAAAAGCACCAACATCTATTAATAATTCAAATTAAATTCTCATACCATTTGGTCTCTTTTGTTTTAGTTAATTACCCGGCCAGGTTTTATAATGTTGCTTATTTAATAAAACATTACGTGAGTTTTCAGTCACCGAATCTCCTTAAATTTTTTTACTAACAATTTCCTCCGTCAAACCCTTAGATAGATGACGATCACAACCGAACCTAAATATTACAATAAGACCAATACAAATTTCGAGGAAACGACACACACCCATGTTGCCACCTATCATAAACACTCATCTCGCGAAAGCTTTCATCCCCTTATGCAAATTGGCAACATTTATGGTGTGACTGCGTAACTCACGCACGACCAACGACGGCGACAGCTGGGTATAGTGAGCATAACAGGCCCAGCCTACCCTTTTTGTGAGATGACACCCATTTTTGGCAACCAGGAAATTGCGAACAACTCCTAACTAGAAAGCCTTGTGTAATTTGTTGGTGGTTTTAGATAAATCGAGGTGTCATAAATTGTGTGTATACCGTCTAATGTTTGACGTAAAATATTGCTGTGCGTTTTAGAATATTTATTCTTCACATATGGAGTGCAACGTCATTTAAACTATGATAAGACTGAATGGTGACAATACGGTTGGCCTAGTGGTTGACCGTTTAGCTGCTGCGTTGCGTGTCGCGGATTTGATTCCCGCACGGAACAAATATTTGTATAGTCTGCAGGTAGTTGTTTCGGGTATGGTTGTTTGTGTGTGAGGTCATAGTGAAAATAGTAACTAAGAAATTCATAGTGTGGGTTTTATTTATTTAGAAAACTATATGCACTTTATGCACATAGATAATGTAAAAAATACATGCATTGTACCTTTAACCTCTTTTTAAATAGGTACTTGTTACAATAGGTAGGTACTAGATTGCTAAAGGTATCAGACCTGTTTATGTTATGAAACTGTGTGCATGAACTACAATCATCTCGAACTCAAAATAGAGCAATAACATCTCATCAATACAAATAAACCCACAATAGGCCGGAGGCGTCATTTCGTAAACATGATTTGGTATAAACATCGGTCGCCTAGGCGTTGCTAGGCAACCGATGTTTACATCAAATCATCGGCTGCTTTGCCCACATTCGAACGCAAATTGCTGTGTCCGAGTATACGTAGTATGCTCACACTGGGATCATTAGGTACATGTGGTGACGTTGGGGGAATACGGGTACAAAATAGTTCGATGTGCAGTCATATTGAGTTCGAATAGGTACCTATATTACAGTCAAATACCTCACCACATGACCTGAAACTTCATTGTTTATTTTATCAGTGGCACTTTAAGTACCAATAAAATTAAATGTTGTTAATGATAGCTGATTCATAAACGTTCCTAGAAAACAAGGAAACTAATTAAACGATTTATTTCAATGTAAATGTTACTTTAATTGATAAATTATAAAATTGAATTTTGTACAATGATAAATAGTTAGGATACTGATTCTTTTATCAATTCCAGTAAAAATTGCTGTTCTACTGCTAGTAGTAAACTAGTAAAAAATACAAAGAGTTTTAGTGAGCGGTGACCTTTTGCCTTTAGGGGACAGTTCGTCCGAGGGTCCCAACAACTCGAGAATTTTCCCTTGATCTTCGAATTACTTCATTCTTCGGAATACTCTTCAATTATCGACTCCGGCCTGGCATTTGGATTATTTTTACCAATTAAAAAAGTTGGACGGATTAAAAGTTTTAAGGAATTGCTCATTGATGGGAGTCTTATTATGCTCCGTTCTGAAGTTTTATTAGATGTGATTCATCGTTGGGTATTTTTGTGCTGAAAGAAGGGAAAGAAAACTTGAATTAGATTTGTACTTTGAGTAATATACATTAGTAAATAGGGTCTATTTTATAAAAATCTCCATCGATGATTTTAGATGAAGTAAGCTTGAGTTGAGTTTTAATTCCACCTAAGGATTTACAGCTCTTCTCATACAGAGAAAGCCAGTAGCTACGGTCAATAGACAAAATAAATTTTCGATATCTCCAAGACTTTGTACTTTCAAGTTTTACTCATAATATTATTAGTAAATACGTTATAATTCAAGACAAAACTGGAAGTCTAACATAGGGACGAAGCCACTAACATGGATTCTGAATGTATTGATAATTTTTATAGTCGCTGATCGTGTAAGGATATCTAGTGACCATTGTACCGTAAAATACGATAGTAATAACAATATTTTTTTGTTTGTTTATACATACATACATAAACCCACGCCTTTTTCCCATGGGGGTAGGCAGAAACCACAGAACGCCACCTGCTACGATCCTTACATACTCCTTTCGCCTCATCTACGTTCATACATCTCGTCATACAAGCACGCCGGTTACGAGTACTCCGCACCTGACCTTTCTGAAGAACCTCAAAAATAAGGTCAACGTAGGTCTTCCTAGGGCGACCCCTCCCTGCGTTGCCACTTACCTCTGCCATATAAATACCTTTTGTTAATCGTCTTTCACTCATCCTCTCAACATGACCGAACCATCTAAGCATACCCTTTTCTATCTTTGTCACTACATCCTCTGTTGTTTATATGATTTCTATAATTATATTCTCTATTACTACTAGTCGGATTGGAAAAAATCTTTTGGTGTATAATAGTCAGAATTATGAGAAAAAGAACAGGCTATATAACATCGATCTTCTACCCACGGAAGTGGAGCAGTAACTAGTAACCAAACAAGTAACTAAACACGGGTAAAACCGCTTGGTATAGCTAGTATAAAATTTAATCTCATACCGTGCGTGCCCTCACGTGCGACCAAAGGATCTTCATATGTATATTTTATCCATCGGCAACGAGTACATAATACTTATTCAGTTGTCATACTACATACGTGATAGGTTTTGATGTTATGGCAAAAACACATCTTGTACTGTGACATTACGTACCTATTTGCATACTAAGTATTTCCTATTTTATTGGATAAGTTTTGTAAGTATTGTTATTTGGACGAGGAACATACCCGTGTAGTTTTTCCTGCTCGTATCCATTTGATGATAGGAATAAAAGTCAACGAATCCATCGATGTTTTTAGATGAAATTCTTACTCGGAGTCGACTATAACTAGGTTTTTTCAAGTGGAAAATATTCCCGGCCTATTATTGTCCCACTGCAGGGCAAATGCCACTTCCCATACAGAGAAGAAATGAGCATTGATCACCACGCTTGCCCAAGGCGGATTGGCGATTTCAGACTTATTTCTGGAAACGTGTCTCGCTAAATGGCAGTTGGACGTTTTTAATCATAATCAAAATTTTGAAGGATCAACAGTAGTTTTAATGTTTTTACATACCCTGGCTACAATTAACGTTTGCTAATCAGTTTATCTTAGTGTAAGTAGTAATCTGTGGAAAATGTAGTGGGAAGTATATTTGTTAAATCTATGTTTAAGACATTTTGTATATTTTTAGTATACTACTGTTTGTTTTCCCTACAAAAATAAATAAATAAATAAATAAATGACTTCACAGTACTATGTATGTCTTAGGATTGAGTAATACATAAATGGCCATAGAAATTAGGGGATGTGGTTTGTTAGAATCGTAGCGGTGTCCTTAGTGGACCTATGCGTTCAGGGCTAGGTATTAAATATAAGTCCAGGTTTCCTCACAATGTTTATCTTCGCCGATGCTAGTGATCTCCAAAATAAACTTAAAAAGTACAGTAGGTACCGGGTAGGTTCCGGTAAGTGAAAAAGAAAATCTAATAATAAATATTCACAAAAGTAATTTGATCTTGTAATTCCAGTTGCAATCAAAGCCAATTCTGTATTAGGTATTAGGTTGTTCTCTTCGTCTCAAATATCTCATGAAAACCAACTCCAAGTCATATGATCAGGGGCTCAGATAAGAGGTTTGATTTCATAGAATTAGTAAGCAGAAAAAGATTTTGAATGAATTGCAAAATCAGCCAATAAGAAAACTAAACTAAATAAAAGGTCGTATCTGTCATTAGCGGCGAAGCAGACTCGACTATCATTTGTAAGATTTTATTTAAACGAAGTGAAATGATTTTATTGACATCTGAAAAGAATTTTATTATTCCAAGAGATTGACAGGCGATTTGGTTTGATTACGGTACAGCAATTTTATCAAGTAACTACCTAACTTTTGTTAGTAGTCCGTTCGCATGTTTTATGTTAAAATGTATTAATTAATTAAATAGCTAATGTAATTTAATGTTAAAATTTAATTTCAAAATAATAATAATATAGGTATTGTAAAACTTATTTATTATTATATTTATTGTTACTGCTATGGGTGAAATGTTTGTAAAAACGTGCTATGCCTGAAATTAAATGATTTATTTATTATTATTTATTATTTATACAATCATACTCTAGATAAACAGGAAAACTTATTATTAGCCATACAATACAATAATTCACTATTCTAAAATAAAATTTAAAAATGTATGTCGGTCTGTCTGTTTATTCTGGTTATAAGGAGTAACTTCTATTGGGCTACTTTTATTTTAGAAAAAGTATAAGTGTTTTGTGAAAATTAATTAACCCCGTGATAACCGACATGCAAATAAAGTCGCAGGCATAAGTTAGTTAGATTTAGAATAAGACTCCCGGGTACCAGCAGACGTTACTAATATAGCATTATTTACACACACTAAATCTGATTTAACCGTTTCCTACACGTCTTCAATTACACATTCCGGATGCTCGAACGATTTAAATTCGTCGGCCGATATGGCTACCCAATGTAAAGTTTACCCGAAACACATATCGGGTTTGGACAGTACTGAGTTTCAACTAAATTGTTGAATTTAAATTAGTACGAGAAGCTAGGTAGGTTAAACTTAGTTTGTCAGAATATACACGGTGTATTGGGATGATATGACACAAACTTTGCAATAGATTCAGTACATTATTTCAGATACCCCAGCGTAATATTTCATCGTGTATACCTAAGATACAACCTACAGTATCTCAAATTTAACCAAAACAAATTAATAATCTAAGTAACTAATAACTAATTCAATATTTCAAATGCGTGACATTAGTAATCAGCAAAAACTGGTGCTTGTTTAGAATAGATTTAAACTAATCAGCGTTAAATATATCAAAAAATTTACAATTAGTTCAAAAAATGTGGAAGATTTTAGACGTGGGTTGGTTTGTTTTGGTAGAACTTAACCCAATTATTACATAAAGAGTCAACGTTGGGTATGTCTCATATGATATCAGGGGGGAAATTCCATTACGTTTTATGAACGATCGTAATATAATCACAGTTTTAAATCTATCTAAAATGCCTCTAATTTTACATTTGTTTATATTGTTCTGCTAAGTTTTAAGAACAATCGCAATGTAATAATATCTTAGTATTAATCTATTTAAAATACCTCTAATTTTCCTACTTTTGTTGACATTGTTTGTCGCTAAGATGTGATTTTAAACGATTTTAATTAGTAGAATAGAACCTTTTGATTTCTGTAGAAGACTAAGAGACTAAGAGTTTTCTGTAAACTAACAGTTGTTTTCTTTACATCTGGTTTCTAAAACGGAAATCAACACAAAAGTTTGCTAACTGATTGTCAAAGACATGACAACTGTTGTGAACGGCTGACTGAATCACTAGTCAAACAATTCACTTGTCATGAGTTTAATTTTAACACGTTGATTTTTCTCCCATTTTTCGTTCCAAAAATCGGGTGTAAGTGTTGCCGCAGCTAATTCTAGAATAGCTTTTACTCCAAATGTATTTTCGGTTTACAATAATGGGGTAAGATTATCTCGCTCAATATTTTAGTAAAACCCTTTCTAACATTAGGTTGTTTACTCTGATGAAGAATGCGGTGCAGATGTTGTTGAGACGAATAATCCGATCGTCAATCACTTTGAAGTGTTAACGTGTGTGGGGTGTATGTTAGAGAAAGTATGTCTAGTAAGTGAGGCAGTACATACAAAGGATAAAATAAAAGATGACATTACATTATTATGGTTTGCAAAGCCCTTTAATAGAATTGGGATTAAGTCAAAACTGTTATTGTTTTCTGTGATAAATTCGTTACTATAAAATAAATAAATAAATAAAGTTAATCTTAAAGTTAGTTAAAGTTTATCTTAGACATTATTGACATCATTCCGTGCCTCAGAAAGCACGTTAAGCTGTTGGTCCCGGCTGTCATACGTGGATCTTTGACAGTCGTTACGAGTCGTCACAAGCTTGAAAGTCTGACAACCAGTCTTACCTAGGGGTACCGTATTACCCAGTTACTGGGTTGTGGAGGTCAGATAGGCAATCGCTCCATGTAAAATACTGGTATTCAGCTGCATCCGGTTAGACTGGAAGCCGACCCCAACATAGTTGGAAAAAGGCTAAGCAGATGATGATGGCCTACCGGTAGTTGTATCGGGTCATGTTGCAAGTTTATATCATACATAATTACAAACAAACAAACAAAAGAGTCAATATTTTTTACTAACAAATGAATCACGGTTACTTGAATTGATAATATTATGTAAACGCAACCACGATAGAGAAGAAATTCCTAGTTTATGGTAACGACATAGTAATATTACAAAAAGTAGGTATTGTGCGCACCAGTAGAAGGAAAGTATAATATTAGATCTTAAGAACATTGTGATAAGACTTCAAATGGTTAATAAAAACCAACACCCATTATATCTAATATTTTACTTCAAAAACAATAGCAATAAGCGACAATATTGTAACTGCCAATGAATGACTCACTATAGACCGGTTTACCTAACTCACCGGTACTTGAGTAACTATGTAACACATAGATATACTTACATACAATGGTATCGACCTAGATGTGAAAGTGATTGAGACAGAGTAAATAACAATGGTTCTATGACTAATTACATTTTTGTTACCATGGTTACCAGCATAGTTACCATTGATACTACCAGATAGTTACCGCAGAATGATGGGCTTGAAAGTCTTATATTTTGGACCTGTATTTTCATGTTGAAGACAATGCTGTGATCCACTGTCTTAAGAAGTCTGTGCTGTCCGCCTGCTCTTTACAAAACGTAGTCTAGTTATATTTTTAACCGACTTCTAAAAAAGGAGGAGGTTCTCAATTCGGATGTTTGTATTTTTTTTTTTTTTAGGTTTGTTCGCGCTTAACTCCGTTGTTTGCCAACCGATTTCAAAAATTCTTTTTCTTCTTCTTTTTTGTTGGAAAGGTTATACTTCCCAAATGGTCCCATGAAAATTTTATCGAAATCGGACAAAAATATGTCACTAAAAAATTAACAAATAAAATTTTTTTTTGCAAAAAAAAACCGACTTCAAAAAAAAGCACTAAAAAGTTAAAAATAATACTATAACCTACCTATATTAATAAACCTAACCTAACCTACGATTAACCTATACTAAAATTTAACAATTTTTTGGAGTCGGTGCCATACGGTTGGATATAATATCCTCGGTCTTGGCACCAACTCCAAAAATTTTTTAAAGTCTATGAAATTTTGTTCTTAGGGTAAAAACACTAATATCTAGGCTGGTGGTTTGTTAGTTTTTCGGTCAGTCTTGATTTGTTTTGGGTCTGATTATAATGTTTATTTAGTTTATATGTTTATAAACGCACTTACGGAGAAATTCCTAGTGAAACAAAGTTGTCTTCAATGAAAAATCATGTCATCCGCGTACATTTATTGCAATGTTAGGTATCATCACATAACCATTCATAAAAAAAAGATGTTTAAAAAATTATATTTATTATAAGGAAGGTGTAAAAATAGCATCCTATTTCTTATTTATTAAATAAGTATAATTAAGTAACTTGTCCAGAGAACAAATTAAGAGTAAAGTTATTAATCGGTTGTTACAGGTTAGCAATTAGATGGACTATTCATGCGCTAATTTTCTTTGACGCAAACACGCTTTGGTTTCAGAATATTACTTGCTGTTGCTTAGGAATTTAGTTACCTACAGCAGTTTCTACGTATAGGTAGCTTGTCTCGCTGGTAACTGCTTATTTGTATATATCTCGAGACAGAAAATCAATCTTAGTTACCTGTACTTAAAATCCAGAACTCATTGAAAACTATAACTTATAATGTAATTATAGGTAACGTTTTTACTTTTAAATAAAATTCTCTACAAAAATGCACTACAACGCGATCAAAATTTATGGCACAGCTTGAATTTATATTTCATGGTTGGTCACGTAGTAAAAGTGGCTCATGTTTATAAATGCGTTCATCCCCTGAAAAATAGTCAGTAAATAAAAGTCAACCTGTAATATACATGCTTACTTTTAATGTTTGACTGTCGCCCATGATTCCACTTTTTTGAGCCAGAAGAACCTTTGCTATAACCTACCAAAGTTTCATTACAACCGGATCAATAGTTTAGGAATGCATAGAGGACAAACTTACAAAAATTACTTTTTATATAGACTTAGGTAGGTAAGACTACTGGATCTGATATCTTAATGCCGAACGGATCGACTCTCACAGGCCACGGTCCCCTTTATTATGGGTTTTATAACCTCCCATGGGAATTCTCTATCCTATATAACTTCGAGCATCTAACGACGGTCTACCAGTTTTCCGACAACTACTTACTTAACATCCCGTGGCTAGAATAGTGTCCATACAATACGATGGAAATGACATTGGTTAAGAAAACCTAAATATAACAAGTCCATTGTCTGAACTAACAAGGTTGTCGTACTTTTCAGAGTGGAAAATGTCGAACATTTGCCAACGGTACATCAGACGTCACTGCGAGGAGAAGGCTGGAGGATCCTATATGAAGGTATGTAGAAAGAACTCATCTATAGTTACAGCAGACTAGTTTTTGTTCTCAACTTCGATCGCTTTTATCGCGGATGCAGATGAAGTCGCGAATAAAAAAGTAGCCCATGTCCTTCCTTTACCAAATATCATCAAAATCGGTGTAGTAGTTTAGCTTTGAAATTACAAATCGTTACAAACTTACAAACCCTATATATGATATTAGTATGAATTTATACCGTTTTTAACTAATTTGAAGGAAAGAGGAATTACCTACAATGGACTGTAAATTGTAGAGATTACGTTAGAGGAACTTAAATGACGACATGGTTGGGGCAGTGGCTCTCTGGTCGGGTTTTGTGCTGCGTGTCTTGGTTTCGAAACCCACAAGAAAAAAATCATTTGTATGGCCTACACACACCCACAACACTAAAGAAATTTCTAGAGCATAGCAACGTTTATTAAAAAAAGAAAGAAATAAAAATGGGTGACTCAGACGTGATGGCTCATTTTCAATTAATTTGTCGGCCCAAAACTTAGCTACATAAGAATTTAAGGCTACTGACACGGCAGCTTTAAATTCTTATAGGGAAGTACAGTCCAATGAGTTATTTGCTATTCAGGAAAAAATATAACTCTTTCTACTTGTGCGTTAAAACTGTTGAAGCTTTTTTTAACGTTGCTAAGAATGGACGGCTGTTAAGTAGTATAGTAATGTTGTATTGAGCATCAAGATAGTCGTATTCGTTGACGCATATGTTGCGGAACGTGTCCGAACCCTTGGACCTTATGGCTTACTTAAAACTACTTTGCACACTCCCAACATTATTTAGTCATAGTTTCAATGACAGTTAAAACTATCTGTATATCAAATAGCTTTGTGGAATGTACCTACATAACTTGCTCTCAAGTCTGGTGTAACTGATCCGTCTGATTTCGATACGCGTTGCGTGTTCCTAGGCCATAATAATCCACTCAAGTTGCTGATGATTAAGTGCCCAGTTACTTGCAAGGGTTTTCTTTTTATATATCTTCATATTCGGACCTTGATGAATAGGCCTACATGTTATATGAAACTTGTGGAGAGGTATGATTTGTTCATAACATGCTGGGCTAGTTTTAGAGTAGAGAGTAATATACAATTACCTACACCCTTATAAATAAACATGAATAATTTGAATCGACAATTATTATTCTCCTGTATGGTGTGCGTTTACAAACATTTACACTCAAATGTGTGATGGCCCAGTGGTTAAGGTGCCCACCTCTCATGCATGAGGTTGTGGGTTCGAATCCGGGCAAGTACCAATGTGACTTTTTCAATTCATATGTACTTTCTTAAGTTTATCTTGGACATCACTGACATCGGTGAAGGAAAACATTGTGAGGAAACCTGGACTTGTAATTAATATAAGTCTGAAATCACCAATCCGCCTTGAGCAAGCGTGGTGATCATGCTCATGCCTTCTCTGCATGAGAAGAGGCCTTTGCCCTGCAGTGGAACAGTAATAGGCTGGTATTATAATTATTATATTACACTCAAATACACGAATAACCAGACCTGGAACTATCTGTATGCCATACAAATATTTGTTCATTGCGAGGATCGTCCCCGCGACATGCAGCGCAGCAGCTAATTGCTCAGTTACTACGCCAACTTTGTCGTCGAACTCCCCCCCCATTATTTATATTTTACAAACCACCTGTACTAGTCTTTGCAGCTGACTGTCAAGTTCCCATTGTTCTACAGTATTCTAACCGTGTTTGTCTCATAATATTTCAACAGGAGAAAATAAACTGTTAAAAAATGAGGTTGAATATATTATAAACCAGCCAGTGTCTTATTTACCCTACGATACCTACATACTTAGTACACAAAATAACTGAAACATTACTAATTTTACGATTATTATGTATAAGGAAATAAGTACCTTCTAACGAATTATATTATACCGAGTCTTGATTTATTATTTTCAACCAATTCACTTCAATATTCAAGTAACAAAACGCCTTCACAATCAAAAGGGTTCCATTTGATTCATCAAAGTATACTTGCGCAATAATAAAACTTATCATGCAGTCATTAAGGTTTACTTTCCCAAAATGGACCTAACATATCAACATTGACAGTATGCAGTGACCACAAAGCAGAATCAATTTGCAGGATGGCATTTAATTTTTGCCCTCAGGCTTATGACATGGAGATGTATTTGACATTTTTCATTTCCTGATTCAAATTTCACAGTGACCACATATGATGGGGTAGGCAGTGTCCATATTCTTGTGGATTAGGTATCTTTTGGGTAGGTACGAGTATATTGGTTTGTCCATGTTTTTGGATAATGTTTTATTTGCAACTAGTTAGGTCTAGTTCTGTTCTGTTTTCTACTTTTTTAAAGGCAAGTGAAACTCATGTTTTTTCTTACACCTCCATTGTTTTTTCTGATTAATTTCGTTTGGGGTTTCTAAGAGAGCTAAATCGTTTCTCCCGGATTAAGCTTCATTGCCTCGGGGCTTTGCTGACGGTCGCCGCTGTTGATTCTGGCATTTAGGAGTTGCAGTGGTTGGCTTGTCCGATAAAAAATCGCTTCTGCCTACAAATTCGTCCGTGTAGAAGTCTAACATATTCTATGACAATCGGCAATAGTGTAGCTTTTTGTAATAGAAACAGTACTTCTTTTCTACAAACAATAAAATAATATAGCAATATACAAACAAACTTTACCTCTTTATAATATTAGTATAGAAAAAGGTTTAAGTTCAAAATAATTAAGTGCATGATTGCCTGTTAATGACTTCTAGAAATCCCACGTAAATGATATAATATTTTTGTATATCTATAAACTATTAATGACATTGTTTATTTAACAGTTCACAGTTTCACGTTGACTCATATAAAATGCTTACCTACTCCATTGTTACTAAATGTCAGCTGCTCATGCGGTTTTTGGAAGTCCGTATTCGAAATAATGATAAAAAAAATATTCGAATTGCCGCGCCGCGCCCATAATGTTGATTGTGCAACAGTCGTGATGAGCCTACCATTTCTTTCATAGCAAAGATTCTCTTGAGTACGTTCGCTCATGCGCTTTGTATTTTATAGTTCCTTGCTGCGTCGTGTAGCCTAACCACGTTACTTACAATTTCTGTTGATGACGGGGAGTTTATGCAAATGTTCCAAACTTCAAATGTAAACTTTCCCTGTACTTACAATGCAGCTACGATTCTCATCGCTTTTGTGAATGGCCGTTAGGAGCAAAACTGTTTCTGAAGCGCTTTTCCTCTCTATTTTAGGAGTAGTGTACAGTTACCGGCACGTAACTTGGCAAGAGATTTTCGTAGTGGGGGAAGTTCGCGCATATAAAAATGTATAAAATTGTGCGTGCGCAAACTTCCCCCACTACAAAAACTCTTGCCAACTTACGTGTCGGTAACCTTGAGGTGAACTGTCATCCCACCGGACCTTCAACTCGCCCTACAGAATAGAGCGGCTGGTGTCTTTAATGCCTAATATTGTATGCATTTGTATTATTTTACAGAACAAAATAAATACATGTATGCATTCATATATGTGTATTTATACATGTATTCTGCATATTGTTGAATTTATGTTCTACTACTTTTTAAAAAATATTTTATTTCTGAGAGAATAGCTAAATACACACATCAAAAAAGTCTAGGGATCAACATCCCTAACATTTGTTAGGGATGTTGATCCCTAGACTTTTTTGATGTGTATATATCAAATCTCATCTTCCGACATTACTATCTATACTAATAGGTATAATAAAGCTGAGGAGTTCTTTTTAAAGCTTTATTGTATGTTTGTTTAAACGCACTAATCTCTAGAACTACAGACGGATTGACAAAATTCTTGGATTTTGTATATGATAGCCGAATAATGAGAAATTATGTTGGCTATAGGTACTAACATCACGCTATGACCTACGGGAGCAGAACAGTAGGTAACCGAAGTTGTAACTTAAAACACGGGTGAAAAAAACTATGCGGCGGAGTCGCGGCCAAAAGCAAGTTTATAGATATCAATTCCTTTTTATAATATAAACAAGTGTTTATTAAAGTTTGCCAAGCTTAAAAACTCCAAATAAACATTTTCAGATGTTCACACTCACTCCTTCAAACACCTCATTCCCACTCCACGAACATTTCATAGTTCCATCTGCAACTGCAAAACACTGTCCAAACAAAAGGTTCCCGATTAAAGTTGTTGGCTTGCACGCTGGCGTTCAATTTCCGATATCGGCACAAAGCGGCGCCGCTCGTCCGCAGTTTCCTTTGCGGGATGCGTTATCTAGTAGGCATAAACTTGACATAGGCGAATAGGCGTGGGTCTATTGAGTATGGAACTTGGAGCTGTATGGTAATGTTGTGGTCAGTTTAATGTGTTGGTGACGATTGTACTTGACTCGTGTTTTGTATGTGGGGGTAAATATCAGATTAATATGGAAACCCAATGAGGCTGATTTTTCCAAGAATAATTAAAAATATCGCGTTTTTTTGGAATGAATATTTTATTGCAAAACTTGACGATGTCAATAACATTGATTTCTACCAATACGCTACGACCAAACAATAATAAAAAACAACAATAATAAGAAACCGGTTAAATGCAAGTCGGACTGGCATGCGAAAGGTTCCGTACTAATAGACAATAGGTATTTGTATGGGGACTCACTTCAATTTTTAACTTAATTTTATTTTAATTATTTCTTGTTATGGCAATCACAGTTATACACACTCTATGAGTTTCAAGTGTCTATCTAATACGATTCAAAATATAAAGACAGACAGCGGAGTCTTAGTAACAGGTTTCCGTTTTTTACCCTACGGAACCCAAAAAAAGCAGCTTAATTACAAGTTTCACCGTTGCGAAAGCAAAGGTAAGCAAAACAAAGGGTCCTCAAGAACAATCGAAGCGACGGGAAAAAAAACAATCGCTAGAACAAATCAGACGTGAGCATACTTTTGCTTAATAAGAAAAAAAAAATCCCTTGTTTTCCGTACTGAAAATTCCCCAACGACGGGATCAATGCACAACTTTCTTCATTTACACAGACGGAAAACAATACAACGTGGTATAGATGCGACGCAAGTACACGATACTTTATTAAATGTTTAAGCTTGGAAATTATGGAAATTTTAATAATTTAGTGCTCGTAAGTACCTATGATAAAGGATTATTTATTGATATGAAATTATATGGAACGTCATTACTTGACGTAAGATAATGGCTGGACATTATAAGCATTACTAGTGTCATAAATGAGCTTTGTTCTGCTTAAACTTAATAATAATTCAATTAATTACGTCAAACTTATTCAACATCCTAAATTTATTTATTTATTTATTTGTCACAAACACTGCAAAATAAATGTTACATTACTATCTCGTACAGTATATACATATAATCCAAAATGTATGCTTAGATTAGATTTTATAGCTTAGAAATACCTTCAAAAATGGCAGAAATTTCGACGTGGGTTGGTTTATTTTGGTAGAAATAAACCCAATTAAGTATGTTGTTATTCTAGGATCATTTCTCTTGGTACCTGCAAAAAAAAATTGCGGGTTCATGCATTTTGTCGAGTTAATGAACATACATGACGTATGGATCAGCTGATTTTATTTTGGCGATTTAAGGATTGATTCCATAGAAAAAGTGGTTCATAATGATGAGTTCAATGATCCCTGTTCGGGTTTTCATTTGATGAAATTACACCTTGTATAATTTAAATTTTCTTAGCATGATCTTTTTATGTAACTTATCTAGATATACTTATCTATCTCCTATCTCTTACTCGAGTAAAATTTGATTTCAAGTCTATCTTACACTGACAATTTTTTTCTTTTACTTATTTTTGTTTCGCCTCAACAGCAACGGTTTGTAATTGACTTTTGACAAGTTTTAAATGAGTTTTCCGATGTTGATAGCTTGTCCCTTAGGCATTTTTTCTTTCTCATTTTTAATAAAAACATTTTTCTTTTTATTTGACCTTACAAGATTCATAATTAACATTGGTATCTTACTTTCGGAAATAGAAACTCAGAAAGCCGACCTGGATATTAAAGAAAGAGGTAAACAAAGTCCACATCTTAAATTATAACTTACTAGCCCGCGTTTTCGTCTGTGTAGACTGGTGTAGACTTCAGATTTAAGACTAAGTCCTAAATTAACCCACGGTAGCATAAAAATGGGATATATTCTGCTTTAAGCTAGATCAATATCTATAATGTATGCCAAATTTTAGCTTATTTTGTTCAGCCGGTTTTGTGCAAAAGAGTAACAAACATCTATCCATTCATCCTTATAAACTTTTCTTTTATTATACTAAAAGGATAGTAGGAACCAGGTTTTTTCATGTAAGGTCTGCAGAGCGTGGTAATAGTGACATCTTTTCCTTTTCATCTTACCTATTCGATAGCATTAATCTTGCATTGTTTAGGTTGTCATATATTCACTTCTTAAATTTTACATGCTGCTCCTAATAATTTCGTTTGAAGAATTTCAGTACCCCTTTTACTTTTATATCTCAAGACACATAAAGTAACTCGTTAAGAAATTACAAGTGTGTTGTATAAAAAGTGTCATTTAACAGCGGCAGTAAGGATGTGCCATTATTCATAAACTCGGCAGCGGGGTGTTGAACTGACACCCTGGGGACGTGCGTTTTAATGTCCGCATTTGCATTTTGTAGTATATGTTTGGTTTTCAGATACAATTACGTAAAATAAACGATTAATGAAGAATGAAGGATTATTTTTATTACAAGTTCGCATGAGGAATCATTGCATTGTAATATTTTTTATTTTGTTTAATTTTATTTAAAGCTTCTATGTTATCATTGCTTGAGTCTGATAAACTAAAGTTAAAGATACATACTGAATATTAATATTGGTATTATGTTAGATAATACTTACACAAAAAATTGAAAACAAAACGTTGCTTTTGATGAAAAAGTAGATCAGATTTTTTATGTTTTCATACACCTACTTCTCAGTCATAGAAAATTTATCTCAATTCCTCGCATATACTACAATATGAAATATCATCAGTGCCATAACATTAAACGATGGAAAGAAATAAAGAAGTTATAATAAGTCTAGCGGCACCCCTCGCATAACGGGACACTTCCAAACAATTAGAGAGGCTCGTTAGCTTTACGAGATATTTAGCGCGTCCTTCCTACTTCACTGCACTTTATTAGTAGGTTTGTTTTTGCTGACGCGACATTTAAAGGTGACTGAGGGGCAACCAGAAGACGGGTAGTTGTAAACTTCTTTAAAATAAATTCAACTGTCACCCATAAAGTCTGCCAAGCGTAACGATAGTACAAAATTTTCCTTTGAACATTTTTTGTTGCGAGTGACCTGTGGTCTGAAATGTTAATTTTTTTCATCATGCTTTTCATATTTACTATAAAAATTGCACGTAGTTTTTAATTTAAATGGAAATAGTGTCGTGATGAATCCGTGGTTATAGCGCCCGCCTTTCGTGTATGAGGTTATTGGTTCGATATCGTGCAACTACCAGTATAATATTTTCATTTCATATAGTGATAAGTTTATCTTGAATAACACTGACATCGGTAAAGGAAAACTTCGTGAAGATACCTGGACTTCAATGTACGTCAGAAGTCGCCAATCCGCTTTGAGCAAGCGTTATCATTGCGCTTGCCTTCTCAGTATGAGAAGAGATTTCTACTGCAGAAGGACAACAATAGGCTGATGTTATGGAAAGCGGTGTTTAGTAAATTACTAGTTTATGTCTTTATAACATGTTAGTTAAAATGGATGACCTATTTTTCTTTCCGTCACAAAAGACCTGTGTGTAAGGTACGTTTTATGTAAATGAAGCGTTAATATAGCAAGTCATAAAATTGATTAAGAAAACGTTAGTAAGACATGAGTTGCAAATTCTATTTACAAGGTAGGTTTATCAAGATTGAAGGAAACATATACCTACTTACATTTAATTTTATGGTTTGGAAATAATATGAGTAAAAAAATAAACTTTTATATAAGTTTCATTTTAATTTCGAAGTTTTCTGGCAAAGATCAATTTACTGTGTTACAGATGTTTCATTTAGTTTTAATAACTTTTTGATTGCCTATAATTCACCTACATTCGTAAATAAGTACCCATTACGATCATAAAAAATACCTAATCAATAATACATTACGTCCTAATGATCCATATAATGCACCTCTTGACCTGGTTACCAAAATTCCCTTTTGGGACTACAAGATGACAAACTGGAATTTGTAATTTCAACCTTATGTTATTAGAATAAGGTTGAAGGTGGTTTTAGGTTACGGCTGTAAATGTTTGTGTTTCGTTTTATTGCTTAGCAACGGCCTGTGCTTCTATGGAACGGTAGGACGATGACCTCTTGTAGTACTTGATAGACAGGAAAATGATTGGAAAGTCGAGTTTTCATGCAGTGTTATTTGTAGAGTTTTTGCATGCAATTAATTGTATATTGTTTTATAATGAGCACGACACTGAAGTGGAGTTACTTACCTTTCTCTGCTATGGGGTAAATTGAATAATGACTTAAATTAGCTTTTATGTGTACTAAAATGTTTAGATACTAACAGAATAGTAGAAATATTGTCTTGGATGGGTTCTCATTTATATTTTGTTTATCTTTTAAAATAACTTATTAAATAGTAATAACTAAGCCCGAATTGCCCCATTGTAGGGCAAAGGCCTAATTTCTATATTTAATACAAGCTGCAAAGACCAGATTTTTATTTTTTTTTGTGTAAAAATAGATATTTTCTAAAGAAAATACAAAACTGGTCTTAATTGAAACAGAAAATCCTTGCGTCCATTACGCATGAACAATTAACATACCTATTATTAATAATAATATTCGTATGCAAATATTCATTATACACTTCACGCGGCTACCCCCGGGCATCAGTGTTGCCAGCCGAGATAATTACGACAATTAACGCTTATTACGCCGACGATTTTATTACCGGGGGGAATTTTAAAGAACTATTTTAATTGGATTGGATTTCAATTTTTTTCTTCTGATTTTTTTTAATTTGATTTTCTCGTTGAAAAATGTTTGGAGTTTAATTATTTTTTGGAATGTTAAAAAATGTAGCAAAATATACTAACGAAGAGGATTTTCTGGCAATTAGTTAGGTACCGTCGTGGCGGTTAACTTTAACCCTGTAGAGAAACTTTAGTTAAAAACGGAAAATCGTTTGAATTTCTCATCTCTTAAAAAATTTCAGAAATAGTAATATACAAGACAATTGGAAACGTTTGTTTCAGTTTTAATCTATAATTTCCCTCCTACAGCACGCAGTTAGTTATTATGACGTAGGCATGCTCTAAGAAAGAGGTTTTCGAAATTCACCCCATAAGGGGATGAAACGGGGGTCTAACATTTACTCGGACGAAGTCGCAGGCAAAAGCTAGTAAAGTAATAAAAATGAACATTCATGATTCCGTAGAAAATTCTCTACTATTTACATTTGCCAATTACATGCTCTAGTGAGGTCGGTGCGCGAACTAAAAGCGGCTTACTTTTATGTCAGAGTATCTACCCTCTTCGTCAAAGCACACGCACTCGAGGGCATGCGCCATGACACACGGATGTGGCGGTGTTTAAACTGAAGACATTGGAGAACACGGTGTTTTGTAGTGACCGATAATTTAACACTGTGAGTTTGTTTTGTATGGTGGTCCAAAGTTTTGGAAAACAGTTGTTGTGAAGGGGGTAAATTAAGTGTAGGATGATGTCAACCAACATTAGAAAATAATAATAATAATATTTTTTTTGCCTCAAAATATACACAGTTTTTGCTACCTAGAACCCACACTAGGATTTAGGATTCCCTGTCTCTGGAATCTAGTATCTAAAATGATGAAATAAAGAAGAAAATAGGAATTTATCTAATCTAAAGGACTGAAAAAAAGGCTTATTGCCAAAAAAGGGCAGTGCTGAAACGTAATTCTTCAAAAGCAATCGATAAGAAGTCGAAGTTGAAAAATTAAGCTCGAGTCATTTAAAATTAATATCAGTAGATAATTATTATAAATCCTTAAGAAAATTTAAATCCAGAATCAAACAAACTTCCGCACTCGTGAATATAGTATACTTAAAAATAATAGATAAAAAATGTAAACAATCTGTAGTGAAAAGACACGGTTGTTAATGGAAAACGTACCGATCTACTAGTAAAATAAAACACCGCAGTCAGCGTAACACGTGGGGTGCTACGCGTGGATGGCCGCGGCAACGCCAAGAGATTTTTATTTGACAAACTTTTTTCACAGCCACCCCGTCTGCGAACTAAGCAAATAGGTACCTAACTTTGTGACATACAGCGGATTTTTTCGGATAGCATACTGGATACGGGAATAAATATTTTAACTGCTTTTATTGGCCCTATTTTTTTTTATAAATCTGGTTTTGTGGCAGCAAAAATTGTGGGTCACCATGACATTATTGAATTAATTAATATGATATAACTCTAGGTGGTCTTGGTGGCCAAGTACTTAAAGCCTCTCATGCATGAGATCAGGTTCGAATTCGGGAGCTTATCCGGACTCAAACCAATGTGACTTTCCCAATTCATCAAAGTTTAAGACAACACTGACATCGGCGAAAGAAAACGTCACGAGGAAACCTATACTTATTGTTGAAATCTCTAATACGCCTTGAACAAGCGTGGTGACCAATGCTTATATCTGTATGAGAGGAGACAATAATATGGGCTAGTATATTATTATTATTTTGTGAATTCTAGATAATTATTTAACTCTTTCCTCCTTACTTTATAAATTCTCATGGAATTATGATCAGTTCACAGCACGATCTTCAATCTTTGTAAAACGTTACGTTACTTTTACCTTGAGAATTCCCATGGTCTAGTGCTATTAGAGTTGGTATGTGTGCGTTCAAACCTTAGGGTACTTTACAAGGTCGTAACCGAGGCGGAACGAACACAGGATGGAAACATTAAAAGTGAACATTAAAGTTAAATTAAAAGAAAAAGAACGCAATACAATTGTTACTTTGTGTACTTAACGAGTGTAAGTGGCTGGAAAGTGCGAAATTTATTTTATTAGTATGTAGTTAACAACTTTACACTTCAAGGTAAATAATAGGTCAATTATGTAGGTAAACTTTTTGTATACTTACGTATACTTTTATTAAAATAAGGTAAAGCTTTACTTTAAGGTTTTATGTTTAAGTGTAAATAAATTTCGCTTTATAGGTAAAGCTTGTTTATTTTATTCTGTTTGTTAGAGGTAGTAAGAGGTTGTTTGTAGAGGAAGTACTCTCGAATACAAGTAGTGTTATAGTAAATGTTTAATGATATATTTAAATTCTTTATAAGTCTCCATAAAAATCCTATACATCAAAATTTTCTGCGAATAAATCGATAGTCATTTTAAAATCAACATTTCAGCTCGCTATTGTTCGCGTCCGTATGTCACATATTAGAGCAAATAATATCTAAACCTAGAGGCCGTGGCGAACGAGGTTTAACTCATTTCCCGTACGTTTCCAATATGTGGGGCCGCATAGAAAATCGAACAAATCGATATGACTGAATAATGGGAATTATGTGGGATTACTGCGAAAATTTCAATTTAAGAGGTGGATTACATGCTAGTTTGGCTTCAAGGATATAGTTTTCATGGGAACAAGGAGTTGGGCTATTGCGTGGTAGGCTATTTGATTAGGCTTTTGTCGGGAAACAGGTCTTTCTTAAATTAGCTCTAACATTTGAATCACACAAGCTGAATATCTCGCTAGACTTCCGATCCAAAGAAGGAACAAAATATTGGAATGAAACCTCTTTCGTTTCTATGTTTTAATATTTGGTTAAAAAAAAATTAAATCTATTTACATCTGTTATTTTAACAGCAACTGTACATATGAATAGATGAACAGATGAACAGACAGATAGGCATTTACTTTAATTATACTGTTTATTTTATTTTACAGTTGCTGAACACGCTGTCAACGGATCTAGAGGAGATGCTCACAGAACTGTATGAGGAAAAAATGATATCCAGGTCAGTGAAGCTTAGTTCAATGTTGAAATATAGGTAACAAGCTTTTGACGACATCGCCCGCGTAAATTTTGGACCCCCGTTTCATCCCCTTCCCCTTTTCTTTGGAAATTCCAAAAGCAAAGAAAAGAAAAAGCTAGAAAAGTTTTTGATTTTCCAAAATGATCGCCTTTTGAAAGTCTATCGATGTCTTACAGATAATTCGTTAAGCCATTCATTTGTTTTATTTTTAGAGTGATTCATTACTGTGTTAAAGAAGGAAAATTCATGTATTTTTCTCATAATATTAGAACAGAGATTCCAGAGCCTATTATGGTAACTATTTAGGTATCTAAACTTGGCTAGATAGAACATTCAAGTAGTAACACCAGAAAATAGGTATACATAACAATTGCATAATTTCCAGTCTTACAAACACATTAATCATCCATTTTTCACCAATTAATAAGTCGTACTTGTAATCTCATTTCAAAATCTAATTAATAAATCTAACGTTGAGATAAAAACAAATGAACGAGGACTAACATTTTTAATTTTCTAACATCTGCATTGTCAGACAATTTTAAACTATATTACAACGGAATAAGGTTTTCTGGATTGTAGTTATTAAGTGTTGTGAAATCGTTTTATCAGCACAGTGGCGCTCTTCAGCGGCGGATAAATCGAATTACATGCGGTCCTGACTTCGACTCTTGACTTGAGCGGTTCCTTTGATACTGAACCCTTTTCAAATGTTTATGAATACGTCAACATACGTATTATTTGGACAAAAATATTGGTATATCTTATTGATCTAGCTACAATGGAGCACTATTTAGGCAAGGGAAAAGATTTTTTACTTAATCTCTTCTTTTATTTCTACTTCTCGTGAAGAACCGCCATGTTGCTTTAGAAACAAACGATTTGATTGAATAAATTGTTTAACTAACCTTATGTATGGGAAAGTCATCCCTTTATTGAAAGAAACACAATAATGTTATTGGCTGCATATTTCTATGCATTTAAAAAAAAGGAACACATACAAAAAACAAATAGATTTTATTTTTAATAATTCTACAAACTGGCCAGGTTTTGTCACAGGATCAAAGAGAGACCGCATCGTTCCAAAATTAAATTAACAGTATGCTTCCACGCACAGTTCAATCTAAAGCCGGCTCCACTTTTTTTTTTTTTAAACCAGCCAATCCGTTTCGGTCTATTGTTTTACATACACGGATTTAAACCGTTTACGAGCCTACAAAGCTTCTGTAAGGGAGAATAATCAAGTTTTGTAAATACAATAGGTGTAAAAAGACATTTAACGAAGCCTAATTGTTGCGTCTCATCATTGCGACAGGTACTGTTTAGGGTTCCGTACCCAAAGGGTAAAACGGAACCCTATTACTAAGACTCCGCTGTCCGTCTGTCTGCCACCAGGCTGTATCTCATGAACCGTGATAGTTAGACTGTTGAAATTTTCACAGATAATATATTTCTGTTGCCGCTATAACAACAAACACTAAAAAACAGAAAAAAAATATTTAAGGGGGCTCCCACAAAAAAAAAACATAATGGTACGGAACCCACTTAGCCGGTTTTTTTTGGTTTGTACCATACTTACGAATCTTCTGGTTATGGATTATATTGAGGGTTAAAGTACCAACATTTTTAACCTTTTTTTACGAGACCATGTGAAATAATCCCACTACTTTCGTACTGTTGGATGCACCATGTTTATGTGTAGCAAAATGTTTTGCGTGCGATTCATTGCGCACTGCTATAAACAGTGCTTTTTCACACCAAACATACAATACGTTTCCCTGCAATAATTGTTGCTTAATGTTCCTTATTTTGATGGGTAGTATACGTAGTTAATTACTATGTGATGTATCTTTTTACACCTCGTAAGTACCAGAAAGGTGGTTTTCTTAGAAGGTAATGTGTGTCATAACATACCGTTAACATACCGTAAAACATAATTACCTTTTGCTGAATGTCGCCTACGTTCAACTCAAAACTATCATGCTCCGCAAAATAATAACATAACATAACATCACACCTGTAATCACTAAAGGGTTAGGCAGAGGTGTACCCATTAGAACACCCATATTCCGCCAGTTATATTTAAGGCCCATGTAATAGGGACGAGCCTATTGCCATCAATCGGGCACAAATCCAGACATACCGTAAAACATCTTTTGCTAAATGCAGCCTACTTGTACCGGTATAATTCTACCCAAGACTATCATGCTCCACAAAATGAAAGCTCCCACGACCATCATTTTGTCCTGTAATTTAAAGATATTCCTTATTTCATTCATTTTCATTACAAACAAATTCCCCTTATCCAATGTCATCAAAAACGAACCAACATTGTTTTAAAAGCGAGGCCGAAAACCGAAAATATATGACTGGTATCAGTTTTAAAGCCAATAGCGTGGCTGTAGCAAATAAATCAAATGGGAAACAAGATGAGGATGGTATCGAAAACCTAACAAATCATCGAGCTGGCGTTGACGTTAACTGAGAGGCTTTGCGAGCAATACGAAAAATAATACCACCGGGTTTTATTGTGGCCGATTTGTTGGTCGTAGGTGAGCAGAATACACGCAACACCAGTGGTTCTGGTTTCTCTGAGTAAGAAAGTGTAAGTCTATGATGCTTAAGACCGGTGAATCACGGTCATTATGGTCATAGCATCTGTAGGTAGGGTTATATACAATTACGAAAAAACCCGAATACTGTTGAAAATATTCAACAAGCAAAAGTTTTTAATTAATTTAAGGTACAAAAAATAGAGGTAACGGAAGAGCAAGCATTTCTTTATATGGAGATTTTTAGCACACCGCATTCACTACCCAAGAATTTAAGTACCTACACGGATTTCCTCCCAAAAACCACATATTTCACGCATTCACACCTCAAGGGATACGCATAAAATCCGCCCACTACGCAGATTTACCATATAAAAATCCACGATAGTCGTCCCAGCATCATCACATTATGCAACCGGTGTAAGATTATCATAAACGTATAATACACACTGTGTTGTGTAGGTAAAGCGAATCGCTTAGTATTCCCTTGCATTTTACGCCAGAATATTATTTCACTTCATTCTGAATTCAACAAGCAATGTAAAAGATGTACTTACATATTAAAATTAAAATCGTGCTGTAAAACCAGCCCCTTATTTCGTGATTAAATATCTCTTAATAGGAAAGATAATTCATTAAAATGTTTTAACGTTTATTTAGGATGGTGCAAATACAGTGGTTATTATAATATTTATTCTATTTCAAAAACCCTCAATAACGAATTCATTTGAACACTCAAATGTGTCTTGTATGTAGAGTTGGATAGATGAAAATATGAACCGTCAAAAACAACAAAACGTGCCCAAACCAGAAGCCCGAAGTTCCGAACAAAGCATTATGAATAATGAAACACCCTCTGTACAAAGGTTCGGTGTAGGCACTACCTATCGGTATAACCGCAGAACTGGAAATTTTGTGGTGGGGTGTCGCTACGAGAAAAAACGGGAGCGCAAAGTGTTTTTTACGGCTTTAATACGAGTTTATTAAAATATTTAAAGCGGAACTTTAGCGAGAATTTCCCCGAAGACATCTCAAAAAGGTCCCCTGTCGTACCGATATGAAACTTTCAGGCTAGGTGTTGGAATGATAAATTAAAATGAGGCGAAAGAGCGCCGACATGTGTTAGTGTAATGAGATTTTTTCGCTCCGCCTCATAAATTATAGAAAAGTGAGAGCTTTTGACATAGGAGAAAAATACTCACTTTATCAATGTACTTAGGTACTTTACTCTTTTTCGCTAATCTATTCTATTATAATCAAGCCGAAGAGTTTTTTGTTTGCTTGTTTAAACGCGCTTTTCTCTCGAGCTTCCAGTCAGATTGGAAAAAAATCTTGTATATGATAGCCAGACTCATAGGGAATAGTATAGGTTATATGACATCACGCTACAACCAATCGGAGCGGAGCAGTAACCCAAAAGGTAACGTAACGAGGGTGAAAAAAATCGCATGCACGAAGTCGCGGGCAACAGCTAATCTTTATATTTTTTAACGATTGATTCAAAATTGATCATATTTAAGGCTAAGAAGGAACGGGACAATCATCTGTGGACCCTTAAATCAAATTCATAGACCGAATTATTTGCATTCATTTTTACAGACGTCAAATTAAATTTGTGAAATGCTTCCCCAAAAATGGGCACCTATTGAAAAGCACCCTTTTCAAAGAACAATGGAACGCGATTGGCGTTAGCGTGAAATTGTCTAGGACCCCTAAATGGACTATTAGGTACAGACCTCGCCTGATTTTGGTTCGCTTGCAGAGTTGAGCTGTGATTTAAAGTGGGGGACTGTACGAAGGGAGATAGTTGCATAGACAGTTAGAATACGGGCTTTTGCACGTAAGCATTTTTAGGAATCACGTTCATGAAACGCACGTTTTGAAAGTGTTATAGTCCGTGGACTGATAATAAAACATGATATTTCATTAAGGCTTCTTTTGTATAAACTTTACAAGAAAAAAAAAGTAAGTAAAACTTTTAAGTCCTACTTAAGCGCTATCTTATTTGTAATGGCGCCCACGCGGGACTAAGCTTTTATATTTTTTACCCAATTAAATATACAATTAAAATTATATTTATAATTGGTTATTATTTATGGTGACTGGTGACGTACGGAACGCGCGTGTGCCATGCCTTTGCGAAATCAACTGTACGTAAAAAAAAAACTTTGAGAAAATCGGTCACAAATTACTTCTCATACTAAACATAAACTATTACATAATAATTAGAAAATAGCAACTGATAATCATGTCATGATGTAAATGATACGTTCCTTAATTATTTATTTACTTCAAAGTTAGGAAGTACAATCGAATCTTGAAAATCAGCAAAAAATTATGTAGATAAATAGAATATCATTCATTATATTCTGCACCTAGTAAAAAAACAACATCCCCTCGTCTGGAAACTCCAGATAATAAGCAATATTATTGCCAGTAATATCTTATTGTACGTTGAAGAGCAACATGGGTTTCTCATATTCTCCCTTTGTACTGGCTAGACATTGTAGCCGAGGCCTTTTGTGGTTTTGAACTCGCCTGCACAGCATAGTACTGCGCTTTTAGTTCTTAAAACCATCCCCTCCTGTACCTCTGTACAGGCTGGTTATAGTGATGTGATTTGTAGATATAAGGTTTTTTTAAATAAAATAAATTGATGAATAAGCATAGTCTTGTAAACCAGATTGTAGGTATAACTGTAGTTTGTAGTTCAGTATAGACAAAAGCCTATTGTGATGAAAACTTTTTTATATAGATACGTATTGAAAGCTTTTATGCAGACGCAAAATTTACCCTATTGCAAATTATATTCCTAAAAGTTCTGGAGCTAAAGCCAAGGATCAATAAAAAAATTAAAAATACAAACAATCATGAGGATTGCTGACAGAAGTGAAAGTTTAACATCACATTAGCATGTCGGTGACGCGACCCCATAAGTTATGCCCCTACCATAAATCGCTCAACGCAGCAAGAAGTTTTCACTTAAAAAAAAAAAATTATTTAATCGCTTGTCGATATCGACAGTGCATTACTCGCAAGCCCAACACTCATCAAAATGGCAGTACTTTTGAGTGATTGCGAGCGAACTCCACAAACAATGCCCACACCGAGTCAATCTCGCAGTGAATGCACTATAGTTATACGGCCTAAGGATGGCGGAGTATTGCAATATTCAGAGACAGTAAAGTTGATGACAAAAATAAACATTACCAACAATGCGAAGAGAAATTACAAAACATTTTACCTACCTATTTAGAGAACACGGAAAACAATAGAGCATCGCGGAATAACAAATGAATTATGCTTTTGCAATGAGTGTGATACTTGAAAGTCGTAGCAGTGAAATAAAGGAACAAAGTAGATATTTATTGAATCGGTCTAGTGTCTCGTTAGAAAGAGATAGATGTAAAAAACTAAAATAAAAACTGCATGACGAAGAATTAAAGAATTGTTAGATACATTTGAAATAAGAAAAAAATGCTTTACATTATAAGGCTACACATACCATTAACATAAGTTACTTATCAATGTGACCATGACGCGTTCTGTATTTATTACTGAAGTACTTATGTTTTAGTTCCTCATAATTTCCTGTGCCAACCCTATTCTATAACTCATATGTATAGTCCAAACCGCTATCAGTTTGTACGGAAGTCTGTGAATCAATAGTTACCGTTTCTGTTTACAGCGTACACGTAACAGTTGTCAATGGTTAACCGTTTTGTTCTTTGTTTATTTTATGTGCACGTAATTTATTGAAATGGAATTAGGAAGTCGCGTCGATATCTAGTTTAATTATCAAGTAGGTACAATAAGAGTATATTGAACAAATATACAATATATACAATAAATATACAATAGCTTATTACTGTGCCAGGACAAAAGCCTCTTCTCATAAGTAAAGGCATGGGCATCGATCACCACGTCTGCTCAAAGCGGATTGGCGATTTCAGGTTTATATTATAAGTCCAGGTTTGCTTACGATGTTTTCCCTTACCGACGTCAATTATGACCAAGATAAGTACGTTTAGAAAGTACATATGAAATAGACAAATTCACAAAGGTAGGTACTCATCAACCGGTTAATTTTATTTTTGTCTTCCTAGTTTTAGTTTTGCTCGGCTTATTTCAAGAATAATTTTAGTTTGAGGAAACATATTTTTAAAATTTTTCTTTATTACAAACATAACATCAATACAATTTCTTTCTGAACTCCGAGATTAGGGGAGAGCAAAAATTATTTCCAAATTAACCGTGGCCAACCGCCGGGTGCGCTAAATTAAATCGAACGACAGCCCTCGGATGGACAACCATCGGGCCGTTTACCCTACGTAATGGCGTCATCAAAATCTACGGCAAAAATGTGTTGCAAATGGCGCTCGCGATGAGGTCATCAACCGTTATTTATGTATTTTATTACATATTTATAAATATTAAACTTACAGCTTATAGCCAGCAGATTTAACCATTGAAGTGGTTGAACCATTGTGGTGGATATAGAAAATCTATAAGTATAAAAAAGTGACTTTTGGTGCCTGTATGTCCGTGATCCAAATCCCTATATGTATAGGTAAAGATATAATATATTATGAAAATTCCGGAGAATCTAAAATCCCTACTCCCGACCTTGGATCCCCTATATCTTAAGCTATAACACCAAGCCATCACCCTGAATAAATATTACCCTAGTCTCGTACCAAACTAAGTGTTGCCAGCTATTACTAGCGCCAAAGAAATAATAACTATAACAATAATATCCGTCTAGCTTCACCCTGTTTGTTGACTGAAGCCAATTCATGAAAGCCAACCCTGTTATGCTGATGTCGAATCAATACTTTCACCATTTTAAACCTTAATGTAGTGTCATAAGACTGTCGAGTACTGAAAGGAGGTGAAAGTTATATTTGTAAGAGTTTATTAGCCGGTCTTCAGGCTGAGGTTTTGGAACGCTTCAGTAGATAAAGACGCCTTTGTGAAACGTGACTACGTTTATGGAAATTAAGTATAAGTATGAAAGCTTTCTTATTGATTAGCTACTGAAATTATAGGATGTAGAACCAGCCTTATTATTTTAGTTGCTGCCGCGACTTCTTCCGCGTGAATTCAAGTATACCGTAAAAAATAGCTTAGGTATTGCATTATGCAGTAAAGGAATTTTTGTAATAGGATGAGTAGGTATGTACTTTCAGAGAACAAAAAAACAAATAAACTTCGTCACTTTATAATGTTAGTATATTAGATGAAGAGTTCAAATCCAGAAATGTGATAAGCAATGTTATTTGCTGGCGATAATGTCCATAATTATTTATATATTCTTATACATCAATTTATTAATTAATATCTACATAATTGACCATTGGAAACAGACCCGAAGAGATCAGATTAAGGTTTAAAACATTTATTTCTCAAAACAGGATAGTACATTCACTTACAATGAGAAACACTAGTTAGCCTAAGTAGGTACATTACTTGGTCGTTGTTCGTAAGGAACGAGCATCTAACAATAAGATTACTAAAAATATTTATAAATATATTCCTCATATTAAAACAAAGCAACATTGTGTAGGTACACGAACCAGTTACTTCGTGATATATTACTCCCACATGGAATAAATAAGGAGATGTTTTCCCATAATAATCTCCACTTTATCAGTAAAAACAATGCACCAAAAATATACTCGAAGATATTTTTACGACTTAGAGCAAATCCCTGTGGAATCCATTGCTTCATCGTGCGTGAAGTATGGTAGATAAGGCGGCATAAAGGTGGAAGCACACGCAACTAAAGATGCCGTAAACGTTGCACCACATTTATTTTGTCATGACTACATTCATACATCACATCACGCCTATAATCCCCGAAGGATTAGGCAGAGGTGTACTCATTAGTAAACCCACATTTCGCAAGTTATGTTTAAGTTACGTAATAGGGGGCGACCCTATTGCTATCAACCGGGCACAAATCCAGACTCTGCTACTGAGTAATTCCTGATGGAAAAACCGAATAACACTTTGCCCGACCTGGGAATCGAACCCAAGACGTCATGCAGCAGTCGCGCTTTGCGACCACTAGACCGATGAGGCAACCATAACTATACGAAAAAAAGAAATCAAAAAAAGAAAGCAAGAAGGGGTCGACATCGAATATGTGGATACTTAAAATATTAAGTATAATAAAATATAATTCAATATATACTTAATTCATTTTAACTATATTATACATATTGAAATGATGCAGAAAAACCTACCACTGTCCATTTTCAAGTTTTGACCATTTTTTAACGTAACAAAATGTACTTTGTTATTTACATCGTAAGGTGGGATACTTATTATAGCGTATCAGTGTATCTGTACCTTAAGATTGTTCATATAAGACGGTATAGGCAAAAACAGTTCCCTCCATTGCGAACTAACAGATGTGTTTGAATAATTACTTTTGCATTAAGCCTTGAGTTCTTGTACGAAGGGAGGGAATAGATGGAGAAAAAATCTGTAAAAGAAAGAATCTGAAGGGAATACAATTTATTACATCTTACAATTAAAATTGGTCTATGTTATTATCATATAATAATTAGAAAAGAAACAAGCTACTATAATTAAAAAATTAAAAAACACGACTGCAAAAATTTCACATATTTGTACTTTGTTTACTCGACAGTTTTTTTTTACGACGTTTTTTATTTATAGTGTTATATATTTTTTAAATCTACTTGTCAAATTCTAGACGATAAACATAGACACGACAAGATTCATTAAAAAAATAAATTGAGGCTGGTATTAATTTACGTTTTAAAGTGACCACACCGGTTTCTTTTTATTTTTTACTAGCCTATGTTACTCGGAACGATGCAAGGATTGTAACGATACCCCATACATCTAAATCGGTTCAGGCGTTCAAAAGTTATGGTGGAATAAAGAAACTCACATACATACATACATACATACATACATTAACCCTGAACACATAACACTCCTTTTTTTGGGGCAGTCGTGTAACAACTATTTATTCCCGCGAAAGTGAGCTTCTGCACGTGACGTCTGTGTGGATGTCACGTATACCACAATATCATAGTCTATGACAAACGGCAATACGAAATATTTCTATTAGTGAAATATTTTTTGTAATCAGACCAGTACTTTCAAGAATTACCACCTACAAAAAAAAACTGAACTCAGTTTACATCTTTATAATTATTATTTTATAAGTAGTTTTATATCTTCATATTACTCGATAAGGTAGCCAATAAGTCAATAATGTACTATTCGTAATTCCTTTTTTAAAATGTACATAAAAAAAATATGTTCAAATAAGAATAATTATGCATAATTTTATTATTCAAAAACGATTGTAACTAAATAAGTAGGTATAAGTAAAACATAATTTTTTCGTTTTCCTACCAAAAACGTCATCCCTAATGAAATAGCCGTTCACGCGTCCCAAACCAGGGTTTAACGATTAATTTAATATGATCTAACAGAGATTAATTTCAGTTGCTGAACGCCTCGGGGTCTGCGGTCAGAGACACGACACATGCATCACGCTCTAAACACAATTAACGAGCGAGCTAGGGTTACCATTCATCTACGTTACACTGGTATTTGTCTTCATAACGATCATGAGGAAGTAGTGCGTTGATTGTTGAGAGTAACGTCCTTATTTTGGAAGAGATAGTGTCTGGATAGGAGTTATTAATCGTGAAAAACAAAAAAAAATAATTATAAAAATTCTTAATTTAATAATGGTCTCAATATTAACATTTTAAAAACATAAAACAAAAAATCTGTTGATATTCCTATACTAATTCTATAAAGAGATAAAGTTTGTTACTTTTTTTGTATGAGACAATCTCTGTAAGTAATAGTCCGATTACAATATATTTTTCACTGATAAACAGCTATAAAACCTAAACAAAAAAAAATACTAGCAAAAGGCAACCTATGACACACAGCAATAAATTAGTTAAATAAACATAAACACAAAAAAACTTTAAACCTTTTTATAATATTTGTATAGGATTTTTTAAAGTACTTTTTTTAAGGTAGGTTAGTAAATCTCTACTCTCAGTTGGCTTTTCCTTTTTTTTATTTCGAAATTTTCATCCTGTTTGTACATTTTAAAAATCTTTTCCAGCCCGTTCTTTTCTCCTTTTTTTATTGGATGGTAATCCTATGCGAAGTGCCCGTACCTTTGGACCAGGCTAGCTAATGTAAAAATCTCGTTATGCCTCGAAGGCACAAAAGGATTTGACCCCGCTAGGTAGGTTGTAACTCTATTTGGCTACTTCCCATTTGGTAAACTTCCCATTTCGTAAACCTCAAACTGTACCTACTAAAAAGTTGCGTTTGGTAAACATTTCGTTACTTCATACATTTAATCCCATTTGGTAAACTTTGTTAGTATTGTTATTTTTGTACGGTACAGTCAGTGTCAAATTAGTATTAAATTAGAGATGTATATATTTTTAAATGCTTCAGTCTTGAGATAGTATCTCGACCATCAAAAAGAATGGCTGATCAAGAAGAAGTAAAAAAAACGTATTAAAGTCTGTAAAAATACCACGATGCTACTAAAAATACCACGTGCTTTTCCCGCAAAAGAAGCACCGAGCGGGTTCTCAGGTAGGGATTTATTGTCCTTACCATCGTTTTAAACAAAAGGTGTGAATGAGATAGACATAAGTAAGTATACGTAAATTATATCTATTACCGGGTTTAACTTATCAGTTCACTCGTTTTATGCATAGTGCAAGGTCGTTGCAATGTCGGGTGAGGGATCTTCTAGTGGTGCAGTGAATTTAAAAATTATTAATAGTACACGAGGCGGTGAAATTTTATTACGCGCTGGGCATCAATATTATAAACAGAAAAATAATAAGGACTCAAGTTGGTGGCGCTGTGTTAATAGAAAAGATGGATGTTCAGCAAGTGTAACTTTGAATTCAAATCGAAGCCATGTATTAAGAGAAAATGCTCACTGCAGTTCTTGTATTCCGAATTTTGAAAAAAATGAAGTGAAAGTAGCCATCGAAAAATGTAAACAAACTATATGTGAAGATCTGAAGCCGATTCCAGCTACATACAGGAAATGTACTAAAAAGCTGAAAGATAATGGTTATGAAATTATTAAAGAATTACCAAATTTTGACAAAGTTAAAAGCAGTTTGTATAGACACAGAAATAGACAACTAGGAATCACAAAATCTCAGCACTCTAACTCTACAGAAATCGTGATTCCTGACCGTTTTAAAGACAATTTATTGTTTGATGAGATTGACGGTGAAAATAGAATGATTGTGTTTGGTTCAAAGAGTGCAATTGCACATTTAAATGAAGAATTGCTTGTATCACTTTATAATTTATTTATTGATTTTTAACTTTGTAGTGTAGGTAGTAAATTTTTTATGTTAATATTCCAAATCTGTGATTATATTTTATAGTTGATTTTGTGTGTAATTTTTAATGTTAATGTACCAAATCTGTGATTATTATTTGTTTTTATATTTAAAAGTTGATTTTGCATGTATTTTTTATGTTATTGTACCAAATCTGTGATTATTATTGTTTTTATATTTTATAGTTGATTTAGTATGTATTTTTTTACGTTAACGTACCAAATCAGTGACTGTTTATTTTTATATTTTATAAGTAGTTGATTTCGTATGTATTTTTTTATGTTAATGTACATTAACATAAAAAGATAGTACCAAATCTGTGATTATTGTTTTTTTATATAAGTTGATTTCGCATCTAGATTGACTTATGTTATTAAAAAAATAAAACTTGTTATCGAAATAGTCAAATCGAACTGTGATTTTTCTTAAATTTTTTGAAAGTTATTTGTACACCCCACTTTTTATTTCTGTTTTTAAATATCAATATGTGTAAATGGCATACGTACACATAATCCGACTATTGTACCTGTGATTAAAAATATTTAACAAAATAAATGACAATGTTATCATTAGTTTCGTTTTTCTTTTTTTACTTGACTGTACCCATTTCATCTGAAAGTTTACCAAATGGGATATAACACAAAAAAATATTGAAATGTTTTCGAAATGGGACTAAATGTATGAAATGTATAATGTTTACCAAACGCAACTTTTTAGTAGGTACAGTTTGAGGTTTACGAAATGGGAAGTTTACCAAATGGGAAGTAGCCCTCTATTTGGTTACATTGTATTTAATGGACTACGGAACCGGCGTGTGTCAAATTATTTAGGGTTAAACTGGGTATAACGTTTTAAGTTTGTTAAATGTGAAATAAAGTCGGTTATAGTCAAAATAATTTTTACGACTAATATTCACACTATAGTTTATGACAATGTTAAGAATTAGTTTATAGTGCATTTACGAACATCAAGTTTTAATAAATCAGTGCAGACAAAGTAACAAAAAACTTGACTTGTTTTCAACAATAAGACTTAAAATTGAACAGAAATACAGTTGCAAATTGCGTAATTGCGAGTAAATAAATACTATCAAAAGTTAAAGAAATAGTAACTGAATCTTGCACACGATTTTCAACTTTAGTTGTGATTCAGATCATAATCAATTAACAGAGCATATTGCTGTTTGTTTTTTGCACTGATCCTTACCGTTTTTAATCGGACATAATTTAGTTTTAGTTAAAGTTTATTGTTAAATGTTGTCGTTTATTAACACCATGTTAGTTAAAGTTTATTGGCAGGGTGGTGTGTTTATAGGAATAAATGATAAATTAGCTAGTAATTATTATGTAAGCGTGTAGGTAATGTTTACTCTATGTTGTAGGCGTTTGATAATATTTTATTTATAAGCAATTAGGTGTGTGTGCCGGCTATTTTGAATGTAAATTATTGGATACCAATATCCACAAGGGTATTTAATATAAATATTAAATGGGTATGAAGTAATAATAGTAAACAAACAATGAATGGCGGTATTATTTTATCGTTGTAGACATGGCGACGCCTTAGAGTGAAAACCTCGTAAGTGTCAAAGAGGTAAGTGTTTAACGTGCAACGCCATCTTACGCCAAACAAAAGGCAACAAATAGTCGCGTCACGAATGAACCAAATCCGTGGCGCGCGGTCGCCCAATCACCGTGCACGAACGACGGAGACGACCAATCGCCGTGCGCGAGCGACGGAGCCGCTCGCGAATGGTCTTCGCGTCCACTCACTTCGTTCCTTCACCATCATCATTTTATCATTCAACATACTTCCGATTCCGAGAACACAAGACTTTTTTTATGTCTAGAAACAAACTTAAAGTAGACTCAAAGTGAAATATTGTAAAATACGTTAAGCTGTTACAATAAACAGTTTTCATTTGAAACTCGTCTACGTTATTGAAGAACCCGAGAGCAGCACCCAAATCACAAGGGCACATTCCCTAACATATGGACCTTCGAGCCGGTTATTCGAGAACATTCGAGAGAATCAGCCCTGAAGCGGAAACCCAAGCGTTCAAACTGCTCATACAAGAAAAGGCGGAGTAAGCGTTCCACACCTACGTTCAAGCAGCATCAGCCAGCAACGGTCAGGTTATCCTTCGCCCTTCCTTCCCTCTACCCGTTTCGAGTTGTGTTAATATCGTTCTGTACGTTTCTAGAAGTTCGAGCAGCGGGCTTGTGAAAGTGAGTATAGTGACTTCGCGAGTTCTGCCGCGCCTGACTTTCCGTGTTTGCACGACTGTAAGTACCTTTGCTTTCTTTGAGCCGCCAAAATGAGTGACGATGAGTGTAAATCCGATAGTTCTGAAGTTAATATTGCCGATCTTAAGAAACAAAGAGGTGTGATAAAAAGCAGATTAACACTTTTTGCTAATTTCATACATAAATTAGACAGTTCATGTTTAGATTCCTTAACGAAAACGCAAGTTCAATTACGAATAGAAGCGGCAACCATTTTCTTTTCTGATTTTAATAATATTCAGTCCAAAATCGAAAATAATGTAAATGAAGAAGAATTATTAGTGCAATTAGAGTATAGAGAAACGTTCGAGTGTCAATATTATACGATTTTATCAACTGCTAAATGCATGATTAACGATGAAGAACAAAGTCAGTTGAACAATTATTCTACGTGCGCGGTAGTAGGTAAGTCTATAAACGTTAAATTGCCTCAAATACAGCTACCCGCCTTTGACGGTTCATACGATAAGTGGTTAGAGTTTAAAAATTCTTATGTGACTATGATCCATGATCGCCAAGACTTGGACTCCATACAGAAATTTCACTATTTGAAATCAGCACTCAGTGGCACTGCGTTAACTGTAATTAGTGCGTTGGAATCAATGATATTCTAATAAACAGATATGTTATACCCTTACAAAACAACAGAAAAAAGTGTTCCGCGCCGAGAGGCAGCACACATACACACATTTCATTCATTTTACATTTCACTACAAGTAAAAAAGGATAGCTTGATACAACCTATAGGAAAAAAAGTGACAGCTAGATGTTGTCAATTGCGCGTGAATGTGAACAGACATTATTCGAGCCACCAATCACCGCACGTTGGCATCATAGACTAACAAATTAACTAGGTAGAAGGTACAAACCGCGTGTACAGAATTTGTAGCCGGGATTTGTGCCTATGCAACGAATAAACTCTCTCTTGCTGTTGTCACTTAATAAAGTAATATAAACGATTCATTAATTCTTTGTTTACGATGTCGGCGACGAAGACCCCATGCACGTACGTACTATAACGCAAGTACAGTTAGTGATATTTTGTAAGGACTTTATAGTTAAGTTTAATTTTTGAAAGGATTCTATAATTTGTTTTTTTGAAAGGATTTTAAAGTTGTTTTCTTATGTTTTATTGTACTTATTAGGTAGGCAGAAACTTTAATTTACTGATAAGGATATTAGGAAAACTTGTCTGGTTAGAAAACATAACGTAAGGGAATTTGTGCAAAATTGGTGTATTATGTCTTATTGGAACGATGTTAGCGTAATCCAATTAGAAAAGTCTAGTAGGATAGTAATTTGAAAGGTTTTTGACGAAAAATTGTATGATAAGGAATAATTACGTAACTTGAAAATGAGGTTTTTTGTTTATGGAGGAATATTAAATATTTCTATCATATTTTGGTAAGATCACATAGAAACAAGGTTTACAAAAGGAATTGTAAAAATCGCGTAAGTATTGTAAAAGTTATAGTCGATTGTTCAAAGTGAAAATGTTAAAAAAACAATTTTTACACTTCAATGTTCTAGGGTTTTTGTCAGACTGTATTTTATCATTATGTAATTGATTTTAAGTATTAAGTATTAAATTATAATGAAAAGTTATTAAAAGGGAAACTAGAACTCTGGAGTAAAGATGACTTTACTGCCTAATATTCGCATCTGTACTTTTATTCTATGTCCGGAGTGCACGCATCCTTGTCGTTCTCACGACAAAAAATGTATTTTCCATCTCTTTCTTTTTTCTAACCTCAAAATATCAGAATATTAGGAAAATAATTGAAATATATTAATAAATCGAAGTATATTGCGTACTTACGTGTGGTATGAGATCCCTTGTGTTTTATTAACTTTGGTATCGTAATTGGTACACTTTCTAAACACACACGATGGCATTTTGGATGGTAATTACGTAGCAGCGCGCAACGTATCACTCGTAGTAGTGCCAGACACAGACTAAAGGCAATGCGTCCTAATTAGGAGGGTTTCTGGTCTTCACGTTTTGCGCGCTTATAACATATCTGTTTACTAAAATATCATTGGTTGGAATTTACTGCGTATAATTACGGTCACGCGTGGGAGTTACTTGAAAACAGGTTTCATAATAATCGTTTACTGGTACATAACCACGTTAAGTCTTTATTTACAGCGTCATCAATTAACAAAGAGTCTGCATCGCAAATCCGTAAATTAATTGATACCGTTTTACGTAATTTACGTGCACTTAATTCGTTGAAGGAACCCACTGACTCGTGGGACACATTAATAATTTATTTATTAGTTACAAAACTCGATTCGGCAACGGAGCGTGAATGGGAAAACTATAAAGGTACGTTAATTTCGGATTCACGTAAAGATTGTACTAGTTTAAAGTTAGACGACTTGCTTACATTTCTAAGAAATAGGGCAGACATGTTAGACATGATAACGTCAAGTAGCAGCAAGAATAATAATTCACATTCTCAGCACACTAAAAATGACAACAAGTCGTCGAACGATAAAAGAAATTCCAATGTACAAAATACGCATAGTTACGTTGCAAATACGAATAAGGGAAAAGGTTCTTCGGGAAGTCAGAATAAGCGTAATTTGAATGTTACATGCCCATTATGTAATGGTAACCATTCTTTATACTCATGTGCAACTTTTTTAAATATGTCCGTAAACGATAGGTCGAACGTAGTTACATCGAAAAATCTTTGTTTTAATTGTATACGAACAGATAGTCATACGATTAAGGATTGTGTTTTCGGCCCGTGTAAGTTGTGTCAACAGAAACACAACACATTATTGCACACTAATAACGACGTTAGTGTAAATACAGCGCAACTATCAACCGGTAATAATAATACGTTGCCGCAGTCATCTGTTTCGCATTGCGTTAGCCAAACAGCTGATTGTAATATTATTGACTCGGGGCGCGGTGCGTTCACCACTAATGCGAAAGTGTTGCAACCTGTTTTATTGTCCACAGCGTTAATTGAAGTAGCCGACTTAGATAACAATTATCACACAGTGCGCGCGCTTCTCGACAATGGCAGTCAAAATTCGTTCATTACTGATACTTTATGCAAACGTTTAAATATTCCTGTTATACAGTCCACAATACGTGTCTGTGGTGTAGGTGAAGCACACACACAGTCAAGCCATACGTGTAAAATCAAGATGCGTTCAAAATTCTATGAGTTTAATACTGATTTACATTGCCTCGTCTTACCTAGTATCACTTCTTATTTACCGTCTGTAAACATTGATTGTAATACTATACGTATACCTAATCACGTTCAACTCGCTGATCCGTCGTTCAATGTACCGTCTAAAATTGACATATTAATAGGCGCGGATTTGTTTTGGTCATTATTAGACGAAAATAAAATTATAAGACTCGAGTCCGGACCTTGTCTACAAAGTACTAGTTTAGGTTGGATAATATCCGGTCCAGTTAATAACAAACGGTTACAGAAATCAAATATTAATACGGTTCAGTGCAACTTTACTCAGATTGACTCATTGGATATTCAATTGCGTAAGTTTTGGGAAATTGAAGAAGTTAACGTATCGCGTCCGTTGTCTGAAGAGGAAAACTTATGTGAAAGTTTATTCATTGAGTCAACCACGCGTGATAACGATGGTAGATTTCAAGTCAGGATGCCGTTTAAGTGTTCTCCCGACGTTTTAGGAGATTCTTATACATCTGCAGAGAAACGTTTTTATGCATTAGAACGAAGGTTAGAGCGTTTACCGCAATATAAAACAATGTATTGCGATTTTTTAGATGAATATGAAAAATTAGGTCATATGACGTTGTTATCAGACCTACACACGTTACCTAAACCGTATTATGTTATGCCTCATCATGGTATTTACCGTCAAAATAGCATAACAACTAAATTGCGCGTCGTATTTGACGCGAGTGCGACCACCACTAGTAATAAATCATTGAATGACCTTCAGTACGTAGGTCCTGCGATTCAAAATGACATATTCTCAATATTGCTGCGCTTTAGACAATATCAATACGTTGCGTGCGCAGATGTTGAAAAAATGTACCGGCAGGTTCTCATTCAAGATGATCAACGTAATTTACAGCTCATTTTATGGCGAACAAATAGTGATAAGCCACTTCAAGTTTATAGGTTAAATACAGTTACGTACGGTACTACATCGGCACCTTACTTGAGTATTCGGTGTTTAAAACAGCTGGCTCAGGAATGCGACGATGACGTCATCGCGCGCGTCATCAATGACGATTTTTACGTAGATGACTTGATAACGGGTCATGACGAATTGAGTGTTTTACTCGATATTTGTAACAAAACATCGAAAATGTTACAGAGCGGTTGTTTTCCCTTACGAAAGTGGACGTTTAATCACGATGTGACACCGGAAGCTTGTCGGGACTTAAGTATAGGGGAACACTGTCAGTCTAAAACATTAGGTATAGGATGGTCTAATAAAAGTGATAAACTGTATTTTACTTCTAATTTAGAATCACAAAATGACAATGTTGTCATTACCAAACGTTTAATTATGTCCGTAGTTTCACAAATTTATGACCCTCTGGGTTTAGTATCACCCGCGATTACTACTGCTAAAATAATATTACAGAAATTATGGCTAAGTAAACTCGACTGGGACGACAAGGTTCCTAGTAACATCGCGAGTGAGTGGCAACAATTTATGAGTAGCGTTAAGTACTTACCTGACATAAAGGTTCCGCGTTGTGCTGTAGTACACATGCAGTGCACGGAACTGCACATATTTACCGATGCATCACAGGTCGCGTATGGCGCGTGTGCATATATACGTTCATATAGTCCAGATAACTCAGTGATAGCTGTTCGATTATTATGTGCCAAAGGTAAAGTAGCACCTCTTAAAACTATTAGCATTCCGCGCCTTGAACTATGTGGTGCGTTAGTTGGAGCGCAATTATATAAGAAAATAGTAAATTCTCTTCGGTTAACTTTTAATAAAATATATTTTTGGACTGACTCCACCATTGTTCAAGGTTGGCTTAGGATGGCTCCACATCAATTAAAAACATTTGTACAAAATAGGGTTGTACAGATAAATGAATTAACTAGTAATACTATTTGGCGTCACGTTAAGGGTAAAGAGAACCCGGCTGATTTATTATCTAGAGGCGTTTATTTCGATGCGTTGAAAGAAGAAAATAATAGTCTTTGGTGGCACGGGCCGCGTTTTCTTTGTGAACCAAGTTCTAGTTGGTTAACGTGTGCAAGCTGGAATCTGATCTACAATTACCGGATGTAAAATCTAAAACAATAAATTTATTAAGTACAGACTCGAATGTTATTATTAACTTTGATAGGTTTTCGTGCTTTAATCGTCTTCAACGAACCGGTGCGTATGTTTTGCGTTTTGTGCATAATGCGCGCGTATCGCGCAGCGGGCAACCACGCAAAACCGGTTTATTGACAGTCGATGAGGTAAACAACTCATTACAAATGTTAGTACGTTTAGTACAACAACAATCGTTCTATAATGAATATCGTAACCTTATAAATAATTTGCCTGTCAAAGAAAAATCTGGTAAACGTTTTAATAAAATATCAGGGTTAAATGTATTTTTAGATTCAAATAAAATAATTCGGGTAGGCGGCAGATTGCACAATTCACAGTTTAGTTATGACAAAAAACATCCCATTGTATTATGTCACAAACATCGATTTACACGACTTTTGTGTACGTACGAGCATAACAGGTTACTCCATGCTGGACCTCAACTCCTAGTGTCCAGTATGCGCGACACCTGGTGGGTGTTAGGCGCACGAAATTTAGCTAAGCAAGTAGTACATCGGTGTGTCACTTGCACACGTATTAAAGGGAAGACGCTAACTCCACTAATGGGTAACCTGCCGTCAGAACGTCTAGAACCCACTTATCCGTTTATGAAATGTGGTGTGGATTATGCCGGACCTATACTTATTTTAAACCGTAAAGGCAGAGGTTCACGTTTAATTAAAGCATATATTTGTTTGTTTGTCTGCTTCACTACCCGAGCCGTGCATTTGGAGTTGGTCAGTTCATTGTCTACACAAGACTATCTATTGGCACTTAAACGGTTTATATCGCGTCGCGGTAAGCCTAATCAAATATTCTCAGATAATGGAAAGAATTTTGTTGGCGCTGAAAGAGAACTTGCAGCTATATT
This sequence comes from Hoplodrina blanda, assembly GCA_949316365.1. Classification (NCBI taxonomy): domain Eukaryota; kingdom Metazoa; phylum Arthropoda; class Insecta; order Lepidoptera; family Noctuidae; genus Hoplodrina; species Hoplodrina blanda. The sequence goes on from OX438589.1 coordinate 10,370,992, forward strand.
CCAGGATACTAAAGACATTTTAGACTTTGCTAGTAGTCAAAATATTAAGTTGAATTTCATCCCGCCTTACGCTCCTCATTTTGGTGGTTTGTGGGAGGCGGGCGTTAAGTCGTGCAAATACCATTTAAGGCGTGTCGTAGGCAATGCTAAATTATCGTTTGAAGAGTTCAGCACGGTATTGACACAAATCGAGGCTGTCCTGAACTCCCGACCTATGTCTCCTCTGTCCACTGATCCCAATGACTACCTCCCGCTTACACCAGCTCATTTCCTCATTGGCCGGCCGTTGACTGCACCAGCCTGTGACGACCTCAATCTGGTGAAAACAACGCGTTTAGATCGCTACAAGCAACTGGAGCAGTTACGTCAACATTTCTGGGTTCGCTGGTCTAAGGAATACGTTTCGGAGCTTCAACGTCGCACCAAGTGGATAGCCAACAAAGACGACATTGCCTCCAACAGTCTCGTACTAATAAAGGAAGATAATCTCCCGCCGCTGAAGTGGAGAATGGGAAGAATAGTTCGACTGTTCACAGGGAAAGATGGAATATCACGTGTAGCCGAAATCCGCACTGCATCAGGCATCATACAACGAGCATGCTCAAAGATATGCCCTCTTCCTGAAGACTCCAACTGAATCACATTATTTCTCTGTTGGAAGATGGTTCTTCCAAGGCGGCCGGCATGTTTAACGTGCAACGCCATCTTACGCCAAACAAAAGGCAACAAATAGTCGCGTCACGAATGAACCAAATCCGTGGCGCGCGGTCGCCCAATCACCGTGCACGAACGACGGAGACGACCAATCGCCGTGCGCGAGCGACGGAGCCGCTCGCGAATGGTCTTCGCGTCCACTCACTTCGTTCCTTCACCATCATCATTTTATCATTCAACATACTTCCGATTCCGAGAACACAAGACTTTTTTTATGTCTAGAAACAAACTTAAAGTAGACTCAAAGTGAAATATTGTAAAATACGTTAAGCTGTTACAATAAACAGTTTTCATTTGAAACTCGTCTACGTTATTGAAGAACCCGAGAGCAGCACCCAAATCACAAGGGCACATTCCCTAACAGTAAGTTTTCAGGAGGAAGAAAAAACTGCGTACTGTAAAATTTTTGTACGCGTTTTATTATTAATTCATATCGAGATTCAACCCGCTTTTATATCCAGAAAGAGTTTGACACTATACAGCTACAGCAGGAAAAACTTATGTAATCAATTTTCGAATGAGAAACGACACGTTCCTTGCAAGGTATTCACGCCAAACTGACAGATGCGAGTATTTACGAGGTTCTCATTTACTGTCTTAGATGGCGCTTTGAGTATCGAATGAACAAATGAGTCAGATCAGGATGTGCGTAGCGAGCTAGGTTTTCTTCCTAGAAACGCCATAAAATAAATTTGAGCAAAAATTGCATTCCCGAGGTTTTCACTCTAAGGCGACGATGGCTTGGCACTTGCACACTGCCATAATCCGTAGTTTTTCATACAAAAACTAAAAGTCTTACTCAGCAATATTTTTTGCTTAAACTTACTTATTATGGATAGTAAATAGCTATGTGATTTTTCTTTTTACACCTTGTATTATAATTTGACTTCAAATTCAAATGCACCAAAGATAACTCAGTATTTATTTTCAATTCCAATCTTTTCCTCGGAGTACCACTTCCAATTCAAAAGGAATAACTGTAAAATGAGTTGCAGCAATTGCCGACCAGCATTAAATCGAAATACGAGAGTAGCGTAGCTCCGAGCAATATTCCAGCCTAACACATAACATATAAGAGGGATTACACACGTGCCCAGCGGGCAACCAACGAGGACATGTTTCATGCATAGCCTAGAACATGTTCATATATTTACTATGAACATGAAACTAGAAGGTATGAAGGAAGGTATGTAAGTAAATTCGTTCGGCGATAGTCGTTTGTTTTGTTTGTCTGGTGAGCACACTTCTTTATTTATAGAGAAAGCGACCACTAGTTAAGAAGCTAATAGTAAGTAGTAAGTAAACCTATGGCATCTTATTACAAAACAAGGTTTATCTTATGCATTAAGAACTTTACTTCAGTCAAAATAAAGTCCCAAATACAGAAACTGTCTTAGTTTTAGTTTAACTATGACAAGCTCGTCATTTTCTTGTAGCAAGCAGTCAGTTTCTTGTTAAAAGAGAAAAAAAGATAGCAATAATCTAAATTAAGTCAACCTTGTGTATGACAGAATCGGTATCTATGATTATTGTTCCGGCACTTTTATCCACCAGGCAGTGGGACAGTATTGAATAAAAAAATACGACGGCAGGCGTACACTCGAAACTTAAATATTTCATTTCTGTTTACCAATACGTAAATTTGCCTCGTCTCTCATGAATACAACATGCTACCGTTTCCCTGAACACAAATATTTCACATCGAAACCTAAAGCCAACCCTTTCAAGCTGCTTCCCGTTAGGAAAGCTATCAGCCTATACCGTCATCTTCCATGCCTCCGTAATAACTCAAAAACATCATGAGCCCGATGCTCGAACAAATTTCCCGCTCCAATTTACAGAGTGGTACTTAGATATTTTATGCTAATGCCTTCTTCAGGCGCTATGAAATAATAATACCCACTCCTGGGATGCAAGGTGCTTACCGTAACATCACGTTCCGACGAGTTTTGTACTTATCCGGTAAAACATACGTTTAATGTACTTTTTCGACGAAACTGTTTTAGCTTTGGGCAAATACAGGCTGGTTAATGGTTGCTGTAAATTTTGTTGCGGTATAAAACAGTGTGTGTATGTAGACTGGTGTATTTTTATTTACTTTTATGTATGTTTTTGTACTTTATGGTAGAAACATGGTCAAGGTGCTAAGCTGAAATACTTGAATGTCTTTTAACAGCAGCTGTACTGAAGTAAAGTAAGAGTAGGACAAAAGAAAAAGGCGCTTTGTCTCATGACATTAGTGACGAATTCGTGTATAATTAAATAGCAGAAACTACGAAATATGCTACACCGGTTTTTGTGATTGACTAGTAGCTCTAATGTACCGACATTTGAGTAACTAACTTTAGTTCGTCGGATATGTTTTGTCTATATAACGAGCCTATGTCTACCGTCTGATCCGACCAATTTAATCTTGGTAACACTAGTTCAACTGCCTACTATCTCTAAATATCACTTAACCGCAGCCAACAGTTCCAGACCATATTAAATTCCTTTCCAGATGGAACTTAGTTTCGACATAGAATATAAATGTAAAGAAGCGAAACTGGTGATCTCACCACACTTTTTATGCCTACAGTTACTGGGCGTAAGAAACGTTCAGAGTCAGAATTGTGTAGACACTGTATGCAGTTAATGCCTACACTCGACTCTGATCGTTATCATCAGCATTCAGCTAGAAAATGTATAATTTTTCTATTTACTTATTATTATTGACTACTAAAACGTAGTGTACGAATTTCTCATGGTTTCATAGTCTCCGTGGTGCCTGTCAAATAGATTCTGGTGACATCTGAGCTTGCAGAAGGTTTTAGCTGATTATTATGGAATAATAAAACTTTAAAAGAAAGCGTCTTGAACATACCCTCTACCTCGACTACACCCTTTTTTTGGCTTGGTCCAGCAAGTAGTAAGTGGTTTTCCGGCAGCATAGTCCAGAGTTCAACGAGTTTCGCTTCTATCCAATTTTATTATTCTATGGTTATGGCATTAGATTAGTTGTAGTTGAGCGGAGCGTCCCTTCGGGCCTCAGAGAGTGCATATCCTTGTTTGACATGAGACTCTGTAACTTATTCCGACTTGTACGGTACAAAGTTTTGGCTACACCCCTTTTAGACATGAGTTCGTATCAGAAGTGAAAGTAAGGATTGTTGACGAATGCTCTCAATGGGTTCGCTTCATTAGTTGCTATGGGAAGTTGGGAACTAAGTAGGTAGGGCTTTGTGTTGGGCGGAGATTTAAGGAAAAAAAATTCACAAGTCAAAAAAATAAAGGAAATAAAGGAAAAAATGTACACTTGACAGTAGTCCATTTGGTACACGAAAATAATAATAAAAAGGTTACGCGATTAAAATATAAAAAAAAATACTGTAGTGGGCTTCACAGCTGCGCCAAATAGGCCCAGTTCAGCAAAAAGTAGAGGGATAAATAGAAGTTACAGACCTTGCAGTCATTAGTTGTCAAACTTGCGTATCTGTTTTAAGTGTCTCATTAGTCCCAACCCAAATCATTGACGTTTCTTACAAGAATATTTGACTTGATCTACTCTCAAGACTATATTCATTATACTTTTACTAACAAAATTTTACAAAAAAAAATTAACACTCGGAATTACAAGTATGTCTACTGCAAAAACACGATATTTTCTTTATAATTTTCGCCTTAATAAATTGCTGGTATAGACGGCAGAATAAGCAAAGTTTGCCAACAAACTTGAAACTGTGGAGACGGTGTATATTCCACTTATTACAACTGACATAAATCTGTGCTTGTTGCTACTGATTTATAGTTTTAATGAAAAAGAAACTGAAATACTGTCCTAGTTAAAAAGCTTTTCATACGTTGTTTAGAGTAGGTAAGGCTGCTTTCATAGAGATGATGGAGAAATTAAATATTTTTATATTTATTTTATTTTATTTTTTACAGGTATGTTCGTATTTTTGATAAATTCTTCAGTTTGACGGTAAGCGTTCTTTTGTATTTATAGCAATAGAAACTCAGCGAAAATGATGACATCCGATCATCTTACACATATAATAAAATCGTAGCGAAGTCAAAACTGTACATTTAATATTTTTGAAAAAGAGTAATTGCTATAAGGTCGGGGAGTGATTCTAATGCCGAAAATATTTTTTTTTAATTTTTGTCTTTTTGTCTGTATGTTTGTTAGAGCATCACGCGAGAACTGCCGGATAGATTCTGTTCAAATTCTGTATGAATATTCCACATTGCCCAAATTAGTCCATAGGCTATAAATTACAAACTTTGACGCGGACGAAGTCGCGGGCAGAAGCTAGTAATGAATATAACTATTTGAAGGAAATCTTCAAAAGTACAGGTATTATACAAAATTTCATAGAGTTTAGTTACTTACTGACCAAAATATGTCTAGATTACGGTTATATAAAGCACGTTATCGGTATAGTTCTCACAAAGGTATAGGCTCCCTTCATCACCCTACATCATATAGCTTGGTCTTACCCTATACACGCCTTAGGCGCCTCTGTAATTATTTAGCATCGCATCTCTGAGCTTTCACTCCCTTTAATTTTTATGTACCTACATTCCACCATGCAACTATTTCGCTTATAAATTATTGTAATTAATATCCTCCGGCACTCAAGCCCTTAGGCCTTCAAAAATAAAGCACATTTTCAAGAAACGTCAAAAAGAAGCTTCAGTCACTCTGATTTTAGCTGAAGCAAAAGTGTTTAATGAGGTGGCAACAGGGTTTTTTTTTCATTTAACATCTTTTGCTGCTCACCCGCACTATGTCTCGGCCTTAGTCGGCTCGAGCCTCGGGCGTCTCGGTAATTATTCAGCAAGCATTCAGACGCATCTGCGCGCTCCCACTACCTACGGATATTTTTATTGTATTAAAAAATATTTTTCTTCAGTAATGAATTGTCATACTTGGGGTTATTTGCTCAGTTGATTTCAATTAAATTGTAAGATTTTGGGTGGTATGTATTTATAGAAATTTTCCTAGTTTTCCAAATTGCAATTATTAACAATAATATTCAATGTTATCTACCTTTCTAGGCTTGTAGTACCTAGATAATTTATGTGAGTCGATGAACAATATTATATATTTTCAAGTATTTTGTCACCAAATCTGAAAAAAAAGGATTGATTCTGAGACTGCTACTTTTATCGAAAACAAGATTTTCCGAATTATGTCCATAATTTAAACTTGTTGTGTGTTCTTAATAGTATCAAAACATTTCTTGTTGAAACGTAAACACTTTTTAAATCAAATACTTAACACGTTTAATAAAACGCTTCTCTAATAAATCGGCCAGAAAATCATCTTCCGTCTGAGCGGCACTTTATAATATTTTCTTTTGTATAAAAATGGTCGACAACGCGTCTAACCGGAGGGGATTTAATTAGACAGCGCAACCGCGAATTAATGTACCGTGAGCAGATATAAGGGAGATTTGTAATGACGCATGGGCAATGGCGCACAGCCCTCTCTGCTAATAATGAATATTTTTTTGCTTGGATACAGATCTGACTGTACGAAAGGTCTCATAATTCGCAGGCTATTTGTTATTTTGTATCGACAATGTCACAGAATACTGGTTAGTAGCGCTTTCATAGAGTATGACTGTAATACTTTGAAATAAAAATAAAGTTACTTCTTGTCTGTCATTCAAGCGTTTTGTTTTACAATAGGTTATGGGCCCAGATTTTTTAGTTTTTCTCGCAATTTTTCTTGGATATTCCTAGTGGAAATAGATTTTGCAGTTGAGAAAAACTGTAATTCACGCTGTGACTGTAAAAATGTCGGCGAATTATCTTGTCAGCGTACCTAAATTGAAAGGGCGAGAGAATTATAGTGAATGGGCTTTCGCGGCTGAGAATTTCTTAGTTCTGGAGGGATTGTCTGATTGTATTAAGTCGGAGACTGTACCAGCAGAAATAGGAGCAGCAGGTGACGCGAAAACTCGAGCGAAGCTGATTCTGACAATAGATTCGTCGCTGTACGTGCACATAAAAAGTGTACAAACGACCCATGAGCTGTGGAAGAAATTGAAGAACCTATTTGACGACTCAGGATTCACGAGGAGAATCAGTTTACTGAGGAGTCTGATTTCCATACGACTCGAAAATAGTGTTTCAATGATTTGTGTCACGTACGAAGTCATTGAAACACTATTTTCGAGTCGTATGGAAATCAGACTCCTCAGTAAACTGATTCTCCTCGTGAATCCTGAGTCGTCAAATAGGTTCTTCAATTTCTTCCACAGCTCATGGGTCGTTTGTACACTTTTTATGTGCACGTACAGCGACGAAGCTATTCTAAAAAAACTGGTCTTTTTTACAAAGAAAAACAGCTGAAGATTTGTGTAAGATCTTTGGTTAGAACTTTGTGAAATCTTATTCAGTTGGTATCTTGTCTTATTTTAGGAAATAGTTGTATGCCAAAACAAAAAAAAAACAGATTTATGTATATAAAAGGCAACTGTTACTGACTGATCCATCAACACACAGCTCAAACCACTGAACGAAATTGGCACGCAGATAGTTATTATGACGTAGGCATGAGCTAAGAAAGGATTTCCCAAAAATCACCCCCTAAGGGGATGACGGGGGTCCGAAATTTTATAAATAATTTAATTGCATTCTTTAAGCAGCCATTTCAGTACGGTTCAATATAAAAGGTCAATGTTTAATTTTAAACAAGTTTCCATTTTCCGACATTAACTTCAGAGAACAATTTTGTTCAAATCTAGCTTATGAATTTTCCAACTTTCCCGTTATCCGTATCAGTTATCTCCAAGACTCCAAGTGATACTTAAACTTCCCTAGTTAGTACCTACTCAATACAGCTATAATAACCTACAATAGAAAAACAAAAGATTGGCACATAAATGAATAGAAAATATCAGTTAACTGTATTCCATAACACATCCGTAAAAAACGTGTATCGCAATACAGTTATGTTATTGCAAACGGGATGGCCGACGACACTTTTAATAAAACGGTTTACGACACAAACGACTGTTGTCGTCGACTTTTTGTCGCAACGCCATGCTCGTGTTTTGTTTTTTTTTCTTATTAGGTACGATTTTATGAATAAAACAGTACATGCTAATGATATTCAGCGTAGTGCTAATGTCGTGAAGGTTTGTAGAAGTCTCGCATGTTTGCGCGGTCTATGCGTTTTGTGATATGTCTGATTCTACCTTTATTTGGAGTAGAAGTAAAGCGGTGTGTAATCGTGTAGTTTGATAATATGCGTGCGTTACTTTCATGGGCTAGATACTTTTCCTAGTTAGTACAGAAAATAGCAGTAACTTACTTTGAAATTTACAGGATGTCTTTAAAGTCAATTACCTGCTTCTACGTTCAGGCTAATGAGAAGCTAAAATGATAATGATTTAAAGCGGTTTGCGATAGGAGTTACTGGCCGAAACCGTCACGTAAGGAAAACGCGTTATGCCCTCAGGTGACCTTCCCTTTCTCTGTCTTTTTCTCCAATAAAAATGTATCGTCTAAACGTGTGTGGGCTACCTCCAAACGCCCAGTTTTTTTTTATTGAAGAAATTAAGATTTTTTTTTATACATAATAATCTAAAAGTCTTGAATATACTTATTAAGCAAACACAACACAAATTACACAAACAAAATAGTTATGACATCATCACCACAAATGCCACTCAATTCAGTCCACTGTTCTATCAACACAATTTCCTTAATAAAACTTTATAGGCCATTCGGTAAAGTTGCAACGAATCGTTTAAACCGAATCGTTAACATCATGTTCAATCATCGGGTGATTGTGCACTGATTGCTTCATGCGATGAACGTTTACACATTAGCGAGTAAACATGAGTTAACCGGTGATCTGTTGAACGGCGATTAAGGGTAGTGTGGCACCGGCCGTCAGAACAACACATACACAGACTGATTTTCAAATTACTGGCCGTCTTTCAGGGGGTGAAAGTAAGAATATTAAATTTTTTTATTATGAAACCAACTCAAAATATAAGAAATGTTGTACCTATTGATTTACTATAAGTGAGTGTTAAGGTTTTCTTATGTTTTTGCTAGTTGTTACCTTCTTTGTGGATGCTGTAGTCTCCTAAAAGTGAAGGACCTACAGTTTTTATGGTATGATTTGAATATCTGTGACTCTGTGTATACAATAGGTATACACAGATGTTCTTTTGTTGAACATTCTACCGTCGAATGTCAATCGCTCGTTTATATATACATGCTTATGTACTTACCTATGCGGTGACATGCGTCACTCGATAAATAAATATAAAAAGAAACTGTAATATGAATAAAAAAGTAGTTCTGTTCCCTACAAAACGAAGTACAACACGATTAAAATCGGAACTATTTTTTTCTAACATGACTTTTGGAATAAAACTATCGTAACTAAGTGACATAGTGTAAATTATAAAGGTTACTACGAAATAATTATTCTAATCCACTTATTGGCTTTTTCAATACACGTTTTTTACAGTTAAATAAGTAGTTAATGATATATTTTTATGTCATAATTTACTAGCTATTTAATTGTAACACTTTACGCAAGTTGTATATTTTAATAACAATGAATGTAGTTAGTGTCCGTACCACAGAACTACAAGCCGGGTCATTAGCGGTCGAGTTTACAGGAATATATATGTTTATGATATTTCACGTAATATATTCCTTACCTATTTTGTAATTCGAAATTGTTCTAAGAAGGCTTGTTGAAGACTTTTCTAATTTATTATACCTACAGACCGTTGTTTTCATATATTTCGTAAATATAATAGCTTTTGCCCGCGATTTTGTCCGCGTGGAAATCAAATACCTACACCATAAAACATGTCCTATGGCAATAGGCAATAGTGTAGCTTTCTATCACTCAAGTATTTTATTAATCGGATCAGGATTAGATATGTATCCCTAACAAAGAAAAAAAATTTTTTACCCCTTTAAAATATTAGTAGGTATCATTCAAAAAAGATTTCTAAGGACCAATATAGCTTTTGATCTAATTCTTCTCCTCTACAAAAGTCGATTCATATTTGTATGAGAATCTGAATAAAAAAAATGAGTTCAGTATATAGACGTTAAGTAAATTATACCCGTGCGCTGCTAGTTTAAAATAATTCTTCTACTTAAAATGGAAATTCATGAAAAGATTTTCCACAAACGCAGATCACGTACTTATGCACCTGTACCAATCCCGATGTCTCCTCATTTCAAGTCTCCTTTACGATAATGAGTAACAGAGATCCCCCCCATAGGTAGGTACTGTAGGTAGTTAACAATGGTCCGTGATTGCGTGCCGTGCTCTGTTCGATGTGGTTTCGCTCCCCTGCCGCAGACGGGATGCGGCCTGATACACGAATATTTAATATAGCATGTGATTAAATGTGTATTCATTAAAGATTCCTTTCTGAAACTGTTGAAGTTTCGTAAAATAGGGTGAGTTTTGGTTTTGTTTCGTGATTTGATAGAGAGAAAGTTTTTCCAGTGTATTTGCGTAGACAGGTACAGGCGATTTTTGACAAATAGATGCGTATTTATTTCTTTAGAACTATCTTCTGCTCGCTACATCGTCGGCGTAAACTTACGCTTACGCTTTGCTCAAAATTATGCTAAAGTCCTAAATTATCCCTCTGGTACACAAATCGAGATGAAAATTATCCTACGTGTTAAATTAGCTTAATATATTATGTGTGAAAATATGAATAATTTCAGCTGATTTCGTTCATTCGTTTAAGCGTAAAAGGTTAACAAACATTCATCCTCGTAAACATTCGCATTTATAAGTAGGTACTAGTGGTGAAATGAAATAAAACTTAATGTTAAAAAGAAACATAAAGTTACCGTTAAAAGTTACCGTTTTTAATATGTTTGTTTAGAAACTGTCACTATTGTTTTAACAACTTATTGAAACTAGCGAATCACATCTTGTCGCATCGCAGAGAAAATAACATTGCCTTTAGATCTATCGAATTCCATCGAGGATACCTCAAAAGAAAAGCGTTTTGATTACTCCTGCAACGCGAATGTGACGTCCAAGAAACGACTCAAAGGCTATTTTTATAGACGCAGGGATTGCGGAACTCGTAATTCAATTTATTGCGTCTACCCTCCGCCAGGGGGCGTCGGCGATAATGCAATTTGATCGAACCACTTATTGGCCCTTTACCTTTTCATTACCGCAACTAAATTTCAATTGAAAAGAAAGTTCTCTTTTTATTTTGAAAGGGGTGATCCCCATTTCAGTAAACGTATTCGTTGAAAAGTTCTCGAGTGTGAAAATATTTCAACAATGAGGACTTTCAAGTTTTCACTTTACCTCTTGACACCTGCTTGGCGGGAGATGAATTGTGGAACAACACAATGTAGCAAAAGTTATACGTTTATGTTTTTGAAGCGAGGACCGAGGACGACGCCCCGCTGTGAATATGCAGCCCTTTTATTTTCAAGGCGATTAAAAAACTTCTATCCCTTTACAAAAAGCCTTTAATGTTTCCCCTTCACAGAAAGGCATTTTCTCGACGTTTATTTATATTCCTAAGAAAAATATTCTTTTATTTATTCACATTCTCGTCTCTATGTAGTGTTTATTGTCAATCAAAATATTTTCACTTCGAAATACAATGGGGAGAGCACGTGTGAAGAAAATATTGAATTTAAATACAGTTTCACCCTTGTTGGGGGCTTAACGGAATAGGAAGTCAATTTTTATTATTTTTCTTTTGGGAACACCTGTAACTTTGTAATCCTGAAGCTCAGATTGGTTGGTAACCGCACTCGATTCGATTGTATCGATCAGTGTTCGGTCAGCTTTGTCCGAACGTATTTGGAAAATAAACTGTATGGTGTTGTCTCTTCGTGCTGAGTTTTTTTATTTCCAGTCAACGTTTAATTATTTTGACTCGTGTCGTTGCAGGTTCGATATCGTACACGTAATTTAATGACTTTTACATTCATATTATCTTGACCATCACTGAAATCGGTAAAAGAAAACTTCGTGAGGAAACCTGGACTTACAATTATGCAATTATTAATAAGTCTGAAATCGTCAAACCACCTTGAGCAAAATTAAGATCAATGCTCGTGCCTTCTCTGTATTAGATGAGGCCTTTGCCCAGCAGTGGGATAGTAATAGACTGTCATTATTTATTTTAGGTTTCTAATTCAGGCTCCTTGTTACATAACATTGCAATAAGTAACCATTTCTCCACGAACAAAACTCTTCCAAACCGACACGATACGTAATAAAGTTGAACAGGCGTCCAGTTAATCTAAATAAAACAACAATGTTGTAATTATGTAACGAAGTTGGACAGGGGGGGTTCTCTGATAAAATATTTATGTACTTACTCCATGTTCAGAAGGGTTGTCGAAGTTTTCAAGTAAGTAAACAGACGCGAGCCGGCCTTATTTTCGTAGTACTACTTCTACTTTGAATTATGCGGTTTTGTGCCAATTGTTTTAACGTATTTTCGGCATGTTTTCGTTAAAATTCCTATGAGCTATTTGGGCGACGTTAATTTTGGAAACATTACCTACACGATGTTTTGTAAAAGTAATAATACCTACAAGCCTATCATTGTCCCATTGTAGGGCGAAGACTTTTTCTTATACAGAGAAGACATGAGTATTGATGACGCTTTTTAAAGTCGGATTGGTGGGAGGTTCCTTATGATGTTTTCGTTCACTGATGTCAATGATGTCCAGGACAAACTTTTGTCAAAATACCTAAAAATATTTTTTACTTTAGTTAGTATAGCTATAGTTATAGTACTACCAAATTTTAAATATAAAATAATTTTCACTGTGGTATGCTGAATTGTAACCTGGTACGGTACTGTTAGCACTGACGGACTTAATAGTAGCGTGTCGATACCCAGTGTTGGCGGCTAAATTATATTTAGACAAATATAATAATTAATCTTAGGAACGGAACTTCCGTCAGTAATATGACGTCCTGATGAAAGCAACGGAAACCATCATGCATCATACTCAGCTGAAACATGAAAGGACAGCTTGCTCAAGTTAATTTGTAGATCATAACATGTAGATTTTAGATCCATATCAGAAGCGGAAAGCAGATGACAGTTCTGTCCCTGATAACCTAAAACATTTAGCTGTAGTATGGCAATGTTTTGGGCCACCCAAATTTAAAAAAATTGTCGTGTCAGTAGCACGAAGAAGAAGAAGCTGTAGTAAGACTCATAGACGTCTCAACCAATATTTTCTGTTAATTTGCTACTGCAAAAAGTATAAAAATCCAATTGACCATATTTTGCTCCATAGCAAGCTACTTCTCGCGATCCAACGTAAACAGATAACATTCAATGAGCTTCGTAAAACAAATCTTCTCAAAGATAAAATAAAATTTTCCTCCAAGGAAATATAGAATAAACAGTCTTGGTACTTGGAACTTCAGTCGCCGAGGCTCTGCATATAAACTACTGTCGTTCGGTTTAAGCATAGATTATGATAATGGTGTAGAAGTGACACTTGTGTACTTTCCTTATTGAATGCGCTGATAGTGTTATTACTGCCAATGAAATAACCTACAGCTGACCATCCTCATATGACAAATACTGTGACTCACCCATGCCAAAACACACGTTGTGATTCGCGCAGTGCTTGAGTTATCAGCTACTTTTACTGCTCGTTATGTTCTCTTACGCAACAAATATTACTATGGTCACAGATAGTTGACCCGGTTCTGGTTGTTTGTGTATGTTAGTTTATATATTTGTGATAGCATGAGATATTTATAGTGTGGGTCAATGTTTTTAGAAGAAGAGGAGAAGAAAACTGGTTGGTCTATGGCCGATGCTCAAGCGCAGAGCGCGTAACTATGCCGTATACGACGATACAATCCTAGCCATTTAAAATGTGCCCGAAATAGCAGTGTCGCTTCTACAAATTCATAATCCATGGTTTAAGGTAGCGCCATGTTAAGGATTTATTGTCCTTCGGAGAATGTTCGCCGCGTAATGCTAAGATCAGTTTTATTAAAACGAAGAGATAATGTCTAAGGCTTCGAGATAGGACTTGGGTTTGTGAAATATTAGCTGCAAAATAGAATAGGTGTGGTTTTACTTTGAGGTAAGAATAATAGAAATATGTAGTGCCTCAGAAAATAACTAACAGGAATTTCGTGAAAGCAGTAAAAAATACTTCTGTTAACGTACTTGTAATAGGTACATGATTGTTTCTTACTTAGTTGTGTGTTATTGTTTGTCTGTCATGTTACTGAAATAAAGTAATTTTATTTTATGTATATTTATTAATAATTTAGACTAGGGACTTGGGGGTGGCCTTGGCGCAACACTGGGGCAGTGTAGGCTACGGAAAATATATGTTAGACCTTTTCACCTTTCCCTTATTCAAAAAACATCTCAGTACCCTTAGTGCCTTTTTAATTAGGTGAATCATAAATTCATAATCTATCTGTGCCACTTAAAATCCTTTCAAATCACAAATACCTCAATGCCTTTTACTAACAAAACGTAGCCCTTCAAAAAGCCCTTCAAAAACTGCACAAAGACCCATAATTCTGTGGTTTTCCTTAAAATAAGCGAAAACTGAAGGTAAAGAACCCAAGACACAGCAGGGTTCCGTATAATTGAGTGCATAAATCAAACGCCATCGGAATGAGATGTGATCCTTCATAACTTTGCTGTAAAAGGGTCAGCGCAAACAGAGTAGCGATATACTCGAGCAGCTTTTATTTATTAATTGATAAAGTTTAAAATTGTATGCAAAATCCGCCCGGCATTATCTTGTATGTAATTATACAATTTCAACTCATTTTCTGTGGATTTTTAAAATCATTGTTGTAACTTTGTGCATGAGGTATGAATTTCTTCTTTATTGCAGGTTTACAAACATAAACTCACATTCACAAACAACCAGACTCAGAACAGCCTATAGGTCAAATAAATATTTGTTTTGTTTAGAACGAGCAACTAGCTTCAACTGATTGACCGACTCCTTGACAATTCAAAAGTGTCTATAAATGGTTACCGTGCCAACCATTTCATCAATGAATTAATTATTCAGAATTTCCTTCCATATTTTGTTAATAATAGTTTTAACTTAAACCTAGAGTTATTAACGACAGGAACAGTAATTGCATATTCTGTTGAGGCTGGGTGGGTACTGCTGCTTCATCTGCGCTCACCGAAATTTTCGAGCATATGAAAAATCGATGGGGGACCATAGGATGGCTTAACCATAGCTTGTCTGATAAAAAGTGTTAAATGTGAGAGTGGAAGAGATAAAGTGTTGTTTTTAGTTGTTTGTGGTGCCGTTGCCATGGTGACGGTTTTATAGATAGTGTGGTGTATTGTTGATAGTTGTGTGGGGGTTCGAGGAAATGAGGTTGTTCCGGTTAGGATTAATTTGATTGTATCACGGTTAGAATGTTATTTTATTTTTATGAATGTGGTAGTATAATGTTACTTTGACATAAATGTATCTACTTGCTTATTTCAATTTATGCATGAGGTGTAATATAAATATTTAAAAAAAAAGTAATTTTGAAATAAAGCCTAACTGAAGCAGCTGTCAATCGAATTTGTCAAAATAAAGATATCCTCCCAACCTAGTTTCGTTCACGGGCGATGGCTAGTCTCAACGTTGATCAATGTCACACCACCAACTTCCAAACTGCTGCTAATAAGAATTTTCCTAATGAAAAAACTTAATAATACTTTCGGGAATCGAACACAGGACCGTAGCAGTCGTGCTTGCATCCATGAGACCAGTGGAGTAGTAACTTTACATTCAATCTAATATTTAAAAAGCAATTTTATAATCATTTCAATCATTATTTTATTCTAACATAACTTATTTATTAACAAACACGCATCTAAATACATTCTTTTTAAAAAACAGAACGTTTTTCTTTTATTTTCTCATCTCAGTGTTTGAAGCTCTTTGCACGCTCTCAGTGACAGCCAGACTCAACTATCAGATAAGTGCCTCCTCAAACTGCACTTTGCTGTCAGCTAGTGCAATTCACTGGCAACGAGATCCTTTTAAATATTAAAAGATATTTCATTCGAGTAACTTTCCTAGAATAATTTGAGATTTTACACGTACACACGTATCACGTCAGTATGGAGAGTTTAAAATCGTTGAATAATGTAGGCGAGAGGCCAATTTTCGTAAGAGGTAAACCGGAGAAAAAAGCAATGCATAGTAACCTTTGACATACCTGACGATTGCCAGTAACACGAAAGCTTTTACTAGCTTGCTGGATTCAAAGTCTTGTCGCAGATGTGACTGAAGTCCACCTTTACTATATGTGCAATCACTGTGTAATCACACAAAGTAGACAGGTTAAAAAAAATACAAACACGTTCCTTTATTGCTTAGCAGAAAAAGTAAAAAGGCATTGATTAATTTAGTATGGACTAGCGGCGTCATGTTTTTTTTCAGTGGCCACAAATAATTATTATGTTATTTTGTTGTGTTGTTAAGTACACATTATATATGTTCAATTATTTTTATCCTAAGTTATATCGAAGTTGAGATATTTGCATTTGAAGATTTTAAAAATGTCGTCAATATAAAAACTTCAATTACTGTCCTGCGTACAGAAATCTTAGATATGTTTTTGAAGGTTGTTTTTAGAGATTGACTTTACTGTTTCACGACCATGTGTCAATGTTACGTTACTTTTGGGTCTTGGGAAATAATAAAGACACATTACCTCGTTGTAGAGCAAGAAGTCAAAAAAGTAGTTTCGAGATAATAGTGTTTTAGAGACTTTTTGTTTTTTAATTCGAAATAACACATTAACACTTATAGTTACAAAAAAAACTACTACAGCATGACGCGCCCCTCCATATTACTATTTCAATGTGTGTAGCCATATCCATATGAAAGAGTTTCTATGTAGTTGTAGTATTCATTAGCAGGGCGGCAGATTTGTTGGTCAACTAATCATAACTAGCAAGACCGCACAAGACAACGCACGTGTCATTTTCATAGAGTATGTCAGTGCAGCGCCATACTTATAATAATGAGTAATTAATGACGCCGCTAGTCGAGCAATAAATCGCTGATTTGTTTTTGTTTCGAGAGCCGTACGCACACATTGTGAGTTTGTTTGTACGCACACGTTGATACTTTCACAAATACTTTTAAACGTTTTGAATTTGTGAAGGGGCGCGCCATGTTATAGTAGTTTATCTTTAGGTTGCGGTAAGTAGGTAGTTACTAAAAGAACCTCAGAACCTTAAAAGGGTTTATAAGAATATATAGGTATAATAACTTCTTCGTGTTTAATGAGCTATCAAAACCAAATATCTCCGTTCCGATAAGGTTTAGAGAAATGTGTCCATATTAATTTTTGATCGCATTATTCTGATCTTTCAAAATATCTAAGTTTCATTAGTGGCCATCCAACTTCAAAATGACGCCACTTTTACGCAAACCCCTTTAAAAACAATAAAAAAGAGAAACCTGCTAGTTGGATATAGCAACTACTAATATAAGGTTATTACTTTTTATTAAACTGAAAGACTTCCATTTTCTTTCACAAAGCCTTCTGGAAACCGTATCCTATATCCAGCATACAAAATACATTTTATCGGCCGTTCCACATACGTTCTAAGATCGTAAATATTAAATAAGAGCTTAACAAAAGTGCGCGGCCGGATTTATGCCTCAATATCACATGACCCTTGGCACCTGCCTGCCCCTTTATATTACACTATTGATTCATATACGTTAATAGCTTTAGATCACGCGAAGCAATTGTGTTTATGTTGTGTTATCGGATAAAGATTATTTGGATTTTATCCTAAAAAATACTGAGAAAGACAAGCCGTTTAATGACACTTGTCCTGATAAAAGGATTAGAGGTATCAGGATTTATAGATATGTTTCTTCTTCTTTTTGTTACCACGATACATCGTCATCTTCTTTTTTTAAATTGTAGATATTGATTAAAAAGATCTTAATCCGAAATTCATAGGGATGTCAAGCGAATACCGGGCTTCTGTCTTATGGTAGCAGGTGGAACTGTGGGGTTTTAGTCGGTAAGAGCCCGACATAACACTCCGTTCTCCTACGTTCCAGAGTGAGAATATCCCTGAAGACTCCCCACAAAAAAAAAACCCTAATTCAACGTTGAGTTTTTGATCATAGTATTAAAACATTTTTGTTGGAATGTTCGGGATCGTAGGTAACGTGCATCTTGTAAATAAAACCTCAATGTACCTATATCAATCGGTCGATATAAGGATAAATTAGTAATTAATCAATCTCACAACTTTTGGACCCAGCAATTACAGTATTGTATATATCTATCTTAGATCAACGTTATCCATAATATTCAAATCTTATTTGCCAAATTGAGGTCGCAATTTATAATGTAAACAAGAGCTAGCTTCATAACAAAACAATAGGACGGTGTTAGCAATTGATATGCAGTGCGGTGTCCACGAAGTTGGAGGTCGTGAAGACATTTACTTAATTCTAGGCTGTATCGAGAGTTGCCAACGCCAGGCTCGTTTGTTTATGAAGACGTGACATGTTTGGTGACTGATTCAATATTTCTTTGTTGTATGATTTATGTTATTTTATGTTCCATTAGGATTTTATCTTACTATTCCACAAATGCTAAAATTTTGATGGATGTTTGTTATTAAATCACGCCAGAACGGCCGAACGGATCTGGATGGATAGATTATTGTCTGGAATAGCACATAATGTTCCTTTTGTCCCGGAAAAATGTAGGTATGGTTCTCGTGGGATAATATATTAACTTTGATGCGCATGAAGATGCGGACGGAAGTCGTTAAACCTAAGAATCAATTGAAAATATATCCTAGCGCTTGGCTGACCGAGGCTTGTGGCTAGTTTTCCAAAAAATTTACTGCAAACATTGAATACCTAATTTGTGGTTGTTCTACTTCGTTCCTTTTTAATGACTTAAGTACATAAGAAAAGTTTAGCACGTTTTATAGAATGACTGACTGCCTCTATAGATTTTGTCATTTACCACTTACTTTTCTTGATCGATGTTACTCGACATACTTTATTACGGCACATTTTATTATTCGACATGCTTATTACATTAACTCTACGTCGAATAGAGAACTGGTTCTCACAACGCACAGCAGATTCTAAAATAATATTTTTGAATTTAACCCATTGTTTTGACAACATTGTAGTCACATCCTCTTTGTAACACGGCACGTTTAGTTAATGCTAACAGACTTCAGATGTGAACTTACTGTAAATTCATTTAAACTTTTCCCGTTAGCATTGGATGAAACAAAACGCTAACGTCCCTCTAAAAGCCGCGAAACAACAGAAACAGCCGTTGAATATGTCGCTGCAATATATTGTGTTGCTTAATTAATTAAAACAACAAAGTTTCAAGTACATTTCCCTTTGACAGAACCCTACTTAATTAGGTTGCACAGTAACTTTGTAAATGACGTTAAGTAACTATGTAGGCGTATTCATTTGTCTTATTATATGGTGTCGCGGTACCTACTTTTAAGTGGCTATAAAAATAAGTTAGATACATTGTAGAGGGATGAACTGAGACAGAGTTACATAATGTATAGGTACTATCTATTCATATAGACCTACTTTACCATTTCACCATGTTCTCTGGGGGAGGCGGTTCGGTGACCACAGAAACAGCTGCTGTGCGCAAATGACGATGCTATCAGTCACCGGCATGAATAAATTTAAGCTGGCAAGGATGGTCGCAGGCTGTTGGTCGTCAGTCAGCTGTGGTTAGCATCGTTCACAAGGACATATGGAGTGAAGTGAAATACTTGGAGCATAATTTTGTTAATCATTATGTCCATTGTGTCTTAGTTAGCAATAAATAATTAAAAACAGTCAATACAATCAAGGACGGTACAACAAACTAAAACAGCAACAAAAGTCGACAACAACAAAACAGTAAAAAAAACACACACACACCAAAGTTGTTTAAAAATTGTACCATATCGTAGTTTCAGTCGACCGCAGATACCACGATTTATGTGCGGACACTCGGACAGTCTTCACGAGTCATTGCTCCAAACTTTCCACGGACAGCGATTAAGATTTACAGCGGGACTGGTCCTAAATAACTTAAATTGTTGGTAAACCTACTGATCCTTCAGTGTTTCGATAGAAAAGACAATTTATGGACTTGAAACAGTTGAAACTATTTGTTTAGTGACCAAGTTTAGGAGTTCTTGTTGGATATTCGTTAGACTAGTTGAAATGCTGGCTATGTTGTAAATGAAATTAATTTGTGTATTTGTCTACTTGGGTCATAAAAGCTTGGGTTATTACAAGCTTCGACTATTAAGTATTTTGCTTTTGTCAGTGTCGTATTTACCTTGTAGTTGTAGTATATCCAGCACAGAAATTAATAAAATTTTCGGCAATTTTAAGATTTTATGCAAAATGGTCCAACGAATCCAACTTTTTATTCTTAATTGTCATTTCTAGAGTGACCTACCCTAAAGCGAATACAATCATTAACATGTTAAGTGTAACGCTTGTTACACACTCGTAAACTTAACTATCATGAATAATAATTGGTTCCGTAGTCGCTTAGTTTAATTATTATTGTCATGATAATATTCTAATTTTACAGCTAAGTATAATCAAACTTGACTTACCTCTTACGTTGTTTTATTATTTTATCTCGCATGGATAAAGGAATCTATTTCTTGAGCACAAAAGGTTGAGAATTGCAGCTAGGTTTAATTAAACTCGGCGAGTGGTAATTATGGGATTTACATACATACATACATACATAAACTCACGCCTTTTTCCCATGTGTCCCATGTATTATGGATTTTTTTTTTATAATGAATTTTCTAAGTTTGAAAAGATTGTGAGGAAAGGTAGACTTACCATCTGAAATCGTAATTAGAAGTTGATCAACGCGATGTACTTTGTATAGGGGCTTTTGCCTCAAAGTTGCACTTTCTATTATGGTAACACTTAAATAATATTATTACTGACAGGGTTTACGGATCCTTAATATTTTCAAAAGAAAATATAGAGTGTATTTTTTTATTTGAACATGCTACTTTAAGCTAAGTGAAAGTTATAAGTGTGTACCTAACACTCAAGTTAAACGTAGTTTTATATTAGCGAATTAATTTTTAGTATCCTAAATTGAGAATATTGAATATAAATTAAAAGTTAGTTTATTTATATAAGATTTCTAATTTAGATGTAAAATTACGATTGTTAAGTAAAGTTTAACAATTTAGTATTCTCATAAACATTATTTCAGTATTCGTAAGATAATAAAGTAATGACGATTTATCTTGATTCCACCCACGATTGAGTAAGTTATGGTAAACATTTGAGATTTATTCCGCTAAATCTTTGTTCAATTCCTTTTATGGTAGGTACGATAGATCGCTTGTTGATACTGCTGTGGAATCTCTATAATTTATAGATAGTTATAACGAGTGGAAGGGATATCGTCTCGAGAAATTTTACCTTGGATTTAGTAGATAAATTTTTTAGTTACTAAAAGATTTTAGTAATAACAAAAATGACGTTAGCATTTCGGTGACGTGATTACATTAGCATGTCGGTGACGCGATCCATCAGGAATTTCTCAGTAGCAGCCTCGGAGTCTGGATTTGTGCCCGGTTGATGGCAATAGGCTCGCCCGCTATTACATGGGACTTAAACATAACTGGCGAAATTAATGTGGGTGTACTAATGGGTACACCTCTGCCTAACCCTTCGGGGATAACAGGCGTGATGTTATGTTATGGTGACGCGATCCTATAAGTTGTGCCCCTACCAAATATCGCTCAATGCGGCTAAAGAATTTTCCACTTCAAAATTTTGCCGTTTGTAGATGTGGAAATTGGAACAGCAGATTAAAAAAAAAAACAACCAAAAATTTTATTGATGTGGCCTACAAAAAGTCGTTTCTGGTCTGGCTGTTCATGTAATTATGTTAGTTAAATATGTTTGTAAATGACATTTGATACAGGAGAAATTACTAGTGTGGGGCAAAGCTTAAAAAAAAGAGCGTAAGTGCCTCAACCTACTCTTCGTTAATACTGGCATGATATTGTGTTACAATATTTAATGAACAGTAAAACTTATCTTTGTACCTACTAATTAATTTATTACCACGAGGTTGCAATCTCTAACTTAGGTACTCTACCGTTCCCCTTAGTTAGGCTAACTTCTCAAGCGCGACCGTATGCAAAAAGTCACTGTGTTGCAAGCTATACAAGCAGTAAACGCTAATGATGTAGACCTTTTTCTTTTACCAGTAGCCAAACATGGAATGACGTCACATAAGAGAAAATGTACGAAGAAATATTCGCACATTAATAGGCATGGCCTAAGTCGTACGCTGAGTCTCTTCTGTAAACAACAATGAAATGGATTAACTTCCCTCGTTCTGTCAGGCTGTGGTTACTAGGAAGAGAAGTTCAGAAGACTCACTTGAAGTAGAAAGTGTGATATGAGTTATTTTAATATATTCAAAGTTATTTACAAAAACCTGCAGGCATGGTGTAAGGAGGTGCATTAATATTCCCCTGTCGGGAAAGAAATTGCATAGAAAAGATTAAGTTTTTTTTTAATTTTTACTGATTCAATAAAAACTTAAAGCATCTAAATTGCTGTCCAAATAACTTAAATGACATAACATACCTACACGTATCTTTAGTTTATATTTTATAAGGTTATAGTATATGTGTGTAGATGCAGTTGTACCTTCCTGAAAGTAATTCTGGCGGCGCCCATGCCTGTAGGTACACTACCACCTACAGCATCGGTTCGTTGTTGTTTGTGTGTGTGTGCTTACCGAAAAACTAGAACCGGATTATACGTATTAGAAAAGTGCTCTATTGTAAACGAGTTACGTCACTAATTAAATGGCGCACATTTAGTTGAAAATTGTATAACTGCGTATAAAATAACAATAAATTCAGGAGTTTAGTGACATACACAAGTACAGAAGAAATATAAAGATTAACCTTACTGCACTTAACTGTCCCGTGGCGTTATTATACAATGAGTAGGATTTTCAATTACACACAAGCTAGTACGAGAAAAGGGTGGGACGTATTCAATACGTCTGAGAAACATGGGAGTCTAAATGAGTGTGTGGATTGGGATTGGATTAGATTTGTTGCTATTGTCAGCACGTCTTGTCACAATAATTAGTTTCTAGGTGTATATAGTATAGGTACATTAGATATTTAAATAAAATCATGAAAATTATTAATAAATAAATAAAAATCAGCCAGTTTATTCTTTAAAAATCACGGTCAGTGGATTTAGGTTTTTTTTTTTTCGTTCGATATTCTCAAGGGATTTTGTTTTTCGTGGGGAAGGCGTATGGTTGTTTCGGACTCCTACCGACTAAAACCCCACGGTATTCCCCTTTGGCCGGGGCATGGGGGTCGCTCTGAGCATTTTTACGCACCTCGGCAGGTATTAAGCCGAATACAGAATAACTGCTGATGTAGGTACTAGATATTTGAGCTCATAATTATAATATGTAGTAATTATCCTCCGCAAGGGAATTCAAGAACGTGTATTAACACACGTTAATTAATTATCGTTAATTACTGATGATTGGCGTTCATATACTCATGTTGCGTTAGTACCTACTACCGACTAACATGACAGCAGCATTGCAGTTGATCAATATTTCGCATAATTATTTCTAATTTTTTGCCTACCTTCATTCGTAATTATAATTAATATTTCTACACATTATAGAAAGGTTTTCAAAAAACAACGATACTATTTTTTTCTTTGTTAAAAATAAATCTAATTGATTGCTTAAGCCTAATCGGGATAGCATCAACACACTTTGATTGGCGTGACCATATGTCATTTTCTTTGCACGAATTTGTATTTAGGATACTAATATAAGCACCATGATCGCACACATTAATTATGTGCCAATAGAAATTGCCATCATCAATGCGAAACAAGGATAGTCGAAGATCAACTTTACTAATTAAAAACAATCAAAATGTAAACGCGATCTCATCTCAGCGACAAACAATGTCAAAAAATGAATTCAAAATCGAGGTATTTTCGACAACTTTAGGCTAAGATTAGGTTGCGATCGTTTTAAACAATTAGTAGAACCAACCCCAAACTTCCGCCACAAGAGCAACAGAGGTCAAAACATTGTACAGAACATAATTATCATTACACTAGTAGCCACCTCATACATAGTTCCCTTGTAGTCCCTAGCTGCTGTCCATTTGCTATACATTGTAACTCGCACCCGTACAGACTAACCTTTATGCCTTATTCATATACTGACTCTTCTCAGGGGTGTCACTAAAGAATTAATGCTCGTTATAAACGATAACTATGTGAGTTTTAATGGACTCTAAAACAGTTTAAATATTTAATAGAGCGGTTGTTTTCCAGGTGTACGTAAACTTTTGCTAATGGAAATTGTTATGGCTTATATTATGTTTAATTATTTATAAGGAGTAGGTATATGAATTGGTTTTATTTTACAATATTTGGGATAATATAATATTCACATTAAAAATAATTCAAACAAGTTACGTAGAATAAAATCAGACATTACTATTATTTCTATATAATGATGCAGTAATATTAGCTAACAAAATTATAAAAAAAATAGTGATTAAGATGCAGTAGATAAACTATTCACCGAGACATTGTTTTAAATGACAAAATAAACGGTTGTTTGAGGTCATACAATTTTAAATGTTCATTCTGAATCACACGTCTGACTCATACAGTCATTTTAATATTAAAATAATATATTTAAAAGAATCTAGATTCTTGTTCATGTCATTATGCTAAGTTAAATTCCATTGATATCCATTTACTGTGAAACGTTTAAATAGTGATCATATACAACCTTAATTTTAATTTGATACAAATCTTTCAGGGGGTGAATGTACTCATGAATATGAACAACTTTTATTAAGGGACATAGTACGAAATGTGAAAAAAAAAACAGCTGATCCATACAATAATGTAGGTACTACATTACGATCAAAATGTATGGATCAGCTGTTTTTTTTTTCACATTTCGTACTATGTCCCTTAATAAAAGTTGTTCATATTCATGAGTACATTCACCCCCTGAAAGATTTGTATCAAATTAAAATTAAGGTTGTATAGATACAAAGTTTGTATTTATGTTTGTATTACAAACTATATTAGTAGGCCAATTTAAAAGACTCAATACCAGAAAGTAATAGACAGATTTTGATTAAGTCTTGTATAAATTACATTAATAACTATGTTCTAAATTAGCCGATCTTGTTTATATAAGAAAAATCTTTAAAAATACTTCTCAATTTGGTTTATTTTTAAACGACTTAAAAAAAGAAGGAAAGAAAAATGATAAATACCGTTATAATTTTTTTTCTTACACCGATTTCTCCGAGATTTTAGGGGCATAATGCATAATTTGTTTTAATGTTTGTTACTGTATTTCTATTTTATATTGCACTTCAAGCATTTCCAATGTCTGACAGCCCTAAGCTAAGCCAAAGCGATGTCCATCATGTGTCTACGTTGATTGTCGAGGAAATTAATCACAACAGTGGAGTAGCAGGGCGCTCTGTGCCTTTGTTTGCTTTTTTATTTCATCTGTTCTTTGAACTTACAATATTCATTGTTTGTACACGATCCTTACAAATTATTCGTTCTGTTATGATAGGTTAGGGATGTGAAAGTACTTGAAAGTAGTTAATTATGTTGATTTTGAATGGAGAACATTTTCGTGACTCTTTGTATTACATCTATGCATAAATAGGAGATATGCGTACGTGTTTACTATTTAATTTATGTTTTGAGTTAATAGATGTTTAAATTGATAACAATACAATATTAATCGCGCCTTAACCACGGGTCATTACGACATCACATCACGAAGATTAATAGTGCAGTATGCAATTTAAAAAAACACAAATATATTCAAATACATTACTGCCTCGTTGGTCTAGTGGTCGCAAAGCGCGACTGCTGAGCATGAGATTTAGGGTTCGATTCCCAGGTCGGGCAAAGTGTTATTGGGTTTTTCTAACATAAATTTCTCAGTAGCAGCCTCGGAGTCTGGATTTGTGCCTGGTTGATGGCAATAGGCTCGCCCCCTAATACATGGGACAAAATGTGGGTGTAGGTTAGTATTACAGGCGTGATGTTAAATGTTACAATTTTATTGCACCTATGCTAGTAACATTTAAATTCAGATAACTAATTTACCAGACCACACACTCTATAATAACCTGACGCCATTAACATTACAAAGTAATATCGTAAAATTAAACATTACCTCGCAATTTCTCTAAACAAATACAGTTAGCATAAAAATAATAATGGCAGAGAGCGATTATTGTTTCAATTGCGTTTGTTTACTTTTTTTGCCAAATTGAAATAAAATGTTTATTTATTTTTTATTGAATAGACATATGGTTTTTCCAAATAAAATTTACTATTCTATCAAAAAATAATTATTGTTAAGTAATTAGAAAAACATTATAAATTACAAATCAAAAACGTAGTGAGTACTTATACTAAGTTTAAATCTCTACCTGAACAGGCCTCCCTTGCTTTGAACTATATCTATCGCTATTCCAGGTACAATACAATAATATTGTACCACATACTTAACCATCGACTAACTGTCCGAAACTTATTCGCAGTATCGAATAAACTTAAGCATTGTTATCTCGAAAACTTTCGTTATTTGTTCTGTTAACGATAATGTTGCGCGATATTAGTTCGTATAAGTAATAATTAATTGCGTTTATATGTTGTTTATCTCTGGTACAAGTTCGATATTATACGCGTCAACGCGTGGTTAGATGGTAAGGTCTTATGCTAGAGGTGTAATAACTAATTAAGTTTCGAAGCAAATTGCAAGATATGATTTTATAGTTAATACGTTATTTTTCGATGGATATTTAGTGTCTTAAACTGCCATTATTATAGGGCTCGAGCGTATTGTCCATGATTATTTGTCTGACCTGGAATCTGAGAACCAGATATAGCATTTAAATGGGTTTGGATGGAGAAGGAATAGGGGACTGTACAGCAATAGGACACGATAAGAACCTTCTTTATTGTAGCCGGTTGTTTATTCATAAGTATCAATTTAGTTTTTTTTTGGGTTCCGTACATTTATTTTTATTTTTCCTGGGAAAATCGTTATGGTTACCCTCCGTCTGGGGACATCGGAGGGTTATGTCGTACTCATACCGACTAAAACCCTACGGTTCCTCCTGCTACCATGAGTCAGAAGCCCCGTATTCGCATGACGCATGATCCGCCCCGACTCCAGTTCCGTACATGAAAGAGTAAAACGGACTTAAAATAATTACTCTTTTTACTCTTTTTTTTGTTAGTACAGTTTTATTCAACGTGAACATCAGTTTATAAATATACCTATTACGTATTCACAAGTGTTGTGATTATAAAACAGAATGCAATGATTTACATAACTGGTACATATGCATCAATCACATTCTTTTCCCTTACAAGGCACACAGTACGGACACAGAATAGTACGGAGGTACTGTCTCGACATGGTTTCCATTTGTAATGTGTATTGACGTACGATGTCTGAGAGGGCGTACCTACATGCAACATATACCATTAATCTATGTATAATTAGATTAATGGTAATGAATAATACAAGGTATATACATCCAGTTGGTTAATTGAAACTACGAGAAACAATAAAAATTGCGAAAAATATAATTATTTAAAACCAAACCAAAAGATCTTAATGAATCATTGACTAAACACTAGAAAAGTACTTGACCTATGAAGTTGAAATCTGGCATTTTATAAGTACGGACACGAACGGATTTTGCATCAGCGCCGATATGAAGGGGTCGTTTGGCAGAAGCCAAATAGGTATCAATATAAATCCGATGGTATTGAATCCTGAAAAACAATCGGTAATACTCTGTTGAATAAAGTCGATAACATGAATAAATATCAAACAGTTTAATAGGTCAAAAAATGTAAAAACAACTTTATGTTTATTTAGCTGGATCGTATAAAACGAATTATTCCGGTCTTACTAAATAAGCCTGCTTCATCTAGAGCAGTGTATCATTAGACAATTCGATTAATCAAGATATCGCTAACAATAATTTAATTTCCTTGTCAGAATCTACAATAAAGTGCCTTATTAACAATTTTCTCTGAACAATGATTTACAAAATTATTTACTCGCTGAAAGCAAATGGGTTGGGGACATGCGATGGCAGAAGAAAGTGCTATAATATATAGAGACATTATTTTGAGTTATAATTTCAGTATTCAGTTATAATTCATATTAGTACCTATTATAAAGCTGAAAAGATTGTTTGTTTTTTGCTTGAACGCTCTAATCTCCAGAACTACTGTTCCGATTTTGAAAATTGTTTCACTAATAGGGAGCTACGTTACCTTTGATGCTATATGTTATACTAGCTTTTACCCGCGACTTCGTCCGCGTAAATGTCGGTTCATCGCGGACTCAAGAAGTAAAAAAAAAAATGAAAAAAAGTCGGTAGGTTCAGTAGTTTAGTCATGAAAGTGTAACAGACAGACAGACAGACAGAGTAACTTTCGCATTTATAATATTAGTACGGAATTAAGGATTTTACCAGCCTTTATGTGCGGCAGCACATAAAGGCTGGTAAAATCTAAAATCTAAATCTAAAAGGCTGGACTTAAATACTGGCCTAAAAGAAGGAACGCTGTATCTTGTCAATACCTTAGTAGGAGAAGGTTCCAAGAAGAAAAGCAAGTCTATACAACCTTAATAGCTCTGCTAGAGGAGTTTTCGATACATTAGTCAACTAATCTACCTGCAAGGAAAAATCATAATTATGTAAACAACAATTCGAACATCGAAACAAAATTTCGCATAATTATTAACAGTAATTTTATTAGTTAGGGCTAAAGAGTTGTCAAGCTCAAGATTATAGTGAAAACTATAATCATTCAACACGTCAATCAATTATTCGTCTCCCCTTTGTTCAATGTAGTGAGTGTTCCATTGTTATTATATTATTCTCATATACCAACAAACATGTAACATCTATTATACATATAATTATGTTTAAGACACATGAGCTTTGAACTTCGGGTATGATGATGGTACGAGTTGATTAATTAAATTTAAAGTTACACAAATCCAAAATTAATGTCAGTGAACTTACACATATTATTATAATTGCTATTTATGTAAGTTTCTGTTTTATTAAAATAGGTTACGTATAATATATGACGAAATAAGCGGAAACAATGGGTTACCGTTTATAAAAAAAAAAACATTCCTAATTGACTATCTACTGTATTATGTATGATGAGTTTTTTCTTGTTTGTTTCAGGTAACAGTCGATAAGGAACGAATTAAGTAGGAAGTGTAGTATTAAGTAGGTTGAAGTATTGTTTTAAGTACCTACAAGACACAATTATAACATCCACCAGGCGGGCAATTCTACTAACTTATAGGAGCGATTATAGCGATGGAATTGGAATTTAAAATGCTCATTTAGTTTGAAGTGATTGAGAATGAGTTCCAGAAAGCCAATCCTACTAATTCAAATTGCTAAAATTTAGTCGCAATCTCATCTCATCTAAGCGACAATTTTTGACAGATTGAGACTATAATTAGATTGCTATAATTAAATATCAGTCATTTTTTTTTAATTTATTACTGTTGTAATTACACGTACTGTACGGCCGTCCGTGTTTAGTTTAGCACCAGGACTGCACCAGTGTTGCAGCAGATAACCGATCTTCTTCTGAAGAAAAAAAAGTGAACGGTATTATTTGTTGGTCTTCTTCACTTGTGCGTTAAAGAACTTTATTAAAACACAAAGAAGTATAACAGTAGCAAACACAATAGGTAACTGTAAAGCTATTCTGTAGAAAATCCCTTGGTGAATGTAGATAACATAAGCTCAATGTGATATCTCAATTCATAGTTGACTCACCTCAACTCAAGCTCATAGTCACACCACCTAAATCACCGAACGAGATTTTTTACAGACTCAACCGGCATCTCATAAAATGCTAATTTGGTGTAAAAAATAAAAAAATATTCGAAATTTAGAACAATGCAGTGATTGTTTATTCACACAATAAATATTGCCAATAGTAGATGTAAATATTTATCGTTTTACTATCGGCGTAACATGTCCACGACCAAATTAGTAATAGAAAATACTATATTCTACAAAACAAGGTCTTCGTTTACGTATTTAGTCACAGTGTGGGTGTTTGTTTTAATAAAATACTCATCATGAGACACTTTTATATTCATGTTATAGATATCTGATTTTATTTCCATGCTCTCCACGTGTTTAAGGTATTGTGCACTTTCCGGGTGGTAATCTAAGAAATATTTTGCTTTGAAAGGCACCACTTTGCCGAATATCTAGCAGAATAATAAAAGAATTGACGGACGTTACTTCGTACTAGGATGTTTTGTATTGTGGATGTGTTTATAAACATATTTTAAACTTACAAAACAACAGCAACCCGGTAGTAATCTTACTAATAATATTATTATGTATTATCTATCTTTATCTTTT
Source organism: Hoplodrina blanda (assembly GCA_949316365.1). Taxonomy (NCBI): domain Eukaryota; kingdom Metazoa; phylum Arthropoda; class Insecta; order Lepidoptera; family Noctuidae; genus Hoplodrina; species Hoplodrina blanda. The sequence continues at coordinate 10,401,261 of OX438589.1, forward strand.
TAATAATACTTTGCCTTCGTACTAGGAACTTCTCGTATATAGTGGGTGCGTTTACAAACATATATACTAACATACACAAACAGTCAGACTCTGAACTATTTGAAGGCCATAAAAATATTCGTTTCTTGCAGGAATCGAATTCGTGACAGCCAATTGCTTTAAGAGTTAAGTCTACTAGTCTATCGAAAGTTTGTTGATTTGTGTTTCTTTTACGCTAAAAACTTCTTTTATTTTTCTGCATAGAGATAGTTTCTGACACCCGGCGTGGCATAAGCTCATTTCGGAAAAATCTTTTACACGGAGAGAAGCCACGGGCAAAAACTAGTTGCTTATATTAATACAGAGGGATTTTATTTAATTCAAGCGGGAACCATGACCGATAAGGTTTCCTCCCGGTAGGGAACGTGCTAAGGGCGTGAGACTAGCAGATCAGGCAGGTGCTCTATTGTGTGGTGCGCGTTCTACCGAAGATCCCGGATCTCGCCCTACATAATTATAAGTTGAGGACAGATTACGTATGGGTTTAGTCGTTCTGTCTTCACCTTACCGTGACGAAGAGTAATTCGTTTATGCGTAGGTTTCAAACTCGTGGTTAATTGGGTGTAGTTTTGTCAAAGCGAAATAGCCTTGTCAAAATGACGCACATTTCTTTCAGTAATTTTGGATATTAAACGCTATTTTTTTTTAAATCTATTCTAAGATGTAGGTACAGTAGCGGTCAGGTCGTGGAGTAGCAATCTCACAGGGCAATAGATTGTCATTTTTTTAACTTACGACCTTTCGACGCTGTCTGCGAATTCTGAGGTGTTCGTAGGTACTCTGTTATTAATCACTCAATGGACACACAGACGTAGGTACCGCCTGTACTGCGTGGTCACAGCAATTCAAACCTTGGCATGCTACTGCACTTATGACTGCTTACTGTTCATTTTATTGTTATTGCTGTATAGTAATGGAACTAATTAGTTAAACGTTATTTATTTACTGTTGAGATGTTGTGAGTTGGTTTGTTTTGATTGAACTAAGCTCAATTGACAGAAAAAGATATCCTATATCATGCGTAATTGATAAAAAATATCTAAACACAACTTATTTCTAGCAAGAAATCAAAAAACAGGTAAAGCACTCCGTCCATAAAAAATACCATGACAAAAATGACAAGGATTATTTTTTTATAACACCAAATAGTTCTTAGTTACAACAACACCTACATATTTTGAATGATACTATTGTGATTAATAAGAACTCGGCAGAGCCCGTGCCCATACAAGTGCTGAAAATACGTTGGGTTGAATCATCACATTTTTGTGAAGGCCATTTGTTTTTATAGGTGTTTATTCTCGGACTATAATAATATTTATGGTTACTGGGGTCATAGTGAATCGGAATAATAATTCTGTTCTATTTTTAAATATTTTTATGCAGAAAAGTACAATATCAGTTTTATATATATGATATACTAGCTTTTGCCCGCGACTTCGTCCGCGTAAAAGTCGGTTATCGCGGACGCAGATGAAGTCGCGGAATAAATAGTAGCCTACGTCCTTTCTTAGGGATCACACAGTACAGTGGATTAGTCGTGAAAGCGTAACAGATATGAAAGATACTTCAGCATTTATAATAATATTAGTATCGATTGCCATCACCACTGTTGATCAGTAAATTGACGATAGTGTTTTGTATTTTTTTAATTACTCTGTCAGTTAACTGCTGCTGCCTCCTATGGTAACGCGTATGACGTTACGTTATACTTGTACAAGTTTAGACTTGCACAAGTCAGCATGACAAATAGCGGAGATACTTGCGCGGATTCGTCCCACACACGTTAATATATGTACATACTTGTGGAATTGACTATTACTTGTCTATTTTGCACTAAGTATGATGGTTAAACATTTTGTTCAACATATCAGCGACACAAGATGAAATAATCTCCAGTTAATCTTTATAACGGAGTAGTCTTCTAAGACCTCCCATGTAGCAGATTAAATGCGCCGGTAACTGTGATAGTGAAAAGTTTACTACGTCCTTATTTATAGCATTCGTATGTGTATGCGCACATGAATCAAAGCTTAATAAGCTCTTTATGGACTTTATTCATTTATTCCATAGATATAGTTCCTCTTGTGATTAATGAATAGGATATTTAAGGTTAAATTATCTGGTAGAATTTAAGGTTATTTAAAGTTTTGTTTTTGTACTGCAAAAATATTTAATGTTGTGTTGGCTTTACGGTTAACGCGAACGCCACTGCCGCATACCAATGTTACTAATATAAGTCTGAAATCAACAATCCGCCCTGAGCAAGCGTGGTGATCAATGCTTGTGCCTTCTCTGTATGAGAAGAGGCATTTGCTCTATAGTTTTATTTTTTATTTTTATGTCAAAAAAGAATACAGAACTTCGGACTACATATGAAAAACGGTAAAAACAAAGTTCCAATTAAACATCCTAAAAATCAGAACATCGTCGGTAAAAAATCTGTGCATTGATTTCATCTGGGCGTTGCTCTACAAACAATTCAGTATAATTATATGTATAAACATGTAGGCATATGCCAAAACATCCGTGAACATTCATACTTAATAGTGTCAATACAGTCGCACGCGATGACCGCGTCTGACTCATGCGCATCCTTGAGATACCTCACCGGTCAATTTCTCAACGATTAACGTATAAGCTAATGAAATGCGTCCATCATGTGCTCAAACATTTATTATTATGCTTGTAAGCATTCTTGATCATTTAGGTAAAGCCCCCATTTTGCTTTTGTCAGTTGTTGTGACTGTTAAGAGCATTCTATAAAAATGATTTAGGAATATGCCCTGGACGAAGTCCCACCAGTCCGGAAGTCATTACATCTTTCTTTCTAAGAGTTTTTTGAAGCCAATGTCTAACGGTAGCCCTATTAAAAATTATGGGTCGAGAGCACGTTGGTCCTATGAAATCTTCAAGTTCGTGGACTAAGAACGCCTACTTAGTCAGAATGATTGGCAGAAATAAAAGGAGGCCTATGTGTATAACTACATATAATCTACCTCTGTGCCAGACATCCAGATCCTTTCAGCCGTTCTGGCAAGATTAAGTAACAAACATCCATCCAGCCATCCAAACTTTAGTATTTATCAGTAGTCAGATTGTACCCGTTTTTCAACTTGGAAAGCACATGTCTACTATTATTATACGAGTAGTCTAGCTAGATAGTCCAGTAGCATCCCAGCAGCATTATAAAAGCTGAAATCATTTTATTGTATTTTTTATTCTTTCATTGTTCTCTACGCCTCACAAGCAATGTGAATATTTAGCGTCGTGAAGTTTTGTTTAATTCTACCTTTGTGCTTTTGAAGGACTTAAGCAGATGTTTTATCAGATTACAAACGAATTTTATCTCTTAAAGATGCTCCAGACTTTATAAGCTTCTTATCATTTCTTTATGAATAAAGAACCTTTTCTTTTAAGTGCTTTTTTTTCGAGATTTACAATGGAATATTAGATATTATATTTTTGACTGTAATATTATTTAGAAAAATAAAAACGTTGCCCCACACTACGAATTTCTCCTGCATCATGGGTGCGTTTAAAAAACATAAACTCACATACATAAACAGCCAGACCCGGAACAATTATTATCTGTAGGTCATACAAATATTTATTCCGTGCGGGAATTGAACCTGCGAGACACAGTGTAGCAGCCAATCGCTTAGCCACTGCGCCAACTGAGCCGTCTCAAACGCAATTTCGTACTATGAAGATTCTCTATTAAATAAAAATTAAAAAAATAAAAATAAAATATATTTATTGTCAATTTACACAAACACAGGTTATTTGAAATCCCTGACCCCTGAGCTAGTATTAAACTGTATTACAGAGGTCAGTGCATTCCCTTATGTATTAGGCGTATTTACAATAAATTGCACAAGAACTTAAAACGAAAGAAAAAGATAATAGAATAAATAAATAAAAATTAAATAACTAGAGGCTAATAACTAATCTATGTTACTCGATAAACGCTATCTTATCAAGCGTCTCACGTAGTTTTAAAGGAACTATATAATATTGGGCACTACATCTATGGCGTGGTCCAGCTTTATATATCCAATGTTTATTTATACAGCATCAATTGCACCAGTTCTGCTTACCTTCCCACGTGTTGATGTCATATCGTTGGAGCTTCTTAGTAATCTATGCCGATACATTCAGTCAGCACTATGTATTTATGTTTAGACTAGCTGTAACGCATCGTTGTTTTAGTATGAACCTCCTTGACCTGTGTTGTTTGAAGGAGTAATACGGGAAGGGACCAGTCCGCCGCACTATGCCCAAATCACTGCAACTTTTGAAAGCCAGAATTAACAGTGGCGACAACCCGAAAAGCGTCGAGGCAATGATGAAGCTCTACGACTTCTGGAGAAACAATTCAATTTTATTTAATCCGCCACGTAATTTATCAGAAAAGAACAGGGGAGTAAGAAAAAACATAATTTTCTTCCTCATACAAAACTACCTTTTGGAAGAGCCAAAAAGATTTTTTTTAATGACATTCAAAAGCGTTCAAAAGTGTTAATGGCCTAATTGAAATAAGTGATTTGACTTTGACTTTAACTTTGATTGCAAAACGCCACGGAATGCCAAGACCCCCTCTTCAGTGTTAACATTTTTCGTCGGTTATTAAAAAACATCTAAAATCATGTACTGCATGTCCACCCGTTATAGTTTCACTAAAGTTCTCTCTGGTTTTTAGTGCATCTTAATATCTGAAAGCTGCACAGTACATGATTCCATGATTCTTGTGTCTGGTCAGTCACGGAATTTTTTGTTATGTAATAAGTAGGTAGGTATAGGTTAATACATATTTGCTTATTTTTTTGTATGTAATGTATAAATTATATCAACGTTTATTTTGTTAGCTGCCTGTTTGCGTTTATATAAAAGGTGTTAGTAGTACATGCGTTTGTTAGAATTATATTGCCAGTTGAATACATATTATTTCGTCATAGTAAATGAGGTAGTGTTATTGAACCTTTAAAATTAGGTTTCTGGTGATTCTATGGATTAACAAATTTAAACACTCAAAGATATTTCCTTTGCCTTTGATTAGTTAGAATGTTGATTAGGTTCAAGCTAATCAGCTAGTAGCTGTAATTTAACGATCAAATAGTAGGTCTTCATTAAAAGTCCAGTGTACTGAACATCTACATACTACATGTACTAGGTATATGACGCCTAAATTATGAATCCAATAATCCTTCATATTTATATTCATTTTGTTTGTTAACATGGGTACATACTTACCGATCATAAATGTTAGCTGATGTGACTATACAAATATTTATAATTAAGTAAGAATTTAATTAATATTATGACCAAAATGTCCTTTAACCCTAAAAAGACGGTTTACGGTCCTAAAAATCTTTATAAAGCCGGTAATACACGAGTAGCGTTGAACGCCCCTTTAAAATCGTTTCGCGCCATCACAGCCAATTACGTGTCTCTAGCAATTTCACGGCTAAATTAATTAAGAACGATGTAAAATTGAGGATTTTATAAGGTCATAAAATGGCGTTTTTGAATAATAGCATTTTGCAACTGAATTAAGCTTTTTTGGAAACAATGAATTTAAGAGGCATGGATTATTTTTAGGTGAAGTTGTTCATGAATTATTAATGCCTACCTAAAAATTAGAAATGATCAGGAAGCATAAAAAATAAATACGAAATATACCAGAATTTAATTATTATATAAAAGATACAACTACACAAAAAAGTTAGAGTATAATTTACAAACATCAGTGTTCGCTTCTTCTCGTTCCGGTCTTGGCTAACACACTGTCGTGTGTCTAGACACACGACAGTGTGTTAGTTGTAAGGAGTCTGTTAGATACAGGTATCTATATCTAGATATAGATACCTGTATCTAACAGACTCCTTACAACTATTATAGAACCTCACATCCATCACGTTCCAAGATCTTAATAATTTGCCTCAATGCGCATCTTAAGAGGCAGTGTCGTAATTAATTATGCACCGTGTACCATTCGCACTGTTTTAATGCACCAATATGTATTCATAGCCCGGCTTCATTAGCTTGTGCGTCTCAAAGGCACGCTTTTAAACGCACAACCGATATAAATTTCATAAAATCGCCGTCCAGAGATATGGATGAAACAAATTGTTTTTTCCTTTTAATTTTTCGCTACTCTTTTTATAGCCATCGTTTTACTGGAAAACTACTTTAACGTTTTGTGAGCACAATTTTGTTTCGACATAGTTGACAATTTTCGAAAGTAATTTTAAGGAAAATGTTATCTATAGATTTAAAGTTTTTATGACTGCCAGTGCCAATACTTTGGTATAATTTGAGCATCCCATTTGGCTTTATTCCACAAACGTAAAATAAACAATCCTTTTATTAAATAAAATTTTGTTACAGCGATATTTTCCTATATAAAAAGTTGAACACACATACATACATAAACTCACGCCTTTTTCCCATGGGGGTAGGCAGAAACCACAGAACGCCACAAGCTACGATTGAAAGAAAGAAGAACCTACCTACTAATACCAGCCTATTTTTGTCCCACTGTAGGACAAAGGCCTCTTCTCATACAGGCTGTCTTCGAAAGTCACGCTAAATGTAATGGCCAGATTTGGAATAGATATAAACATTGTGTCTGGTCGTAAATAAATTTTACTTTCATACGGACGTTAGCGAGCCATTCTATGTAATGACCAACTCGTTTCAACTGACCTTTTTTGCTATACGACTCACGATTGCGTCCCATAAAAGGCTATGTCCAGATAACTTTATTCCACATAATGCGTCCCCATCCCTTTGAAAAGGAAAGTTGTATAACATTTTTTTGAGATCGCTCCCTTTTAAGGCTATGGCAGTACTTTTTATTGCAGAAATGGATGCGAAAAGGAATGTTCTTCGACAATATCAAAGGGTTTGCCGACTTTGTGGTGGCATATTTTTATTTAAAACTCGAGAGACGATCCAATAAAAATTGTTTAAATGTCTTCTACTTAATAGAATGAAATATGTTCGGTAAATTGAATGGGTATTCAAGGTAGGAGGAAAATCGATTAATATATAATTGGAAGAGTAAAACGGTAGCTAAACAGTGGCTGTTTTGGTAAAAGGCCATGCACCTTTCGTGTGGTATTCCAAGTAATTAACGGCCGTCGCCTCGGTGACCGAAGCCCAATAAAAACACGTCCAAAATTGCATCCCGCATGTAGAGTTCCAAGTTCAAATTAAACCCGTCGGCCGGTCGGTAGTCCTGCAAGGCGTGCGCGCTCGCCGTTCCTCGAGGCAGGCAGTGCGCCGGCGCCGATGTTTCCGATCGGACGATTGGATAGCGACGCAGACGCGTGCGCACTGCGAAAATACCGCAAATATATTACCGTCGCGATTGTGAAAAGTGCTCACCCATCTCTTTGCACAGTGTCCTTTTAACCGAATAAAAACTCCGAGTGTTTTCAATTTAGAGTGCGTTTGGTGTCAACTGTGCATATTTCGTGATTTTGTGCTATTACTGTGACCAGTTTAGAACTCAATTGCTTTATGTGTCTAGGTATACAGGCGCTATCTTGCTTAATTAAAGTTCGCTGACCTTTTGAAAACAAGTAACAACTGTGCCACCATCATATTTCGTCACACCAACTGCTACAGTAATATCATCATAGGTACAATGCTGAATCACAATAGTGGAAACATGTTTCGAATTGAACTAAGCGATGTTAATAAATCGAATGACCTAATCGACACCTACTGACTGATTATACGAGTCCTAATAATTTGTCTGGGAGGCATAAATTCGTTGTTGAATTAATGCCTCCTACCATTCTGCTAAGTAGGTATAAAAGCTTCAAATGTCTGCCTGCAGTCGTATCTCCAAGAATTACGAGATGCAACGGACGTATGTTTCCAGGAAGTTATTACCTTCTTGTGACAATGACTTCATTTCATCAGACAGTTCTTGTGCTGGTTGGAACTGACCCTCATAATAAACTATAACTGTTTCTTTATTGGCTGTCCCAGTTTGCCCTTCGACTTTAATGTCGAACATTTTATTTATCTGGTATGATTATTTGTTGCTATTTTGTAGTCATTGTTTAGTTCTCAGTAGTGATATTGTTTAGACTTGCATACCTACGAGGAACTTGATTACAGTCACTGTCGTCAGCATTGTATCGCATTGCGATAGTCAACGTTTTTGTATAAGCCTACTAGTAGGTATCCTCTTCCTTTTAAATCGCTGATGCCAACGCTTAACAACTGAAGAACAGCCTACGCATTCAATTAGGTTTTAAATAGTTTCAGACAATGTTCTCCCAATCCATTCCTGTTAAATATAAATGCAATATTGATAAGCTCTATCTTGTTATGTGCTATAACAAAACGTTAGTCGTCAGCTTTCAAAGAAACCCTACACTTTCTTTTATGTTTAAACAAAATGTATGCTTTCTACAGCGTTAAAACAAAGCCTATGCTTTCTTTGAAAATGGCTGTTAAGCTTTTTGGGATTTAAAAATAGTAAAAATATAATTTCTTTAAATTTTATTATACTCTTTCTTTACACATCCATATATGGAAACAATTTCATTACTTCAATTACCAGTTAATTGCTTCCATAAACATTATAATCAATAAAGCTAAATTTCCAATTAAATTGATATTAGGATTTGTTACAATTCGTTTTTACTCTCATATCTTGATTAAATGTGTCACAATCGTAAACTTTGAACATAATTATTATGAGAAATGATTTAATTGCTATTGCTGCTGACACACATTACACTATAATTACTAGACATGTAATTAAAGATGATTGCAGTAACTATTGCTCTGATCCAAATGATGGAATCAACGTCTTGATTGACATTCAAAATGATAGAACAATAGTTTCTGTAATGTATCGTAACGAAGATCTGGCACAAAGGCGGACATTCTTTTATGATTCTCGTGAAGTTGAAATCGGTTCGGAAGAAGTCAAAAATACAAAGGTTTATTACAGTTAACTTGCATAACAATAAGCTTCGGACAATTTCAACGAATACTATAGCTTTTGAACCGCGAGTTCAGTCGTGTGGAAGTCAAAGAACCTTTTAATTCGCTCCTGTTACAAAATCCTGTCAAATTCAGCTTCATAGGACAACCTGTTTAACAGATTTCGTATTTAGTCTGAGCGAGCTTTCGCTTTTATTAGGGATGTGAATGCAATACATCAAAATAGATTGCAACTACCATGGAATTCCTTTGACTCTGCAAACATGAATGTCAACATCAAAAGTGATACACTCGACAAATACGTAGTTCTTGCTATCCAGTTACTAAAGCCATATATGGTCTATCTGGCATTCAGTAGTATCCTCGAACTTGTAGCCTAGCCAATTACAGTAGAGAATTCGATAATTACGGAATTTCAACTGGCAGTGGAACCAAAACTGTTTCAGTATCTGTAAGTATTTCAATTTGAGCGTGGGCGGCGAAGTATGTGAAGCGATATTATTGCAAGTGAATTTATCGTTTTTCATATTGAATACTTAACCTGAATATTGAATGAACGCATGCCTTTATTGTTTTCAATAAAGTGTGTTTATTTTGGAATTTTGATATAATTATTTTTGTAAAACTAAGATTATTCTTACTATACTGACAGATTCAGATATTATTGTATCGGTATTTTTCCCAAAAATATCGTTAAATCATAAAATTCTTGACCCGACTAACAATAAGACTCGATACTTTAACCGTATTCATCCCTTTATTGACCTCTAAACGTCCTTTAACGACGAAAGTATCAAACGTCAACAGAAAAGGTCCCTACAGATAAGCACTCTGATCCCTGATAAGTTTCTTTATAAGCAGTAATACGACCGAGTAGACGATTGCAATTATCTTCAGCTGATCTTGGAGACATGTCGGTACCAACAACGATCCCGTCGGTAAGGCTAACGCACCATGAAAGATATTTATGGCAGTCATTACCTTTGTGAAATGCAGTTTCTAAGATAGAAGTTGGACGTATAATTAGCTTATATCTCTCGGAGGTCATACTCAAGCGGTGCAATGATAATGAAGTTAAGTAATGTTATCGCTATTTTATTATAATGGCTGGACTATTCGCACGGAATCACTGCTATAAAGTTTATGTTCGAGCTGAGAATCCGGAGGAAGAGATCGATAATTTTCTATAAAAATCTCAGTTTAAAAGCGCATAACTGGACAGGATGACCAACTGATCATATAGTTTTAAGAGCACCAAGAACAACATTCGGCGTAAAGATTGTTGTATGTGAGGGACTACAGCTTTATACTCAATTAACTTCTGCCTGCGACTTCTTCCGCGTCAAAGTATTACCCCATGGGAATCGTACATTTTATGAGCTATTCGAGGCTATATTCTATCTCATTGCCTTTCATCCAGACCCGTTCAGCCGTACTGGTGTGATTGAGTAATAAACATTAATCCATACTTTTGCATTTGTAAAGTAGTAAGATTACCAAATGTAATTAAGAGATCAAAATCTCTAATTTTCTTTTGAAAGGCTATTAAAACATCATATCTTTTTGTAACTTCTATTTACTTACATTTTCCTTCCAAGAAACCGTCTCTAAACTTTATATTTTTTATGTTTTTTACCTCATAGAAGTGAAAAATATATTATTTTTGTGTAAAATAAACGGATAATGGCAAAAATAAGACTGTTTACAAACAAAATGGATTGGTTTATTTGTCTTATCACGAATCTAACGTTCGGATGTAAAACAGTTCGTTTCATCTCAAGCGTACCTAATATTTCCATCGGCAATCTGTGTTCCAATCAACTGAATAAATGTTTTGGATAAACACATCCGTTGATAACTAATCCTTGAGCCAAATACGTTCTAACTAACATAGTAAACACTATGTCTATATCTTTCTATACAAAGTTTATTTGTGGAGTTTCATCGAATACTGGTTCAATGACACCGTCGGTTTTGTCTTCAGTAATTGCCGCATCCCTTTCAACAATTGGCGGTAGTCTTAGTACTACGTCGTTTGTTGCTCTTGCGTTTATTTTGCTTCCTGCTGTAGACATAATGAGCAATAATTTAATGTTAATATTACTTCGTTGTTGTTTAAGCATGTGTGTCTGTTGCTTAGATTTTGTAATTACAATTTCAAAAAAGCTAGATATAGGCTAGAATTAAAATAAATGTTAATGGTAAAGAACTTTAGTAAAAGTGTGGAAGGCGATACGAGTAACACAGTGAATAAATAAATTGAGCGATACCTTTTTTTACTCTAGCTGATAGAGTCAACTCACAAATGGCTATGAATATTCATTTACTTTTATGGCTTCCTCATTTGCCCAATTATCAGTCGTGTTGAGTACTCATTTCAATGTATATTTATGCAAAATGAACTCGTTTAATTTTGCAGATACTGATCATGCGTAGGCTTGAGTAAACAATTAAGGTACCTTCGTCAAGCTTAGTTGAATATACATATAAGTACATCTATGACAGTGACAGGCGACAGTTTTTCTTTAAATTCTTCTTCTTTATCGTGTGGGCAGTAAGGTCTTATGACCCCACACACCTTAGTGTTAGAGTTTCTAAACCGCCTCAAGTGCCTTTGATATGGTTTGAGTGGGACACTAATAGGCTGGTATAAGTCCAGGTTTCCTCACAATGTTTTTCTTCACCGATGTTCAATTCTTCCAATTGTTCTTCAAATTGATCGAGCATTACATTTCTATAATTAGCTTTAGCCATTTCTAGAAAGTGTTGCACAATATTGTTTATAAATGTTAACCACCTTTGTCTTGCGTATTTCTGTTCCGACATCCGTCTAGCCTTATAGCGTCTGCAATATAATTGTGGAATGCTAGTGTTTATAATAATTACATGTCTAATTATTAGGCAACTACTTCAATACTTTTGCACTATATTGTTTATTGGTTAACCACCTTTGCCTTGCGTGGTTCTGTTCCTACAGCCGTCTAGTCTTACAGCGTCAGCAATAAATGGAATGCTAGTGTTTATAATAATTACAAGTGTAATTATTAGAAAATGACTCCAATACTCCCAGCTGTTCCAGGTTATAGCGGACGTATAAAGTGAGGTAATTCTACTGCAGGTAGAGATGACTAATGCCAAATAATTACTGTGCGAAGTTTTAATAGGTTCGTATGTCTTAAAATTCTTAAGTTTCAATATAGGTAAAATTATTGGATTTAAAAATGACATTATCGAGAAAAAAATGCTCACCAACTTCAGGTTTTGTAAAAGATAAAATCTCGATGTGAAATATAGTGTCCTTAAGTTTGTCGATTCATTGCAATTCCACGGCGTCATAATGGATAATTCTGTTTCCTTTGAAACTCGTTCTTATTACCGACTTTTACGCGTGGGTGTCACGCATAATTCACAATATCCCGTTGTTTAGTCGGAGGGATAATAACGTGTGATGGTTGGTGGTCACTTCACCGTGACGGTGCGGATGTCGGCACAGTCAGTTCACTTGTTGCTTTCCGATGTTACACAAATTATAGAGAAAATTGAAATTGCGGGCTTTAAAATTAAAATACACGCGTTCAATAAATAACCAAGTGACATATAGCCTGTAGACATAATATTCTTGCAATTCCCTAGCATCCTTGCATCAAAATCACAGTTAACCAGAAAGTGTTGAATCAAATGAACACAGTGTCTCAGTGACAAGTGAATATCAAGCAACAGTGGCACACGATGTTGATAACAAAGTACACGGCGGTCCTGCTGGAAAGCGCAAGAAGCACGGAGGCAAGGAATACGGCGCAGCTGTCGCGGTCTGATGCCTGGTCCTCTTCACTTGGGAACTCTCCTAGTGGACGCAGGCCCGTTCGGCGACGACATTTTGTATACAGGTTTGTAGCTAGGCTGTTCATACTCTGTAATGTTTGACTGTAATTATTACACTAAATATTTATAACTTTATTGAGAAAGTGCTTAACCTGATTCATAGGCTTAATTAGTAAAATCAGGTACCTACTTGCTTTGCTCGAGTATGACGTGTTCCTGTGAATGCATTTTCTAGCAAAATAAGTTTTGCTTCTATGGTCCAGTATTAGTACACATAATAAAATTGCTCATGCAACATGCATGACGGAACTCCAAAAAAATAAATGACAAAGGTCAAGGTCGTACAACAATAACACCTTTGTTTTACCAAGTACACTTTTATTGTACCTACGCAGCGCAAGCCAGACAAAATCAAGTTTGCACAAAACGACGACCAATCACAAAGGGAATTAGGTATTCATCGTATGCATCGGTGCAACGGCATTAAAGGTAGTAAATAGAGACAGGACGTATTACGAGAATTGAATTTTTATTAGGCTCAATTGCATTTGGTTGTTGCCGGCCAGACGATGCGACGCTTACCTACTATAAACTTTTAATGCTTAATATGCTGTTGGATGGCTGGTAAGTGGAAGGAAGCCTTAAATGATACTCATTCAAAACAATTGCCACAACGTTTCGGGACGTCTGTTGCACAAATGCAAGTCACGTGTGTTTTTCTAATCTACGCTAATAGCAACTGAGAACTTTTATTTATGATACGTAGGAAGATCTTTTTATTTACGGTCTACTCGTATACTTTTACTTAATACTTAGTAATCTTTCATTATTAACTTGTAAATACTCGTTTTACAAATAAAATATATTATAGTTTTTAGCTTATATCTTTTCACTGAATTACAATTAGAACATAGTTTTTGCAGTTCACAATTTCATATGCACTCCGTTTGATTCATCACGTTTTAAATAAAGTAAGTAATTATAAAAAAAGCACGTTTTTAATTTCAATATTTCACTTTATTTCTTCTCTATCTACAAATAAGTTACATGAATGTCAAATAAAACCCTGTTTAATTAAGTCGTTGCAATTATTTTCTGCATCTACCAACTTGTTTAAAAGTCGACAGTTTATTCCAGACGAGTTTTCTTCAAGGAGCACGTTTTTTGTCTGCGGTTTTTTAATGTTTTGTGTTCTGACTTCGTTAAACCAATAAGAAGTTAGGGTCCGTACGTTTCTTTTTAAAAATAGCGTTAAATGGAAACTGTAGTAAAACAGATTTTTTTTTCTGTCTAAAGAATCCTGTGAATAACGCAGTTTTACTGTTTGTATACCATTATTGTGTAATTGTTGGTTCCAAATGCAATACCTAAAGATTGCGCAAAGGGCAATAATACCTTTTTTTTTAAAAGAAAGAAAAAAATGAAAAGAATAATCTTACCTAATAAAAAACAAATCTTCAAATATTCATTCAACTTTTACAAAAAAATACCTAAGTCAGAATAAAACTTTGCAAATATCTAAGAGCTTTTCAGATTGATTATTATGTCGCTCATCGCTTACTCTTCGGTAAAATCAACAGCTTATTTATAAGAACTTACAGTAGTTCTGTAATTTATACTTCTTAGTAGAGAGTAAAGAAAAGAATAAAGGGCTCGCCACGTCCTATAAACGATAAATTGGTAACATCCGTGATCGTTCACTATTGTCCATTAGTTTAAATCTACTTCGGCGTCATTGACAGCTTGTGTTATTGGCAATTATTTCTAACCTATAACTGCCTATCAACCATCTCGTAGAATGTATAAGGGTTATATTTATTTAAGGAACACAAAACAAAATACAGAAATAGCATAGGTAACACAGAGTACCTATTAAAGTTCAGGTCAAGACTGTAAATATGAAATGTTAACTGGTCCTAAATATACACAGCATAACTATTATAAAAAAAGTAAACAAGACAAAGAAAAATCAATGATACGAAATAATTTATGTGTGTACTCATCTTAAGTAAACGAAACATACATAATTGCGGAACAGTTTTTTAAAGTATTACATTTTATCATGATTATAACTTTATTATATTTTATAATTTTAACATAATTTGCCTAACTCTATTTTTGGATTTAAGCAAACCACTTTCAAATTATCCAATTCTTTACCATTTTGTGACAGAGGCTCGTCATAAAGGCTACACACTAAACACTGGATTATAGTAAGATAATATTGTTAATATGTGTATGTTTTTTTCCCTCTCTTTATGCTATAGAGTACTATGACTATTATAACATGGCCGTTCTCCTCTAGTTTCTAAATCTTTGGCCGTAGTATGTACATTACACTACGTGACTTTACTTGCATCAAGATTGACCTTAATAAGACTATTGACGCAGCGATTGGAGTGCCAGTCTATTGGGCAAAACATCGACATGATAAAAAGATTGGAAATATCTTCAGCATACATTCGATTCAATACGTATTAGACGTATTATTCAATGTTTCTAAACGAGTATCGTGATTGCATGATTGATTCGTATCTCTCTTTACGCTTGGTTGGTTGTGTATGTTTTTATAACGTTTTAATAATTGAGAGTTAATACATATGTCTTTCATACGATGTATCTTGAGTTATGTAGTGCATAACTGCATAAGTTATGGGGATCCGGTTGCCTGTCTAGAATGTATTTAAATGCATTTTAACATAAAATCATTTCCAAGCAACCTTACGGTTTGTGTAATAGAAGTAATACTTTAGGAAAATAGTTTAATAACGTAATCGGTAATTTCCTTTTAAATATATAAAAGAGCGGTTTAGCAAAATCCTGCAGAATGTTTTAATGAAATTATTTCTGTTATAGTATTACTTATTCCTACTCTGCTCGAAGGCTTTGCGTTCAATAACAAACGCTTTATACCTACGCTATCATTTATATTGTCTTATAGTTTCAGATTAATGTAATAACAATAATGTCAGAGAGCTTGCATTGACATTGTCTATAAGAGAAACCACAGTAAAATCATATATCAATACACAGTGTGGATATAATATACCATTACACGATTTCCAGATAAATTATATTAACAATCACCCTTCAAATTTTGCAAAAAATCAACACACACTTGTAACAAAAACGTCCATAATAATCGCCAAGAATATTCTGAAAGCAAAAAAGTTAATAACGAAGTATAAATTACGTTCCACGGATCGAGTAGCAAGTCCTGCAATTAAAGGATGCAACATATAATGAAAGGGGGACGCTCTATTATTTACTGGGCTGCAATCACGACACTCCTTGCGAAGTAACGAGAGCCGTACTTAACATGAATAATGTACTGGGCTTTGAAAATAAAGTACATGTTGTAGTTTTTGCAGCGAATACTGAGAACGTAGACTTGGCAGCAGTTATTTATAGAACACATGCACTTGATATGGATGTAGGACTAGTTAAAGGGAAAGGAGGTGTCATGGCAATTAACGCCAGTAACATGCATCTTTTTTATTTTCTATAAAATTTTTCGTAAAGTGAACTTTGAAGCAAAACGTCTTAAAGGATTGCTTTTAGGATATATCTTAACATGTCTACTTATAATTTATGAAGACCTTTTCCAGAAACGAATTAATTCATGTGGTGTTAATTATGACACCGAAAATTATTGTTTGAATTTAGTCTGGGGCGGTATAGAATATCACACTAAGGATCTATCGGGGAGTGTTACTAATGCTAATATCAAAAGTATGAATATAAACTGGGACGGGTAGGAAGGATTTTTCGATGGGTTGGTTTGTTTCTTATTTGGAATTTTAAACGTCAATCCTTCTACGAAAAGCTAACCGCAATATTTTAGAGGGCGGAGATATAATTTCGTCGCTTAATTATATGTATAATATTATAATATACCGGTCTCTAATGAATAATCGTTATAAATTCATTGAACTTGCACATTTATGAATTATACTTCAAGGAAACATTGTTTCATAATCTTATCCTGAATCACGAAGCGCACTATAAAGATAAGGCCATAAGATAATGCATCGAACAATGCACTCTGTTGCATAATGCGGTACGCCCACATTTGGCAAATTGCTTGAATATTTTCTTTTGTAAGGAATTTCTTGAAGCCGTGCAGCTACCGTATTGTGCGAGGTCAGTGAACTTTAAGAGCCAATTAGTATGAGCTTGGAATGTTATGATGTGAGACTGAAGCAATTGAGAAATATGTTTTTTAGTTCTTTTTGTTTTCATTCCTACAGGTGATGAATTCGTATTATAGATTATTTCGACATGACCCATATGTGTGTCATTGTTCATTTAGTGATGTTTAGGTAAAAGCTCAGTTTACTTGGAATCTCATAGTTAGTAAACTCATGCGCATTATCGTGTGCTTCTGAATCATATTTAATTCTAGTTATGAATTTTACTGATAATAACATTACAATGTCATAAAATGATTCATAGCGTCAATTACAATTGTGTTTAGTATTTAGTTAACTGTATCTTGTGCAATTCCTTCTCGACTCTCTTATTGGTTTAAATCGATAATCATATTTTTTTTAACAACCTTCGTCTGCGTAGACTTCTTAACTAAGCAAAAGTCTTAAATTATCCAATGGGAACACAAACACATTTAAAAAATATCCTATGTGATCTATCCTATCTGCTAAATCAATACCTATCTATAATTATGACTATGTGCCAAAGCAGCAAACTCCGTAAACCGTCTTTACGTGAAAGAATATCAAACATCCATCCATTCATGTATCTATCCTCAATAACTTTCGGTTTCTTTTTTTAAAAAGTTGGGTTTGCTCTTGTTTTTAGTCTAGGCCAGAGGTGAGAGAGACAAAGTCTACGCTGGCGTGAGCTTGCCCAGAATATAAGCATTTATTATAGTAGTAGGATAGAATATTACTTTTACCAGCAGAATAGTTCATGACAACAACCCTAAGTTAATCAGCTATTATGGCTAGCACAACCAAGTGAGTAGCCCTACACACCGATTACGATACTGCAATACGATAAGTTACTAATAAACGTGATTTCTGCACGTCTAACACCAGATATCTTATCGCTTTTGCAAGGTTTTATCCTGATTTGAGTGCGTTGACAGTGATTGTTATTTTTAGTAATTCCACGCTCCGGTCGTCGTGCAGCGAGGAACGTTCGAAGTTCCTTGCGTATGATGTAACATGATTTTGCATACTGTAACTGGATTCGCTTTAGCATTGATATGTGTAGGTACATTTATGTTAATTTTCACCTACTTGCATGTATCGGATGTTCAACGTTGGTATTATTATACCTGTCATAGGTTTAACTAGGATTTAGGACGATACATCATTATTTTAGCTAAAAGTTGTTGCATTATCAGTCTTATTTGAAATATTTTTAGAGTTAGTATTTCTGTTGTCGTAATACCCTTTGTAGCTTTAAGTAAGTAAGTGGCATTTTGTAGTAGGTAATAATGACTGCATCATAATATAGGAAGCTGTTTTGCTAATGATTCTTATTTAGTTTTTATTTTTGTGATGTCATCATTGTTATTCTTTTATTTTATTGTTCTATATTTCTTGATTGTCTTTCTTTTTTCTTGTTATATAATTATTCGGTCCGGTAAAACGGGAAAAACATGATCATCTTGCTAAACATCTATATTTACCTAAATACATAATAAAGCGTCTATGTAAGTAAGTACTTACCGCAGGAAGCTCCTCTTATAAGACTTACTGACTTGCAGCATCGCACCGTTTTAAATTATGCAAATATTATTCATTGATGGGGAAATATTTCAAGTTTTCATCATAGAATCTATCTACTAGGCATTTTCGCTTCCGACTTTGTAGAAAAATTAAAGGGGTTATTCACCTGCATTTTTATTTGCATTTAAGACGAAATGACGTTTTCCAAAAGAAAAACTTTTTTCATAGAAGCTTTAAATGAATTATAAATACAAGTGTTCCTTAGGACACGGAAAGTTACAGAAATCTCTTCGATGATACCATTGACAGCCATTTTTATTGCAAGACTATGTATTTTTACGTCAACACTCAGTTACCCTGTCAGAGATAAAGTAAAGATAAAGTGAAATATTTTGCGAACCTTTTTCTGTATATTATGAGATATCAGACTGATACTCAGCTGGCTTAGTAGACGTAGTGTCAGTTTGGTCATACATATCTACATATAAACATAACACACTGCACCGATGCACGCACACATGCACTTCCAAGGTGACTGTCCAGGTATTCCAGATCTTCAAATTTATTCTTTCAGCAGAAAATGCTCATCATGTGGAACAATTTTTGCTATGGTGCCATTTTTGTATCTCTTATAGTTTAGCTGGTCTGTTGCGGTTCTGCATCAGGTGTTCATGTTTCCAAGATAAATTATAGCCTTTATGTTGCCCAGACTTAATACCTATACAACAAAAAAAAAACATTCAAATCCGTCCAGTACTTTTTGAGTTTATCCCGGACATACATACAGACAAACAGACAAAAATTCTAAAAACTATATTTTTGGCTTCGGTATCGATTGTAGATCACACACCAAAGTATTCTTTAAAAAAAATATTCAATGTACAGTTTTGACTTTCCTACCATTTTATTATATGTATAGATAGGTAATTTATAATCTTTTTTTTGTGTACTTCGTCATTGGCCTAAAGTTTATAATTGTGTTATACTTACATGCCACCTATGAAGTCATCTTCTTTAACAAAAAATTTATATGTAGAAAGTTTTACAAGTAAGTTTACTGCATGTACATTACTATAACATTCAGACGCACTTAAGTATCTACATGCATATAGTAAAAGATTTTGATTGAAAACATAATAGGATTTTGTCACTAAACTTTTTAATGCCGAGAAAGTTTTGATTATTGATTTACCGTTGGGTAGGTACTTATTTTAATGACTCACAAATGTTTGTCAAACGTGTATCTTGAATTTATTGAGAAACACAAAATACTGTTATTTTCTTGCATTTTACACAAATCTTATTTGAGTTTACTAACGGTGTTTACATGCAATCATAAAGTGCTTTTAATTGAGTACTTTATTCAAATTTGAAATGCAAAAGCGGCTTACGGCTTTCTAGAAAGTCGTAAGTTAAGACTTAGATTATCTCATTTAATGTAAGTTTTACTTTTCTTTAAATTATTTATTTCAGAATTATTAATCATCCATATGTGTAAACACTAAACTTAATAAATATAATACCAACCTATTATTGTCCCACTGTAGACAATCTTCTCATGCAGAGAAGTCACGATCACTATACGCTTGCGCAAGGCAGATTGGCGATTTCAGACTTACAATAATTATAAGTCCGATGTCAGTGATATTCAAGATAGACCGTGTATCTTCTTCTTCTATATAAATAAAAATGAATTGCTAAATGTGTTGCTAAGGGCAAAACTCGAGAGCGGGTAGACCGATTTGGCTGATTCTTTTTTGTTGTATTCGTAATTTTCCGGACAATGTTCTTATGAAGAAAAATTTGTTGAAAACTGACCGAGTCGGAAATAAGCATCCGTGCGAAGCCGGGGCGGTTCGCTAGTACATGAATAAAAGAACGAACATTTAGAAATAAAATAGTTTTAAGTTTAACATCACCAACGTCGAAGTAAGGTTAAAGGCTGATTGGTCGTCAAGTCGCAACCGAAATGATTTGCCATTAAACGCGAGAGGTCCATTGCTTGCCATGGCCTGGCGTAAGTAAATTGCCCAGGACTCCATTAAAAGTTTTCCTGGTTGGACTGAGACGGTGTTTAGGGTTCCGTATTCAGAGGGAGGAAGCGGGATTACAAAGCCTACGCTGCCGCCGCCTTCTTTATAAGTGTCTGACGGTCTGTCCACTCGTTCTTTTGTCTCAAACAGAACTGTATTTATAGAACCGTCTGTTGAAATTTTCTCAGAATACTAGTGTTACTTTGGCCTCTACCATTGCAAATATTTAATAACGTACACTATAAAAGTTTCGGTGATACGGAACCGAAATGCGAATCCGATTCTTATTTGGTAGGTTATTAAGTTTTTACTCAAGTTCTTTTCGTCGTAACATTAAATATGTGTTGAGAGGAACGAGTGAAGTAAATTATTATTTCAGAGATATCATTTTTTCATGCTGCATTTAAAGATGACGGTTATGTTTATAAAGAGTTTTGTGTTTTTATTTCTGGTGTGTTTTGTCAAGGGAATTGATGGAGATTGTGATTTTTTGCATTTTTTTAACTTTTCTCTCTATTTTCCTGTGGAAATACTAGGTACGCTTTATGTTTTTTCTATGTAGGAAAGGCTACCGTTACTGACTGATACGTCTATCAACACAGTTCAAATCACTGTGGAACTGATTGCGGATTGCTCTAAAATTTGGTACGCATATAGTTATAATGACATAGATATGCTCTAAGAAAAGATTTTCTAAAATTCACCGCCTAGAAGGATGAAATGAAGGTCCAAAGTTTTAATAGAGGAACAATATTAGATCGCCAATAACCGACATGCAGGCGGACGAAACCGCGGACAGAAGCTAGTACAATATAAAAGTCATCATGTTTTTTAATCTTTGTCCGATATTTTTGATATCGTCAAGAATTTTACGAACGAAGTTATCAAATTAAGACATCAAATTAATCTGCGCAGTAACTTGCACACATAAGTTCTAAAGTAATATTTACTAACGCAAGACGTAGTGATTTGTAAGGGGCGGGACCGGGACTACGGGATAAAGCAAAACTTGTGCCTCACGTCCCGTG
Organism: Hoplodrina blanda; assembly: GCA_949316365.1. Taxonomy (NCBI): domain Eukaryota; kingdom Metazoa; phylum Arthropoda; class Insecta; order Lepidoptera; family Noctuidae; genus Hoplodrina; species Hoplodrina blanda. The sequence continues at coordinate 10,422,852 of OX438589.1, forward strand.
GTAATCCCGGGGAATCGCCAAACTTGCGATAAGCGCATGAGTCACGCTACTGCAGTTATGAGATAACTTTCTTTGATAACAAGCATAAAAATTAAAACTTGTATTTCGCGTTTGGTTTATGGGTTGGGATTTGGCTTCTTGAATTAAACTGTAATGATCTAATTAGAAGATTTAGAATAGAAATCTGTTTATAATAGGTACAGAAAACAGTTGAGAGTTATTATTTTTTACATTTTTTATTATTGTATGCTATACTTTACATATAGCATCGCTATGATTTTACTGTTATGATGTTATAATGGTGTGTGTGTATAAAAAATTGTACATAGTATAATACAAAGTCGCTTCAAGCCGTCTGTATGCTTAATCTTTTAAACTACGCATCGGATTTTAATGCGATTTTCATCAATAGAGATAAAGTGATTGAAGGTGAAGGGCTATACGCATAGTTAGCATCTACATTGCACCTGTGGTGAGCCAGGGCGTGTCTCTAGTAAACAATAAGACTGACGAACGAGGAAGTAGACCTTATTGAATCTTACGAACAGATTATTACTAAAATTTGCTGTTCACTGATAGATGCAAAAATATAAAGGATTAAACGCGGATTTTTTTCCTATTACCTATTTCTAAATGAAACAGTAGGTTCTTATTTTAGAAGGGTTTTTACTTTCAAAACACTCTTACAGACAAGGGACCAAGGACCAAGAAATCATAGCCAATAACAAAGTTCATACCCCTGATAATACTTATGTACTAACAACACTTTTATATCCATGTTTTCTGATACGCGTACCCCTAAAAGCTCTCAACAATGATATGTTGACATGCTAACAACATGAATTGAAAAAAGTTTGTATGGCGAAGAAACACGCGAGATAAATTGACACGGATCGCAAAGCTTTATTGAAAACCCACGTTATTGGTGCCAGAACAGGTTCCATTTAACTTCGAAATTTACTTTGTGCTTACTTTCCAGAAGTATCTTTCACATGCGAAATCAATACGAACTGATACGGTTTCATCTGCTACTTTTGAGTGGTTTTAATTTTCTTTACGATAGTGTGGTTTTAAATGTTGTACAAAATTCTGGTTGAATCCTTGTTGAATATTTCTTTTATGTAACGGTGGTTTGGACCTCGTGACGAAAACTTTTACAATGGATGTAGTTTGCGATTCGGAGTTGACTTTTCCGCCGGTTATTTAAAAAAAAAACTGTTCACATTTTGACTATGTAGGACTACTGTCGCATATTTTTATGAAACAGAAGATATTTTTTTATTTACCCACGAAAAAATTCGTACCTTTTAAGTTTTTGTCATGATTTTTATTGGCTATCTTTCTGGTTATAGGTGTCGTTACGCATATTATTATAGGGCACCCATGGAAAGATAATTATGGTTGGTGCTTTGTCGTTGAGTAAACCCGCGTCACGCAACCATGCAATGTTAAAACATAGCGTGCGAAAAGTTAGCGGAATTTTTAATCATAAATTATTGATTACAGGATAAATTAATATGCATATCTCCTTATAATTGAGTATGCATATGCATGCAGTATTGCAGTGGTTGTTTATCTCTGATAATCTTATAATAGTTTCCGTTCTAGTTTATTTCTACGCCTACCCTTTAAGGAGATTAATGATTCTATGCAAAAAGGCATCTATTAGTTTCTCAGTAAAATAAAAATCAACCTGTATGTAATGCTTCTCATTGTATATCTGGGATGAGTAGATAGCAAGAGCATTTTTTATAGAAACGATGGAAGGGACATCGTACCGAAAATGTTTACTATTGACTGATTCACTTCATGATTTCAAACAAGTCCGCGATAAAAAAAATAGGTTAATAAAAAAGAACTACTATTCGATATAAAAGTGCAATAAGTTCTACACGATCAAAATGTATGGAAGAGTTGATTTTTTTAATTAATCGAATATAAAAATAAACTTATTATCACTTAGGGGTTCGTATGTATGTATAAAAATATATACACAAGATTTATGTATACATAAATCTTGTGTATATATTTTTATAACTTAATTGTCTCCAACAGCTTTGCTCTATATTCTCATAAATCAAAAGTCGTACTTGACACAAATAATTGTTACAAATAATTTAGCAGTTTTCATCATCTGCCACTACGATTATAAAACAAAGTGTGCTATGTTATTCAAATATCGGAACGTCAGCCTTGCTATATTATGCTTCTAAGCATTTAATATTGTCATATTCGTTTCCATTCAACAGATTTTCACATACAATATCGATTTATATGTTGATACCATTGTTTTCGAAGATACAATATACACATAATCATAGTTTCAACCAATATGTTATCAAGAAGTATGTAATATCGTATTATTCATTATCTATTGTTTAGTAAAACGTTACTTATTTGTTTTAAATTAGATGCAAATATCTGGAATGATCTCATTGCGTTTATATAGACTGTAATGTGTTCATCAAAGATGAACTTCAACTTTTCCTGGGTTAGGCAGACGTGTACTTATTAGAACACCCACATTTCGCCAGTTATGTTATAGGGGGTCCCATGTTATAGGGGGTCCCATGTTATAGGGGGCGGCCTATTGCCATCAACCGGGTACAAATCTAGACTCCGAGGCTGCTACTGAGAACTTCGTAATGGAAAATCCCAATAACACTTTGGCCCGACCTGGGAATCGAACTTGAGATCTCATGTTTAGCAGTCGGCTTTTGCGACCACTAGACCAACGAGACAGTCTTCAGTACTTGTCCTAAGTATTTTCTTGTTTCACCAAGTTCACCAAGTTCGTGTTTCTCTCCTTCTTTATTATAATAAGTGCACTGATGTCTTCCAACGAAATTTTTCACAATTGATGCGATCGTCTAGCCGAAGCTGAGACCCCACGGCGGCCGTCGATTTACGATCTTTAAATCTAATATGTCATTGCCGAGACCTTTGAAGAGCTTCGTTTTAGTATCGACCACCTCGCCGTATAACGGGGAGTGTTAAAATAAGTATGTGTGAAAAGCTTTTGATCTGTGATTGTCGATTCTTTTGTAGGTAGGTACGTAAGTAGCCTACCATGATATCTCTTCATCACCTTTGGTTGATTGATAGAGAATGCTTAAGGCATTCAATTCCATTTGTACCTTTTATTTATACCTACACATATATATTTTTTGCTGTATTGTATTGTAATTAAAAAACACGTGAGCGATCCAGTCATTATTACCAGTTATAGTAGTAGGTATAAATTATACTAGAACTAGCTTCTGATTTCGTCAGTGTGTTGAATTCAAGTAGGTATATATCATAAAATTTCGCTTATGAATTTATAACACTCAATCAGTAGCTTTCAATCAGTGCAAGACTTGTATTATTGTACCTACCAGTAGGTACTTCCAGAGATTACAAACAAATTTTGATTTTACAAACAAAAAAACAATCAAGTAGGCCTGCCGCCCCAGCTGACTGCAACTTTTAACTAAGGATTATTTTAAAGTACCACAATATTCAATATTGTTAGTTCCTAACAATATTCCAATAAAATCATTGCACAATATAATTATACAAAACATTTGCGTACATCCATTATCCATAACTCAGAACAAGAGAACGCCAACAATTTTCCTACATAAACAGATACAGTCACTACAGCGCATAGTTTTCACTTGCATTACAGTGGCGACCATGTAATATGAGGTCGTATGCATCTCAGGCTGGTATGCAACTGCCAAGCTGGAATTTATATTGAGCGGGAAGCAAATAGGTAGGCTTGCATCGTAATTTATGATATTGATTAATATAGGGGCATCTGATACGTGCAGCCAGTCGTTAGTCTGGTATGGTTATTGAATTTTAACGTAGGGAAGATTAGCTATGCATCAACCTAGGGAATATGTGACTGATAATCTGAGATACTTAATGAGTGGTAGATTCCTAATTCATACAACTTATAACTATGCTTAAAATTATGTACTTCTCCTTTTTTGTTTCGAGTCGATGATTTTAGATAATTCACTTTTTTTTTCTTTTTTGTAATAACTTTTGGGCCCAAAGGTGGCAAACGTTTATCGCAGCATCAGTAGCGAAGTGTTAATGTCCTCTACAGTGCAAGTATAAGGACACTTTGGGCACTGTAATAAGTGGGCCGTTGTCTGATCTGGGGGCCTACCACAACCTCTTAAAACAATATTATTTTAATATTACTTTGCCTTCCGCACTGTTCGATTTTCAACGCTCGGATCAGCGCCGAGAGTTGAAAATGCAACAACAGAAATTACAAAGTACATAATATTAAAATAATATTGTTATAAGAGATGGCGGTAGGCGCCCAGGAGCACCGCACTCGCACTTGGTAACTTCTACTTACTGATTAGAAAAAGTATCGAGTTTACGATAATGTTCTTCATTTGTTTTTCAAACAAGTGAAAAATAAGAATTCTGTTATTTTGGATAATTCAGATAATTAATATATCTATCAGCATTATGTCACAATAAATCAAACTCCAATTAAGTACTTAACACTAATATCTAGCTTTATTTACCACAAAATCTCCAAGCCTACAATTATTTCTCAATTAATCTCAATACTAATGAACTGCATAAGTCAAATGCTGGCCATATTGCAATGACAATCATAACACGGTATTTGCGTACTGAATATTTAAACGGCGCGGGCGCAGAACGTGGCGTAAGCTTCGCCCACGATGGAGTACAGAGTGAGATTGTAAAGAAGGTTAATAATACCAATCGACATAGGGCTAATGGTAATAATATATTATAGGCATAAAATATTTTTGCATTGAGGGATCTACCAACCATAGTTCTGACTGATTATTGTGGATAGAAATCAAATAGTTTATTTAAATATGGGACAGAAATTAGTTGGCAGTTGCATGTTCACAATTTGTAAGAAGTAGGCTTCCCCCTACGCTTTGGGGGTAAGCGTTTTTATTCAGTGGTCACTTAAAAACCAAACTAATCCTTATTAGGTAACGTTTAGTTTTGTTTGAAATCGTTTTGTTGGAGTTGACCTTTTTCACCTTTATCTTCGCTTTGTTGCTGTAAATGACTGTAATGTCTTAGTACGTATTTCGTAATACGCCTTGTATAAGTTAAATCGATGTCCTACTTAAATACATTCATTTTTATCGCCATATAAAACTGAAATTCATTCATCAAAGTGAAATATTGGTTGTAATATTATGTAAGATCTGTTTTAAATGAAGAAACCAATCCTGACTGTGGTTTAACCAAGTTGCAAACGCTGTGGGTGTAGGTACTAATAGGTACACCTCTACCTAACCCTTCGGGGATTTCAGACGTGATGTTATGTTTATGTCTACTAATAATATACATATATAGACATAGACTATTAATAAATAGTCTATGAATACAAAGAACTTCATCTGACAATATCTAGAAATTGCAAAATAAAATTAGGATGATCTTCTGGGTGCACTCGAATTAGATTATTTATTTATTCATAAATTACTAGCTTCTGCTCTGCCTGCATCAAAGTTGATATAATTATATAATTATCCCACGGGAACCGTAAAATTTACCGGGATAAGAAGCGTATGTGTTATTCCAGACTACCTTTAATCTATCTCTGTGTCAAATTTTATCCAGATCCATTTAGACATTCTAGCGTAACAAACATCCATCCAATGAATTAAAACAATACTCTGTAACATTATAATATCTGTAATACCACATACTCAGAAGTAAACGATATTCTATTCTATTCTTCTATTCTAAAAAGTTTATTTAAATTCCTTGGATTAACTTCATGCATTGAGGTTCAACCACTTTCTTAGTTTCCATGAGACTAATTAATTCTGTTTGAAACAGTAAATCTCTTCTGTCTACTAACTTATTTAGTTTACCGCAACTACTTGTGAGTAAATTAAGTCTCACCAAGTTAAACCTCCTTGAAAAACGTATTTTAATTAAGCAACGTGAAATCCGTGTGTTCATTCTTGCTCTTAGTGGATTTCAATAATTAAAAGCGCCATTTTAATTATTTGTGTTTATTTTTGGAAGAATAAAAATGTCTTACTTTGTTACAGGGCGTACGTATATGGAATTGATCTACTAAGTTTTGCCCGCGATTTCGTTCGCGTCAAAGTTGATACTATTTTACGGAGGACGTTATTTTTTCCGGGATCAATTGGAATGTCTAATTGCCCGTACACCTGTACTCTTGTCGATATGACAGAATGTGAAGCACCTCTGAAGCGGCAGTAAACGTGACGACCTACTAGGCTAGACTACCAAATAGTTTAAATTATTGAAGATGTCTCATCGATATCAAAAAAAAAAGAAGGATCAACTGTTTTGCCACTTTATTTCAATTTCATCTGTATTTTTGTAAACAATCAAATCGATACACTCGTTAGTTACACAACCCAAAATTCAGTTCGTAATATACCTATACCTATTCAGTGAATGACAACCAAACAAATGAGGGTAATTCAAGTAAATAGTTTAATGGAGAGGTTTCAAGACGACCTCCAGTCCAGACATGTTTAGGGACACGTCTAACACTTCACACACCTGTCTCAGGTTAGTGACGGTGTTAATTGTCTAAATAATGGCGTCGTTGGACCGGAACTTGCATGTGTAAGTGCAGGGACACTTGGCCAAAGTTTAGTTTGTGAGGGTTTGCAGACACTTCAGTGGTCTAGTGTTCGTTTGTTACTATTGTCGAATCTATCTTCATCTTGAATAGGGAACAGGTATAGATAAATGCATAGGACACGTTTTTTTTAAAAAAAAAACGGAATCACCCATTTTGTCCGCCATAATTTATTTGAATTTTGCATAGACTTATTTTGCCAATTTGTTTTTTATAACCATGCATGCATTGGATAATTTATCGGATTGAAAACTTCTTTAGATTTTTGGTAAGGGCAAAATTTATGTATGGGTTCGCGTTACCGATATACATATATGCTTTTGTGACCGCGTCATCGACCTGCTAATATAATGTTAATTTACGAGTTTTCGCTTCAGACTGTTGTTAGCTTTATTTAAAAAAAGATCTCGCAATTTCCCGCAATCTCCCACAAATAAACGAAATGACACATAAAATTGTCAATAGTCAATAAAAAGACCAAAGAACTTAAAATAATAATAGGCATTAAGTTTTACAGTCCAGCTTCTATAATTACATCGAGAAACTTATCGCAATAAAGTGAATGTTACGAAATAACAGTACGACAGATAATAAAACCATTATTACTAGGGGCGTGTTCCCGCTAGCTTACCGTTCGTAAGTTTTATTGCAACGCCTGACTGTTGTTGCATAAACGAATTAACTGTTTATCAGTTATAAGGCTTCAGCTGAAGCAATTTCCTTTATTTACTCTTTTGAGATGATTTAGGTGTGAGATGATAGATAAGTTGTGAAATAAAAGATACATCAAACCGTAAATTTTAGGAACCTTCGCATTCTAATCTCAGTTTCAGTTCAATTAAACTGATTACGAGAATTGGTCTTCAGAAGACTAATTATATTAATTAAGCCTTTACAATCTCATCTCAGCGACAATCCATGTCAAAAGGTTGTTAAAAATAAAGGCGAATTTTTGACAGATTGAGACTGGGAAAAGAGTGCAAGGAAATAATGTTCCTAAAAGTTACAGGAATTGCCCCCCAGGTCACCGTAAGGTTCGACTGGCTATAACACATTATAGTTTTACCTAAGCTAATATTATTGGCATTCAAGATGTAGATTGGAACCTGTCTCATTCTTGTCATTTAAAGAGAGCCCTGTTCATGAATTAAACAGCTCATCTTTCTGACTGCCTGATAGATCTTTGACAAATCAAAACTTGGACTTTCCTACAAAATAAATTATGCAGCTATCTAAGCTTGCTTGCTCAAAACTTATATTAACAATGCCTTACGAGTACAAACAAAACCAAGCAAGGTTCAACGTAAATTCAGCCACAGCAAACAGAATTATACCAGAGGCAAATACAAGTAATACAACCACTCACCGAGTTATAGATGGCAACAGTTTTGTCAAGGCCCCGCAATAACGTCGTGGAACAAGCCACAAATTATTTAGCTTTATATCTACCACTTTATCTTAATAGATATGTGTTGCAATATACAGTTGAAATCTCTGCACGAATTAGGGTACATCAATTGACTTTATAGATAGTATTAAGTAATCTATATAATTTGATGTTTTGAGATTTTTATTAAATGCACTCGTTCATAATTTAACTTTAATTTATTTTGTTAAAAATTCGTTAAATACGAATATTTAATTTATTAAATAAAAATGATACGTTTTTGAATGAACGACAATTTTAACACAAACGACATTTTACATTAAATTACATTACACACACGCTCAAATTGCAATCTATCTTGGAAGCAGAGTGACTTTTGTTTGTGAAAATGTATTTTCTCGTAAATGAACACAAATAAAAATAAACTTTCATTTCGCTGCCTCAAAGAGAACTGTAAGTCTTTCCACGTATACCATTACTTATTTAAGTAACTATGGTAACTATGTAGGTACTACCCACATCTGTCGCTTAAGCTTCAATTCTAAAGTACTCGTACTTACCACCATTAGTGGCCACTTGCGACTTGAACTTTCTTAATGAACTCCGTGTCAAATAATTGAGCACACTTGAACTCAAGTTTCGAAGGAGTTTCGAAGTATTCCAAGTGCACATACTTTTAAACATTCTAAAAGACGTGGCTAGGTTGTTTCGTAGCTATAGGTACATGTGTTATTCTTATCTAAAACGGTGGCGAAACTGATCGGAGTCAATGCTGAATCAATTGAACTTAAATGCTCGGCTATTTTCAATACAATTGTCAAGGTAATTTATTAGATGCATTTTTACAAATTATATGTCTATCAAAATAAAATAATAATCCCAGTTCAGTACAAACGTCTCTTCTTATACAGAGAAGGCACGAGCATTGATCACTGAGGCAGATTATATAACGATTTCAGACTAATATTAATGATATGTCCAGATTTCCTCACGATCTTTTCTTGCACCGATGTCAGTGATGTCCAAAACTTAGAAAGTAGGTACCTACTTTTGAATTGAGAAAGTCATATTAGTACTTGCCAGTATTGAACCCAAGCTCAAGCATGAGAATTAACCACTGGGCGATGACGACAATGAAAATGATACACATGACAAAAAGCTTTAACTGAATTAATGTTACCAGAAAAATTTGCCAAGATGTTACAAATTGTTACTTCAATCTTGATTTAAAAGCTCTTATAAATAATTATTGACCCAAGACTCCTAATCTTAACCAATTTGTGTTAAAAATTGGGTCGCGTAACGTTCGCTGAATATCAGAAAGGAGATTCACTGAGATTGATTGGAAATGAAAGCGCTTTTAGATTCAATATACCAATGGATAGGGATGTGCACAATTTTTAACGTTCATCGATACTAAGAATAAAATAATATTTTTGAAATAAAAACTGGAAAAATTCCTTGAGTACCTCAGTAAAAATTCCTCTGACTATGTCTTATTACTGTACTTTCCTCCGGAGGTATTTTTATCTCAATAAGCAAAGTACGAAATTATAAGACCCCTTTGTCCCTATGATTAAAAATCTAAATGGTCAAAGTGTTTATAGATATTGTAATAAATGAGAATAATAATAAAATAATAATAACAGCACATTAAAGTCCCACTGCAGGGCAAAGGCCTCTTCTCATACAGAGAAGCCATGAGCATTGATCACCACGCTTGGTCAAGGTCGGCGATTGGATTTTAGACTTATGTTAATTAAAAGGCCAGGTTTCCTCACGATGATTTTCTTCGCCGACATCAGTGATGTCCAAGATAAACTTAAAAAGCACATATGAATTGAAAAATCACTTTGGTAGTTACAGCAACTTTGTGCATAAAAAAGCTAGTTTGGCTACTAGGTTTTGAATTTGAACCAAATATCGATACCCAATCAACCAAACTTATCGATATCTCCTCACCCATGGTTCATCCCTTGAGTTCCCTCGTAACATTTCTCCTCAAATATTTGTTTCAATTAGACGTCTCAGAGGTCCCTCTTAGGGTACACGTCAAACAAATGATGATCGGTATATCAAGAGTGACGCACACGAATTGATATTACGAAGACTTTTATTCGGAGGGAAGAATTCCTATCTAAGTAATGGCTGTTTTGGGTATTATAAGATGGCGTATTTATTGGAACCGATGTAAGAAAAGTATTAAAATACAATATTGAACAAGTGAGATTTTTTATTACAGCAAATTCCCTCGACATCTTGTCTACAAGGTCGTTTTCTGCCGTCTGTCTTCTGTACGCTAAGATCTTTTAAAATACGCAAAAGATTTTATTGCGGGTTTCATCAATAGATAGAGTGATTTAAGAGAAATATTTATTAGGTACCTATCTAATTGCACCCATGCAAAAGGCTGGTCGCTTGTTAGTAATAAAAAGAACATTGAAGATTCGAAAGTACTCACCTATCTGTTTAAAAATGAAAAATGTTTAAGACAGCCATTTTTCACGAGAAATGAGAAAAAGTAATTATGAAGATTAAAAATTCGTACTCGCTAAAAAATAAATAAGAAACGTGCAAACAACAGCTCTGACTGAACAACATAGCCGTCATAACAAAACGCAAAAGGTGACAAAAAATCTTCATAAGTTTTGAACTACGGTCATTATTATTTTTCTGATGTCTGCGAGTGCTTCCCTTAAGTCGAAGTCGCCGTCGACGACTTTAATTAAGCGCGACTTAAGACTTTAATGACTTCGAAGATAATTTTTTTGAGCTAACGCGCCTACCTTTTTAAATGAGTGACTGGATTAAAAATTGTCTGCAAAGTTTTGTAGGTACAAACGTGATAAGAATAATTTATTACGTGTATTCTTGATTCAAGTTTATTATGATAATTTTAAAGGCTAGCTTAATAAATGAGAATTTTAAACAGTATGTTCATTGAAACGTATAAAATCGGAAACTTCAATGTTAAAATGTATGGAAATCAATATTTCATCCAAATCAATATATAGGCGAAAACGACATTACAACCACCTAACAACTTAGGTATATTTTCATAATAACTATCCTTAAAAATAACAAATTAATAATAGCAAATAAGACTTCAATTGTTTCTTGATACCTTCTTGTGTACAATAGAAAGATAGAAACGCGTGCGCGCCTAGTATAAACTTGGAATGCGCCGCTGCAACAAAATAGCGTGCTGTAACTAAATCGTCAGGCGTTTGAAGTGAGACGCAGGCTCAAAGAAAATCTAATGGGTTGCAGTTTTGTTACTGTTATGATATTTTTGCATTGTTTTTTGTGCGTTGTTTTTGTGTACTGTATTTTTCCGAATATATAAGCTAAGTAATTTATTACAACATAGATACTTAATCTAATAATTTCTTATTGTTTCAGGTAATTTTCTCATCATAATAATTATATAGGTACATCGCTTAAGTTGAACAGAGAATTGGGATCATTGTATTTTAAGTAAGTAAGTTATTTTATTTATTTGTATAAACATGGTGAACATACATCGCATGCAAGATATTAAATACAGAAATATTATTTCATGTTCAGCCGCACATTGTGGATGTGGCCTACAAATTGGTAGCAAGAGATGCTGCTGAAATATAATACAGTAGTCTTTAACACAATTTTCATTAAGTTGATATTTTGAAAATGAAAAATATTTTACTGTTTTTATAAGCGTTTCTGTAATGTTACTGGTCGGTTTTAATAACAAATAGGTTTTAGAAAACTACATGTCTTACTTGTCAGGTATCGAAACACTTCTTTGTGTAAAGGACAATGAGCGGTTTCGTCCCAAGTGTTGTAACATTTTCTTACCTATATCATTTGAAAGATATCAATTAGTGTTATGTTTTTTTGTATAGGCGTAACTCTGTATCTTGTGCAGGGAAGCTGTTATAGTGGTATCATTTATTCCAAAAAAATATTAAATAAAACTTAATCAATTAATATTTTAATGACAAAAGGGCTGCAACGATTTTAAAATCAAGTGGAAAAAACCACGCTATACATTAGAAAGAGATGGAACGGTTGCCGGTGCATCTACATGCAATTATTTATCTAGCGCTTTCGTCTCGTATATTATAATAAAAAATAGAGCAGAAACGGCGAGAGATGCAATTGCTCATAATTATTGCTCATGTTTAACGGGAAAAAGAACTGTAGGTACTTGCGCTCACGTAATGAGTATTATTTGGTTCCTTGGCTGGGCTAGACACCAGCCAAACATATTGTTACCCGCGACATTTTTGGATGATATTATCATAGATAATAATCACTACTAAAAGTACTAACTAGTAAACAATTTGCATACGTTTAAGCCGTACTCTTACATATGGATATTATTCCTTTGTTATTTATGTATTTGAAAATAAATAAATAACAAAGGAAATAAATAACCGTCAAAAAATAACTATTATTGCCTGTGATTACTGTACAATTATTATAAATGTAATAATTATGTTTACATGTAACACAAAATGTTATATAGTATGATTAAAGCATTATTTAAATCAAAAACTTATTTTTCACTTGAAGCCCAATAACTTTTGACCTGCACGTAATTACAATAAAAACTTGGCATATTGATCATAAAAAAGCTTAACTGAACATGTTTCTACTAGTCCCAACCCAACTTGTTACAAGGGTTGGGACACAACTCATACAATAATGCCCATTGTCCTTTTCTAACAAAAATTTTAAATATAGAACTGCTATGTCACCTCTAATTCACCAAGAGGCCAGCTGTTCAAATATTTAGTCATTTGATTATAATGGTGCATGCCATAACAGTACTTCGCTCTGAAACAACCCTAAGAAATACTTAGCAAGTAACCCTCATCAACTCTAGACTTTAACGATGCTAATCGCCATAATAATAGACGCAAGACATCAAAGCGAACGATACACGGTGTGTTAAATATACCCTTGTATTATACAATTATAATCTATAGGTACATTATACAGCATGTAGGTAATATATTCTCCTTTCAAGAGGTAACAAAAGCCCCGTTCAGAGGCACCATTCGCTAAGTGAATATCGCGAAGGGGCACCCACTATAATTTACATGGAGATAAAGATTATATCTTCGTAGGAAGTGGCTTGGAAATGCTGTTGTTTGAATTACGTTGGTAAATGATAGATAAGTAGGATTGGTAAGGTGGGATTTTTGAAATATGGATTTTGTTGGGTATTTGGTAAGTTTAAGTATTGGCGCAATTAAAATTATTGAAGTTGTTTTTTTGCTTAGTTTCTAATTGTGTTTACTACTGCCAAAACAAACCAAACCACGTCATAATTTCTCCCACTTTTTGAAGTAGGTAATTGTAATGATTTTAGATATAAAACGCTTAGATACTAATTTAAAAACAGTGTATTACTAGATAACTTATTTGAATTAATTTTACGTAATTAATTTAATCATTATTAAATTGTGAGTTAGCTCATTTTGGCAGAACTATGCTAAATTTATTTTGGAATATGAATATCTAGAATCAGGTAAAATAAAAACAAAAAATCAGCTAACATTTGTACTTAAAAAGAAAACTTTAAAAAGATCAAAGACACCGCTTTGTCATTAACATCTGTAGCTAAAAATGTCAAGCACGTCTTCAACTCGATTCTCAGAAACTTAGAAAGACATTTCTAGGTAACAATTTGCATCCTCAGCCGGCTGTTAACACAATTTATACCGGCGTCTAGTTGGCACAATCAGGACTCTTCGCATTGCTAATTGTACCTCTTCTTTGTCCAACTTGCCCAACTAACAAGGATAATCCAACTAAAATTAGTGCTGAAGGCTCTGGCCAGACCGAATGAAAGTAAAAAGAAACATGTTTAATTAAAGAATAGTTTTTAGCTGCCGTGAAAATGATTTCAAAGACAAATTAAATTATTCAGGTTTAATTTTTTCAGATTTTAAATCTGAGATGTTTGAATTTAATAAAATGAGTACTTATCTTACGTTTACCTGTGTTCTTTTTTAGAAATTGCATTTTTTTTTAAACTACATTTTGTGCGAGTTTTGACTTTTTAAATGACAATTGAAAAAGGAGATACATATTGTAATGTCATACCGTTACCATAATTATAACAGACATGTCAGATAATAAAATAAATTAATGGTTAAATAATTTTTTACACAGTATTTTTTATTATACCAAACAATCTTTACATAATAATGAGATTTTGATAAAGTGTCAAGTCATTATTTTTCTATTTTGAAACAGTGTTTGTTTCGTAATTCAATTTAAAAAGATTATACTATTAAAATGAGGTTAAATATGGTAAAACCAGCCAGTCTTTATTATTTTATTGAGTACAGAGCCAGGCACAATCCCGGTAGCGATTAAAATCAATTAAATAAGCCAGAGGGCCGGCTCGCCACTTAAAAAATAATTCATGGCTTCCCCTTCATTACATTAGGTACTCTCTAAAGGAAATACTTCACGAATTGTTTTAATTATGCCAAAGTTTCTTCAGAGATTCTTCGACTATTGATTTTATGGAATCCAAAGATAATTAATTGGGAGTAAGGTAAGAAGTGATTTTTTTTCGTTAGTAGGTTGAATTAAATTGGTTTTAATTATCAGATGATACGTACATTTGGAGTAGTATGACGACCAGGGTTTCGTCGGTGCGCTTGCCAAACCTGATATGTGCATTTTTTTGATTATTCGTTTTTAGGCCAGATGGCATTGATTTTTATCGACACATCGATGGCAAAAACTGTCATTGTGAAAATTATAACTGGAACAAAATTTGCAATAGACTAAATTAGATATTTTTTTGCCATATTCTGTTGTATTTTTATAATATTCAGAAGTCCTTCAAATGCACATATCAGATTTGGCAAGCGCACCGACGGTTTAATAAAAAGTGAATTGGGCTTTCATTATTGTAATATGTACAAGCAAAAACAGAAAGAATAGTATAAAAATATAGATATCACCGTAAAATATTTAATAGGCACTACATGTAAAAAAGTTATGTGATTAGGAACTTCCTTTAATTTTTAAAATTGTTTTGTTTTTGTTATACCTACCTATGATATTCTAACGGCCAAAGTACGGCTCAAAAGATACAACCGGATAGTGTGACTGACAGACGGATGGACGGACAGACAGACAGCAAGGTTTTAGAAAAATGAAAACTAAACGTGAGCAGAGAAAGCAAGGAAAGCCGGGGATGTAACTGCTGCGGTTAAATTTTCTCTTTATTTACACTTTGCTCTTCAAATGACTGTTAGAAAGTTAGTCCAAGGTACTACATATCTTACTAAGATGCAAATAAGATAATTATTTGTGTCTCGATTTTTCTCAAGTATTGAAATGCATCGTTTTTAAGTTACTAACGTTTTATAAACCGACTATCGCAGTGTCAAAACCTACTGTCAAAGTTAGCTATTTACTTATAGTTAAAAATAGGTCCTGTTGTCAATGTGTTATAAAAAGATTAGGACTTTTTGCTTATTATTTTTATAATTGAGTTTATAGTTCTGAATAAACGAGCCTTCTCCATCTCTTAATAGTAAATTAATTACGTCAAACTACATACTTCAATTATGACAAATGTGTTTCAATACTATTCAGAAATAACAGGAAGGTACATCCATAACTTATTTTTAGAATAGATTTTAAATTAATCAGTATTAAATAGCCAAAATTATTACAATTACTTTAAAAAATAGAAGACATTTTGAAGTGGGTTCGCTCATTTTTGCAGAATAAACCCGATTTACAAAGGGTAAGAAATAGAAATACCCCTAATAATCTTCTTTTAACTCAAGAATAGTATGAAAACGACCACTTCTATTAGCGGATCCGTATAATTAATTAATTAACTAATTATCAATAATCTTCCACCTTGTCCCAAGAAGCATATTCGCATGTATTCATACATAGATAATCATGCACGTCCCAGTTAATCACAATATGCGTTAGTCGACGATTAATTATGGCGTATTAATTAATCCGGGCTGTATCTCGTGGGTAAAGTAACTAAATGCGATTATAATAGCGTTTCATAATTTAATTCGCGGTATTAATTTTGTTAATGATATTGCTTTTATTGGTTATTTATGGGTATATTCAGAGAATTATATGAGAATAGTTTGGTTTATGTTTAGGTAGATATATTAACGTTTATGATTGTTTCGCTGTGTGTAGAGTCAGTAGACTCAGTAGGTATGGTTTTCAATTATCTTTAAAATATTCATCTTCTTATTCTTCTTCCCTTTACCCTCTAAATAAGACAAATGAATGGCCCATTGTGTGTTTGCCAGGTTACAGAAAAGTAAGAAGAGAAAAAGAAAAATATATTCCACGTGATTTTGTATACAATTACTTAATCTTAGAGAACGAAAGAAGAACGTTTTATTATTAGTTTTATTCACGAATTTTATGTAGGTTATATTTATCTGCAAAATATGTAAACCTAAAGCTATAACCAAATCTAATAGCTTAAAAATATTGGCGACAAACACAAGCCGACGATTATAGGGTTTTATTTGTGTTTGTTTATTAAACGGTACAGTCAACAAGACACGTAAGTATCCAGGGTCGTCAGATATAGGTAGTATAAGTTATCTTAGAAACCAATGGATGTCTTCGATTGAAACTTAATTTAATTAATAAACTGTTTTTTTTTTTTAATCATTTATTTCAGACTTACATCCATATATAATTCGTCATCATTCGTTCATCATCGTTCATCCGTTTATAATCTACCTTTTAAATTAAATTACGTTTGAAAACCTCCAGCGGTTTCTAAGATAACTTCAACTATATCTGACGACCCTGCATACGTATCTCTGTTATTGACTGTACATAAAAAAAAACCCAGAGGATTTTTAAATACATTAGCTGGTTTGTTTAGAATTTTACCTTGCTTGTTATGGGTATTCAATTTTACAGTACGACTAAAACCTACTACCTATACAAGATAATTGTTAATTTGCCAGAAATTAACAATCATTCTGTATACAATGGAAAGTGTAGATAAATAATAGTTAAATTATCTTTTCCAAATTATGATCACATACATATTCAGTTTATTGACAATACTAGAGGTTCTACTCATACATAAAGCTCCCAGTAATAGTAAAGCCGTTGTATTCCCACATATCGTGACAAACGCACTTCACAGATGAAATATGAATAGAAAAGGGAGACGGGGTGAAATTTTATGAGCCTACAGAAAAATATATCACCGCACTTGTAATATACTTTGGTATAAACAAATAAAATATGTGGGAGATGAGCATTCGCAGATAATCATATAGTTTTCCTAACACTTGTGTATTTTCCGTGTCAGTTTCGTAACAGAGGAAGTTTTCTTTTATTGTTTGAGAATACTTTTATATGTTAAACCGAATACAGTAACCCCGAATAAGCGCTATCTCGAATAATTTGAACTCGAATGAATGCTGTCACGAATCACTTACTTAATTCCGAATGAACGCAGTCCCGAAAAGCGTCAGCCAGAATGAACGCTGCTCCGAATAGCGTGGGCCAGAATGAACTTTATCCCGAATAGCGTGAACCCGAATAAATATTATCATACAACACTTAAATAAACGTTATCTCGAATGTACGCCAAGAGCCAAATAAATAGGCGTTCTACTAAATACAAGTCACTGATGAACAAGTTAAAATGCGAAATAAGGAGATAGTTGCAAATCCATAAGAAATAAACACCTACCGACAATCACCCTAAGGCGCTTTGCACACGGAGCAACTTAAGTTGAGGCAACTCGCGATCGCAACGCTCGTCGCGTTGCGATTGACGGTTGAGGAAACCGGCAACATTTAAAACCGGTATAATATTTAACAGTTGCTAGTTGCGACAATTAGCAACTAACTTAGTCATCGATTGCAGAAACTGAAAGCCGATTGCCGCAACTCGAAACTCGAGTTGCTATGTGTGCGCAGTCCAATTGAAATATATGTAAACAGCTAGTTGCCAGCTAGTTGCCAGTTGCCAGTTGCTGCAATAATTGCTCTGTGTGCAAAGCGCCTAATACTTTAAATTTCAGAAAAACAACAATTTTATTAGACTAGGCATTTCAGGAACAGTCGCATGTGGTGCCGTGTACAATGTATGATGCCAGAACCCGTTTTTAACATCTAAACTTTGAGTTTTGGTCTTTATTTTAGCCTACTCAAGAATATTATATGATAAGCTTAGGTGCGGCTCCGAAATTCTTATTTATAGCATGATTTACTAGATCACAACTTATTACTTTTATAAGTATCATAAAACTCTATAGGCCTAAACATAAATCGCTATTATAAAAAAAAAGCCCATTCCTCAGGGTTCCGTCGCGTCGCCAACAGTAGTGCAAAGTGCAAAGTGGGCCAATTCAACACAATTTATGATATGGCTCGCTGCCTCCGTTTATGGTTTTACAGCATATTTATCGTTTTATGACATAATGGGGGCGGTTTATGATAATTTCCGAGTCCTCCCGAAATATGCGAGATGTAATGTCGTTCCGTATAACTGTTGGTGTTAAAATTATGGGTACTTTTGGTAAGCTACGGTACCTATACCTATATGAAAACTATAACTATGTTATTTTTTTCTTTACGAAAAAAGTTTGTAGGTGCGTTAACCAACATTCAAACTCATACACAAACAGCGAAACCCAGAACAACTATCTGTAGGCCACACAAATATTTGTTCCGAACGGAAATCAAATCCGCTTCACGCAGCTCAGCAGCCAACAGCTGAGCCTCTGCGCCAAACTTGTCGTCTTTTTATCGTATGCATAATTCTACCAAATAAAAGTAACCAACAAGGTAGTATTTAGAAGGGTATACTTATGGCAACACAGACACAATAATTTTGCATTAATCTAAACACTAATTACAATAAATTGGTTTATAAAATCCATTGTACGGCGGTACAGTTTAATATTTATTCGAAATAAACACTCGTGTTTATGCACGGCTTAACTTAATACCGAAATCATTAGAATTTAACTAAAGTGGAGTTTGTTTCAAGTATCCCCCGTTACCCGGACATTCCACTTATTTATATGAACCTGACATCAACTCTAATAATTAGAATTACATAGCACCCATTGCTGGTCAACAAGCGTCAATCAAAATATCATTTCGTACAAAAACAGCAGTGGTAATCTAAATATAGATAGCTTCAAAAGTAGCAACGTTGCTTTTAGTACATTGGTACGGTTGCTGAGTTGTAATAACGTTTCCGCTCTTTACCCCGATGTTTGCCGAGCCAATGCAAACACGAGAGATTGTATAGGGACCTTTATGTTTATGTAATTTTCGGGTTTCGTGTATATTTTTGATGTCGGCTTTATGGCTATGGATGATGGATTGAAGTTTCATATTGTGTACATAAGGTATATTCTTTCAACGTTAGTATTGGCTTTAACATTCTTCATTCTTTAATTTAACATAAAGTTATCGCAGTTTTAATTTTACTACTGTTATAAATGCGAAAGTTTGTTTAGATTATTTTTACTCAATCACTCCAGAATACCTGTACGAATCTGGATGAAATTTGGCACAAAGATATAGTCTACTTTACTAAAGATATACTCGGAAAAATGTACGGTTCCCGTTATATAGTAAATTAACTTTGACGCGGACGAATACGAGTCCGGGAGCTAGTATAATTATAATTAGCAATTCCAATTCTGAATGCATTGAAATTGCTAAAATTAAAACAATATTATTCATGTCAATAATTAAGATAGCGCCACATAAACTAAAAGCTTTATCTTCGCGTTATTTACGCTTGAGTGCAGTCTGTCATAAAATTAATTTTACTTTATTATTCTCTATCTAATTTTAAACTCTGGAGAATGGATCATTAGGTTCAATTTAGAAGACTAGACTAACACTCGTTTAACGAAAAAACAGAATCTGCATAGAACATGTTGCATCAATTTTAACAGACGATAATCCAACACAACTGGGGAGAGATCAGGCGCAACACCAACGGCTTTAGTGCTTTCTGGGGCGCGGGAGTGTCACACCACCAACTTCCAAACTCCCAGCTGCTTTTGACAAATTCCTAATGGAAAAACCCAATAACCCTTTTGGCCGACCTGGGATTCGAACCCCACACTCAGCAATGCCACCACGAAACCAACGGGGTACTTAAAATACTTACCACACAAATGTAAACTAGTAGGTACCAAATACTTATCTCCTAACGTTTAATGCCTTCAGGCGGAACGCAACCTGTTTGATATATTTGCAGAACTCGACAATGTTTGTTTGTTGCTCCCGCGCAAACTGAAATAAATGAGTTTGTCTTGTTACACTATACCTACATTTGTTCAAGGCGGAACATCTCTATTCATCCGATTGGTTTCGATCAAATGTTCCAGATCAAATGATTTAGTGCTAGCAGCTGGATTTCGAACAGGAATAGATTTCCTGTAATTGATGTTGAGATCGTGTCTTTCCTAGAATTTAAAATAGCCTGGATTTCTAAAAGGAAAACTAATTTGATAAATAAAAAAAAGTAGCATTAAAATTGGTCGTTTTTTTTTTCATTAGGTATAACGAAACCACGTTTCAGTATGTTACAGGCTCAGTTACAGGTAAAAACATAAGCCAAGACAAAATTAAACTTTTTAAAGTAGCTGCTGGAACTTTTTAGATAGGTAATGCTGCTTTGCCGCATGCATGAAAACAGTTTCTTATTTTAGGTTTTTTGGCCCGGTAGTCTACCTCTCATGCATGAGGGTTCGAATTTTGGCAAGTACCAATGTGGCTTTTTCAATTTATATGTACTTTTTAGATATATCTTGGACATCTCTGACATCGGTGATGGATAAAATCGTGAGGAAACCTGGACTTATAATTGGTGATCAACGTTCAAACCTTCTTCGTATCAGAAGAGGCATTATTTATTATTATGAAAATTTTACATGCAAAGGTAGGTAGGTATATTAGGTATATTAGGGTGCTATGTTTTATCAATATACCATACTTTTAGTATCAGTTTTAAAAATATTGTGTTCAACGAATCACTTTCCAAAATAACATACCTACGCCTACTCATAATAAGTTATGATACATTTCCAATAATTCACTCCCTTTCCCCTTTTTCACTGAGAACAAAATGAGGCCACGATATATCGATGCTTGTACCTGACATTTGACCTTATTCCCTATGTCTAGACTAGACCCAATGTCTCGCGTGCGATTCTATAATGAAAAGGCACGACATAACCGAGAATTGTAATTTCACACCGTCACGATGGGTGAAAATCCATGGGAAACTGTTTCATTTCAGATATCATTGTTTGTGACATACATTTCACTTAGTTTGTTCTTGATATTTATGTGTGTATTTATAGGGATTGTTAGTAATAGAAAGCTTTGATTTCTAGTTTACTTAATTAATGTTAATGATTTAAAAGTTGTTAATTGTAATTTTTTTTTACTTTATTTTTTATTTAAACATTTTCAATAAAAAAAGAACATTAGATACCATTTCATGTTTTGTTTCATGTTTTTTTGAGTCTTTCTCACTGCTGAAGGAGATTGAGTACCTATGCCTTGGATATTGAAATGGGGAAAAAGAAAATAGATTTTAGACCGATTGCGTTAAAATAATGCCTTGCTTAATTAATTGTTACATTCTATGTATAAGAAAAGGAAAAATTGCAGAGACTAACACATCTTAGGAGAAACATAATACTGTACGTAAATTGTACCCAACCAAGGTAAGTATAATTAAGAACCTTCATAAGATTAAAAACGCAATCAAATCCCGTATTACGGTGATGCTAATCAAAATCCGTGAAGTTGAACAAGTGGCATCTCTAACCGTAAACTTGAACAACAATGTTAAAGTTAACTAAGTGTTAGGTAAGATACATTAACATAAGACGAAGTGAGCAGGTGGTTCAATGTCAGTAGAACATTTAACGTGCATTTTCGAAGTAGCGTTACTTGCTCGCGTGTCCATTCAACGGTCAATATTCAACTCGTTAAATATTTACTTAGTTTCAAGTATCATAATTTGGCGGATAATCGCGTGAGAATATTGATTTGTACACGTCTGCTACGTCGTAATTTTCGAGTGTGCATCTAAATGTATATGTATACGTATGTATGTGTGTGTATGTATAGGTATATTCGTAGTTGACAGTTAGATGAACGTGTAGGTCAAGATTGGTATCATGGGTCAATGATAGCATTATAGGTAAATAGCTTATGGCCGCGACATCGACCGCGTCGTTTTTTTCACGCGCGTCTTACGACTTTGGTTACTACTTCGTGAGTCGTAGTATGATGTTTTATAGCCTGTACTATTCCATTCTTAAACCTGGCAATCACAAAAAGTTTCTTTCCAATTCTGATAGTTCCAGATAAAAAAAGTTTCAGATTTATTATAAAAAAATTTAGATGGTTTAATTGGTGTCAAAATCAGATGTGACACAATTAGTGCTCTTTGTTTTCATCTAACCACCAACACTAGATGCAATGAATTTCATTGCAAATTATTTGGTGTATTACCATTACTAGGATGCTCATATACCCAATGTCCTTCGTCAAATATTAGGAGCAAACCATTTAGGAATGCACCACGAAGCACTTTTACGATATATTTACAAGTCTTGGGAGTAATTATGGACTCAACAATGTTGGTTATCTGAAAGTAAGTAAGTAATAGAAAAATAACCTATTTGCTATGTAACGTTGACATACAATGTTGCAACTTATCGCTACATAATTACCTGTAATAAAGGTAAATTCAAAGATAAAGTTTATTACCCTGTCGAGGTTATCTAACAAGTTATCAAACATGACCTATTTAGGTTTTATTTTTATATTGCTGTTCCATTGCATTTACATTGCACAAACGTTTATCTCTTAACATGCGTCAATTGAGAAAAGGAACAAATACGCATTCAAGGTCTTGATGAGAGCATGCATTTAACGTTAATCGATTACCTACGATGAGTAAGCGCCATGTCTTGCATTTGGCAAACAAATTAATGGTCGCTTATCGTGACGTGGTGTTACTTGTTATTTACACAACCGATGTCGATGATATGGGAATAGAACTCGCGTGAGTGATACGAAGTAATTTACTTATTGACATATTGATACCAGAAGTAATGAAACGTCTAGGTCTACATTTTAGAAATTTTTTTTTTCAAGGATGAAAATGTGTTCTGTAAACTATAATATTCCTCATTGAGCGGCACTGCGTTTAAAGGTTAGTTAATGACTCTACTTAATATAGTTGAATGATTAATGCTTCCAAGTTGCCGAGACACCTTTGAAACGTGCCCCCAAAAATATGAAGAAATCATGTAAAAAAATATAGATTTTATCAGACATTCAGAACCCTAACAAACATTATTCAGTTATAGTAGGCAATCTACATAATACAAAAACTACATCAGAGAAAACAAATATTAATATTATCTCTACAAATTTGTCTTAACTAAAAGAATTTTCTAAAAATAGAAACAATTTTAAAGTTAACGTAACATTGTCCACATGCTCCATTGAATTACACGTAAGTATACACGAAATAGTTCTGAGAGCTCCAAAGCTATTGTGTATTGTGACAATGTACACTTTCATTCAGCCCATATTGTGTCACCGTAGTGAAAGTGAGGAATATTGAGATATGAAAGTATTATTCAGTCATGGTGCTGTCATAATACGTTCCTGACTGTAAGCTTTGATAAATAAGCTGCAGTAAAGATATAGATCGTTGAATAAGTAAGCTCGAGAACCGTATGTTCAATTCTTAAGACGTTGATGAAGATGAAGAAGTTGTTGTTGTTGTTTAAGTTGTTGTTGACTATAACAATTATAATGGTATTACATACTAATAAATTATACAACGAACTTACGAAAGTTAAAGAATATTTATTACAAGGCACCACACGTTTTAACTACGTCATAATCTTTATTGCAACTATAAAAGGCAGAGATGCAGAACGACTTACTCAGCAAAAACTTTACTGCAGCTTTTTATGCTACGAAAACTGTTGCAAATAAACTGCAAAGATTCAATAAACTTAAAGTTTACCATTTAATTACCATTAGTAATAAGAATAACGAGAGTCGCAATATTTCACGTAGATAACTTTGTGAATTTAATATTTAAATAAAATTAACTTCAGACAATTTAATAATTCCAACAATACCGTCAATCTAAGTGGAAGATCATAAAGATGGACGGAAATAATTTCCCCTCCCGAGATTAAAAATCAGACAGTATTTATGGGCTCAGAGCAATTTTAAATCTCCTTATCTTTACCAGCCAGGTGTAAAACCAGAACTGTTAGCTTTTGCTACAGGCGATGTTGCAACACAATCACGATCGACCTTGTCTCTACATTTATTGCCGTCCTTCTCTAACTCAACAGTTGTTTATGTAGAATTATCAACTTTTCCTTTGTTGTTATGACTAAAACTATTGTTATTATGTGGCATATAGGCGGGAAATACTGTGTGGATTTTAAAAAGGGTATATGTAGGGATTATGAAGGGATGTAGTTCCGGACATGCGTACTGGAGTGGGACGGCGACAGCCGGGCATTGAGTCAACGTCAGTTGTTGGCCGGTCGTCGCGGCGCGCGTTGTGTTCCTCGCGCCCATCCAACCGTTTCGATACAGTACACATATCAAATTTCACGCGAAAATTTGATATCGTCGTCGTTTTTGTGAAGTGTTTTGAAAAAGTTCGCGCGTTTGCCGGTAAATGTTTCAAGTTTATTCAACTTTAGAAGTTCGTTAGAGTTTGTGCTTGGAATTATTTTATTTGCGCTACTGTGTTTTTTGTTGCCCAGTGATATGTTTGCAACCGTTTTGTTTTTGTAGTACGTATTATTTTTATTATAGTAAACTAATGATTGTTGTACTTTCCTATAATTCTTTTTTTCCGTTCCAGTATTGTTTCTAAATGATATCACCAACAGAGTTGCTTTATCGCTACTGATAAGTCTTATCTACAACTTACGTTGTTCTTTGCATTAACAAGAATTGCACATTTAGGACGCACACGTATCTACTCAGGGACAATGTTGCACTTGCAAAAACAAATTGTTAAATTAAGTAGGTACCTAATGTAGGTAGGTACCAGGTAGAATAGCAAATCGTGAACCTTGAATGAAAGTTCATCGAACCAGTAGAGTTGTAAACTAATACGTAACAATAGTAATATTGTTTGTCTACGCATCATTTCATTCACACAATCAGGCAATCAATCTATCATACACAGTACCATTTAAACTTGATGTTGTTTTGTTTTGAATGTTACCTAATAATTTCAAAGTTATCGACCGTCGGGACAAGTAGACACGCGTTTGAGATGACTGTCTTTATAGTGAATCACCGACTGTATGAAATGCGAAAGACAAAGAAGGGATTTGAATATAAGGCGAGGGGGCCCTTGAAATTGATCGTCTGGTACACCCCAGCCTCTGGTTAACCGTACCCTTGGATGTAGCGTAGGCACACTTAATGCGGTACAAATTTGATTTTATACCTCTGGTTTCGGAAACGGTTAGAACAGACCCAGCTTTGGCAAACTTGTTGAATTAAGTTGCGAATATATGTATTTTAATTGAATTTAGAATCTAAACTCAGAAAGCTTTATTGTAACATTGTAATGTATGAAGAATTGTTTTCGCAAATTTTAATTAAGCTCCAAGCTCTAAATGCAAGACTAAAGGATTAAAAATGGGCATTAATTTGAATTAAGAAGCGGTTCTTCTCAGCTGTCAAATTTATTTTAAGCTGTTACACAATGTAGTAAAAATTTTCGAATAGAAACATTTGTTCAAGGATTCACTATTAAATTCTCACATAATACCTACATTTCTAAACGGGTTTGACAGGATTTTGAGGCGCTAGGCGCGTGCCACATTATTTCTACAGTATCAGCAGTATTCGGTTGCCCATTGAAGCGGTAATTGCGCCCCATAATGGTGCAAGACCCTTTTTTCGGATCTGTCTCATTGTTGTCCATAGGGTGTAGGTCGTTGACATTGGCCTTCCCCTTTATATTTCGGATTTGCAACGATATTTTTCATCGCATGTCGGATTAACAATATTTCATTTCTAATCGCATTTTCGATTATTGCTTCAGTCTCTACATCATTTTGAATGGTCATCGTAATCTCTCGTATTTGGCAAATTTCACGTTTCTCGTTGGCCATTAATTTATTCTTATTGTTCTTATTCATAAATAGCTTATTGGACTTGAATCCATTTATAATGGATTAATGTCAATTTTAAGTTGCAGTTCAGTAACAACATTTATTAATCAACAACACAAAAAACCATGATTAGTACAAATGTTTAACATAGTAATACTACTTAGAGAGAGTACCTACCTACTAAAAAGTAAGTTACTTTTAAAAAAGTTCCGTTTTTGTGAAGTTCTGTAACGGTCTTGTGAATTCCGGTCCCGCTGTTTCATTAAAAAAGAAATAGCAATTGCAGACTCCGGCATCATGTTCGTTTCGTTAACTTTAATAATTACCTTCATTCTGCTGGGAAAAATGTAAAAACGAAGCCTTTTGATCTATTGTCGCAGCGCCTGTCTGTTTTCTGTATGGGTAAAACATGTGTTGTACATTTACGTTCACCTTGAAATACAATCGTGAGAATTGCTTCATTACCACGAATGTTCAATTTAGAATGCATTGGGTATTATGCAAAATACGCAACAAAGTTGATATAGTAATACTTACGCACGATTGGCCACTCATGCGGTCAGCGAACTATAATAAGACGTTATAGAACTAGCCAATAATGACGCGAGCGTCACGCCCCGAGCGTAAAACTAACGTCTAATGAGAGCCGCATTCTTTTGACTACAATAATGGCAATTGATCAAAACAATGCGAGCTGAGCGGTCCAGAACACCGTTAGAGAGCTGCGCAAGAGTTCAGATATTCGTTGCATTAGCGAGGGCAACAATCTTTGATAACTCACCGGCGATTGCGCAAGCGGCCTCCTTTTCGCACGTGTTCCCCGACAATTCTGCAACGTTTTCCGGTTTTGAGGTGCAATACGTCTCTCTGTATGCATAAAATTACAAAATTAAAAGGTTCACGGAAATTACAATAATTTTAATGAACTTCAGATCTTAAATACAAAAGTTAACTTAAAATGATCGAAGTTCTTAACTACCCCCAGTTTGTGCAGTTTAGCGAGCTTCGTCATTGAAGCTGAATGCATGCTATACTAAATCACACCTCACAAATCTACAATATTGACGTTATATTTATAGCAGCATTATTATAAAGTATAATGAATAAAAACTCAGTTCAATTACTTACATTATGATAACAGTCCAACTAAAAACATTGAAGTTAAGACAAATCATTTGCATTACCTTGTTTAACACCTTCACCTATTTACCGGTTCCCACACTTTAATTCTCCATCTATTTGATCTGCCGCCCACTAGTTCGACTGTGCTCCTAAAACATTAGTGTAGGCAGTAGTAGCGACTAGCAGGTATGTTTATCTACAGTATACGTGCTAGCATCATCAGTAACCGTCGCAGGTCTATCCCGTAGGGGCGTTGCACCGGCGCCGCGATGGAATGTGCCCGATCGTGGTTACGAAATGCCGTGACTCCGCAATCGTGCCTCTCCACTGGAATACGCAATTATATTATATTTATCGAAATATTTGTCATCACTCAACATCTATTTCAACTAAAGAGTCCATGTATGTAGCGTTTCCGTTTGAAAGACTAGAATTCCAACCATTTTATGGCACCACTAATTGAGTTTCTTGCTCGGCCACCGACCGCTACTGCTCTTCATAGCTTTTTAATTACCCTTTTGTATAGAAGAACATTCGCTAATGTATACGCTTAAGGTCGTTCCGGAAAACAACGATGCCCATTGTTCGGTGCAGCTCCTTATATTGCAAGTAGCGGTCTGACTTCATAGGCTCCGGTTTCCATGTGCCATGTGCCTAAAATTCTTAGAATGTCTGCTGAATAAATGTATTCAGACTTCTATGGTTCTGTTTAATATTAATTAAGTCCATTTTTTTGTGTTATCGTTTCTCCTTTTATGTTTTATTACGAGTTTTATGGTGTCTGATAAAATACTTTGCACTTTTTCCTCGTTTAATAAATTGTAAAATGCATTTATCAAAAATGCTCGAATGCGAGAGCGGCTAAGTGTAAAGTCTTATCTCGTCTCCCCCACTTGCAGCAACGTTAAAGAGTGATGGAAGCGATTCGTCATGTTCCCTGCTTAGTGACCCACTTACAAGAGGGCTTCTACTCGAAAGATTTTTTGCCAAACATCTGCGAGTACTATTAGGTACGGCAGCGCCACCCCTATGGAAGAATCAATCGGTTTCACGCTGTGTCACACATTTATTGTTTTATCCTCTTTGATCCGTTCGACATTAAGTACTGTCTTATTTGACCCCTGCAAACATCTTTTAACGGTATCCGAGTAAGAATTATTTTAAAAGTACTTTAGCAAATTCGTTTAACTAAAAACAAATAAGCAAAAAACCTTTCCAGTCTAACAAGGACAATGAATATTGATAGGCAGGGCGTGCTCGTGCCTTCAACGGATAATAAAAGATTTTTTGCGCCTTCTTTTAAACTCCTTCCGCGTCAACGTTTTTGTACATTGATTAATGACCGGCCCTATTTAGAGATGATTCAAGTGAAGAGGAGCAAGAGCTTGGCACTATGGAGTTTCAGAGTGAGCTCTCAAATGGAATCAATGGTGATTGAATTTTCCACGGCCCTAAGATTAATATTTGTAAATCATCGTTGTTTATTATTTTTGATTACGGTTCTAGATTCGCAGTGGCATGTTTTATAACACCTTTCGATTTCATTTGCACGATGGTAATTTAAGTAGGTATAATATTTGTTGATTACATAGTCTGTAATTAGCTTTGATGAAAACACAAGTTATGGGTGAAACTTGTTATTGCCTATTATGTCTAGATCCGTTGGTAGATTGATTGGTTTTCAATTATGTAGATACTAGCTTTTACCCGCGACTTCGTCTGCGTCAATATCGGTTATCGCGGACGCAGACGAAGTCACGGAATAAAATGTAGTCTAGTCCTTTCTTGGGATTCAAACTTACCACATAACAAATTTCATCAAAATCGGTTCAGTGGTTTAGTCGTGAAAGTGTAACAGATAGATAGACAGGCGGAGTTGCTTTCGCATTTATAATATAGTATGGATTTATGTATGTTGACAAAGTTTAGTCACTGATTAATCCAAATTATACTTTCGAGGTGATTACAGCGCAGTTAGAAATAGTAATTTACTAAGCTTGTATTTTATCATTTCTATGGAAAGTTTTTATGATTGATAATAAGTGATTGATTTACAAAAATAAGTGTATTTTTAACCTTCAGACTAAGGAGAATAGAGACACTAATAATTACAAGAATAGTCATATTTGGTGTCGAAATGAAGTTATTTATTGTAATTCTTACTTTCTCGTATATCGAAATTCGAAAGAATGTAGAGACACCATCTTTTGCATGTAAGTAGAAGGCCGTTGCTAATGGATTTTTCTCATTGAAGAAAGCAAAATCATTCGTTAAAGATACGAACAGCATAGTGTGATTTGACACCGCGTGTCCATTGATTTTAAATTTTCTTAGTAGGAGTTTCTTAAGAGCTTGCTACGCTTTAGTTAATTACATAAATACATTTCTACTTACTTCACAATTCTCCATATCCTGGCGAACAGCTTAATTGACGGAGACCGTTAAAAGCCGTATATATCTGTTTCCTGCTCGTATGTTGATTAACGATTTCCTCCAAATATGTTATGCAAATCTCCTAGTTCCCCACATGTAACAAGATTTGCTCCTACATCAGTATTCATGTCATCTTCATCAAGGTACCCGTGACATGCCCGCATCGTTTGCTTGTGTCAACTCGTTGTGTTTGTGTGACCGACCTGAGGTGCATCGCAATGACCTTACACAGTTAAACCGACCTTTGCTTGTCGTGTTCTAGAGACCTCTAGCAATACTGATTAGGGTGGTTTTGATGCATATGAAAATAAATAACTGTTTTCTATTACGATACAGATGTTGGTTTTCTTATTGATAAAGTCGTGCTTTATTTTGCTACTGAATTATTTATAAAAGTTGGTTTATCATACAATCTTTGAGCATGACAGTATGCGGAATTTTACAGATTTCGCATCAAATAAACAGATTAACAGTATACTGCTGCCACTAGTTTTTAATACGATACAGTGATTAGATAAACACATGTTTTTAAACCACAACGTCCATCCACAACGCACAGTGAGTAAGATGATACGATATTCATGCAACCGCGGTGCTCCAAAAACTCCAGTAAAAAATTAGATCTCTGATAGCGATAACTAACAAAAAAATCGACCTCGAAGTTTTTGCGCGAAAATCGTTCTTGCGATCAAGCTTCGAGTGCGTAATTTATACTTCCAAGTACGTAGTTGTATTCCATTTAAATCGATACCACTCTACAAACACTGCGAAGCGCTCACTCGAAGATTAATCACAGCTCGAGGAAAAAAGTGCGACAAATTGTTCATGTAACTTTACTCATTTGGTATCACTGGATAACTGATAGGTTTCTCTTGGTGTTCAGAATTTTAATGGTAGGAAATTCTTTAGACATCACATGCAACTTTCTTTGGATTCTAATATACGACGTTTAGGGCTGATCCAGTATCAATAATAGAAATATTGAGCAAGAGTCGGAAGTCTCAAGACACATTGTGGCTTTTGCCTTCCTCTGGCGGAGCGTGGTCTGAATACAGATCGCGTGGTTATGATTCCCGCACATTCTGAAACCCTTCACTTAGATAAAGTGTTGTTTTTTGTTCAACACTTGGAATAGTTGTCACGTGTGGACCCTTCTCTGCGGGGTTCTTCGCTAAATGTTGTTCTGTTTTTTGAGTGTTTTATCTTCGATATATTATGTAGCAGGATCTATTATAGGTTTCTGTATTAGAATTAAATTACTATCCTTTACTCGCGTATCTTCAGTGTTTACAAATTGCTTTCATCATAGTTTAATCTTTCTGTTTTTTTCTTTGAATTGAAATGTATGATAGCCACCAGTTCAATATTTATTGAAATTGTTTTTCTATCAACACGTGATTCCAAGTTAAGTAATACGACTCTTCGATATAGACTTGCAAGCTATGTCACGTACACTCGTAAAAGGTCTGTGCCTATCTCTAGTAGCGTGTCTAGGCCAAGGTTAAATCTAGTTATATGACAGGTTGTTGTACTGTAACCTAATTCAATTCAATCACTGCTAAAGGCGAGATGCGAACATCCAATTGAATAATAGCTTGAGTTTGCAATTCGCCTACATGCGCTGTACAACTTCCTACGTTTAAATTGCAAGGTCTTTTTAGCAAAGTTTACTGCAATTAGTGAGCATTATAAGTTCTTAGACTAGTAATTCTTAAGTACTAACTTTGCATATTCGATTAAAACTTATATGGTAAGATTAATAATCACTACATCGCTATATTTGGTTTAGTGCTACCTTCGCACTGTCTTTAATAGGGTCTTGTTAGCCTTGCAGAGAAAACACTGCATCAATTTAGAACAATTGCACTATAGGTTTCTTCAGTGATCCTTGATTTCAGATTACCTTACTTGGACCTCACTTTTTGTAGTACTTTAATATTGTACATTGCGAAATATTAGATCTAGTTGTAGCAAATATATTGCCGAAAGATGTATGAGAGTGCGTAACAGCTTCAGTTAATGTTCCAATCAATTACCAAATTATTAATGTGTACAATATATCGAATAAAAGCGTTGAAACCGAGCCAACTACTGGTTATCAATTTATTGAGCTGCAGCCTATAGATACGACCGCACGTGCGTTTGTTTATGATCTATATTCCACGCTGCCGCATTCCGTGGGTCGGATGAATCATTTGTCTGTTGACTTTACATGTTAAGACTATGAATTGTGACATAATTATTGTTGAGTTCTTTACATGTAGGTACATAATATATCTATTTTGTATTATCTTTAAATGTACTCATATGCAGATATCGTACTTTAAACTTTCTCGTAATTATATTTATTAGCAAAGTAAAGGTTTTATCATTGAATAGGTATTTGAAAATTATCGTTAGGTTTCTCTTATCATTTTTCATTTTGAATTACCATTTAGGATCTATAACGATTTAAAGTAAGTTGGCTAGCTACCATTCACACTAAAAAATGAAAAATAAAAATCGATAAATATTTTTTTTACATTTTTTAAATTTTATGTTTACCTTTGACCGTTTTCTCTCCTCATTCATAATTATCGTCATCGTGTATTTACAATGTCATTCAATATGGCTGACGTGGTTAGCCAGTAAAAGTTCATTGTTTTACACCTGTCTTGCACCTTTCTGACATTTGATCGGTTTTTACGCTTGCCTTTTCTAGTAATTGCTCGGATACCGAGTATTATGTTCTTGCCTACATACTTCATTTTTAAGGGTTATAGGAAATTACTAATAGCCTTCTATACATATAATAAAATTGTAGAAAAGTGGTGTCTGTACAATGGAAATATATAAAAAAAAAGTAGCAGGGGTTGTTATTATACCGATGCCGAACCCGAAACTGTAATTAATTTTTTTTTTGTCTGTTTGTCTGTTTGTCTGTTTGTCTGTTTGTCTGTGTGTTTGTGCACGCTAATCTTCGGAACTACTTGACGGATTTGAATGATTCTTTTTTTGTTGTATAGGTATTAAGTCCGGGCAACATATAGGCTATAATTTATCTTGGGAACTTGAACACCTGATGCAGAACCGCAACAGACCAGCTAAACTATAAGAGATACAAAAATGGTACCATAGCAAAAATTGTTTCACGTGATGAGCATTTTCTGTTAAGAGAATAAATTTGAAGATCTGGAACACCTGATGTGGAACTTCAAGAGCCTAGCTACACTATAACATATATAGGAATGACGTCTTAGCAAGAGTTGTTCAGCCTGATGAGCACTCTCTGTTGTCGTATAAAATTTGAAGATCTGGAGCAGCTGATGTGGAACTCCAAGAGCCTAGCTATACTATAACATATATAGGAATGACGTCTTAGCAAGAGTTGTTCAGCCTGATGAGCACTCTCTGTTGACGTATAAAGATTGTAGATCTGGAACACCTGTTGTGGAACTCCAAGAGCCCAGCTACACTATAATATATACAGGAATGACGTCTAGCAACAGTTGTTCAGCCTGATGAGCACTCTCTGTTGACGTTTAAAAATGGAAGATCTGGAACACCTGATGTGGAAATCAAAGCTCAATTTCACTGTATAATTATAAAATAACATAAGCTGGGAGTACCTCCACGCGGTGAAGGCGGTAACAGTTTAGGACTGATTTTCGATGAAATCTCGCTCATCCCGTTGTTTTCCCGTCCCCAGGCCTTAGAATTCTACATCAGACGTTTCAGATCTTCGATTTTGACGACCCCGTTGTCGCTGGCATAAGCAACAGGATCCGCGTACGAAGTCGCGGGCAGAAGCTAGTCTAAACTATAATGTTGTACTGGATAATGATCTCTCTTTTAGCAGTCTAACTTATAAAATGTGTTTTAAAGTTACAACAACATTCACTTCGACATTTAACTTTCCGACTGACTGACTGACTTCCTAAAATCTCAAAAGTGCTTGTTAATGATATATTGAAAAAAAAATAAGTTTAAAAAAAATTAGCTGAAGTCGAGTTAGAATATCATCAAAGTACAGTATTAGATCGCTAGGTAGGATAACAAATACACCTATCAGTCACAGTCATGACTGTATTTTGAAATCTGGTAAGAAGGATTGCATTTTTTTATGAAATGCCATTTTTAAAGATAACACAGTAGGTGACTGTCGTATCATTCATGGCCACGTAACACAATAATCTAATTCCAATTTAAGTTTATTATGAATATTTAAATCGGTTACACGATTTGCATAAACGAACAGACTATCATTACGTAATGCATTTACAAGCTTTGAATAAGCTTTATTTTTTCGTTCTCTTATTCTGGTTTCGCACCAAGTTAGGTAAGTAAGCAAGTGATTAATAAGTCTACTTTTTTGAAAGTTAAGGATAATAAATTGTAATACTTACACGTTCAGTTTTTACTTTCAAAATCTACAACGCGTTGAATAAAATCAAAAGAAACTAACGATGAAAAACTAATTACGATTCCTCTTCGAAGCTCAGCAAAAACTTTAATTAATTCTTCCTTTTATGTAATATAAAAATCTCTCTAGGGTTTCTAGGGGTGCGTAATAAGGATAGCAGCAATTATTTTATATTTTGATCATCTTTACAAAAAAAATTGAAGTGTATACTTATATACTTATATGTAATGTCAAAATAACAGTTTTTTTTTTAAATAACCAAAAAACGCGCGATTTTTTATTAAAATTTTTGCTTGCTTGTTAATACCGGCTAATCTTCGAAATGGCCTGACCGATTTTAACAGTTAACGACGACTTTCATTTTAGAAAAAAAAATTGTGACAGAGCACAATAAAAAAACCCGTTGATAACCAATATTCACACGAACGAAGTCACAGTCATAAGCTAGTATTAATTGAAATAAATTCTTAAAAAAATCGCATATACTTGATTGTTTCATAAATAAACATTTATGGGAACTAATGAAAAAGTTACACGTTAGTCATCATCACGGATAGAAAAAAATGTAGCAAGAACCGTTTCATATTATGACTAATGCACCAAATGAACTTGTTTAGTTCATCAATTTTGATAACGTTTAATTAAAGAAACTACTGTTTAGTTTTAAGTTTTTTTACATTGTCGTTCATTTGAGAATATTTACTTTTCGGTTCTGTTTTTGGTCGAACTCCAAAATTCTTATCGATAATATCTTTCCGGTTGCTTAAAGTTGCCAAGTTGGGGCTGATCAAAATTGGACGAGATGAAATCTTATTTTTTAAGATACTGCATTTCAATTTTTCTAATAGGAAGGTATATTAAAGCATAACCGAATACGTCTTAAGCAACCGCAGTGATTAATGCTCGTGCCTTCTCTATATCAGAAGTGGCCTTCGCACTGCTGCAGGACAAATAGGCTGAAATTATTTAATCTATTATTGCGATTCCAAGTAGGTACTCAGTTTAATTGTTATTCTATCGAAGGCGAAACGAAAACCAAACTTATAATGTTTGTGTTCTCATAGTTTACAAAAGCTAAAACTATACAACAGCATTGTACAATAGAGACTTGCATATTAAAACATCCAAATGCAATTATTAGACTTGCACCTTTTGTTATATTTTACCGATGATTGTACAAACAATGCAATAGTAATCTACATTGTGAAAGGATTGCTTACTTTTTTATTTGTAGCGCTGAATCTAAAAACAGAAAAATCATAGTATTCGAGGAGATGTTAGCTAAAAACCATTTAGCTACTAGTGATGTAACTTTTGGAAATAATCTTACTTCACGTCTATCACGTGAAGGCACGAACGATGAGCAAACCGTAATAGCTGTTACAGAACTTACACAAAGTAACGAACACATAATAATGGTAACAGTTGAATAACGTTTGCATGCTTTCAAAAGAATAGTAAAAAAAAATTAATAAGAATTAGAAACTTCCCGCTCTATTCAATCACTCATGACCCAGACCGATACAATAATGTACAAGAAATGGATACTGCTAATGTTTACATTGCACAAGATGGAAGCGTTGGCCGATAAAATCAGTGTTGCTTACTATTTTTAATTGCTTTTTGTTTACACTTCTGGCTATTCATAAAAGCATCTCCAGTTTCGTCTTGCGTAAAGTGACCAGGCTTTTTAAGACAGAGTTGGAAATAGAATCAAAGATCTAATTCATAGAGAAAACTAAAGCAAAGCAGTGATTTGATTATATTTTACGAGACAGCTCATCTAAGAACACGAGCCTCGTAAATACAGTTCTCAATTTCTATAACATAAATTAAACAGACAGCTATATTTAAAAGAAGTTATAAAAAAGTAGATTCGAACCGAAGCTATTATTTAGCACTCAGGCTTTGTAGATGATCTTCGGATAAGGCTGCTCACCGATCAATTAGGCCGAAGCGGAGGCGTTGCGAATCCGAGGTGGCTAGTAGAACAACTCAGTCACCGGTCGCCTTACGCAATGGTTATATAACTGAACGGAGATGGCGACGACAGACCGTCGCAAATTACCAGTGTCCGCACCTTACTGGGTCAAATATACCCGGCGATTGACGTGACATTTATTTTCGACAGAAATTGATGTCCTTTTTTGAAAACAACTCCTTTTTACAGCAGATAGTTGATGTGCACCAGGTGTCAGATAAATTACAGATGTCGGATAAATGTTAGCGTTAATTTTTTAACAGTTTGGAAAAGGATTCGACATAAATTGCTAGCTCGGTTAAGAATTACGACACTCTGGTTTTAAAACTGTGAAACCATATTATCAGTGTTCCAAAAGCAGATATTTAAATTGTTAATAATATTGCACGAAAGATGGAGCACGTTTAAGGCGCTTCCCTGACCAAATGACCTTGAGCATTCGGTCCCTCTTTGCCGCACGCCACTTTCTTATCTCATCTCTTTCTCATCTTTCTCGTTTTCACGCAATTTTTCGGAATTATTGAAATATAAAAAAAAACAGCGAGGTTTTTAAAAAAAATAAATCTTGCATTATTTAGATTTTTGAATTATCTAATGATTAGTACAATTCTCAAATTAATAGCACGTTGTATTAAGCAAGAGATGCAAATAATCAATAATTTTAGTCATTATTTCGCAAGGAGGTTTTAAATGTATTTTAAACACATTTAAAAAAATAGATCTTGCAATGTGATGATAAGATATCGAACATTAATAAAGTGCTTTTAGATGTCGTTTATTTCCCTTAATCAATGAGAAGATAGCCTCTGAAAAACGACTAAAAACAAGGTTTTGGTCGGGGTACGGCCTTAATATTCAAAGACAGCAAAATAAACCGAGGTGCGTTAATGATGATACATCAAAACAACGAAATAAAAACAAACTAAACTTGCCTACCTCGTACTCCACATTTACAGCTAAAATGATACTCTACTGTATTTCATTTATCATAGAATGGTAGTTTATATGGTAGTGTTAAAGAGTAGGTACTATAATGTGAGCGTGCAAGTGGGTCAAGGTGGTAAAACTAATGGAGAGTTTCCACCTTTTAATGTGAATAAATGAAGTACATTGAGTACAATGGACAACGGGACTCGCCTAGTCGCTGCATACAATGATATACAAGGTCAATTGTTGCTATGCAGACGAGCGAACGCAGGACAGTTAATGAGAGCCAGTAGATTTGTTTGAGATAGATCAAATAGAAAAAAAGTAGTCATAATCATCAAAAACTTAACGTAAATAGAATTTAAAATGTCGTTTTCAACCAATATTTTTTTTAAATTGTGAAAATGCAAGTTGTATCAAAATATCACCTCAGATTGGAAAAAACGTTCTTGTGAATCATTTATTTTTTGTCGGTTTGACTTGGCAAATTGTATAGTTTAGTGTAGAGGAGATCAAAAAACAATTCGGCAGCGTTTTTGTCGCTAGTCTGCAACAATGCGTAATAGCTATGACCGGCAGTTATTACCAAATAGCGTCCTTCACTTGAATTTCTACTTTGTTGTCGGTATTCTAATTTGATGGATTTTAAACTGTCATAAAAACTACAATTAAGTAAAAATTCTATTAAACGATAGTGCTTTTGTCATTTCGAAATAGTTTTACAAATATAGTACTGCAAGTGCCTTCGTTAGCGTATCAGTTTAGTGTAGAACATTGCGGAACTCAAATGCCCATTAACCTAAATTGAACTCTATTGTTCGATGCCCTCTTCATTATATCTAAGCTGGCATGTCACTTAGCAACGAGCTCGTTGACAAAGCTTCAATGGTTCGATATTGATTGCCGTGCAATAGCTGCCCTGAATTCAGCACGCTTAAACTCTGTTGGTGGTGTTACGATTAACGGCTTTGTAATACTACACCCCTAATGTAGACAATTCTTTCCTTTACAGACAAAAATGTAGATAGATCAAACGTAGGTTGCACCTACATTTATTAAAGTACGATGTCCATTGACCAGGCGTCACCACTGGTGCCGATCAAGCCTCAAGTGGCTCTGCAGAACGGTGCTTTCATAAAGAATAGTCATAACCGAAGCAGTTTCTGTGGGGTGGCACCATCGTCGAACGGTAATGGAACGTTCAAAACTTTCGCCGTCAATCGCAAGAGTTGGAGTGGAAACGTGACTCTTCCGCTTCAGCAGTTCACGCCCGACGTGGAACAAGCTCCGCAGTTGGGGACTTTTCGCTCAGGAACTGGAACATTCCCGAGGAACAGGGAACGGAACAATAATACTACGAACGGAATATTAACACCTAACGGGAACTCTGTTCAGACGTTTAAAGGAAATGAAGTGAGGAGGTGCGGAAGCTCGAACGGCCGACGTTACGCTGAGATCGGAAACTGGAATAAAAGGTGAGTTATTTTGTTTAAGCGTGCGTCACATGAAAATACATGGGTGGTTCCCGGAACCCGCTCAGCCTACCGCCTGTCCCGTGCTCAACCCTTATTCATCCCCAAGAAAACAGTTTTGCAGATCGATTTACCTATTGCCACTAAGCACATGAAATTAGTGAACATTTTGTAGGTTCTTACAGCCAAATGCAAAAAACTAAAGCATATACGGAGCGTTCCTGCATAAACACAATCAGCTTACTGCCCAACTTTTTAATGCAAATATTTGCTTGCACTCATGCAAAAATTGCCCGGAGTTTAAATATAACCTATCTACAGATCAAACACGATCCCCCAGGTAAATAAAAACATTCGAGCGTACCGTGTTTCACTAACTTTTACTAAAGCTTTATTTTCTCCTTTTTCATCTCGAGTAATTCTGTAACAAGTTTTCCAATTTCATTCTCTCGTCGCTTTCATTTCCTCCCATGCGTAGCTTCTCGTTCCCTTAATATTACTTTTATTAGCTCAAAACGTTTAACAAACATTGGTTTGAGAATCTAATAAAGATTAAGTTACGTTTGCACAAAGGGATGATAGAAACTTGATTCATTTCTGTTACTTCTCTCTATACAATAAATACTTTTGTTTGGATTTAGAATTCATTTTTTTCTTTTACTTACTAGATGCTGTTACCAAAACTTTTTCTTAACAAAGTGCTATTCCAACGATTTTAATTTTTTATTCATAGATATTTAATATTTCAATCGTCCATTCCCACGCATCTCCACTATCATAAACGTTTATAGACATTAGTCCGATACTTATCCAAATGTTTGCCGCATTTATCTAATCGGAATCTTCATTATCTTTTATTTCTTGCCAGTAGAAAGTTCGTCCATAATTCTTGCTCACTCAATTTGGGGCGGCCTAAGTCACTTGATAAGAGGCGTCCAATAATCTGGCCAGTGCTTCGTCTTTTTATTAGGGGTTAACTTTATCGCACCATGATTCCTCGTCACTGGCGATGCTATCAAGTTCGCTATTTAGCGGTTCTCCCTTCAACGACTATTTATGACCAGTGTTTACTTCTGTCTCGCCGATTAATCCAAGTATTTGCTCGGAAAAAATATCGCTTGTCATTCTGTTTGCTGTACGTTTGTTGCTTTTCCTCTGTTCCTTAAGAGTGTATTTTCTTGTCTATCGATTGTTTCGGTAGTATGAGAGATGTTGAATAACACACACATTTTGATGGTTATCGTTTACATAAACCAAACATTTGAAACTCTATTGCCATCTGCGTGGGCTTAAAGCAGCAATAACAGGCCTAATATATTTTTACATCTTTAAATGTTACTCAACATATAAATATACTTTTACTTTCTTCTTAAGTATTTTTGTTGTGGTCCGTTTATACGGCTTATTGATTTCTTTCTGTATTCTTTTATTCTATGGACGTAATTTGTATGAACAGTCAAGGTTGCGTGGAACCTTTCTCTTTAATTCTCTTGATTTTCATAGTAAACTTGGAACAAATAATTTCAAGTGACATGGATAAGTACCTACTTGAGCGTCTAATAATTTAGATTCCATTTACGTGTTTCAACATTATAACAATTATATTAGGCTTCTCGACAAATGTAAGTGAATATAAGATACAATACCCTTTAGATATATACGTCCATATATATGAATAAGACAATAAGTTTTAATCTAAAAATGCGCTTGTATTTTTTGCAGCACGATGTGGTAGAATACCGGCTTCTCCGGCTTCTAATTGTGTATGTTTACTTCTACCAGTTACAGAGATAAAAACTATTGTAGCAACTAAAACAATACTACCTACCGTCTTTGTCTGAGTGGAAGCTCTCAGCTGGCTCTTGATAATACGCTTATTATTTTGTTACTCAAGAGGAAAACAATATTACTCTAACCATAGTACTTTTCCCTTGTTTATTATAATGTGATATCTTACATCTTTATCCTAATAGATTTTTGATGTTTTCGTTCAATTCTAATTCAATATATGATGTTTATAGATAGGACCGTCAAAACAGTAGCACTCTATGTTACATACGATTGCTTTTTATCATTTGTTTTTACTGCTTCACTCTCAACGCATCGTAAAACTATAATTTCATCATCATATACGTTTTTATTTGTGTTTGTACTAAAGTTAATGTTTTTACTCATGCCTCGAGCGTCAAAGAAACCCAAAGTTACTCCGTAGAACGTTTAAAGAAGCTAGTTTCTAATAGAAAAAATGTCTGTTGGTCCCGCAATTATCCCAAGGGTCCCTCGAAGACGGTAATTTAGTCCAATTACGTCCACCACGACTTTCACTCGTGGATCACTGTTTGTAACCCGTACTAAATCTCCCTTAACAAATTGAAAAAACTAAGTCGGATTCTGTCGGATACCGTTTCTCTGCCTTCCTCTGCCACATGTACTGGCTCGGTTAATGACTGCGTTTGTGAACTTTTCCAATTATGGTGCGGTGTTCTAGATCCAGTTTTGTGTTATAATGACGGGTAATTGCGACATTACAGGTTAATTTTTATCGTTCCTAACGTTTTAAGCTTCGTGTTTGTCTGTTGTAAATATTTTATAGTGCGTTTTTAACATTTAATTTATATTACAGCAAAATTATTCAGTGCCTTTCTCATCAATGAGAGCCAACATTTATTAGAAGTAAAAAGTGAGTAATCCTTTATTCAAAATATGTATTTTTATTTGAGAGATAATCTCTGGAAGTGCTAAATCCACCTACAATTTTGTTCACTCATATAAAGCTACATTATTGACGAGTGCCATAATATGAATTAAAAAAAATATCGGTTCCACTTCTACACTCGGAGTCTGGAGTCACGGGACGAAATTAGTATTCTATTTTACAATCACATTAACTGTTACTGCCCACAACCTTTACTCAGACACATCAAATTGAACACCACGTTACCACAGATTGGCGGATATTGATTACCACTTCAAATAGAGATGATTCCACGCGTCATTTCGTAACTGCCGCCGCATGACTGATGGTTGTCTGCGCTGCGAAATTGACAACTGAACTGATGGACTGACGATCAGCAGTGAAAGCGAAGTTGTTGTTGTGCATAGTGATGTCATTGGTGGATAAAGTACCTATGCTAATTATTATCCTTTGGCCTTTTCTGCAGGATAGTTACCTTCCTGGACTGACAATACTACTTGGAGTAAAAGCTTTGGATTGAAGTAATTCCGTACAATAAACAGGTGGAAGAGACATCGTAACGATAATTTTTATAATGGATTCAGTACATAGTTCTAGACCCCCAACGATGAATTTGTTTGTTAGATATTAGCACAAAAATCACCGGGTTCATACATTTTGACCGTGCAGGTGTTGCATGAAATAGCTGTTTTTTTTATTTATGTTAAAGATTTTTGTTACGATTCACCGATTTTGCACCATATTACTCTCTTGTTTATTTGTAATCTCGTTCAAAGTGACAGCTCCTGTACGTCTTTTTTTTAATTGATGCTCTTAATTTGTAAGCTATGGTCACCCTTCCGATAACCCTGGTCAAAATTGATCAAAGTCGTTGTTGCTAAGGTGATTGAGCACCAATCACTAGTGAAAACGAAATAATTAACGCAGTCGTGCTGGGCCTAGTGATGTCACAACTCTTAGTCGAGTATTTAGTATGCTAATAATGTGCATGTAATTGCTCGGGAGGGTCATCTGATATTGTAGCAGCATTAGATTTAAGAGTCGATTAAATGAGGAGAGAGGAAGGGCTTTCACGAAAGGGTGATTAAAAATCAATGTGAAAATGGTTAAGACTTTAGATGTTAGGTTTTACAATACCTAATCTGTAAGTTATTTTTTTATTGTAAATAATAAGAGTCTATTTTTAGTTACTATTTTTATTGTAAATAATAAAAATAATTCTCATTTTATTTAAAGTTACCTAAGGACCTTTGCGAGTTAGGTTCGGCCCCTCGTCGCCTTCCAAAAGCCCAGGACTTCAGGGTTTCGAGATATATAAAAAAGAATACTAGACTATTATTTGTCCCACTGCAAGGTAAAGGTCTCGTCTCATGCTGAGAAGGCACGAGTATTGATAACCACGCTTGTCCAAGGTGAACTGGCGATTTCAGAATTGTATTGGCTATAAGTTCGGGTTTTCTCACGATGTTTTCCTTCACTGATGTTATATCGTCATAAAATTAGAAAATACATATGAATTGAAAAATTTACAATGGTATTTACCCGATTTAAAACCTCTCATGTCTGAACGACACCAAGACAACCCATCAAGAAATTCATCATCATTTTTATTATGTAACAAACAAAAATTAAAAAAAGAAACTAGCTGCCGGTAAAAAATATGTAGTTACTTTACTGAAACAATCTCGCCAATGTGTATGTCTATAGTAATTGCCTGTGTATCGGCCATAAAATGGAATCGCTCGTGCAAGACGGTGGACTGCAGTTACATCACTATTACAAAGCGACGTTTATTCACTTTATTGATATTGATTCCATAAAATACATTATTACGAACCGATTATGTAAAGTCATTTATTTTTCAAGTTGTTGCAACTCTTTAATTGTTAATTTCGTTGACAATTCAGTTTAATTGGGTTTTTATGCCACGATAAGATCTTAAGATTAATTTGTAGGAAAAATGTTATTGACAGATTGGTTTTACGAAAACGTTGGTTGTTAATTACGCCACCCTAG
The DNA here is from genome assembly GCA_949316365.1 of Hoplodrina blanda. NCBI lineage: Eukaryota > Metazoa > Arthropoda > Insecta > Lepidoptera > Noctuidae > Hoplodrina > Hoplodrina blanda. Next base: position 10,466,118 of record OX438589.1, read on the forward strand.
TGAGTAAGAAATATAAGGAATTAAATTGTGTAAATCGATGAAAGATTAATGAGCTTCATCAGCTGTAGGCTTTTATGCAGAAATATTTTTGTACTCAGTAAGTAATGAAAATATTGATGAATAGTACGAGTAGGTACAAGTTTGTTTATAATATGAATAAAATTTGAAACGACAATATTAATGACCTGTGTCGAATTAATTGTTAGTTAATCCTCCATAATTGTGATATTACAAATTTTAATGATAATGAACGTATTAATTACGAACATTAAGTTATTAAAATAATATAGTTGACTTTTACTGTTTATTTATACCCAAGAATAATACCCGTAATTTACGAGTAATTTTATATAGAATTTACATCAATGCTGTTAAAACTTGATTAATACGTAAAATATGAACATAACAGCTATAATCATTTCTCTCTACACTTGGTTGCACATACAGAAGAAAGTGAAAATAGACACGCTTCAAAAGCAATATTATTTTGATTTCGCCTATGGTGAAAGCAAAAACTAACATCAGATATCGACAATATTTTTTTCAACAACAAAAGACTTAAATACTTTTAGAGAACGCCTCGATTATTATTTTCCAGACGCCATGTTTGGGTGAGGACAAAAGCTGAAGGGAAAATAATTTTCTTCCGTTGAGACAGGTCATCTCACACTTTTGTGAAAGGATTTGAAAGACCCTTTTCACAGTCCCGACGCTATTAGGCATTTTTCTAGGAGTTGGATGGCGCAAAATTGGTTTTTGAAAGACATTCAATTGGCCGTTCGGGTTAGCCTTCCGAAAAAGTAAGACATCAAATTACATTAATTTGTCGAAGTATTTTCGTAAGACTTCTTTAATTATTTGGGGTTGATATTAAAAAGCTTTAAAAACAAGATTAACGTTGATGTGCTCTTAAATCTTACGTAGTTTGAATGGATGCATGTTTGTTACTCAATCACACCAGAACGTCTGAATGGATCCGAGCGGAAACGACTAAAGTATAAACAGACAATAAAAATACAGAAATATTTGGTGGCCAACCCTAAAATAAAATTTCAAATCCCAGTAACTATATACAACATTATTTTTTGTTTATGCGAAACCCGATACACCTGTCTAGTATTTTTGTGTAAAGAATCTATGTACAAAATTTTAAAACCGTATCATAAAAAATCACAAAGTTATAAAGGTATAAGTGGTTGTCCGTTCAAAAACATGCTCATTTCGCGGTACACCCGCGTAAACCGCGTCTCCTGTGTTATACACTCGTGATAATAGTTTGGCAATACCTAACCGTACGGTGATTGTATTGTAATTAACTGGTAATAAAATTTAAATAAAATATTTTTGAAAAAAAAATTACATGGTGTTAAAATTTTTGGAATCGAATCAGTTACTGATTCTGAACAAACTATATTCAGGTTTCGCATATACTAAAAATAATGTTGTATACATACTTGCGTCGATTTACTTACATATTTGCAAACGCAAAACCTCTGTAAATACAAAGATCCAGAATCAACACCTGTCAACATGTTTGTGTAGTAAATGATGTTGCAAATATCCCAATTCGAAACCCTGTCCCTATATTGAATATTCGAGTATCTAAGACTCATTGCGTATTCGGGAAGCGTGGTGGGGCATAAATATCCCTTGTCGTTCTCATTACAATAACTTGGTGCGTACGTCCCTTGGCTGCAACGGATGCCGCATCTCTTGGGATGTCACTCACATAATGGAATACTAGACCGATTTCTCTAGTAATTATTTAATGCGTTGGACTCGGTTGAGGTCGATGGTTGTATGACAGGAAAGTTAATTAATTTGATTTGTTGATCTAGTAGTTATCTATAACGGGTTCCTTTTGATATCCCATAATTCTAGGGGATTAATATTGTGATCATGTCAAAGAATCAACTGGCATACAAATTAGATACTAATATTATAAACAGGCAAAGTTTGTTTTGTTGTTTGTAAGAGATAAACTCTAAAAGTGCTGGTCTGATTAAGTACTAAGATTTTTTCATTGATAAAAAACTACAATATTTTTAATAGTATACTTGACATCGTTTATAAAACTGATGTAGTTACATCGTCTTCTAAATGGAGTTCATACTCTTATAGGAAGATAAAATCAAAAATTGATGGACAAATCCTATGAGAAACTTTTTATCTCAATATTTGTGCAAAAATTTTTAAAGCGTAAGCTCTGTACGTATTATGTCAATTCCATACATGTAAGTTTGGAGCTTAAATTCGTTGTGTGTACTGGAAAGTCGATGCGGCTGAAAGCCACGGTCTGGCGAGCACGACTGTTCCGACCATCCCGTTTGGACGTGTGGCCGATACCAAGCACCCTACCGCGCTGCACCGTACCGCACAGCGCACTCGGACCAGTGAAACTGTCCGTGCGTACATCGTCCGTTTGTTATGCTAATTGAAGCTGCTGATTTGCACAATAAAACAACTCACATGGACCACTCCACGGCTTTAACGAGCCTCAACGCCTCTATGATACATTTTCGCGTCGCACTCTATTCATTGCTCTTTTTGTTCAAATTTTATTTATCATAGTACTTAGTTGAAGATACGCATTGAAAATCGATTTCGTGTTGTTTAGCAATTTGCCTTGTTACTAAGGTGATAATGTGCTGTAATAATGTTCGGTTGTATTGGACGTAAATTGGGCCGAAGATAGTACCTTGTAGAAACTTAACGAACATAAAGGTCTGTTTACACGATTGCTCACGTGATTCAGTAAAATTGTTTGCTTCAATTATGTATTCGTGATACTTTCTACATATAACATTTACAAGCATTGTTAGAACGTTTTGAATGCCGTTAAGTATCGAGAATCTATTGTGAATATTGGAGTAGTAGGAATGCTAATAACTCGACCGTGGCTGATTCAACATTCTCAAGTTGATAATTATTGTAGAAAAGTTTCTAACATAGATCAATGTGGCTGGAATGAAAATTACTCTGTCTATGAATCTAAATTGAGAATTTAATTTCTTACAAATATTTTTTGTTTAGGCATATTGCGATGCCGTCTCACAATATTTAAGAAACCAGTTTTATACATCTCATTTTAATTAATTATCTGCCTACAGAATTCCAGCCGTACCTTGGCCCATAAAAAGGCAATGTTCCAATTGAGTAAAGGACAGTTGCGTGACATTAGCGAAATCATGTGTCGCTGTGTGCATTCCCTCGTCGATTGGCGCCTTCACTAATTGTGCCAAAGTGGTCGTTTAACACTACTTATGAATGGCCACTCGACGAATTTAATGTTACATGCCGTTCTATTTCATAAGCTCCATTAACATTCTCAGCTTCACTGGCTTCGTGTTTACAGCCAACGTTATTTAGTTTAATAGTATTTACTACTACGTAAACTTTGTAAAATTTATGTTGGATGTTGAACTATGAAGATTTGTTTTGTAAATTACAAATGATTTGTTGGCTGTAAAATAATGGTCCCGACCAAATTAGGTTCATCATCATCATATCAGCGAAACGATGTCCACTGCTCCCCTAAAAATAGCCACAATAACCGGTTCTGTGCTGCCGGCATTCAGCGGTTTCACCAGGTAATTCCAGCCACGGTGGCCAATCTCAATGGAGACTAAGCAAAGTAAGCATGAGATATTACAGTGCACTAATGAGTGAGCAAAACACAGGTACACTTCCTCTTCCATCACTCTTATAGTCCGATGGAACGGCAATCACACACAACCGTCGAGAGATCAGGTGCAAGACCAACGGCCGACGACAACGACGTTATAATGATGTTGGTTATTGCAAGTATTTGATCTCTTAAGACCTACATTTTTTTTTGTATATGTGTCACGTTTAATATGATTGAAGAATATTATGTCATGTCAAGAGCTGTAAGTAGCACCGAAGTACGTATTGACTAATAATTCGATCATTTTGTCAGGCTTTATCTCTTTCCAGCTTCTGCTAACAATTTCGTCTGCATGCAAGGTAAACGTACCATAAAACAGTCTTTGACACTCGGCAATAAAGTAGCTTTATTTGAGATTTTTTTTTGTAATCAGATCAGTACTCTCAGAGATTTCTTATACAAACATAAAAACAAATAAAGATGATTAAGTTCAACCTTATAAAAATAGGACTCTCCTACTGGTTTAAAAACAAAACTACTAATAAGTCTATTAAAAAAAAAATGTCTATAAATACATGGCATTCAAGGCCTTGCCTAATTTGCCAAATGATTAAGTTCCTCCCACATCGAAGCTCAGAAAGTGGGAAATCCATCGGCTCGTCTGACTCACTCTTCAAGTCTTTTGCATTCATATGGATTCCTTGGCACTGTCTGAATAGTTCGTGTTACTAATCATAACAAGCTATATTATCGTCGCATTTTATTATAGTTTTAACTACCGTGTAACACTTTCTCATAATTATGTAGGTACAGCATTTGTGTTCGATCGCAAGAATTTAAAATATCGTCTTTAGCGGCCTATATTATTATAGACTGGAATTGTCCCAGAAGTTTCACCCGCGTTAAGTTACGTACGTCTTTGGTTACTGCTTCGCTTCCTTGGATCGTAGCGTAATGTTATATAGCCTTAAAACCATCCTGCATAAGCAGGCTATAGAACGATTTCTTTTTGCATACATGTTTTATACTGTAGAATTTGCATGTTTTTCTAGAAAAACGCTTTCGACATCAAACGTGTACTAAAGGAAGCCATTATGAGATTATGTCAGTTACATGAGCAGTTTTATCCACATGTACGCCGATGATGTAATCGCTAGATGGTATCAGTTCCAAAGGTAGTTTCATGCAATTCCAGGTAGCTTTCCTTAACCAATCAGCAATCACTATAGTCGTATGCATAAAACAGCAACTTTTCTTTACAGTATTAAGCATGAAAATATACATAAACAAACTAAGAATTAACTGCTTAACATTCAACTCAAGATCTAAAAGTCTTATGAGGGAAACGGGTTGTTCCGGTGTCCGTGCGACTTGTTCAACAGGAACTTGAAACTATTTATGTGTTTGTCATAAATTCTAACTCTTTAATAGTAAATTTATGTAATCCTGACTTGGGCCAATGAACGAAGGCTCAAATTACATGGAGTTTTAATTTGAGCTCCATTTCTATTTGGACCTCACTTTAACGATCCCTAAATGGTTTACTTCCAGCCCTAATGATACAAGTTAATAGACAACAAACATTAACATTAATATCAAAGCTTTCATCATTATCATCAAAGCAATTTCCATCACAAAACATTATCGTACAAAGATTACACAGACATATAGATAGCTCTATTATGTCATAACCAACAGTGCAGGTCAATCAAAAGATAAAGGCCTGTGGCGTGAATGCTGCGGGCATTAATTAAGACCGATATAAGCGGATTGACGGTGAGCAGATTATGCAACGTTGTCTACTCTGTGTACCTACCTGTAGGTAGGCTGTGTATGATGTATGCAGATTTTATTGCATCTGTGATTCCCGTCTGCCATGTTTTAAGGTGTGAACGTGGAATTGGAAATGAGTATGAATGTCATTTGGCTTTGGTTAAAAATTGAATCGAATTCGACTCGAGTTTGAATCCAATTTGATTATGGTCAAATTGTCATGAATTTGGATCATATTAGTGTCAATTTAAAGATGTCACGAATTAAATGTGATTGGTTCAGGAAATGTCTGGTAAAACATAGAGCTCTGGTATATTTCTCCAGCATACAACTTACGTACCTACGTAGCTCAGAAAATGCAGCATATATCTAGGATCTGTTGACACATTTTTTCTGCGAAATGACTCGAGCTTTTAAACTGTTAGCCGTTCCTACATTTTTCTACTTTATTTATTTTCAGATCTTGCAAAATAAACAACTTTATACGAGTACTACTTAAAAGTTAGTAAGATGACTATGAATATGCCTACGTTCATCACTGATATCAGCTTGTTAAAGCTTTCTGTTGCATAACGCGGAAACTGCGCAAGATTAACTTGTATCGTTAACATTTATCAAAACGTCCATTTCCTGGATTAATGTTAAAGCCATTTCGCAAGCATTAGTCATTTTGTAAGGATATAGTGCAGAGATTTTATGAAGTTGTAAGGAGCTTGCTGTTACACCTTTAACCTAAGTTTCCATGATTACGAAACTTAGTTGATTGCTAGTTGAGTGCAAGTTCAGTTTATACCAGTTTCAGTTCAGTTTGTACTCCAGATTAGCAAATCTTGTCTTTTTATTAATTCCATGCTGCTAACCACTCTCCTTACAAACGCATAATCTAATTCATAATTGAATATACAAAATGCATGGGATTTTCACCTAAAACCCTTTTTTTTAAAGATCCTTGCGTCGAACTACGATTTTTTCCTGTACCATGGGTAAACATCTCATATACCTAAACTAAAATACAAAAACAAACTTTAAACAAACGAATTGCCTAACATTCCCATCAGCGTACACGTAACCACAATACGTGTTCCAAATAATCAATCAAGTCTCCCGCTGAGCCTGTTAGCCTGGTACATCAAATTCCGCAGTTATTGAATCAGTCCTTGTTTGCATGCACTTCAATTTATCGTCAATTTTGCCAGAGGATTGGCAACGGCGCATACTCTCGTTTACTGTGAAACTATCCCGTTCCGTTCCCCGTCCAGGAATTTAACATGCCAAAGGAAGTCTTTATTTACTACTCAACGTCATTACCGTCTACAATGCCAGTGTTCATTAAAGCTCAGTTGATATAAAATCAATAATGAATATCGGTAATGAGTTTGTTATAATTATTTCTGGATACGATAGTTAAAATGTTTTAAGTGAATCAGAAGCGAATTTCAGTTTCGTTGTTACACTATAAATAATAATGAATAACTGATGTTTCTTAATTAGTTCTTAAATGTTACACAACAGGAATCAAAAAAAATTCCGAATAATCTAATAGGATAATAATATGCACAAATAATGATATTGTGTCGGAAATAATGAATCCAATACTGAAATCTAAAGGGTTAGAAGCCAGGCACTTTTTTAACGAGGTAGCTCCCTTCTCAGAGGTTCGCTTTCAGATTAACAAAAAGAACAAAGAAAATGTGGGATCTGCAGACAAAAAACACAGAAGAAAGAAGATAACTATAAAATGCATATCAAACAAACATCCTAAATCGGTACCTATATCTAGCCACACTGACTTAATTCAATCGGATGACTAACACTACCAGTAATTTCATGAATGAAACGCTAGATAACCCTTAGAATACCGAGCTGCACAGCAAATTAATTGTGAGTAAGTAGAATTATAGACTTCCATTTATAGATAGTGTTAATGTCTGTATTGAAAGTAGCAGTGTTGCAATTATCTGCTGCTTCCAGTCCACTGAGCTATAACTTTAGTGGGGACCTGTTTACATGCATGCACAATACCTTCCTCTACACATAGTAAATAGACGTCGCAGTAATTAAATTTTCGATGCAGCTCCATAATTTTGCTTTAATATTAAGAGACGTGATTAAAGTGAGCGGAATTTAAGTATCGTGATTGTCATTTTGAATATTCCTGTGTAGGAAAACATCGAGAGGAAATGTAGTTACACTATATATTTAAATAATAAGTCTGGAATCGCCAATCCGCCTTGAGAAAGCGTGGTGATCAATGCCTTCTCTTTATGAGAAGAGGCCTTGTAGTGGGACAATATTTGGTTGGTATTATTATTTTGTTGTATCCAATGTTTAAGTTTTGTGGACCAACCCCAATATTATATTCACTCAAAAGTGATTTTTAATTTTGTAGCCCTCATAATAGAGTTAAATTAATATTGTTTTATTTCTGGCAGATTTATTCATAAAGTTAATAACAAATCAGAACTTTAAACGACTTTCGTCTTAATAATTAATTAGTTCAACAATTGATTTTCTCCTGTAATAATAACTGGTTTTTGTTACCCGTCGGGAACTTTCCTTTATCCAATCTCCTCATTCGCTCGAAGGGCTAATTTTGTAAGACGATCGAATTACCGACGAGCCTTTCAACTTCAATTTAGTCTGTAATTTGTTTAAAAATCTACTTATCTTTTTTTATGTTAGGAAACGAATTTATTTGGCTTCCGAGTATTTTATAAATATAATTTTAGTCACGTAAAATATGTTCATAAAATGATTTTAATATTTCTGTCGGACGCGTTTCATTTGCATAAACATCATAATTAATTTCTGATTACATTAAACTGCTTTCTGCCTTCGACTTCGTCCGGATGGAACTTGAATATACCATAAAACATAATATCTTATAATACTTAGCAATAGTGTATCTTTCTATCAGCAGTACAACAATTTTTGTACCTAATCATATCTACAAAAATTGAATTTGCAAAGACCTACCTACTCTTACAAATAAAAAAATCCCACACCTCTTTGTAATATTAGTATAGAAGTAAAAGTCGTCTGCAAATAACAGTATTCTATTTATCCCAAAGTTCTTTATTAAGCTATTTTCCATTACCGTACTCCCACATACTGTTACCTTGATATAAAGCCTCCTAACAACAAGAAGAATAGTGTACATGAAAATCGATGAAACTAAAAGCAGAATGGCAAATAACAGATACCGAAGCATTCGCAATAAAAGCATTGCATTGCCGGTGCCTAGGGCAAAGCCGATCAGCCCCCAACTCCATAGTCCATTCAGTCTAAACACCCACAACTTAAAGTCTAGTTTATTGCAGAATGGCTCTCCCTAGTTTCACAATCTGTATTAGGTTACAGCTAGAACGCCCTCGGCTCCGCTACTGTGAAGCTTTATATTTCGTATGTTTTTTGTTGTCTGAAATTTAATCGGAAACCCATTTTGTAGTTCTATTTGAATATCTGCTGCAATTATTTAGTCTGGAGTATTTTTTTTGAAGCTTGATACATTTTCGGAATTCATGTATTTGTTTTCTTTTGAACAGTAGTTTGTTCGACTACTGTCTTTGCTGCAATTGTATAGTCGTCGTTTCATACATCTTATTACTATTATAAACGCGAAAGTTTGGATGGATGGATTTTCGTTACCCAATTACGCTAGGACGGCTGAACGGATCTGGATGAAATTTTGGCACATAGATATTAGATCATATTCTGGAATAGCACATAGACTACTTTTTGTCCCGGATCAATATAATAATATGACTCCCGTGGAATAAATATCTACTTGACGCGGACGAAATCGCGGGCAGAAGCTAGTATTCATTATAAATTCACTGGTCATTAATCAAAGTCTAGGTTGAATTAACCTTCGATTAATTAATACTCCCAAAACAACATTGCGACATGGTCGGCATTCGGTTCATTTGACCGACGCTCGACCGTTGGGACTAGAATGTCACGCTGAACGCGTAACTTTCCCGCGCTCCATTCGCCCGCATAGATTGACAGATAAAACCCGTTCTATATTTAAAAGGACATCGCTTCTTTTGATTCTGGAACCGAAACTGACATCAGCCAGTAAATACAGCTGTTATCTCACTAGATCCTAAATTGAGAGTTTACCTCAAGTTCACTTCACCTAAATTCATAGAAAAAGGTTTTTAAAGAACAGCACTGCGGTTAACCTATATCCGAAAATTTATGAAAATCACTGGCTCATAATATCTTAATATGTTTCTAATTAAAACAGATTGCATTTATTACAAAACTTCCGTCCGTTAACCCACATTGATTCTAATTAGAATCTCTAGTCTGTTTGATATTTTGCTGTCTGAATCAATAAAGGGGCTTAGCAAAGGTGATTAACAGTAACTACGTATAGAGGTTGCTTCCCCACGTCCGGTCACTAGTATCACATAACCGTACTCGAGTACTGTATTGATTGACAGCTATATTCCCTCGACAACCCTAATTGTCTGGCCACCCTCGTATTACGGAGAATTTAATAAACACAACCCTGCAATGCACACACTTTAACAACGCTGTTTGGATTATGCACATTGAATATCGAATAGTGATTGAAATTGCGATACGGATTGAACCAACATACCTGCGCTACATAAAATACTAATAGCCAGTTCAGAGTATTACCGCTTATATGAAACACCCACTTTATATTACACAAACGGAGATTTAAATGATCAGGATGTGGCTGACCGTACCAAATACAACATTTGCGATTTGCATATATAGGTAGAGAGAGACAGGTGGGAAAAAACGCCAGGTGTTCCGAATTTGGCATGCTAAAAATACTTATACAGTTGCCACCTGATACAAGATCGGACGGAAAATGATTAAGAACCACCTTTCATTGTTTCAAAACGTGAACCAGAGCCGGAGGCTAAACGTTGTGTACTAAAAAAGGAACATGATCATCATGCATAGTCAATTTGCGTTGTGTTTGCAGAAGCACTTGGTTTTAAATTTCATTTTGCATTTTGGTATAACAACGCTTACTAATTTTAATTTTTTAACTTTACTGGATAATAATATGATGAAAATCTATATATGTACTTGTAAATCTTAAAAAAAGAAAGTAAACCAAAAACACCAACCGCATTTTGAAAATGATTACATCATCTAATGACTATCCTATACATTATAGGAAAAAATGTAAGCTAAGTTAAACTTTTACTAACATAGGTTTTAAGAAAATTGTTACTAACACTTATGGATTTCGTCCGAAATAATATTACCAATATCCTTCGCTCTATTTTATGCATAGAAACTTACCTAGATACATTTGCTAAAGAATCACCAACAGCACCTAAATGAAATCTAAAAGAAACTTAGGTGTAAGTAGATGAATATAGAAGCAAAAGCACTCATAATTACTTGAAACATGAATCATTAAACTGTAATTGTACCTAATGAATCAGACAACAAAGAGCACCTATTAACCATGTGAGTGCCGTTGAAATAATCCACCAAATATCAGCGTTCAAATCACAATGGACAATAGCGGAAAGTTGATTCGGTTAGTCGCTCTACCCCACGAGTATTCAGAAATACGCTTCGTTGAGATCCAATATTCTGTTTCCCAATAATGAAATTGCACTTCGAGTGCTGCAGTGATTTTCATTATTAAATCAGAGTTCATATGAAAATTGATATTGGATTTTAAGCCCCTTTATTTGATGCCAATTTTGTTTTGTTCTGCGTTTTCTTTGAAATCCTTGTTTTTGGTTCGTTCGTGTGCGCTTTGATCATTGCAATTTGATTCATTTGTGTCTACTGCCTAAGTAATTGAATCCGATTGGATTATATAATTTGGGCTTCTGGTTATCAAATTCTACCATACAAATGCTTGCAATATTCGTTTAGTGCAAAATTTTATTTACGTTACATAATCTTCATGGATTCCTTGTCTTACCAAAGTATATTTCAAATAATCTGAACTTTCTAGAACAAATTCAACAGATTCAAAACTTGGTCTTGTTGAATTATTAACTCGAGTATTAAACCCGGAACACACATCTTGTGGGCGGGTCCCGTTGCTCATTTTACACGTACACCCACCTAAACCATAATTAGGGGCCGTTGAGTCGAGGTCATTCTTGTACTTTATATCATTTTTAAACCAGCTGCCTTCACTTCACAGCTGTTCCTTGTTTTATATTTTGTTAAGACTTCGATGTTTATTATCGGTTTTTTGTTTCTATATTTTCATTAATTAAGTGTAACGATGTGCAGTTGATGTCGTAAAACGCAAATTTGGAACCGGCTTTCTTTAGTGACAGAACACAGGTGCCCACCTCATTAAGTTAAAAATATCATGACTTTTTAAGTCCTTAATACTTCTAAATCACCACCACCTCAAAAAAATAGATTATGTAATGGTTCCGCCAACTCAAATTTTAGCAAATTAAATATATTAATTGCGTCAAATTAATTCAATATAACAAATGTGTTACACTACTAACCGGTAATAACAGTCCGATAAAACATCCAAAGTTGATATTCAGAATAGATTTACAATTCGTGAGTGCTACTTACCCAAAACCATAACAATTACTTGAAAAAATGGGAGAGGTCTTGGTTGGTTTTGGCAGAACTAAACCCTATTATCCTTATCTTACTCGGGGCAATCTTGGGCAGGTACACATTTCCCCGTGAGTTATTCAAGGACAAGCAAAGCTTATGTTTAAGGAAAAAACAAGAACATTTCTTATTTGAACAATGGTATTATAAAGCTTAACAACCTCCACGTGTATGACACATATGCCCTCAATGGCCAAAGACACACTTTCTTTTACTACTCATACAAACATGGGTAAGTACGTAGTATGTCTGCTCATAATAGATGTTGTAGTAAGCATATTAATAAGTCAGGCACACGTTTTATGACCGCGAGTGTCTGTACCAATCACGGAGCTACCTATCAAGTAATTGATAGAATGCTTATTGTGGAATTAAACAGGTAGATGCAGAAGGTGAACTGCTTCTATTAAACTGGGACAGGAACAGCAAATTGACAATTCTTACCTAGTACTTAATAAGGAAATATATGACTTTTTTCAAAAAAGACTTTACCAATTCAGTTTATTGCAATCTATATATAAGCATCTTAGTGTAGCCTTCATGATACATATTCAACTCTCGAAGTAAATCTAGTTGATCTATAGAATCAAATGCCAGCTCAAGAGATTTTCCTTGATCAACACCCCTTGTCAATGTTTTGAATTTTCAGTGTCAGCTGATTCCCTTTTACAGTGCCCAAACTAAAGTGTCCTTGCACTTTAAAGGACATTGAAAACACCACTAACGCCATTGATGCCTCTATAAACTTAGCCCTGGCCACCTACATATATAGGACTCAAATACTCTGACAAAAGAAAGGGATTAATTTAAATTCCTTTTTCAAATCCAGTCTCGTGTTTCTTTTATCTTCTTGTTCTACGTCTTTTGCTTCTTAACATGGCTGTGTGTTCTGAGTCTTCTGACCTTCATAACCAGTTCGAGGTGAGTTAACATCGCTGTTACATGACATTACGTCTCGTCTATAATGTATGCTTACAAGCATCGTGCTAAATGTATGTTCTGCAATCGCACTACGAGTATCGTCAATCACGTCTAATTGTTACCAAATGGGATGTTTCAAGTGCTGCATTTGGTGCGTTTCCTGTGTTAATGTGTCTTTAATAAATTAGAACTTACAGGTATATCAAGTAAATACTATTTATGATTGCAATTTAACTTTTTACGAAACAATATTTTATAACTTTGAAGTAAATAGAACATATTGGATAGTCTTGTGTTACTACATATTACATTTATAAGTTTCATTGTATATAACGTTATTGCTTCCTATTTAAAGTTGTCATCTTGACTTGTAAAGTTAATATATAACTTCACAATATAATACAGAATATACTGATATTGTATGCAATACAGCAATTCTTATTAATTTCATATCTGCAACACGATCTTATTTATAGCCTCATTTTCAAACCTTCCAACTCTCTCTATAATGAGATCGAACGAGCAATGATCACAAAATTTATCGAAATAATATTCAGAGTGGCAATGAGATGCCTTCCGGCGCAGTTAATATCCTTAATTCGTAGTATTCGTACCCCCATGTAGCCGGAAGTCACCATTCTAAATCAAACATGGCTGAAACTCTGCGAATCCGAACGGGGGACGCGCATATTTTAATATCCATAATGGTGATTTGGAATCGAAGGGATTTATGCTCTGTGAAGGAATGGCGGCGGGATTGGCTGTAACCGTCGCTTTATTAAGCTATATTATGCTACATTATTTTATGTGTCTCAATTCAGTCTCTGTAAATTGCCCAAGAGTTAGGCCGTACCTATAAGTTATTGTGTATGATTGCAATCAAATCATTGGTATTGTTTGATTCACAAAATCTATTTATTTATCTAAGGGTTTTTTTCCTATGGCACGCTTTGTACAATAGCAAAACTGACTAACCACAAGCGTAGATATTAATGCCCTTATCCTATCTACAAAATTTCATCGAGTTTAATTACTTATTGACCAAAATACGATTAGACTGCTGTTTTATAGAAAGAGTTTCACATATTTAAGGTAGGTGTTCAATACTTTTTAGAACAACAATCATGAATGTTCTTTATAACTCTGCTAAACGTAAAATAAATAAACGGAATTGGTGCAAAACGCAGGTACCTACCTGCGTTTTGCACCAATTCCGTTTTGTTAACCTATGACCCCTTGTTATTTCGTCGTCTAGGAGCACCAAGCAGTAACCTCTCTAATCAACCCTTACAGTACCGGGTTAGCAAGGAATTCGATCAGGAAAGAGATAGCTACCCTATTTGTTAGTCTATTTCATTTCATATTATTACCTCACAACGTGATAAAGAAACATTTTCCTCTCCAACGGAGTTCCTAAGAAAAAAAATTCTGATCCGATTTCTTCCAGTTTTATCCCGTTTTATGATCTTAATACCATAAAAGGGATCGAAGCGGAATAACTTATGATGATCAGATTTTGCCTACAAAATCTCTACAATGTCCTATGGTATTTTATAAGGAATTTCATCTGTCTGCATCGAGAAACATTGTGTAAGCCATGCCCGCGGCGTCGCTTACATGGACTTAAGAATATTGAATGTTATGTCATTATAATCCTTCAAACCAACCTAACATTTAAAACAATCCCATGGTAGTATACCATGGGATTGTAGACGAGAACAGATACAATATTACTAACAATAGCAAGAAGCGTTATACTAGCTATATTACAATTTTCTTGAAAAAAAAAAGATCTATCCGGTAGTACTGGCGTGATGCTTAAACATACATTACTTATACTTTGTTACGATTTTATTCTATGAAATAGATCAAGTCAAAATGTTTACAATTCCTGCCAATCTGTTCGATTACATCGACAGTTAGGTCTTGTATACGCTCATTGTTTACGATACCTGCCTGCAAGTCTGGTTGCAATTAAAGCCTGTGACATTAGAAACCGATTCGTGATGCCAGATAATTAATAAGCTGGGTAGATAAATTGTAAGCGAACGATGCATTTTGCCTCCTTTGATTATAATCACTACAATAAAATTATGAAGTGAAACCGGCGTTGTAAACGCGTGAAATAGATGATCTTGAGTTATAGAATTGCTGTATAAAGCGTCGGTGTTATCGCGAAGTATGATTGTCTCGGTTTCTCCCCTGTGGAGTTGAACTCTGGATAGCGGAGACATTAATTTCGTAGCATAATAAAATAATTATATTCTCAGTTACATGTTCGAAGAATATTTATTGGAAGTGGGTTATACTCGTATTAAAAGACAAATAAAATGTTGAAGAACAGAAGACCATTTGTCCTAATTACAAAAGTCTAGTCGCAATCTCATTTCAGCGAGAATCAATGTCAAAAACAAGTTTGAGACTGATTAGAATGTGATCGTACCTAAAAGTTATTAGAATTACCAGACAAGAGAGAGAGAGAGAGAGAGAGAGAGAGTAAATTAGGGTTAGTAATATATAAATGCAGATTCATGATGCAATAGAAGAAGTCAAGTTTAATCCTACTATTTAAACTTTTCTCAACTTGTTATTTTTTTTTGTATCACCTACTATCCGCAAAAGGACCGATAAGTTATAATTCCCCGAACATAAGGACCAAAATGAAATCTACAGGGATTTGAATGAGCAATTGGATCCAGACGCCACGTAACTTTCGACCGCTACAACCTAATGTATACTTAGGACCATATGTGGGAGTGCAGTTTGCATCCGCATTATAAGTATGTATGCACATAATGTATGAGTAAAATTTCCGGTCCTTATTACGTTTCCCGTTTTCTTAAAGGTTGTTGATCCTAAATTAATATTTGCTCTTATTGCTGGCTCGATTTTTTGGGAGGAGCAAGTAAGAAGTTGGATCATAACGCCGTCTGGCTTTTTTGGTTAATACATAATACTAGTCTATTATTGTTCGACTGCAGGGCAAATACCTCATACTGAGAAGGCGTGCTTGCGCAAAGTAGATTGGTGATTTCAGACTTACGTCTATTTTATTATCTATCTTTAATATTACGCCAAAGGTTATTAACTGACTTAACACGAAATATCGTAAATTACTTGATCTATAAAGGTGAAATTTGGCAGGTGGGAACTTTAAAGGTAGGAGACCTTAGCTGAGAATGGATTTGACTCCCACATGGACGAAGCCGCGGGCAATAAGTAGTTTATTTTAAGTTCCAAGTTTCCTTACAATATAATTATTCCTTTACCTATTTTGTTATCGGATTATCTATTTTTGTCTTGTAAATCCTTAACATAATCTAATACACGACTGTTATTTTAATTTCTAACTGTGATTCCCAAAAAGGAGAAGAAAAAGAAAAGAAAGAAGAAAGGTATTTATATGGCAGAGGTGAGTGGTAACGCAGGGAGGGGTCGCCCTAGGAAGACCTACACTGACCTTATTGGTGAGGTTCTTCAGAAAGGTCAGGTGCGGAGTACTCGTAACCGGCGTGCTTGTATGACGAGATGTATGAACGTAGATGAGGCGAAAGGAGTATGTAAGGATCGTAGCAGGTGGCGTTCTGTGGTTTCTGCCTACCCCCATGGGAAAAAGGCGTGAGTTTATGTACCTTTGTATGTATGATTCCCAAAACTTTGAAAACGAATAATGTAAAATATTATGGCACTGCCAGTGCTCCTTCTATCTGCTTTACTTCTTTAAGCGCTAGATAAACAACGAAAGCTGCATAACCTTTTATTAATTACCGAATTAAATAAAACAAAATGTTGGTGGTCATACGAAACAATTGAGTAAGCAATTTGTTTTAGCCGCCCGTTTTATTAACTTTGTCGCACAATGGTTTGCGTCAAATGAATAAATCACTTCATACGGCAGACAGCGATGAATAGATGTGAATATTGAGTGCGATACCTATGCGTGTGCGTTCAATATTAAACAAACGATGTATGGTTTTTATGATTTACCTACTTACTTGTCTGTACCAAATGCTGCCATTTGATGATTGAAGTTAAAGTGCAGTTTTCAACGTCATTTAAGTACAAGAAAAAGGAATTATATGTAGGTGCCCCTTCCAAATGGAAGTTTCTTATAAAGAAATTTTCCTCCAAGGCAAGAAACTTCATTCTTAAACTAACCTTCTTTTAAAATATACGTTATTATATAATTATACTTTAATAAGATGTAAAAAAAAAACAAAGTGTATAAATTGCCACAAATTAGGTATGTAGGTAATGAGAGCTAAATTAACTATGTTTATTTATTTGTATTAGTAACAGCTGGCTTATTAAAATGTGATTTATTTTATGAAGTTTTTGGCATTGAATCCGTTCTCTGTACCACATAATTTATGAGAAAAAGAGAGAGATAGTGGTGACCTATAAAGACTTATTATAAATTGCACTACATTATACAGTCTACCCCACCTTTTATATAGATATTGATATACCAACGTAAATTCAGGTAATCTAATCTAATTTTAATACGTCCAACATTGTAACATTTAAATGTGTTCATCTCAACCTAAACAGAATATTCAGTGGCAAGTAACAAATTGCTACAATAAAATATAAATCCACGTAGGCAAAGTACAACGAACATTAAGTATTATTGGAATACATTTGCATTTGGAAACCAGCACTAAAACCTGCAACACGGCCAAAATAAATTGAACATCAGGTGTATTTAAATTGCAGTAGGCAGGCGTAAATATTTAAATCGGACGCGTAATACCACGTTAGGGTGGGTGCCTACTCGTACTATCATCTGATGCACGCTCAGTCCATTTCCATAAAAGCCTCTTCAATCTCGCAAAACGTTTCGGGAATTTCAATTCGCGCTTAGCGTTTTTTTTCCTTCCCTCTTTGCGCAAATTTTTGCGTTGTAAATATTTAGCTGTGTTTAATTGTATTTCTACTTGCTGAATTTGTGTAATATTTACTGTTTTCATGAACCTTTTTCTTTGATAAAATTTAGGATTTAGTATCAGTATGGTGTAGATTTAAAATCGTTTCGATTGCTCAAGACTTTTAAAAACGTATATATATAATTGGCGGAGGCACTGCCGTGCCCCCCGATAATATTTTCCTGCAAAGAGACTGGGCTGTGACCCGAAGCTTTTAACGAAGTTAAACCTATGAATCTATATTAAACCATTCGTCCTTTGATGACCTTACATCCTACAAAATACTGAAAGACGTACTTAATGGAAGGCGTGGGTGCTCTATTAAGCGTCTTAAGATCGTTATCGAGAAAATATAACCGAGTCAAGAAGACATTTTCAACGAATAAAACATCGATAACGATTTGATTCCAAACTGGTTCCATTCCAAAGATAGGCAATTCCACACTATTACATAAACACTTACTAAAAATGTCACTGTTCTTAAGCGCAGTGCACACAATATGATTGTTAACGATCGATTTATCGACACAAGCTAAACTATCGATTGTTTGTATATACCGTTTGATTCTTTGCGGATTTCTGTAATGATACGATTCGATTGGTCAATTTATTGTTTTTATTTTATTTATTTGTGGGAAGCAAGCAACTGTTGAATAACACTTTTTAACCGACTTCAAAAAAAGGAGGGGGTTATCAATTCGTCTGTATTTTTTTTTTTTATGTTTGTTAGCTCCTTACTTGCGACTGGGTGAACCGATTTTCATGATTCTTTTTTTATTTAAAAGCTGGTGCTTCCCGTGTGGTCCCATTGTCACCATTTCAATATCTGATGATGAACTTCGGAGATATGGAATGGAACTCCTCACAGAATCACAGCAGCAATATCGTAACAAGTGAAATTGCTTTGTTTATACGTGTAGTCGATGACTGACTGAAGGAAAAGGGGGGGGGGGGGTACGTCAACCCCCCCTACCAGTTTTCAAAATTAAATATATCGTGTGAGGTATTGTTTGAAAGGACTTTTTGTAAGGATTTCAAACATTAATACACAAGCACTAAAAGGTGAAAAATAAAAAGCTTTTTCACAAAAAAAGATAACCGCCTTCATAAACTACAAAATAAAAATAACTTTAGTTTTGGAAGTCGGTGGCAATATTTACCTACATAACAAAAAACAAAACCAAAGCCGTAGTTTATGAAGGCGGTTATCTTTTTTTGTGAAAAAGCTTTTTATTCAGCTTATATTTCTCATTAGGTACACGTAATATTTTAAATTCCGCCTTGAGCAAGCATGGTGATCATGCTCATGCCTTCTCTGTATGAGAAGAGGCCTTTGCCCTACAGTGGGACAGTAAGAGGCTGGTATTATATTAATATTTTAATTAAATAGATAAATTAATTAATTTTATTTTAAAGTGATATTTCTCGCTTCAATAGCTAAATGAATTGAAGGACGGAAATATAAAATGGATGCTAGCATTGCTATCATTTAAATCTTATTATTAGTAATCGTAAAACAACAATAGAGTGTCATCCTTTATGTAAATAGAAATGTAAATTTTATGCTACCATTCATTCATAAACAATAACATCAATAGAGCCTTTCCCTATATTAGACTTCAATGGACCAGACTTTATTCAATCGCGAACATAAAACAGCTTGCTGTTGCAATTAAGTTTTTATTAGCCACGACAATACATATCATTATATCTATAGGTAATTGCAATTTAACGCACCTGCCATAAATATTATTCTAATTTTGAAAATTATTTGTACTTTGAATGAAAATCGAACCCATCACAATTCATTCAGTAATTTTAAGATCCACTCGAAGCACAGCTAGTCGAGAACGGTAACATTGTTTTATAATTGCACTGATAACAGACAAAATGTTTATCTTTTCCTATTCACACATATGCCTTAGGTACCACAGCGCTTTACGGAGCGTATCGAATCGCCATCGATGTTTAAGATCGAGTGCCAGTGTGTTCACGGTATGCGAGAGGTCAGTAACCCCGCGCGATGCGGGCTCCAAATTCGGTAGTGAATGCCGTCGGGGACATTAATCGGACACTGCTTGGATCACTTGGGAATGAAGATGAGACAAAAACCGAATGTATTAACAACCAGTTATTATATGAAACTTAACGGACACTTACCTATTTTGACGGTTACAACTTCGTCGTTGAGTTGGTTAGAAATTGGCGGCTAGTAATGGATTTGCCAAATGAATACGAAAATCTTCAAAGACTTTGGTCAATAATGTCGGTCAGGTTCATTTTCGTTCGTGTTTGGAATTTTCAAATACAAATACAACTTTATCACAGTTTCTTGTATAAATTCCTTTTATTTGCAGTCACAAATATTCGTACAATGAATACTCATTATATTCTTAGAATTATCTACTTCATTATCAACAACTGTACCAAGAGAATAAACAACCAATTCATGTGTCAAATTAGCAACGTTCAAAGTGACATAATTGATTCGTCATGTCTTATCATTTAACTTGAATCGATTACACGACCAAGTACTGGTAATATTAAGTTATGCCCTTCAAGTAGTTCTTTCTGTTCTTCGAGTAATTCGTAGAGAGGTTACTTTTTACGCATGGGCGCAGCTCTCCGTTACGCCCTATTGCCTTATATTTCGACATTTACCTTTGTACCGGATAAAATCTCTAAAAAACATCTCGCTATTACCGACATTTAGGTAAACACTAAATGATATTTCCAAATAAAATCTGGTGGAAGATAAAATGGTATTTTAGGTGTTAAATTCGTTTGAATGGATTTTTTTAAGATTGTTGAAGAATTTCCTAAATATTTTGACACCGTTATTGAGGATACTACAGATGAATCTACTGCAATGTTAAACAAAAATGCTTTT
This sequence comes from Hoplodrina blanda, assembly GCA_949316365.1. Classification (NCBI taxonomy): domain Eukaryota; kingdom Metazoa; phylum Arthropoda; class Insecta; order Lepidoptera; family Noctuidae; genus Hoplodrina; species Hoplodrina blanda. Next base: position 10,486,858 of record OX438589.1, read on the forward strand.
AATCTTAAACACGTTTTAAAAGTTACGTAACATAAATAAATCTACTCTGAATGAATGCCAGTCCATCATTAACATAAACAAAATAAATTTTAAATTACAACATTCTACATCGAAATGTGGATTCCTATAGAAAGGGAAACCAAGAAATTAGATTACAGCTTCCCTCAGCGAATGAGATATTAATGTACAAGTCGGCATTACTGACGAAATTGCTTTGACCGCATTAATTCTACGGCTATAAAGTTACCTGTTGAGAGTCTCTAGGGACCCTTCAAAGGGATCTAGGGCGGGACTAAATTGTCTTACTTAAGTAGCACAAAGTATCTACATCAAAGAACGGGAGACGAAACGATTTCATCTGTTTATGTACTTGGAGTTTCATCTAATACTTTATTGCATGCTTTAGTTTGTTTACGAAGCTATTCGAAATTTTACGAGTTTATAGCCGTTGGGTTAGCATTTGATGACTTCGCTTGATTATTGCTTGTGACGTCATTTTGTCATGTGTTTACTTCGCTCTATTTACGAGCGAGTATTTACCTGTGCTAATGTTTTAAATGTCACATTGATGAATTGTCTTTGTTTCTAATGTTCTAAAAGTGATAAATATAAACATTCTCGTACTAAAATATCATAATAATGAATTGCTTCTGGCAAATGATCAAAGAACTTCGATGAAAATGTATTGCTAGTTTGAAAAGGACAACTCTTCATAACAGAAATAGATAATAGCACTACAAATACTCAAGAATGTTTAGGATCAAAAGCAAATTTAGTTTTAAATTCACTTAAAAGTATTAACTGTTGTCGAAATATATAAAATTTATCAAAGAATGAATCATTTCACTATCGTACAGCTATTATGATAAAAAAGTAGAGCGCTCGATACAACCGATGACATACTTTTGTAAACATAACTTTATTCTTCATTTCCAGGTAAATAAGGACATTTGTAATCATGCGCTGAGCGTCGTAGACACACAACAGTAAGTTATAATAGTAAGAATTTCTTTACTATTAAAGTTTTCTTATTTTCCATCTCAAACCAGTTGAGGTTCGAGAACTCCAAAAATTGAATTAATTAAAATTCGCAATGTTAGAAGTCAACATCATTATGAGCTTAAACTTCTATTTGCATCTGCTTCACCCTGCTCTTAAAGCAATAACAATAAAGTTATCAACTGCAGGCTTGTTTGCAAAAGCGTCGCCGCTAATATTTTCTCTACGGCCAGACTCAATGCATTTTTATTGACAGGACAAATTCGACCTTAAACAAATACAGAAAGTGCTTATTTTTAACTAAATTCGAATATATTAAGACAATTTGAACCTTAATTGAACAGGTATAGGGTTGAAATTTAATTAGTCGCAGCACAAGTCACGCTGTCTGAGTCGAAAGTGTCGCAACCCGCCCTATCGAATGTCACAGACATGGCTCTGTTCACATAAAGTAGCTAAAATAAGTCTTCTGATGTCGCTGCTCTATGTAGGAAGTGCATCTATTTTATAGGGTCGTAATATCCAGGACGGACAATCTACTTATCATTTTATTATATCGTGCATCAGTTTCATCTGTTAATAAACATTAACTGGAGCATTTCGAGTCTGATGATCTTTAGAATGATCTAATTCTTGGTATGAATACTTGAATGGTTCGATTTTCCTGGAGTGTTTCTCTTAACGAGTTGGTGCCTAAGGGGGCATAGAATCTTAAGTTCAGAATGTTATTTGCACAAAAACTAGTCCAATTATTCTTTGATTCTCGTAATAAGTCTGGAGCTCGTTCCACTTGGGAGCATCTTTTTTTACTAGAGCTGTTTGTTCTTGTTTTATAATAAAATTCGTTATATACGTATATATGTTTGACTGGAGATTCTACTTAATGAGATTTATTCTTGTAGTTTGTTAGTGTATGTTGGAATTTCATTAATTTACAATTAGAATAATGATCGCAAGAATTGGGACTATCCACGAGTTTAAGAAAATATTTAATAATAATAATTTATTGCCCTAAAACTACTATTGTCTTTGTGAAAATGTCAATATTCAAATTTCTATTGACTAAAAGCATTAGGAAGCGGAAATGGTATACCGGTTTTATAAGATTACGGTATAGAACAGGTAGACACAAAGTCACTAAGACTTAGACTGCCTCAGGCAAGACACGACTAGTAAGAATGTATGTAATTGCTACAAACCACACCTCCTCAGTTACCATCAGTAAATCAAGAAAGTGAATCGTCCCATTTCCCTAGCCACCTATAAAACAACGTATGATGGTGTTTAGAAAAGTGAGAAACTCACACCAATAAAAAGGTTCTAGGATTAGGAGATAAAGTTTGCACATATAACATAAACCCGTTTGATTTACGAAAGCAATTTGTTTGACATGATTTACAAGTTAATTGAAGCAATAAAAGCAGCAACAGCCTGATTTACTTAATCGGTACCCTGATCTTTTTGCACCAATTGAATCAGAAATTCTTATTCATGATAACGAACTGGAACGTCAATAAACTTTTGTGGTGCGAAAACCGTCTGTTATGAAATACCTTTAATAAAAAGAGGTCAATATACTCTTCTCATTATTATGTAAAATCTCATTGTGTCCCAAATCCCAAAGGATGGCTCACTGGCCGAGTTTGAAAGGAAGTTTTATTTTCCCATCCCATCCCGTCAGCCGGACAGTTGACATATTGAGAGACGAACTCCAACCTTCGTTCAATATTTACTCAGTGGGGTAACATTCTTTTCCGTAAAAAAAAGTGTGTATATCCATGTTACAGTTTTGGTAAATATTTTTCATTGTTACATCTGACAGGCGAAACATATTTCAGTCATACAGTAAGCGAGTTCGTAAATTGAATTTTTGATATCCACGAATTTTCTCATTTGTTTTACTCATTGGAAAATCATTTCATTGATCTCAAGCGTTGTGTCTCCTTTAATTGTAATATAATCGTTTTTACTGTAACCTATAACTAGAATATTACGACATGGAAATGATCGAATCGATTATTGAAAAGTTTTATTAATAAGATTCACGATAGTTGTTTTTTCAATGATGTGCCTACCTTAATTTTAATTACTGTCGATACCTATCGTTTTATACCTTTTTCTATACGTATCGTTTTTTAATGGAAATTACCAACAAAACTTTCGATCAACTACATTATTTACCAAGAAAACTAAATCCCATATTCTCATAGCATCAAAAGATTCTGCATTAGTTTCGGGTTGTCGATTCCCGTCAAAGTTCTTTGTACCGTCCCCTATAGCCCGAAGGTTTGTAACCCTTGTATCCATTTGACGAGAACCTCTATACACATCGTGCCTTTACAATCTATTTGTAAGAAGATGAGTATATAATTCTCCCCCAGTAAGAAGCGACGCTGCGTTTTTCATTCCCTCCAGGGCACCCCTAGATGGATTACAGTGTGTGTTACGTACGTCCAAATGAGAACTGTTTATTTGAATTCCTTAATTAATAAAAACACGGGTATTTTTGCTATTAGGTTTCCTTTGTTGACAGTTGCGTTAGTTTACATAATTCGTTTTTGTGCTTACGTTATTGTAAAATATCGTATTATTACTTAAAATATTTTAGTTAGGATTTGGGACCGTTTCAAAACAGAGTTTGTCTCAAAATTTATAACTCTTGGGATGTGACTTTGTTGTGTGATAGTTACATAATTGTGTTCTCATAATTATAATAATGTCAAGAAAAATGAATAATGAATTTCTATAATGTTATATTATTATAATAAAGAGGTAAACTAATTTGTTTGTAAGAGGTAATAACTGAACCTACAGATCCGAAATTCCGAATACAAAAATTATTTCACTGATGGAAACCTACACTACTGCCGAGTGTCATAGGATTGTGTGTGTTAGGGTTAACATGACTATTGACAAAATAGAAGTCGGACCATCTCTGCTTTTTTATCATATTAGTTAAAGTTAGCAAACAAAGCCAACCAACTGTGGTTAAGACTGTAGAATTTCGTAACCTGTAAATGCTTCGTAAAATTAAAAACTTATATTTTATGGGAAATATGTGCAATATAACAATACCCCATAAGCACATACCTGCATATTTTAGTAATAACAGTCCTTACTATTGTTACATTGAAGCATGCAAAGTGGGTCAAGTTATTTTCGCGAACGACTCAAGCAAAAAAAAGTCCACGAAAACTCATTCAGTAGATCGTTAACGAGACAACTGAGGGAAACAATGTTTATACTTACGGTCGTTCACCATTGTACGGTGCTAATGTGGGTCGATGGTACATACGAGTACGTCATTGATGCATCTGTGCTTCATGTTAGTATCGCGTGCGCATAGCGTGTTCAGGTGTTTGTTTTTTTTTTTGTAGGAGTTAAATTACGTTTACATATAATTTATTTTCAAAAGGTTGCAACGTTGGAGTAATAAGACTTTTGAAAAAAGAAGAAAAAGAAATTGCGTTCATTGTTACATAAAAATAAATACACTTCACAGTTTTCGATAGTTGAATACTGAAAACACATACAGACAACTTAGAAAACATACTTTTTTTCCACAATAAGTAGGTTAGAATAAACTATGCATGCATTAAGTTATAGATCAGAATTTTTCAGTAAGCTTTATTAGGTCTTCATTTGTTCCCAGGTAATAGAAGTATGGTCACCCCATCCCCCATTTTATATGACTTTTTATTTTCTCCAGCCTGCACTGTCTTACTGCTAGACAGTGCATTGATACAAACCTATAAAAGAGTCTGTCGTATATCTGACTATCGTATAGTGACTGCCTCGTTGGTCGCAAAGCGCGACTGTAGAGCATGAGGTCAGTGGCGTAGCGTGGGGGGTGCCGGGGGGGCCATGGCCCCGGGCGGCATATGTCAGGGGGCGGCAAGTGCCACTATTTTTTTAATATTAATTTAAAAAAAATCTGGGCAATCTGGTCGTGGCAGGTGGCGTACTGTGGTTTCTGCCTACCCCCATGGGAAAAAGGTACTACGATTTCTGAACAAGTTTACAAAAATTCATGAGAGGTTGGACTTCGTGCAACCGCCCGGCACACTTAATTTTGCCGCCCCTCATTTTTGTCGCTCTGGGCATTTGCCCGGCCGGCCCCCACTTTTTTTTTAAGGTGGTAAAAATCATCAAATGATTCCTTCCACCCTGGGTGAGGCAGAAGGGACTGTCAGACTTTTACTGACTAAAAAACCACCCTGTTCCTTCGAATCTGTTGCCTTTTACGTTCCGGGGCCACGGTATTCCATTAAGACGTCCCGCAACCCCGGCAGGCGTTTGGCCCTGTTGGGGCCCCATCCCTGTGCTGACAGCTGTTTGAGGCGCGCGTGAAACAGAACGCGCCGTCGACCCGGGCCTGGTCCTTGATCGGACGGCGAGCTACCCATTTCTCGTCGTCCGCAAGTCCGCGCCTACGGTGGCCGGATGTCGCCTCGCAACGTCCGACGCCCTGGGCGTCTCCCGCGGCGGCTGGGGCGTGAGATGGAAGATGTTCTCTCCCTCACGCGGCCCGCCTCCTCTTTCGCTAGCATTATTGCTTCGCAGAAGGACTGCATCCCATTCCCTTTCGCCCCGGAGCATGGCCTGAACCAGGTCCGGACGCGAGAGGTCGCCGCTGCCTATCGCCTCCGTGAGGACACGGCGGTGCTCTGCCCAAGCGGGGCAGACCTGCACCGTATGCTCCACCGTGTCCTCCGGGCGGTCCACACAGTGGTGACACCCGGGCGTTTCCTCCCGCTGAATCCGACACAGGAACCTCCCGAAACAACCGTGTCTGGTGAGGACCTGCGTCAGGCGGAGGGTAAGGCCGCCGTAGCGGCTCTCTAGCAACTCCTCAAAGAGAGGTCTTATCGCTGCGATTGCGGTGTGCCCGAACTTGGTAGCGGGATTTCGCCACGGCGCTGCGCTTCCACACGCCACTCGTAAACGTGCTGGAGGACTTTCGACTCCAGATCCCATGGCGGCAATCCGGCAAGGAGGCTTGCCGCTTCGCCGGAGATCGTGCGGTATCCCTGGATCATCCGGATGGCCATGACCCTCTGGCGTGCGACTAATTTGGCTGGTGGCCGCCGCCTGATGGTGGGGGCCCACACAGGGGCCCCGTAGAGGGCCATGGACCGCTCGACTCCCGCGTAAAGCCTCCGGCAGGAGGCGCCTGGTCCCCCGAGGTTGGGCAGGTGTCGCCAGAAAGTAGCCCCAGCCCTGTCCAATCGCACTGGCTGTTGAAGACGAGACCCAGGTACTTCATCGTCGTCTCGACGCCGATGTGAACCCCTCCTACCGTTATTTGGGAATCCGACGGCGGCGCGTTCCGAAGACCATGAAAGCACATGGCCTCGGACTTGTGCAATGCCACTTCGAGTCCCAATTGCCGGATCCTTTCGACGACTGTCGCAACCCCACGTGTCGCTAGGTCGGCCACCGCCTGGTGCGACTCTCCGGCCGGCCCCCCCTTAGACCAGCCCTGACTGATAGATGTATGTTCCTTTCGAAGCAATGGTTTTATTTCTATAAGTTATAAAGTCCGTTGAATAGAATATTTAAACTTTAAACTAATCATAAAGTCAAAAAATATAGAAGTGCGCATAAAAACTTGCACATGGTGTTTATCGACCTCGAAAAGGCATATGACCGAGTGCCTCGTGAGGTTTTGTGGTGGGCCCTTAAGGAGAAAGGTGTGCCAGGGAAGTATGTGCAGTTGATTCGGGCAATGTACAGTCAATGCAGTACCCAAGTCCGGTCTACAGTGGGCTCTACTGGCAGCTTCAATGTGTCTGTCGGCTTGCACCAAGGGTCGGCTCTTAGCCCTTACCTCTTCCTGGTGATAATGGACGCCCTGACGTCGGACATCCAGGAAGAGGCTCCCTGGTGTATGCTGTTTGCTGACGACATAGTTCTGGTTGCCGAGAGTGGCCTTGAGGTCCAGAGCAGATTGGAGGTGTGGTGGCAAAGACTGGAGAGTGTTGGCCTGAGATTGAGCAGAATCAAAACAGAGTACTTGTTTTGCGATTTCGGCGGTCTCTCTAGTTCTGTGCCAATATCTCTCGCTGGAACGCCCATACCGATCTGCTCCGACTTTCGGTATCTCGGGTCGCTTGTCCAAGGTGATGGTGAGATAGACCGAGACGTAACGCAACGGATCAACTCAGGATGGATGAAATGGCGACAGGTCTCTGGAACAACTTGCGACCCATGGATGCCCCTCAAGTTAAAGGGGAAAATCTACAAGTCCGTGATAAGACCTGTCATATTGTATGGATCGGAATGTTGGGCCGCGAAGAAGACGGATGAAAAAAGATTGCATGTAGCGGAGATGAGAATGTTGAGATGGATGTGCGGAGTGTCCAGAATGGATAAGGTCAGGAATGAGTACATAAGAGGAAGTCTGAAAGTGGCGCCAGTGACAGAAAAGTTGAAAGGGAATCGTTTGTCTTGGTATGGGCATGTGAAGAGGAGGGATGAAACGCATGTGACCAGGAGAGTTATGAATATGAATGTGGATGGATGGAGAGCAAGAGGAAGGCCAAAGAAAAGATGGATGGATTGTGTGAAGAATGATATGAATGAAAGGGGAATCAGTGATAGCATGACGGCTGACAGGACAGAGTGGAAGAATAAAACATGTTGCGCCGACCCCAAGTAACATGGGGCAAGGGCAGGAGGATGATGATTACGGGGGGGGGGGAGGGCGGCAAAATTTCGGCCGGCCCCGGGCGGCAAAGACCCACGCTACGCCACTGCATGAGGTCTTGGGTTCGATTCCCAGGTCGGGCAAAGTGTGATTGGGTATTTCTTTCAGGAATTTCTCAGTAGCAGCCTCGGAGTCTGGATTTGTGTTTGGTTCATGGCAATAGGCTCGCCCCCTATTACATGGGACTCAAACATAACTGGCGAAATGTAGACGTATACTAATGGGTACGGTACACCTCTGCCTAACCCCTAGGGGATTATAGGCGTGATGTTATGTGTTGTATATCTGAATAAAAGAAAAGAATGCATATATCAGCTGTTTAATGTCTAGTAGATCGTAAAAGTTAATTAGGTGATCGTTTTCGTTAATAATTTATTGGTTCGTTTAAAATAAAACGGTTCAGTGAGTTATGTTACCTAATAGTTGCATTGTAAACATTTAAATGTCCGTTTTGTTGATTAACGAGTAAAACAAAAGGTTTTGTTTGCAGTTTTACACAATAGCACGTCACAATGCGAAGGAAGTTTACGTTAATACGCAAAGGAAATATGAAAACACTGTTCCAATCGCTTAATACGCGCCTCATACAATCTACTCTGTTTATTTATCCCGGACCCTTCGTAGTAATAAAACTGTCATACTGGCAGACTTACGACTGTTTTCTTAACACTCTTCCGCATTATAGAAATTTTATTATAAAAACATACTTTATTGTACTAGATAATACATAAATCACTTGGATAGCTGTAAAAGTTTACGTCCAACGAATTATAATGTTTATGTTATTTAATACGCCGCTAAATGGGGAACGGATGTAAAATAAACACCCTGTATACGTTTAAACTTTAGTAGATCGATTTATTCTCTTTATTACACCAATAATGTTGTTGTTGCACAATTAACGGATTCGCGTTCGTGTATTAAATCTTGTTTTATGTATTTTACTGGGTGTGGCAGAAAACGTATTATGTGTAGATAATTTTTATCGTCTCGTGTGTTTTTTTAATCTATTATGAGTACCTAATTGTGGTGTTTTGATCTAGGTTATTCACCTTTGAGTACTATTATTTACTGCGAATTTGTCTGTGAAAGGTCTTGGTAACGTCAAATGAATTAGCGACGCAATTAAGTAATTTGTTTGTCAGAAAAACTCAGTGAGAAGAATCTCAAGTTCGATACAAAAGTCTCAAAAACAAAAGTGTAAAACGATAAAATACTTAACAAACAACTTACATTACAGCAGCCACTTTGTTCTTGAAACGATTACGCTTTAGAATTAGAAACCTTAAGTCTGTTACAAAAAATTTAGTTTTCATTGCAAACAAAAATAGAACTACAAAAAGATTTTTTGCTATTCTGAAATCAACTTATCTTAGATAATCTTAAAGTTTATACTTGTATGTTTTGCTATAATACACGTTAATATACATTATTTACTCTTTATTGTATGTTTTGTCATTGCATAGAAACTTAAATATATATTCGAATGTATATAACTGACCTACTCAGGTGCTTAATTTATATATTTTTTGTTGAAATCTTGTCACAATTTGTTTTAAACTATAACGTTTAAATTAAAACAGGTTTGGCAGATAAAAATGCATGTTAACCTTGCTGTTTACGTTGTTATATTTTTTGTAAGACTTTTAGGATAACTGTAAAATGTGTATTTATTGTCAGACTTGCAGTATAAGTAAAAAAAAAGCAAATCATAGTTACCACTAACTTTAATGTAGGTAACGTTTTCTTTTACTGAGAGTACCTACCTAGACTTTTATTTTAAAATAACATTATGCCTGTAAGTTATCCCCGAAGGTTAGGCAGAGGTGTGCTCATTAGTACACCCACATTTCGCCAGTAATGAATAAGGGGGCGAACCTATTGCAACATTTGCAACAAATCCAGACTCCAAGGCTGGTACTAAGAATTTAAGAAATTATTGATGGACAAAACCCAAAAAAACTTTGCCCGATTTAATTTTTTTATTTATTATAGTGCACTTATTATGTTTCATGAAATGATTTTAACATTCGATTTAAATATTTTCATGTAGGCACTAGTTAAACCGAGCTCGATTCGCTACACCTTAGTCTGATAAAAATAAGTTTATAAAAACACTTTTCTGTTAAATAGCAATGTTGTGTAAAAATATCAAGCCAATCCATCGACTACTATCCGAGTATAGCGAACACACACATACGACAACTAAATTATTGTAAATAAAAAAAAATATGTAAAGTTTAAATTGATCCCACACAGTACACATGTCGATTACGCCAGGAATTTTCATTTTCACATTTTTCAGTAGCATCCGTTGACAAAACAAGCGCAAAACTAAAAATAACATAAATAACTTTTCCCTATTTCCCGGGCAATAATTTTTGACACACACAGTTTGTATATTTGCATTTTGTATCACAGTTGTACCGTTGTATTACAGTGGGGAGTTAAAGCCGGCCATTGACGATCAGTTCAAACATAAAACTGCGGCATAAAACTAGGGCGTCACTCCAAAATTTGACCGTCAATGGCGAATCATCACTCCAGAGTTTTAACTGACGACGCGCCACGGAAATTTTCTGTGACTACCATAAATCCAAGCGGCGCGTCGCGTCAACTGACCGTCAATGCGCGATCGTCATTCCAAGGCTTCAGTTCGCTCGAATCGCTCGCTGCGATCGCGGCAATGGCGGCGTCTGTATCTACTGGACGTGCAGACCGTGCCGTAATAATTATAAAAAATAAAATTATGTTATTTTTGTATTCTAATTTTTTATGTAATTATAGTTAATTTTAATTTGCAAGAAATAAAAGGCTTTTTTATTTTTTATTTTTTATTTATTTTATTATTATTATATACTAATATAGGTACTAATATATTTAATAGCATATTTTGTACCTTCATGTAATCCTTTAATACAGTGAGTATTGCTTTGCATGTCTCTGGAATGATAACTCCCAGACGCTGTGGAGATATTGCAGTTGGAAATTTTAATTCTTCATAACTCATTCCCGAAGCTAAGAAACGAAGAGTGGCAGTCAATCTCTCATGAGGGCTAATAGCTTCTCTCATATTAGTATCCTGTTTAGCAATATATGGAGTTACAAGTTTCAAAAGCTTGAAATATGTAGTTTCGTCCATCCTTAAGTAGTTTCTCCAGTCACTTGGTTCTAGTGATAACTCATTCAACAAATTGACGTGAGTGAATTGATTCCTTTTTCTAAGCCATTCTTTCATCCATTTCTTTCTTTCACGTTTCTCGGTGAGTATATGGCAACAAATAGTAGCCACAGTTAGAATTAATGTTTCTTCTTCAGAATCAGAATTCATTTTTTTTCGACACAAATATAAATAGTGTACTTTTCGTCAGCTTTGCCCGACGGCCGATCGAAAAATGAAGAGCCGGAGTGACGCCAGTGAATGGGCAAATCTAAAACCATCTAAAACCATTTGGAGTGACGCCCTAGTTTTATGCCGCAGTTTTATGTTTGAACTGATCGTCAATGGCCGGCTTGAAAGTTAGTTATGCAATGGTTTAGTTATTCCTTTGGTTACCGACTTTGCAGACACTCCTTTATGTACATGTAGGTATAAACATTGTGCTAGGTACTTGAGAGAATTAAATGTTATATTGCTAAGTAATATTTATAAACATGGCTTGTGTTATATTTTTTAGTAATGTTTCTGGGCATAGTTTTGTACTTGTGTTAGACTTGAAATAAGATAACATCAGCTGTTCTTATCAAACGTTTGTGAAAATGGTTGGTTTGTTATCTTTCATGCTTAGCGTTTTTAATTAGCTTAACATGTAGTATAAATAGTTTTTGTGATTCAGTGGGTTAATTCCGAAGTTTACGCAGCAGAAGTCGCGGGCGGAAACTTTATTTTATTTTATTTAGAAAATTATTTTATTTATTTACATTTCATATTGGTTTGTCCATAAATAGTAAAGTGTTGATTAGCGAATCTATGTATCCTTAAAGGCTCGGCTTGTGGGCTCGCCCCCTATTACATGGGACTTAAACATAACTGGCGAAATGTGGGTGCACTAATGGGTACACCTCTGCCTAACTCTTCGGAGATTACAGGCGTGATGTTATGATAATGTTTCTTTAAAATCGTTTATATCTGGTTTTATATAAAAATATTGTACGAGTATTATACATTCTCCAAATTCTACATACGGGGTTGCGGGACGTCTTAACAGGATACCGTGGCCCCGGAACGTAAAGGGCAACAGAAGGAACAGGGTGGTTTTTTAGTCAGTAAAAGTCTGACAGTCCCTTCCGCCCCGCCCAGGACGGAAGGACTCATTTGATGATTTTTACCACCTCAAAAAAAAAAAAAAAAACACATAACTTTGTCATACCACAACACACCCTCGCCATTTCACACTAATCGCAGTCACATCAAACTGAACTGAAACGTGCAATTGCAACCCACTGCCCAGTTATCTACACCCTATCGCCTGAATTGTCAACATATTCCTTTCCATTTCCTATCTGTACCTACCTAGGTATTATACCTGCTATGCAGACATCCTTTGTGGCCGCAGCTGTCGCCTCGAGCCTGAAATTCCGCTGACAGCTAGCTGCCTTTATATTGAGAACCTACCTATATCTACGATCGACGATACAATTTCCGACATCGCAGGTATTTGTCAGGCTTTGTATTGGTGTAAACGTGTAAAGCGATCCTTGGATATAGTCTTATTTGACGTGGATTGTATTTCTTGTTAGCTTTGTCTTTGAGGTCTTTAAAAATTGTTTGTTTTGTTTGTTCTGAAAATAGTGCGTCACAGCGGCTACATAATTTTCTTTTTCGTTAAACCCGTTATGTTAATATGCTAATATTTTAAAGCTGAAGAGTACCTATGTTTGTGTTTTTATGTTTGAATGTGCTAATCTCGGGAACTATTGGTCTGATTCTGAAAATTAATTCGCTAATAGGACGCTACGTTATTCCTGAGTGCTATAGGCTGAATATTTTCAAAAATAAGGATCCGTAAGAAACACGCGACGAAGTAGCGGGCGAAAGTTGACTTTAAAAAAATATTTAATTTCTTGGAACTTTAATTAACTACGTTATGTGCCTACCTATTTGCGAGTATATTTATTTAAGTATGTCCATTACCTTTCTGCTAAATGGTCAGGAATAAAGTCAATAAATGTGAGTTAAGTAACTTTGACTAAATGTCAATGTTGCTGCAATTGGATACAAAACCTTTTAATTGAAATGCAATACTTTCCTTAAATTCGGTTCAAGTTGAACAAGAAATTGTTTGAATAGGGTAAAGTTGACAGAATTATAAAATGTTGTTATTTCATTAAAATAATCAAACTGAGTAAAATAGCCAACAAATTGTTTGTTAGGCAAGCTGATTCAGTTCGCTGTCAACCAAACTGAATCAGTCTGCTTCTCGGAGTCGAATTGTCAGTATGACAGACGTCAAAAACGTCATATTTTCTAACGTCAGTTGACCTCATAGAGGAATATGTATTAAAGAAGTTATAATTATGCGTACGGTATTGCTACTTTCAATGAGCCATTTTTCACGTATCAAGTACAAAGGATACCTTACCCACAAACATTCAAGTGTTCGGTATAACTAGCGGACCCGGCAGCCGTCGTCCTGCCCGTTCAGCAAGTCGAATTTCTTGACACACCGATAGCAGCGCCACCTACCAGGTCCAATTGTGTTTTCAAACCATCCAGGAACCCACTGAAATATACCTACACACAAAATTTCGTCTAAATCGGTCCAGCCGTTTAGAACTAGTTACGTGACAAACACACGTACAAAAGAATTATGTATATTAAGATGTTTAAAGAATTAGACAAATCTCTTTCAATGACGATAATAACGGCTTTACAAATTTTATAAATACTTACTGTTTTTATTTTTTACTGGTAGTATTATTCAGAAGGTACAAATAAGTAACAAAAAAGGCGTGTTACAACACATGGTGAAAGAAATATTAAAATTCCAATTCTCCAAACTATGTAGATAGAGGGAATCAGCCATAAAAATTCTATTGCCGTTCTTAAAAAATCACTTTTTGACTAGAAATAGTTTTCAATAAAAACCATAAAGATTTAAAAGTGTGTAATATCCCACGTTGGAGTGTGGTTTGGAATACATTTCATAACGTTATTCACCGGACGTGATAAAGGTCGGTTCGTACATAAGGTACGAGTACTGTGATCACTATACAAGTGATTGACGTACCGGGTGATCTACGTGATTAAAACATAACATCACGACTGTAATCCCCGAAGAGTTAGGCAGGGGTTTACCCATTAGTACAAAAGTACAAAATTTAATATTTAATATTATAATACTTTCCACATTCTTTATTATAACATATTTTCCACAAACAACTTTACAAATACATATTTTTTTACAAATAATATAGTTTATAAAAAAAATATGTATAAAAATTATAATATAAAATAAAATTATTTATTATTATTTTTATATCAATTAAATTATTATAAAATATTATAATTATTATTAAAACCATATCACGTCTTATCAGCCCTCGTGGCCAGTCGTGGCAGACTGTGAAGTCTTTCTTAATTTGAATAGATTATAGACAAAATAAGGTTATATCTATATGCTCAAACCAGCCAGTCTCTTCAGTACTGACCTCTATCCGATTCTTCTTGTAAAAGTTTAGAGTGCTTTTATTTCTTTTAAGTAGGTTCTTATAAAATCTGTGGTACTTTCTTTGTGTCATTGAAAATGTGGATTGGCAAGTTTGTATCCTATTCTTGTTTCATTAGATTACGGTCTTATCATTCGTCAGTAAAAGTTTATTCTTTATAATACTTTTATTTATTGTTCTTTTTTTTTATTTAAGCTCAGATTATAAATATGTTTTACTGATGCATAGTCCTACTTATACTGTATGTAGTAAAAATTATTAAAAATATAATACCTACGAAGGTATTACTTACTGTAACTACTTATGTGTGTAATAAAATAATTAATGCCTAAATACATACTTAGATTAAAATAATATAGTTACGTTGTCATTTGAAACCGAATTAGAAATAATCGACAGTGAAATTGTGACTCTAATTAGAGTACGAACAATAAATTATCGACGGTTACAAATTAGACTTACCTAATTGGCACTTATTACCAATACTATAAAATCGATTGTGAAATAATTACAGTAGCTAACTATGTACACTAACATAATAAGACATTTGATACACAGATCAGATATCATTGATTAGATTGGCAGTTATAATCTGAAACTAACTTTGTTATAGATAATAGTAAATATAGACTCGATTTGACTAACCAATAAAGCTACTTTTTGATGCGGATGTACCTATATTTTTTTAAATATTGATGAGTAATTAAACAACTAATGAAGTAAACAAATATGGATAGCGATAAAATAAAAAAAATACGTACCTGATTAGACAAAGGGTTTGAAGTCATAGATTGATTATAGTGTTTTCTTGAATCGCTCACGCCAATTTTATTATAAAGGCTGTTGTAAATTGTGCGCTTTTCCGAAACATTTTAGCTACCACAACTTATCTTACAAGCAATTGATCATCTATCTTGATAACTTTGTAAATTATCAAGAAAGATGTTTCATTTGATCATCGCTTAAATTCCAACACTTTTAAATTGATTAAAAATCGAATAATTCTTTGTTAACGTCTTTCTTGATAATAATAAAATTATTCAGAATTATTAGTTGATCATTCTTTAAATTGGAGTGTTTTTAAATTGATTAAAAATCGAATAGTTCTTCATTAACCTATTGAGTATCAACACATAATTATGACAGGCGGCCTCGCTCGTTGTTGCCAAACATGATGTTTGCGGTCGCGTCGCTCTACTAATTTTCAAGGTGATTGGCTATAAAACTAGCGCACTTGTTGCATCGATAATTAAGACTCATTCATAAAGATAACAGCACGTAATCGTACATTATTTTTTAGTACGTGCGTGCGATATTCTGAATTGGTACTGACAGCTTGAGAAGAGATAACAATGTTGATTTTACATAGTTAACATACTTTAGCGATGACTGTTTAAAAGAGATTTTTATTTGAATGATGACATTAGTGTCCTGATAATGTCTGACTGCGATAAAAAGATTGGAATGTGTGTATGTTGAGCTGGGAGATTGAGCTTTAAATTTGAGTTGCATTAGCAGAGACGATTTGCTCGCAGTGTTGGGTACCTATCTAACATTACAACGCCTGCTTTCTAATTATACATATACAGGGTTTAAAAAGACACTTTACATAGCCGTTAACTGAGTAACTTTAAGCAAAGAACTGTGACGTGAAAAATCACTCTTTATACACGTACACGCAAAACATTGCACTTTCTATGCATCCAACATTATAGAGATCGTAGCAATATTTAAAACAACATTTAATTAAAATTGGTTTTCGTCAAAAAAACTTAATTAAATGTTGAAACTTTGATCATCAATATCTTCGGAACTAAAGAGTTCCCAGTTACGTCCAGAACAAAAAAAAAACAATTGAGTAAAAGAACATGTAACTTTCGGTTAAGTTAAGCGTCTTTTTACAGTCATTATTTTAGGAAAATACTTTAAATTCCGTTCTCAATAACAGTGTTCTAAGAAATACGAGTACAATCTCAGCGAGTATAAACCTAGATTTTGTAGCGTAAACAAAAAACGTTAACACTTAGATGACCTATAAAACAATCTAGTACTAACAGCTCTATAAATCTAGATTCAAACTTCACAGTAACATGACTTGTTACAGTTTTTGACACAAACATTTATTTTACGAAATTCCGAGAAAAGTTCGCGTGCATTATACTACCAAGTTTACTTTAAAAATGATATATGTATAATAATAAGTATGTGCGTCCATTTTATAAATCTGAGAAGTCGTCGCGGTATTTTCACTTTATCTTCAGACACAGGCTGTCGTAAAACATTCAGGCGAGACGAGTCTGCCTCCAGCGAGACAGCCAGACAGTTCCTAGATTTATTTATCTGTCTTATTTTTTTAATTTATTATAAGACAGTCAGATTTTAATTATTCATATTTCATGTTTGAGTATGTTACGCCTCTTTAATTGGTGGTATTAATGTTAATAAGTTCTTGGATCTTGTAATTTTTTTATGATCATTTTAATTATTAATCTTTTTTTTTTACTATGATATTGCTATGCATTAAATTTTGCTATACAGGATACAAATAAGAATTTCAAAGTATTTTTTATAAAATGAGTTTATTTAAAACAAAAATGTAACGGTGCTACAATCTATAATGTAGTTCCTGATATTACAAATGGCATATAACTAGGAAGGCAATATGTTTTAATGAAAGATGTTGTAAAAACAGTCTAACAATGAATTCTTTTGACAAACCTTCAAAGAATATCACATAATAGTGACAAATACACCATGTGTAGAAACTATAGTCGACATAAATCAAAGGTACGTCTTAAGAAATTGAAACGACGCTTTAAGTAATTTAATATAACAAAGTGAAACCTTACCGCATTGTTTCATTCATTAAGTCTTTTTTCTCATGTTCCGCTACAATAATACGTTCTAGTGCAATGACCTCTCCACATATTCTGTAATCCATAATTATTTGCAAATGCTACTCTATTGTTACTTACTTCGTTTCTATTATTTAATGTCGCCATTTTAGTTCACGTATGTAAGATTGTTTCTTTAGTATTTATAGTGTGTTCATGTCAATGCGCGAACTCGAAATTCAACTGAATATTATGTATACTAAAATTTAGACCATAAAACATTTGTAAATTGCTATTTTACGCATAATTATTATCTCTATAATTTTCGATAAAAATATTTTAAATAGATAATTAATAATTAGATTCGATGTAAAATAACATAAATAGGTAGTTATACATTGTACGAGTTTGTACGCATGTACTGCGAAATCAGATAGTTTCAATTACAAAGCCTATTATATTTTCATCATGAAATCGATAGGTACCTCACTAATATTAGATATTCATGCGAATTTAGCTATGTAAGTTAATTAATATTGATTGGTTGGTCGGTATTTGTAACAAAGGCTCGATATATACTTAGAACATATTAGTCATCTTTACACTATGGGTGTTAGTAGTCTCTTAGAAAACAAGTTTGCGAATGATATATGCAGATGTAAAACGACGGCATAGTAATAAACGTTTACTTAATTCAACTACTTGAATATCTTCATCATGATATTCCTCCTCCTACTCATAATATTTGTAGTCAACGACTCTAGAACGTTGATGTTCATAATAATCCAGTGGAAATGGAATTCCTTTGAATCTATTCGCAGCCGTTCAGTTATTTAGCTACCGGAGGAAATATTTGTCGGATAATTCCTTCGTCGGACGTATTGAGAATCTAATTTATTATGCCGAGAATTTCTGGCTTTTTATAGTTCTTCATAGTTATTAGTATTCTTAGAGACAGCTTGTATGTTAGTAGAGAGATTATAGGCACGTAATAACTCTTCATGGTCTCACTTTCTTTTGTCGTTCTGTTGTTGATTTTCCTGCTGCGTTATCCCAATTTATTTTCATCAACATCGTCATCTGTACTTCACTACAGAACATAGTCCTCTCCAATAGCACATCAGTCATCTCGATGATCAGCAACCCAATATCCAGCTGCTAACAACCACCGGCCACCCTGCAAAGATCGTCACTCCACGTCCTAACCTGTGCGCTTTCCCAACGGTCATCAGTTCTATGGTCGGACCATTGCTACATCGACTACATTGGTTCTCTGCCGGATCACATTGATCCAGATACCATCTCAATTTATTTTGAGTTGGCGTATTACCTCTGTAGTTTTCTAATCTTTCTTTCTTTATTTGAAGTCCCTCAAATATACGTTCTGATTCTCTAACAAATCCTATACAATTCTTTAAAATTACAGTCAATTGCATTTAACTTCATTCTGTAACCCGTCACCGTTAACCGCAAGTAACGCGATATAACATACGTTTCCTAATATTTGAAAGCCATAGCGGTGTCGACACGGTTGGCTACTCCGGACAATACGCGAAGGGTGCCACCTGGCTTCAACGGTGCGTGCCCACGACTTGTGGTATATTACCATAGGCACGGGAAATTGATGATCGATCGCTGTTTTAATCGGAAACGTGCTGTTAGTACAGTCTGTCTTTCTTTCCATATTGTTCCGGGGTTTTTGTTTCTCTTTAATGTTATGTTTTTCTCAGTCCACAGTTAGATAAAAGCCTATTACATAACACAGTAAAACAACCTTTAGAACCTTTTGAATCATCCTCTTAGTAATTTTCAGTTACTCTTTTCCTAGTAAGTACTTCAATATTGTAGCCATTATTGTTGTTCCCAGCTTATTAATTCAATGATGGCTTCCGGCATATACTTACCTAATAAACACATTAAAGATACTATCATTATTGGCTGTCATAAAAAATCGATCTAATCGTCACTTAAATTAACTTGATACAACGTTTTGATGACACATATTAGTATCATTGTGTACAGTAGACAGTTTAATGAAATCATCCATTCTTATCCATGTGCGTTGTAAATTAGTAGCTACATGTGTGAAGTGACATACATCAAGTAATAATATAATTACTTCGACTGTGTTTCATTTGACCCAGTTATCGTTATTATTAATAGTCTAGGTACATCTATCGATCATTGCCACCCGGGCATTGGCATTAAGCCGTAACTGACTACATGTATTTTCAAATTCATCAGTTAGTACATCAGTAGACATTGCGTGAGTGCGTCTCGGTAGTCGCACGCTCTTATTTTTCCCTAAAAATAAAATCCACATTAAGGGATAATCATCTTTATTGCGTCGTGATAACGTCTATTGTGACGGCAGAGTTAAATTTGTTGCCAGTCTCGCCTAATTACTCGACGGTGACGAATGGAAGCGACGTAGCGTGCGAAATTCCTATGAAATCTTCAATGCTCACTGTTTCAGTCCATAGTCTAGTGTAACGCTTTCAACTTGTTGTACCTGTCCTGCCGTGAAAACTTCTGTTGTGTGCTAATTTCGTGGTTCATTGTCTTTAGTGCATGTTTCGAAATTGGATTTTGGGTTACGACTCTCTTCAATTAACTCAGGTTTGTTGACTCCATGTGTTGATTGTGTGACTTCTAAATATTCAATTATCTTTGTTATATTGACTGTACAAACAATAACTGTTGATGGTAAAAAAAATCTTACGATTTTTCTGATTTCGTGAATAAAGTTTCAAACTTTGGACTTGAATAATGAAAATGTTAGTATTAGCATTGTAGATACATCTTCTAATACTAAGTTTACTGTCTTCCGCACGTGATATCTGCGGCTTTGCTAAAGGATTTTATAACAAATGCAATACCTGAGATTATTTTATTCTTGGAATAAATCCACGTAATTAAACGCACGTGTAAGGAATGAGACTTCTGTAAAGATTCTAAGCAGGAAATAATTAGACGATCAGCTGTTTTGTTGTGTCTATACAGGGATATTATTTTGTATTTTGTCTACGAAAGCGTCAAGTCCGGTCATATTTTTATTAAGTATCGATTGAATATAACCATACATAAATCCTGTGTCTGGACAGAAAACAGTATTCGTTGGAGAATCAGGCATGAATTTAAAACAAAATCCCTAATTAGCATCTATCATCAGCTTGCTCTCGAACGAATTTACCTAACCTAGGCGCTACTGGCTCATAACTCAGCTCCACACTTTATCTATCCAATAAACTATCAGCTAAGTATTTACTAAAGCATTGCACCTTATGAAACCCATTAGTGTCCTTTATCACGTTACTGCAAGTGTCATTACGGGCACTCGTTAGTCATAATATGCCTGTGACATCGACCGGGTGGCGGGCGACGCCGACGGCTAGCTTTGAGGGGCCTAATAGATTGCTTTGCGCAGCCTCGTCTCGTGTGATCATCTCTTGTCATGTATGGAGATTGTTGTCACGGTGTATGGGGTTTAGCCTTTGAAGGAATTTGAAAAAGGCATATATTTTCATTAACATTATTCTTGTTTTTTTTGTTTCGTTTTTTTTATAAATTGCCCTTTTATTGAAAGTGCATGCAAATTAGAAGTTTACTATATTATTTTATGTGTTTATCAAGCCTATTTGACGTGTGTATGATTGCATAGTGCCTTCTTATTTTTGAACCCTGCAAAAAAAGAATCGAGTGAAAATATCCTCAAAGATATTATCCTTCCAAGGATGTTTTCTACTAAAATAATAAACGTGTAAAAAGATATAACAAAAACCTTCAAACTATGTAGATGCTAATCTCAAAGCGGAAGTCGTACCTATCAATCCAATACCAATTGAAATGTTTCGTCGTTAGATTCAATTTGGCTTATCTTCATAAGATACGATTTTGCTATCATTTTAATACACGTACCTATATATACTTTACAAGGTCATCGATTTGTTTATTTTATTAAACAGCTGTTATGGACTAGTTTGGGTTTTAATCAAATGGAAAAATCCTCAAGTACCTGATAATAAAATATATCCTTGATAAATTACTTGTTGCAAAAGCAGTACCGAAGTAACTCTCTGAATTAATAATTAACTCTCCGACTAACTGAATTTCTTTTTCTTTCAGGTAAATCTCAACTTTATGTAAATCAGCAAGAAGTCCCTTTTTCTGTAAGTTTCCTTTAATAACTGCTAACCGGTCGGAAGAAAAGCTGGATGATTTGAATATTGATTGCAACTGCATAGGTAACTTATGCAGATTTTCTAATAGATGTCCATGTTTCTATTAGCATGGTTTTACGATGAAATTATGTTTGTGTGAATTTAGAATTTGCCGTTGGTGAATTTATTGCCATATTATCTCTTATCTTGGACATCACTGACATTTTTAAAGGAAAACATTGTGAGTACCTAAACCTGGGTTTATAAATAATATAGTCTGAAATCGCCAATTGAGCAATCGCGGTGATTATTGCCAATGCTTTCTCTGTATGAGAAGAAGCCTTTTACTTGCGGTGGGATAATAATAAGTTGATAATATTATTTAAAGTTGAAGTCGTACGAAAAAAAGCACGTGTTTAAAAAAAAATATGGTAGCGATGTTATCATTTATTTATTTATTTATATAGTTAATTAAAACGGCACAGGTCCAATTACATTAATTAACATAGAATTATAAAAGTTAAAATAAAATAAGCATTCAAATAACATTCAATACAAAAATTAAATTCAAAGATATACAATTCGTGGATAAAATTATAAATAATTATTTGATTAAATGGTTAAATAAATTAAACGTCATCATCGTCATCGTATCATGCACGTGTTCAAAGATAATTCAGTACATTTTTATCAAAATAACGAATGCATTTTTTTGTGAATCACACTGCGATTTGTGAGAAGACCCTATCAATTGTTTATTAAAATCAAACCATTTAAACCGATACCGCCCCAAAAACATTAAAATACGACCATTTTATGTAAAACAAACGCACAGTTATTATTAACATAATAAATTATTCGATTTCGAGTATTGCGCAAGACGTTTTCCTACAATATATCATACTTTGCAATATCCTAGAAAGGCATTCGCCGCCTCCAGACTCGTTTAACATAAATATTTGCAATTAAAATTAAGCTTCACCACCCTATCCGTGCTATTATTCAAATTGCACGCCACAGGAGACCTCAGAAAGTTTCAAATTAATTAAGAGGGCCATAAGACGGCCCGTTAAGGAAATAACAATGAAGGTAGCCCCCTTAAGTTAGGCATTATTTATTGCAGTCCTGAGGACTATAACACTTGTCCCCTGTCATCATCTTGCGGCTTTTAAGTCTACCCCATGGGCTACCCCTTCCAGTACCGCATACTTCCGTAAACTGCAATCCTCTGGTGCATATTCATTTGTCAGTTGTAAATGGTTGTCTCCGTGATGGTGATAATTTCCCGGGGGGAGATGGTGGCTCGTTGAGGGCGATGTTTAAAGTAATTGTTATTGGCCTGGTTTCTTTGATAGCGTTTTGTTATTTATTTAAAAGCATGTACGAAGGAAAAGTCTCGTAACACGAGCAATATAATTCTGCTCAAAACGGGCCACCCTAAAATCTTTTAATAATGCAATTAACTATGTCAAACTAATTAAATATGCAAACATTAATCCAGTAGGTAATAACAGTAATATGAGTTTAATGCATTCTAAACTTATACTTAAAAATAGATATAAAATTAATCAGCGGTAAATATCTGTCGAAACTGGGAGAAATATTAACATGTGTTGAATCATTGAGAACTAACCTCGATTTGAGCAAATAATTCATCATAAAGACAGGCATCGCTTAACATAAAGTTACTTAGGTAGCACTAATATAGCCAATTTCCAATATTTTCCATTTTCCAGTATAAAACAAACTCTTTATAAAAAAATACAAGCAGACACATTTACACTAGTTCCCGTTAATACAAGATACGTCGCGATACCAGGAACTCGCGTACAGAGAATTCCAATCAATAAATTTCAAGTGTACGATATTTTCAATAGCGTGACACGTAACAAATCAGCGCTCACAATAGGAATTCTTGCTGAATCTATTGTGCACAATGCACATTTTCACCGCCTCACGGGGTCTTATTCTGATACACAAGGTTACTCGATAAGGTTGTAAAGAAAATGGTGATTCGGTAGTTACCTTTGTGTTTTGTAAGTTATGTCACGTTTTATAGCGTCGATGAAATGTAGGATTCAATTGATTTCGTATGCGAAAATGTTTGCTATGTTACTCGTTTTCAAGTTTCATTTTTGTTTGAGCTATTGTATTAAACTATGAGTAAGATTTCTGCATTTCGTATTTAATTATTTTTTACTAGCTTCTACAAGCGACTTTATCCGTGTCAAAGTTGATGTAGGCGACGCACCTCCATACTTTATTTTCTTTTTATTTCTGTCATTTTTCATTACGTCAGTATATACATTGTTTCTTTTCTTGTCATTAAAATAATCTTTAAAATGTGAAGTGTCTCCTTATTTCAACTCAATCCTCAACAGTTGATATTATGATCCCATGAAAACCATACATTTTTCCAAGATACAAAATACCCTATGTGCTATACAACTATAATACAACTATAATCTTTTTTTGTGCCAAATCTCATCTAAATCCCTTCAACTGTTCTGGCGTAATTGAGTGACAAATATCCATCCAAACTTTGGTTTTAATAATAGTAGTAAGACACAACAAACAGCAACAATAAGAAGAAATAAAAACACAAAAGCTTCTCAACAACACCTTCTTTATAGGACTCCAATATGACCAATGACATCTCCTTTTCTCCTGGTAGAATATAAATAGAGTAAGCATCATCTCATTATGCACATTACGTATTCACTTCGCAGTTCGTGAAGAGGAATATGCATAATTCCGTACAGGGATGCTGACGTATCGCTTGCACTTTTTCTTTGTCGACGCGCAGCCTCCGGCGAGGTGCACGTTACAAAATGCATTCTTCCTACAGTTTCTGCCGTCTGGTAACTTTCATACATGTAATTTCAGAGAAAATTGCCTTTGAAGCCTTTACTTTAAGCGCTCATTGTCTGCAACTCTCAACTTCCTTCCAAGTTCCTTTTATTCAAGTATAGTATTATCGTATTTCGAAAACAATAACCGCATTGTTACTGTTTTGTTTTGCCGTTTTTATGTTGAGTACTTTTGCTATATACTTTGAGCTTAGTGCCCACAATATCACAATAATAAAATGAATTACATCAAACAAAAATATGGCAAATGTGTTACATTACCTTCCAGCAAAAACTGTTCAATGTACATACCAAACTATATTTAGAATATTTATTTAAAATTCATCATCATTATATCAGCCGAACGACGTCCACTTCTGGATCCCTACACTGGTACCTTAAAGATAGCCATAATGATCGGTCCTCCATTGCCCGCATCCATTCAAAATTAATCACTAAAACTGAAAAAAAAATCACGTTTGTTTTGCTTTGCCAGAACATAACCCAATTGTCTTAATAAATGAGATTTCACATGATGATGATATCGTTTCGTTACTAAGAAGAGTGAATGAAATTGGGTAAAAAAGAATAGAGAGAACGGAATGTCTACATCTTTGTTCTTATAATTTTGTGAGTAAACTTTGTTAAAGGAAATGATACTGAGAACAGTTAACCGAATTGCTTTTATCACATTTATTTGTCTTGTTTTTCCTTTTCATTTGTGGGAAGTCGGAGACTGAAACGTTTTATTGGATGATTTAAATGTGCCAGCCAATTCTAGTCCGTTTGATGTCTTATCTTTGTTTTATTGCTGATTTAGACGGTTTGGCACTATAAGAATATTGGAGAAGATAATTTTTTATATGATTTTTACATTTATTTATGATTTTATAAAATGCGGGCAAGTTTCTTGGTTGTTCTCTCTTGCTACATTTGTATTTACTTTTAAATTAGCAAATACTTAGGAACTATCTCAGAGAATACACGAATAAGTGTTCATCAAGTATTTGTTCGGCTTCAATATATTTTTTATACATTGTCAATAACAGATATTGTCGTAACATTTTTAAAGCTTGTTATATCTTGTTGAACTTGTAAGTCGACGACCCTTACGATATGGGTAAAGTAAATGATACACAGGTCATATACAGGGTTGTCAATCACTTTCTTTTCACTTATTTTTAAGGGCAATAGGATTTGCACTCATATTTGAAGAAAATAAATATTTTATATACCATTTTTATATTTTTTATATAAGATAGGTTTGCTCTTACCTCAAGTCTAGGTCAGAAGGTGATAAAGACAAAGTCTACGATGAAGTTAGCTTGCCCAGAAGAAGCCTGTTCACTGTAACTTTGTATACATAAGTATTCATAAGCTATACAATGTCAAGTTTTACAAATAAATGATTTTGCAACTGACACCATTGTCCAGACCTTTCATAATTTATTCATCTAAATGCTTCGCGCAATTTGGACAGCCCTGCCTGTCCAACCTACTTATCTGTCCTTTGAAGGTCTGGTGATTGTGTACACTTGTCCAGCAAAACGTTTGTAGTCGGATCAGCGTCGTCTTGTACTTTACACTTGGTTGCACTTAACACAACATGGAAGTTGCGTGTGCGATGGAAAATCATTATTTTCTTTTCATAATTGTTCATGTTTTTCGTTTTAAATGATATAATTGTAAGCTGTCAGCTTTTGTGTTTTAACTAATAATTTTGTAAATGATTACTGGTTGCAGCAATTGAAGTTTATCTGAAGACTAATTTTGTATCAAAAGATTATTTTCTTTGAATATTTTCTTTTATGTTGTTACTCTTTTTCTACTGTTGCCAATACATAGTAATTTATTGGAGCTTAGACTACTGCTTCGACTCCCAGGTCGGGCAAAGTGTTATTGGATTTTTTCATCAGGAATATCTCAGTAGCAGCCTCGGGGTCTGGATTTGTGCCCGGTTGATGACAATAGGTTCGAAATGTGGGTGTAATAACTCCTGTGGGTACACTTCTGCCTAACCCTTCGGGGATTTCAGGCGAGATTTTATGCCTATATCATCTTTATGTTCATCATTAAAGCAACTGAATTTTTTTACTAAAGAAAATGTAGGTCATATTTATTTTCTCTTACCTGCGACTACGATTGCTTGAATTTTCTTACGGATCTTTAGTAGATTTGATAATAAAATATAACGTTGCTTCATAATAACGAATATTCAGAACCGGAATCGTGATATTTGAGATTAGCGTGTACAAACAAAACAAACAAACCAACTCTTCATAATATTAGTATACATCGATTTTATTTATTTACTAATCATATTATTATGACTCTCATCTCCAAACACTACCTATAGAATTCCGCATTGTTTTTCTTCATTTTAGTGTTTTCTCATTTATTTATCAACAGGTAGGTATGCAATCATCATCATTTCGCCACAGAAACCATCAATACCAAAAAGGAAACAAAAGATTATGCTTCCAAAGTAATCATGAAATATAGAGTCTCTGTTTAGTCGCAAGTTTCTGGCCTAATCATCATATGAATACAGACCATACATATCCATGTCATACCCAAAAATATCTTAAGCCAACTGCTATTCTATTTGGTCAACCTTCTTATATCACGTCAGGACAGTTTCAAGCCTGATTTAGACGGTGCGAGAAATATCGTGCAAGTTGTGGTACATTTCTGTCGATGATCGGTCACTTTTGACACGACAGACGTGTACTCCCGCAATGTACGACAAATCGCACGATATTTCTCGCATCGTCTAAATGGCTGTATTCAATAACCAGCCTTCGTCTGCCACTTCATCTGCTTTACTACCTGTAACGGTCAGGAATTACGTAGTTTCCTATTAGTGAAAGAATTTTCAAAATCGGACCAGTTGTCCCGGAGTAGCGCGTTCGAAAAAAACAAAAACACACTCATGAGCTTTAAATTATTTGTATGCATGTATACGCCTTTAGTTCACTAGTACTTCACCTACTTAGCTACTATCATCCATTCAACCCACGTAGGTATCACTAATTGCCTCTTCATTTCTGTGAACAAAAATATTTACATCTTTGCCTCCGTCTATTATAAACATGCGTTAAAAATATACTCAGCAAGGTCGCTTGGCGGTCTTTGTGACATCCTACACTGTTGTGGTTACAAGATGTGATTGATATGTGATGGCTCATTTTTACTGAGCTTTGGACTTAAGAGTCATTCTTTTTTTTTAATTCTTTGAACTCAAGAATATTTCTTTGAATAATGCATAACTTGAATTTAAAATGGCGGCTAGCCAAAGAGTTTATGATGCCCTTTAATTCGCACAGTACCTATAGTGAGCGAGTGAGTGCATGTAATAAGCACTATCAATTTGATTCGTTTCTTTAATGGCACGGGTTATTGTCCTTGTCATTTTAAGATAATTTCAAATGCTTTCGAAATGTCGTAATATTAGCGTAGTTTAAAAATATTAATTATTGCTTTTTATTTTCTAAAGTTAGCTCTGTTTTATTTCTTATGTGTTATCTAATTTCTAGACATGCTGGTTGGTCTGTTATTGGCGACTGTATAAAGCCGTGACTGATAATTTGATAAGAAGCTGTATAGCTGTAGCAGCATAGTCTTTATAAGTAAATAAATAAACATCTAAATGAGACACACAGGAAGGCGTAACAATTAGGCGTAACATTTTATGCAAATAATTTATAATTTTCTGTTTATTACCAAGCGTGTTGTATGATTATAATATTCACGATTAAGTATGAAGTTTCAAGGTTCGTTTAAAAATTTTGTAAGCTTTTTGCGTTATAACTTGTAAACGTCCATAATGTTAACATTATCAGAATGTAAAAATGTCTATTAAACGTTTATCTCAGAACATAATATTATTACATTAAAAATACAACTTAAAGAAACCATAAAAGAAAATTCAATTTTCCACACAGCAACACCGCACTATCGCGGGTTCATTCACTTGCAAAGTCGCGTGCGTTCCAAGGCATAATCCGCGGATCTAAGAGATTGCAGAATGGCTTCCACACTGAATTACTGCAAATAGTTTTACGTAGAACTATTTTACTTTACTTGTCCTATTTTGTAGACAAATTATGTGTACAGAGATTTAGATTTTGAGGAAATTAATGTAGGTACATAAAGTATTTCATTTCAATACTTAATTTGGCAACGTGTGATATTATCACAGTGGATAAAATAACCCAGGATGCCATGTCGCCTATGTGTGAAGGGTCGCGCGAGATATAGCTATTGTTCTACGGTTAGATTCGTAGATAACCTATATAATATCGCCCTTGTGCCTGAGCTAATATCACACTAGCGTGGAAAGGCCTTAATTTTATTTATACCTAATACAGTTGGTATACTGACATCGTTCCGTGCCTCGGAAAGCACGTTAAGCTGTTGGTCCCTGCTGTCATACAAATTTCTTTGACAATTGTTACGGGTCGTCAGAAGCCCGAAAGTCTGACAACCAATCTTACCAAGGGATATCGTATTACCCAGGTACCTACTGGGTTGTGGAGGTCAGATAGGCAGTCGCTCCATGTAAAATACTGGTATTCAGCTGCATCCGGTTGGACTGGAAGCCGACCCCAACATAATTGGGAAAAGGCTGCAGATGATGACAGTTTGTTCACTTACTAAGACTAAGATGTAAAATAAAATACGTAATTTAATTCGTATCGTGATTACCAAATTAGACATACTATGTAGGTTCCTACAAAACACATACACTAGAGAGTACCTTTATACGGATAGTAACCCATTTTATCTTTGAAATTCAAGACTTTTACGTTCAGTTAGATGTTTTATGTTGTTCAGTTAGTTAATTTATTGTCCTTGTTTGTAATAGAGTTGTTTATTTAGTTGCTAAAGAGTTGGGGCGTTTTATGTCGTAGGTAATCTATCATTCTTTGTAAGATTTTGTAGTTTCATTTTAGTCTGATTGGTAGATATTATTTTCATTTTATGGAAGTTTTTGAGGAATACTGTTCCTGTAATAATATCTGACGAAGTTCGGAGTTAGTTAAAAAAAAGTAAAATAAAAAGTAAAGTAGGTAACAGTTAAGTAAAATATTTCCAGCCTATTATTGTCTCATGGCATGGCTTCTTCTTGTACGGTGAAGGTACAAGGCGGATGGGAAATTTCAGACTTATATTAATTAAAAGTCCAAGTTTCCTCCACGATATTTCTATTCACCGATATCAGTGATGTCCAAGATAAACTTAGAAAGATAGAAGCCACATTGGTCACTTGCCCGGTATCGTACCCGCAACCTAATGCATGGGAGGCGAGTGCCATAACCTCTGGGCCATCACGACACATACATACATACCTATAATCTATTTGACCTTAATTCTATTGACTTGTACTATGCAGTAAACATTATACCTACATAGAAAAGTCGACCATTTATATATTATGTAAAGCGTTATTTGATGACGAAACCTTACCTAGAAAAAGTTACCTAAAATCATGTTTTTTTTTCTGTTGAAGTAACAACTACACATAAGCATTACGGAACGCTTGATAATCTAACTTTAAATTACTTAATGACAGAGTAATTTGCGAGTGTAGTATCAAAGTCATTGTTCTAGGAATTTATTACAGTTGTATCACACGCAACGTTCACCAAGTAACCCTGGTACCTACACTGGAAGTTTTTCTATCGTTATTAGCATTAATGTTGTTCATTCAGTTATCTTGTATTTTTAAGAGCTTTGTCCTACGGGTTAAAATATGTCAATCTCAAACAATTTATAGTATGATTTTGTCAATAACGAGGTACCTAATACCTACAGTTACCATCACATCCATGAAAAACTTTTTCAATTAGTAGGTATGATAAATAGCCGTTACAGTAAAAGTATAAACAAAATAAATAATTCGACGTTCCCTAATGAATTATAGACCTCATTCAGCCTCATCATATCCATCAACACATTTTCAAGGCAATAAACAACATAATTATGTCTGTCAGTCCGTCTCTAAACGATGTTTCCCAAACACCCAACAAGTGAGTCACCGGGCGCATACCTTCCCAATCCAGACTAAACCATTATATTTTATCTTTATCTAGTTTGCCGAAAGTGATCCCACTGGCTTTCGGCCAACATCACGACAGACAAATATTTTGGGGGCAATTCATTCGGGCCCAGAGCGCTGGGCGCGCGCCTCCACGGGCATAAATTCCACCACTATTTATACAGGGACTAAATATAAACATTTGACTTTATTGGAACGACCAAATTGTACATGCGTTTTATGCGGAAGTGGACACTTTTGATAAGCTCGGCTTTTGTGGTTTAATGTTTGAATTTGTTAGGGGTTAATATTGGGATGGACATCGGGTTGCTTGTTGCTCTGCTTTACATGGGTAAACAATTTCGGTTTAATAATTTAGATCAAAACTTTGGACAATTATTGAAATGTAACTTGATATTAGGGTCTCTCCAAAGCGAGCTGAAATATTTTCGAGCGGTTTTCATTTAATCTAATTGAAAATGAATTTTAATTCTTTTCTAAATTACACAATTTTCAACACTACTTTAGTTAAATATCAGTTCCTTAACAATTAATAAATAACCATTATGTAACAGTTTTGCAAGTGATCACTGCTTATGCAAAATTAAATTAGCATTAGCATCAAACACGTTTAGTCGTATAAAACGAATGGGGACGGAAATTGCTATACCGGCAGTCTATTTACGAGTATATATAATGTCATCATCACCAGTTCTTTAAAATGAGAGAACATTTACACAATAGGTACAATAATAGACGTGAATATTGCATGTTACTTTTAACTGATAACCCACTGTGCTCCAGAGAATAGCCATGCATATTTAACTGCCATCAAATGAGCCAAGTAAAATTTATGACCAGCACAGACGGAGAAAAGTAAATAACACAAATCTTCTCGACTATCAAATTTATTTCAGTCCACATAAGCAAATATCATAGGTCAGCACAACGACATAAAACTAGATACTTTTGAGAGACAATTCAAAACTTTCACTGCACACGAAAACGTGAAAATACAGCGTGTATTCACGTATGCATTGCATTGCATATTCGGGCTCACGTCCTTTGAAAAGCGACGCTGCAAAAAGAGTAATGTATGGAGCCGTGCATTTTTCAGTCGTGCATTTTTCACACAGTGTAGAGAGAAGGTTGTCAGTGGGCACATTGGCCACATTGCGGCGCACTATGTGCGACAAAGTCACGGAGCGGAATAAACTGAGGTATAAAACTGACGAATTGGTGAGTACGTGCAGTGCAAAGTGGCTTTTTGGTTGAATGAAGTGCAGTTATTGATCTGTTGTGGTTCGAGTTATGATATATTCGATGCATGTAGGTACCCAACTTGGTATGTACTTATGTTGAGACCATACTGTACTTTTGTGATTTCATTTGATTGCATAGATCCTGCATACAAAATTTTGTAAAACATTCATTTTAAAAGACTACGTAAGTATGGAGTTTCTTATCTATTCATTTCCATACGAAACTACCTTTTGGTATAAGCAACTAGTTTCAATTTGTTTCGTACCTTTTAATGGTTAAGCAGGTCATTGTAATAAATAATTTGACTTTGACAACCAATTATCAAGCTTAATCAGTCTTTTTAACAGGTAGAAAATTTTGATGAGGTACCAGTTGATGATTTATATCACCAAACAAAAAAATCTCTTGAAGTATTTGCATGCCGATCATTATTTTAAAATTGCATTGAATTTGAATACTAGATACAACACTATTTTGTTAGAGCTTCATGCATCTTTCTCACGAAACAAGTCCAAATGTAACTCGAATTAAATATTAAAATCATGAATATTTTACTCGGTGTGCTAAGACAGCGAGTGTCCAGTGGGAATGAAGAATGGATGTCTTGTCGCTCGATGTGCCTATGTATATTCTAGTACTCGAGACTTGGCTTCCATTTAGCTCGAGTGCCAGTTGCTGGCTATACGTTATTGTGGCTGAATATCATGCTCTATGCCTTGTTTAACGACTGCTGAGCATGAGGTCTTAGATTCGATTCCCAGGTCGGGCAAAGCGTTATCGAGTTTTTCCATCAGGAATTTCTCAGCAGCTGCCTCGGAGTCTAGATTTGTGCCCGGTTGATGGTAATAGACTCGCCCCCTATTACATGGGACATAACTGGCGAAATGTGGGTGTAATATAATGTGGGTACACCTCTGCCTAACCCTTGGAAGATTACAGGCGTGATGTTATGTTAATATTTTCAACCGACTTCAAAAAGGAGGAGGTTCTCAATTCGGCGCGTATGTTTTTTTTTTTTTTTGTATGTATGTTACCTGATTTCTCAGCCAATTATGAATAGATTTGGATGATTCTTATTTTGTTCGAAAGAGTATACTTCCGAATAGGTCCCATAGAAATATTGTCATGATCTGATGATGAACTTCGGAGATATGGAACGGAACTCCTTATAGAATCACTGCATAACTGTCGTAACAAGTAAAATTGCTTTGTTTATACGTGTAGTCGATGACTGACTGAAGGAAAAGGGGGAGGGGGTACGTCAAACCCCCTCCTACTACTTTTCAAAATTAAATATATCGTGTGAGGTATTGTTTGAAAGGGCTTTTTGTAAGGATAACAAACATTAATACACAAGCACTAAAAAGTGAAAAATAAAAAACTTTTTTACAAAAATCTAAAACCGCCTTCAAAAACTACAAAATAAAAAAAATAACTTTAGTTTTGGAAGTCGATGGCAATATCTACATAACAAAAAACAAAACCAAACCCACCTACTTCCAAAACTGAAGTTATTTTTTTTATTTTGTAGTTTTTGAAGGCGGTTTTATTTTTTTTATTGACTTAATTTTGATTCAATATTTTTGTAGTTATTTTATTTTTAACGTAGGTAATAAGAACAAGTTTCGTTTTAAGTTAGACTAAATACCGGATTAAACAATTAAATACGTATACCTACTTATTTTAAAACAATCGGAACTTCTATAATTTTCCTTCCAACACCAACACTGAAGTGAAACACAAACAAATGCCTATATTAAAACATTCGCAGTTTATTATGTTTACTTCTCAGGATTATGCAAGGTTTAACGACCCTTTATAGGTTATGAGAAGCAACATTTTGCTGTACTGGGAAGGAATGTTTAAATATATCCGCACTAGATTCGACAGTAAAGCTCTATAGTAATACAGTAGGGTTACCAATTTGAAAGATACAAATAAATTTTGGTCCTAATGTCACTATGAATTAAAAGCAAAAGGACCACACATTTATTGGATTTATAATCTACGTTAA
The DNA here is from genome assembly GCA_949316365.1 of Hoplodrina blanda. NCBI lineage: Eukaryota > Metazoa > Arthropoda > Insecta > Lepidoptera > Noctuidae > Hoplodrina > Hoplodrina blanda. Next base: position 10,520,395 of record OX438589.1, read on the forward strand.
ATTTTGGCTTATCTGTCTTGGGCTTGGAAAATGAGGTGTTTTTCATCAAAGTTTGGACATTTGTTTTATAATTTGGCCAAACAACGTCCAGCTGTTAATCAACCAAAGTTTTAATGCAAAGTTTAGTGGTTAATAAAAGATAGAAGTCGATTAAAAATATATAGTTTGATTTAAAATTATTATTATTTGTGCTCTGACCAAGAGAAAGGGTTAAAATTGCAGTCTCTATTTGCGGTCGAGGGGACGAGCGGGAAACATTTTCCATTCCTAGAATCCTTCCGCGGTCAGCTTTAGTCTGGTAGAAATGGAAATAGAAACCACAAAATCCGGACATCTCGATCTTCTATCTGCATATAAAACAGCTATCTGATTAACTGGCATAGTCTAAACCACTTAAGTTAGAAATATAAAGTAAGATACCCACGCTCCTGAAAGGCGGTAGATTTGAAAGAAGAATGAATTGAATATATTTATTCTTGGAAGTCCACCCGAGCGGATTTTAACTGGAATTTAAAATGTTATTGCAAGGAACGAATTCATAGGTTACAGCTAGTGTTCTTCCAGACCTGACAGATCCGAATTTTGACAACCCTAACACATCGAAATACAATGAACCTTATTTTATAGTCGTCTACTTTATGACGTCATAAAAATCATTTTAGCTTTTTCGGAACAAATCGTATTAAAGGCGACGAGCTCACCTTGTTTTTATTAGTTTATTGGGTCTTCCTCTTGCTCTAGTTATTGATTGATTGTGACAAAACAACTCTAATCTTTCAATTTTATCGACCCATTTTATTATAGTTAGACATGGTGACTTTGGATAAAATCTTTACAGGATTGGGATTTTTTGCACAAAATCACTTGGGGATTGCCCAATGACCAGCACGCTAGGTGGAAGAAAAACGTTGGTCATCTCCAAAAAACAAAATTGAAACACGGAAGCTAAATCCTATATCATCTAATCACATCCCATGGGTGTCGTAAAAGGCTAAGCGATCAGATCGGCAGCATTCCCTTGTGTATGAATAACACCATATTACGATAACCAATATGGCTGTCAAGCCTGATAATTAGGATCAGGCCCCTCAGGATTGCTGATTTTGGTCCACGTGTCAAATAAAATTGTTTACTGTATATAGTACATAATATGGCCATAATATATTTAATGTTATTATACAACCTTAATCTGTTGACAAAAACTTAATGCTGTAATTTGTGGTAAGAAAATAAAATATTACATTCAATTTTTTTCTTTGTTTACCAGAGATCTAAAAATTGGTCGTTGTACTTATCATTATGAACAACTTTTGCTATTGGACCAAATCGGAAATTGCAGATCCATACATTTTGTCAAGTTACGAGAACTAAAATGTATGCATCAGCTGATTTCTAGTAAAAGTTGTTCATAATGAGTACAATGACCCCTTTTCAGGTTTCAGGTAAACAAAGAATAACGTTGTATACAGAATTAATAAGCAACCCTAAAAGACGTCAAGCCTTTAATTTACTTTCAAATTCTAATTAATCTTTCATTTCAATCATTATAATGGTTAATGAAAGGCAGGTACCTAATCCCTTACCATCAAATTAAAATTACTCCAATTAACTTCAAAATTCTATCACACAAAACAGAAACCTCATACCTACACAAAAGCCCCATCAAATCACGAGAACCTTTATCAAATAATTACGGCCCGTTACACATTAGCCGAGAAAAGGTAAAACGTACATTTCATTAAGTCGACGTACCTTAAAACCACTTGGATCCACAATCCAGCCAGTCTATTCAACCCAAAGCCTATTAGGGTACACCTTAAAACATCCGCACATGTGCCCTTTCCCTAAGTCTTGCGAAAACATGAGCTACGAAGCTTTTAGATACGCCTTATTGGGAAAGAAAACACTTGAACTAATTTGGAGGAGGGTTAGTTGGTTCAGTTAATTGATTTGATGGCAAATAAATACGCTGGGTAAGATTTACAGTAGCTAACTGTTTTGGAATAAGGAAACTTTAACATATACTTTAACTAGCTTTTGCCTGCGACATATCTTGGGCGAAAATAAAGTCGCGGATTAAAAATTAGCCATGTCCTAATCCGAATCCTAAGCTTCCTCTTTGTCAGATTTTAATTATTTCAATTAGTTCAGTGGTTTGTATAAAACTAGTTTTTACTTTTAAAAGAAATGTTGGATATTTTAATTATTTATTAATTATTCACAAAATCCACAGCTCTTTGACCTTAATATTTATAAATTAGTCTTACAGCCGACCAAAAATAAACCAAACCAATTACCTACTTAATGCCACTGATTTTTTATTTAAATAAACATCAGAAAATATGTCTTTACAAAAGAAGTGTGAACACAATCATAAAATACAGCTATTTCACATTTCAATAGGTACATTCTTCACAAAAAGCATAATGAGACCATTTCCTCCACACGATTGTTTCGTACTTCATGTCCCCTAAGAAAGCTGGGGATTTGTCGGGGGTTGATAATGAATCCCCTCACAGTACATCTCGCAAAGGAAATGACTGCAAAGTGTTTTTCTATTCTCCTAGTAACGGTGGGGGCGGAGTGCTTCTAGTTGAACGACGATTTGTAACTACGGGGTAAATTGGAGAACGATGACATGTTGTAGAAATTGTATACTGTATGTAATAACAGAGTAAATAAGTCAGCTTCTATAGGAAAAAATGATGAAGAAAGAGAAATCATCTTCCCTATTTCAAAGCAAAGACTACGCCATGTTCGTGAACGGGCGCTGACTGTTGGGATTGGTCCTCTCTTATCTGCCATGGCTTATATCTTTTTTTGTGTGTTTTTGTATGCTATTCAGCTACATTGATTTCACCTATAGAAGCAACAAGAATATTATACCAGAATTATTTAAAAACTTATTTGAAAATAGTGTCCGTAGAATTACTTGTTTGTTCTTCTACTTTTTGTGTGGATTAATCAACAAGTAGGTATGCATTTGAAAATAAACTGGCAAGATTACTCAAAACAAAGTTATTGGTAACGAACATGATCTTGTTAAAATCACTCATGAAAAATCTTCGTCTATAAGAGTCGATAAGAGTCTTTCAAAAATGAAAATTCAAGCAATCACAAACCAGTTTAACACTCATTGTCCAACTTAATCAGTAAGCCAAGCACGTCTCCCGATACAAGCGAATAAATTCAAATTCCATTCCAAATCCTTTGTCACATCAAAATCTCTTCATCCAAGAAAGGTAAGGATTGAAGAAGCTAAGACATTACGGGTGTGCAATGACGCCGAACGTTTTATGTAGTGTGAAGCATTGACACTGAGCCGTAGGGGACACCCCTTCGGTCTTCAGACATCTGCCTTGGAAACGTATTAATCTTCGTTGGGAAAGGGAGGGGTTTCAACCTTAAAGTTTTGTTGGCCAAGAGTCGAAAGTTACAGGTCATGTTTTTTGTTGGTTTGTGATTTCTGATTTGAAGTAGAAGAAAGGTTTGTATGTAGGTAATTGATACTATAGCTTCTGTCCGCGACTTACGTTACGTCTTTGGCTACTGCTGCGCTCCCTTAGGTCATAGCATGATGTTTTATAGCTCATATTATTGAATCTGACTATCATATGCAAAAATTATTATTCCAATCCGACTGGCAGTTCTAGTGATTACGCTGGAACTACCAGTCAGATTGGAATAATTCTTAAAAAAAAAACACTTTTATTATATTCGTAGTAAACAAGATGGTTATAAAGTCTTGCTACCCACAGAGTAAACCATTTATACCTGAGCAAAGATATTACAAGGATTAAGTTTGTAATTTATTGAATGTAATGTCTACACAGAAATAAATCCGAAACTTAAAAGACGCGTAATATGTTAAAACAAATAACAGAACACAGAGATTAGGCAAAAGCTGCGATCTAGATGTGCTCTAAAACAAAGTTGGCTAAGCAGTTGATTTAATGTTTGTTTCGTAAGAGTTAAACACAAATGTTAGTAGACCCATGATTATACAACAGATGGCCTTTGAAAACTCATAGTAAATTAGAAATTAAGGCTAATAGACATTGTATGACGCAAGACAGTTTAATCAATCAAATTGGGCCACGTTAATCCGTGCGTTATCTCGCGTATTTGACCCAGTTGTGACAATGTCCGATTGTCCTGTTTGTTTGTCACATGCAATCAACAAGCTTAATAATAGAGAAAGAATCATGATGTTATGATAAGAATTTCGTTATTCACATATGATAAATAAATAAATATCTTGGGACAACTCTCACACGGCCATCTGATCCCAAGCTGAGCAGAGCTTGTATTATGGTAACCAGACAACTGATTTACATGATAAGATAAGATGCATTCCATTAGTAAAACATTGCAAACGTATTAGCTTCTGACAAAAAATCTGCCTTATATTTTTCTGTAAATTTTTCCATGATAAAAAGTAGCTTAAGTAATACTATTCCAGCCAAATTTCATCCAGATCCGTTCAGCCGTTCTGGCGTGATTGAGTAACAAACATCTAAACAAACTTTCTCATTTATATGTATATGTATATGGTATAGGGTATGTAGTAAGATCTTGCAAATTGCAGCTCAATATCAGGTTGTATGGTAATACAAAATTTAGACGCGTCATTAACGAAAACGAATACCCAGATTTATAATTAATCATTACATCGTCAATAAAACTCTCTAAATTATAATTGACCGCAAACGTCATGTTTATAATAATTAGGCACATTTACTGATTACACTGACTCGGAGAGTTAAGTTGATGATTTTAATGATTATAATTGCGCTTTCGCCATAAAAGAATGTCAGGAGATTTTTGACAGAAATACCTAAAGAAAGCACTCTTTTATGTATTTGAGTGTAGAAAGACTTTCGATTTTATCAACATCTTTTCCTGGATTATTAGGCAATCGTAGAATATTAATGTTTATTTCAAAGTTGATTTATCCCTAAAATGTCGCTTCTAGTAATGAACGTATAATTTATGTTTTTAGTCAGGAAGCGTTCACTTTGATGTTTCCACCATAAGTGACAATTTAACGAAGCGATGTTAGTATAGTTGTCAAATCAACGGAAACTTCATGGGAAAGATTTTAAATTAAACTTATAAACGTCTCATGTTGCTTTAACTGTCACAAATAATAATTGGAAACAGCATTGACTGTAGCATCATTTATATTTCGATTCAGTTCTGCTAAAATGAACCAAACAACGTCAAAAATCTCAAGTTTCGAAGTAATTACAATAATTTTGGATATACACTAAATGAATATTAAATCTATTCTGAGCATAAGTTTGAGACATTAAGCTATTATTCTTGGTAGTAATGTAATACATAAATTTGGCATATTGAAATGTTTGACGTACCTTATTAAGTTAATAATTGTGATAATTGTGAATAGCTTCAACTACATTGCTTTCTAAGAAAAGTTCTCAGAGAAAAATTGCTCCTAACATTAGAAGGTTTATAGTCGATACCATCTTTTTAGCCTGATTAATGAGACTATTAGACAGATCGCTGAGTAAATCTTAGCACCCGCTTAATACCCATTAGAAATAGCTAAATATATCCGCTCTCCTAACCGTTCAAGGGAAACTGTCGAAAATAAATCAGAGACACCGCCATTAACACGAACTATTTAACTAGCTATATGTACTCCTGTAACAATAGGTATTGCATCCATAAATCCACATTTAAGCATTTCCTCTGTAAACGGTGCTTTTGCTACATAAAACACTTAAGCACCCATTAAAGGTACTTGTATAGTTTCTATCTCGCCTTTGACCATGTCTGCGGTAAATTCAGGTATGATATGATTTATATGACGTCACTAAATAATACCGGAGGCTAGTCCCTGTGGCGCTGGAGAAATATTCTCTTTATAATGGAGTTTGGAGTCTGCAAAGGCATATGTTTGCTACGGTTCAATACAATTTAATTTAGATGATGTTTTGAGAATTTTTAATTTATTTATTTTTCTGTAATTAAAAATATTTTGATAATAATTATACCAGCCTATTATTGTCCCATTGCAAGGCTAATGTCTCTTCCCATACAGAAAAGGCACGAGCATTAATCACCAAGCTTGTTCAAGGCAGAATGGCGAATCTGACTTAAATTCGCAGAGGAGAGCAGAGGAGTCTATAAACGAGTACCTACTAAATCCATGATAAAAATGAGAGCATTGATGTCCTTTCCATCTTAATATATGTATAAAAGAAACCATGCAGATGATAATACAAAAATTGCAAAACTTCAGAAATGACTAAGACCTCCATTAGCGCGGGGACTTGCAATCTCATAGACCTATCATTATGATACATTGGAAACAAAAACTTCTCAGTATATTGTAATGTACTTCCATACACAAATCGGAAACAGTACAAACTTAACCCCTTAATAAAGCACAATTTATGGCTTATAACCGAAACTATATTTTAAGCAACAACGTCTCAATAGAACATGTGTTCTCCGAATGCGCCTAACTATTTTAGCTTCCTAATAAAGATAAAGATAAAGATAAAGATATTTTATTTTGCAAATACGGGTACAAGTCAAGGTGTTACATATTATAAATACAGAAACAGCCATATTTTGCCAATTACAAGGCATGCAAAAGTCTAGATTTTAGATTTTAGGTATAATTAAAATACTAATTCCTAATAATACATAATAATATTCTAATTCATAATTCATTAATAAAAATAATCAGTCAATAATAAAATTAATGTCACAATTTCTAATAGGTATTTAAATCCAAAATATAAAATAGTCAAACAACTTCTTTCTCCAATAAAAAATCTTCAACCTTATAATAAACTTTGTCTACTAAAAAACTTCTAAGTTTTTTTTTGAATAATGTCAAATTATAGTCCTTCCAACAACTTGGTATTTTGTTATATATCACCGGTGCCATGCAGCAGACACTCTTGCGCATCAGAGTTGTTCTAGCACTAGGGATACACAGGCAACTATTGTCACGTCTATTCCGTGGATATACGTCAGCCATTCGTGCAAAGCGATTCGGGTTTAATTTCACGAACACTGCCATTTCCAAAATGTACAAACATGGTAGGGTTAATAATTTATATTGTTTAAAATATGGCACGCAGCTATCAGTACTTTGCAAATGAAAAATAGACCGTATGCATCTTTTTTGGGCCTTAAATGCAGTTTCTTTTTCTGTTGAGTGGCCCCAAAAGATAACTCCGTATCGTAGATGGCATTCAACTATACCATAGTATGCAGTTAGGCATGCATCCAAATTAACAATGTCCGATAAAGTATATAATGCGTATGCAGATGAACTTAGTTTCTTACAAAGTAACTCAATGTGTTGTTTCCAGCTAAGTTTTTTATCTATTTCTAGCCCAAGAAATTTAGTACTAACTACCTCGTTAATTTTATTAGCGTTATATTGCACCTTGAGATTGTCCATATCAGTTTTGCGTTGGTCAAATTGGATTATTTTTGTTTTATTTAAATTAATTCTTAAGTTATTATCCTCTAACCATTTTATAATCAATTTCAACGAATTATTAATGTCACTTTGGTATGTGTCAACGCTTTTCGAAGGTATCGTCACGGTACTGTCATCTGCAAAAAGAGTCAATGGTTGATCAATCCACTCCGGTAAGTCATTGATATATACTATAAATAACAAGGGACCCAACACACTACCCTGTGGTACCCCATATCTAACTTTTCGCACTTCTGATCTAAATATCTCGTTATGTTTATTAATTAGATTTATTCTGTTGATTTCGGTTATTTGTCGTCTATTTTGTAAATATGATTGAAAAAGTTCTAAAATATTACCCCGTATACCATAAGCTTCCAGTTTCTTTAGTAATATGGGATGGTGGACGTAATCAAATGCCTGCGTCATATCGCAAAAAATGGCGCAGACTGGGTTTCGTTTATCCACATTATTTATGACATTATATATAAAATCATAAATGGCCATATTTATTGATTTTTTTGGTCTAAATCCTTTTTGTTGCTCACACAGAATATTATATTTGTCAAGATAATTATATAGCTCTTTGTGAATATATTTTTCAAATATTTTTGAAATGATAGAAATTAGTGCGACTGGCCTATAATTTTCCACTAGCTCTCTGTTTTCCTTTTTAAATAAGGGTTTAACAATGGCAATTTTCAAAGCATCTGGGTATACGCCAGCAGCTATACTGAGATTAAGTATGTAACTTAAATGGACACATAATTTCTTAGCCACACATTTAATCACATTCGTGGAGATGCCGTCGTAACCTACGCTCTTTGTGTTTTTCAGTGACATTATTATTTTAATAATGTCATCTGGTACGCTTGGTGCCATGAACATCGACTTACATCTTGTATTTATCTTACGTTGTGGGTTAGGCTGGCTAGCGTCATTGATTAAGGGCTGTATTTTGTCAACAAAATAGTTGTTAAACGTATCAGAAATGTCCTTAGGATCTAATATATTATTGTTATTAATTTTAATTTTATCAATTTGATGTTTTGGAGTATTGAATTTCTTACGGTTTATTATTTGCCACGTAGATTTTGCCTTGTTTGTTGCTTTTTCTATTCTGTAGTTATTTTGTGCCCTTTGTGTTAGATTATTATTATTTTTTTATATAACTTAGAATAGTTGACCAACTTTATTTTATTGTCTCGGCTAGGGTTTAGTCTCAATTGCCATAGAAGGTTTCTTTTCCTTCTGCTACATAGTTTAACACCTTTTGACACCCATTTAGGTTTATTTATTACGTTTATTTTTATTCGAATAAGCGGGAAACACAAGTCATAAAACAACTTTAAAGCGTCGATAAATGCATTATAAGCTATATTAGGATCGTTCGTAGCGTATATCTCTGAGAAAGAAATATTTTGCATGCAGTGATTGAATTTAACTAAGTTTTCTTTACTGTAATCTCTCCTTGTACTATACCAATAGTCTATGGCACACGCCTTTGTAACGGGACATTGAAGTAGCTGTGCTGTGTGATCCGACAATGCAAACTCTATTACTTCGCTTTTACATGCTTTACTAAAATTATGCGCAAAGTTGTCTATGCATGTCTGGCTGGCCATGCGAGTCGGTTGTTTAAATACTAGTTGTAAATTGTAGCTTAATAGTAAACACTCAAATGTTGCAGAAAGTCTATTAGACTTTAGTAAATCTATGTTGAAGTCTCCTGCTATAACAATATTTTTCCCAGTTGGCTTTGATATCATTTGGAGAAGTCTCTCCAGCTTATTTAAGCAATCATTATAATTATTTACATTTGGTACTCTATAAATACAGACGACAATTAGCTTATAGCTTATAATCTCAATAGCGCAACATTCAAAAATACCAGATGTTGATAATTTACCAATTTTAGGCAGTTCTTTCCATTTGTGGCCATTTTTCACAAGAATACATGCTCCCCCTCTTTTTTTCCCTTTTCTGCAATAAGACGACGCTAAACTGTAATTGGGTACATACAACTGGCTCTCATAGCCTTCCATAATGAAATGTTCAGTGATGCATACTATATCAATACATATTTGTTTATCAGCTAGTTGATTTAGACATACTGATAAATCATCCGATTTTTTCAATAAACTTGCTATATTTTGATGTAAGATATTAATATACTTATTCGAGAAAAAACAACTCTTTAACATTTGCCTCTGAGTTGTTAATGGTGTCAGTTATTAAAGGGAATAACTCCAAGTCAATTTTGATCCTATTCATTATACTTTTAAATATGAATTGTATTCCAGCTTTATTTAGTATACCTGATTTATAAGAAAACATGTCAAATTCAAATGTTAGGTCATAATTTGTATCAAAATAGTATGCGCAGTCATAATATTGGAGGTTCATATAAAGCAATTCATTAAACGTCTCAACCTTATAGTTATATATAGGCGCTCCTCGTACGTACGAAGGAGTGCATACTATAATATTTGTATTGGTTATCTGCGCTAAACTTTGGTTAATTACTTTTATTAAATCAATAAAATTATTACTATATTTAATGTCAGTGTCTCCGATATAAATTATACAATAATCATTCATAGTGAAATCTCTTAATTTCGATTTTAAATTAACTAATAGTTGTTTTATCGTAGAGTTTGGTGATGAGTAACTACAGAATTTAAATTCTTTAGAGAAATTTTCTTCAATTGCTTCTAGTATACCTCTTTGTGTGCTATTACTTAATACACACAGTTTCCTAAGTTTGGCTTCATTGAGTGTGCTCGTTCTTGGACTTTTCTTAACCGGTGTTGAATTTTGCATTTGCGGCGTCAGTTTTGTATCATTGGGCGACATAGCTACATTTGATATCTGATTTTTAGTTACCGATGCGTTATTGTTATTCGTTGCTTGTGCCTTCTCCAATTTATTCTTCACCTGTGTGCATCTGTTATCTCCAGTTAGTGATGTTTGGTCTTTCTGCATCTTCTCACCAGAATTCTCCACCACTGGTGTGCATGTTATTTCTTCAATTGGTAGTTGATTGTGTTTTTCTGGGGTCATATACTGTAGGCATGCGCTGTCTCTGTTACTATCATGTAATTTATTTCTTTTATTTTTCCTACTCGAGGTTTTTGGGGAATTCTCTATGAAATCTAGTTTTTTGTAGATATTTATAGTTCTCTGGCAATTTAACAGTTCGCATTTCAATTTACTATTTTCTTCATGTAATGCATCAATTTCGTTATTAGCAGACTGTAGTTCGCCTGCCAGTTGATTGATTTGTGCTTTGAGCACTTCACAACATGAGTGGCTTACATCCAGGGACGTGCTTGGAAGACTTGTCATTGTTGAGTCAAGTATATGTGAATTAGATAAATCAGTTAATGATTTGGATTGGTGTATATTGGCAGTAGCCCTCTTTCTTTGCGTTACGTTGTGGTAAGAATCCATTCTAAAAATGTTGATGTTATTATTTTATTAAACCCTAAAATTATTTTAAAGGTTCCCACTTTGGTAGAAAAAAATCCAGGCTTGCAACACTATGTATTTTTCAATGCGCAAAATTGTATTCTCTGTTGACCTGGAATGTTTCTGTCAAGTTCCGTTACTCACAGCTAGATGGCGGTAGAATAATCCACGAATGCTAATTATGTGACACTCTGTCAAGTTTATGACTGGAACGCGATCATCAGTTGACCAATGACGGCAATGTTGTGGTTTTATTTTGAAAAATTAACGTTCATTAATAATCCTATTAATAGTCCTATGACACAGTAGGACGCAGATGTTAGCTATCTAATCTAGATTTCTATACGTTCCCAGGATGTGTATGAAATGGGAATGTTTGTTTAGCACACGCACGTTTTTCATAACGGTTTTTCAAGTGTGTTTTTTTAGAGCTTCATTTGTTTTACACAGAAATTTACGGAAAGGTTCTCACCCTAATTTAGGGAGATGGGAAAGGAATACGTTAAAAACTGTATTCGCAAATCGGTAATAATTTTAATTAAATGTTTATTAATGTCTTTTAATGGTCTAATTGAAATAAACGATTTGACTTTGACTTTTTTCCAGATTTATAAACCGCTTGATTTTGCAAACAGTCTAAAATGCCTTTAATTAGAGTACTATTTACTAGACTAATATCGGTCTACTTGATACTAAAATCTATGCAATAAACAGCGTTTAATGCGGAACCCGCAGCCAAAACCGCGCTAGGCGCGTTTTTAATTAAACGATGTTTGGCATCACGTGCAGGCTGCCTAATGCATAAACGTTATAAATAGCAAGCGATAAAGCGCAATGCGCGCCCAATTTCAATGACCGTTATAATACATAATTTAAAATTAGAATTTAGAAAAAGCTAAGTATGTATTCTCTAAGAATTCTTAATTAATTAATTAAGAATTCTAAGAATTAGAATATAATATATATATATTAATATATTATTAATTCAGGTTTATTAGGTCAGGTGCGGAGTACTCGTAACCGGCGTGCTTGTATGACGAGATGTATGAACGTAGATGAGGCGAAAGGAGTATGTAAGGGGGTGTGTAACGGTTGATATAATAACAAAAAATCTAACGTTCACTTGACCTAATTTCAGTTAATATAATTTTGTTTAATATAACGATCAGTTGAGATAATGAATTGTTGATATAATTTCATTTTATCTAATTTCTTATGATATAATTAACATTTCCTATAATGCACATTTGACATAATATTCATGTAGTATATTATTCATTTACTATAATATTCATAATCTCTAAGTAACTTTTAATATAATAAATTAAGAAAATCTGATAGGTACAATTTTAAACGCCCGCTAGTATGGTGCTAGCAAAAATGCATCGCATAAGCATTAATTGCTACAAAAGTTTGCTTTTATGCATGAGGTGGGTAGACTATACACGAATTTATTATTTTTCTTACTGTCATACAGTTACAGCGAAATATTCATTGTGTGGCTATTGCAATCTCGATATTTGTTTTATATTTTATGTGTATTATTCCGAATGTTCATTTATAATATTTTTTTTTAGTCCTAAAACATTTGCTAAAATTTAGGATTTAGTGACAAAAACGAATCGCTGTAAATCCGACTCCACGCAGTCTTGTTTGCCCTACCCCTAGAGTGTAATTTAAAATCGCGTAGGCGCGGAGGGGCGAGGCGGCCCGCGAGTTGAGGAGCAGGTGGTTGTAACACTCGCCGCCGCGGCTGAGGTTGGCCGGCGTAGCCGGCCAGCAAGCCGAAGCTGCGGTGGTGAGCGTTAAATCCATCTGCGACGATAAACTCGCGTGGGACTGCCGGAGCCCCGCAGCACCGGAGCCGTGACAGAAACCATGCCTGCTGCATGTTGCATGCTTGCATGCTGCGTGCTTGCTTGCATGCTGCATGCTTGCTTGCATGCTGCGTGCTTGCTTGCATGCTGCATGCTTGCTTGCATGCTGCATGCTTGCTTGCATGCTGCATGCTTGCTTGCCTGACGCCTGAGAGAAGTTTATAGCAAAAGCTAAGTTATAAGAAGCGAAGCGGGGCTCCGTCGACCATGCATAGAATATTTTAAGGTTTGGTTAGGTGCCATTTGAGTTAGGTTAGAACTGTGACCATTAAACATGAAAATTAGGTCAAAAGAACATTAGGTCAAATGAATGTTATATAAAAAGAATATTATACATATTGAAAATTATATAAAATGAACGTTATACTAAATGTTTTATATTAAATGAAAATTATATCATATGAATTATTAGGTCATATGAAATTAGGTTATATGATTTTATAGCATATGAAAATTATATCATGTGAACGTTATTTCAAGTGAAATTAGAGCATTTGTTATTATATCATACATTACACACCCTATGTAAGGATCGTAGCAGGTGGCGTTCTGTGGTTTCTGCCTACCCCCATGGGAAAAAGGCGTGAGTTTATGTATGTATGTATGTATTAATTATAAGAAAGTAGGTAATTACCTACTTTCTTATATCGGTTGCATTTGTTTTCATTTTAGGCGGTATAGCATTCAGCATTTGCATTTTAATTACTTATTGGTCCTTTTGAATGATTTTGGTCCTTTGATCCTGAAATCTGTTCAAATTTTTATTTTTAAAAATTACATAATTTATTAAAATATAATAATATTTTCATTTTCATCTTTAAGAAATGTATACTTGTCAACAATTTGTAAATATTTGAGCTCATTCACAAAAAATATATATTAAGGACACACACTAAAGCCAATAAATATTTTCCATTAAGAGCATAATGCGAAGGCGACGTAAGTACTCATACAGGCAGCGTATGCAAAATGTAGTGGACCGGAGTGCTCCGCAGTGTGGTTTCGGAGAAAATTTTAATAAAGTGAATGGGTTTCAGAGCGTTTAGAATTTACTTCAAAAATTTTTCTTCTTTCTTCACATGCTAGTAGTGGGTAAAGTTTTGAGCTGAAACTTTAAAAATAAAATTGAAATATATAAGATTTTTGAGTATACAGTTGAAGTTGGTAAAGAGTTTACCGTGATATAGGTAAGTAGTAGAAGCCTTGACATTATTTTCACTTAGTAAACACAGTTTTTTTTTTAAGAATTATAAACTCCATTCGTAATAAGAATCATAGATAATTTACAAATAAAAGTAAGCAAAACCTTTCAATCACCCCCTCAATGTCATTTAGTAAAAAGCGTAGACCGAAAAGATGCAGCACCGAGTCGTCAAGTACTTATTGCATCAATAAAATGCACAGTAAATGCTTCAAGCGTATCCCAGACCAATTCTGAAGCATTTGGACTTCGCAATTTTACTGCTGCACTACATTTGAACTCTATTTCTTTAATAAGAAGAGCTAAAAGAGCTTGGAATGATTGTAGTATAGATTTTGCAGAGGAAGCTGTCGGTCTAGGTACGGAAGCGAAGTTTTCGAGGAAGGATTCGTCGTATAACGAAACTATACCTATAATTCCGTCTTTTATTTTACGCTGCATACAATATTATGAAAGAAATAGGTAGTTTCTGTCTTGAATGAAGTGCCTTGTGTTTCTGTAGACTTTTTAGAGATAGAACAGAATTTGTATTTAAATTATACAAATTAGTTTGTTGTCTGAAAAGGTGCGTAGGTTGCTTTTAGAAAACACGGAGCTATTTCTAAAGCATTATTGGTATCACTAATCGAATTCATAATGTCTATTGTGAATAGAAAGTTAATTAAATATTACCACAACAACCTGGTCTTGTAAATAATCATAATACTAACAATTAAGTACCCACGTCTCAATTACGAAACAAAATTATAAAGAATATTGCTATGAGACAGAGACACAATCATGAAATAGAAAGCAAACAGGACTATTAAAGCATGTCTGAGTCTTTTCGAGAATACCCAATTATTTCCGTTATTCCTCAACATAGTTAAGCTTTACGTAAGAGGGTATTATATCATATGGAGTTATATCTATTTTTGTAGAAGCTTTGTCTTAAATTGTTTCTGTGGGACTATGTTTTTGTTCTCATGTCTATTTTATCTTATCCTTCTGGTGAATCATTATTTAAAATTAACTACGTTAGTTGTCATTACTTTTGTCTCTGAAATGTCTATATTCTCTGTCGTGGATAATACATTGACTTTTTCATCCACTTAATTGACTTCTAGGACTGTCGTAATATTTGTAACATTTACGATTGTTTTCATCAACCAATGATTATTTTTGATGCTAGCTTTAAGATTAAACTTAATTTAGGATTGAATAACCAAGCTTACTTAATATATCAACTATGTATTCAGTACGCATGACTTTGGCAATCCTACTCTCTACTACTCATCTACTCATCTATACTATTATCTTAATGAAAGCTGAGTTTTAAATCTTTGTATGTATAGTTCTAGCTATAAACTCTTCAGAAACCATTTACATACATTTCCTCCAACTTTAAATTCAAAAAACAATCTTCCCATGATATATGGGGCGGAAAACATGACGCCCGAGCTTAACGTAGCGGTCCTAAAGGCGTGGCAAACAAATAGCTGTAATCAAGTTGTCGGCTCCGTGTTCAGCCACCACATACGCCTCGTAACGGTCGTACCAAAGACTCTATGAAAACTGTTACACTTCCTTCATAGATTATTGTAACACCCGTTAGTACCGTTGGTGTGGTCTTTTATTATAAACTGTTATGATTTTTTATGCTTTAACTGTACTTGGAAACTGTCAAGCAGTAGACAAGTGTAGGTCTTTATTCTTTGAGATTAGGTCTCTTTATTATTTCTTACTTACATATTAATAAGCACACCTAATCTAGAGCTTGTATCATTATAGACAACCTTGTCTCCCCTTTTTGCACTTTTCCAGCTGTGAGGAAGTGCAATTGAATGTAACGAATAAGATTACCACATTTTCCTGCTTCCTTAAGCTTGTGTGCTTTGCTTCTAAGGAAAAACAGTACAGTCTTAAGCAGTAGTTTCAAAAAACTTTTCAAAAATAAACTGTTCTTATTTCTTTTATAAAGAGTAGAATTCTTAAACTTATTAATAAAAACAATTACACCGGTCACTTTGCATTCAAAACGCATCCTTCAAACTAGTCCACAACCAACAGAGCATATTCTCTGGCACTACTCCTAGACACAACATCAACTTACATTACAGTACATCTAAAGATTAGTACCAAGTACGACATAACATTTCAGTAGGTAATGTACAATCATCCGCAATTCCGCACGTCCAGGTAACAATTGCACAGAACCTTGATATGGTAGTTATAAGGGCGGTATTCGTAATTCAAGACTTGTTGACGTGCAGTTGATTTTACTAAAGCTCTGAGACATGTTGACACTCCTGGCATTGGCAATGGCATACGAAGGTGTTCGCGACGTGCCAACTGCCAGCTTGTAACCCAACCGATGCCAAATACCCGCAATAATTGTACACTTGACATTGTTGATGTCTTGTATTGTGTTAATGTTGGTTGTATTATGGTCAGTGTACTTTTGGGGCTCTTTGGACCCTCATAGATTATTATTATAACAGTTATTATTCTCATTTATGTATTTTAAATATATATAAATTACATTTATACTATTATTTAAAAAAGCATTTAAAAATATAATAAATAGTAGCCCACCGCCATTAGGAACAGGGTCCAAGGTACCGGTGGTCAAGCCTCCTGGGAAAGGAATCTTCTAAAAATACGCACCGTATCTAGGAGTACTGCTTTGTGAATCAAGCCCTTGATCCAACCGCCCAACGAGAGCCTCCTCAAGTGTTTGTTGAAGCTTTTGGCTACCGTACCATTGTTATGATGATTATTGTTATGGAATTGATAGGTGTGGATTTAGAAATCTTATATGATAGTTATAGTAGCTTTGTCAAGCCAGTCCAGTTATAAAACTAAGAACACGATTTGCAAAACTTTCACGCTGAACATAATATTTTACATCGCAACGTGGTCTCAGTCATGTTGGAATTTAATTAAATAGTAGCTCTTCAGCTAACATCGCAACCATCTGTAAGGACAGAATTATTAAATATTTATTACATAACCCCCCAAATGTCAAGAAAATTGTTTAAAACGGAGAGAGCTTTAGAAGATTGATTATAAAAAGGGAATTGAATTAACTTTTAATTTAACAAACAATCCTAACACTGCAGCCTTCTAAAATAAACAGAAGCTAACTTCTAAAGCGGGATTCCGACGAACATTTATATTCACTAAATTAATGTAAACACGGAGATTTAAACGAGACTCTCATTATATATTAACCAAAGCAGGGATGTTCCATTTTGCTTCTCTTTGATCATCCCTTCTTGCCTCTAAGCCTCAGGATTAAGAAGCACTGACGAGGTCTCACTTTAGCATAATTATTCGCTTTATCAGCAAAAAAAATCAATTTGACGTATAAAGGAGGTCGTGTTACTTAAATTAAAGAGGGCAACCCTAACAATACCACGACACTTTTTAAAGAGAACAAATGAGCGATGCTTTTTTGTTTGAGAAATGTAAGATGACAGTGTTTTATTCCTATTTCAAAAAGTCTGTCTTCATTTGAGTAACAAAATGTTAATAAATTATTTCTTTTGCACTCGCATACTTGTATTTCAGTCTCGTCTCCTTCCATTTAACTCACAAGCGCTGTTACAAAACCCGTTATAACTAATGTTCTATCCGTAATAATTAAAGTACACAAAGCTTGCATACATTAAAGTTATGCAAACAACATGATTGATGACCATCTGGGATGAACACTGCAGAATCTTATACGTTACGTCATTTGTTCTATAATTACCCTTTACAGAACCAGCTGTAGAGGGAAACCTCTACAGCTGGTGATGTATATCAGTGATATTGTTGCTCGTTAAAGCTTCCTGAAGAAAGTGTAAGCCTGTGCGTCGATGAGTAGAAACTTCCCGGACAGCCTTTCATTTGTATAAATAGTTGCGGGTAGCCGGATAATAACTGAGTATTACCTATGATAATATACTGTTACTAAACGGTCTCACCGGCTACTGGCTCCCGTTAGGCATAATCTTACCCCTTGTAAGTAATAAACAGTTATCTAGATAAAACTGTTCAAGATCTCACAGAAGTCTCTTGTCGTCATTTGAATAAAATAGTAGATCAACTATTTTACATTTTGCGTTATCTTTTCAAAAAATGTTAAATACTGAATTTTTTAAGTGCACGCACAAGTACCACATACCTGAAACAATTCCATTACTACAAAGATAAGACTACGCAAGTCCAAACCTTATCCGAACATTATGATCCCATTTCCTCAAAATAAACCACACCACATCACAGTATTATCTCTTTATTCTGTCCATCTCAACCCTCTCATATCATCATTTGGTCCTAAATTCACCTTTACGACCATTATCTGGATCCGTGTTATCACGCAGGTTCGGGTCATTCCGGACCGGTGCCCGCAGACGTTAACAGGGTTAACACCACCTTTTGTTTCGGCTGGCGGCTGAGTTTGCTCGACGGACGTAAGTACATCAATTTTGGAACGGTCATATTCGAGCGGTGCTGAATTTTGGAGTGCGTAAATGTTTAAATATACAGGGCGTTGTTGAGTAATTTATAATTTATTTACTTTAGTGTGGCAGTTGGTAAAAGAATTTAAATGAAAGTGAATACTTATAAAAACATTATCCTTTACTTTAATATGTTAAATATAAAAATACTAAGGACTTTTGTCACCACCTCTAAATATCAAATCTCCAGTCTCTACTCTTTACCAGATGTTTTCCAAATTGAAATAGAATTTGTATTAAATGATCCATTAAGTAGTTTAATCGAAACATATTAGAAGGTGGTAAAATAGACCTTAACAAACTGTAATACAAGTAATACAGTACAAACTTATCTAACTCAGAACACAATAAAATTTTCATTTTTCACCACGAAAATGTACCACTAAACCGTCAACAATTTTAGTGCACTTAAATTTCACCGAGCTAAAATATCATTCATGTAAAGGGTGTAGACTAAAAGCCACCGGCGTAACATCATGGCCGTAAGAGCTTTAGTTCGGTACAGTTATAATCGTATTAGCGAAGCACCGCCGCTTGTGACGTCACATAGAAACCTGACTAAACATAGCGCATACACCTGAGAAATTACGTTATGGTTCATATTTTATTATGTACGGTGAAGCGTCTTAACTTGTCATAAGCTCTAGACTTGGTTATCATTCTTTAGTTAAGTAGGTATTTTTTTTAGAAAGATCTTTCCAACCACCAACAAAATTTTGTTCATAAGTGTTCTTTTTTGTGACAAAAAAAACTACAAGAAAACGATACTAATAGTCATTTTAGATAGAGGCAAAAAATTGAGAAAATGTTTTTTACATTGCAATTGTTTTGTTTATTGTGAACATTTCACATAAAAAAAACATCAGCCTGAATGGTAGCTGCAGTAATTAAAAAATATATAATTATGATGGAATACCATGTATCAATAATTTAAAATCCTTTGCTATTTATAGTGTACATACGAATGGTTTTTTTGATATCGCATTGAATATGAATGAATTTAATAAGTCTAGTAAGCTGTCGATTTTAAAACTAGATTTGAATAATTAGGCTTTACTCAGTATTAATTCGTCGTTCTTGAATTTACGCCTAAGTAATATTATATTTAGGAATATTCATTAATCCAGAGACTCAAAGAATTTTAAATATCAAAAACAAATACCGCAAAACTCTTCCAACATTTATCAAGGGTGTTGAATTAATTACGCTATCGCACACAGATTAATAGTCAAGTGTCAAGTGTAGAGGCATCGGGCACAGAGTAGGACGAACAGAGAGTGGCCGTTATCGGTTCAGATACAAGTACCCTCTTCAACGTCACTCGAGTACTGTAACTTTACTTAGTGATACATTTACTGGAGGTTCTCGATCATAGGTCGTGCGATTTGTAGGACAAAAATGTTTGGTATTTTGACTGTGACTGCATTTTTAATGTTTTTCTGTATTGTTTTGTATTAAATTATTTTATAATTCAAGCTAAGTATTTAATGCGACCTTTGTCGCTAGCGGGATGAATTTATTTCTGTAAAACTTCACTGATTTTAGTTTTCCGCCTCAAAAGACCAATTGATGATTCTGATTAATTTTTATAAAAGTTGGTATTAACGGAGTTACCTTGCAACTTACGTGGAGAATTATTTCTGCTATTAGAACTAAGACTGCCTACAAATGTACTGTTTCAATTAACTACTTATATTGTACGTAAAAATTTTGCCACCAAAATCTTATTTAAGCCACGCAAAACCGAAATAATGATTGACATTTTCAAAATGAATGAAGCAATTTCGAGTACACATACATTACACAAGTTCCAGGACGAATGCCCCCAAATTAACCGACAATTACAACGACAAAGGTAAAACGGTTCCATTCTCGCATAAATTTAAATACATTTGAATCGCGTTTCACTAGTAGCGCGTATTCAGAACGGAATCCATTGAGTAGGTACACGAGATGCTGAACGACGAAGCTTTTGTGACAGATGCGGTGCAACCGAGCCTTCAATAGAAGTAGAAATGTGGCACAATATAACGTGCCGCTTACTTTGATCGCTGATTTTACGTGCACTTTATACTATACGATAAAAGCGTTTGAGTGAGGAATGCTTAATTTGTATAAGATCGTTTAGTGCAGAGTGTAAGTCGTCGTGTGGGGTTTTATGTAACGAAAAAAGATGTTGGTATATTTATAGGTCAGAAAAAAAAATACACTTTTCAGAGACATATTCTCTTGATTAAAATCGAACCGTTACTATTACTCAAAATAATTATTCAGATGGTTAGTCTAAAAAATATCTTAGCTAAATATGACCTTTATAACAATACTGTGGGGACTTAAAATATTATAACCACTCTTTGTCCACACAATTTTTTCCTGGCGCCTCAAAGGACCAGATAATCTCAAGGCACCAAATCTACAACGAAAACCACTCACAGACCAGTCCAGACTGCACAAAATAAAACTGTAAAGCCACTCCTACTAAACTAGATAGATTACGTTGGAGAGTGTTCTGTTACTAATAAACTCTCGTTAGCCCTGTCTTAGGTTTAATGCTGCATTAGCCTCGACTTTTATCTACCGAGTCTACCCACTCCAGATTAAGTTACGGGTTTCCAGTGCGAGTTGGAAAAGTTGCTTGAACGGATATTTAGTGGTAGAAAACGGCGAGTTTCATTATTCGATTTATATGTATCTAAATTGTGCAGTTTATGTTTACTAGTAAAGTATGCATAAACAAAATACTATGTTAATTAATAAATAAAACATAACACACCTTTCTATCAGTGTTGTTTTTTTTAATTGGACCAGTATTTCCAAGGATAACCTCTTATAAATAAACACACAATTATCCCTCTTTGTAATATTGATATCAAAAAGTGGTTCATTCTAGACACTTCATTTGTTTGTAAAACCTTTAGCATAAAGTAGATATACAAGTGAACTCATAACGATCCTCATATACTATTTTGATTCCTAATCCTTTTATATATTTTTGTCAACACAAGGGAAAACGTAATACACAAAAATAACAAACTAAATTCATCCAAACCGCTTTATTACATTAAATCAAGTGGAGTGTTCCTGCAAACGTTGGGTTCTTTTGTATCTAAATAGCGGTACCCTAGAGGCGGTCACTAAATGAAGAAAAACAAAAGCCGACCATTAGGGCTGTGCCGGGCTATGACAAACAATGCGGCGTGAATGAACAGGGCTGACAGGAGTTTAAATATTGAATGGCTTGTTACAATTTTAATATTTTCATCTGGGTTTGAGGAAAATAAGGGAAGTTATTTTTTTTTTGTTTTTCATACTTATGTTTAGGTATGGTAGGTCGAGTGATGTAGAATAATATAATGCAGGTATTTTATGGATAGGTGTTTGTAAGAGTCATTTGGTTGACCAAACTCCTATTACACAATATTATACAAAATATGATTTGTGCTTTTAACGTTTGTTAAGGTTTTTACAGCAAAACTTACACCAGTGAAGGAAAATGACACTTATAATTTAATCCTTATCTATAATTAAATTCACCGGTACCCAGGTGTCAGCCCTGAACGAAAATAATATATTTTTCCCGTAGTGCGTGTACGGAATTCACATTAATCTCGTGGTTCCGCCACTTCCGACCTGTGTCCAAAAAATCTATACTTTTTGCTCTAGTAGGCGCAATTGAACCAAATTTTTGCCACGTCTGAAAACTGGTCGAGTTAAACGAATAAAATGGGAGAAAACCTTTTTAGGATTTTTGGCGTTTGTTTCTTCTTTAAGATGTGGTTACATGGAAGTAAATTGGATTTAATATATTTTTTTACAAACTACTTATTTAGGATCTAAAGACCTGATTTTCATTAACTGGTAGGTACAACTATTTCTGGATCATTGCTTTGTTTTTGTTCTAAACTCTTCTAAAAGTTGATAGTCTACGTAATATAGTATACGTAGTCGAGAAAGCGACCAAAGTTTGTAGATATTACCAGACATACAAAAAACGTCGTTAATGACGGTTTTTACATATCGCTTGCGTAACTTTTCCATTAACAACAAAGGTATCAAAAACCCGCCATTTAGCTGTCTCAACCACAGGCCACCGTAACCTCAGTTAATGACATTTAATATTAATAACATTTCGCATAATATATGATATGTGGTATTAAAATTAATTAAGGTTTTCATCGGTACACCTGTGACTGCGACAGTATGACGTTTTAATGAATTGCCGGCGTCACTCACCCGTAATGACCATGGGGGTGACATGTGACGCGATGCCGATTTGTTACTGTAACGGAGGGGACATTGATGTTGCGGGAATGGAACGTTGATGCAAAGTTAAAAAAAGAAACGAATAAAGAGTAACTGAATTACTTAAGAGCTTGAAATTACTGTGTCACTAAATCACAAGAAACTCCTTATTTACTTTTAGTACAAGTTATTCTTTGTAATGTTAAAATATGTGACTAGTCAATGAGTGATAGAACGCACGCCTTATATAACCTCAAAATGTAATAGGTTACAAGGTCTATTTGCCGGAGTCATAATGTAGGCAGGTTACTAATTAGGTACGACAACAATACAAACGGCAAACAAAGAAACGATAGAGATGATAGAACCTTAAACTTTGCTTACCAGAAAACTGTAAAGACGTCATTGTACCTACTAATCATTATGAACAACCCTGAAATCGCATAAAAAAAATAAGCTGCTCCATATATGTATGTTTGCATTATCGACAGTATGGATCAGTTGTGGTTTTACTTTGCTATTTTGGGGTAGCAGAAATCTGAAAAAGGGTCATTTTAGTATGGTACCACCCATAGTAAAATGACCCTAACCTAAAGTAAGGTTATATATGACTATAATTTCCAAAGTCAGTCCCTATCAGATAAGCTAAAATCGTTAAATGTAATGCAATCTAATTTATTAAGCACATTATTGAGTATGCGCACTGAGTCTAGATTAACTATTCAGGGAATTAATTGACTAATCTAATAGGAAACTCGAAACTAAGCGACGACGTGGAGTTTCCGTTCGTTCCAATTGATTACACATACATGTTTAATTGCTGGCTGCTGAAAGGTATTTATAAAATACATAGTAAGTAGTTAAGTACTAAGTGCTTAGGTACAATGTGCAAAAAACAGCTAGTCATGAAAAATGAAAACCCATCAACGAATGCTTTATTGTCTTTTACTTATGCTACTCAATCTAAAATCTAACGATAGTATAAACTAAACAAGCAAACAAACTTTACCTAAAGATTTTTTGTTAAACTTTATAAAAAATAATATTAAAAGTGAAAAGGTAAATAATAAAAACACACGTATTAGTAAAAATAAAAACAGAAACAATAAAATGTATTAAGCACACAAACTTCATCAATAAACATATTTATTTATTTAAGCTGCAACTTAAAACAGAATACAGACCATACATTGCATAGGTAACACAAAGTAAAAAAACTAACTCTCTTTATATTAAAATAAGTGTGAAAATTATACATTAACATCAATTTGAAAAATATGAACTAGAAAAGGAAAATTGACAATCATACAACACGTTCCCTGTTGTCGTTGTGTCTAGTCGCCATATGCTGGCACTAAAATTGAGTGTCACCTCGCAAACGGGCATCGACAGCACAAAAAGTGCCAGTTCGTATAAAATTTTCAGCACCTAGGTCTCAGTCTAGATCCATGGTGAGGTTTTCATGTTTTTAAAACGAGCCAATGAATTTTCTCGTTGAACGGGCACTATTCAAATCGACCAGGCGTTCTATTCTGTAAAAAAAATCCTTCGGTGAATTTAGGTTAAGTGAGGTTAAGGTGAGTTATTTATTATTTGCATTAAGTGAGATAACATTTCACTTCAAGTTTACCTAACCAAAACCTAAACAGTTTTTTCAGAATAGCACTGCAGTTAAGAGTTGAGTTTATATAAACGCTTATGTACCTACTTAAGCGGTGACATGCGCCACTCGATAGTTTAATCATTTGTAATTTCACATAAAACAGTGTTTCAATTTTTACTTCGAGCGAGTCAGTTTTTATTCTAGTCATGTATACCTTCAAGTAATTGGATTCTCTGAGTGCAAACATTTACAAACCATAGAATCAAGGCTTGTTTAAACCCACTGTCCATTCTAAAATTCGTTGGTCATAGTGACGTGTCATTTGCTATAACAAATTGAGTGTCACTTCACATCAGCCGATGGGTTATTACAAACATTTTTAACACCATCCGCCGAGACGGGTTAAATTGCGGAACTCAATCGAGTTAAATTCCTTTAGTAGATACTGTATTGCTTACTGTATGTAACAATGCCGATTAAGATTATTAAAACCCTTTTGAAAACTTCAAAAAAATTCAATGTTTTCGATAGGTAGGTACCTACTATTTTAATTTACCAAAAACATTTACTTAGATTGAATTTGGCCACCCAAAACGTATATCCCACCATCAACCCTAATTGTATTAATTATCGAACCGCGTTCAAGATTGCGAAACCTTCCCATTGCAAAATCCTGCTGAGTAAGTAATTCAAAAGAATGTCCGACGCACTCGCTGCGTTGTACAATCAAACGCTTATCAACAGTGCTTGCAATACGAAAACTGCCCTTACTGCTACGACATAAAGTCGCTGTCACTGTCAAACTAGTTCCATGGAGTGGACGTGTGGTTGACCGTACCATCGTGCGCAGCTTTTTAATTACTACCTACGCGTTGGGCCCCGTGCTCGGGAATAAATCTTAGTTAATGTCCCTTTAGTCTGGTCAGCTCGGCCCCATGTGTTGGTAAGCTGCAACTAGATGAGCCGGAATCGATTCCGCGTCGGCTAGATGGCTAATAGCACATTTATTTCACAGAGTTAATACTGTGAATTTTATTGTGGAGTATGGGCTGAGTTGTGGAGTGATATGTTTAATTTATTTCCGGGAACTAGTGTTTTTGGAGTATAAAATGATTGCAGTGTATTTTCCAGATTTGTTGTAAATCAACTACTTAAGTATATTTTTAGGATTATACATAACAATAAGGGTACTCAGTCGCTCCTCTAACATCTAAATCCTCTTCTCTATAGCTTAAATAATTCAACTTTTTAATCCTTGTTCCAGAAATGCGACATTCCTCGAGCCACATCTCCAGGGCATAAGAAGACGCGACAGCAGGAGTTCAGACTCTGATCACGATGAACGCTCCACGGAAGACGACGAGAGGGCCTTGCTTCGAAGTTCACCTCGCACGAGGCTGCCTCCTCCGCCGCCCCCACCGCCTGACGACGACCCACCCCCGCTGAAGCCTCGAGAGTTTTTTGAAAGACTTCAGACCCAAGCGATGAAGGAAGCTCAAGAAAGGAAACATAGATCAAGAGACCTATCAATCAAAGACTCCAACCAACTCTTCAGACCTGTCGACGCTGACGGCAGTCTAGGAGACAGCCTGAGTCAGGTAATTGAACCCTTTTATTTCACTAGACTTCGGAAACTTTTAAATCAGGAATAGCAAGTCCGTTCGGATGTAGCCTAATGAACCGTGCCGGTCTTATTTAGTTTTGTAGACGTTTTTCTCAAACCGTACTTCTAGTTTTGTAGAGTTTGTCTTTATTTGCATATCGGATCGCATAGATTGAACAAGGAGCATTTCTGGAGTAAAATATTATATCAGAATGAAATTATATTCAGCCATTTATTTGTGTAGTATTCAAGATGTATGTTGTCGGTTCTCGGAATGCGTCTCGTCTTTCTACTTTGTTGTCATTACCAATATTACCATGTGAATGCGACGAGAGTGATGCTGTATGAAAACAATATTTTTCAATACTCGATACTGAATTAAATTTGTGGTTGCACAGAAGGGAATTTGTAGGCGGGGGGAGGCTTTTCGTTTGATGATCGTTTATTCATATTGGAATTATTTGCGGTATACAAAAACCTGACACCCTCAAAGCAAGTTTCTAAAAATGCTACCTTGTTATGAACGATATTTGACAAAGGAAAAGGTTTTTTGTTGTTTTTGCTAAAATCATTTCAAAGAAAAGTATTTTCTTCTTTCGCTTAAAATAGCAATAAGGGCCTAAGTTCCATAAATAAACATCTCACACTTTACATAGAACCTCTTTAGTATGCGGCGTCACTACCCTCAAACATTATTAAAGAAACATTAAACGCACGTACAATGCATTACACTTAACACTTGCTACATGTTTTCTCACTAAAATGACA
The DNA here is from genome assembly GCA_949316365.1 of Hoplodrina blanda. Lineage (NCBI taxonomy): Eukaryota > Metazoa > Arthropoda > Insecta > Lepidoptera > Noctuidae > Hoplodrina > Hoplodrina blanda. The sequence continues at coordinate 10,547,115 of OX438589.1, forward strand.
ATTAGTCGTTGTTGCACCACAACCTCAATGTTTACAAACCCTGCCGCTGCACTCAGCCGCACTACAGTGACAGGGGCGCCCACTTGAGGTGTAAAACTTCTCAGTCAATTGCGGGCGTTGCTTTGTGAATGCTTGAAGCCCCACCAAACCCTTGCATTGTCGCCGGCTCACGTTTAAAATATAGAGAGTAATGGTACCGGTACACTGCACTTGGTTTTGCTTTTATACCTGTAGGAAATAGAAATGCTAAACATTTGACGTTGACGAAATATTTTTTTTTATTATAAAGGTATACGGGCATAGCATAAAAATAAGACACATTACATAGCTGTTAACTATGCATACTGCAATGACATTGAGCAAAAAATATTGCCTGGAAACGACTTTTATTTTTGGCGTGGAAAATCAGTGTTGATGTTGCTTATGGATGCATGCAATAGTAAGCTGTGTCGTGGGGGTTTTAAAAGTAAAGTTATTACATTTCAAACTTAAAAATGTTGGAACTTTGACCTTCAATATCTTCGTGATCTTTGTTCCCAGGTATAAACCAGAACAAAAAAAAAATGATCGCATTGATGGTAGGAACATGTAATTTTTAGCTTTTTAAGTGTATTTTTACACGTAAACTACTTAACTCATCTATGCAATTAATTTAAACGCTCACTGGCTATTTCGCAATTGTTATGCCGAAAAGTTAAGGGATAGCCCGAAAGCATAATATTCATTACACTACACTTACTGGTCCATTGGACTGCCGATTAACCCTCAAATTAGAGCGAGGGCCCGAAGTTAACTGCCTTTTGCGGCACATAAATGACATGTGCGACTTAGAATTTTGGATGGGAACTCGTACCGTACCATTTACGGTCTGTACACCATTCATGGTCTGTAATGGTGTTTTTAATTATTTTGCGGGTAATTACTGGGCATGCTTCGGTTTTTGAGGGTTAAATTCACTTTTGGTGTAACCCTTAATTCAGTCGCGACAATTAAGGTGTCATAATTTATTTAAATTATTTTAGCGTTTGCTAACCCACAAATGCATATTTTAAAGCATAAAGCTTACATTATTACCTAAGCGTCTAAAAATAGTTTGTTTTGACTTACCTAATACCTATGCGCTTTTTAAAGTAATGAAAAGGATTCATAATTTATGTCTGAAATATTTCTGGCGACTCTTTGAAAAGCTCGTTCGCCATGCAAATGAATAGATAACGTAATGAAACTCCGTTCGCCCCTATTTATCAACATTTTAATGACAAGCGACAAAGTGTAGACTTCGCGTAATATTAAACATTATTTTACATGGTGTTTTTCCAAACTTACTTAAAAATCTATTTAAAAAGATAATTGACTTCCTACACTTATGTATGTGTTTAAGTAATTTGCTGATCGGTAATAAAAATTAGTATAGTTAAACTGTCAACAAAATTGTTTAAATATCGTTATTTACTTTGATTGCTTGTAATAGCTACGAACATAATATTTACTCCATGTTTGTTCAATAGCACGTAAAGTTCTTACCCGCCAATTAATATCATGTTAAACAGCAATTACTTTAAAAGCTTTCAAACTACTTCTTAGCAGAAAAGCATTCGTTACACTCGACTAGTTTTAATAAACTTAGCAATCGATTCGGTAGAATTCGGTTAAACTCGGGCCTTGATTCGGAAGTTAGGCGTTTTATACGCGATAATTACTACCATTGTCAACATGGAACGATTATCGGGTGGCCCGGAACTTCGTCTGCGCCCTTCCCTTGTCCAGGGCAGACTTTAATCGTCCGTTGAAAAAAAAATGAAGCCGTCCCTAGTTTAATTTGCATGCGGTGCAGTGGATGCCATCGATTTAGTACAACAATAGGGAGGATAGATGCGTCGCTCGTTTTCCCTTTATTGCATTGTTCGTTCTGACGCGAATTTTTTCGGTGATTATTCGGTCTTATTTGGTGACGTGTATTTATTGAATCGTTAGCTGCATAAATGTTGTTTTTACAAGCTACATAAGTTTGTTAGATTGAAACACTATGTCAAATGAGTATAATTATCCATGTTAGCAAAAAAAGAACAACTGTAATTTTTATTCCTTTTACCAATACCGAACCTACAGCAGTCACACCACATTTTTTTTCTTTTAACCCAAAATCTATAATAACTTCCATCTTATTCACCGCCTAATTGGCAGTCACGACCAATTTTCGAAATATGCAATCAGGGTTCCAGTAAAGGAAACGACTTACGCTTCGTAAGTCAGGCGTCAAGTCAATGGCATCAAACCCCATGAGCTAAGGCTCCCCTGTCCAGTTTCCGGGACGCTTATTATGGTAATGGCACCTTCGGGCTATGTGGACTTTTACTACGTTATACATATTTAACTTCGCCGTCTGTGTTGATGTGAAATCGAAAATGTATACACTTTTTTGGTAGGTTGGCAGGTTGGCCAGATGTTATTTGGATCATGAGAAATGGAAAATGGAAAAATGTAGGTATACATCCATTTCAACATGCAAAATTATTCATCTGAGTCATGCTACTAGACTAAACTTAGTTGAACTAAATTACAGGTTAATAAAAATAATAATAAAAGTGGGTCACAAAATTTTACAAAATAAATTAATTAATAATCCCACTCGCACTCAATTAGTTAAGTGCTCCTCTTTCCTACGAACTCTTAATTAACAGCATGAAAATTACCGGTAATGAGAAAAAAACGCGTATTAACGCGCTACGCAGAAAAATGGTTATTACGCCAATCTGTTCAGTACACACAAGCGGGTAGCCCCGACTTATTGATTTTAACCACCCCGGGTGAGTCATCTGCCGTTGCATCCCCTCCCAGCATCCCCACACTGGACCACAAACACTGTTTGCTCTCTTTGATTGAACTTGAAGAAAACTAAAGGGCGGCGTAAGTTTGTTTGTGAAGTAATAACTGTTTTATTCCCAGTTTCTGACCCGAGTTTCTTTTTGCAATCGTTCCTTGTTTGAATGATTTTTTTCACTGTCTGCATTCGATTGGTGCTCGTTAAAAGTTTGTCACGACGGCAGGCGACGGGTTTCTGTGAGAGAAGTAAACATATCCAAGTTTTGCGTTTTTTTCTCGCAAAAATCTGCAAAGTTCTTGAAAAAATAATTTTAATGGCATACGAAGTTTGCGGTGAGGACTGCAACACGAAATCTTATTATAAAAGCTTGTGCAAGAGTCCATTTCAAATGTGTAGTCAAATAATTAATAGGAACAGACATTTAAGTACTGAAGTTAACGTTCCAAAATCATTTACCTCCCTCTTAAAAGCTACTTAACCATAAAATCGTTAGACTACCGATACCCTATTACGTATTCTGGCAAACTTTTTACCTAATTAAAACTTCCCTTTACTCGGTCGCAGGTGTGCGGCGTTTGCTCCTAAAACGTTCGAACCATTTACAACGTGATAGCACGTGCGACCGTTTCGCACTTGGGAACCAAACTCGTGTAAAAGTGAACTGTTATGCGACACTAAGAGCAGAGTGCTTTGCGATATTTCCATGAGACGCAGATGCCTTTAAGAGATTGCTATTGCAAAGTGTTTATGTAATAGGTGTTGGAGTAGTTGTGAAGTGTAGCATGAGGCAGAATGCTTTAAAGTTAGGGTATCTTTGTAGTTGGTACCTGAGGTTCCTAGGTACTTGTCTTGTCGTTGAATACATGCATATTTAAGATATCTATGTTACAACTTTCCATTATGACTGAATAATTGTAAGATAATAATAATAATATTTAATAAAATAGTTGGTAGGTAGTAGAACTTGAATTACAGAAGTTAATCCCTAAAGTAACACAAACACACATTTCCACTCTATCATAAGTGTAACACTCATTCTCGAAACGTAATTATAGAAGTGCGGTTACCAATTCCACTTATATTCCAATTGCAACATATGTAAGTGGCTACCATACGCGGCCAAACAGCCGCATCTCACACCGAAGAAATCTAATTGCAAACCAACTTGCCACATTAATCTTCAGGAGCATTCGCGGTGGTGTGATATTTGTTACCGTACCTCTATTGTACGGCAAAATTTAACACCTTAACTGCCGCCTGGTCCATTGTCACCCATGATTCATTGCAGTTATTATTGTTACCGATCGTAGAATTAATTTCCCGTATACTCGACATTTTCGGCCTGTAATATGGCCGTTTAAATGCCCCGAATTGCTGCGAAATTAATTTTATCACGTTATTTGTTTTATGCGGATATTAATGTTGTGGTGAAATGGACGGAGTGTTGTTCGTTATAATTATCGGAAATATTTCACGGTACAAATATTGTTTGGTATTTAATTACGATTAGTGGAAGGAAGTTTAATTAATAATCATGAGTTTATAGCGTTCACTCATTACGGATATTGATATCCGTCTTAGATAAGACGGTCTTAAAACTCGTACACTAAAATCAAATAAATGTTAAATCAACTTATGCTGTACCTTTCCATGGATACAGGTTAGATATAACTAATTTCTTTTTACAATGTAGTTTATTAACACGATCCATCATTATCTGCCTTGATTTATCCCAAATTATTATATCCACTTAAACAAACTCACGCCTTTTTCCCATGGCGGTAAGCAGAAACCAGAGAACGCCACCTGCTACGATCCTAACATACTCATCTCATTATATCCATATAAAGTTGAAAATAATAATAATTGGTAACACTACTGAATATTGTATTTTTTTTAGCCGAATTCATAGACACAAACAGAAGAAAACTACGAAATACCGACAGTTAATAAAAGAGACGTCTAAAAATACTATTTTTAAATGTTAACTTGCCGGTAGGAAAAATTAACAGTCCTGCTTTTTATTTATGCTGTCTGAAGAAAAAGTGAGATTTTCCTCGCGATACCCATTTAAGCAACTGAAAATTTTCCCCAACTACTAAATGCGGTTTTGTGCTTAATTTAAACTTTGATGTTCAAACTCAGCAAAAGATTTTGTTTGTTTTACTTAGCTATTATCATAAAGCTGTATTAATTTATTACAGCAGCAGCACTTTGTGGTTAAGTTCTTTAAGAAGAATAATAAAGCATCTAACTGTTAAGTCAAGGAATTAAATCCTCGGTTCCAGGCTACTATATATTTTCTACTGACTGTACAGTAGCGGTCATAAGTGGAGTAGCAATCTACAAAGCAAATCGATTGACACTTTGGTTAAACTTACGACCTTTCGACGACGTGTGCGAATTTTGAGGTGTACGTAGGTACTATGTTATTACGTTAAAAAGTGCCTTATAATGGCCTAATTAAATCAATGATTTGACTTTGAGTTTAACTTTAAATACATCACTTATACACACAGATGTAGGTATGGCCTGTACCCCGTGTTCACAGCAATTCAAACCTTAGCATGCTACTGCACTTATGACCGCTACTGTACATTAGTATGTTGTTTTACATGTTGATTTCTGTCCGTTCATAAAATAAAAGACATTTCTCTAAAACCTGAAAATCTCTTGTCGTAACAAAAAATTTGTAGTTATTTCTGCTATTTAACGTTACGCTATTTTAAATTGCATTGAAGAGAAATCCAATGAAACAAATGTGAGTGACGCCCGACTTTCTAGCAATTACTCCTAGACATAATGAGGTGTTTTTCCTTGCAAATTACTCGTTTAAAACGGATACTACATTGCAAATTACGTGCTAAACTTTTTAAAGCTTTATTGAGAACGATTTAACATAAACGTTGTTTACGCTTGCTGAGACTTTTTTACACCAAACATTATCTATCAGCCTCTTATTTTCCGACTAATTTGAAAGAAATAATCATGATGTTCTCCTTCGACGCTATGTCATGTCAGTGATATCTTCAATTCAACTAAACAGTAGCATGTATGAAAGTAATAGAAGCCACATTAATACTCCAAAAATTAACCCTAAGAACAATAAGAAAATCTCCAGCATAGCCATCATTGAACTATAATAGCGATAATAAATAAAACATAACTAACAAATACTACCAGTATATTCAATTAGTCGAAACAAACCACAATTTCGCATTAATGCAGTCTAAAATATTCACATTCGCAGCGCCAATTTAAATTAAATGTGGACAATTTTAATTCAAAACTACACGAGCAAATCGTATAAACCCGTTGCTGCAAAGGGATTTTGTCTCAATTAACGAACGAACTCGCCTCAAATTATGAATATTTATGCACATAACATAAGCCTCGATGTGTGTTTTATTTGGTGTTTAATAATGTTCGTTTAATTATTGGTAGTTTGTTTTACATAAAATAGCAAACACGTGCTAATTCGAATGTTAAATGCCGTTTGGGCACCACTTCTGAATAAGATTATTTATTTATCTGGCTTCATCTTGTCCTATGTTTTAATTTATCTGGTAGTTGTATAAAATGAACCTTTTTCTTATCAATAATTACTGATTTCTTTCTTGATTCATTTTTGTGTAAATTAAAAAAAGTAATAATATATGGTACCTACTTACTGAATGCAGCACAATTGTTATGTTTATATGCATGTGGTGCTTACCTTTAAAAAATCGTTGCACAAGATAAAAATGTATTTGGAAGTAAATTCATTTTTAACGCTGTCAGTGTAAACAATGGTGACCTAAAAAACAAAGATTCCGACAAATTGAAAACCTCCTCCTTTTTAATGTCGGTTAATAAAGATAAAATAATCATAATAATAAAGCCCTTTATTCCGTGCTATAAAATATTACTCGTCACATAGAGATCCAAAAACAAAACCATAAATACAAAATGATGGCAAAAACCTTCTGCAACGATTTTCATTTCTTATCGTGGGCAACTTTACCATTGGATTTGACTATTCTGGTACAGCTGTCAATCTCAGTTCGTCTTCCCACCTTGTGTGCTGTCTTCTCTCTATACAAAGGTAAAATAATAAGACAATTTCCCCCAACAGGCCCTTAGTATTAAAACTTATGGCAAACTCAGTCGCAACCTTTTTTCTTTTTTGCCAATCGCCTCTGCGACTGAAGTAATTGTTATCGGCCACAGATCAGTCCTTTTAATTGGCGGCAAGCTCGTTCCGCTAACTTTGTCTGGGATGTTTTTATGTCCCTAACAATTTGTACTTGATAGGATGTCGAGTCCCAGCTGTGGAGACATTTTAGAAGGCACTATGTTATGTACATTCTGTGGCATCACGACATCTTTTGTAGTAGACAAAAGGTAAAGATGTATCTGTGATACACTTGAGCTATGAAGATATCACTAGCAAAAATGAAAAAAAAAACCGAATATTTTAATTTATTCCACAAAAAAGGTCCAGACTCACGAGTCGTGAGTCACGACCTCGGGCTACTTGAAATTCATAAAAAGATCAGAAGGAAAAATTGCGATCTGCTAAGAATATGAACAAAGATATCATGATAAAATCTTATCCAGGGGCAACACCCGGACGAAAAGGGTAATACAACTTTAACATATAAACAACTAAACTAAAACGGGAATGGATGAGCCTGTATGAAATTGCTAGCCCTCCTTTGTGAAAGCCGAATATCCTTTGCGGGGAAAATCGAGTAATAATATTTCCAAGTTGGTGAACAAAGAGCCTCCTTTCCGTTTGAAGCGAGATTGTCGTGGGTATTTTCCCTTAAATATTGCACACAGTTTTTACCAAAGTGACATTTATATGAAGCGTCCCATATTGTTTTGGCTTTGCTTTCATCCCAGACGTTTTCGCGTATCATATTTTTGAATAAACTCTCTTTATGCGTAATAAAGGTTTTTGTTAAAACATTTACTTATTTATTTAAGGATATAAATAAAGTACAATCTGATAGTAAGGTTTTATTATCAACTTTAAGGTACGAAAAAGCTTTTACTCTCTAAAGAATATGCAACAAAACCTAATTAACTTAGTTACCTATCTCAAAATTAACGACTTACCAACATAAATTCTGACAAATCCATTTTAATTAACACCTTTATTATATTTCCCTACTACATGTTCAAAATTGAATATCACCATTAAATTAACATAAAGGATTATATTATAATTCGAGACGGGCGTCTAACTATCAACATTATAGCGCATCGCTAACGTATAATATTCTCTGTGAATTTAATAGGCTGTGTACACACAGCGAGAAGCCATAAAGCGGGCCGCAGACGGGCTCTCATGTGAGCCCCCTAAGCCCCGCACTCCCGACGCAAACTCATAAAGGGACTCACTAATATTTGCCTATTATGATTATTTTCACGTGCCGCACAACCTCAATTAGCGGAACATTTTCTCCGACTGTGTTAGTACTAATGTACGCGATGAATGGGAATGAATGGCCTCGCGAACGCAATATACGTTAATGCTGTTATTAAATTTTCGGTTAATGAGAGTGTTTAAACGTGAAGTCCATTAGAATAAGTTTTAATCGTTTTTTTTTTTGCTTTTATGTTTATGTTTGTAAACAATAACAACAACAAAGTTGGTTATGGCGGTTGATATACCTAAACTTCTAAACTTTTTTTATTTTTTCGTTACAGAGTCGAGAAAGTCTATCATCAGACGGCGAGGGTGCTCGAGGTGACTGCTCCTCGGTTGACTCTTCAGGGTCAGGATCGGAGGAGCAGCCACCATGCGACATCGGGCTTCTAGAGAGACTGATCAGGACGCACCCCGTGTGGTTCCTGCCTGGCATCCAGAGGGCTGGAGCCTTCCATTTGCTGCAAGGAAAGGAGGAGGGCGTAAGTTATTTCAATATTAGTCCCAAGACATAAATTGTCTTATACATTACCTATTGCTTTAAAAAACTGCATTTGTCTGGCTTTAATGAAAAAAGTTAAACAGGATTTAGGTATTTTATTTCTTGAATAAATTGCCTTAATTTTAGGTCTCAGATTTTTTTGCTGTAGGAATAAAGCTAGTATGAATCTCTTGAAGTTTTTATGCTTGAAAGAATATAAAGAAGAAATGCGAGGTCCCTTATGAATGTAGTCTTTGTAACGAAAAACTTGTCTCGTTTATAACGTCTGAACTAGATATTTTTAATTTTTAAGATAAGAATATGTAATAACCTCTTATAAATTACTAGCTCGCGACTTCGTTCGCGTCAAAGTTAATAATTATTATCTGACGGGAACCGTACATTTTTACAAACTTTAATTAATTTATCTCTGTGCCAAATTTCATGCAGATTCATTCAGTCGTTCTGTCGTTATTGAGTAGAAAACCACTATCCGTTCAAACTTTGACATATACAGTATGTAGTACTTAGTTGTTGAAGATCATATGAAATTAAATATGACTCGCTTGGATTCAACTTCCTTTAATATAGATTTGGTTAGGTACACAATAATTATTATTTACCTTCAAAGTATCAACTTTTTATTCCTTTAATTTCCAGAACTTCGTGGTCCGTCAATCAAGTCAGCCCGACACGATGGCAATTAGCGTTCGTCTGCCGGCAGATAAAGGTCCTTACATCGAGCATTACCTCATCCAGGCTGCTGGCGGCCGCATTGGGCTGGAGACCTCCCACAACCGTTTCGATAACATACCTGAACTGATTGCACATTACTCTCAATGCTGGTGAGTCACTATTGTCAAGAAATTATGAACTAATAATATTATAAAGCTGAAGAGTTATTTTAATTGTTTGAAGTCGCTAATCCCAAAAACTGCTGGTCGGGTTTGAAAAAAACCCCTTTGCATTATACAGCGCGTTTATCGAGAAAGGTTATAGGCTATATAACATCAACGGTAGAACCCACGGGAGAGGAGCAGTTACCAAAGACGTATTTTAACGCGAGTAAATTCGCGTGGTATAGTTTGTGCAAAAAAAGAACACACAAGTGTTGTTTACAAAAATATACCTATAATATCCATGCTTAATGTAGCATTTGGTACGCAATTGGCATGGCCAAATTGATTTTATGTCTTTACATCAACATACTTGACTTCTCACTACTTTGTATAAAAATAAAGTCTGCAAAACATAAATATTCTTTTTAACATTTCTCTTTTAGTGACGAGCTACCAGTGCAGTTACAATTGGCTCGCCCCCTTCGAGAAGCAAAGAGTCGTCATCAACTAAGTTCCTTAGCTCTTCTGGGACAAGAGTTCTGGGGTTACCCGATGGCAAACCCGAAGAACAACCCGAACAATCTTTTGTCTCCTTGTCAGCTAGCCAATGGAGTCGTACCCATGGCCGTCACGCCATCTGATACGGGATCTAGTCTAAGCAGCTTTAATGCCAGTAAGTTACTAATTTTTGAAAAATTCTTTAAAAGTAATCTGAAATCGTGGAACATGTACTTAAGACATTCCATTTTGTAGGTACCCGAACAAACTCCCGTGAACACATTCTGAGCCCTGACAAGGATCAAAATGTAGTGCTAAAGATGTCACCAATAGACACTTCAGGTTCCCCACCGAGTCAAAACCAGAACCTCAGCACATTCAAAGGCAAAACTGCCCCATCACCACCAGCTAAACCCAACAGTGCATTCATCAGAGCGCCTAGACCTACCCCACCAAATACTTTGAACCTTATGTCTAGCACCGTAAGTATAAAAACATTAATTTGTGTAGCTATAACGGTGTTGTTATTTAGAACGTTATTAATAGAAGCTTCACCTATTTTCAGGCGCATATAACACATCCTCATACATTCCCAACAACCACCACGCAACACTCTCCCACCCAAATAAACGTCAAAACGACACCACCTCCACCGCCTCCACGATGGGCAAAACCGCCATTTTCCAAGCCATCCTTATCTCCAAAATCTGAAGCTTTCAGCCCCATTAACAAAGTCGCACAGAATGGAAACATAACAGTCACTACCACGGTTACATTCTGCGTCAATAACACACAAATTCACAACCATCAAATCAATGAGAGCATACAAAGCGACAGGTTACAACTAACGCTTGCGTCTAATGCCGTCAATAATAACAGTAGCGCAGACTCTGTGTTTAGCATCATGGATACAAAAAACATTGCTGATTCTAATGGAGAATCCCAGGTGAGGATTATTAGACTAATGCATGATGTGTGCAACCTTGTATGCTTTGCACGTTTTTTTTTTTGCCAGTGTCATATAATTCTGTTTGTTTCTAACCTATAATACTGTTCTTTTATTTTCAAATATGGTACTTAATTTAACTTATGGACTGACTATAACTTCCTGTTCCTGTATAGAACATGATGCACCGTATGTCACCAGAGGGAGAGTGCATCAATGCTATGACGGCTAGTTTGCACGGAAGCTTCAAACGTCAAATGACTGAGCAGAATAATGTAGAACCTGGATCACCAGTAGAACAGCAGTCTCAAACAAATACTTCCGACTCAGTGGACCCGATAGTAAACAGCCTAACTAAATCTAGTAGCACTTTTGCTCCTAATCAACTAGTGTCTCCTAACGGCACAAACTCGGTCACTAGCGGAATATTCTCGCCAACAAGTCAAATTAATTCTCCTGTTTCAAATGACACAATTTCTTCTAAAAGCGGTGTCTTTTCTCCTTTGAGTCAAACTAATAAAAGTGAGATTTTCTCCCCAATATCTAGAAGTTCCCCAATATCAGCGAAAAATGTTTTCTCGCCAACATCGAATCAGTCAATTATATCTCCAATCATGGGGAAAGATCGCGATAAAGTTCTGTCTCCAAATACGAATACAGCAAGCACCACGCCATCTGGTAGATCAAGGAGGAGTAAACACTCCCACCGAAAGGAGTCCAAACATTACCAGGTAGAGTACACGTTTTCTGAATGCCAATCATTTCATATGCATTTTGGATAATTACTAATCGCATGATATCTATTGTAATTATAATAACCAGTAGCACAGTGTTATCCCATTACTGACACATGCAAGTTCACTTGATTGCCCCCAAAATTTTGAATCCGTTAGACAGTTAAATTATGATTATAGAAATTCCTATAGGTACATGTTTTTGACTACTTCTACATTCAAGTGTCACTTTTCAGGAATCAGACATCTTAGAATCTCCAGGTGTATACTGCCGAAGTTCGTTAATGGACAAAGTATCAGACTATGAAGATATTTGGGGACCGGAAAGTAATGGTTGCTCTACTTTTAAGCCATTAAAAGCTGAAAACGAAAATAACATTCATAATGGTCTGATGAAAAGTAAAAGACCTGATCTTTTGCCAGACACTTTACGTAAGTAAAACAAAAATTTCTTTTAGTTAGTATCGAAGCAAATATTATAGACACTATCGGTAATAAATTAAGCCACACTGCCTTTAAAAAATACACCTTTTTGTTTTTATTTTGGCTTAACAAAAGGACTATTATAAACAATGATTATAAATGAAATGATATCGGTTGCAAAACTGCCTAAAAACTTTTTTTTAACCATAATTTTATTAATGTATTTTTACTTATTACAGCTAAACTAAATGCCGCAAAAAGTACACAATCCATACTGGAAAAAGAAAATATACATATTATAATGAATTCAACTGAAAGTTTAAACGAAAAGAAAAACATTTCGAATAGTTCACTGAAGAAAAGCTTCAAAGGATCCAGTGAAATCATAGCAACTACAAACAGTAAGGGAGATATTATACCAAAGAGGCCGGACAAACTTAATATAGCTATGAACATGAACAAAAAATTGACTGAGGAGATTGAAGCTGTGATCAAAAATAGAGAGAACTATAGTACTGAAAGTATGGAGACAATGAAACTAGAAGATGACTGTGTCCTAAATTCGATTGGTGATGAATCTGAAAAGGATAATGCTGGCAGCCCCTTCTACGCCGATCCTGTAGATGCTTTAAAGGAAGTGAGTTCATCTGAATATTCGCATTATAAAATCAATATTTTAATCGCTAAAGCGAATTTAATAAAATTTCTGTCCTTTCGTAGGCTGCCTTGCCACAAGTGCAAAGACGGAAGCTGTTGAGAGTCGGAGTAAACATGTCCCAGCGGTACTCGGAACCACCGACACAAAATCATCCGTACTACCCTCTGCGTGATATGCATAGTATTGAGGAACTCTCTCGTAAGTAAAACATTTAAACACACATATAATTCTAATTTTACCGATATTGCAAGTCAATATTTTATATCTTCATGATCATCGCATTGAATTCGTTTTGTTTATCAATTCCAGCATCATCGCCAAACACGTCATCATCGGTGGACAACTTGATGTCACTGCGCAGCAAACCGAAGATGAAGCCGGTTCAGCCTCCACGAATTGCGAACAAGCCACCCACAGGCAAGAACGACCAGACTTGGACCGTTGATTCCAGTTGGGAGTTTATAAGTCAGTGTTATGGAGATACTGTAGAACAGTAGATGCTGCTTGTAAATTTTGCTCTTGCACTCCCAATATTCCTATACCAAAAAAAAACCACGTTGCTTATCCAAAAAACCGTGAAATAAGTTTTCATTAAAAAAGAGAAGAAAATGTTGTTGTTCTGACTTATTCATTTACAATATTAATTGTAATACAGTGGGCCCCCGTTAGTCCGACAAACATTTTGCAGAGTGTCGGACTACCGAATTTTTCGGATTATAGAGTACTGCCTAAGACCCCCTAATAGTCCAGAATTTTTTGAAAAAGAGTACCTTGTTCAATTACAGATCAAAATATTTATCTGAAGAATTTATAGATTTTATCTGAATTACAAATCATACTACATAAGTATGTAAATGTCATGAATACTATAGAACTTATAAAAAATAGTAACTAACCTACACATATGGAAATAATTGTGTACAAACAAATGTACATACCAAAATATGTAATCGAAATAATGTTTACGTTCCTATATTTAACAATGATAGGCGTGTCGGATTACAGGGGGTGCCGGATTACCGGGGGTTTTACTGATTCTAACATGTTTATTTTGCACACATTGATAGATTAAATATTAACAATAATTATAATTTCGCAGCTGTAATAAATTAACAGCTGGTGTTTAATTTACTTGCAGACAAACACGACGAAGGTACAAACAGTGAGAGTGGTACATTCCCGTCACTGGCTGAGCAGGAGTGTCGACTGAGTGCAGTTGACGATGGAACTCAGCATTTGACTGTTCATCAAGTGGTTGCACAAAGGTAAGACTTCTTTTAATGAGATGGTAAATGTGACAGTAAGCTGTCAACTAACTACCTGAAGATATTCATTATCCTGATCTTCAACTATTAGTCATCTTTTTACTGTCAGTCGTTTTCTTCTGATTCGACGACTTTGTTGGCGCAGTGGCTGAGCGATTATTTGATTCTCGCGCGGAATATTTATATGGCCTACAGGTAGTTTCGAGTCTGGGAGTTCATATTATGTTTGTTACTCATCCACATCCTTGACACATGAGGTCAAAACAAACCTTTAATTTAAAGCAATTTCGTAATATAAAATGTCAGTCAATGCTAATGAAGAACTTTTTCTCATTGGTGTAGCAAATGTTACTTTTATAATTTAGCCTTAATGTCGTATTATCTCCAATAGATTCCCTGATTTACGGTTGAATGCAGAACCAACAATGTTACCAGAGGAAGTCAGATCACCACCAAGAGCTTCGTGTTATGACAACGTTCATGATTTAAGACCTTTATCTGAACAGGTAATTATTTACTATACTGTCATCGATGTAGGAAGAAAACGTGTTGCGCCGACCCCAAGTAACATGGAAAAAGGGCAGGAAGATGATGATGACTGTCATTGATGTAGGAAATGGTGAAGTTGCGCTTTTAGCAAAATTTATATTGCTAAAATAGTTACCTACTTCAAATTCATGAGTATCTTCAGATTAAAGCAATGTAAGTGAATAAGGCGGATCTGCTTTGAAAGACCGCAATTCCCAAGTATTCATTTGTTATAATAAAATGTTATTTTTAACATCTTTACAGGCAAGCGACGATGGTACGGTGTTTTCTGAACCATGGGATAGTTCACTGTGGGACGGACTGATACCTCCATCAAATGGTCACCAACTTTATGATAATGTAAGTAAAATATTTCGTTTAATTAGGTATTTAAAATTATAATAAAACTATCTAATATTTTTATCTTGATAAATATTTAACCAAGTTTTTATCTGTTAACTTTCCCAAAACAAGCAAGAAGATGATAGAAATATTAAGATAATTCTTTAGAAGGTAACCTTTTTATTTGATGAAGTAACCACACTTGATAGTTTAAAATCAAATTCAAAATATTTATTTCAATTAGACTAAGTGATATATATTTTTTAAATTAAATAATTACTCAAGTGAAATAATAAATTTTGATAATAACCTTTTATAACTGATCCATTATTTTTAAATAAAATCATTAGTTTTTGATCCCAGAAATACAATACAGCTTAAACACTCGTAAGAATTGAAAACAATATGAATAAATAAATGTTGTTTTGTTTTAGGAGGAGCCATGTGAATGGGAGTCTCCTCTTCCGAGGCGAGGGCCAACTGTTGCCACAAGAGCAAAGAGCTTTAGGGATCGACTGGATCCTTTACTCGGTATGTTACTCGTATTACAACGTTTTTTTACATAAAATCGTATTCAAGTAACTCCCAATAAAAACACGTACGAACAGGATTATTGTTTTGCACGTAAGAATGTCAAAACATTCTGGTCAATTATTGGGCTAAGCAATCAGTACACAACGCGGCAAAGCTACCAGCCTTTTGGGCACCTATCTCATTTACATTGGTTTGGTAGATGAGTATTTTGATGACCTGAAAATTATTTTCTATAACTTTTGTATTTTAAATAAACAAAAATATTTAGCTTTATTTCAAGATTCGTCTGTTGCCCCACCGTAGTGCAATAGCCTAGTAAAATATATCTACACATCCTTCAATCAATCAATCTTTTCATAATAATAACTAACTGTCAATTGATTTATTTCTCCCCATTGATGATAAAATACTACGTCAATACACGTGTCGTCAAGTTCAATTATTTACTCGACGTTACACAACGTATCTACTTACTCATAACACACTAGGTATGTAAGTAAATACATTTTAATAAGGAACACTCCGTGATTATACCTACGTACAATATGCAAGAATGCACTAAACTAAATCACCATCAAACAGTGCAGACAAGTGTTTTCATTAAAAGTCATTTTTCGGTCATCGCTATCAGCAGTCACGTTCTTTCCCACTATTTATTCATTTCAATGCAATATATCTCTGTGTAGTGTGTCATCCGTATCACTTGATGCAAAATCACAGATGTTCTCTGTACCACATTGCAGACTGATACGTAATTAATCAATTATTACACTTCATTATCAAATTAATTAACTTAGTAGTGCACACACAATAGGACCGCGGCGCACATCTGTTATCTATTACTACATTAGCTCTGTAAATAAATTAATTATGGCTAAAGGGCAAAGGTCTGCGCGTGCCGTGAATTTCTCAGACATCGTCGGTGCCCGGGGCAGTGCATTGACAGTCGCTTTCCAACCCGCGTTGGAACAGCATTAGACTTTAGCCGCTCTCCCTGTGTGAATGAGAAACCACCGTTTTAAGTCTTTCGTTCATGCGGGCAAGAACCGCAGGGTTATCAGTCATGAAGTGGTTCAAAAAGTGGTTCCAAGGAAAGTGCGAGAAGTTGATTGATGAGAAACCAGGCCCCAGCAAGGCTGAGCCCTGGTTGACACAAATTGATTCATTGAAACACTTCATACCTCCTGATGAGGAAGTACCGGTAGCAGAAGAAGCTTTGGAAGTTTTGGATGTGTTTGTACCAGTGACTAGTGAAGTGTTCGCATTGACCACCATCAGGAACTTTAGAGCAGACACTCTAAAGGAGTTCGCTTACGAAAGTGATTGGGTGATCGTCTCCCGGCAACAGTTGTTGGAGCCCAGATTCCAACAACGCCTGAAGAAAACAGATACGTTGACAGACCTATGCAGATCTATGGCCGAGAGGAGTGTCAATAGGAGACGAGCAGAAGTGACAGCCAAACCACCAAACTGTCATTGCCACGAATTTAGTTCCTGTGAAAGTGAGAAACCATTACGTTTAAGTTCCTTTCGGAGAATACTAAACTGTTTCAAAAGATTCTGGCGTCGTCTGTTTCGTAAAGTAAAATATTCCAAAAATTTTAAGGCTGAGGAAGAAGACGATTGGTTAGAAATCTCTAACGCTTATGAAGACCCCCTTGAATCATTCGCCTCCACTAACATGTACTTATGTAGGTAATAATTGCTTCATTTCAAATATTAATTTTGTGCATTGCTCTAAGATTAAAGCTGTCTATGAATAATAAATTATCAGGAAAATTAGGTTGCGACAATAAATATATCACTTTATTGTACCAACGTGCCTAATTGCGTGTTAATTCGTCTTATGTCATAATAATTTAAGTTTTAATTAGGTAATTTACTTAGGGTTACGAACTATCGGTCATTAACTCGTTAAGTTTCTAATAGAACGGGTAAATAATTTTTTAAATTATTGTTTTTTAACATCATTAAGGGTGAATGCTCATTAGTATTCAAAATAAATTAATTGATTAAAAACATGTTTTTACGCTAAAACAATGACTTGTAATTAAATCGAAATCAAAAAACATCATTACAATATTTTTAGTACATTGACAGTTTATTTACAAAGTCAAAAATAAGTTAATTAGTTAATCTATCATAACTTGAAAGGCTCTCGATTTTAACAAGCTAAAATCAAAGAATCTTTATTTCCTAAATATATTGATCTATCTATATCTATAAAAAGAAAATTTAATAAAAAATAATGTTATGTGTGTTTGTCGTCTTTGCGCTCGAAAACCATTGATCCGATTGTAATAAAGCTTCCGTAGATAGTAAAGGTACCTGGCCCAAAAAAGACTGCGTTTTTAGCAGCTAGTATTCCTTATCAATACAAAAATGTCTGTCTATCTGTCAAATTTGCCGGGTATAAAAATCACAATAAAGGGGTAAACTCGGTCGTTGTATGCGAAAGTTCAAAATCCACGCAAACGAACTCGGGACCAAAGCGCTAGTTATAATAATTATTCAATTAAGTTTTAATCGTAGCATGCCATAAACCTACTTTCCAGTTTATCACAATAATGACTCATTACCGAGTGATACAGGCTGTGAACTGAGTGTGCGGTTATGGGTCGAAAAATCCCTCAGTCTAATGTTCGCACACATTATAATATAAGCATAATTTTATCTGTGTATCTATGTAGATTATGAGGTCATTATTTCCGACGTGCACCCATCGTGTATGCTGCATTTTGTACTGTTTTGTTGTTTGTGTGTGCATTTGAAGGGTAATACTATTGAGAGAGAGTCAGTACTGCCCATTCTTCTTCATACGAAACTACCTTTTAGAAAAACCAACTATATTTCATTATTTTTTAACTGTCAGCCTTTAAGGCTCATTTAACCCCTTTCTGGTTCCTACCTACATAATGACTAGGTAATGTGATTTACATGGCTTTACCAAAAATATATACATACATGTATATGTATATTGTCAGTATCTCATACATCTCTTAGGTAGGTACCTAGGTATATCAAATAATGTAGAATAATATATTCTTAAAACAAAAAATATCGCAGCTTCTATTGATCAATCTATGTATAAATAATAAAATTATCTATTTAAATTAACGATAGCAAAATTCTTGTCCACAAGCAGCAGCGGGCCGAGTGCGTGCCTTGCGTGGCGGTCGTCAAACCCGTGGCGCAGGCGCAGCGCTGCGTGCGTACGCGTTACACCTTGCGCAGGATAAGAGTACGACCTTCGCGCAGAACATCGACAACTTTATCGCGTGCACGCTTGATTCTAAAGATACTAGCCCGCAAGTAAGATATAAATCCACTTGATTGCAACGTATTTTAAACTTTATTTTAATGTAGACAAGGTGGTCTTATGATAATCCTAATCTAAGATCGATTAATAAATGACTGCAACGTTTCTTTCTTTTTAAAATCGGGTGGGATATAGCCCCCTTACTGTATCATGTAAAGGTCGTCTAATAAATGACAACGTTTAATATCTCCTCAGTTGTAGAGATACTAATGGTGCAAATTATTTCCAGGTGATGATGCGAAATATGAGGCAGTTTATGTCAGGTATGAAAAACTATCTGGTCAAACATGGCGAAAGAGAATTTGAGAAAGAAGTTGAAAAAGAACGACTCAAGGTAGGCTAGCATTAATAGTTATTTTATTACATCTAAAATGGAAATGAGTGAGTTTAACTCACACCAGAATTAATCGGTCAATTACAAAAATGATATTTCAAATTTCTAGCTAAAACCAACCGAGTTTCTGAATCTGGACGCGATCTTAGAAGGAGTCATGCACCGGCTAGTCGTACGTCCGCTGCGCGCGCGCCTCTACACTCTTCTAGCTGCCTGGCACTCCGCTGATGTACGTCGTCTACATGCTGCGATCGAACGAGCGCAACACGCCACGCCGTTGCAGCTAGGAATAAAGGTACATATCTACTATCGTGAAATACTGAAATCTTTTGGAAAGAAATACCACAGAGTTTTACCTTTTCTTTACCAAAATGAGCAAAGTTGAGAGCACTACTAGTGTTAATATATAAAGATATTTTTCCAGGAGTCGACTAAGGTACCTTCGTCAGCAGTGTTGGCGGTGATCTCGAAGCATTTCCTCAAGATGCAGGAGGCTGACTCTCCTCTCGATAAGCTTGAGAACCTCCTGGCCGCCATATCTGTTATGTTTAATGCTGTAAGTATAGACATAAGTCTAACAATATTTAAAACATATAAGTGTTTTAACTTTGTTGTAAATCATGAAAATAGTTTATCTTCACCAGTTAGCTAGCTTTTCATTCTACATATTGTTTATGTAATTAATTTATTGGTTTTTTTTTTAAAGAATGCTTATTTGTATGGCACATTCGTTCGATTTAATGAAGGCCTCCCAATATCCGCAAAAATTACCGATTTTTCAATCAGAGCAATTGAGCAAAATACGATTAACAGGCTGCCATCAAAGTGATAACTAAACAACCCCTTTAATGCGAACAAAAGTTAAACACACTCTTAAAATAATTTCTATTCAGATCCGCGGTGAACGCAGCGTAGGCGCAGATGATTTGCTCCCAGTTTTGGCGTGGACGATTGCTCGAAGCCGGCTGGTCTGCGCTGAGCTTGAGGCAGAGTTAATGGCAGGACTACTGCCGGCTGCATTACTGGCAGGTGAAGGGGGGTACTACCTGACTGCGCTATTCTCTGCTGTAGCAGTGCTGAAGAGACTCGCGCCGGAACCACAACCGGATAGTACTACGCCTGTAAGTATTGTTAATCGTATATTGATAAGTAGCACACTGTGAATAAATTGCTGTGGTCAGCTTTGCTGCAAATAGAAGGGTTAGCTTTCTGAATATCAGCTAAGTGATGATTAGGTATAGGGACAGCTTTCTGACCCCAGCAAGTTACACCAGCTGCCTGATTTTAATGAATTAACACCTAGGAAAATGGAAGACGTAGACCAAAGACCCAGTATTAATAGAAAGGTATTTTTTTCGCACATACTTACGTACTTAAGCGACGATCAAAATATTGATAGGTACAAGGCAGCTAATTAGATTTAACTGGTTTACTAGTTTGGACCGTCAATTAACAAGTTTAACTTACTTAACGAAGTAAGTTCTTGTGTAGCTAAAAAGTCTTTTGTGATCCGCAGTGGCGTCGCGGCTCAATGGACACGAATCGTGAGCAGTGTTCCGTGGCTGTGGTCCGCGTTGTGTTACCGGATGAATGCCGTGGCTCGATCCGCCGCGTGCCGGTCCCGTGCCGGCCCGGCGCTCGCGCTCGCGACCTGTGCCGGGCGCTTGCGCATGCGGCCGCCATCACCAACCCGCAGGATTACGCGTTGTTCGCGCTACATGATGGACATGGTACGTTATTGTGTATTATCCATTTAGTTTACATTTTAATTTTTCGCTTTAATAAATTATTTTTCAGTTAATATGAGCACACTAGCTGACTTTGTAGTTTGGTTTAGAATTCCCGTGGCTCTTTGTGGCATAGTCCTAGATAAGTAATCCGATGGACCCAAAGTCTGTCAAGATAATCAAAGTCTGCAAAGTAAACAGGTCTGACATATTTCTTTTTTTATTCTTCTTACAGAGACAATGCTAAACGAGAACGACTGTCCTCAAGAAGTCATGTCAGAGAAAAGCGGACAGAACTTCACCTTGGCCTACAGAAGAATAGACGCCAAGATCGCGTGGCCACAGCAGGCCTTACTTTCTTATCCCTAGTTGACAGCTTCTTACAAAACTAGCAATAAGAAGCATCAGAAATCTCTTAGCAATAGAAAGTAAAGAAACACACTTGCATGAAAATCATGAATGAATCTTCAAACACCAGGTTGTCAATTCATGCTCATTATCAATAAGTCATCAAAATTATTTTGAGAACGAATGAAAAACTATATTTTTGTCATCTTAACAATAAAATCAAAGTGATATTTTATTCAACTGATTTTGTAAGTGCTAATGTTTTCTAAGCTTACTTTACTTATAAGTACATCGCTTATAGGCAGTATTTTTAAAGCGTCGCTACTCAACGAGCATACTAATGTCATATAACTGTAGCTTTTTTACTCAATAATGTATAAGTACCTAATTTTATATTATTATAATCTGACTGAACTTTCGGGGCAAATGACTCCCAAATTTTGTACATTTTGTATCGCGTGGGGAGCTATTATTCGAAGGTTGAATGTGATGTATGGATAAAATGTTCACCATTTTTATTTTTATTATATTTGTGTAGTACCTACACCTAACTCAATGTCCGCAGTTAGGGCTGATCTAACTGTCTTATAAAGGCGGTGTTTATTTTCTTCAAGTGTTTGTGCGTTTGTGTATGTTCCTAAATTTCGTCACGTAGGTACACTAAATAAACTCACCAAATTGTTGTTTTAGTTAAATAAAAATAGTATTTCTTTAAACATTTTCTAGTGCTAAAATTTACTTTTGAAGTATCTATACATATTTTAACTCTTACTAACTTGTTTATGAACTGTGATGTTAATCGTATTAATTAGTAATACTGTAAGGTTTTGTATTAATTTTTGTATATTCGTAGAGCTGTTTCTTAATATAATTTATTTATATGTAACATTAAGGTAACTAACCAGCAAAACGTTTGTGTAATAAGGGGTACGTTATAGTGAGATTGCAGAATCCATAAATGTAAAAATAATGGATAATTTATCTACAAATTTACTTTTTTCTAATCTTAAATTAACCGATAAATGTGCGAACATTCACTATAATATATCCGTTATTTTAAAGCGTATTCAGATGAAAAATTGCCTTACATTTCATCACGGACAATATTTTTGTAGTTTGTATACTTTTTATTCCTAACAATCAGAATGATTGCGTACGATTTGGAGAAATGATTGAATTAACTTAAGTAAATGTAGAATTAAAATAAATACCTCCATTCCACTGCCAACCAAGTAATGGAAACAGTTTTCGATCGCCATAAAAACATTAAAAATATGTATCTACTAAGTACACACAAGGTATGAATGATAGATCATGACTTCATCATTAATGCTTTAAGGTCATTGCTCATTGCTCAATAACAGCACGGCTCCGACAAACAAATTGTTTGCCATTCAAATTAGGGCTTTAAATCGTGCGCGTTAAAATGATGTTTATAATGACAAAAAAGTGACGGTTTGTGGGCGGCGCTATGGCAGCTAACAGCAGCTAAAAGCTGGATTTTTTTAAGGCGATTCTGGCCGGACCGTGTGTGAGCCATGACCATTACACAAGTATACATTTGGGCCATTTTCATGCTTTTTAATTAGTCCGAACTTCACACCACACAGAGGCAAAGATTCTTTGAAACTACTTCATCATGTCCTTTAATCGATTTTATCATTACGCGCTCGTATATCCGAAGATTAACGATCACTGCCGAAGCGCATGCCTTTTCTGGTAGACCTATGTTTTTACAAGTTTCATATAGCCATAGTACCTATTTTAATTTTGTACCTATACATTTACAGTTCATACACTTCATACAACGTATAATGCTCTTACGGATTTATTTGCTTTATGTATTTGGAAGCTGAGACTAATTCTGGGTGTCATAATTTTGACTTACAGTTAAATGTTATTCATTGGTTTGTTTTACTCACTCATAATTAGTTAAAGACTGAAACTGAATAGTCTTATTAAAGCATTTTCACAGAGAGATTGAACATAGATAATTCTCTTACGGTTTGATCAACTGCCATATAGAAATCATCATTAAAAAATCATCCTGTATAGCTATTAGAAGAAACATTTCTCCAAGACTCGTACATTCAAACCAGTACATTAGAGCGAGTAGGCAACAATTGATTCTGAATATGTGACCGTCGTACGCGCATGTAAGGCGCGCCATTTGTATTTATTACGTCACTCTTATTAACGTTAGTTGTAAAACACGTATATTGTGTTTTGATAAAGTTTTCAGTCATATTGTGAAGGAGTAAATGGATTTTTACCAAATTTATATGTCGTGTTTTATTATTATTCTAATTTTCTTAAAACATACATTTTATGTTCCTACTAAAACGACATTTTAAGTTTTATCGCATTGCGAGGGTAATATCTAAGATATCCTCCTGGCTGCGGTCAATTTATGCAGGAGGTATTAGTGGACAAGTGTAGGTGAACATACTTCGAAGCACCACTTTTTCCTCACCCGATGCGATGGCAATACAAAACGACCTGAAAGAGATGAAGCGCAGGGCCAACAACTGCCAACTTCCTAACTTCCGGCTGCTACAAAGACAACCCTCTGAGCAAATTTTGTACCACAAAAACTTTCCAGACCGATGTGGAATTCAAACCCAGAACCTCGTGGCCACCTAGTGGCAAATATAGCCACTAGACCAAAGTGGCACTCTATCGTCACAAGGCACTAAATCATTGACAATGTTGGTACAGTCAGCAACAAAAGTCGATTAACATTTATGATTTTTAAATCCTAATTATTAAGTACAATATTAAAAGTAAAACGCAATAATTATAAAATTAAAATAAAATAAACCCTTAGCTATTGCCTGAAATTCTGAAAGCCAGTACATTATGTGTTTAGTGTCTATTTAAATGATATAAAAAATTAACATTGTTAATCGACTTTTGTTGCTGACTGTACCTATTCTATCTCTCTTCATGATATATTATACTTTTAGTTTTATTAGATAGGTACCTACCTCTACCTATCCACTTACACATTAACATAGTAAGTATATACCTATAATTTTTACATAACATAACATCACGCCTGTAATTCCCGAAGGGTTAGGCAGAGGTGTACCCATTAATACACCCACATTTTGCCAGTTATGTTTAAGTCCCATGTAATAGGGGGCAAGCCTATTGCCATCAACCGGGCACAAATCCTGACTCCGAGGCTGCTACTAAGAAAACCAAATAACACTTTGCCCGATCTGGGAATCGAACCCAAGACCTCATGCTCAGCAGTCGCGCTATGCGACCATAATGTAATTTTTATAGAGAGAATAATTCCACAGGCTTTTCGATCGTCCCCGTATCCAAAACTAAACAGCTGAATTCAACCCCAAAATAATAGTAAGTAGGTCTTTATTCTCTTAACCACGAGTACCAAACGCAACCATAGCAACTACCTCAATATCATTATTGCTACGGTACATCGACCACACTTCGTCAATACATTTATTTTGACCCGGTCACACGAGTAACAATGTTACGTATACATATACCCACTTGACGAAAAACGTACTATGCAAGCGAATTACCCGAAAAAGTTACCTGTACCTCATTGGGACAGAGTGCATCTGGAGTACCCAGTGAGAAAACATCCAGGTACTGGGGTTTCCAGTGAAACTATTGGACGAAAATGGCGAGATATACCAGAGGTGTTGAAGGAGACGGTGAGTTCTTTTAATTAAAAATAACCTTAATTTTAGCTGCATAAATATTAAAATTGTCGAGTTATCATGCTTTATTAAAATACTGTGTATATGTCGGAGGTCGTATACCTATCTGTAGAATGTCTTTATGCCGACCGCCCGTTTCCGAACTGTCCACACGATAAAGGATTCATTCTGTAAAGGGCAATTTTGATCTACATTAAATGAATGCACAACGTATCTAATATGTTTAATTGGCCAAGTATTATTAATGAATAAGAGTAAATAGCGTCACTAATATTTTTTTAATTAAAGTTTTAATTAAAGAAATCGTTATTATGAGTCAACCGTAATAGATAAAGATATACCAAGGCGAGTTTTCTTTAGGATTTTAGGAGAACTACAATTCTCTTATACTTTATTTTTAAATATCTCTTAAGGTAGGTTACTACGTAAGACATTTTATTTTTGGCGACTTGGTTGCAGAATTATTATTTTCTTCTACTGACATAAAAACTTTATTAGGTTAAAATTTATCTGACCAATGGTGAAAAACTTAAAATCTTTTCAAAATCGGTGCTTGGTTTAGGAACAGTTAGCGGATATACAAACAGACATACACGCGGAAAGAGCTTTGCTTTATACTAAGTATGCAGGGAAGCACAAATTACTAGTGTCACTTAAAACAAAGTTTCTAAACTAAAAAATATCGTATTTATAATATTTATAATGGTTATTTTTAAAATTAAAATTCGAATTTACGTTACGTTAACTCCATGCTCAGAAAAAAAGAAATCTTTCTACGTCTGCTAATGTATCAATAATTATTTCTCAGAGAACTCCAATCGAAGAGCTGAAGGACTACTTCCGTGACTACAATACCACTAAACAGTTGACAAGGTCACAGACGACAGAAGACTACGGTTTCAAACTGCCAGAAACTAAGAGGTTTAACAAACATACGTCGTGTATGGAGAACGAGTATGTTTATCCGCAGCCTAGAAGGGTATGTTAGATGACATCATGATACCAGTATTCAATATACAAAAATACAGCCACAAAACTTTAACCCTTACAGCTTAAAGATATGTCAAACTCAAAACGAAATAATGATGGTTCAACCGAAATGAATACTGGTGTAACTTTACTCTGGGGGGTTTATTTATAAGGCAGTGAATCTGCTCTCATCACTGTAGTGACAAGAGCCTGTTTTCATTATTCCGTAAACAGTGCAGATGAGCTACTCCTCTTTTAGTGGAGAAATCCTTTTAGATACACACCATCTGGGGAAAATGGAGGGTTTTGTCTGACTAAAACTCCACGGTTCCTTCTACCACTATGAGTCATCAGCCTGCCAGTAGGCTCTATCGAGACGAGCTGCTCCTAAGAAATTGCTAATGGAGTATTTTCAATGATATTGGGAATTGAACTACTCTGAATCGTAAGCACCACAAGCAGACAATGATTATCAACTGGTATATCATCAGAAAAAAAAGTCTGCTAAATAATTTCAGATAGAAGACCGAGTTCCACTAGCTTCAGCGCACGGTACGACGGAGATGAGGAGTCGTTACACTCCTCCAGTCACACCTCCCCGATTGATAACAGATAAGGATCAGTACAAACTTCCTACAAGACTACCTCAAGACCCAGTAAGTATTACTGAAGTCAACGTATAACTATGGAAATCTTCTTTCACGACTCGATCAATACCTGCCCTTACCTACTTTTGTTAACTATTTTAGATCATTTTAATTTTTTCTAACCCGTCTCCAAAAATGATACACTTGTACTTTGTTTTATCTTAAACCATTTTTTTTTCTCTTTTGAATTTCGAATTCTATTTCCTCAGCCCCCTCTTGAACCAAGTTGGCGGACAGAATTGGAGCCCATTGACACGACACATGAAGGTTTCGAGAAGTACCTGGACCCATACCTGACGACTAGCAGGCTGCACCACAGACCGTACACTGCCGAACAGTTGCAGAGGCCGTCTTGCAATAAGGATGTAGTCACTTATTACACTTTTAAAGATATACCTTACGTAAGTTTACTTGGAAATCTATTTTGAATGGTGTCAAGGGAAATTTATGATATTATTTAGAAGAGATTACAGTTGATCTTTGGCTTTGATCACTAAAGCACTCAACAATGACACTAAATCGTAAATTATAATTCTAATTTAATAATTATAATTAAACAAACTGTATTAATTCAACGTTAAAATCCCTTTTAATGTTATTTTTCCGATTCACCGCTCCGTTCACTTACTAACTTTGTAATACTAGCCTCATGTATACTGGGCATAAGTCATAACGGTTAGTAACAGGAAAAGATAGATATGATTGATAAAAATGGTTTCATTTTCAGACAAGAACTCGGAAACCTGAAACAGAATGGCGACTTCCAGTACCTAGACCAAAATCTGTTTATGATAGAGAAAAGTTTAAAGAGGGTTTCAGGGAAATAAGAACGCATAACAAAATGCAATGGGTGCCAGGGTAATTTGACCTTCACTATTTTGTCTAATTATTAATTTAAAAGAACTTTATTTGACATCCCGCGACTGCCTCGTTGGCCTAGTGGTCGCAAAGCGCGACTGCTGAGCTGAGAGGTCTGGGTTTCGATTCCTGGGTCGGGCAAAATGTTATTGGGTTTTTCCATTAGTAATTTCTCAGTAGCAGCCTCGAAGTCTGGATTTGTGCCTGGTTGATAGCAATAGGCTTGCCCCTATTATATGGGACTTAAACATAACTGGGGTGCACTAATGGGTATATACCTCTGCCTAACCCTTCGGGCGTGATGTTTTATGTTATGTATGGATATCATGTAATGGATTCTTCCGCTCTGGGCGGATCGGAAGGGAGTGTCAGATTATGGTGTACTTTATCTGTTATGAATATTATCATTAAACGAAACAACTCTACCTACTTAATCTATACTAAAAGGTATTATAAAATGCGAAAGTAATTCTGTTTGTCTGTTACGCTTTCACAACTAAACCACTGAACCGATTTAGATGAAATTTGGTATAGGGTAAGCTTGAAGCCCAAGAAAGGACAAAGGCTACTTTTTATTCCGCGACTTCGTCTGCGTCAACGATAACTGACATTTATGCGGACGAAATCGAAGGCAAAAGCTAGTATCAGTATAACATAACCGCTGCTCACATTATCTTCCAGAACTTTTCGTACAGAAGCAAGAGACAACTACATACCACCAACATTGCAACCAGTGTCCCAAATTCACAACTATGAAGAAGAAGCCAGGAGTTTCTATCAGAAATCCATAGCGAATTTGTCAACGAACACTCGAGAAGAATATGACGCGTTCCAGAATCAATATTCGACCGAAAACTCTGTTGTAGGGTCCAGAAAGCCGATTTGTTCTGTACTAGACCAGTTTATTGGGAAGAATAAGAGATTAGAGAGAATGAGTGTTCATATAGCATAAGCGGAAAATATAAGATTATAGAGAAAAAGTGTAGGCACTTACACATAAATTATAAGAAATAAATAAAAGATTACAGCGAAAAAGTGTACGTAAGTGAATAGTATAAAGACTAAAACGGATTTATATCACGCTACACCACGCCACGTCAGTGTAGCGTCTTTTTGTCTTTTGGCCAATAAGTAGAATGTCATACATAACATCACGCCTGTTATCCCCGAAGGGTTAGGCAGAGGTGTACCCATTAGTACACCCACATTTCGCCAGTTATGTTTAAGTCCCATGTAATAGGGGGCGAGCCTATTGCCATCAACCGGGCACAAATCCAGACTCCGAGGCTGCTACTGAGAAATTCCTGATGGAAAAACCCAATAACACTTTGCCCGACCCGGGAATCGAACCCAAGACCTCTTGCTCAGCAGTCGCGCTTTGCGACCACTAGACCAACGAGGCAGTAAATGTCATGAATAGTAGAATGACATACAAGTGTTATAAGTCTGTTTTCCCCTTATGAAATTCTTCCCCTATCTTATATGCACACTTTAGTGCACACAAAAATACGAGATCACAGAAAAAAGGGGATCTAAGTACATTAAACAAGAAAAATAAAATTGTAAGAAATAAAAATGTGTTTTTTTTTTCTATTTTCACTAGATATTTTGATAAAACCCGGTTGATCTAAGACCCTACCTCGAATCACATTGACTTGCGATAAGATTATTAATTAGAACTGACCACAAGCAACAAAATTGCGCCTGCACATAATTAAATTTCATGATAGGTAATGTGATGTGTTAATTAAATCAAGAGGTACATAAATCGTTTAAAACATTAACAAACTCGGATTCAGTCATTTAACTAAAACAAAACATAATTACGACACAAATCAAACGTAAAGACTTGCACGATAAACCTTTTTGCATTAAAATTTGAAATCTAGATAGACAAAAAAACTTTTGCCCAATATAAAAATGTCTATGGCACAACAGATTTTGACAGACAAAGATGACGGGAAAATAAATCAGAATATTTTTATTAATTAAATAATGGGTTTCGACCAAAAAGCATAAAACAGCATTTAACAAGATGATCAGTAAAATTAAATGGAAATAGTATACTTTCTCATTATAGTTACTTTGATATCGTATGCCGTGTACTTGATGCAACCTTACTGGATTATGATATTGTCGTGTGCATTCCTCTATTCTGTTTACACTCAGGTGCAAAGTTGGTAAGTAGATAAATACTGCATCTTTATTATATAATTTACTTTATAAATAAATAAATAATGATAATATCAGCCTACTATTGTCCTACTGCAAGGCAAAGGCTTCTTTTCATATAAAGAAGGCGGATTGGCGATTTCAAACTTATATTAAATTATAAGTCCAAGTTTCCTCACGATGGTTTTCTTCACTGACGTCAGTGATGTCCAAGATAAACTTATAAAGTACATATAAAAAGGCAAACACACATTGCTACTTGCTCGTGCCTGGTTGTGAACCCATAGCCTCGTGTATGAGATGCAGGCGCCTTAACTACTGGGCTTTCACGGCATTATACTTTAGTCTACGTAACGAGAAACACGTATAACACACATTAAAATAACCAAGAGGCGATACATTCTCGAAGGCGACCCTCTGACCTGAACTTAGTTAGCTGGATAGTTTCAGCTTACATACATAAACTCACGCCTTTTTCCCATGGGGGTAGGCAGAAACCACAGAACCCCACCTGCTACGATCCTTACATACTCCTTTCGCCTCATCTACGTTCATCGCCCATCGTCGTACAAGCACGCTGGTTACGAGTACTGCGCACCTGACCTTTCTGAAGAACCTCACCAATAAGGTCATTGTAGGTCTTCCTAGGGCGACCCCTCCCTGCGTTGCCACTCACCTCTGCCATCTTTTACTATAACCTACGCGACGACGTACGCTATTCATTACTGTTATTGAAGATTCAAAAGCAAGAGAAAAACAGCAATCAACATTTTGAAGGAATAATTTAGACAAAGCAGTATTCTCCAGGACAAAATGAGTTTTATAATCACTAAGTAGGTCATTTTTTTATAACTTCACAGGGGTACAAGTATTCAAAACCGTCATAGATCCGTTGACATCCGACTAGAAGGATAAAAAAGAAATAAAGTTACCTATCTACCAATATTATGGATCAGTAAGATGATACCTGATAACCTGTTGATTACCTGTAAGTAATTTACGAGTCTTATTCTTTCCAATCGAAAATCAGATTTAAGTATTCAGATAGATTTAAAAAAAGAAATTGAATGAATTACAATAAAGAGTAGTTCTACAGGGGGACAATTACACCTATTAAGTAACTTTTAGAAACGATCGCATCTAATCTCAGTCTCAATTTGTCAAAACTATTTCTAAGTAGAAGTGAAAAAGTTGAATAATTGGAAGTCATCGAGCTTCATTGCCTCGGATTTTCCGGTGTTCGTCACTGTAAATTCTGGCTTTCAGAAGTTGCAGTGGCTGAATTGAGGCAGGCTGGTCCCAAAAAAAAATTGAAATGACCTTCAGTTGTTGCTGCAGTGGTTGCATACCAGCTGCAACTGCAACTGCTACTGCAACAACATCAGTTACAAACACATGTAGCTAATAACTCTATCATAGATCTATCTTAATCTTGCGTATCAAACTACGCTACTCTTTATCGTCATCATCTGGAGCCTGACTTCAGCCACTTCTGGGCATATACTTCCCTTTGTCCCTTCCCCACGCTCCTCCTGTGCCATTGTCATCCAGAACCTACCCACGATGACAGCAATATCATTCGCCTATCTCAACTACTTCCAGTCCTTAATATGTTGCATGAGGTAAGAAACCTACAAATTATGCTTGTGGTGACGTAAAAATCAATAATCTATTTAATAATAATAATTATAATTTATAATATTATAAGAGTTTGTTTGGTTGAACGCGCTAATTTCAGGAATTACTGATCCGATTTGAAAATAAACTATTTTTTTTTCCTTGTGCTATTAAGAACAGATTTCTTAATAAAATAAATTACAATCTAGCCTAAAAGACTAATAAGTAATTTAACTGTAACTTAATATGTTACGTTATACATTATTTTAAAACTAAGAATAGTGTCCATTAGCACTTTTATACAAGTCCATAGCACCTTCTTAGAGTCTGTATTTTATAAAAACACTAAGTTCGTGTGTTATATGTATAGCACAACACTGTTACTATTATTCACTCACTTTACACTACACACTACACTAATTCAAAAGGTTTAGTTCTTTTTAGCCTACTCACTAAGTCTGTGTTGTCTGTGTGTTGAAAATAAACTAATGTAAAAATATATTTTAAAAAACAAGCTTTTATTTAAATTATTACAATATTGAGTATTGGACATTGTATTGTCATCAGAACTAAAGGTGTATGAAAAAATTCAGCTCAATCGGATACCAACAAATGGTTGAAAAATGGTTTGCAAATTTTGAAAGGACAACTTACTTACTCACATACGAACAGTGCAAGCTAAATAAAAGCTTGTAATAAGAAATATTTACGTCATTTAGCTCGTACAAACCACGGGTACAATACGTGCCACGGAAAATAAGACTTGACACACCACACAAACTTTATTATTTGTAATAAATATTATAATATTGTTAAAAATTTTAATATAAATGTTATCGAAAAATCCCTGAATAGGTACACAAATTATGGAATTTTTTTTTGTACATCCATACCTGCGCAAGCTCCCCGTAACTCTCGCTTGTTAAGTCTCATCTTTCGTGGCGCGTATTATGTATAAGGAGCAGTAAACAAAGACGTGGACGAAGTCACGAGCAGAAGCTAGTTCATTGATAGAATAGCTAATTGTACAGTCACTCACATCTACTAAACATTGATAGTCATGGTCTATCGCTGTCTGGTCTGCATTTAATAGCACTTCGAAGTACGAATTGATCACATGTGTGTCGCGCCAGGTGCGAACTGGCCGCGACGTTTACTCGCGACTAGTTATTTACACAAAATTTTAATGTTATATACTCAAAAATAACTCAACAAGTCTTCATATACAATTTTTAAACTAATTTTATTATCACTATCAAAGTACAATTATGTTACGGTTAATTCAACTAGTGTTTGTGTTTGTTTTCGCTCTGAATCAAGTAAGCAGTCATGCTCAGCAAAAGGTAAAATTTATTTTAAAATTCACTACAGTTGAATTCATTTAGCCGTATCTAAATGTGTCGAAGCAAATATTACTTTTAAATGTTTGCATTTCAGTGCCGTTTATACTCTCATACATAACAGCTAAAAAATTAATACTTTGTGGAGTATTTTTAAGCATGTTGCATCTATACAAATGATTAAAATTACACTGTCTGTTTATAATGATAACAGCTTTTACTTAATGCTACTAATGCTAATTACTTTTGTATACACCGTGAATTTCAATAATAAAAAAAACAGGTGATCCATACAATTTGATCGTAATGTAGTACATTATTATATGGATCAGCTGTTTTTTTTTCACATTTCGTACTATGTCCCTTAATAAAAGTTGTTCATATTCATGAGTACATTCACCCCCTGAAAGATTTACAACGGTTTAAAATTCAGGTTGTATACTTTTACAATATTATAAATGATTACAAGTTTCTTAATCTAAAAACGAAACTTTCTTTTATCTTTTTTCTTTATGTTTGATCTGGTTAATCTCTTAAAAGGCTGGACCGATTTTGACGAGACTTTCATTGACAAATAGCTGATGTTATAAGGAGTAACTAGTGTTACTTTTCTTTTGGATTAAGAATTAAGGTTGTGAGCAAAGAAAAGATATCTCCGATATCCGGCACTCACGCGGACGAAGTCGCGGCTAGTCTGTTTTTTATTCTTGTTTCAATTTGAGATCTAGCTACATATTAAGTACTTATTATTATAGCTACAGTTGCTAGTATTCCCTTGCTATAAACGGTTTTCTAGCGATTCATACAAAATCAATGTTTCAGAATATTTGAAACCTACCTAAAACGGCTATTCGTAATAGCATTAAAGTGAAAAGCGAATAGAAAATCAGATTTCACGCAAGAAAACCTATGTTACGCACATTACCAAAACCTAATCTGTTTCAATATTAAACAATACACTGTAATGACTGATAATTTTTGTTGTTTCTCAAACGTGATTAGTAGAAACACATTTAGTAGAAAACCGGTTTTTGTTTTCTTGATAATGGTTTTGAGTTCGCTGCAATACTCTTTTTTATATTTTCACGTTAGAGTAAGTTTACTTCTTTCTTTCTGCCTACAACTTGATAAACATGTAAAGGAGATAGCCCATCTTCCCTATATCTCTGGGCCTACATGTTACAGTCATGAAATTGGTGTTATTTTTTAAGATAACACACCTAGTATAATGTCACTTAATTTCAATGAAATTGACAGTTTGTATTCAGAGATTTTTGAATTTGAATTTATGGCTAAAGTGAGGTTAGAAAATGGATTGAGTGACAAGCAACTATACAATTAAATCAGAAATCATTCTTATTTAGCTGGTTTGTTATAAAATTACAGTTACTGGTAATCGTTTTAACCGAAACCTGATATTTTTATAATATATATCTACCTAGATCATGTTTTCAAAAATACAAATAACACTGTGCAACAATGTCAAAGATTAATTGCCTGCAAACATTTTTATTGATTAGTTTTATGATATTGTGTTTGTCTGGCTAAGAGTTTAAAAGTCTATACCGTACAGTTAATGTATATATATACAACAGTTAGGTGCCTACCGGGATTGAAAATAAAAAAGAACACAGTTTTTCTATATTTCATTTATTTTGTCATTTATTCATCTTCATAAACAACTAATATATTATCACGAAAGTGTGCAGGAGGTGATATGTGGTCTTGATACCTAGCCCAACTCAAATACCATAGGTACTATAGACACAATGTGTGCACAACACCCTACTGTACGCCTGCCAACAATACAATTACAATAATATTGCAAGATTGCTTGCCTTCCTTGAGCTGTCTACTAAAATGTAAATAAAATAAACCTTTCTGCTAATATGTTGTACTTTCTGCTAAAGTCGTTAGTAAGATCACAGAAAATACGAATTTAGTAGCAGAACACATTCACCGGCGCAAGCACAACAAAGCGAAAAGCGAATGAATTGACGTTTGAGTTCATGTTTGCCAAATGAAAAAATACATGACATATATTTTTAAAACCTGACACAATGTCTTTTTAGCCACGTATCCATACTTAGCTAGTGAGAGTTGTAAATAATACAATAAAATGCATTTTTCTCAGTTTCATAACTGTATTTTTTTTTTCTTTTTTGTGTTTTCGTTTTATGATAAAATGACGATAATTTTGCAATACAATAATTAACTGTAACGCGTAGGCCCAACTATGGGCATTGTCCTTTTACGAACAGTGGCAGATAAACGCTCAAATAACAATTCTTTTAGAAAGAATAACGGTTGCGTTAAAATTGTTAGGTAGCCGTATGTGTCTTCATTTTAACTACAACAACAACTTGATGATTTCTGTGATTTCTAAACTCACCATAGCGAAAATTATAACAATCAAATCGTTTTTGCGTTAATTTTCTCTACTTAAGTTTTTTTCCGATCTGTGTAACAATTGAGTTGCTTTGTTAAGTTTTTCTCCTGTAAGTATATATCGTGTGCTATTAATTACTATTATAATCATCTCGTTCTTTTTACACGCATCCCTCATGGCATTCTGATTTTCATTAAGAAAATGTGAGAATATCAAAATAATGTGAGTCATACAATAACTACTAAAAGATAATAAGTATTGAGCATCTGTTACCATAGCACCTGATTCCATTGTATTGTTAAAAGTACCTAAATATATCCACGACACAATATATTATGCATTTCTTTCTATTTAATTGTAAATATTTATTAGTAGAATTTCACTCTCTTTGCTTACTCCTCAAAATCTTTGGATTTTACCACCCGGCCTTACGGCGCGTTAACATAGAACGTCCGTTTTACTGGTCCGTCCAAACGTATATGTTATTAAATTAGCGTATGTAGTTGTATGAGCGAGTTCACACAGAATACAGTATTGCGGATCCAGTAAATAATACGGATCCGACATCCAGTAGCGACGAATCAGTTAAAATCGGTCCTGTAAATGTTGTGTTAATATTACCTCCAGTAGCGACGGATCAGTTAAAACGGATCCTGTAAAATCGGACGTTCTATGTGAACGCGCCCTTAGGGGTATATTCTTAAAGTTTCCAAAGAGACTTTCAATTTTATTGGTTTCGATTTAGATTCGAATTTCAATTGCTCTTTAAATTGATGCTTTGTTACAAATTACTTAGGCATGGGCCTACCCGGTATTTTACTTTTTGTTTCCGTTTACATTATTAACTGCAGTAGGTAGATACACAATGTCGTTATTTGATAATTTCCGTTACAAATTATAATCGTAACATCAGTCGTCACTATGAAATGTAAAAGGAACTGTATGTCGTTTAAACATACTTTCATTGACTTGATAATTCTTTTCCTACTAGTTTCTACCCGCGACTTCGTCCTTGAGGTATTTCAAGTGCGTTAAGTCAAAGATGAATATTATACTGCGTTAAGTTACGTCTTTGGTATTTCATTTTCAGAATCGGACCAGCAGTTCCGGATTTTGGCGAAACTGACAAACAAACTCTTAAACTTTATAATATTAGTATAGATAATTTCGCTTTACAATTTATTGAGTGACTTAAAACTAATGTAGCATACTACCGAGTACTTCCTTTAAGTACAAATAAAAATGGGCCTAGAATACTACCTCGGAGTACGCCAACACTTTAAAGTCTTTTAAGACCAATTTTATGTCAGATCGTGATCGGGTAGGTCATGATTGGAATGTTATCATTAGGTACTTACGACAAATATTTAACTAGTTATGTCAAGCCATTAAAGGCCTCTTCACACGTATACCACCACACAGCAACGACACCACGTCGTCAGATGCCAATTTATATGAAAATGCATAGCTTATTAACCCCATTTTGTCATCAAAATCAACCTTGTGGTCAATATCGACCACATCGCAGCCACAACGCAACCACTAGCGACACAGTGAAGGCATGCCAGAGACACGTCACAAAGCAACATCAAGAACCTGCAGAGTTACAATTCACGGTGCGCGCCCACTTTTTATCGCTGCGTTGTGGTTCGTGTGAATAGGCCTTAAGGTGTGAACAATCTATACCAAATACATACCGACCAACTGAGGTCAACATCTCATACAATCTGGAGCAGTGAAAGTTGTCCTGCACCCGCAAGTTTTTGATCCTAACGTTTATAGTAGGTACCATGTGTGATATTTTATGTTAACTTATATCTTCTGTTACGCGATTTTTTTTCATTTGCCAGCGGCTTCGCCCGCATAAAAGTCAGAAAACCACGGCAACGTATTCCTGGGATAACATACAAATATTATCACTTATCCTATTCCAAGTTGACATCCGAATCCAATTAAAAACAGACTCTTACATTAACTTAATTTGACTGTCTTTTCAGTTACACATCACAGTATACTACGAGAGCCTATGTCCGGACAGTAAAGAATTCATTGTCAAACAACTGGAGCCAACTTTCAACTTGCTCCATAAATATCTTACGCTGAGATTAGTGCCCTTTGGAAAAGCAAGAGTGAGTACCTATTGAAGATCTTGTCTTGTTATTCTTACAGATTACTTTTAAACTAACGTTAAAGTCTAGGTTACTGAGAAAGTATGGCATTGCAATGATGAACGGAGGAATCATACAGAGTGTTCTAAGTAAGCCTGCATCAGATATAGCACAAGCGTTATACTTGCTAGTGTCGTACACTCAGCACCGACCCCTGTAACTATCTCTGAACTTGTTAGAATAAGTATTTTGATGTATTTATAGTTATAAGGAACAATGGGTTTGATATGTTAGTTATTTAACAAAAACCCTAAATGTGATGTTTTTTTTTCATCATCAATGTTATTGATGTCCAAAATAAACTTAGATTGTCAATTAATAACTGCAGCATCAGGGCAGCTTCGATAGCGACCAGAGTGAGGGGCAGCGGCAGCAGTCTCCTCGCCGTCATCGCCGACAGTTTGGACGGGCCATTCATATGGTATTGGTTAGCCCTACATGCGCCCGTGTTTAGTTGTTTGCTTTGACTTGTGTATAATTAAGTATATTTTGTTATTGATGGTTTTTAATGTGTATTTTTTTTATTAATATTTGATTTAATTTAATTGTATTCCTTGACATTACATACGTTATTCTTATATAGTATGGGTGTGATTTGTGTTGTTTGATTATTTGAACATGTTTTATATGATTTTAATTTGTATTGAATGTATGGACTAAATCTGTCTGAAATAAATTAAATTATTATTATTTATTACTTTAAAAAAAGTCGTGAATGATTAAAGCCAAAAAACCATTTGACAATCGGTTAGCAATGGACGACTGCGGTGCTGGTGATAATTTTATACGTACTAGATATAATGAAATCATTATGCTACTTAGCTCTTGAAGTGTTGAGCTAAGTAGGTATCTACCAAGGGATTTGACGAAGTAAGTAAATGGATATTCATAACTTTTTTTGTAATTTTCAGAGTTTTAACAATGGTCACAATGGTTTTCAATGTCAGCACGGTCCCCGTGAGTGTGCCGGTAACATGGTGCAGAGCTGCACGTTGGATCTCATGCAGAAGCGAAACGACCTGGAAAAGATATCTTATGTCGCCTGCGAAATGAAAACGGAAGCAGGCTCTAGGGGAGATATGAAGGTACAAATAAAAAAATAAGAAAAAAGTTAATAAAAATTCATTCACTGACGACGCCGACACCAAAACTAACTTTCAGCTGGACTCTTTAAAAAGCACTGTATACTGTAATATTTTCAGTGTGTCCGGAGAGCGGGCGTTCGAGATAACGCCGTGGCAGCATGTGTTAACTCCGGAAAAGGCACACAACTGCAGCTCGAAGATGAAAATCTCACTAGGCAAGTGAGCCCTACGTTTATCCCAACTATAATTTTTGACTATGTAAGTAAGACACATTTTTAACTTATTTTCGATAAGATTCAATCTGACCATAAAATGTTGATATTGTTGGTTAGAAAAGCAAGAAGAAAACCTTATTATAAAACAAACGAAAAGTAATGCTCTTATTTATGACATGATAAGCCGTTACCTTTTTGAGAGTTCCACAAGGCAGCATTCTAGGCCCCATTCTTGATGTAGGCACCGAATAAATCTGTTCGAATTTGGTACTTATTACAATTCAGACTCGCTTTAACAGGCGATGCGAATACGTTTCGTTGATTTAGAAATAGTGTGTTTACTGTAACAAGTCTTATAGTTAGGTACTTCACATTAAACTGATGATCCCAAAAGTTACATAAAACTAATAATAATTTTGATGCTAACTTACAAATATTTGTTATTTTATACTAGAGACTCGCCCCGGCTTTACACAGGTGCAATATAAATACATAAACCCTCCTCTTGAATCACTCTATCAATTAATGAAAAGAGTATTCAAATCCATTGCGTAGTTTAAAAGATGTAAGCGTACAGAAGGCGGGAAGCGACTTTGTTTTATATTATGAAGAGATAAACTTACGTTAATACTTATTGAATTAATTTGTATGTCTTCAGGTTTACGACCAAGAAGTACAAGACGCAGCACTCCAAAACTTCAAAAGAACGGTATGCTCCGTACTCACATACGTCCCACAGTGCGCACAATACCACAATTCAATGGCTTTACGCTACATACTGCTTTGAACAAACAATAAAGTTACATATTTTGCAACAAAAATGGGCATTTTTATTAACGTTTCCTTAATAATGGAAGTGTCTGTTTGTAATGTCACACGCCTCAAAAATCGCTTATTCCAATAATAATTAAGTAGTAATATTTTAATGGTTTTCTTTATTTTCAAATATTGTACATGGCTTTATCCAAATAATACATATAGAAAAAATAAGAAATAAATAAAAAATCTGATTTATCGAAAACTTCATCGTAACTCAAAACGTAAGGTTTTCAACTAAAATAGTAATTTTTGACGTAATAATTTTTCCTACTCGTATATGAGTTAGCTATGTCAAAACAAGCCAACCCAAGTTAAAAATATTCCCATTTTGCGAAATCATTGTAATTTTGGATATCTAATAT
Organism: Hoplodrina blanda; assembly: GCA_949316365.1. NCBI lineage: Eukaryota > Metazoa > Arthropoda > Insecta > Lepidoptera > Noctuidae > Hoplodrina > Hoplodrina blanda. The sequence goes on from OX438589.1 coordinate 10,586,667, forward strand.
AAAAAACAAATTATTTTTTTTTCTTTATCTAACTGTTATTGCTAGTTATTAAACATTTTGGTATATTTTTTTATATGTAATTGATTTAATTATTGGTGGATTTTGGGTTGGCTCGGTCTGGCAGAATTAAGCTCAATAATTGTTCTATCTTGTAAGATTATTCACCGACACAACACCGTATTTCGTGACTAGGCGACTGAAACATTCTTTTGTTTGGATACATATCGGACTAAGGTTACGAAGGTGAGTTGTCCACGATCCACCGGTAGTAGTGAGCGATGTTAGTGTATACGCTAGGTACTCCCTCGCTACCGCAGTTTTCCGAACCGAAGGATACGATGCCCACCTGAAAAATAATTTTCAAGAATTGTGTAAGTGCTTATTCTCAGTTACTAAAAGATCAACGCAATATTTCATATCAGCACGGCGGCAAAGTCTCATTGATTTGACGGTGTTTTAACTATTGAGAATTTGTATTTATGGACTGTTATAACAATGCCAATGAATTCACTTGACATGGTAGGTATTTGATAATAGATCAGGCTTTCAGATAACATAACACTAACTTTTTGCAAGTCACTGTACTAAAACATGCATATTTGAAATACTTCCCATATTTTAGCCTTCTTGATTTAAATAAATTGTACAAACAAATCCATAATCCTTACTTGTACATGACGTCCATCCCTAAAAAGCAGCAAGGGGGCGCCTCCAAAACCTGAACATGCGTCCTTCCCCTCCTCGCCTCCAGCACAAAGTTGTCCTTCGTTCACTGGCACTGACTCTCCGAAGATGCGTTCACAGTTCTCTAGGGGTACTAGAGGTACTTCTAGCTGCTGTTGACGGCTTACCTGCAGTTCACAACGGCAAAAAGTAGATAATATAAACTATGATATGATGATACCGGCCTATTATTGATCCACTTTAGGGCAAAAGTCTTCTTAAACAATGAAGGCACAGAACATACTTTACCATAATTAACAAGATTGTACGGTATTGGCGGTACCACACCAATTTAAAAAATATGATATGAAGATCATATATTGGGAATATTTATCCATAGAACAATTTCTGTGATATCTCGCACGACGAGAAAATATGTCTTTTGAAAACATTCAATTGATCGTTTTCGTAATAAACCTACTGAATTTCAAAATTCACATGAATGAGTCAAGATCCAAATCATAATATCTAGTTGTTACGATACCGGAACTGATTCAACCACGTACAACTTGATTGACAAACACGTGTTTCACATAATTTCCCCATCACATCAAAAACTCTCATACAAATCACGGTCACAAATACAGACAAGGGCGAAACAATTAGCTTGACATGACATCCTATAATTACGGATGATGGCTATCTTTCACTCACCACGTTATTTTGTCCGGACAGTTTGCCCCAACCGACAAGCGAAGCTCGTTCATTCAGTACTATTTCCGGCTTATCATTCAGGCAGATCGGCGCTGCTGTCACTGGAAAAAGGCAAAAGGGTGTGATGATAAATCGGAGGCTGAGTGACAGCAGGAAGTTGGGGCTATCAGTCTGTCAGTCAACAAACTGCGTTCAAGGGCAAAACAAGGTCAATGTTAGCGCAGTTTAGGCTGATAATGATAAACATCTCTGTGAATGTTATGAACTCCACAAAGATAGTCTGGGAACGAGAATACTAATTGATACAGCTGCGGAGATATTAACCTTTTTAGAGGATTTTAACTAGAAGAGGTTTAAACTACAGATGAGTCTCACATGATATTGACGACATTTTATTATTAATCGATCATCAAGCATAAAATGAACCTTACGTCCCTGTAAATTTAGACATATTATATAGTCATAGTTATAGTTACGGCTTCCATACATCCCTTCCAAGGATTTAAAACATTAATACCTGAATATTTAATCTCCTCCTTCAACATGATAAGTGCTATGTCGTGTCTGAATATCTTCTGCTCGTATCCTGGATGAACGATGACGTTCTCGACTTTGATGGCCTGGGTCGGAGGGGCACAGAAGTAGTCGTTGCAGTCAGGGCTCCGGCCAATGTCCCATTCACCTACTACCACGGTTGATCTAGCAGAAAGGAGGATGAAATATTTTACTTAGTACTCAATGTATCAGAAATGAAAATTTTGAGATAAATATGTGTGGAGTAACGAAAATAGATAAAATTAAAAAAATGTGAGAGTAGTAACATATATATAATAGTGGATCCAGTGACAGAAAAGTCGAAAAGGAATCGGTAGGCATTAGAGAGAAAAGATGGATGGATTGTGTAAAGAATGATATGAAAGGAAAAGGAAATAATAATAGCGTAAGACTTAGCAGGAGAGAATGGAAGAAAACAACGTATTGTGCCGACCCTAATTAAAAATAGGTTAGGACAGGAAGATGATGATGCTAGATTCTTAATGCGACAATGACAACCAACCTTAGGCTGATTCCTCAGTAGCCACGAACTATGCTGCTAAAAGTTTAGGCCTAACCACATCACGTAGTGAAGAAGGAAAAGGCAACATAGCTCTAGAAATTTAAACTTCATAAATGGAAAAATAGTTTTAAATCATACTTACAATTTGTATCCTTCTGGCTTGGCGAGAGCGCAGTGCGCTGCAGTCAATACAACGCGTTTTCCTATTATAGAGCCGCTGCAAGCGAATCGCACATTGCCTGACTCTTTGTCTGAATCAAACAAAAACAAAAACATTATTATACGAGTAGGTATAATGCTAAATTGGTAGGTAGGTTTTTAACGTAGGAATTTTAATGACTTCTAGGAGGTTCTCTGTTTTTAGACATGTTTACGTTAGACCCTTGTCTCACTGGTTTTTTTGTGGTGATGTGGTCATCGTAGGTGCACAGATAATTGATTACCTAAATACCTAGTATCAAAAGTTATACTGTTTAGTTATGTCATTCAAAAATACCACGCAAGTGTAGCCGCAGGCAGTAACGCTAGCTATACTTCAAGCCCCAAGGTTTAGACAAAGGTGTTCTTTTGTTATTATTCTCTCAATTCGCCGATAATGTTTCTAGAAGTTCATACTACTTCTACTTCTATTAAAAGATTGGATAGATGAGAAACAACAATTTCGTTTAAGTAGAATAAGAAAATCCTTAAGCATTAATGCTATTTAAGAATTATTCCCATATTCCGTCTCAATATTTTGTTCTTTTACGTATGAATGCTGAGATTTATGATTGTTTACGGAAATTAATATGTCATGAGTCACATCACTTGAATTAAAATATATTTTTATTAAACAGTCTGTCAGTATTATTTCAGGCGATAATATTACGACTCTTCCATCATACAACAATGTTTCATTTTCTTTCTCTTTCAGATACGAGGGTCTAAAATAGTATCATATATAAGTTACTAGAACATCGTTTATTGCTTAGTACCGTCATAAAGAGTGTCCATGGAGTTTCTTACTCTTTCTTTTCCTACTGTTTAGAACAAGCAATTATTAACTACCTTTTCACTGACCGACTCCCTATGCCTGTGCCAACTCAGATGATTTGAGTTCGAGTAATTATAAGAATACTATGTCTAACTATCCCTAAAGAAAATCAGTTTTGGCCTTACGCGTAAACCCAACTCGTGCAGTCCAAGGTTGACTTCCCAGTCCATTGTATTCAACTCCTCGTACCATGCTCTGGCCGCACTTGTCTTGACCATCTTGGAAGACTTTCCCACAGTCACAAGTTGGACAACAGACGTAGTCCTCATCGCCCGCGTTACCACATATCAATTGGTTGAGCCGATGAAAATATCTGATGAAAAATAAAACTGAATAATATGTCTCTTAAAAATAATATGGTCGAATGTGGTTTAAGGTTTAGTTGCACTGTGATGAAGCTGCAATGAAATAATGGTCTTTATTATTTTAGATTCAGGCATTTTTTTTTCTTTATCGTGTGGGCAGTAATATCTTACGACCGCACACCGACATGGTTTCATTGGGACAGTAATAAGCTGGTATAAGTCCAGATTTCCTCATGATGATTGCATTTCAGGTGATAGCGTGACGTGACAGCTAAGTATGGGGTTCAGGATACGATTTACAGGTCGAATAAAGTGTTAAATGAGTTTTGATTGAAGGTTGATTGCAATAGGCTTGTTCACATGGAACTTAAACATGACTTCTGAAAAGTGGGTATTCTATGGGTAAACAGCCAACTGCCGACCTATCAGGGAAACACGCAGGCGTAATGTTAGGAATGATAATAATGCTTACTTATCTGAAGAAAAACATGAGAAGTCCATTAGGTCTTCTAGGATTGGACACGAGCTTACTGGAACACATGTTGTATTTTGTGGGCATGGACTCTGCAATTGAAGCATTAGGTAAGTCATACATTTTATAAATTACTAGCTTTTGCCCATGACTCCCTTCCAGGTGTATACATTTTTTTTGGGCCAGGCACCTTCGCTGTCTTACACCAACCCAGAGTTTTATCACAATCAGATCAATGGTTTAGGAACACATAGATGACAAACATACAATCATTCATGTTTATTTATATACTTATACATTGTGTCTCGACATGATTGTATTGTCTAATTCGAGTCTATAAGCCACTTGTGTGCTCATCATAATATGGGAATTAGGTCATATATTTAGTTTTAATTTATTGCAAGAATGAATTACAAACATTATTGCAACGTAGGTATTTACGTACCATTAATAAAGTTTGACAATGTGGTTTTTAGATACAAGTACCCAATTCGCAACACTGTTTTTTGTAGATGATATAAGATAGAAATTAAGTGTGTGTATATACTTTAAAAACATCATAATCTATGCATTATCTACTCCACTATAACGTGCCTCAAATGAGGAAAACCCATCTTCGGTAAATAGAGATAAATAGCCAAGGAACGATTGCAAAAGTAGAATACTAGTATTTAATTAAAATAAAAACATTCACTTACTCTGATACTTAAAATAGGTTCATCGGACTTTATTCCTCCCATTCCAACGCTTAGGCCTATACCTGGAAATTTTTGTAAAAGTCAAGAAAGGTTTGAAATCTGCCTACTAAGAGAACTGACACAGTTCTCTTAATAGACAGATTTGAAACATTTAAACAGACAGCATATAAAACGTAGTCTAGTGATATTTTGGTAATTAAGTAATTATTAAGCTCGACGAAATTTTGTAGATAGGTAGGTTATGGGCACTGGTATCTAAGCTTGTGGTTAGTCAGTCTTCCGTCAGTTAACTACGATTTTACTATTTTCCATTACAATTTATTGAGGTTACATTATCATTTAGAAATTTTGACAAGCCTAAATATTAGCTCCCTGTATCTCTCGTTCTCGACCATAAACGCTCGGCGCTATTAAGAAGAGTGTTTTAATAGTAACCTTATCCTATCTACAAAAATATACAGAGTTACTTGCTTACTGACCAATATTAATAATTAGAAGACGTTTGGACGGATGCGCAAAAGCACCCCGAGCCATCGAGTAATATCCTTATTTATTTTATTTATTCTACCTGTTTCCAAATTCTTGATGAGGAAACAATCAGCTGCTTTGGCCTTGTATCTACTGCCAATTATGCTGTTGGCTAATTAGCTAAAAAAACCTACTATTCGGTTTCATTAATTCTTGCAACTGAAACTCGAATACCCTATGTTTATCTTTGTACCTATATTTTCCTTGATTGACATAAAAACCAACAGCATCATAATGCACTGGTAATTCACCATCAAACATGGCCTTGATATAAATGATTTTATCATTTTACTGTGTGGTCTGATCGAGGCTGCCTATTGTGTCATCAGTCATCTGCAATTATTGGGTGCATCATTTGTTCAAATTACATGACATAGTGGAAGGGATATAGAAACAAACATATTGTGTAATAGTCGCCAATGCTATTCCATAAAACAATTTGTTTATTTTTTTTATTTACCCACGAAAATTGATTTTTGTTTCTCATGAATCTTTTCAATGTCTTGTTATGGATGTTATTTATTGTTGTCTTCTTTTGATATTGTGAATGTCATACTAGCTCTGCTCACGAATGCGGTAGTAAATTTCTTTTGAGTAAATAAGATTATTAACCACAATTTTAGTATTTAGCTATCTCGTTTTTTTAATTCTAGTAAGTTATGTAAGTAGGTTAATAATGACGATGACCTTTTATTCAATCATGCCTTATTTTGTCAAATTAAAATCTACCCATGTGCCATAAAGCTAGAGTAAAGTTTCAAACAATGATGTTTTTTGCTATCAACACACAGTGCAATTAAAATTAGCATATAAATGAAGGGTTCATACACAGAAAATGAACTCTACAAAGTTAACATCGTAATTAAATAATAATTAAGATGACATCACGTTTGTAGCGAAAACAAAGAAAATTCAAATTAACTGAATATATTTTTTGCAGACGAAATTAAGTTAACGTTAATTGCAAAGATGCATTGAAGGGGGGGATTTAGATCTGACAGATTATTTTTATTTTTGAATTAATTATATTTTATTGTAATTTTATGTTTAATTCGTGCGTATAGCATTGTCTGTAAGATATTGTACTTATTGTTGTAAATAAATGAATAAACTGGTCTAATCGACATAATGCGTGAAAAATAAAATTTTACTTACTTCCAAATTGTGCATTAGTCCATTGGAAAATATACAAAAACAGCACATAAACACACACTTTGTTGGCCATAGTCATTATTCCATGAACAACTAATAAAAAATAACAAATAACCCACTATTTTCACTAATCACCCACGCGATTTCCCTTTAATATTTTCGACGTGAGAAAAATATTTTATGATGATGGGATGTCGGCATCGTCCGATGGGTCACAACAACAATGATACGCTACAGAGCCTCCATTTCGACCGGCATGGTCCAGAGATCGTAAATCTTCGGTAGCCGCAGTACCTAGCTATTGTTACGGTTATAAACATTTTTAATCACACTTTTACAAAAAATTTGTTATTTAAATTCATATAAATTATTCCATGGGAACTGCCCATTTTTCCGGGATAAGAAGTGTATCTGCTATTCTAGATTATAATCTATCTCTGTACTTACATTCAGATCCGTTCAGACGTTCTATTGAGTAACAAACATCTATCCATCCATACTTTCGCATCGTTTATAATAGTAAGTAGTAAGATTGGTATATAAATTCTGCATTGAAAATTAAAGTTGTAGCGTAGTGTGTAGGTAAATTGTACCTACCTATACCTATTGATCCACGTTCTCTTTAATAAATTGTAAGGTGTCCAATCTAGGATTTTGGGCACAAAACAGTTAAGTACCTGTAATCTAGGCAACCATTTTGTATCCAAAAACTAATTGACACTTAAAATGTATGACAAATCTTTCAAAAGCTTCTAAAGATTTAAAAGATTACCCGGGCTAAGCTATAGGCTTCGCTATTGGTTAAGATTAGCAGCATCAGAGAATTGAACCAATGACCAGAGCGTTTCATCGTTATTATTGTGAATATATAGGTAGAGCTATAATCAATTTTTAACACGAGTTACCTAAAAACAGTTGACGATCAATGGCGATAACGTGATTCACCGCTACAAACATTTGCTTCAGAGAGCCTAACAGAAACGCGCGGAGTTAACGTAACGCAAATTCATACGATTTTTTAATTGAAATGAGTACTTGTAGACTCGTTTCGCACATATCATTTGTTTAGTTTGAAGGCTATATTCATATCAATGGGAGATACTAATTGTACTTGTTATATAAAAAATCAAAATGCTTTAATATGGTCGTCCAATTCGAAAACCGATTCGAAATTAATGTTTTTCGTTCGCGTGCTCGTGCGAGGCCTATAGATTGGTACAGGCATTTGTAAACCTAAATAATCACGTTCACGCACAATAAAAAGTAAAAACAAAATTATATAGCCTTTGGCCATTAATCAAAAGGATGGCCATTGATATAATATAGACTAATTTGTAGTTTGGTGACTACCAGTACCCAGGTAGGTAGCCGTTATTTTGTTAAATAAGTACGGCTGATTTCTTTTTTTGGGACCTACTTTTTATTCTGCTGTTCTCCCGGCAGTTTATTGTATTGTAGTGTAGGTATTGTATAAAAAAAATAAGACATAGGTATTTATATTTAGGTGCTAGTTTAAATAGAAATTTATCTTACCTAATCTCAATAGTAGTACCTACCTAATAGTCATGAATTGTTGAGGAATTCAAAGTCAAGGTCGAAGCATATTTAGGTATTTCAATTAAATCATTAACAGACAATTTTCTAATTGTCAAGAAACCGGTCAGTTAGTCAGAAAATTGAAGCTAGTTGCTCGTTCCAAAACGTAGGTAGGTCTCTATTATGTAGAAAAACAAGCAAGAAACTCCACGGACAATAAAATTCTGTTTTTACAAAATCCTGGTTAAATTATTCTTATTGCTTCTATATACGAAAACAAAGTATTTAGGTGAAGAGCAACAAGAAAAATTAAAAAAATCCTGAATGAATGACTGACTGACTGACTAACGAATCAACGCACAGCCTAAACCGCTGATCGTAGAGATCTGAAACTTGTAGGGTATGTTCTTTGATAAGAAAGGATTTTTCAAAATTCACCTCCTAAGGGGATGACACAGCCATGGTCCAAAGTTTGTATGGAGAACGGGGACGAAGTCGCAGGTAGAAGCTAGTCAAAAATAATATGAGTTATGGCTTAAGAGATGACCTATCCCTAATGACAGCTGCGCTCGTTCACTAACATGACGCGTGGATCAGCACTATTCAGCTCAACCATCAACGAGAATTTTTAAAACTAACAGTATATTTACGATCTATTTTTAAAACTTCAACGATCAAACTCTACAGAGGTATCTGGTCGTAGAATGCGGTTCGCGAGGCTCGGTGCGAACGAAGCGTGTCCGTCTAATCTTTGCAAAATCAGTTTTTATTGTAATACGTTTTTGTGGAGTCTGGTGTCGTTCACATCATTGGGCTACGGACACTGGACTCTTAACAATGTCTTCTTTCTCAGAAATAGAAGACCTGATTATAACTGGATCTGTTACTGTTGCTAATTGTAGGTACATAGTGTTAAATGATAAAAACGTCGTGTTTTGCTAAATTTTATGTAAGTAGATTTTTATTTCTTTCATTGTTTTTTTAAACTGGCGGAATTTGGGTACACTATTATGTACTTACACTTTTACCCCTTTCTATCGAAAGTTAATGCCTATTTATCTAAATATCTAGCACAAATTTACTTTAGGTGCCTAATCAAACATACATTCATATCATAACTAGTTAATCTTCCGACCAAACATACAATTTTCTAAAAATACTTTCTCATGATCATAACGAGACTATATGAGATTACAATACATAGCTAACAGCTAGTTGGTCAGTCCCACTTGCCCAGTTGTATTCGCCAACATCCGCAGGTCGTAGCCCGCTCGTTCCCACCATGACATCAACATTGTTTAAAGCATGTAAAAAAATAACTTCCTAATCAGATAATGGAACAAGTTCATACAATTAACCGGCACGGATTTTGGAAATGACGGCACCATTGTTGGTCGGCCTTTGATTTATGACACGAGGCTGTTTACGGTATAATTACGATGTTTTTATGATGTCTAAAATATTCCAGTTGCAGTAGAAACCATCAATACATTCAATTCAAAATCAATCAATGAACAAAAACTCCATAGAAATAAAATGCTGAACTATTTGAGGTCATTACAGAACTCCAAAAAGAAATAAAAGTAAAAGAATGACTGTCAAGTTTGAATCAATGTCACAGTGAATCCGAAATGAAAAAAATGGCATAAACTAAAGCGATAATTTTTACAAGAACTTGGACCAAACATACCGAATGTTCGTATAGTTAAATTCAAATGTTATCAAGTCTATAAAAGCATCAAACTAGTAGACAATTTTTCAGATGACTACTTAACAGCACAGAATTTCGTCAGCAATAATGACAGACACACGTGATTACCAACACCGTCCCTCCAGCGTCTTTTCAGCAGACGCTATAAAATTACCAAGTAGCACCTCTGACCAAAGTGTTTATTTTACCTATGTGTGTCTTGTCAATGGCATCAAACCAGGCGGGAACCTCAGCCCCAATTATGGTAATAGGATTGACGTTTCAGCAGCCCTTAGCGAAAATGTAAGTACTTTATAACTCAGTAGTACAAAATGATAAAAACGAGAGTTCGTATAAATGATATTTTACATAATCGTAGGACTTTGTCGAAGACCATCCCATACAAATAGAAAGATCTAAAGCACTTCATGAACTTGCTGAATCATACAAGAAAGCCGAACTAGATGAAAAAACCGGTGAACAGTCAACCATTACCACACGATATGTTAGCAAGTTTCTCTATTGTTTTTGTGCAATATTTGCTTTGATTGTTAACATTATTACATTGAAAGTGACTTTGTACTAGCCAACAACTGCTTCGGGTGAAGATAGAGACTTATATGAGAATGATGAAAGTAATTTCCTTCCCTGCGCCAATCCTAATATTTTGGAACTAACCAAAATGAAGTGGTTAACTGAGGATCTAGATGATGGCTGTGACTCTAGGTATGTATCTAAAGAAAACCTTAATGTAAGACGCGGCTGCTGTCATCAATATACACTGACTGGTGTCGTTCCAGAAATGTGAACGCATTAACAGGTGCAAAACTAAAAAATAAGAATAGAAGACAAAAAATAAATAGTACCCGAAGATGAAAAGTAGGTAAAATTACCACTGGGAAATACATGATTGTGAACTAAACTGGTCAGTATACTGTTACTATTAAGCATTTTACCAACATTAACACTATTTCCAGTTCAGCATCGGTATCGCCTAATACATCAAGCTCTAACTGTAGTCAAGCTTCCGAATGTGAGCTCAAAGGAAAGAAGGGTCTGGAAGACAAATACTTGTCGACTATACTGCGGCTGGACAAAGAGCATAATATGTTTGGTTTGTCGAACATAGCCATAGTTGGAACCAATCCATCTAGAGTTAAACGTAAGGATGATGAAAAGGCTGTGTTTCATCAAACAGCTATCGTACAAATATGTTGTAGCCAGAACTGCTGCAGACATAGGGTTGGTGCCAACATTAAATTGTGACAAATGAGTAAACAGAATGAACAAAGTAATTTTTACCAAAATGATATGTTTTTCTGTTTTAGAGTAACACTGATTTACCAGCATCTTTAAAGGTATAATTTTTAATATTTTTTATACATCTTCGGAATATTAAAGTGAAAAATATTTGTTTTCAATGATGTATGTTTATTTTAGTGTGGTGGCTGTCACGGCTGCTGTACGGATCCATATTGCTACTCATGTTTGGGCCCATGCGATCGACCTACCTGCTGTGTAACTAATTAATTTCTATTAAAATTGTTCATATTTTTCCTTTTGGGTTTTACATTTTAAGGGATTTTTTTTTTATTTTCAGGGCCGGCCGTGTTCTCGTGTTGTAAGTAATAATTGTGTGTTTTGTAGTTTATCATTGAGCTTATTAGGTGATAGCACCAAAGTCGTAGCCCGAGACTTCGAAAAAACCTGTTATTTAGATAAAGTCAAAGTCAAATCATTTATTTCAATTAGGCCATTACAAGGCACTTTTGAACGTCAAGTACAAAAGAAAAAGGAATTGAATCTAGTTGCCCCTTCCAAAAGGTAGCTTTGTATGGAGAAGAATGGGCAATAAACTCCATACGTACTCTTTTAAATTACAAATACTTCAATTTTATTTATTACTAGCTTCTGCTCGCAGCTTCATTCGCCTAAAAAGTAACATTTCCAAGATTAAAATTTTATCCAAATTCGTTCAACGGAATATGCTGAATTATTGAGTAAAAAACTGCAAATTATCTTAGTCTATGGTTAAGCCAGTGCCAATAAATTGATATAGTTCAAAACTAATGTTTTGTTAAAATAACATTATAGTTGAACTATTATTCCAATGGAACACATTACCTGAATCAAAAGTATCCTAAGTATATGTTGTTAATTTGTGTCAGTTGCTGCAATCGATGACTAAGTTAGTTGCTAATTGCCGCAACTAGCAACTGTTAAATATTATACCGGTTTTTAAAGATGCCGTTTCCTCAACCGTCAATCGCAACGCGTTGGCGATTTCACACCCTCCTTCCCTGTCCCTGTGCTCGGCAATGCTTCGGCAACGGCATACGGCAACTCAGCTGTGAAAGTTGCTCACAGATTGCCATAAAGTTGCGGCAACCGTAAACGTTATAACAACTATCAACTTTTACAGGAAACTTTTTAAGAGTTGATAGTTGCCTCAACTTAAGTTGCTCCATGTGCAAAGCGCCTTAAACTTAACCTGTTCAATTTTTGTTCCCAGTGTTCTATATGTCCAAGAGGAAACTGTAGTAATTGCAAGGTCAGCAACAAAATTATCAAAACGAACACATTAAAAGGTATTTTTATATATATATTTTAAATACACAGATATTTATTGTTTTTGTGATTTATCCGCAGTTTTCCACATGCCCGCCTTATAAATGCGCGGTGGATTGCAATAAATACTTTGGCTTACAGGTTTGAACGATAAGTATGAATAATTACGTTGTTTTTTACATCATGATCAGAGATCGCAATAGGTAGAATATATTTACCTAAGTTCGAGGAAGTAAGTAACAGAGTTGATAAATACCTCCTCTAAAATCACAGAATCATAAACATGGCTATTAAATCCCGGGATTTAAAATATTGCAAATTTGAACTAGATTATAATATTGAAGAATCTTATTATGTTCGAGTTCCGTAATAAAACTGTTAAATTAAAGAATATTTGAGACAATGTTAAAATTTATCCAAAGCAAACTTAATTTTAAATCTATTTAAAACTAAACATTTGAATCTGACACAATTTTAATACGGAACCCTAATAATTGGGATATGCTACTCGAAGTCCAGTTCATGTTTTTATAATCCCGGGTTTTAATCGTCATGTTTATGAATCTGGGAATTTAAAGGACGTACTCTATGTTACTTACTTTTTCGAACTTTAGGTAAATACACTGTACCTATTCCGATCTCTGGTCATGATAGATATACTACATTAAAATTAAGATTAATATTTCAGATTAAATTAAATCGCAAACCAGTATTCGAAGAACCAAGGGTCGAACTAACACCGCGTTCTAGTTGCATACTGCAAAAAGTTAGTCTTTATTTTATTATCGTTGATCAATCGAAGCTTAATTAATTTTAGAACTTACACATCGTAATGAGTATTTTACAATTACATTAATTACTTTAAGGGGAAAAGTTTGCACTCTTTAAAAACAAATCTATGTACTACCTATCTTTTTTATCTTTATTTATTTAAAAGGGCATAGTCTCCATGGACGTTAGAGCCCCAATGTTACCTTAACTTAAATTACCAAAAGGAATACTATCTACTTTAGATAGTAAGTGAATGGGCCCTATTATTAAACATAACTTAAACCGCAGTAGTAAGCAGCAACAAAGAAATAATAATAATAATCTTTATTCACATAAAACAGTATCAAATTTTTCTGAGTTTCCTGAATTCTGAGCTAGGTTCACAGACCTGTGTTACAGAACTCAGTGACCTCTCTCAAAAAAGAAATGCATTTTGGTTAAAACCTGCTCATTGAATGAATGATTAATTCTTTGTCCTCCAGCCGGTACTAGCTCGGACCTGTACTCACCAGCCACACTGCTTCCCTCCTTCTCCTGGGTTCCCCTACCTGTTGCCCTGCTACTGGCCATCTCGACCATCAGCCCCTTGTTCCTCGCCAACCCGATGTTTCCACAATCCGCCATGTCTAGCAGCCAGGAAGCCTACAAGAGTTCCTGTACCTACACAATACATTTGCCCAAAGGTAAGTCTTAACAGAAACCTACTACTATTAACTCTACTAGTACCTCGTTTAATTAGTTGAATTAAGCTGATGGTGACCTGGTGAGGTAAGGTCGCAAGGATCGAGGCACAGGACCGGTTGTTGTGACAATGCCTACTTTGCGAAGTATGTCTAGTAGTCATTCGACGACATGACGAGTATATTACCTAAATCGCAAAACCAAAATAAATATGTATTTTGGTCTACCTAAAACCCCGTCAAAAGAATCAGACGTATCTGATCTATGTTTTCTGATATTCGTCAAATATTTAAAAATTCCTACATTATAGAACCTTTCTTCGTTCTTCCTCGTGTGTGTACTTCTGCACAAGCTATACCTACGAGACTATCAGTTGATGCTAGCTAAATATTAGACGGCAAATGGTTAGATGCGGGCAGCGCAGGACCGATCGTTGTGGCTATCTTTAGGGGTGGCCTATGTCCAGCAGTGGACGCGTTCGGCTGATATGATGACTACCAAATAGCTGGAACAAAATACTTGTCATTCGAGGAACGAGACTTAGATCAGAGGGGAGTAGGCGAAGAAGTTTGCAGGCGATTATAGTGCGTCTGGTGGCCCAGGTTATACGCTAAACGAAAGTACCAGCTCACGGCTATCGAGGACATTCTCTAATCGACCCTTATGGTGGCCCTTTATTTGCTTAACTTTGATAAGACGTAATTATCATGATTATAGAACTTGTAAAGCGAAATAAAGAGATACATAGAGATACATAAAGAGATACCTAGACATTTTTGAAAATTAATTTTTGTTTCAGAAATGTGTGAACGCGGCAAAGAAAACAAAGTGCGTCAATGACACATGCCCTGGGGTAAGTAAAGAAATAATCCATTGTTAATTCATTATTATTAGGTATTTCTGAACGTTGGTTTCCCTGCGATTATGTAGAATAGGTAGCGAGCGCCCACAGAGAGGATATCACCGATGAGGTCGACCATTATTCACACCCCCTCCCGTCACAGGTGGTCACATTTATCAGGGGGCCTACCACAACCTCTTAAAACAATATTATTTTAATATTACTTTGCGTTCCGCTCTTTTGGATTTTCAACGCTCGGATCAGCGCCGAGAGTTGAAAATGCAACAACAGAAATTAGGGGAAAGTCTGTTATTTTGGACCATTTTTGAAAAAATGCGGTTTTGAAATGCTTCTTTAAAAATGGCACAGACAACAGCTGTATTAAATGAAACTTTATTTATTTGGCTTCACATATAATTAATAAAAATCAACATAATTATAGCAAAACTTAAGATAATCATCATTTTCTGAGATCAGATATTTGTTTCAATTTAACCAACCGGTAGGATTAATTGGACCACGCTGTTGGTAATTTGGACTTGAGAAAACTTACCTATTAAACTAAGCAAAAACACTTTTAAAAAAATATCTCTCGTATTACAAACACCAACGATAGAAAATCTAACTTTGGCTAAAAAGACTTAAAAAAACAGTCAAAACTCTGAATAAGTTTGAAAAAGATTAATTTAAAAAGATTAATTTTAACCGACCATGTGTGGTCCAATTAAGCAAACTGTTTACTGGCATAAAAAAACGAATTTGACAAGAACATAACCTATCTAAGCCGGCTAATGTTTATCTCCAGTTAATTGTTAATTAATAACGAATCTCAAATAAAAATATAAATATAGACAGCTTAACTTTGCCTTAATTACACCACTAGCAAAGAACACCAAAAATTACATTAAAAACAATGAAATTCGTTTTTCGTTAATGACAACTAGCCGCGCTGTTTTATGAGAAATTCAAGATAGCCGATGTGTAGTGAAGTTAGTTGATTATCGTTTGGTGTTGCCAATAATAAAATCAATAAACTACTAAACTGTTATTTGATGGTGGTCCAACTTAACGAATGGTCCAATATACCAAACTTTCCCCTACAAAGTAATATTAAAATAATATTGTTTTAAGAGGTTCTGGTGGGCCCCCAGTCTCCCCTCACATATAAAATGGGTTCACATTAAAACAGTAGTTGCAAAATTATTATTGAAACAATCGATATAAAATCAAACTTAATTAGATTATTTTTACACAATGTCACACTTCATGTTGGCGATTTCGGATGACCCCTAATGACAACCTAAATATACCAACGTATAGATACGTGACATGGTAAGCTGAAAGCAATTATTTATTCCAGATTAATCCCGTTATGAAAAAAGTAATAGAAAGCAAATTTGGTAATAGTAGCACTCCCAGGAAAGATTCAAAAACATCTGGTGCAAGTAGCCCTTCCAGGAAAGATTCAAAAACATCAATTAAAAAGTAATAAATAATGGTAAAACCATTACCGTCGCAACGTAGTCATAGCTGCTGCAATTGCCCTTGCGTAAGTACTTCGAATATATAAATCCTTATAAACTTCTAAATCATCATTCATAATTATTCAAAAGGCTGCTCAGCTTAAATGGTACTGGGCTGGACATGTCTCATGTCAGCCGCATGCCTTCCACCTATGGGCCCATAGAACACAAGATTGGTGTCCCGAAATGGCGAGATGGGGCCGCAGTAGACCACGAAGGAAAGGACGAGACGACTTGGACGGCTTCCTTAAAAATTGGAAAGACGTAGCGCGTCGCGACCGTTGGAAGGAATGGAGAGAGGCTTTTTCCCACCAATGGAACAGTATGGGCCAATTATTATAACAATTAACCATAATTATTATTTCAGGATCCTAATGACGCTCAAATTGCAGAAGAAATTGAAACTAAAATTCTAGGAAAAGAAAAGAAGAAAAAAAACGTGAGTGACTTTATGTCTAGTCCGGGAGCTATATTTAAAAAGTTGGAGATAGGTAGAGCTATACATCTCTTTTTCGCACTGATGCCACGTATTTTATATTGTAGCCCTAGATAGCGAAGGGCTCTTTATATGTATGCGTTTGGTACCGGACTACTGCAGCTCTAGAGCAGTGCCAGTTTCGGATTGCATACGAACAGTTTGTCTTTTTTCATACAGTTAACTCATCAAGAGCGCCTTGCGACATCCGTACTGCAAACGCATGACGGCAGCATGACAAACGTCATGTGTCAATTGTATAAAAAAAGACAACCGTCAGTGTGCACTCCGACTCTCCGGCTGTTCCAGCGCCACAGCAGTTCGGCACCAAACGCAATAATTTTAAAGGAGCCTATTCTTTGTGTTATGGCTTGATTGCTTAGCTAATTACTTTGCCAAATACCGAGGTCAGCCCACAAGATAGATCAGGTTCCTATTCCCAGCAGCTTTGACCCTGTAATAGGCTATGGCTGCTCTTATTACTCATACCAGTATGACAACCAATAAACGCCCAAATTAAAATGTCCTAATTAGAATGAATGATTTTAGTTCGAGAAACTGAGGTTAGGATATTGATGACGATTGCTTTCCATAAATTATTTCAAATTAAATTAAATTGATATTTCAGAAGCGTTCTTCTTCGTGCGAATGTTCGCAGCCTAAATGTACAAGTTGTTTTGTGTTTAAACCAGAGAAAAGATAAACCCACGACTAGTCGTCTGGGATGATAAGAAGGTAGTTTACTAAGAATCTATCAGTTTTCAAAGTATATCAGGCTATCATGAAACTAAGAATGTTCTTTATTAATTGCAGATGAAATACAAGAATCAACCAATAACTTCAACACATATTTGAATTGTAAAAAGAAAGATGGAAAGAAGGAATCAATGACTCGACTCATATTTGAATTTTATAAAAGAAACGCAAGTGTCATAATGCTTCAATAGGCGGTATCAATACATTCCATTCGCAAAGAAAATTTGTCCAGCAATACTGAGTAAATTTTTAACCAATATTCGCAACTTGCAGTCGCGTGCATGCAAATTGCATGCTGACTTCATGAATAACTGCACCATCGTTTTTGTAACCGACTGAATAACGCTATAATTATGTCGTCAATGGGTAAATATTCTATACCGCCTCGATTAAGAAATGCAACAGAATTGTTCAAAAAGTTCCTATGCATTGTTCTTATGCAGTAAATAAATGAAAAGTCACTTGTTACTTAATTTTTGTTTTATTTATTAGAGAAAGCAGTCTAGTTTCTAGATACGACAAATCTTTCTACGCAGGCCTTGTGATGTGGCATCCTATGGTTGATTTGGTCTACAACCGTATAAGGTGGTGTTCCTTGGGAAATGTGGCAATAGTCACTGCAGTACATGAACGGTGCCATGTTTGTTTGGTAGGGATTCGGAGGGAAAGGTGCAAGGTCATATGTCTCTCCATGACCCCAGGATGCGAGAGACGATGTCCCAAACGGTATTTTATACTTCTGTTTGTTTTCCGTGATGAATGTTCTGTGCAAGAAAATTGTGAGATTCAGTAAATATAATGAAGATTTAGGTGAGATATGCCCACGTAACCGACATTACGACCTTATGCTTTCATTGTGGGGGGAAAAATCTTGCGACTCTGTCGGTGGCCGAGGAAATCTAGCAGCGTTATTCCAAATTCGTACGATATGTCTGGTAGCAACATTTTTGTAATCGGCTCAGTACATTTAGAGATTACATCTTACAAACAAACGAACGTTAACCTTTTTAAGATAATTTTTTAGAACTAGGTATAGAAAACGCAACGATTAAGCGTTTTCTGACCAAGGTCAAATGTGGCAGGCAACAATGCTCTTCTTATGTTTATCATGAAGATAGAATAGTATACTTATAGATGGAATAACGTATTGCGTTAAAACTGCAACATCTAAAGTTTCCAGCAACACGTTTCCCGCAACATTTTGCTGAAATACGCAGCTGTTTAGGTTAGGTTAGAGGATATATCAGAAGACAAAAACTTGACTCCTTACCCCTTCAAGTTGTTGACAGGATTATGGCAAGCAGCCACCTCCTTATATTCTTTCTTGACATGGATCCTATCGTAAACACCTCGGCGAATTGTTCCTGTCAAGGGCATCCATATTTCCTTGTGCCTTGGTCCAAAGCCTTTGACCTACGTAAGAACGATATTTTGAATAATATATGTAGATGTATGTATTAGATATAAAAAGATTTTTTACAAAAAAAGATAACCGCCTTCAAAAGCTACAAAATAAAAATAACTTTAGTTTTGGAAGTCGGCGGCTTTGGTTTTGTTTTTTGTTATACATAAGTATTGCCACCGACTTCCAAAACTAAAGTTTTTTTTTGTAGCTTTTGAAGGCGGTTATCTTTTTTTGTAAAAAATCTTTTTATTTTTTACTTTTTAGTGCTTGTGGATTAATGTTTGAAATCCTTACAAAAAGCCCTTTCAAACAATACCTCACACGATATATTTAATTTTGGAAACTGGTAGGAGGGGGGTTGACGTATCCCCCCCCCTTTTCCTTCAGTCAGTCATCGACTACACGTATAAACAAAGCAATTTCACTTGTTACGATATTGCTGCTGTGATTCTGTGAGGAGTTCCATTCCGAAGTTCATCATCAGATATTAAAATGGTGACAATGGGACCACACGGGAAGCACCAGCTTTCAAATAAAAAAAGAATCATGAAAATCGGTTCACCCAGCAGAAGTTAGGAGCTAACAAACATTAAAAAAAAAATACAGTCGAATTGATAACCTCCTCCTTTTTTTGAAGTCGGTTAAAAACGGGAAACCGCTGGATACGGGCAGTGCGGGACTGGTCATTATGGCTATCTTTAAAAGGGGAGGGTTATGTTCAGAAGTGGTCGTCGTTAAGCCGCTATGATGATGATGAGATAAAATTGAAAGATATCTTAGTTCATTATCAAGTAATTGAAATAGAACTGCTCAAGTATAATGTCTGTTCTATTATTGGCATTGTCTAGTTTTGAAAACACGTTAATGTTGGAAATATCAAAACGTAATCATCCGTCCTCCTTACCCTTGGTGCCTTGGATTCTGAGTAGAAGGTAATATGATCCTTTGCTCCTATGCCATACTGATCTTCAGAAGTAAAAGGCCTGTGATTAATTCTGTAAGTAGACAAGTATGGGTCGAGCAATTTTCTGCATCCCTTCGCCGCGTTGTCAAATATCACTGGTGCTTCATTTCTTCCAGATGCTACGACCTAAAAAAATACTTCAGTATCCATAATGTGTATATGAATGGAAGGTAATTTAGTCCTTGAAGTACTGCGAGAGGAATTCATAATAGGTTTAGGTATAGAACTGTATATTTTTTACCTACCATGTTTCGTCCAAGCACATGTTTTATTGAATTTTAGCGATTCAATAAAACCTGGTTGCCAAATTGATTTACTGTAATTGGTTGTAAATTAACAAATAAATAATCATATACTCTAAACCAATTTCGGTCCCCGCGGTTCGATAAAGACTAGGCGTGCACAACTATGTACGCCAACACAGGCACTCCCCCTTACCTTACCCTCAGTGTCCGATGGAACGGCGACCCGACATAACCGGGGAGAAATCAGGCGCAGAACCAACGACTTTGCGAGGTACGAGGGTGTCGCACCACTAACTGTCAAACTACTGAGATATTCGTAATAAAAAAAACCAAAAACACTTCTTACCCAACTTGGAACTCGGACTCAGGACCTCACGCTCAACAATCACGCCTGCGACCACGAGGCCAACGGAGCAGTCAAAAAAATAAATATCTAAGATTTTAATGAGTAGCGCTTGTCTTACAGAAAAAGTTAAACTTACATCGAAAATATATTCAGGGTCTGGAGCTTTGACTTCAATTTCCGGTGGAGCCAAAGGTGACTTTTTTAAGCCCCTGAAGTTATCTTTCATTTCTGATATCATTGTCGGCTGCTGGATACAGACTCCTTGTAACTGAAAATCAGAATCGTGGTGATTATTTTACTTCAATAACATGTATCTAAAGACTATTTCTAGTTAGGCAGAGGTGTACTCACTAGTACACCCACATTTCGCCAGTTATGTTTAAGTCTCATGTAATAAGGGGCGAGCCTATTGCCATCAACCGAGCATAAATCCAGACTCCGAGGCTGCTACTGAGAAATTCGTGATGGAAAAACCCAATAACACTTTGCCCGACCTGGGAATCAAACCCTCATGCTTAGCAGTCGCGCTTTTAATCCGATTTAAAAAAATATTTTTGCGATTTGTAGTCCACATTCACGGTTCGTATCGGATTCGGATCGGACTCCTGCGAATTGAACCCAAGACCTCATGCTCCGCAGTCGCGCTTTGTAAACGCTAGACCAACGACGCAGTCAATACAAAACCTTGCTCATTGGCTATGTTTCAATTTACTTCTGCGAAAACGATCCAACCCACAATCTTTCAAGTATTAAATGACATTAAAGTAGTTTAGTTTTCTAAATGAGTTACATTACACTAACCAGAAACATTTTTTATAAAAAAAATATATATATATATATAATAGGTCGATTTGTTGGTTTTAGCATAATTAAACCCATTTTAGCACACCGTGAGCCATAATCGCTAAACTTTCTTATCAACACAAGAAAAGGCAAGATACAAGAGGAAACTCACTCGTTTTTCTACTCCAGTCATGAAGATAACTCGTCGGCAGTTAATGGAACAATCAGCACGCTCCATAGCTTTGTTAGGATTAGGCTTCACACAGTATTCGCCCGTAGTTGTTTTGTATGACTCTTTTTCAACTACCATATCACGGCCGGTAACTCGGTCTGGTAGCGGGTCATCTATTTTCTGAAAATAGATAGGGAAGAGTGGTGTAATTATAGAAATAGCAGTATGCTGCATTTGTTTTAGTATTATCACAGCAGCATTGTCAGTGTCGACTTGTCAGTTCTTAGCCCTTTAGTATCAGCAGCTGCCCTACCTCCTACATCTTGCTGCAAAATGTCAGCGCCTGTGCGTATTAATGTAAGTACTTTGCCTCGTGTAGGTATGTCTTCGTAATTCATCTCTATTTTTATGTTAATACGTAAGTTTGTTTTTGAAGTGAAAACTTCTTTAGCGGCGTTGAGCACTTTTTCTGTAATGGGTATAAAATCTTAAACTCGCGTCAGGACACGTGCGCGTCAGGACACGTGACCTGATCGAAAAAGCGTAAGACGGATGGAGAGTAGACAGCTATCCCCTCTCTACGGCGCGGCGAAAATGTATGCCTGGGCCTACTGTTTCGTTTAGACAGCGCAGGGCGCTTGCGCGAATGTTCGTGTATGTTAAACGTAAACGTTAATAATCAAGTTTTCACTTCTGCCGGCACTCCCGGAGTGCAACCCGTTTTTTTTTTAAGTTATTGATAAGTAGACAAAATATTACAGAATAGTTTATTTTTATTATTTATCAGAGATGATCCAATAGTAAAAGTTGTGCTTTCCCATGAATCTGAATCCATGATGTAAGTATTTTATCTTTTAAGTTTCCGAATAAGATTTTTTATTTATTATTACTACAATCCCGTATTGTATAGGTACCTATCGCTCGACCTATCATACTGTAATTTTTATTGTAACTGAAACATACCATATCATCAAGCGTGAAGGATGAGACCATTATACAATGTATTAAAATACAGTTCAGAAGTTGCAACAAAATCTGACTTACACAATCCATAGCATGAGGTATAGGAGGTATAAACCGATGGCCGATGCTCGTACTCGACCTAGTCTCAAAGCTGGACAGCCTGAGAGGAATGTTGTACTGCACATTACCCCAAGTGTTGACATTCTGGATCAAGAGCTCGTCTAAGACCACCGGCTTGCTGCACCCCTTAGGTTGCGTCATGATGGGAAGATCACAATAAAATGTTTAACAGAAATATTTAAATATAAAATTAATTTTTAGACAATGTCATGACAAAATGAGTAAAACGTTAATATCGTTGACGTTCCGTTGACATTGGTTTTTTTTCTTCTAATAGTAAAGGAAATCCTATAAATAAAAACGAAAACTAAAAAGCATAGAAATATTCCTCCGTATCGCCGTCAACTGGCATTGCCACATTAGATGGCAATACTTAGCCTCTCCTTTTTTAATAATTTAATTGTTATCGGTTTTCTGTTTTATTGTGTGAATATTGTATACATTGAAAATACTAAAGGTAGGTGCGTAATTGGAACTTTTCTTGAGACTCTTTTTATTTGAGATTTTGTTCATTAGAGATTTATCTTTGTAGAACTGCTCTATCTGTAAGCTGTTCTACCTGCGCTGACTCTAACAGTCTGCTGTGTAATAAAGAGCTAAATCCTTCAATACAAAATCTAGTAATTAATTGATTGTAAAGATTGTATTTATCACACAGAATAGGTATTTTTAAGCAGTGACAAAATAAAAACATTCCATTTTAAAAATAATTTATTTATAAACACATTCTTTAACATGAAAACGTTTACACAAGCATTTGAGCCAAATGCCTCTTCTTCTTTTTCAAAAGGGGGTTATTAGTAAGGTCGTAATGAAACTGCGCAGTCTGGCTCGCTTGCATGTACATTGGCAGTAGTAGGTCGTGCCGGGAAAGCCAGTCAATCACGAAGTCGAACACTGCCTCGATGTGAGGAGACTTCTCGAAATTCGTTTGTATGTCTATCTTTGTATCCATTGTAAACGTCTGAAACAATAATATATGTTAATATAATACAGGTCTACGCCTGTTTTATATTGGGACATATGTATGTACATATACACCATCAATCAACATAATTTTTATGAGCTGCCAAAACGCAATTTCACAGATTTTGTATGGCGATAGGGTAGGTACTGTGACGCCACTTATTTGTCAATAAATAAAAATCTAAATGCAGGTACAGTTAATTAAAAATCAATCGGGTTTTCAGAAATGTTGTGTCTTGGAATCATTGGTTATTTTTTTACAATATCTACTATCAAATTATGTGGGTATGATTAAAAAATGCGGGATGCCTTTAGATTGTTTTTATTCTATTAACACAGAAACAGAACATTCTGCTATTTTGACTACAGCAATTATGTTGTTTGCCAAAATTGTCTACACTCCTAGAAAAAGTACCAAAGCAATACGAGGCACCGAGGTATTGGCAAAGATAATAATGCCAGCTGATGTAAGCTGTAGGTAATGCATATAACCAAGGCTTTAGTAGTTGCTGAAATATGCAGCTGTGACAAAACAGCGCAGACAGTGCAATTTTTGCTCTTCCAGTTTCATTGATTACTACACAAAATTAAATAGACTTTATAGAAATATGGCACGCGGAATTATATCTTGCACGCAATTTTAAACTCCATTCCTGTTGTATTTTAGTTCATTATCAATTGATCAAAGAAAACTGTCAGTGCATATTCTTACTATCTGCGCTTAAAGCTTTCTTAGAAGAACACTCAAGATCTCTCCTCAACACAATCAGATATACCCACTATTGTGCCTTCTCAGACAACTTGAGTAGTTATATCTATGACTAGCTGACCCGCCGCGACTTCGTTCGCGTGGTATCCTACACTACCAATACCCCTACCCTAACCCTGCTTTACCCTACCCCTACCCCTACCCTTGAGACCGACTTCCCGACTTCATATTAAAAGGGCTGTTTTTAGGGACTTCGTTCGCGTGGTATCCCCCCACCTCTACACTACCGATACCCTACCCAAACCCTGCACTACCCCTACCCTATCCTACCAATACCTACCCCTACCTACCCCTACCCTACCCTACCAATACCTACCCCTACCCTACCCCTACCCTTGAGATCGACTTCCCGACTATATTAAAAGGGCTGTTTTTAGGGATTTCGTTCGCGTGGTATCCTGCCCCTACCCTTACCCCAACCCTACCCCTACCCCATATTTTCCGCACATTTCCGTTTAAACCTTCCCTAGACCTCCACGAACATTTCAAAACCAAAATCAGCTAAATCGGCCCAGCCGTTCTCGAGTTTTAGCGAGACTAACAAACAGCAATTGATCATTTTTATATTTATAGAGAAGAGATTGAATTCGCCATAACTTTCAAACCAAACATCCAATTTTAAAGAATAAAAGAAGACTGAATATTATCTACGTAAACAGTACTTTGTGACAAAATAGTTTATTTTGATAAGGAGTAATGACATGTGTAAAATAAATGCGTTTAAATGAAGTTCTAACAAAAATCAAGATATTTAAATAAAAAAATGGTTGTTGTTTTTAACTCGAAATAGATAGGTATAGTGTGTCGCGTACTTTTTTGTAGATATTTTTAAAGTCTTTAATTAATTAGAACATTTTATGGTTCTATCTTTTATAGTTTAGGCGGCGTACGCCAAATAAGGAACTTTTTTGTATGATTTTTTACACCTTGGGTCTGAAAAACCCAAATATCTTACGGACCCCTATTTTTTCTAAAATAAAATATAGCCTATAGCATATGATAACGTAGCTTCCAATTTCCGAAAGAATTTTCAAAATCGGTTTAGTAGATCCGGAGATTATTTGTAAGTTTGTATGTAGGGGTACATACAAACTTACAAACTTACAAACATACAAACTTACAAACTTACAAACAAATTTTACCTCTTTATAATATTAGTATAGATATGAAAAAATATTTATTTACCGGACAACTGAATGTAAGCCTCATGCCGACTTCACGCAATGCTTCTTTGAGCGTGAGTCCTTTGCACTGTCCCTGTTATATTAATAAATGATCAGTACACGGGGTAAAGTATATGGGGTGGAAGGGACAACGTAACGACAACTTTTACCATGGATTAGGACATGCTTCTAGATGCCTCATCGTTGTAACAGCGGTAAATAAAAAAAAAAACAAGAATGAAAAAAAATATACACGTGTTTATAATTGAAGTTATATAGCTGGCCGCGCACAATGCTTGCTGCCCGAATCTCGATACTCGCATGCACGCTTTTTCCTTACGTAACGATTTCTGCCACATATATCCTACCGCTAGCCGCGTTAAGGAACTTTAATTCAAAAAATCAGATCTATGTACAAGTATAATAACCGTGTAAGTATGCACTTTTGTATTGATCTGCTGTTTTTTTTTAATATCCGACGATTAATTTAATTTCTGTCTAAAATCATGAACTTTTCTTTATTATGTTCCTTCCACCATGTTCTACAAATGTCTAAGAACCTAAGTACCGACTGTTTAGTTGTTTTAAGTTATAGAGGTTCATATTACATTACCTTGGGAAACAGTTGTTTGATCATAGCAAACAGTTCATCACAATGGTCGTGGTACAAAAAGAACGCCCACGGCGATCGGAAGAATTCAAAGAAGTTATCCAATTTGTTTGCCTGATGAAAATTATTAATATAAATACAACTAATAATTGAAGGCATTGTTAAGTAAATATGCAAGTCATGGAAAATATATCATCATAGTACGCGGTAGGGTGTAAAAACACAATCATAGCATTGCAAATTGAGGTCTGGTTTGTAATTGAATTTTTTTTTGTAACACGTTTCATTGATTGATGTAATGATGAAACTTGAGTTTCTTATGCACCCCCAGGAGTCATATTCATATTATTTATTTGCCTCCTGTCCTGCCCTGCTGGCATTTCAATTGAATAGTTGACACCATTAACAAACAATTTCACTTTATTTTCGCACGGAAAGCCTGATTAATTTTTAATTACAGTAAAATTAGATTTTTTGTTGCTTTGAAATCAATAAATAGTTAATCAAGGGTTTTCAGGGCTAAAATAAAATGTTTTTTAGATAAGTTACGTCTTTGGATTAAGGTTAATACTGGCAACTCTCCAATTGTTTGAAAAATTTCGTCGTTATGATTTTATTTTTTGACTGCCTCGTTGGTCTATTGACCGCAAAGCGCGACTGCTGAGCATGAGGTCTTGGGTTCGATTCCCATGTCGCTCAAAGTGTTCTTGAGTTTTTCCATCAAGAATTTCTCAGTAGCAGCCTCGGAGTCTGGATTTGTGCCCGATTGATGGCAATAGGCTCGCCCCCTATTACATGGGACTTCCACAAAACTGGTGAAATGTGGGTGCACTAATGGGTAGGTACACCTATGCCTAACCCTTCGGGATTACAGGCGCAATGTTATATTATGTTCATTTCTTTTAAATTATACATACCATGTATCTCAAGTGCATATTATTCAGTTCCGTCGCAGGTCGGCCATAGATGTACTTAAAGTTTTCTAAAGAAAACTTTCCTTGACTTAGACATGTGACGCCGTCGACTATTAGCTCTTTAGTCAAGTGAATCTTGAAGTAACCCCCTTTAAATGTCTCGAACACAAATCCCTGAGACAGAAAAAATAAAATATTACCACGAGGTATGAACAGGATCGTTCCCTTATCGCAAATAATAATTCCAGCCAGAAGTACAAATATGATGGTGTTTCTGAGGCTGTTTCTGCAACTGTTTCTACAATGGGGCACCCTTATCGTGTCTTAATGCCTGCACGCTTTAGGACTTGATGGACGCTGATAGCACCAAAGTTTTGGGCCACGACTCTATATAGACTGGAATCGACACGCTAAGAAGAAGAATTCTCGTTGGACATCAGAATGATATTTATAAAACAGACTATACCTTTCCAAAAAAAAAATGTAAATCACATTATGGTAGGCATGAAGTGTCATCATCATCTGCCTCGCCTTTTCCCAACTATATTGGGGTCGGCTTCCAGTCTAACCGGATGCAGCTGAGTACCAGTATTTTACATGGAGCGACTGCCTATCTGCCCTCCACAACCCAGGTAATACTGGGTAATACGATACCCCTAGGTAAGACTGGTTGTCAGACTTTCAAGGCATGAGGGGGGGGGGGGGGGGTTGATAGGCATGAAGTGTAAGAGATTTAATTTTAATTTTGAATGCAGTTTTTTTCTACTCTAAATTTGACGATATGGTTCCTTAAAAGTAATAAAATCTTTAGTTCACCTTGTATAACGGACTAGCTTTTGCTCGTAACTACATCCGAGTGAGTGTGGCTTATCGCAGCATTAAAAAGTATGTAGCCAAGTAACTAGCCATCAAATTTTATCAAACTCGGTTGAATAGTTTAGCCGTAAAAGCGTCCCCAACAAACAAATAAACAAACTCACTTTCGTATTTATAACATTAGTATTTATATCATTTAATCACGTTCATAATTATATCATAAATAATACGTTTCATAAAAACTAACATTATATCCCAATGATTGCACATAATTATGAGGTATCTTCATTCCTGGCGATCGTACTTCTAAGTACTTCAGGCCTCCGGGCAGCATGCAGTACATCACTTTAGGTTTTACTAGCGGTATCAATGCCATCTCCGGTCTTGCGTAATCGCTATTATGGAGAGTACTAGCTCTGTTTAGCCTGGAAAATTACGTCGTTTAATAGGAGGACTGGTAATTGGTCACTGATACTTAAACACATGATTATACTCATAATAACAAAGCCAAAGTTGCCAAAGTTTTTTTTTTATAATTTGTAAAACGCATTACCCAAGTCGCCCCACAGACTTGCGCACGCGCGCTTTCAGTACGGCAGATAGTGAAATGGAAAAAGAAACATAATTATGGTAAAAGTTAATACATAGTTATGTTTGTGTAAAGGGATACGTTACTAAATTTCAGCTGATTGTGTGTTATTTTTGTTATGAAACTTCCTACGCAGGACTTGAAAGTTTGTATGAAAATGGTACTTAAATAACTGAATTGAATATCTTTTTACGATGTAGTTGACTTAAAGGGATTTTTCTCGACTTTCATACAATCTTGAGCCCATTTATATCTGAAGGCCGGTTTCGCTTCCTCGAACAATGGATCCAATTGGTCCCGTATCTCAGCGCCCAACTGTGACCGAAAACAATATTACTTACAGTTTATTTCGACATTAAACACTAGCCCCTGCTCGTGACTTAATTCCCATGAAATACAAGTGTAGTACAAAACATAGCCTATAGCACTTAGCAATAAAGTAGATTTCTAACAGTGAAAAAGTAAAGTGAAAATGTTATTAAAACAATACTTCCAAAATTTTCCTCTCACAAATAGAAAAAAAAAAACTTTACCTCTTTATAAAATTATATAGGTAGTATAGTTTGGTATTATCCGTATTATAATAGAAATATAGATATACACATATTTTCAGACATCACCCATATTTTCAGAGGTGTAAAGGACTGAAGTACACTCACATTCCACCAGGTATGTTTACCTAAATCCCATACTTTTATAGGGGGTGAACCTGATGTCCAGCGAACGAGATTCTGGGCAGCTACTTAGAAGTTCCACATGGGAAAATCCATCAATTTCTCGGATCAAAAACCCAATACCACTGAACGATTTGAGGATCAATCTCAGAAGACAAAACGTACGCTCCATAAAATGCAGAAAATGCCTAGCTAGTTAAACAAACGAATAAATCGCAGTAGAAATGTTTCTCCACTGACCTTTTCCCCAAGCTCATAGCAGTCATAATACTTGTGGGCCCGCGTATCTCCGTAGTATCGCTTGTGGTAACGCGTGCAGGGGCCCGCGGCGTACACGTAAGGATCCAGTGTGCGACATTCGTGGTCTATTATTATACCGCCGTCGTGTGCTAGCCCGCTCTTGTGGATCGCTGGAGGATATTAGGTGAAACTAGGATAGATAGTTTAATAGTAGCTGTATTAGTTCATTTCAGTTAAACGATCAAAGGCAGTTGAAGGCCTCTGCCTAAATGCGCTACAACACCTAGATCTTGACTTTCTGTACCGTTTTTTACAGACGCCATTTAAAGGACGTCGCACGTCGGTCCATCCAGCTCTTCAAAATGGGTTAGATGGTTTAATTTTAGTTAGAATCAACTTAGCCCCTACTATAAGTGCGCTGCTGTACATAGGCCTTGTTCCAACCGCTATTTAAAGGTATTTGGGTCACCCAACTAGGGGCGGCACAATCAACGTTTTTACACGCTTGCTTCATAATACCTTAAAAATGACAATATTGACATATTTCACATAGTAGTACTGGATGAGTCTGCCGCACTATGCACAACTACTGCAACTCCTGAAAGCCAGAATCAACAGTGGCGACCACTAGAACGAGGCAATGAAGCTTGACGAGACCCGGACACGTGGCTGTAGGTACTATTTATTTATTAGTAGGTATTACATCAACTTTTTACGTACCAATGAATGCTCTCATGTTCACACCAACTCTTCCGTAATAGAACAACGCGTTACACTCTAGTTTCACATAATTAGCATACGCCAAGAAGTCCGCATGCGTTATAATATTGTCAACAGTCACAGACCAAGACTTGAAGTAGTAAGATCTGTACACTTTTATTTTTAAAGTTTCCAATATGTTTATTATTGTTTGGTCCACCTAAAAAGTATAAATTGGACTTTAAAACATGGAGGTTAAGATTGATATTATGGCAAGTCCGATACAGGGCGTAGTAAGCCAGTATTTGATTACGGGACGTACAAACTTGCGTAAGTGCACTTACGCTAGAAATATTATGGACTTTTGTTATCAAATAAGTTCCTACAATCATCGCGTTAAGTACTGATGGAGGCCAGTTTAGCCCAGAGATGAAGTTTCTAAAAAAAATCATCAAAAAAATTTCATCATCGCACGGTGATTTCCAAAACTCGTGGAGACACTAGATTGATTTATTGATGTGCATATGTAAGTTACTCACTTATTAAATGACATACATTTAATAAGTAGGACGCCTTTTTTTAATTGGTTACCAACCTGGTTTCCTAATTTGTATGCTTGGGGTATGTACCCTAGTAGGGGTTTGTATATTTCACTTACATTCAC
Organism: Hoplodrina blanda; assembly: GCA_949316365.1. NCBI lineage: Eukaryota > Metazoa > Arthropoda > Insecta > Lepidoptera > Noctuidae > Hoplodrina > Hoplodrina blanda. Next base: position 10,617,232 of record OX438589.1, read on the forward strand.
ATTATCAAATACAGGTACTCTAGTCTTGGTGGGATCCTCCAATGGAAAAGGTTCTACAAATATTATGTTCTCTGGCCGTATTTTGATTTCCAAAAGAGCATTGATGCATAAATACGCGTGAATCGTTGCACCGTACACTATAATGTTCTCTATAAAACAAAAGATAACCCATTACAAGATAAACCTTTTACAAGTTCTAAGTATAAACTAACTTGGGGAAAAAAAAAATAAAAAAATATAAAAATACCTTCACGTACCAAGATTAGCTGAGTAATGTACAAAATCGAACGAAAACGAGGGTGTGTATGCGCGTAATATTGTCGTGTTGCGATAACTAGTCAAAACACTTAAGGCGCTACCCCGACCAAAACCTTGCGATAGTGCGTTTTTCAGAGGCTATTATCTCATTAATTAAGGGAAATAAACGACATCTAAAAGCACATTATTAATGTTAATGACATTGCACGTCCTAATTTTTTTAATGTGTTTACAAATACATTTAAAACCTCCTTGCAAAAAATGTCTAAAATTATTGATTATATAAATGCATCTATTGCTTAACGCAACGTGTTATTAATTTGAGAATTGCACTAATCATTAGATAATTAAAAAATCTAAATAATACACGTTTTATTATATACTTTAGACTGCCTTTGGTCTAGTGGTTAGTGACCCTGACTGCAAAGCCGGAGGTAGTGGGTTCGATTCCCACCCAGGACAAACTTTGTGTGATGAGCATAATTGTTGGTTCTGTGTCTGGGTGTAATTTATCTATAATATGTATGTATTTATAAATTATATAAGTATGTATATCAGTTGTCTGGTTACCATAACACAAGCTCTACTTTTTTTTTTTTTTTTAAGGTGGTAAAAATCATCAAATGACTCCTTCCGCCCTGGGTGGGGCGGAAGGGACTGTCAGACTTTTACTGACTAAAAAACCACCCTGTTCCTTCTGTTGCCCTTTACGTTCCGGGGCCACGGTATCCTGTTAAGACGTCCCGCAACCCCGGCACACAAGCTCTACTTAGCTTGGGATCAGATGGCCGTGTGTGAGTTGTCCCAAGATATTTATTTTATTTCAAAAGCTCGCTTTGTTTTTTTGTTATTTTTATTAGAAAGGTCCGTGCGGCAAAGAGGGAACGAATGGTCAAGTTTATTTGGTCAGGGAAGCGCCTTAACTATTATACTATTTTCTAAACTTATTACTTACTATGGTCATCATAAATGAAGTGTTTAACGTAGTCCAAAGCTTTATTAGCTTCCGTTATGTTGTTGATAATAAACACATTCTCCGGTGTATCGTCATTGGCAATTTGAATCTCCATATCGCTGAACCTGGGCACGTCTAGGCGCGTATATCGTGGTGCTGATGTTTTACTCCTGCCGGGAAAAGTTAGTTTTTTTGTGCGGTAGCAGTTAACTGGCCAAAATCATCAAGTATGGAAAAGGCGTTAGGGTATTACCACACCAATCGATCGATAGTGATGCCATCGATCGATGGTAAAATGGATTAGTCGACGTCAATCGATAGTTTCTACCACACCAATCGATCGATAGCCGATAGATGCTATCGATCGATGGTAGAATGGATTAGTCGACGTCGATCGATAGTTTCTACCACACCAATCGATCGATTGTCGACCGGTATCCGTCGACCGATGCCATCGACCGGCATTCGGTCGATTGGTTAGTCGACCGGTATCCGTCGATCAATTAAAGCTACCACACCAATCGATCAACGTCGACCGATGTCTATCGATCGATTGGTGTGGTAACACCCTTATATCTCCTCCAGATGACCTTTCTTGTTTTTCTCTTTCTATTATAAAAATACGGGTGTATGGGGGTGTAAGAGCGAATTCAAATTGAGTTGCCTTTGAGTAAAATTCGTCCATCATTAATTAATCATGTTGACCTAATCGTATTTCATTTAATTAGAACTAATTCTGATTAAATATGCATAAGCTCCCGTTCCAAAGGAGATCCATGAATTACTTTTGGTATAGCAATAACTTTGACGACTGACGATGGCTTACCTGATATCATTATCTCGTTGGATCAGTTGCATCATGTGGTCGGGATGCTGATATTGTTTACCAAAAAATAAAAACAGTAGATCGTAGTGATATCTGTTCCCACTCGTTAAAGTTATGAATTTCTCTTGCCTGAAAAAAGGTGAAAAGTATCCATTACAGCTTTTACAGTAAGTACGATTCGAGTCTGGATACGAGTATTTAGGTACATCTTGATTTAGAGCCGACGCCGTGGACGCATCGCGCATACGCATTGTATTCGTTTAATAAACCCTTATAACGACTGTAAAAAGAAAATAAACGTAGCCGAAAGGTACATATATTATGTTCTTCCCACCATTGCGATATTTTATTTTGTTATAGACCTTTCGGTTACATATATATTGAAGGTCAAAGCTTCAACGTAACCCAGTTTCAAACGTTATTGCTATTACGTTATACGTTCAAACGTTATAGTACTAGCCACGACCAAAACATTGTACAGTCAGCTACAAGAGTCGATTAACAATGTTACTTTTTTATATCATTTAAACAGACACTAAACACATAATGTACCGGCTTTCAGATTTTCAGGTAATAGCTAAGGGTCTATTATATCTTAATTTTGTATTCATTGCGTTTTACTGTTAATATTGTACTTAATAATTAGGATTTAAAAATCATAAATGTTAATCGACTTTTGTAGCTGACTGTACTTTCGGGTGCATGCAACAGTATAAGGTACTGTTGCATGCACCCGAAAGTACAATGTTTTGCGTGCGCAAGAGTGATTTAAACTCATCAAAATAAAAAAGTTATTTCCCAGCATCAATTGATGGGCAGTATGCGTAGTTAATGGGCTAATGGGATGGTGTGTCTTTTTACACCTAGTATACGTTTGTGAAAGAAGCCTTAGTAAACTAATTAATTCAAAAAAGTCTCACAGATCAATCTCCATCATAGTCCCCTGAATGACATTCACATAATAGGTATAAGGTACGCTTTTCAGATACTTGTCTGTGCCATTAAAATATCTGAGGAACATGGACTCGGCAACCGGTTTGGAATGTCTCTTGTATGGCAGCCCATTTGGAGACACCAGAGTCACATTGTTGAACGTTAGGTAGGTTGAAGTCTGACTGAAACGACAAAAAGAGAACATTCTTATGAAAGAGAAATGTTTCAGTATCTTCATGTTTTTTCAGTAATGGGTTTTACTCATAGCTGGAGATACACGGTTACTTTTAGGTCGTCTGTTCAGTACACTTTGACGAGTTAGACGAACACAAATGTACTGAACAGCTGATTTATTTTGTTGTTATTTTTCCCAATCGTTTCGAGTTTGATGATCGAGTTTATGGCTTTCGGTTTAAGAACGACCTAAAAGTAACCGTGTATAATAGGTATTTTACCTTCGCATGAATTTTGTTACGGATACCATTTTTTTGCTTGCGAATTCTTCCGCGTTATTTTAAATATTATCCCACTGGAATCGTATACTTTTCCGAGATATAAAGTAGCCTATGTGCTATTCCAGACTATAATATACTTCTGTGCCAAATTTCATTTAGATCCCTTCAGCTGTTGTTCTGTGATTGAGTAGCAAAAACTGGTGCGCAGGCGCCTTTTCTTATAGGTACAGAAGAAGATGAATATTGCTCAATAGTCGTTCGTTGTCTGTTGTATATAACGAGGCGCTTGCGTTACATTGATGGTATGATTTATACTAATATTATAAAGGTGAAGAGCTTGTTTGTTTGATCGCGCAAATTTCCGGAACTACTGGTCTGACTCTGAAAATTCTTTAGCTACTAGGAAACTACGTTATACCCGAGTGCTATACTATAGGCTATATTGTTAAAAATTTTTTTTTTTATTTTTTATTTATTTATAAATAACCAACTTACACTTACGGTGTGCACCAGACGTACAAGTTTTTGGTTAATAATAATACTAAAATACTTATCTTAATTATTAAATATAAAAATCATAAAGGAAAGAAAACATAAAAACATACAATTTAACAGAACAACACAACAACTTAGATGAATGAAAATAAGAAAAGTCAATATTAATAGCAAGAATTATTTTTTTTTTTTTTTTTAAATTCCATAATTTATTTAGGTCAAGGAGATATTGTGCTGGGGGTGGCAATAGACTCCAGGTATCGATTTGCAGCACTCAGGAGTCTCAGTTCAGTACTTGCAAAGACATCTAATGAATCATCATGCAGTAATATGTTATTAATATGGGAAAGGGCTAGGTATAGTGGACTGGTCTTAAGGGTCGTGGTACAAGCTTGGGGTATCGCAAATAGAGGACGTTGCTGACGAGGGCGAAGTGCGTGCCTGATGGGTAGCGGAACTAGAAATGATATGTATAATAATAAGGAGGAATTGAAGTGGGAACCACGAATCAGACGGATAACATATTTGACAAGAGCAAAATTTCTCCTAACTTCTAAACTTTGGTAGGCCACCATACCTAGCACAAATGGTGTTGGGTACATGTACGGGTAATATCCATATAATTTTAAATAGAGATAGCGGACAAAAGATTTCTGAACCTGTTCAATAAGCAGGGTATAGGCTTTCTCATGGGGGATCCAGATTGAACTATTAGTTTCTAGTAAACTACGCATGCTACGTATGCATTGTATAATATGGTTATGGCTAGCCGATTTTTTTGCCTGACGCAAGACAAAACCTAGGTTTTTACGGGATTTGTTACAGGTCTGTATAATATGTTGATTAAAGGTAAGATGTGGATCAAAATTAGTACCTAGATCACGCACAGTCAAAACACGTTTCAGAGGCACATTATTTAGTGTGTAGATGTTGTGTACGGGATGAGTGGCTTTTGAGAAGGTCATGATCGCGCATTTACTTATGTTTAAGTTAGGGTTATTTTTAGTGCTCCAAGCGTGAATGTTGTCGATGTCGAGTTGAAGAGCGGCTACATCGTTTGAGTTAGCTATGGGAAGAGCAACCTTGACGTCATCGGCATACATCAAAACTGTGGAATGTTTAACAGACGTGGGTAGGTCATTAACTACTATGAGAAAAAGAAGGGGTCCGAGATTAGTGCCCTGCCCTATGCCAGAAGTGACAGAGTAGCGCTCCGAAGAGGCATCTTTATATATAACATATTGTCTGCGGCCATGTAAATAATTCGCAAAGAATTTCAGCAGTGCAACAGAGAAACCTGCCATTGCCAGCTTACCTAGAAGAATGTCATTATCGACTCGGTCAAAAGCCTTCTGAAAATCAAAATAGGCCACATCAGTCTGCCTTTTGTCATTAATATTTGTGGCTAGGAGCGTAGTAATGTTAAGTAAGTTAGAAGTGGTTGAGCGATTTGGAAGGAAACCGTGTTGCTCTTCCGCAAACCACCATTTCAATTGACTATATATTTTTTTATATAGAACAGATTCAAATACTTTACCGAATATTGATAAAACAGCTATTGGCCTATAATTTTTAATATCACTTTTTGGTCCGCTTTTGTGCACCGGAAGTACTTTAGATGCTTTCCACTCCGTTGGATATACGTATGTAGTAACAGAGAGGTTGAAGATAAATTGCAAGGGTAGTTTGAAAATATCACAGCCGTCCTTAACCAAATATTGTGGTATTCCATCTGGACCTTGAGTAGATTTCGGAGGAAGTCGAGCCATGGCTCCACGCACTTCGGATTCATGGATGTAATCGATATTTACAAAAGGAGAAATATTATTAGGAGACGAATTCACAATATCGATAGCGTGCTCAGGATTTAATGATGGCACATTTGGAAGGAAAACACTACTGAAATACATCGAAAACGCATCTGCCACTTGCTTTGGAGACATGTCACCAAACGTAGCCTGTTCATTATTTTGTCTATTACTTTTCACAAAAGTCCAGAAAGTTTTGGGGTCACGTTTGATATTAGACTGGATATGGATAGTGTAAGTTACAAAATCTGTTTCAGTACTCTTCTTTACTAAGCGCCTATAATAAGTAAAAAAAGCATAATGCAGCTGATTGTTATTATTCTGTTTGTACAGTTTATGATAATGATTTTTAAGGTTATTTAGCTTAATAGAAGTAGTTGTGAACCATTTGGGGTAACTTGTCTGTATTGCCTTACGTTTTAGAGGGACAGTTTGACTGACAATGTTGTTAATTAATTCATAAAAGGTGTCAACTGCAGCGTTAACCTCTACACATGAGTACACTGGCTCCCAGTCTATATTAGCCAGTTCAGAGTATAGCACTAGAAAGTCTGCTTTACGGAAGTTTCGTTCTAAGGTAGTACTAGTGGTCGGATAATTTGGGTAGTGAGAATTACTATTGTTCAAGCTTGCGTACGGCGTATTAATACTGATAGAGATGTCTAATGGCTTGTGGTGCATTTCAGACGATACAATGCCGGAACATGCTGATACTGAGACTCCTGCTACACATGAGTTAACCAATATTAAATCTAACATTCTGCCAAGATCATTTAAAACTATATTTTCCTGTACTAAATTACATTCAGAAAGAAACAAATCAAAATCATTACGTATGGTTACACTAGCGGAACACAGGTTAAAATCACCTAGTATAATTAGAGGCAGTTTGTTAATGTTATACATAATTCTTCTTATACAATTAAAAATAGAGTAATATCTAGTATCAGGTACATTAGGCGCTAAGTAAACAACACAGCAGGCGAAGCGCAAGCGACCTCTGGTAACAATTGCACATATTATTTCGTCGCACTGTTCGGGGTTACAATCTAAACGCATTAGTGAGAAGGGCGAACACGCGGCCAGCAGGACGCCCCCGCCGCCACGACCCACACGGTCACACCGCAGCACAGCATATTCTTGCGGGAAAACCTCTGAATCAAACACGCTATCATCAAGACGTGTCTCTGTTAAGAGGAAATGCGGTCGGAGAGACTTTTGAAAATTAGGTAAAAACTATCGCTGTCGCTCTGCGAGCGCTCGGCGCTCGATCTATGTGTGTGTAAGTTGACAGTGTGTGCGTGTAAGACGCGCGCTGCCGATGCCGCCGCGTGTATTGTCCGAGTCAGTAGTGCCTGGTATTTTTTGGTGTTCGCATCGTTCGGTATCTAATTACACGAAGTGATTGATCTTATTATTTTGGCTTGTTTATTGGACTTGTTCTCCCTGCTACTCTTTTGATTCGGCTTATGTAAATACTAAATACTGCTGTCGTCGAAGGAATAGAATAATAGAATAAATGTACAACATTAGATTGTAACTTTCAATGGTTTACATTTTGGTCATATATTTTTGTACGGCATTTTTACCATCGATAGATCCATAAAAATTATAAGAAAGCGCGCAGTGCCGTACAAAAATGGTGCGCCACAAAGTCGGTATTTTTTTTTATTTTCTGACAATTTCCAGGGTAAATTTGGTCATTTCATTCTGTACGGCATCAGTTTCATACTGTTTCAATACAGCTTCTAATCCATTATTCCGCAACGCCGTACAAAAATCATGCGACAAGGGAAAAAAGTCGAGGGTTGCAACCCCCTCTCTTTCTGTGGTCCGGGGGGTGATTTGAAACAACATAAAATTAATTTATTTTGAAAGTATTTTATGCACAGATAATATTTTTTTACATGCCGTACATTTTCGTTGGTCCAAAGGTTTGTAGGGGAAAAACAACTCAAGTTTTTGTATTTCTCTATAATTTTTCAACCGACTTCAAAAAGGAGGAGGTTCTCAATTCGGCGCGTATGTTTTTGAAGTGAAAACTTCTTTAGCGGCGTTGAGCACTTTTTCTGTAATGGGTATAAAATCTTAAACTCGCGTCAGGACACGTGCGCGTCAGGACACGTGACCTGATCGAAAAAGCGTAAGACGGATGGAGAGTAGACAGCTATCCCCTCTCTACGGCGCGGCGAAAATGTATGCCTGGGCCTACTGTTTCGTTTAGGCAGCGCAGGGCGCTTGCGCGAATATTCGTGTATGTTAAACGTAAACGTAAACGTAAACGTTAATAATCAAGTTTTTTTTTTTTTGTATGTATGTTACCTGATTTCTCAGCCAATTATGAATAGATTTGGATGATTCTTTTTTTGTTTGAAAGAGTATACTTCCGAATAGGTCCCATAGAAATATTGTCATGATCTGATGATGAACTTTGGAGATATGGAACGGAACTCCTTATAGAATCACAGTATAACTGTCGTAACAAGTAAAATTGCTTTGTTTATACGTGTAGTCGATGACTGACTGAAGGAAGAGAGGGAGGGGGTACGTCAACCCCCCTCCTACTACTTTTCAAAATTAAATATATCGTGTAAGGTATTGTTTGAAAGGGCTATTGTATTTTACAATATCATGTTTTAAAAAAAGTTGCCGTACAGAGTCAAATGATTTTACAGCTTGATAAATCAAGTATACCATGAAATTAAGATAATTATTAATTTACATTCAAATGAACAATAATTTTTTGACGGCATTATTTTTAATAGTACTTTTGAGTGCTAGATAATGTTTTGGAACCGAAGTCGTACTTTTTCAAATCACCCCCCGGACCACGGAAAGAGAGGGGGTTGCAACCCTCGATTTTTTCCCCTTGATGCATAATTTTTGTACGGCGTTGCGGAATAATGGATAATAATAATAGCTGTATTGAAACAGTATGAAACTGATGCCGTACAGAATGAAATGACCAAATTTACCTACCCTGGAAATTGACAGAAAATAAAAAAAAAATACAGACATTGTGGCGCACCATTTTTGTACGGCACTGCGCGCTTTCTTATTATTTTTCATGGATCTATCGATGGTAAAAATGCCGTACAAAAATATATGACCAAAATGTACTCACTCTACCTGCACTTTAGAATTCTCACCAGCACTCAGTTGGACAGCTTACAAGTGACGGCATAGTGCTGAATCTTATTATTTTATGCTCTTATATCGTCCTATATACGTCACCTGGTGGTTCATATGACCCACCATTTTTGGACATGGGCCTGTAGTCTATAAGAGCTCTTAAAGTATTTGTATTTCCCACTAAAGAGATAATGCAAAAAATGTAAATGTGTTTATCGATAACTGTTTACAACACTAGTTTATCGATATTAATTTCAACTACTACGCATCACTTTTCCCATCTGTATACGTGTAAGCAGACCGTCCCGCGACCCCGCCTTCAAAATCGTGCGACAAAGACAACTGCAGATCCGACTGAACAGCGTAAGTAAAAATTCTTAATTCGAGGTTTGGCTCTCGCCTATTTCCTCATCCAATATTAGACCAATTTAAAAGATATTTCGTAAACTGAATGATTAGGATATATACTGTGGCCCTATGTTTTTCTTTTTTCAATAAAAGTTGTCCAATTTGTACACTAGGGCTTTATTGACAGTGTTCTAAATAGGCAATTTTGAGCGTTTTTTGAGGGTTCTAGTGCTTTTAAATATAATGAATCATCAAAAAGGAAAACATAGGAACATACAAGTAGTTGATATTTATTATACTGTAAAAAATCTTTGCTCTAAGACCGTAAACCAGAAAGAAAACAGGTGAGAACGTTTCTATGGAGAATAGACCACCGCATTTCCTCTTAAGGCTAGTAACTTACTTGGGAAGGTGCGTAGAATATTTTTAATTTCTGAACGTCGTGACTTTAATCCACGGACATTCTGGTAGAAAATCATATCAAGCTTTTTAGTTTTCCTCACGAAAAAATGTTTCATTGGAAACATTAGATTCGTTCTTTTTCTTCGCATTCCGGTAGGTGTACCATTCCTGAAGTGATGTATTTGCAGGCCAATTGTTAGGTGATAGGTAGAAGTCGAACAGGTGTAACGGGACTCCCAGTATAAAACAGTTATGTCTGGAGTGCTCAGGATCGGGTTTTTTTATAGTGAAAGTCTCAATGTCTGGGTGCCTTTTGTAAAGGCAAGAACGAATGCTCTCCACAGATACGTCTGGATGGAAATTCCAAGCATGAATGTACTTGGTAGGCACTAAGGTTTTTAACTCGGCATCAGCAGCACCAGTTGCACGTATGACAGATCGGCGAGGGCGCGTTTGACCTTTTCCAGTTGTAAATATTCTGGTGTTGTATGTGTTTGAGGAGGGATGCTCATCACTAATGAATGATCTTGACCCTCCATCGTATGCAGCAGTTGGTGGTACAGATGGTGGTACAGAGTATGATGGCACCTTTACAGAGGAAGTTAGGGGGCCAGGCAAGCCCAGAGATGAGTGGTGATTATTATTAATTTTCAGATTTGTTTGCGTGTGTGAAGATTTTTCATTGCCATTTAATTGGTTTTCTATAAGATCAATACGCAGTTTTTGGACCTTAATTTCACATCCAAAATCCTTCATTTCCAGGTCCGCTATACGCTTCGTATTTTCTTCACACATCAGTTGCAACGAGGCTTGTGTACTAGAAGCAGCATCTGAAGTCTGCAACAATTTGTCCACGTCCGTCCTAAGGACGTTATATTTGCTATGAAGATTATTTATAGAACTTCTTAGTTCCTTTATATTAACAGAAATTTCAGTTATTGAGGTTTGCTGATTATGATATCTAGCCACACTTTCCTCGCGGAACGCACGCAGTTCTATCAGGACAGTCTCAAGAGTGCATTCGTTTACCGCTGGGTCGTGCGCGGTTGACCAGTGAGTATTTGATGGGGTCATAAAAAAATATAGGGAAATATAGGGTATATAAAAATATAGGGATTCGCTAGAAAATTCACGCGAATGAAGTCGCGAGGGTTGATTTATCAAAGAAACATACCCAAATAGTAAAGCGTTCATAAATCCTAAAGCGGTTCTGGATGCGCCTATAATTACAATACGTGTATTCACGTCCATCTTGGGCATCGTCGTTAGTTTCTTGCCGATGAACCAAGTACTGAATGGAATACTAAAAACACAAACAGATCAGAAGCAACACTTTAAAGCCTTCGTCCATGTCAGACAATCGGCGACCGATTTTTTGTTGGAGAGAAATGGAACATATGAATTATAATGTGCCAACGGGATGTCCTTTAAAAAGTCGGTCCTACGATACTATGAAACTACTGAAGTGTCCGATGTTTGTAGTGTATTTTAGTTTATTATCAACTATTAAATAAAACTGACTCAATTAAGCGGTTTAGCTACAGAGCTTATTGCTGCCCGCTGTTTATCATCGACCCCCTCACATTATAAAAGCTTTGAGATAAACCAGAAACATAAAAAATATAGAATAGGTAGAGGTACATACATATTCTCAGTCAAATCACGAATCCTTTTGAGTTCAGGCACAGCAGCACTATCTATATCTACAGTCCTCGGTATTAAAGGCACCATGGAAGCTACTATAGAGTTAGCTTTCTTAATTGTCTATAAAGTAACAGAATAATTAGATTTATATAACCAATTGTCAACCGAGTGTAAATATTAATAATTAAAACATCATTACCCATTTATTTCTATAAGCGGTCAACCACAGCATAGTACTATGACCTGAAAGCCTCATCAACTCTCTCGCGAAGAATCTGTAATGCGGTTCGAACACAGGGTACACTATAGCAAACTTGAGAGTCACAAACCCAGCAAATATGCCATTTCCAGCTAAATGATATTTGTGTATTTGATATGCTCCTAAGTTAAATCTTCCTCGTAAGAATTCAATTTGTTCTGGTGTCCTAGAAAAGAAGTAAATGTATTACGTCCAAGGAAAATGGTTGAATGGATTTGGTTTTTTGGTGCCACGAGGACCACGGTAATGTAGTCACCAAAAATGGTAAGTAGACAGGTTCGTAAGACACAGTTAAAGTTTCCTAAAAGACGTTTTCGAATGAATTTTAATTAATAGAAAAGAAACAGCTATTCTATTGGAAATCTGTAGGGGAGGCCTATGTTCAGCAGTGAACGTCCTACGGCTGATATTATGACGATGATGATGATGAAACAGTTAATTAGTTAAATCAAATTTCATTCGAAGACATCGGTTACTGAGGATTTTGGTTGTGCACCTTGGTTACTTTTTTTTTTTTTTTTTTAGTTGGCAAAAATCATCAAATGACTGTCAGACTTTTACTGGCTAAAAAACCACCCTGTTCCTTCTGTTGCCCTTTGCGTTCCGGGGCCACGGTATCCTGTTAAGACGTCCCGCGACCCCGGCAGGCGTTTGGCCCCTATTGGGGCCCCGTCCCTGTGCTGACAGCTCTTTGAGGCGCGCGCGAACAGAACGCGCCGTCGACCCGGGGCACCTTGGTTACTTGAGTCTTAAAGTATGTTGACCGTACGAAGCACCAGAAAAATTGGACCGTACGCAGCCGAAAGTTATGTAGGTAACTTTCGACTTTGTTAACAGTCTTTACACCTGTTAGACATTAAAATTCGCCTGCCGGGGTTGCGGGACGTCTTAACAGGATACCGTGGCCCCGGAACGTAAAGGGCAACAGAAGGAACAGGGTGGTTTTTTAGCCAGTAAAAGTCTGACAGTCCCTTCCGCCCCACCCAGGGTGGAAGGACTCATTTGATGATTTCTACCACCTCAAAAAAAAAAGACATTAAAATTAAGATGTCTGTTTGTAATGTCAAAATAACAGCTTTTTAGAAAATAAATATACATTTACACGGTAGTTAAAAAAAAAGAAATTAACATTTTCGTCTGTGTATTTGTTTCGGCTAATTTCCGAAATGGCTCAACTGATTTTTACGGGACTTTTACTGGCAGAAAGCTGATATAATAAAGAGTATCTAAGGCTACTTTTATTAAAAAAAATGAATTAGAGATCCGCCCAAAAATAAGTTAAGACGTACTCAAGTATTCCTAAGCCGACCACATGCATACCGCTGGTGAAGACATACGCTTGATGCTCTTTCTTACTGATCGTGTTCTCGACAGTCGTCATAGTATCCTTTCCGTTGAGATTTATCAAGAGGCGCGCTATTTCAGGAATGTCTATAATTTCCGCTTCACGAACTCGCAATTTTCTGGATCGAAAACAAAAATATGAGAGGAATGTTCCTCTGGAATAATCTAGAGTAAATATTTGATAGGGGTAAAATAGGGATGAGAAAATATTTGCTTAAATAGACTATCTTAGGCTACTTGTGGATGATAAAGCCATTTCCAGGTCTCTGATAAACTTTAAATACTAAATTAGGTATGTTAGATTTCTGAAGCGTATTGCGTATTGCAATTTAAACCTTATATCAATGACATAAATGTCAACCGACACGTGCTCGTGCTTTGTAATGAGTATAAGTACTATAAATTTTGAATAATGTTTTACCCCAAAACAGAACTTCTGTGTGCAATATACAACGAATAGTCGCAGGAAACCTTCTGCTTGGTTGGAATAAACTGTAAAAAATAAATTATTTATTAAGTATTATTATTAAGTATTACTATTAAGTATTACTTTTTAAGTAAGTATATAAAATCAATTGCTTTACATTAGTCTCGCAAAACACTAAAATCAAACTCAAAAATGACTCGACCGATTTGAATAACTATTTTTGTGGTTTTGCTCGTCTCATCCCTAGTAATGAGACGAGCAAAACCAAAAAATAGTTATTCAGTAGGAAAAAAGAAAATAAGAAAAGGAAAGTTTTAGATGGTATGAAGTTCATTTTAATAATAATACTAAGCCCTGACCACCGGTATCTTGGACCCGTTCCCGACGCCGCACCGCGCCGGCGGCGGGCTACTACTTTTTATATTTTTATATTAATATTTAAAAATGTAATTAAATGTGTTTGCATGCTATGTATTCCTAGCAAAACATGTAGCACTATATTTTTTATAACACCTGTAACACCATGTTTTAAAGCAAATAAATAAATTATTATTATTATTATCATTTATTAATTGTACATACATATAAATTACATTTTTAAATATTAATATAAAAATACAAACATTTAAAAATATAAAAAATAGTAGCCCACCGGAGGCGGAAACAGGGTCCAAGCCACCGGCGCGGTCAGGGCTCCAAAGAGAGGAACCTCCTAACTATGCGGGCCGTGTCCAGAAATACTGCTTTCTGGATCAAGCCCTTGATCCAGCCACCTAACGAGAGCCTCCTTAGATGTTGGTCGAGGCTCTTGGCTATTAAGCCATTGGCTGTGACGACTATCGGCACAATGATCGCTGAGTCCACCTCCCACATGTCGACAACCTCGCGATTACATTATTATTATTATTATACTTTATGTATCTCGGGACCCAGAGGTCCCGGGCCTTTGTAAGGCGTACGAGGAGCCGAAGCCAACTCGCAGAGGCCCCTTAGGTAGTATAATTATATGAAATAAGACACCAACCGACGATTATCCCTATATGCACTATGCAAGTGCACCCAAGGACAACCCCCGGTTGGTGCAGGACTATTACAGGACATGGGAACTAACAGTACTGGACTATGGGTATGGGTTGCTAAAGTGACTTGGTTACCTGAAACTATGAAGTGACTATGGCCCCTGCCGAATCAATGTTTGTATACATGAATAAAATGGCAGGGGGTGACTTGCACACTCACTAAATGGGCCCCCTGAAACAGTCGCTAGCACGAAGTGACGTAGCGACAAGGGGGCAACATATCTTGAGGTGCTAGAGGAGTGGAGAGGTATTTCACGGCTATCAGGACAATCCCGGAAGTACGGTCAAGATCCCTACCAGCGTCTTACTGAAATACTTCCTTACCCCGAGCATGAATGCTCTCGCGAGTTTCCACTCTAACCGGCCAATTAAGGCAAGATAGAGGTGGGAGCTATTATTATCTATACTTTATGTATCTCGGGACCCAGAGGTCCCGGGCCTTTGTAAGGCGTACGAGGGGCCGAAGCCAACTCGCAGAGGCCCCTTAGGTAGCTTTATATGAAATAAGACACCAACCGACGATTATCCCTATATGCACTATGCAAGTGCACCCAAGGACAACCCCCGGTTGGTGCAGGACTATTACAGGACATGGGAACTAACAGTATTGGACTATGGGTATGGGTTGCTAGTGACTTGGTTACCTAAAACTATGAAGTGACTATGGCCCCTGCCGAGTCAATGTTTGTATACATGGATAAAATGGCAGGAGGTGACTTGCACACTCACTAAATGGGCCCCCTGAAACAGTCGCTAGCGCGAAGTGACGTAGCGACAAGGGGGCAACATATCTTGAGGTGCTAGAGGAGTGGAGAGGTATTCCACGGCTATCAGGACAATCCCGGAAGTACGGTCAAGATCCCTACCAGCGTCTTACTGAAATACATCCTTACCCCGAGCACGGATGCTCTCGCAGGTTTCCACTCTAACCCGCCAATTAAGGCAAGATAGAGGTGGGAGCTCTGTTCCTCATCTCTGGCTTGCCTTTATTGAAAGGCAAGCCAGAGATGAGGAGCAAGACTTCTCCCGGGAGATCATGTCCGTGGGGTCGCTACTGCCCAACAGCTCGCCACAAGCTGCCCTGCGGGTTTATTATTATTATTATGTATTGTTAATGATTAAATGGAAATACTAACGTTATAAATTAGGCAGTTAAAATTAATAAGTTAAATGGAGTAGGTTATACAAAATATGGAAGGACAGGTAACTTACAGTAAAATGATGTAATAAAGGAAAACTGCGGTCAGCAGCGGGCACACGAATGATGCAATAATCATAATCCTTCGTTAGTTCAAACGCTGCTTCCAATAAGTCGTAGGCATTCCTGTAATTTAGAACATAGAATGTTTGCTTCTATAAAAAAAAACATAATTATAAATGCATTAAAGTTGGACACATTTCGCAAATACGTTTGGATATAATTATGGTAGGAGCTTGATCGACAAGGTAGGCCCCAATTTTATTTACTGTAATAGGCAAGTTTCCAAACAACATACTACATTTTATTTTTCTGGGAGCGGTTACTTTTCAGTCTAGCATTTTTTTTTTATGGCAAGTTAGTACCTACCTACTTGTGACTCTTGAAAGTGTTACCACAACCAATTTTTTTTGACACTCAGATCTGTGTGATCTGACTGCATGTGACCTGTAAACCTCTATAGGTTTCCTATTTACCACATCTAGTCAATAAAAGAATATAAATCATTCAAATACATTAACAAAGTGACCTTTCATCAATATCCTCGCGGAACGCGAATAGCTCAATCATAAAAGCGTTTTTTGCTCCTTGGTATATCTCCGAATCCCTGTCTTCCACTTGAATTGGCTTTGGTGAGTTCCTCTCTGTAATGTATATTGTTATAAGTAGGTACTTATTAAAACCACGATGAAGTACCCACCTACGTTTGTGGAGGTAGAATAAATTAAACGTGAATAAGCTTTGTGGGTTTGAGGGTGACTGTGCTTACGCCTTTTTTACTTATGTAATGACCAGACGGCCTACCGCCATCTCTTAAAACAATATTATTTTAATATTACTTTGTAATTTATGTTCTTGGATTTTCAACTCTCGGCGCTGAGCGGAGCGTTGAAAATCCAATAATGCGCAAGGCAAAGTAATATTACAAGAATATTGTTTTAAAAGATGAGGCTAGACCCCCAGATACTAAAAATTAATTCTCACTGAGTTGTCCCGAAGCCCCAAAATCGTTACTTGAAATCGTGTGAATAGATGAAATGAGTGTTAAAGTTAAACTTACCTTTAGTATTAAAATATGTTGAAGTACAAGAAGCTAACTGCTTCTGTCGCGGGAATAGGGAAGGGTTCATTAGGAATGAACTCGTTTTATTCAAAGATGGACGTGGTCTGAATCAAATTAACGTTAGGTTATTATTTTAAACTGTACTACTTTCCCTTTATTTTTGAAAATAAATTCTGTCTAAATTAATTCTTCGTCAGTTTTAAGCAAGGAATAAGGACATTATTAATAGGAAATAAAGAATAATTAAGACGCTTATTGCTTACTATGTAGTTGATAGTCGTAAATAACTTTAAGCTGTTATACCAAAGTGCAATATAATACGTCCATATTTCCATAAAGTATGGATTTGCTGTATTTTTTTCTTATTTCAAAGTTGGTCCCGTAGTAAAAGTTGTTGACTTTAATGAGTACTAAGTTTTTCCAGGTACCTAAGTGGGTCTTAAAAACAGCCCCACTCTAGGATTATTTCCTAAATCGCAGGTGAGTACCTATATAAACATATAAACTCACATACACAAAAAAATTAAACCCAGACTAACTGCCTGTAAGCCATACAAATATTTGATCCGTGTAGGAATCGAAAACGCGACACATAGCGCAATTAAAATGTGTGACGTAATAGGCTATCAAACGAACATAACAGAAAAAAATCACTTACAGAATCTCATGAGACTTGCCTTCAGCAACATTCAACAACGTGGTATCAATGTTCACAATATCGTAGTCAAATGGGTCGTCATCTAGCAAGTTGGCCACAGAATACATTGAAGGACATAGCTCCACTTGATCACTTAAGTCTTCAGAGTGGGACTTTACAACAGCCTCATCAAGGCCCTGTTCGCGTGTAAAATTTACCCGACTCGAAGTTTTTTTTGCTCTGCGACGTTTCCTGCGTTTTTGCTGATTGGAAAATGTGACTTTAATTAATTATAAAATTGTAATTATTTATTATTATAATTGTAATAATTGTAATATTATAATTATATTATCATAATGAGGCAGAACATGGCACGGTTTGAAACAAAATGTAAAACATCTATGCCCCAATCACCGAAGTTTGCGAAGAAATTAATGATATAATATACTAAAATTAAATGAAAAAATAAAGTTTCAAGAAATAAATTAAAAGCTAGGAGACTAGATTTTTTTTCTTTTAATAGTTAATATGAATTTTAGTAATCAGTCTAGTGCGTTGCTAATAATATTACAGTAGGAACCTAAAGGTTGGTAGAACTTACAGTATTCGGGCGGTCTTTGTGTTCAGTTTTCGGAGGACGATCGAAGGGACTCCACTTGCCGAGCATTATCGGCTCCCTTAAATTTTATCAATAGTTAGAACGGTTTCGCAGTACGTCCGATGCGAAACCGAACCGAACCGTGAATGTGGACTACATAGGTATCGCAAAAATATTTTTTAAATCGGACTAAAAGCGCGACTGCTAACCATGAGGTCTTCGGTTCTCAGTAGCAGCCTCGGAGTCTGGATTTATAGGCTAGCGCAATAGGCTCGCTCCGTAATTCATGAGACTTAACATTATAACTGGCGAAATATGGATGTACGAATGGGTAGGTACACTTCTGCTCCTCCTTATAATCCTTCGGGATTACAGGCGTGATGTTATGTAAAACGGACTAGTAGTTCCTGAGGTAAACGAGCTCAAACAAACTCTTCAGCTTTATGTCAGTACCTATAGATTAGTTATTTGGCAATAGCCAAGCGACTGATCTATATGAGTACTTACTATATTAGTAATGCAATAGCACTATTATTATTTTTTCATACCCGAAATCGGTTAACAGAGAGTTCGCCCGCTTACTCTGCTCTTTCTCAAGAGCTGTAGCAGTCTTTAGTCCGTGGTAGGGCCCCAACTCGTACAATCTGTGAAGTTTCTTATAGTTGATATCAGTGTTCAAGCACATGACAGCAACGGCGCGGCTTTGGACCTGAAATAAAAAAACATCTTTAAGTCAGAAGACATTTCGTTAGGCGATTAACACATGGCACCGCGCACCGCGTCGGTTGGCGGTGAAGCGGATCTCATGTCGCATTGGCCTCTAAGAAATCCGTTGATGCCTAACACGTACACCGCCCGACCGTGCGGTCGAGCCGTGTGTTAATCGCCTTAATGTTTTGATATTAATTTATCTTCGAAGAATACTTATAATATTTTTCTTACTAAATATGATCAGCAAGCACAATATCGATACGCTCAAAGGTCGTAAATGTCATATTTAGTTAGTTTTTTCTTTATTTTTTTCTTTCTTTAGTATTTACAACCTGAATTTTAATTCGTTGTAAATCTTTCAGGGGGTGAATGTACTCATGAATATGAACAACTTTTATTATGGGACATAGTACGAAATGTGAAAAAAAAACAACTGATCCAAACAATAATGTACTACATTACGATCAAATTGTATGTGTGTCTACTATGTCCCATAATAAAAGTTGTATGGAAGCTTTACTGCGACCAACAACTACTTACGTCAGCAACAATAATTTGTCGGTCACTTTCAGGATGGCGTCCGATTATTTCACTTATGTAATATTCACCGTACAAATCCTTCAATCGGGGACAGTTCTTGTCTAATATTTCTACAATGTCGTCGTTATCTTCTTCCCTATAGGATAAAAATACACAATCAGACAAAAAGATAGAGAAGACAAAAGACCGGCAAGTGCAAGTGTGTGTGTTTCACGCACACGAAAGGTTCCGTACCATTGTACACACGGCTACACATCAAGCTATACCTAACCAGTATAAGCTGACTTCTGATTGTACGAAAAGCATATACAATGCGAGGTCAGCTAAAACTGGTTTTGTATAGCTTGATGTGTAGCCGTGTGTACAATATTTAATACTCTATACAAAAATACACTTTTCTTGTACAGAGATCCCCTTCAATTTTTTACTTTATTTTGTTTTCAAAATACGGGTCCATAAATAAGGATGAGTCAAGGAACATAATTAGCGAAGGGAATAAAAACCAAAGTTGTTTTCTGTCATGTAGTCGTGACCGTGACGTGCTGTGCACATTTTGGATTGTCATCTATACATGACTGTGGTTAATTATTTGCTCCGTTGCGTAAAAGGGATGGTGCTATCGGTCACGTATAGCTCTGTCTCTCTCTTGCACTGGAAAATTGTGACTTCAGACATGATATTCAACAAAGATCGGTACTTACACTGCTCGTCTCATCTTCAATCTCGGACAAAAATCAGTTCTCAAAGCCGTACACAAATAGTTACCTATACCTTCATTAGATTTTGGTAAGTATTTCAAAATACTACGTTTCTTGAACGTTTGGAATCTTGCAATTGATTCTGGAACACGTATTATTTAGGTACCTACTACATATATTACATTTTTTTGAGTGGAACAATGTGTGTAAGTGTAAAGCGCAGGCCACACCGCCAGCTAGCGGGCGGGCGGGCTAAGCGGGCGGGCGAAGCGAACGAAGGAAACTATACAAACTACGCGAAATATTGGCGAGCTAAACTATGGGGTTCACACCGAAAACTACGGACAGACGAGCGACGGATATTTCGTTAGCTTAGCTCGTTGAATAGTCGGTAGCTCGCGGTGTGAACCGAAGTATGTAAAGAGGTGAAACGATGTTCGCCCGCCTAGCCCGCCCGCCCGCTAGCTAGGAATCGTCGGATATGTCGTTAGCTTAGCTCGTCAGGTTAGTCGGTAGCTCGCGGTGTGAACCGAAGTATGTAAAGAGGTGAAACGATGTTCGCCCGCTTAGCCCGCCCGCCCGCTAGCTGGCGGTGTGGCCTGCGCTTAATCGAAGAATAGGGTAGATGACACTACCAATCAACTGACGTAGTTTTTCTAACCTGTCAAAACGCTATTCTCCCATAGATTTTGTATGGTGTAAATAACTATGACGTCACTTTTGAGTAGACTCAATTGACTAACTATTTATAAATTAGAAAGCAATAAAAAATCAAAACAGACAGTTAATTGAAAATGAATTGGGTTATCAGGGCTAAAATAAAGTGTTTCTTTAGAGAAGTTATGTCTTGGTATTATTGGTTAGTGATGTCATCTACCCTATTAACCACAATTTGAATGAGAAATGATATAATTGGAGCTAAAAAAATGCCCCAATTTTAAAAGGGACGCCGTCAGTACCGAATTTGATGACACCCGTCTGTAATATAAAGACAGACAGAAACAGAAAAAAAGGGAAGGTCGCCTGGAGGGGGCATAACGCTTTTTCCTTACGTGACGATTTCTGCCAGTAATTTCCTACCGCAAGCCGCGTTAAGGAACTTCATCCCAAAATAATATTGTATTACCATTCCTTATAAAAGCTGCATTTTTTTTGTAAAGAAAAAATGAGCATCTAAGTTTCCAACGTATACTTTGTCTCTGTCACCTCTGACCTAGAATAATTAGGAAATCTCACCATCAGGACAAAACAGAGGTACGATCAATACAATATTCAGTAAATAACAGTCATTCAGGAACACGGATATCAATGCCTCTTCAACGAAGAAGTCTGTCGCCGAGTCGATGCAGCACATGAAGTGTATGAACAGCGTGTTCCGAGACAGGTAGTATCTCCTGGAACGTGTTAAATATTTAAAACTATTTTTTGTAGCCCGTAAATGGTCCTCGCATCATGTATAATCAGCTCAGGTACAAAATACAAACTAACAACTAGTAGGTACTTTATATTGATGTTATTTCGCTCATGCAAAATAAACTTTATGATCATAAAAATAGGGTAAAATTTGTATTGGCAAAATTACAAGATCATTTAAAACGCAGAGCGTGCTTTTGATTACCTATCGATCTTATAGCCGCAGGTAATATAATATTAGAATTATTAATACTGGACTGTTACTATAGATTTCAAAATGTACTAACTGATACAAATTCCTGATCCAATTTTCCCATTCCGCGGGGTCAAGACCAAGTACATTGGGATGATCGGAGAGCGCCATAAAGCCAATGATATCCTTCGTCTCGTTTATCATGCATATTGACAGGGCTGAGAGCTCACTGAAACATAAAATGTCAATTTGAACTTTGAAGAGTCGACTGGCACGTCGAGTGAGTGAAAGAAAAACATAGCTCTGTAGAGCGTCGTCTCTGTCACACATGATATCTTTGTGACAGATTGCCTGTAGCTTGATAAACCCGGGTAGTAGTCCAGGTTTTATGATTTCCTTCACTGACGTCAGTGATGTCCAACACAAACGTAGAAGGTTGAATATAAATTAAAAATGGCCCATTGGCACTTGCCCGGTATCAAATTAACCACTTAACCACTGGGCCATTACGACCTCTAGGTTAGTGTAGAAATATAACTCTGAAAGTTGTTGTTTTCTTGCTAGTCCTTTCGTCTTAATTTTAAAGTTATTTTCTTTAGATTTTGGTAAAACAAGATTGCATCCAGACTACAAACGGCATAACAAATCCCTACCGGCCTGTGTCATCGACAGTTTTGTTTTGAATGCTTTGTGGAATGGACTACAAATAATGAAGCAGCAGTTCTACGGATTGTAATAATAATAACCTACAAAGGAATATTAACTTACATCAGCG
Source organism: Hoplodrina blanda (assembly GCA_949316365.1). Taxonomy (NCBI): domain Eukaryota; kingdom Metazoa; phylum Arthropoda; class Insecta; order Lepidoptera; family Noctuidae; genus Hoplodrina; species Hoplodrina blanda. The sequence continues at coordinate 10,639,423 of OX438589.1, forward strand.
AGCCAATATCAACATCAGGGAACAATAGTTTTGTGTGCTCACGATTCCAAATCAACTCGATGTCGTACTTATCGCACTCCACTGCCCTTCTAAACATTCGGCCCTTTGGACTTACTTCATAATCAAAGTATATAGACATTTTGATATTATTTTTACCTTCAATTAACAGTATGTCAGTCTTTATCAATCCTAATAAATTTACGTATTGCTGGAACTCTGGTTGGTCATGAAAATAAAACATCAACTGTTTTTAAACTATGCAAATATATTACAACCATAATTTACACTTTTAAAATTATTAAAATTATACATTAGTTAAATAAAGCGAAGAATATTAATTAATTGTAATATTATTTTAATGTTAGCATGAGATATGGCCATTTTGTGAATCCCTCACGTTCTTAAAATACTGATAAAAATTAAGTACAAATGTCTTTTGGAATGTTGAAACCTTTATCAGATGACCTTTTTTATGAATGGTAAGCTGCCTGTCATGTCAACATTTTTTACAATGCTCGCAATAATACTTAATTATATCAATGCTCTTCATAATTATGACCTTTTAAGAACAATTTGGTGGGTAAATTAAAGAAACGTTTTGTTCTAAGCTAAAAGTTGAGTGAAAATTTGTTAGTAAACGACGTGACTAAAAACTATTCTAAAACAACATTATTCCAATTGAAGACAAACTAAAATAATTCTTAATATTCTTGTAAGAACTGAAAGTAACTTATAAAACTATCTATCAATTAAAATACTATCAATCACATCTGTAAACATAATCAACCAATGGCTAAAAGTGAATGTCAGCACATAATTATAGAGATTCAAATATACAAGGATAAAAAGCAAAACATTATTTTTATCAACATGAAAACGACCATTTAATACGTCACAAAACTTGAGTCAAACCATCGACAAACACAAAAATAAATTGTATTAAAAAAATCTAAATAATATTTTATAATTACAAACTGATTCTCGAATGAAAATCATGGCTAATAATATTGTAATGCACAGTCCGTACATCTTGATTTTACCGTGCAAAACTATTCTCAATAAAAAAATCAAAACCAAGCGTTAATATCAAGATGTAGGAACTGAACTCAGTCGAAGGTCTTAGATTAGAGGCGGGAGGTTTTTGCGCACTAAATGGGAATGAGATTTAGACCTGCTAACGTTATTGGGGGTAGTTTTGACTGTCAAACTGGCGACTGTGTTTTGTCTTTGAAGGTTGACTTTGTTTGCGCTGAGGGGAGCACGGGGAGTTGCGAAGCCGTCGTTGTTAAGCTTGAGGGCGGATCGTGTGAGCCTGGTCGGTGTGTACATGAGATTACTCTTCGGCGTCACTTGTAAGTTGACGTGTTGGATGTTCTCTTTCCCGACTTTAGGCGTCAGAGGTGTTTTGACTCTCGGAGTTTTTTTTGGGGTACCGTTACGCTCTTCTATTGTGTGGTAGACGATGGTGGGGAGGACTGCTTCATTCGGTCTCTGGTTCGCCATGGAGCTGCGACTGATCTGCTTTTCGTTAATGCCATCCTGTAAAATAAAATAAAACCAGTCTAAATAAAATTGAACCAAAAAATTCTTCATAAACTCACATTCCTCTCTGTCTGTGGATTTTGATATATACTCATTCACTTTCAAATGCATGTTCGTTCGAAACGATGAATGCGTTGTGAAGATGCCATAATTATCTTCTTCTCAGAAAGATGGAAACTATTAAACTGCTCATAGAGACGTATAAAAGACGCAAACATACAATACCATATAAAAATATACATATTGGGAAATAGGTCATTATTTAGATGATTTGTATATAACTTACCTTAAAATCAGTATAGGTGGTAAGGAGCGTAGTCTCCATGAGCGGGTCCTTGTGCGGTACTCGCTCCTCCTCCTGCGAGCCGGTGGAGCGCGTCGCGTTAGTCGAACGACGACTACTGCTGCGACGCTTACCGTGAGACTGTGTATAAATTAGTTTTTTTATTTCATAAATATGCTTCGACTTAAGACTGCTTCTAGTCCGGGGTTGCGGGACGTCTTAACAGGATACCGTGGCCCCGGAACGTAAAGGGTAACAGAAGGAACAGGGTGGTTTTTTAGTCAGTAAAAGTCTGACAGTCCCTTCCGCCCCACCCAGGGCGGAAGGACTCATTTGATGATTTTTACCAACTAAAAAAAAAAAGACTGCTTCTAGTGGTCGCAAAGCGCGACTGCTAAGCGTGAGGTCATAGGTTCGATTCCCAGGTCAGGCAAAACTGTTTTAGGTTTTTCCATCAGGGATACTCATACGCTACAGTATGTGTGGTGCTTGCTACCGGAAGACTTATCAAAAATGTCATATAACTTCAGTCAACTTACCGTGCGCTTATGTTTGAGAATACTGCCATTGACTTTTGGCGTCTTCCTCAGTTCACCTCCATAGTCGAGCTTCCTCTTTGCGTCTTTGCCCTCCGCGACTACCCTAGCAGCCAAACGCCCGCTGATGCGCCTGCCACAAAATATGATCGTTAATTTAGGTGAAAACGAACATACATTTTTCGATTTTCTGCTTAAGTCAAAGTCAAATCATTTATTTCAATTAGGCCATTATAAGGCACTTTTGAACGACATTGGCTTAAAGAGATACAAAGTGATCATGATCTGCACTTGAAAAATCGCTATTTCTCACGATAAACACGCAGCAGTATTACTTAGGCTATATACCAATAATTGGTTATAAATGGGCCTTATTATAATGCCGTAAAATTCATTCATCAAATTAAAAATTACTCTGAAATTATTTTCTTTTTTTTAATTTAATATCGCCGCGTCGGAATTCTTTCCACACAAACACTACAAAAAAGGTCCTATAAAACTTTGTAGCACTTGAGAAGTATTTGTAATCTAATTGCACTCGGCTTATATATTTCACCGAATTATATTTTATTAATAGGGTAGATGACATCACTAACCAATAATACCAAGACACAACTTCTCTAAAGAAACACTTTATTTTAGCCCTGATAACCCAATTCATTTTCAATTAACTGTCTGTTTTGATTTTTTATTGCTTTCTAATTTATAAATAGTTAGTCAATTGAGTCTACTCAAAAGTGACGTCATAGTTATTTACACCATACAAAATCTATGGGAGAATAGCGTTTTGACAGGTTAGAAAAAGTACGTCAGTTGATTGGTGGTGTCATCTACCCTATTGCTCCATTTTATCGTATAGACATAGTATAGTACACCGAGCACCTACGTTACAGCATCGATATCTGACGCAAATCTCAAACTACAATCTAATAAGTGGATAATAATTACTTCTTTCCAATATACTAATTACTTCATGCTTTTCTGAACAATGAAGCGTAATGACTACATACAATTTGCTCTACATGTATAATTAATACATTATATAACGCTAATGCAATATTTCTCATTCCCTCTACTTACGCAAGGTACGTCAAAGTAGAATATTTTGTTTCAATTGCTACTTATCATCAATCAAACGAAACTTGCCTCAATAGATATGACGTAATGGTGTTTTCACATCAATAAATTCACAAGCGAGCACTGAAATAATAGAGGAATGAAAAATATTATCTAAATAACAAGTGTGTGCGCAAGAGTGCGTGAGGTAACTAATGATCGTTTTTATACTGAATATAAAAAGCGAATGATGCCAATAACATTTTTTTTTTTGCATCGGTAATTATTTGCAACGCGTATAAAATAAAAAAAACTAGTTTATGAAACTGCAAGATTATAATCGAAACTTTTGAAATGGAAATATTTTATGCTCATTACAGAAAACTGATTTTTATCGCGCGTTATTCGACAGATTATCAGTTATCACATAATTCATTCAGTTTATTAATATGCAATAACTTTCCTACTTTACCTACTTTATATTTTGTTTCAAACAAAGTAACACAAATGAAACTAAGAATAAATTCGACTGTAATTAAACGACTTCTACCACCATTACCAACAAAAAATCAACCACACATTGTCATGATCGCTAACAGACAACAACATAACTAGATAAACAAATTGGCATTTCAATTATTAAAGAAACTAACAATTATCTTAAATAATACAACTTATTCGCGTACTTATTCCGTCATAATTTGCATAACAAATCTTTTTCTATGATCTATCAAGTTGTCATTCTCACACCACTTGTAAAACTTTGCACAAACATCATCAATTAGTTGCCAACTTTACCAGATCTATCAATAAAAGTACTACTTTACCTTTTAACAGTAGTGATAGCAGATCTCTTGAGCGCAGACAGGTTGTTCGTGAATGTAGTCACCGCCTTGGTCGCGCTGCCGGTGATCAGCTGGCGCTTGGACGGTGGCCTATGAGTTAAAAGACCTGCTTACAGTCAATGCGACTATGCTTAAATCTAACATATAGTACAGGGACAACACAAATGTTTTTTCTTGGCCATCACGTCGCTACGTTGCTCAGGAAGCTTGGTGACCAGACTTACAGGTTTTGAAAAAAAAAAACTTACGAGTATGCACCAGTCTGCCACAAATTACATAAACATCACATAACATCACGCCTATAATCCCCGATGGGTTAGGTAGAGGTGTACTAATTGGTACACCCACAAACCTCACCACCACTGCCACAAATAAAATACATTGTATTTAGACTAGTTTATCTTTAAACTGTAATTTGTAATAAAAAATTACTCTTCTTTCACTTTTTATAATAAATCATAACCTAAGCGCTCAGGGATAAAGCAGCTTCCTATCAGTGAAATAATTTTCAAAATCGGCCCGTAGTAAGTAGTTCCGGAAGTTTGCGTGTTCAAATAAACAAACATTTCAGCTTTTTAATATTAGTATTGATACCGTTACCAAAAACCATATCATTTAACGTTACCTATTCCTCTCCGCAGTAGCAGCCAATCCCGCAGCAGTCCTGTTACGTTTGCCGAGCGGTGACGTAGCAAGCGACCGGAACAGCGGCGTTGTCGGCGTCAACGCCTGCTTGCGTGCCGATAGCTTGTTGTGACGCTCCTGTGTGTAATTAGTTATTAAGAAAACGAGCTATGAACTGCAGTCTTGTCGAGGCAAGACGACGCATTGCAATTGGAATGAAGTTATTATGATAATTGTATCGAATTATATTTTGAGATAAAATTAGTAAGTATTCCATTTGTTTCTTTTTTATTAAAGCCCCTGCATCTCAAGGGCGTCACCAGTCGATGCTCTAGTAGAGCGCAAGTTGAAATAAATGTAGGATAGGGAAAGTATGAATTGTAAGTATAGTTCATTATTGTAATTCGAATTCAAATAATTAATGAATTTATTTGAGTTTCGTCCGGCAGAAATGATTGTTCAGCAATTCAAGCGAGTGGACTGAGGCCTTTGATTGATTTGCATTTGGCTATTTTGTTTTTTATACGGGGGGGAGCAGCTGCCCTTCTCTACCCCCCCCCCCCCCCTTGGAGACGTTCTTGCTGCCACTGTTTATTAGTTCTTTTTGTATACTTATTTAAGTATGTGATCTTCTAGGATGACACATGGGCTTAGGAAGGCTTTTAAGTTTCAGTAACTTAAAAAAGAACTTTTAAAAATCATGTAACATTTTGTATACTTACAGCTTTCCTGGTCTCCCAATCGTCTTCCATGAGTTGGAGAAGAGGCTTGCCATCAATAGTGAACGTGTTTCCAGTCTTGGCTTCATAAGCTGACACTAGTTCGCGGATTTGCGCCTCAATCTTCGGTAGCTGTAAAGGGATTATCATAATCAAATTATATGCAGAAAATGTACTATCATCAGAATTTATTCTGCCAGACCAAACTTAGGGGACTGGTAATTTCAGCCAGACGCTTTAAGGGTCGGAAGTTTACAAGTATTAGAAGTAATGGTGCACGAAAGTGTCTGCCACCAATGTATGTTGGTTTTTAATATCATGTAAAATACATACAAAAGCCAGCCATCACACTTGAATGTAGCCTTTATACCCGATATTCGAAAAAGAGCCCAGCATTGAAGCTAGCAGGTACGCATGTTTAACTACATATTCCTTTATCTATTCTCAAAATTACAGCATTGCTAAAATGACGAAGATCGGGCAGCTCTGCCCGGTCTCAGTCCAATATGTTCGTCTATCTCATTCACGTAACACTCACGTTGCTAGCGATAGCCTTCCTCTCCTTCTCCTCGCGCAGCAGCTGCCCGCCTCGGTTGTGATAACGACCCGGCTCCGTAGCTCTAGCCTCGAGCTCCGTCATCTTCAGCCAAAGATTCTTGCGTGTCACCACCATTTCGAAAATGTGCCTGAGAAAAAATTTATGAGCTGACTCAGTCTCCGTAATAAACAATTACTTTTTAAGGTCACTCATGTCTAACGATAATTTAAACATACATAATTACGCATTTGATTGTTATATTGCGAATTTGACTTGTACTTTTCAGTCATGATTTACATAATACAAACAGTACTTTATTATGCGTGTATAATTATCTTTTTGAGAACCGGTTTTAATTATATTTTTTGTGTGTGTTTGAGTGGGTCCCTGGGTAATTTATATTCTCAACTGGACCCAGTAGGTGGCGTTGCAAGTCACAATGTCTGTCGGGTTCGCTAGTGTTTTATATACTGCAGAAAATTAATAGAATTGTAGCCCTAATTCTGAAGATCCTCAAATCCGTCTTAGTTATAACAGATACAAGTTTAAGAACACCTCAAAGACAATTAATACTTACTTGTGTTCATTATAATACTTGGTGATCTTCTCCAGATACAGCTCATGCAAGGTCAGCGTGTCTTCAGTGAAGATATCCTGGTAGTAATGCACAAACTCCTCACGCTCGCGACTCGAATACATGATGTTGTCCCACATCAACTTTATTTTAGTACGGACGTTCGCTACGAACACCTGGGTCAAAAAAAATGGTAATTAGAATATAGTGTACTGCATACATACATACATAAACTCACGCCTTTTTCCCATGGGGGTAGGCAGAAACCACAGAACGCCACCTGCTACGATCCTTACATACTCCTTTCGCCTCATCTACGTTCATACATCTCGTCATACAAGCACGCCGGTTACGAGTACTCCGCACCTGACCTTTCTGAAGAACCTCACCAATAAGGTCAGTGTAGGTGTTCCTAGGGCGACCCCTCCCTGCGTTGCCACTCACCTCTGCCATATAAATACCTTTTGTTAATCGTATATAGTGTACTGTTACCCAAAAAGTGACCATCGTCCTAATGTGATTCTACTTTGTAGGCGCAATACCAACTAAAAGAGTACGTCACGACTTAATTAGGGATGCAAGGTCGTGTCCTGCTACTGATTTCTACAGGAATCTAGAGTAGGTCGCTAATAAGCGTGTAGACGCATACAATTCGGTACTTTCAATACAACGATATTAAAGGTCATTTTGAAAATGCCGAACCGATTAAATGTATAGCGACCTTATGCTACTATAATAACCGCGATTTGTATGACACGCTTTGCAGTATGACTTTAGTACGACAAAATTAAATGCAGCTGCCTAATGCACTCGACACATACTCAAAATTATGATTATGGTCACCTGATTTTCAGCAATAGGCGTATTACAGGTGACTTTAAAATCCTGAAAATTTTAAGTTGCTGTTATTATGAGTGTACTTGAATATTTGCTATTAAACTACCCCAGGCGATGATGGAGGGATGAACTAGATTGCTTTGTGAAAGATTGGTATGCAACAGCTAACAGCTGTGAGAAGTAAAAATAATGGTAGGAGTCATTTATCCAGAAGCTGCAACTGCTTGAATCGAAGAAAAGTACCATCAAGTTTTCTAATATAATAAAAGTGAAACAACATGGTTGCTAGGCAATTAAATAATACTAAAAGCCAGAGGCGTATCTAGGGTGGAGCAAGTAGGGCGCGAGCCCCGGGCGCCTATCTAAGGGGGCGCAAAAATCGCCAAATTATTAAAATAAAAACAAAATACACTACAATGAACCATTTCATACTGTTTATTTCTCATAATATTTAGTAAAAATGTAGACTATTTTATTATATACAGCCTGTAACAAAAACCCTGTCCGATCCTTAAGGGTATTATTCGGCATCGTACTGCGTACTCATATACGTAACCATTTAATGGATTTGAGATTATTATTTTTCCCCAGTGAAAAAAAAAAGAAGAAAGAAGAAGTAATTAAATTAAAATAAAACATAAAAACATACATACATACATACATACATACCGTCAAAATCATAACCCTCCTTTTGGCTTTGCCGTAGTCGGGTAAAAACTGATCAACGGCAACACTGATCGGACAGGGTTTTTGTTACATAGTGTATAGTGGATCTGTTGTTTATATTAAAATAATTTACGAAGGGACGCAACTATGATACTTGCTGTAGGCGCCATTTTCTATTGGTACGCTTCTGCTACAAGCCCTTTCTAGATGTAGCGAAGGCATAAATAAATCATAATGTAACAATTAAAATACATGACACCTAGATAGCGCCGCTGATGTCTATCAATACTGGTTACGAGAAAGTAAACCGATTTATAACTCAGCCATGCAAAACGACTGGTTAGATTACGATTTTGCATAATACGTTATATCAATGTTAATTGCAGATAAATTTAAAACTGGGTTTAAAATTCCTAAGATATTTTGTTGGGGATTGCGTCGCGGACCCGCAATTAGGTAGTTGACATCATTAAGCGATTAACACACGGCACCGCGCACCGCCGCGGTAGTCGGTCCGCGGTGCCGTGTGTTAGGCTGCGTTTCCACCAGAGATGTGCGATGGAAATGTGTCGTGCGAGGATGTCTAGCTGTGCTGTGAAAATGTGTGGGGGTTTCCACCAATGCTGTGCGATGAAAATGTGCCTACGAGGATGTGTAGCGGAGCTGTGAAAATGCGCATTAATGTGTGGTGCAGATTTATTATAGATTAGATTTCTGCAACACATCCCTCGCACACATCCCTCGTACACATCCCTCGCTTGTTTTGTATGCGCAAAAATCTAGCTCCGCTGAGCCGTTTCCGCCAGAGCTGTGCTGACCGAGGCGAGGTAAATGAAGCGATTCTATTGGTTCTTTACAAACACATCCCTCGCTACGAATCCTCGCACATCTCTGGTGGAAACGCAGCCTTAATCGCCTTACCGAGTACATTTGGGGACCCGTTAGTCATTTTTTGAGTGCACATATCGATGATTTTCGGCCTAATTTAAATCAATGGTTGTATGGTACAAAGACATAACAGTTCACTGTCTGTAAAGCAGACACAATCGTTAAACTATCACCCTGAACCATATGTGGCGCCTGGGACAGAGAAATGTTGAATACTGTCATTAAAACTCTGCAGAAAGCTAGTACGACATCCAGAAGACCTGAAAATGATGCTGATTTCTTTCATACGAAACCCCACAACTTGGAATCGCAATCCCTATACTAAATTAATTCATAACTTCATATCGTAAGACCTAAGTGAACCATTTGTAACAGTCATCATTAAGTGTTGAAAGAAACAAGCCCCTGATCGTGTTGAAACAGTTCTTGTGTGGCTGGACCACTTTCTGTATGTAACTCCTGTATCAATATTTAATATTCCACTCATAAAATATGTACTATCTTAGATCAGAGAAATGTACTAATCTTGAATGCTCAAATAGTTGACCAATGAATAGATTTTCTCTGAGGAATATTCATTCGGCATATTATAACGCGCGGACTATTTAGATCACTCTATCCACTTGCACGTCGACGCTCGCGAGCTGTCATGTGGGTCTCGGTAACGCCGCGGTCGTCCAATAAAAATATATGCTTCAAACCTACATGAACATATCTAAAAAAAATGTTAAATTTAAAAAAGTAATATTTTTTTTCTGATTTCACGGCAATTTTATTTTTCGTAATTAAATTAAGCTATCTCTAGCAGTTATAAAAATACATAAATAAAGTAGACTATATTTCCTTCAAGATGATAGCAAAAGATTTATATTACATTCATGAGAAGTATATAAAATAAATTTTTGAAAACAGAGTCCTCGAGCAAAAAAATAACATAAAAAATAAAAGCAAAAAAAGGCAATATGGCCGCCTGGGACTGTGCAGACGAGCGATTTATTTTTGACTACTTAGTACTTAATAATTATAATTATTGTACTTCGTGGTGTTTTTGTTTTGTTATTGTTATATTTTAATAAGAAATAAATAAATTTTTATTTTTTATTAATTATTACTTCTCAAACAAGGAAATGCAAAGGGTAAGCGAAATCCTATAACAAAAGCCCGTTTGCTCAAACCTCTTTTTTACAAACGTCAGTGGTACCACAGTAACCAGGCACTTGAACGCTGCGTTTCGTATTACTCATTTCGTTGAAATTGTTAAAAATATGAACTTACTTGATTTGTTGTATTTTATTTATTATTCTAGATAGTTTTCTTCATGAAATTAGGGTGTCATTTCTCTTGCACATAATTTCTACAGTCCGTAAACAAACCAAAAACCGATCGTAATCATACACAAACGGCACTCGAACACTTTCATTTGCTAAATTTATCAACGTTGGAGAATAATAGAGTATGATTATTATACACCATTGTAAAGGGTACATTGTCTAGAAAAATTTAATATATTACACTTTTAGAAATAAGCAATAAAACAAGAGTATTTACGACATAATCACGGCAACGATTTCACGCACTCACACACGAAACACGCCTGACTTCAAGTCGTTGTACCAACCACAGAGTGTTGAATAATGTACCGCACTTGGTTTTAGAGCCATCTTTAACTATTCCCCTGTACGAAAAACCATAGCTTATACACGAAAAAACCGTAATTCAACCAGTAATTCATGTTTCCGTGCTTCCCTCATACTTGTATCTGTGGTATCCATGACGTGTGTGTCAATATTTTTTTTTGTGACTATGGTCACCGAAAACGTGCAAGTGGCTATTTTCTCTACATAGTCTCGTAAAGAAAGGCCATGGCATATTATGAGTATATCTATATTAATATTATAAAGCTGAAGACTGTTTGTTTGCATCTCCGGAACTACTGGTACGATTTCTAAGAATTTTTCGCTAATAGGAAGCTTTGTTATCCCTGAGTGCTATAGAATACTATTTTTTGAAAAAAACTAGTGATCTGTAAGAAAATTCAGGTGAACGCGGAGTCGTAGGCGCAACGAAAATAACAAAAAGTTAGAATTCAATTATTATATTCCCTTGAATGTCATACCTGAATCTTCTGCCGTTTGATCTGATCACAGCGCTTGATCTCTTCTTTGATGGCGGCCTCGGTTTGTGGGTGGCACCCAGGATGAGCGTGCAAGAAGTTTTCGCGGTAGATCTGGTCTTCGTCCAAACAGTCCCACAGTTTCGTTAGGCGTTCACGAAGTTCCAATACCTAGGAGAACAAATTGGTCGAATTTCTGATAGGTGAATTTCTTCAACACTGACTATTACTACTACTACGTCTACTACTATCTATCCATCTCTGATCGCATCTTTCGAAGATTATAAATTAATTTTAAAGATGCTGTATTCTTTATTGTATTTACTTTGAGAGTTATTATATGGACTACTAGATGGTTAGATATTTTTTTATTTGGTGATAGTTTTCACCTAAAAGCTTGATAAAAGTGCCTTGCAAACTCTGAGCCAGTAACTCCAGGGATACAACTTTATAAAAGAGACTTTACCCTGTTGTTAGTCTGTTCAAATTTCTCTTGCAGGTCTTGTTGAAGCTTGGCGAGGCGGTCCATGTTGAGATCAGTCACTTTGAAGTCCACAGACAAAGATGACGTCACAATGTGTTCAAACTTGTTCTGTGGCTTGATGCGGAGTTTGTCTGAAAGAAAGAGAGTATAAGCTAAGGTTTCCTGTATTTCTTTGTAATACACATTACAATTAGTTGCCTATATATTTAGTAGTAAGTTTGTATCTACAAAAAGTACATAAGTAAATAGAATGTCTCATCATTTAAAATGGCAATGACCTACTAAGACCGAGATAATAGCTAATTAAAATAAGAAATGCCAAAGGTCCATGTTCAAATTAAATATAAACAAAGAAGTAATAATTAAAATTAAACCCATTACCATTCCATGTACTACTTAAAGCGATTAGCACACTGTTTCGTCGCGTAGCACAGGGCTGCAGATTTGAACATTGTAAGCAAGTATCTTAATTTGTATAGAAAACACGCTTAAGACAACACACTGAGAATGACTAGGCGACAATGTTCAGTGTGACAATTGCCTTACATGAATTCTACAAATCCATGAACATACAAGGTTTATAACATAAAAAAATAACTCACCCATAATATCCTTAATTTCAACTTGAATGTTCAAGAAGATCTCAGCTCGCTTGTCTCTCTCTGCCTGCAGCATTTCCAGGTGTTCTTTTAACTTGTCCAGTTCTTCCTCAGAAGGGAGAGGAACTTCCTGTAACTCTGTGATGGCGACGCCGAGCTTGTCAGCAAGGTCTCGCTGCCATTCCAACAGTCTCTCCATCTTCATGCGACGCTGTTCCACTTGCTCTCTGTATCTGTTGTTACAAGGGAGATTGATTTGTTGAACTTTGGAAGGGGTGAGAACTTAGCTCTAAAACAGAGGACCCGTGGCTTAATAGGTTGCCCAACTTCGATAGGAATGGGCAGGACATGTCTGTTGCATGCCGGACAAACTGGGCTAAAGTAGCACAAAGCTGGTGCCCTGAGTCAATAAGTCGAGGTCGCGGCAGGCCATGGAGGAGACGGTGGGGCATACTGGATGGCTTCTTCAAAACTGGAGGGATAAGGCACGGAAACGTGAAGGATGGAAGGAGTGGGGGGAGGTCTTTACCCAGGGAGGCGACAGAACAGGCTATCAAATAAATTTTAAAAAAGAATTTAGTAAATAATAAAATAATAATAATGCTATCTGCTAATTAGTAATGTTTGTTCTGTTATTAACACATAAATGTTATTTCAATGAGTCAATTTGTAGTGTTGACTTTTGTAACATGTTAAAATTATCGACCTTAATTTATCAAAAGGCAATATGGCATAGCAAAGTATGAATAAATAATAAATCATTTTGTTGGCAACTAACATTTATAAAACTACATAAAATGTATGTATATGTGTACATAATACATCCAATTACATGTTCTCATGAGAACATAGCACTGTTAACATTAGGTAATTTACAAAGAAACATGTACTACAGATGACCTAACAGTCTTTGTCATGTCATGTCATCAGGCTGTTGCAATATTGACCTAAAATCTTAATAAAGTAATTGTTTAATTACCTGTTTTCAAAGTATGGGAACAATGTAAGTAATGCTTGACTGATAACAAAGTCAGTGATTTAATTAGCTGTGAAAAGCAAAGATAACAAACAGTTGAATGTAACTTGGAACTTCTTTCTTATGTAATCTTTGTTTTAATACTTAATGGGCTTAGTACTATAATCCATCAGGTTAAAATCATAATTTTGAACACATTTTAGTCCACATTTAGTAAAAATACCCCAATAAATATTGAATTTACTTGTTTTTAGAAAAGCTTCTGTAAACAGGGCAAGTAAAATCTGACATTGATAATCTACCTTGAGCAAGTATGGTGGTCAATGCTTGTGCCTTTAATGTAAAAGATCTTTGCTTTGCAGTGGGACAATAATAGGCTAGTATAATTATTAAAAGCATTTTGTAACATTTCATTATTAAAACAACCTTTATAAAGCACTTTTTACACTTGGCTGAATTTAAATGGCTTAATTCAGAAGCTTCCAAATGATTTAGTAAGTCAGAAACCATCATTGCTTTTGAATTTAGAATGCTAGCTGGCTGAATGCAATTATACTTGACTAAATTTAGTAACTACTAAATTCAGCAAAGTGTAATAAGTGCTTATGGTTGTTGTGCTTGCTTACCCAGCAATCTGCTCTTCCAGTTCTCTTTTGTATTCAACAAGCATCATTTCCTCCTTGAAGTCCAGTATGGTGATGTCAACAGAAAGGCATCGGCTCAATTCTTCTGTTTCTTCCTTCAATTCTGTAAAATTAATTACCATATAGACAACTGCAATCAACAGACTTTTATCATGAAGATTCAAAAAATTTTAAGTATGTAAGTTAACTGTAGATCAATAAACTATTAGGTATTTAGTTTTGGTTGGCATCCACTATGCCAACCAAAACTAAATACCTAATAGTTCAATAGTACAAACTGGTCAGTGCAAACAAAGCATCCAAGCATATGCATGCAAAGCATAACACCAACCCTTAATCTTCCAGTTTGCATATTGAGAAGCATACAAGATAAAGAACATTACCATTGTATTCTTTTTGTTGTTGCAGTAAGTAAAAAAAAGTATTGAAATATAGGTACATTATTCAGAATTTTACAAATACCGATAATAAACAAGAATTTGTGTAAGGAAAAAGTTCTAATTTCAAAAACGCAACCTCCAATAAATATACTACTCAAAACAAAATAGGGCCCACCACTACTTATTTTCAATTTTTGTCTTAGAATTATTCAAGAGATACTGATTAGCAAAATGAAGCATTAGATTATGTAGTTGACTTGTTTGTGAGTCTTTATCAATGTTTCGAGCGAAAACTTGAGGGTTTAATTCAAGTGGGAAGTCGGAAAAAGTAATGTGCTTGAAAGAACGTAAATTGCACAAATTCTTTTACTTGTGTTCTCAATGTGATTGTAGTTGTTGTTGTAAATCGTTGCTTTCTTGGACAGTTTTATTTGAATTTTATGTTAATAATGATTATTATGGCTGGTTCTGGACGTCATAAGGACATGGAAACCGCAGCGAGAGCAGTTATCCTGCTTCAGGGGAAAAATCTCAGAGGTCTGTAGCAATACATGTTGGTGTGTGGCAAAGAGCTATCCGAAACATGTAGGAGTGGTACCAGAAAATCGGGAGTGTAGCTAGGAGTCTTAGAAAAGGAAGTCCTAGAACTACAACTGCTCCTGAAGATCGCTATATCAGGTTAACTGCACGTCGAGAGAATATTTTAACCGCCCGGGCTTTACAAACCCGATTGTGGCAATCAAATGGTACACAAGTCAGTGATTAAATCATTCGTAATCGATTTCACGAAGATGGCCAATGTTTCAGAGTATGTGCTGTTCGACTTAAAGTGACAAGGGCTCATCATGCAGAGCGTTTAAGATACGCTCGCCAACATTTGTACTGGACCAAGGCTAACTTTGGTGCGATACTCTTTAAAGACGAATGTAAGGTCAAGTTTTATAGTGATGGCAAACAAATACAAGTGTGGAGAAAACAAAGCGAACGTTTCAGTTTCTGGGGTTCAAATGTTACAGTGTGGGCGGAAATTCGCTTGGCGTGCAAAACAGAGCTGGTAATTCTGAATGAGGGTGCTGTAACTGCTACCAGTTATGGTGAGCGAGGAGTCTGACTTCATATTATTCCATTTTCACAAACAGTGGGTTCTGGTTATGGTTTTATGCAAGATAAGGCTTGTCCACATACGGCCCGTATTACATAAAGAGCTCTTTCTGACACCAGTATCCCGGTTTTGCCATGGCCTGCGTCAGTCCCAACCTCAATCCCATTGCATATTTATGGGATCAACTGAATAGAAGCCTCGAAGAGAACAACAGTCGAGTGAATATTCTACAGGAGCTCATAAACGCGCGTAAAAGTCTGTTGTAACGAATACTGGAACAAAACGTTAACCATCTGATTAAAAGTGTACCTGATAGGCTCAGCGAGTGCATACGAAGTAGAGGAGGCCCCACTCTCTTCTAAACATAACATCGCTCAAGCCACAGGCACCAAAAAATTGTGAAAAGTGAAATTTACTTTTCTCATTATTTTGCTACAATTTCCCTAAAAAGTGTTCTTGTGTTTGATTTAGAAAAAAATTAACAACTTTAGTTATTGATTACGTTTAAACACTTTCTTAAAACCTAGCCTAAACACGTCTGTCCATAAAAACATGATAAACATTAATACTTTTTAATTTCACCCTAAAAACGTGGTGGGCCCTATTTTGTTTTGAGTAGTATATATTTAAAAACCAGCTTGATTACCATACAAGTTATTCAACTTACTGTCAACTTGCCCCTGCATTGTTTTTAGCTTTTGTCTGGTCTCAGAAATGACATCTCTATGCAGCTCCTTCTCAATCTGGACCAGTTTAGTGATGTTGTTCACTTTGGTGCTGTCATCAACACCAAGGTGCGACCAGTTCAGCCAGAGCTCCTCCATCATGGAGCGGACATTCTGGGATATCTCCATAAGGACTTCATTGCTGTAACAGAAGTTAAAATGTAGAAGAAAATTGCATGTGACATTTTAATTTGCAGTTCTTATTGATATTTTCATGAACTAACAATGTTCAACAAAGATTTTAAGACAACAAAGAGTCATGTACCTATGCATTAGGGTAATGGAGTATGACTTAGGCAACTATGTCTCTGAGATCAGTGTTTGCAATATTCAATGTATTAATAGCTAGCCTTAATTGTATTCAATACAATCTAGGCTAGCTATAATATAACAATCAAGACTAAAACACGTAACACATTATTTTTACGGCTCACTTGCACCAAGAACATAACTCAGAAGTTAGTTAACACAAGAATTTATTAAAAATACCTATGCCATACATATCGGGCAATGTCTGCGACTAACTTGGGAGGTATAAGATAACCCTGGCTGTTGTAAGTGGGCAATGTGTTCCATTTTTTGGTAAAAATTTAGTATCCTTTGGCAGGCGGATGGGGATGGGAGGTGGTGGGGGGGGAAGGGGGGAGTGTTCCCTCTCCCCCGGTACCACTCCCGTGAAAAGGTAACAGATATTTGTAATCTAACCTCAAAACACTATAATCACCTACTACGGTCGGGGAAAATCACAATCAAATATCAAATTTGCTTCCAATCAATATTAACAAAGGCGTCGTCGACGGAGCCCCGCTTCGCGGGGCTCCTACTTCTGGGTGGTTTAAAAAAAAATAACCACGAAGGGGATGGCGGGGTCTTTCAGACCCCGCCATCCCCTTCTAACCTAACCTGTCCGAGTCGGGGTGCCCCAAGTTCCGCGCTCGCTTCGCTCGCTCTTGAATACTAGGAGTAACACTGTAGTAGACTCTACATCTTTCTAGGTTGTTATAAAAATCAAAACAACAATACACAACAAATTATAACAGAGACAGCTTATTTTTTTGCTATCCTTTTCTCTATTTTGGTATGACATTGTACACCACAGACGATATTTAGTTGTTGATCTCCTATTTTAATGTTCTGTTTCACCTAATAACGTTTACATTTCGCTTTTTATCTGATTTGAGGTTAGAAACAATTTTTGTAAATTTCTGGAAAAATATCCATTACTTACCTTGTAATATGAGTGGTAGCGTTATAATCGGGGCCCCATCCTCTACCAGATTTAACCACTTTTAACCCCGTCCGCCTGCCAAAGGATACTAAAGCCAACCCAGCTATTTAGAAATATTTAACGGATCAGTAATTATCAAGCGGTTTTAGAAACTATCTATGAAGATGAAAGACAACACACAACATGTAAGTACATAATTGCAAGAACAGAAGTTAATTTTCTGTTAAGTAAATCGAAGCTACAATCGTAGGATTTTGAAAAAATGTTTTATTTATAGATCGGAAGTTTATTTGAACGCGGATTTCAAACAAAACTGTAACGGTGGGCAATGTGAGACGCCCCTAGATCGAAGCCTTCGAAGCATTAAACTTAATAAGTCAGTGTAATAGATACGATACGACGAAGGGTAACAAGATTATTAGTCAAATAAAAACGAGGTAATTAATAATATTTGCCTAGAGACACAAGCCAAGGATATTACCTACAATACATTAATTTCGTGGTATAAAATCTTGGGAAACTTACAATAGCTTGTTGACATCTTCGGAACACGTAATCATTTTGTATATTTATTCACTGTTTTCTTCCAGCAAAACTCACATAAGTTCACAATAAATGTCTAAATAGTGGCCGTATTATAATTCACAAATAAAACTCAATAATTCTAAAATAACCACCAACATGAATCCGAAATCCAACGAGTATTGAACGTTTGTTTTCAAATTTCAATACGTTACAAATGAAAGTGTCTTCGACTGTGCTGCGATTGGTCGGTTAGATTTTCGTTCAGAAACGGAAGCTAAGTATTTTTTCATTGTACTTGTTTTTGTATTATATTATCGTTATTACCTATATAGTATATTTTCATTATATATTATAAAATGCTATCTTGATCTATTAATACTCATTATATTACACACGATACTATCTGTTGATCAATACCACTAAAATGTAGTACTGCAGCTACGGACTGAACATACGCATACGTTCGGGGTGGCGCCACTGTGCTCCCCGTCATAACAAAAAATTTATTACATTGTATTAAATTGTGTTGTAAACCTTCTATTACAATGATTTCGGTCATACAAATCAAACTATTTATAATAATAGATTCTTCGAAGAAGTTAAATTCATAATGAAATAAAATTCTCTAGTGTAGGTACTAAATGTTAGGAAAAAAAAAACAGAATTATAAAATCTCAAGTTTATTCAACCTTGACTGTAGTAAAATCCCGAATAGTAAATGAGCTACTTAAGGTAAACATAGGTAAACCTGTCTACGTTGTAGGTAACCTGTATTGCGCTATTTACGAATGCACGCCATTGTTAATGAATTTAATTAATTACAAAGCTAAGACTTCCTCTGATACTGATCAAATTAATTAAAATACTGACCGGCTGTAAAGCGTATTACGTAAACATGTTGAATAAGATCGATAAGCAATAGTGTACGGCATTGGGTCGTAATTTAAACCATAGGACGCAGATACCTACCGTAAAACATTTCGAAAACCATCTGGTCGGTGGTTGCTACCATCTAATGCTGATGCTGCGTACACACCGGCCCAACGAATGCCAACGAATGCCAACGAATGCCTTCGTTGGCATTCGTTGGGCCGGTGTGTAGGTACGCAGCAAAACCGTCCAGACAGGACCAACGAAGGCCAGCGAAACCCAATCGTTGGCATTCGTTGGGGCGGTGTGCGGTAACAAACAAACAAACAAACAAACCTCTTTCGCATTTATAATATAAGTTAGGATGGTCCGAGTCCGACTCGAACTTGGCTGGTTTTTTTTTAATTGGTGTAACCACGTGTGCAATAAACGATGTGGATGTTACTAAAGCCGCTACTTCCTTTGATGACATCTAGGGAAGACGCCGCGCCACCAGCCTTTGTTGTAAGAGGAAATATCTCTACGCACCGAGGGCTTTGTGTGAAGATTACACGTTATAAAGTGTGTAATAATTATTCTAAGCAATCTGATTCAGAAAATAATAGTGTTCACCGTTTATAGTTTAATAAACTCTAAAATAAATTAGAACAAAAATCGAAAATTAAATAAAGAACGTTCCTATCTAAGTATTTCTTCTTCTCGTCGTGTTGATGGCATTCTACGTAGGTATCTATATAATGAGTCGCCCAGAATTTAGTCACGAGTATAGGTATAATACCGTCAGTATAGCATCCACGTTACCGTAAGTGCAGGGCCCAATCTAGCTATTTTGCCGCTCCGGGTAAAAGTAATATTTGCCGCCCTTTACACTAACACCTGTGCTAACACTATATAATTCATGAGCTATTCCAAAAATGGGATGTTATTTAGGTGATTTTTTTTAATAACATTCACATATAGGTATTATGTTAGTCTACTACGGCTTCTGAACAAGTATACAAAAATTCAAGAGAGTTATGTTGGATTTTGTGCAACCGCAGTCAATTTTGCCGGTCCTCATTTTTGGCGCTCTGGGCATTTGCCCCTGCAGAGGTGTCGAACCCAAGACCCCACGCTCAGCAGTCGTGCTTGCCACCACGAGATTAACGTGGTAGTCCGACCCGCTTAAGTGTAGGTATAGACCCTTATTTGTCGGTGTGAGCTGACCCTACATCCTTGCGCTTGCCTAACGCTGAATGCGATCGCTTTATTTGCATGCTTAACTCAGCATTACTTATTCTCCTCGCTTCATAATCAAAACGTAACACATAAGAAACATGTGTCGGATACGGATGAACAATGAAAGTGGCATTTTTATGGCATGTATAAGAAAACTATTGAGTACCACATAATTATGTAGATTTTACTTACGTTTGAAAACTATTGTTTGTCGTTGAAAGGTTTATTGAAGATTGGTTTTTAGTTTGTACTGACTATTGTGATGACAACACGTTATGTGAAGTTGTAATTTGTTACGATGTTTCTTTATGAATAAAGAATAACTACTCTAATATTTGCTTAAAGTATTGAGAAGGTTTAAGATAGGTCATAAGTTTTAAGTTTAGATAGAATTAGAATAGATAGTTAGATTTTAGAATTGTTTGACACTTGTTTGGACTGTCTTGTTGGTCTAGTGGTAGCAAAGTGCGGCTGCTGAGCATGAGGTTTTGGGTTCGATTCCCAAGTTGGGCAGTGATATTGAGTTTTTCCATCAGGAATTTCTCAGTAGCAGCCTCGGAATATGGATTTGTGAATAGGCTCGCCCCCTATTATATGGGACTTAAACATAACTGGCGAAATGTGGGTGTCTACACCTCTGTCTAACCTTTCGGGGATTACGGGCGTGATGTTATGTATGTAAATATTTAAAAGATAGATTGAATTTATAAGTGAACATACTTTAATAAAAGATTTCAAACCACCCCACTAATGACACACAACCCACAAACTCATAAGTACCTACTCAACTCACCACTTTGCTACTACTTATCAATTAGTGGTTGCTAACGCATTACAGCAACCGGGCATAGATTATAGCCTGCAACCTGAGTTACGTGTTGTACAATGTGAATCGGTTTGCTCAATCGCAACCAGCAATGAGATTTTTTTCCAACGTAACATAGGTAATTATAAAAGGTTATTCAGAGTTTTGATGTGATAGTCTGCGCCTACGCAAATGACAAACTTATTGATTGCAAACGCGCTAGAAGTTGTAAGATAACAATTTAATTTTGATGGAGAATACTTGCAGATTTTGTTGTCAATGTTATATATTGTTAAAACGCATACGATAATTTATTTATTTCATTTAATATGTGTACTTTATGTAATTCAAAATTATATAATTCCAGTTTATTGCTCTATTACTGTGGACATCGACCTCGACATATTATCATTCAAACGAATACCAGTATATAACATGTGGTATTTTTTATTTACTACCCTAACTTTTAGTTTCTAACCTCATTTTTTTACATAAATCGACCAATAACATTAGTTAAAGACATTTAACGATATTCACAGGCTCATCTCATAACACTACAAATATACTGACAAGATCATCTTCCATTCGTCAGCGAACACATCACAGTCAGGCTTGGCATCTAAGAGCCTGCGCGCACTAGCGATCAAACTATCGGGCGATAGTTTGATCGTTCTGGAATTCAGTATGAAGTTATATGGCAGTGCGCGCATTTGACGATTAAAAATCATACGTCTTACGTATCGTCTTACGATAGCGACTAAACTATCGGCCAACTTAAATCACTAGTGCGCGCAGGCTCTAAGAGTGCGATTTCATTATACCTATCCGTCATCCGATGAACTGAGAACCCAAATAACGTAGATCGGGAAGCATTTGTACTAACCTATGGGAACTATCGCAATATGATCTAAGTCTATCAAAAATGCCTCTAATTTACCTTTTTTTTTACATTGACTGTCTCTGCGATGAGATTGCGTACATTTTGAACGGTTTAATTAGTAGACCTTCAGGTGACGTTGAGTTCTTAGTCCACTATCCATACGAAAATGACATTTGGACGAAAATCTAATTCTCGACCCAATGTCCCTCACATTTAGTCGAAAATGAGATTTTCGACCATATGCCCCTTACATTATTTCATATTTCCAGTACCGATAAGTCCAAAAAAAACATATTTACTTCAAATGGTGAACAAAAGACATCAACGCGTATCATCTAAGCATATTATTTAAATTAATGACTAGTAATACAGCTACAATGTTCAAGTGATGCAAGATGGATGCAAGATTCAAGGCGCATTGCATCGCTCAGTTCAAGATCAGTGACCATTCATCATCTCGTTTGCAATTTGTCTTGTTTCTAATAAAGGATGCTTCGTATATTTTTAGAGCCATTAATTTTATTATGATTTGTTTGTTTTAAATGTTTAGTGTAGCATAGAAAGTCTAGGTTGATTTCATACTGATTAATATTGTAGAGGTCACGGCAGTTTCACAAAGGGGTAGTGTTGATCGATTTAAATGTTTTTTTGTAAAACTATCATTGGAAAACCATATTTATCTTCCTAATCATAAAGTTTTTTTCTTTCTGTCACTGTAACTTTTCATAGAATTTGACTACATCAATAAATCAATCAACGATATTTTTCTTCTCCCTCTTCATCGCGTATTGATAATCCATACTTAATATAATAAATGCGACAGTAACTCTGTCCGTCTGTTTGTTACGCTTTCATGACTAAACCACTGAACTGATAATGATAAAATTTGGTACAGGGTAAGTTTAAACCCCAACAAAGGACATAGGCTACTTTTTATTCGACTTCGGACGAAGTGAATGAAAAAAATCTTCCATCGATAAAAACCTTTACAAAAAGTGTACCGACAAACCATTTAAATCCAGAATAAACGTGCGCACATGTAATTATTACAATAAGAACAAAAACGAAAGTCATGTTATAAACGTTTACGTTATGCCGTACGTTTGCCTCAATTTTGGGGCACACGGAAACAGACACGACTTACCGTCACGAATTACTATAGGACCCAATTACTTCTCCACGTAATAATGTAAAATATAAACGCCCTAATCTAATTTAAACTTTATTCAATTACGAAACAATGGAAACGTATTGGAAGTGCGTTACGAATAGTCTTATTATTTAAGAGTAGGTAGTAATAAAATGTTAATACAATACCAAAGGTAAAGAGCGTTTCTAGCGAGGTGACGCGATATTTGTATGGCCTACAGATTGTTCCGAGTCTGATTATTTGTATATGTGACTTTATGTTTGGAAACAGATACCTAAATAAGTTAAAAGTTACATTTTTACGTCAATTTTTTTAAGGTCACAAACTTGGAGGTCCGCCCCTAAGACGACCCACTGACCCAAATTCTTTTTAAAGGCCCGGTCACACCGGAGCGGGAAACTTGTGGACACGGTCACAGTCAGATATTGCACTAGTATTTCTATGGTCGGGTCCATACCAACACGAGGAAAAACAATTGCGTTCTGTCGTCTGTTGTCCGCTTCTGTGTTACCGGACCTTTAAAAGTTTCAAGGCTGTTTCTATGATTTTATAATTTTATCAACAACAAAAAAAATCTTAACAAAGTACCTACTGCGTACCTGCCAATTTAAACGAACAATTTCAGAACACAACAATGATCATGAAACCCATCACAATTACATTACCAATTTATCATCATCGACGCACACTCACTAAAAACACAAAGGATGCATTGTTTTCAATGCGTAACGTTGCGAAACACAACGTTTTGAAACGAAATCTGTATCAAACGCAGTGTTTGCGAAACACCGAGACGATTAAGCCGTGGTTTGATCAGAGTCTTATGTACGGCAATCAACTAATTGTTACTTGCATTTTAAACAGAAACAAGTCCTGTTTTGCTTTGATTTTCAAAATGTTACAAAATCGTTGAATTTACTTTCAGTTTTGTTTGGAGATGATTCGGTCGTTGCTTGTACACTGTACTTAACAATAGAACTGTTACAATTTGTGACCATTACACTCATGAGATTGCGATTAGTGGTTGCAAGCGCGACCTCACAGTTCGAGTTAGATCGCCGAAAAAAAAAACTAATGTTTTCAGTTTGCAAATTCTCTTTAGCAGCTGGGAGTCTGACTTTGTGCCTGGTTAATGTCTGTAGGTTCGTCCCCCCTTATGTGGGACTTATACCTTAGTCGCTAGGGGATTATGTACTTTGTAATTCTGTAAGTAAATAGTAGGATTTCAACTAAACGGATTTTCTGATAAATATAATTACCGTTTTAATAATTACGTCATTGAAGAAATTTGTGCAACAGTTACTCATTTTCTTTAATACATTTACCGGAAAAGTTAATTTCTTAACAAAAACCAGCAGCTTTAATATGTAACACACTTCCAATTGTTAATGACTTTCATTTTGACAATTAAAAAATACTCATTGCGTTACTTACATACGTTGCCGAGCAGACGAATTTTTCAAACATAAAGCAATCTCACTACTATTATAAATGCGAAAGTTTGGATAGATGGATGTTTGTTCAAAGTCAAAGTCAAAGTCAAAACATTTATTTCAATTAGACCATTTACAGGCACTTTTGAATAGTCAAGGAGTCTGTCAGTTAGTCCGAAAGTTGAAGCTAGTTGCTCGTTCCAATTTTCATCAATCACGCCAGAACTACTGACCGGATCTTGATGAATGGCAGTGAAAAAAATCTGGATGAAATAGCACATAGATAGGCTACTTTTTATCTCATAACAATGTATAGGTATCGCCAAACTTCTAGTTCGCTCTGAAGTTGCAATGGCCGCGTGTTTGCGCCGCACAGCGCCGCCCCCGCTTCCCCGTGTGTTCCAGTGACGCCTGTTTTGTTGTTACTGCGATTCTATTCGAGAGAACTTCAGAGCGAACTAGAAGATTGGCGATACCTATACGAATTCCGTATAGTAATATATCAACTTTGACGCTGACCAAGTCGCGGGCAGAAGCTAGTGAACCTAATAACACCGCCCGACCTGAGAGTCGAACCCAAGACCTCATGCTCAGCAGTCGCACTTTACGACTACTAGACCAACGAGGCAGTGCTAGTGGATTATAAATTCTAAAACCTTCGGATTACAATTGTAAGTTGGTTACGTAATCCGAGTACCTACATTGTCTATCTGCTATATTAAAAGCCCTCGACTTCGTCCGCGTGAATGTCGGTTTTCTGCGAGGTTTTATTTTTTTGCGTGGAACCCTAATTCTTTTCTAAAATAAAAGTTACCCCTTATTACATTAGCTATCTGCCAGTGAAAGTCTCGTCAAAATCGGTGCAGCCATTCCAGAGATTAGCTGGGACAAACAGACAGACAGACAGACAGACAGACAAAAATTGAAAAAATGGTATATTATGTACCGTATATACATTCATATGCATATAGTAAAAAGCGGTTACATATTTTAATATTACAAACGGACACTTCAATTTTATTTATTTGTATGTATAGATAGATATCCGTCAAACATTATGACAATTGACCTAACATTTAACACTTATTACATTAACAAGTCTTGTTCGTATAAAGCACATAAGAATTATACTTATGACTTCAGTTATACAATATAAAGTTAATCGTTTCATTTTACGATACGATTGCGAAACCAGCTTTCATATTATTTTATTATTTCTTAGCTTTTAACATTATTATGCAGAAAAATATACAGAAAATATAAAAATTGATCGTCCTTGCCCCGGATATGATTCTTGACATATTCTTGTAATGTGCATACGTAATTATGCTGCTTACCTACTTATCTGCTTTTGGATTTTATTTAAAACTAGCTGATGCCTGCGACATCATTCGCGTGATTATCGGTTACCTGCGGGGATTTAAATTTTTTACCCGAAATCCTAATTATTTTTCTAAAATAAAAGTATCCTAAGTTACTTCTTATAACATCAGCTATGTGCTAATCAGAGTCCCGTCAAATTCGGTCTAGCCGTTTAGTAGATCAGCCGGAACAAACAGACAGAGTCACAAAAATCTAAAATTATGTTTTTAGTATAAGTGATTCATATGTATTTGGTAAATCGTAAATACAAGTATTTGGACATTACAAATATTCATATTCATATCATTTATTTGCATTCCACAATGTTAATGAGGTCTTAAAAATTATGGCTTAGAGCTAGGCACAATTATGGACCCTGTAGGGCACAGCAAAATGTAAAAATTTAATAAAAAATAACAATAATAAAAATTAGGAATTATTAACAATAAAAGTATATGAAAAATAATTATGTCAGTAGTATTAATGGTTATTAAATATTATATACAAACAGACACTTCAATTTTATTTATTTGTAAGTTTATATTATTTCTGAAAGTGAAGGTCGGGAAGCGTTTGTACTTACATTAGTAGGTCGTTTTGGAATTTTACACGAGTCTTTAACAAAATTGATGAAAAAAACTGCATAAATAGATGTGAATTTTTGAAACCTACCGCTCAAACAAAAACTCATTTAACAAAAATATTATTAAAACAACATTATTAGATAGGTATAGGTACTATCATACAATATAATTAATAAAACTCTATAAACGGAAAAAGGATGTTACGAAGTTATATCATATTATGCACAACATCGATAATTATAATAAGTGCATAAAACATTTATAATTTATTCTAATGCTTTATAATTAACAATTTACATAATTATGATATTAAGTCATACAATGTGATTCAATGAATAAAAAATTATACTAAATACCTATGCGTAATAGACGTATACCTACCCATATTTCACGCCTTAATCAAATCTGGCTTTTTTGTGAGAATATCAGGGACCCTTAGAGGATTTCATATTTATTAGGTAGATCTGAACTCATAAAGTAAAGCTGAAGATATTTTTTGTTTGTTTAAATGCGCAAATCTCTGGAACTAACAGTCCGATTTGGAAAAAATCTTTTTGTATAATGATAGCCAGATTCCCAAAAAAATTTTTTTAGAAAAATCTTCCGGTTAAGTTGGAAATTGCACCCGTGCGAAGCGGGTCGCTATATAGTAATGAAATAAAAATGCAAAAAGTAGCGCAGCTTCTAATTTAATACAATTGAATAGTATTAAAAGTCATTCAAATTTGATATAGACTGAGATGCCAGAGTCGCAAGACCTACGTTATTTAAGCGTGGCTAAATTTTGATAATACATAGAGGAATATTTAGGTAAAGGCGTCCGTTCTTGCTAGCTTAAATGCTTGGTTTTTTTTCGGATATTAGGTACAAAAGTTTAAAGTTTCGACCTTCAAAGCATCTGGCTGAAGTTATAGACCACGGAAAGTGACTGGCAATAACGACTGACGGTTTTTAAGCATATTCTGAAACATAATATAAAAATCAGCCGTCACCAACACTCACAACGAAAGTACTTTTTGTACCAGGTATCTAAAAAAGGGCCCAGCATTGAAGCTAGCAAGTAAGTACGTATAATTTCTTAACTTCATATAGCTCTATAAATGCACAACATTTCCATGCTAAATTGACGTAGGTGTGATAACTCTGGGTCTTAGACTACAAAATAAGTAAAAACAAACTTACATAAAATATGTAAATTCGATCAACATTTTGCTCGTCTGTCGATATAACCAAACAATTATGAGTTGAGAAGATGTTACGTGACAATTATGGCAAAATATGTTAATGTCATCGCTATCGAGCTCTTTTTCTATAAATCTCCCAACAAATTTCTATCTATTGTTCTAATTGAGACGCCGATAGACTGACAATGCGGCGTACTGAGCACACGTAACTGCAGCCAGAGCACTCGCACACGCCGACGGCTAAGTGAAAACGAGTATAAATACGATGCAAATTACAAATGCTGGCATTACCCACCACCCTCTCGTGGAGTAAGGTGTTCCACAGTAATCCACCGCCGAAATGTACTACCATGTGCGTAACTGTGTATTAACATTTGTGATATCTAAGTGCTATTACTGAAATCGTCCACCCAGTGCGCCAATAGCGTCTAACTTGTGACCGTGCTAATTGGACTGTGCTGAAAATGTTAATTGGCCTATTACACCGATTTAGAACTTAGTACTAACAACTACTGTTCCTTGTTTTAACTAGGAACATTTAACTGATTGATTGAACGCACTGATTAATGTACGAATTCAGTGAAGCATCTATAAGAGCAATTCTTCCTGCTTACACATCGTTTGGCTTCATAGGAAGTCTTTCTCGTTACATAAATCAGATTGGCTCTGTTCCTCGAGTTAGTGCCCGCAGCGAAACTGGTTAATAACAAGATAGGCGATAGCTCGACGTTTTACCGTCGGTTCTTCGGTTATTGATTGTCAGGCAAACATCCGCTATTGCTGTAAGATTAAAGTCGAGCTCAAATTACTTCATTTATCAGTCTTTCCAGCCCCACTTTCCACAATTGTCAATACTAAAAACCCTTATCATTAATATTCTCTTTTTTCCTTGTGCAGTATTTCCTGGGATTCTTGGCCGTGGTGGCCGCCTACCCTGGACTCGTCCACGAGGAGGCCCCACAACTCGAAGCCAAATACGACCACGCCCTCATCGGCGAGACGGGACACCATCATCAAGTTGAGCATGAACATGCCAAGTCACACCAGTCGATCAAATTCGAGCACTTCCACCCAGTCCCCGTGTACGTGAAGAAAGAGCATAGCCATCTGCTCAAACACCCGCTCGAGAAGGGCAAGTCTGAGCAGAACCTGAAGCTGATCCACCCCGAGACTGAGCACAAACATGGAGGCGGTCTCGTTCTAGAAGACGACAGACATAACACCGACCACGCTGCTTCGCTCGAGCACGGAGGCTACGAGCAAGGTGGTTTCGAGCAAGGAGGTTTCGAGCACCTCTCTGGTGGCTACGAAGGTGGTCAAGGAGGTTTCGAAGGCGGCCATGGTGGATTTGAGGGCTACGGCGGCGGAGAGGGCCTTAAAGCTTACGCAGAGCTTGCCCAACCTGAAGCCGAGGGACACTACTACGCGGAAGCTGCGCACGCGCTCTCTGCCGACTCTGGCGAGGGCTACAAATACGAGAGCTATTAACTGCATTTAACATAGACTTTACCACGGGCATACCAACGTCTAAAATAACATTAGGTCTATCTCTTGCCTGTTGATATTAGTACACATAAGGTTAGATCGTAGATTGAGACTAATATGTATTCAGCTTACGTTATGCAGTTGAAATGTTTCTTGTAGATTCAAAATGTACCTGATCTAGGATTAATTCTAAAATCGTATTTAGGAAATTTGTATGTAGGTCTTGAATTTTTATCGTTATCGATTTTTGGCACTACGCGGCAATTAAATTATGAAATGTTAGAAACAGTTCCGTTAGGTGTTAGAAAGTACCGCGTGGAGCTGTTTAGAGTTGATCGACTGCTTGTTCGAGTGATTGTTTTTCTTTGTAATTGTTCTCTCGCTTGATTCTCGTATTATTAATTATTGTGACTAGGCGATCGTTGATTGAGTCCCAGAGAAATTTGTGATATTAATAAAATGTTTGTTTTTACATAAACATTGGTCTTTCTATTTGAAACTTGAAGTTCTGCTTATCCTTATGATATAAACGGTATTGTTCTGCTCCAATAGACCATGCACTGATATCGGCAACAATGCTGTTAATTGTTAATTACAAATGTATATTGACGGCTGCATAATTATTACCGGCTCATTATGTTTACAGTGGTGCTCCGTAATTCACAAAAAGGATCGATCATACCGGTCACATAACTATGATTTAAGAGTGTTACAACACGTGTATCATTATCGGGAACCTGGTAAACACGATTGTTTTTATACAGAACTAGTTATACTACACATAAAAGAAAAAAGGTAAAAAAGAAGAAAAAAAAACTGAAAAAAATAATTAGAACTGTTTTAATTACATTTTGCAGTCAATTGCTTTACATAATACACATGACAACACAGCCTAAATAAATACCAATAGCACCACAGAATCGAATTATAGTGTAGCAATCAAAATATATAGTTTTAGTTCTAACATAAAGCGAAGAAATTGTGAAAGGCGCTGTCGGTAGCGCGCTCCTATTTCATTGAAATTGCCGTCCCGTAGTTACTTGTGAGTCACGATATTGACAGTATATGTATATTCCTTATATAAGGAAATAATACTAAACGATACCTATTACTTATCTTGGTAGATACTTGACGTAATACACGTCAGAAAATTGTTTCAGTCACGATTTTATAGGTGTTAAATCTTGTGATATATTTTATTCTGTTCGTTCCTGCTTAACGTATAATTTAGATAGTTTTTCTGTTATATTAAAAGCTGAGTCTGCCCTATAATTCCCAAACACCAAAAAAAGCGACTATATTTTTATTTAGGGCGCATTTCATCAAAATTTTGAAGCTAGTATAAGTTTTGACCTCTAAATTGAATTTTTGATAGGTTTTAAATATAAAACTGTCAGGTACTTAAACTATACACATCAAAAGTGTCTAGGGATCAACATCCCTAACAAATGTTAGGGATGTTGATCCCTAGACACTTTTGATGTGTGTAGTTGTAGCAATTTGGTGAAATTGGCCCTAAGAATGACAAATATCTTTCTCAAATACTTTTACGCCTATCCACGCATAATTGTATTCTAAGTACAAACCAATTAAGTTCGCTCCAGTTCCGAGTGTCAACGGCATAATTGTGATGATGTAATAAAAGCTACCTATATTATTCATACCACAGCACCTCTGTCACACTGTGGCCTAGTTTACGATAGAAAGAAGTCAATTTTATAACTTCCCGTTGATAATGTGTGGTTGTTTCGATAACTATGTTTGTATTTGCAATAGGTCAAGACTTAAGACGGCTTACTGTGCAATAGGCTTGCCGGCGATTTGCCATTGGATTTCTTGTTTACGTAAAATACAATGTAAACATGTTCTTTCGTAAATCAAATTAAATACAGATTCATAAAACTACAATTATTGGAGTAAACTTCTGAACTTTTAATCAGAAACAACAAAATTTAAAAAAGGAATTAAATTATAATATAATTAATGACAAATAACAAAATTACATAAAAAAACAACACATAAAAGATGACGGTGTGAATCTTAAATCATTAGATTCTCATTGACATAAAAACTTCATGAATAAATTACCTAAAGCCGAACCATAAAACACTTATGTGGGCCGATGTTACAACTCGGTCAACTTATGCAATAGCAGCGAATACAAATCTTGTGATTTTAAAACGCGACATCGCAGCTTCCTGGTTTAGTCGACAATTTTGTATTCATACTGTAGGTGGCACCGCTTTCTACACGATGATATACGGACAATAATCATTATTCCGAATGTATTTTTCAATATTCTACTGCGGAAGATCGGTGAACAAAAAATAATAATTTCATAGTTATCAAAATTATATTTTAACTGATTTATAGTAATTTATTCTGATATCCGGTTGATTAATATTTATTTTTAAGGAGAGTCAGCAAAGTATTTGAGGATTAGGAAGTGATTTTAATTTAAATTAAAAGTGATAGTTAAATAAATTATTTCATTAAACATTCAGGAAACGTAATGTTTCTATTCTATTCTCATAGGAAACGTAATGTTTCTATTATTGTAACATCGTAAATCATAAGTATTTGAAAAGATTATGATTAATGAATCAGACTTACTATAATCAGTCGTTATGACAAAACCATAGCCAACCAAAGCATTAATCACTGTATCGAAATTATACCAATTATCACTCATTATTATGTAGATTTAACTTACAATTTGTACTTTGATCTACGTCTATGGGTACTACAGCACAAAGATATAAGATTTTTATAGCGCCTTAATTTTTAGCGTTTCATATTATATTCAGTTACGTCAAGACACGAACACATTTCATTTTAACAGGCGTTAAACATGCTTTTTCAAATTAAAGATACAGCTTTGTGTAACAAAATCATTTAATTAAATTTAATAATAACAATTTCTATGTCTTAAATACAAATAATATCACTCAATCAATGGCATCAATATTGCACTCGAATTAAACAAAAGTTCATAAATTAAATATATATTTTTAAATACAAGTCTTCGTCTCAGTTCAAACAAGATCAATATTTTATAAGCACTAAATTAATGTTCCCAAATATGTCGCATTATTGTTATTTGCTCCGGATTAATAGGAATCATATGTGGAATATTCTGTCTCTCTGTAAACGGCGTAATCTTTTGAAATGTATAAGGATTTTGTACTCTGACATAAACATTCCTTGAGGCTTCAATGGGACGTTGACTTTCTGCAACTGGTTTTGGCACTTGACGTAGCGTAAATTCTATAGGCACAGAGGATGGTGCCAGAAGCTTAGCTTGATGAGGTTTCGGCATACGGACTAACATCGGCAATTCCGTGCTTTTGACCAGATTTTCTGCAGTTTCTGATCCCTGATTTACAAATACTGTTGAGTTTTCTGAATCAGTCTTAGCTTCAAACCTTGCTAAAGCGTTTTGTTGTCCAAAATTTCTTGTCAACTTTTCTAATTCAGCGAAGTATTCTCGTTGGTCGTAATATC
Organism: Hoplodrina blanda; assembly: GCA_949316365.1. Taxonomy (NCBI): domain Eukaryota; kingdom Metazoa; phylum Arthropoda; class Insecta; order Lepidoptera; family Noctuidae; genus Hoplodrina; species Hoplodrina blanda. The sequence goes on from OX438589.1 coordinate 10,671,782, forward strand.
CAGGAGATTCTTTCATTTGTTTTAATTTAGTGCGAATATTAAACTCATTCCTTAGTAGTTCTTCTTTTTGACGAGATATAGATTCGGTGATCGTTTGATGTTGATAGAGGGGAGCTAAGAGTAGAGAAAAATGGTCTTGCTGTAAAATTCGAGTCTTTACTGTAGGTGCTGGTGGAGCTGGGGTTACGGGCTTTTCTAGTGGTAGCTCCAATGGAGGTAGTGGTGGTAGACCTTCAATTGAAGTGAGAGTTTCTTTAAATTCTTCCGTATCCTGAGATTTTAAATATGGTTTTTGTTTTGTTGGTTTTTCAGGTTCTTTTGGTTGTGTAGTTCCTTTTTGCCGAATTCGAGATGGTCGTGGTCGCCTGAACACATTTCTTTGGTTCCCCTTGTTTACGCGAGAATGTCCATTTTGTTGAGCTTTTGTATTTTTTACAGTACTTGTAGTTCGTGGAGCCGCTGTGTTTGCTTGAGAATATATATTTTGTGGAGCTTCTGTGGTTTTAACAGTCATAACAGTTCGTTGAGTCACTGCATTTGCTTGGGAATATGCATTTTGTTGAGCCTCTGTATTTGCTTGAGAAAATGCATTGCGTTGAGGCACTGTAATATCTTGAAATAATTTGTATTGTGGAGCCTCTGTATATGCTATAGTATAAGCAGTTTTTGAATTATTTGCTGGAGTATACACATTTTGCTGTGCCTCGGTATTTATTTCAGTAAATGTATTTTGTTGTCCCTCTGTAGTTTTATAAGAATATCCATTGTTTTTGCTTGCTGTATTTTCTTGAGAATATGTATTTTGTTTAACTTCTGTTGTTTTAGGAAATGTATTTTGCTGTGTCTTAGCATTTACTTGGATAGAAGCTTTTTGTTGAGCCGCTGAATTTACTTGAAAATATTCATTTCGTTTTCGCTCAGTAGTTCCTTGAAAATATGCATTTAGTTGTGTTTTGGCATTATCTAGTTCAAATGTATTTTGTTGGGGCACTGTATTTGCTAGAGTAAATCCATTGTGTTGAATAACAATATTTGCTGGAGTAGGTACATTTCGCTGTGCCTCAGTATTTAATTGTGTAAGAGCATTTTGATGAACTGCTGCATTCACTTGAAAATACTCATGTCGTTGTTCCTCTGTAGTTTCTGGATAATATGCATTTAGCTGTGCTTCGGTAGTAACTCGACTAAATCCGTTTTGTTGTGGTACTGTACTTGCTTGAGAAAATGCATTTTGTTGTGTCACGTTATTTGCTAGATTATGTAAATTTCGTTGCGCCTCCTTATTTACTTGACTAAAGACATTTTGTTGAACTACTACATTTGCTTGAGAATATGCATTTTGTTGAACCTCTGTAGTTTTTTGAGAATATTCATTTGGCTGTACATTTGCATTTTGCTGAGTCACAGTATTTGTTAGAGGATATGCATTTTGCTGAGCCTCGGTATTTACTTGAGCAACAGCATTCTGAGGAGCTACTACATTTGCTTGAGAATATACATTTCGTGTACCGTCTATAGTTTCTTGCGAATATGCATTTAGCTGTCTTTCGGTATCAACTTGTTTACAAGTATTTTGTTGAGGAGTTGTGTTTGCTTGAGAATACGCATTCTGTTGGGCTTCCAAATTTTCCTGAGTATAGATAATGTCCTCATATTGATATGGAGCAAGCGGCAATGGTCGATAAGGAATGATTTGTAAAATCTCATGTTCATAATCTGGTAGGAAACGAACATATTCCACATTATTGTTTTGGTTCGAGATATTTGTTCGACTTGTTTTTTTAGGAACATAAGTATTTAACAATTCTTTCTCTTTATATTGTTGTCGTGTTTTAGAAAGCTTATAACGCGGAGTCGTTGTCGCCTGTTCTGTGGTACTTTCAGGAGCTTGCGTTTTCATAGTCAAGTCATCATTGATTTCTTGTATGTTTAAGAACTTATAGTAATGTTGTAGATCAGAGTTATCTTTCTGATACTCGAGTGGATTTATCCAGTTTTGATACTGCTGATCGTTTTGTGGTGCTGTATTTACACGAAATGGTTCCTGCAGTTCATCAAAACCATTCTCGTATTCTGGATACGGCTGGACTATTGCACCAGCTGCTTGTAAAGTTTCCACTTGGTCAGGTGTTAGATATAGCACAATTTCTTTCATTCCTATCAATTCAGGTGGTGTGGATTGCGTAGGTTGTGGCGCAGGTGATGAAGACTGTGGTGTCTCATAGTACGATTCTGCGACAATATCGTGTAGACTTCCTCCCACTGTGTCCAGGAACAAGGGCGCTAAGAAGCACCATATCTGAAAATGAGTAAAATCTTTAGCGGTTTAAGAACACAAAACAACGTCGTTACAAATTAAATTTCATTGTTTTACTTACGGGTATCCCCATGGCTACGATAGTGTGTTGACCAGCCTGTGACCCGCTGAGTGGCGATTGGTCGATTGCTTTAAAATGAAGAAGAACAACATTTTTATATGAGTAATATTACACATACATAAATTCAAAAGATTCGTAACTGTGACGGTCGGCTACTTCCGTAATGATTACGTTTATGAAATCAAATTGCGGATTGTATCAATATTCAACATTGTCGCAATCCAGTATTTATGTGAAAGTTGTGGTCATTAGAGAAAAATAAATGAGCTTAAGTCAATGGTCAAATCAAATCAAATGTCATGACTCCCTAATATGTATGTGATGGAAGTGTGAAATTTATGGTTCGGGTAGGAACCGTAATTGTATGTATTTGTTTTATTTTTATCATTAAATAAATCAGTACGTTTCTATAGATGGATGTTCATTACAGCCATATACCACATGTATAAAAACAAAATATTATAATAAAATACATACCTAATAGTTATACCTCGTTAATACATTTTGGACTCCTTCAAGTGTAGACTACAAGTTTTAAATGCAGGAAAAGTTTGAATAAATTCTCAATTATAATAATTACATAAAGAAATGAGATCTTAAATCAGTTCTTACTATTCATAAAATGTTTAATTTATTTTAAAAACTATTTTATTATAAGCAGGGGTGCACTCAACTGCACCTTACCTAATGTAATGATTCATTATCATTTTTATTTCATCTCTTTTATATAAACTTTTGCCACGGCCCCACGAGACGCGACCGTCCGCGCCTTGCTATCCATTTATAATTAGGAAACTATCAAAAGTGTTCGAGATTTATTCAAATGCTATTAATCTGTTAAGTAATACCGCTAGAAACTGGTTAAGACATCCTCTTATCCAATTTCTATCTTTTTTAATATGTTCTGATTCAACATAGGTAGATAAATACTGCAACAAAAACATGTTATTCAATTCGTTTTTATAAGCTTTAACAAGAATTATTATTTTAGCACACCGAAGTCAGATGTAGCGAAAAGATTTAACGAGTTAGTGGTAACATACTGACTAAAATTCTCCTTTGAATTTAAGTTTAAATCATTGTTCCGCAGTAGTCTCTCTAAGCCATGATTGGGTTGGCATATCCATTGGGATAAAAGCCCCAATTAAATTAATAAAGATTGTTAAAATATCAAAACAATAATTATGTTGATATGTCATAAATATATTTAGATACTTGAGGCACGGTAAATGAACTTATAGTAGTTTAATGTTGTATACAGAAAGATTATTTTAGCGTTAACCTGTAATCTTCAAGAGGCTGTAATCCTGAAGGCTGAAAAATTGAAGTTTTAGAACAATAATGCAAATGTAATGAGCTGCTGCTACTAAAGACCTTAAAATAAAAATCCTGTGTGTTTTTCTTTGGCAACTGATATATTGCTGCCATTGTAGGTTTGAACTTAGATGAGACTAGCACAAGACCATGGAGAGAGGCTTGGTAGGTATAGAAGGTGAAGTCGGACTGTAAATGGTCAATATCTTAGAGGGGATTCACTTTGGTCATTTAAAAAATTAAGCAAATCAAGTTTACCCACATGCTCAATAATTATATTATTTCCATAATAATACGTCAAAATGTAAATGTGTATATTAAAAGGTTAGAAAAATACACATTTACATATTGTTGTCTTACACAAATAAAATAACTTATTTTCCACAGTAGTATTTATAATCTGCATACATAAGAAGAGCCTACGTTTTTTATACAAGCATATTTTGTTACCTAAAATAAATAAGCGCCTACAATTATATGAATGGCCACGTTTGGTAGCTCAGTTATTTTCTCGCGGTTTTTAAAGGCATGTACATATGAAGGTATCTTAAAGATATCAGCGCTACCATTTTAGAAGTAAACAACGATGCCCAATATCGGTAATAGGCTACTACTACTATTAAGAATCTATCTTTTGGGTAATAATGTCATAATCGGAAACGATTACCGGACATAGGAACATTCCTCCAAGCAAAACATCTACATAACAAACAGTTGCATAAAGACAGGTTTTCTAACGGATTCAGATGAATCATAGAAGAAGCTAGTCGTGTGTGAAACGGTATTCATGGCCACACCCCTTTATAATCGTAACACAGATTCCGATTCGTATCCGTTTTAATTCGTATTAAAACGGATTTAATTCGTATGTACACACAACAAAACAGATAGGTATGCAGGGTCGTCAGATATAGTTGAAGTTTTCTTAGAAACCGATGGATGTTTTCGAATGTAATTTAATTTAAAACGTAGATAATAAATAGTTCTTTATTTAGGTTAAGTTTCAGTCAAAGACATCCATCGGTTTCTTAGAAAACTTTAACTATATCTGACGACCCTGCATACCTATCTGTTTTGCTGACTCTACCTACGTGCTTTATTGAAAGAGTAACTAAATCTGTCAAAAATAACCTGTAATTTACCCACATTTTTGACAAGTTTTTGACATTAATAACCGCTGAGATGATAGATTGTAAAAGTTTCTAATTACGGGATCTGGGCTTCAGTTGGCAAATTCTACTTATTAAAAACGTTCGAAATCTAATTGCAATCTCATATCAGCGACAATCAATGTCAAAAAATTTAGGTAAATTAGAGGCATTTTTGACAGATTGAGACTAAGATTAGATTGCGATCGTTCCTAAAAGTAAGTATAATTATCCCCTGATAAATTGATATCTTACGAATGTGTGAAATTACATGAATGTTCCCACTAGGTCACATTCAATGAGCCTTCACCAAAGTAGAATAGGAAGGGTAAGACAAGGACCATGCCCGGGTCGACGGCGTGTTCTGTTCACGCGCGCCTCAGAGCTGTCAGCACAGGGACGGGGCCCCAACAGAGCCAAACGCCTGCCGGGGTTGCGGGGTTGTTTTTTCACTCACGTTCGATTGTGAGCGCGTTAGTATTTCGTATGGGAAATAAGGTTTTTCTAGTGACCACCAGATGGCACTATAACTTTTTTCCATATAAAATTCTAACGCGCTCGCAATCGAACTGAGTAAAAAAACTCACACTTAGCACTAAGATCATGATATATCCCTGCCGGGGTTGCGGGACGTCTTATCAGGATACCGTGGCCCCGGAACGTAAAGGGCAACAGAAGGAACAGGGTGGTTTTTTAGGCAGTAAAAGTCTGACAGTCCCTTCCGGTGCCCTGTCACTTCACCAAAAATTCATTCACAAACTTTTACTTGACAACCAACGATTGGCAAACATATAATTTGTCATCTCATCATTATACAACAACAAGTTTGGCAAATAATTCACTTAACAAAATAATTATCCCATAAACTTTTGTTTGATAACGTATTATTTGACAAACAATTCATTTTTATTTCATTTTATCTTATAAAACAACTTTTGGAATAAAAACGTTTTACATATTGAATATTAAAATAAAAAAAGAAATAATATTGTTTAATATTAACGACATTCCGATTTTCAATAGTTCGAATAAACTAAAAGTTCGGAATTATGAAAATCGGTATTTTGAAATTCGTATTTGTGACTGTCGAAATAAAGTTTTTCGTATTTATGTAGTGTACCCCATGTTGTGCTACAAAATTTAGTGACAGAAACGAATTGCTGCAAAACCGACTTCACGCGGTCTTGTCTGCCCTACCCCTAGAGTGTAATTTAAGCCCGCGCAGGCGCGGAGGGGTGGGGCGGCCCGCGAGCTGAGGAGCAGGTGGTTTGAAGGCCCGCCGCCGCGGCTGAGGCTGGCCGGCGAAGCCGGCCAGCAAGCCGAAGCTGCGATGGTGAGCGTTAAAATCATCTGCGACGATAAGCTCGCGTGGGGCCGCCCAAACCCCGCAGCGCCGGAGCTGTGACAGAAACAATGATTGCTGCATGCTGCATGCCTGCTTGCTTGCTGCTTGTCTGCTTGCATGCTGGATGCCTGCTTGCATGCTGCATGCCTGCTTGCATGCTGCATGCCTGCTTGCATGCTGCATGCCTGCTTGCATGTTGCATGCATGCTTGCATGCTGCATGTCTGCTTGCATGCTGCATGTCTGCTTGCATGCTGCAAATCCCCTGTATTGATGATGATGACCTTCGTGGTTATTTTTTTTTTAAACCACCCCGTCGACCATCTCTGGCGGGGAAAAATGGTGGGGGTGACTCCACTAGTTCAACCCCCGCCTTTCCCCACTGCCCCCGCCCCACTATCAAGGCATCTTATCTCTAAGATTACCCTTTAGTGTAAGCGTAACTTTTGCAAAAGGATCTAAATATGAAATGAAAAATGTATAAATGATTAAATATCATCCGAAACATTTGTAAAGAGAAGCATTTGCCAAATAAATATTTTTAAAGTGAGTGTTTGTAAAATGAAACATTTGCGGAATAAGTTGTTTGTTAAATAAATAGTATTCGAAACGTTGGTTGTCAACTGAAAATTTGCCAATGGTGTTTTGATAAAACATTAGTGAACCGTCCCTTCCGCCCCACCCAGGGCGGAAGGACTCATTTGATGATTTTTACCACGTCAAAAAAAAAAGGCAGATGCGTACCCATTAAGTACACCCACATTTAATCAGTTATGTTATAGCCCCATGTAATATAGGGGGCGAGCATATTGCCATCAACCGGGCACAAAATATCCAAACTCCGAGGCTGCTACTGAGAAATTCCTGATGGAAAAACCCAATAATACTTTGCCCGACCTGGAAATCCAATCCAAAACCTCCTGCTCAGCAGTCGCGCTTTGCGAATAGACCAACGAGGCAGTCGGAAGTAGTAGTAGTGTTATATTTAGTTTACGACGCTATTCTTGACTCCGATGGCGCAGGAAAAGATACCTAAAATTGTGTATTAAATGTGGCTTGGGCACAAGTGTACTGTCTTCGACACTATGTTTGACGCATAAACTTTGATGATTTAATGTCAAGTGAAGTGAGTGGCAGTTAAGTGATCATATATTAACTAGAGACACTTGTAACCTGAACTAAGTAAAATAACTGAGGATATATCTGGCAGTAAAAATGTTTTCTCTTTTCTTAGACCTAGGGCTTGAACTTAAGACCTCAATATCTCAAAATGCACTTTCTACATGTAAATCATTAATATTTAATGATTCCTCCTAACGGTTGTTGGTTGTCTTTATTCCAATTGGACATGATTTACATATGTCTTTCATAAATCCCTTTTGTGATTTGACATCTTTAAGGCTTTCTTCGCAAAGGATCTAGAAGATCAAAACCAGTTAACACTAGTAAAATATCTTAAATAAATAAATTAATAAAATAATTTTTTTTTTTTGTACAATAAATAAATAATTAAATAAAATATCTTTATTTCAGACCTATTCCAGTCCATACGTTGTTAGTGGTTAATAAAACTAACAAACTTCCTAAAATAAACATTACCTGGTTTGTTGATATTTAATGTGCTACATATGGTTTTCAACCGACTTCAAAAAGGAGGAGGTTCTCAATTCGGGGCGTGTTTTTTTTTTGTATGTATGTTACCTGATTTCTCAGCCAATTATAAATAGATTTGTATTCTTTTTTTGTTTGAAAGAGTATACTTCCGAATAGGTCCCATAGAAATATTGTCATGATCTGATGATGAACTTCGGAGATATGGAACGGAACTCCTTATAGGATCACAGCATAACTGTCGTAACAAGTAAAATTGCTTAATTGCTTTGTTTATACGTGTAGTCGATGACTGACTGAAGGAAGAGAGGGAGGGGGTACGTCAACCCCCCTCCTACTACTTTCCAAAATTAAATATATCGTGTGAGGTATTGTTTGAAAGGGCTTTTTGTAAGGATTTCAAACATTAACACACAAGCACTAAAAAGTGAAAAATAAAAAGCTTTTTTTCAAAAAAATAAAACCGCCTTCAAAAACTACAAAATAAAAAAATAACTTTTGTTTTGGAAGTCGGTGGCAATATCTACATAACAAAAACAAAACCAAAGCCACCGACTTCCAAAACCAAAGTTATTTTTTTATTTTGTAGTTTTTGAAGGCGGTTTTATTTTTTTGTAAAAAAGCTTTTTTAGTATTAATAATCACTTACTTTTGCCCGCGACTATGTCTGCGTGGAAGTACCATACCATACCTACACAATGCATATGGCATTTGGCAAAAATGTAGCTTATCATCGATATACTTTTTTTGTAATCTATCTAGTTCTTCCAGATAATACCTCATAGTAACAAAAAGGTTAAAACTGTTATAATTTTTTTACACACGTTGTTATACTACAATATTACGTAACACAGTATATTTTGATAGGCCGTATACAATAGGCGCCCAGTACAGCAATAAATTGTATCAAAATATTCCATCAATATGTAGGCTGTTGCGATTACATAAAAACCCGTTTGATTATTTCCACATTTGGGTTCGAATTAGCATTATGAAGTCGATTGACATAATTATTATTATCTCATTTAATTTCACTCTCACTATGTTAATTGTCTTATTTTGTCACTAAATTACATAATTTCTATGTAGGTTTGATAAAACTAGGTGAGTATCTCTGATGAGCCTTTGTTTCTTAGATAGTTTTATGATAGTTTCATATACCACATAACGATACGTACTGCCTCGTTGGACTGCTGAGCTGGTCTTGGATTCGATTCCCAGGTCGGGCAAAGTGTTATTGGGTTTTTCCATCAGGAATTTCTCAGTAGCAGCCAGGATTTGTGCCCGGTTGATGGCAATAGGTTCGCCCCCTATTGGTACATGGTACTTAAACGAAACTTAAAGTGTACTAATGGGTACACCTCTGCCTAACCCTTTTGGAGTTACAGGCGTGATGCTGGTGTGAGGCGTGTACGCTTGGCTTCCGACGTCTTCTTTTTTCGACTTTGTCGGAACAAGGTTTGTATTAAAGGAAAAACTTGGAAAATCTACCGGAAAAGTCGAAAATTTGCATGATATTTTCGCATGAAAATATACCCGGGTCGCTAGTAAAAAATGATGCGTAACAGTAAACCACCTATCATGCAATCCTCTCACCCCAATGCTGCTGACAAAATCACCTTCTATTCATCCGCAAATTCTTCACATTTCGGTCTGGTTTTCAGGTGGTTTCGGTAAGAGATCTAGCTCGTACTAAAAACAGACGGTATTTCTGTTGGTTGGGGGTTAGTGTCGTTGGTAAGGAGTAGTTATCTCCCAACCGGAATTCAGGCACTGTGCCAGACATGTGGTTCCCCGCTCACCCTTATAATCCGATGGGACGGCAATCCGACATGACCAAGACAGAGATCAGGTGAGTCAAAGAGACCAATCACATACGGTAAACAAAGTACCTACTGGTGACTATTGTGATTTTAAACCAAAACATTGAGTTTGTTGAAGTTGAAGTGGTGTGTTTACGTGGTTTCTCGCAGCTCTGCTCAATTGAATTCATGAATAAATAATAATATTGTGGATATTGACTCAAATCAAAAAGGATTACATTCACTCTCGCAGTTTAAATTTATAGTGGAGAAAGCTATGGTCTACATAACTGAAAATGTGATGTAAGTGAAGTTAATGTAGCTGTAAAAACTATACTGATCTTGCATTTTGGTTTAGAATATCCAATGCAATAAGGGCAAAAATCAAACAACAAAATAAATTATAAAACGATACGTTTTATATCCATCTATTTACATGTACAAACTAATGACTATCAAAGTATTTACAATTCTATTGATTATTTGGTATGATCACGACTGTTGCTGGTAGGCTCACCAGCTGGTTAAAAAGCAAGGCAACGCCTTACCAACAGCAGCTCTTCTTCTTGTAATGGGTGACGTGTTTGATGATATGGAGCGGGTAGGGCTTCCACACGGCGACTGGGACCTCCACGTGCTTCTCAACGGGCACATGGACCTTCTTGATCACTTCGTAAGGCCTGTCAATAGGGATGTGCACCTTCTTGATGACCTCGAATGGGACCTCTTTGACCACCTCAACAGGGACTGGCCTCTCGACTGGCACGTGCTCGGTCTTGTACACGGGGTAGGGGACGTGCTTCACGACATCAACGTGGACGGGGTAGGGCTGGGGCACTGGTACCTTAACTTCATGACGTACTGGAACTGGGACAGGTTGCGGTACAGCAACCTGGACGTGACGGGTTACCTCAACAGGAACACGGCGCACAACATTCTGTACGACTGATTGCAGCTCGTACCTCGTAGCAGAAGCATCAGGGCGGCCAACAGAGACAGTAGTACCGATCACACGTGGAACTCCAAGTGGACCTGGACCTGGACCTGGACCAATACCGTTACCACCGTTTCCAGGTCCAGGAAGGGTTGAATCGAGGAGTAGGCTGCCCTCAGAGTATCCGTTGCCTGGTGCGGAGGGACCAGACAGGTCAGGAGAACCGTATCCGCCAGGTCCCAAGAGTCCAGGTCCAGAGGCTGGTCCGCTCAACAGTGGTCCTTGGTTGAGGGGTCCGTTTCCATATCCGTATCCGTTTCCACCGTTGTCTCCATAGCCGCTGCTGCCTCCATAGCCGCTGCTGCCTCCATAGCCGCTGCTGCCTCCATAGCCGCTGCTACCTCCATAGCCGCTGCTGCCTCCATAGCCGATGTTGCCTGCATAGCCGCCGCTGTCGTATCCATGACCATCAGAATAAAGTCCATGGCCACCAGCGAGGGAGTCACCGCCTAAAGCTCCAGCAGCAGCGATAGAGCCGATACCAGGAAGAGATGCTCCAGTATGTACTTGATGATCATCCACAACAGACTCTTCGATGGTCACAGTTTGGGGTCCATGTCCATGTTCATGATGCGGTACCCCATAGGAGTTTGAAGGTCTCCCAAACGAAGCTGATGGGGAATTCAAAGCTGATTCCAGGAATGAGTCCTGGCTATTGTGCTGTCCATTTAAATATCCACCATTAGTGCTGTACACTAGCGCTGACAGGAAAAGCAGTTTGACCTGAAACAGATGTTTTTTTGTTTAGCATATGATTAAGATAGCTAAAGTTATTTTTTTATTTTTGTTTTGTACTATTTCATGAACTTACAACAAATGCCATGGCTGTTAGCTAAACGCAATGAAGCCAGCCAAAAAAAAAAACGAGCTAGTTGTTGTCCCTTCCGAGTGTCGGTTGCTTGTGCTGTGACATCGGACGGCACCACATATTTATACAAGTCGCTCTTTCCAACAACGCCTATGCATACATTAGATACAAACTCGAACGGACATCGCTGTATCCTATACGTCACCGACGCTAAAATATATTATGTTAATTTCTGTACTGATCTCGTTAACATCGTTTTCTATGATTATGCAAGGGAAACTGTATATCAAAGGTCTAGGAAACCATTGGTCACAGGTTGGTTGCTTCACATAAAGATGAATATGAAAATTTAATTCAAGGCAATCATTTAACGGAGTTGCAACCGTTCCTAATGTTCGGTTTATATTTGGAGTTTTCATGTCACAATGCGTCATAAATTAATTATTTAAAAAACCTCTTTTCTAAAAATAAAGACGTTTATTATGCAGTTTTAAAATGAGGCTTTTAATTAAATATGCATATGTATTGTAATATCTTTTTGACAGAACTTTAACATGTTTTTTATGAGCTCTGAAAACAGCTCTAATCTTGCTTTCAGCTCTAAGAGACATTTCAGGGCTGAAAATTAATGCAGGAAAGGTAAGCCATTTTTTGAAATCGGTACTGTTAGCGTATTCTACGTCTATGTGTGTGTCTATTAACCTATACATAATAATATATTATGTAGGTAGGTAGGTATGTATTTTTATCATTTTGTACTTGTGTACATTTTATTTAGGTCATTATTTTGTGGTGTTTTAAATATTTTACGGTACATCATTTTGTTATTTTACGCTCGTACGATTGTTTGCACCTGCCAAGTTATCTCTGCACCAACTTTAGTTAACTGGTACAGAATACCTAACGCATTAAATTCGCCCTTGTAGCTTTTGTCGCATAAAGTTTAATTAAATAAAATTTGATTAGGACTCGCACAGGAAAATACTAACACATAAAAATACAAATAAAACAAAAGAACCAGTCCTCTATGAGGCTAAAAGGCAACCTTAGCATGATGATGCGACATTTAAAAATGCCATAAAACAATAGTTGCAATATTATGATCTAATGAAAAATAAGTAGGCCAGTTTTCATAAAAGTTACTTAATAGAACATGTATGTTACCTACCTAACACTTTTTTATAACTAGAAAGCTACCATTATTACACCAAAACCTGTCCAAATAAGTTGTTCCATAAAATTGTAGGTGATGAATGGCCTGATATGGTTATTATTATGTTGCCTTTATATGAAGGTGAAATAACATCAAGGCGTAGGTACCTACTACACGCTCGTATTAATTATCACTTGATTGTTGATGACACAAGAGCATACACGCCGCATGATAATACATATGTATCTTAAACAAACTTTCAAATCCAAAATCTTGGAATTCAATAAACTGATTTTAACTAAACTTAAAAAACAAATACATTGGTCTAAAGACTCAGTAAAGAATATTTTTGAAAAAGAGTTTTAAAGTTAATGTAGAATAATTTAACGTTTTTTATAGAAAACTTGATGTGATGACCACTAGGTCTTGGATATGGGTGCCTCAACCACCCGCATCTCATGCGTAAGATTGCGGGTTCGATATCGGGCATGTGATTGTTCACTTCATAAGTAGAACTACTCACAAAGTTTATTAACAAAAAAAAAATACTAAAATATTGCCTATGGTATTTAAAGCATAGCATAGCCTAGCTTTATATCAATGAAATAATGTTTGTAATCGGTCCAGGAAATCTAGAGATAACCTCTTACAAACAAAAAAAAGAATAAAACGGTGACAAATGTTTTTATTTCGTTACATACATTGTTTTGGACATCGGTGAAGGAAAGCATCGTGTGGAAACTTGAACCTAAAATTAATACACCTAAGTCTGAAATCACCAATCCGCCTTAAACAAGCGTGGTGATCAATGCTCATGCCTTCTTTCTATAAGAAGATAACTTGGGTCTGCAGTCTGACAATAATAGGCTGGTATTATAATTATTATAGAAAACTTAAAATTGCTCTACATTAGTTTACAAAAACTCAATTAGTTAATCTCCAAGAAAGGCCTTGAAAGTTTGTATGAAATATCACATGGCGTAAAAGCTCTTTGTTGTATTAATCCTCTCAATCTGTCAAATAGATTATGGTATATACAGCTAATAAATCAAAGCCAAAAAACGAAATTGAATAAAGGATGGGCATACCACTACCGGCACACTTGAGATCACCATAGAAATGCTAAGCAGGTGGCTAATATTTCGTCACATCTCATTTGAATACGAATCATGATATCTTCTACATTTTTGCCCTTGCAAAATTAGGCAAGATACAGCCTTATATTTTTAATGTATGGTCAATATATCATTCAAATGTATGGCCCAATTTTAGAGTCATTTTTGTCAAGTTATTTTAAAGTATTATAATATTCTCCAAACCGATTTCTGTCATAGTGGCCAATCGAGCCAAGCACCCAGGAGATATTATAGTGCACAAGTGTGTACGCAAACATAGGTGCACTCGTTTCCTTCTTCCCTAACTCTCACAGTCCGATGAGACGACCATCCGACACAACCGGGAAAGATAACATACACATCGCGGGGAAACGAAACTCCAGGCTGCTACTGAGAAATTTCTTTTGAAAAAACCCTGTAACAATTTTGGCCCGACCTGGCAATCGGGGCAGTAAAAACGTATATTACGCAACTTGCACTCTATGATGTCAATAAACATTGTGTTATTATGATAAATACAATATAAAGGTTCCAATTTCACCAGTTGGTGGAAATTTGTATGTAAATAAAATCCGGTGACTCTTAAAAACAATTTCCGCATCGATCTATGTTTTACATAATAGTAATTGTAAACATATAAAGCAAATTGACCTACATTTGTTTTTAATTAGTAATGGTAAAACACAGCTTTATTTATATGAACAGTATGATACGATTCAAATTAATTAATTAGAAAGAGTGTCTAGATAAACTACGAATATATTAGAGTGAGTCTCAGCATCACCTTTCTTTTGTTTTGTTTTTTCGTGGGTTCCTCATGGAGTGCCTACGCCCTGGGGAAAACAGAGAGAGTGTGTTGGTGTCGGACTACAACCGGCTAAAACCACCGCAGTGTTCCACCTCTGCCTATGGCCGGGGGTGTAAGAATCGCATAAGCATTCACCGCTCTTACCTACTAAAACCCCACAGTGTTCCTCCAACTACCTTTGGCCGGGGCACGGGGGTCGCTCTGAACATTCTCTCTCACCCCGGTGACCCGCCATTGATACTTATAATGTTAAGTATACCACATACGTATTAAATACACAAACTCACTTGCCTTTTTCCCATGGGGGTAGGCTTTAATTCTCGGATTAATTGAAAAATATATACAGGGTGTCCCAGCTAAGGACGTCCAAACGAAAATTTTGGACTCCTCCCTTCCTGGGCTATCCAAACCACCCCCATGTATGTTCTACGATTTTTTGCGGTTTAGGAGCTAAACGACATTTTAATATTTTTTTGGGATATTCTTCTTTACATCAGATTTTGTAGATTTTCTCTTCTTGTGTCGCATTTTTTGGAAATATTTTAATTAATAATTAATCCTGAAAGTATGGTCTTCGATCGATAAAAACAACTGTCTGTCTTATTGTCACCCGAAATTACGTAAACTTAGTTTAAAGGCAAAAATGTTGTTTTGTAAATTTCGTTGCAGATTTTCGGCTCTTAAAGAAAAATCTCAATTAGGGCCCAAATCACCTTAAAGTTATTTCAAAATCTTCCACGGACCCTCAGCTCTTTAAAACAGTACAAATAACTAGTATTTTACGGGTCATTATTCGGAGCAATTGAAGCTCGAACATGGTAAGGCGAAAAATACAATATTTTAGAACATAAGTGAAACCTAATGAAAATGAATTAAAATGAACTTTTATCAAGTTTTCAAATGAGCTCTATGTCATGTTTATTATTTGCACAATGGTGATTTGGAGTGGTTAGTAAAGTTAGGTTAGGGTTAGGTTAGGTTAGGTAGTTAGGTTAGGTTAGGTAAACCTAACCTAAGTTTAGTAATTTTTTAAAATTAGTGATGTTATTTAATAAAGTCAATGACATAGAGCTCAAATTATATTGAAAACTTAATAAAAGTTCGTTTAACCTAACCTAACCTAACCTAACTACCTAACCTAACCTAACCTAACTTTACTAACCACTCCAAATCACCATTGTGCAAATAATAAACATGACATAGAGCTCATATTGCATTGAAAACTTGATAAAAGTTCATTTTAATTAGGTTTCACTTTTTCGTTTTTAAATGAAAGCCGATGATAATGAATTAAAACGAACTTTTATTAAGTTTTCAATATAATTTGAGCTCTATGTCATTGACTTTATTAAATAACATCACTAATTTTAAAAAAATACTAAACTTAGGTTAGGTTTACCTAACCTAACCTAACTACCTAACCTAACCTAACCCTAACCTAACTTTACTAACCACTCCAAATCACCATTGTGCAAATAATAAACATGACATAGAGCTCATATTGCATTGAAAACTTGATAAAAGTTCATTTTAATTCATTTTCATTAGGTTTCACTTATGTTCTAAAATATTGTATTTTTCGCCTTACCATGTTCGAGCTTCAATTGCTCCGAATAATGACCCGTAAAATACTAGTTATTTGTACTGTTTTAAAGAGCTGAGGGTCCGTGGAAGATTTTGAAATAACTTTAAGGTGATTTGGGCCCTAATTGAGATTTTTCTTTAAGAGCCGAAAATCTGCAACGAAATTTACAAAACAACATTTTTGCCTTTGAACTAAGTTTACGTAATTTCGGGTGACAATAAGACAGACAGTTGTTTTTATCGATCGAAGACCATACTTTCAGGATTAATTATCAATTAAAATATTTCCAAAAAATGCGACACAAGAAGAGAAAATCTACAAAATCTGATGTAAAGAAGAATATCCCAAAAAAATATTAAAATGTCGTTTAGCTCCTAAACCGCAAAAAATCGTAGAATATACATGGGGGTGGTTTGGATAGCCCAGGAAGGGAGGAGTCCAAAATTTTCGTTTGGACGTCCTTAGCTGGGACACCCTGTACCTAACTAGCGGACCCGACAGACGTTGTCCATTCAAATCGGTCCAACCATTTAGGAGCAGTTAAATGATATGCACATGTACAAAACCATGATAAGCTATATTATCAATATTATTATTATCCCAATGATTACTACTGATTAATGAGCAGAAGTGAAGTGAGCTTGAAATGAGTAGTCCAATCATAAAAAATATTTTTTTGTGAATCAATTTTTGCAGAATAGCACTCATCTCTGAAAGCGAGATCAACAACTCTCTTTAATAAGGCGTTGTTCATACAGACGCGGCGGCCAAATCCCGATCTAATCTCAGAAAATCTGTCGTGATTGTGCCAAATTTCATCCAGATCCCTTCAGCCAATCTAAGTTTAAGTTAAGATTAAGTAACAAACATCCATCCATCCAAACTTTCGTATTTACTTATATAATATGTAGTAGTAAGATTTTCGTTAATTAAAGTGCTCATTGGAAACGTAATATATTTAACTTTACAACAAATATTTCTAGCGTCATAGCTTGTTATTAAGACTACACGTTTCTCTAAGCGATTCACTTTATTACGTAAATTAAACGACAATTTATCATTTCTGAGGCGCGCGCGCATCTAAAACAAGTGAAAATCCCGCCCACATATATCAACCTCATTCAACTTCAAATGTTGGTGGGATTATAGATTTATTTATCTTGGTTTCAAGTTACATTAAGATTTGTCATTTTTCTAAGAACGTAAACAAAAGTAAGATAGGTACTAATTACTTCAAAGCTGGTATTTTGTCACTGACAAAATGATAATAATATCGTATTTTTTCATCTTACTCGAGCTTTTTCACAATTAATATTTTAAGACTTACTTTTACTTTTACTACTTATCATTCACTTGTAAAGTGTTTCGGTTTTCGTTTTAATATTTTGCAGTAAGTTTCTTTGGTTAATCTACATGTAAGTTTTCTTTGAAAATATAAGTCTTTGTGATATAAGGTTTTTTAACGTTGATATACTGCAGTGTTATTCTGCGACCGCCTGAAACACCTGTAGTTTTTTATACTTACAGAAGCTAGAGATCAGGCTATAAGAAGTATTTATAACTAAGCTAATTCTGGCAATGTATAGCTGGATAATGTATATAGCTAGGTTATGAGTTACAAGATGGAGTTCACTCCCTGGATTGAACCCCGTCCGGCCCCCTGGAGACTACCATCAAACAGTACCATTTTAATATTAATTTGTAATTTCAGTTGTTGAATTTTCAACTCTCGGTGCTGAGCCAAGAGTTGAAAACCCATTAGTTAGCAAAGTAATATTTAAATAATAAAGACGAAGAGA
Source organism: Hoplodrina blanda (assembly GCA_949316365.1). Classification (NCBI taxonomy): domain Eukaryota; kingdom Metazoa; phylum Arthropoda; class Insecta; order Lepidoptera; family Noctuidae; genus Hoplodrina; species Hoplodrina blanda. The sequence goes on from OX438589.1 coordinate 10,689,641, forward strand.
TGGGAGTAGGCCCCCAGGTCCTCAACACTCTTTACCGCTTATTTACTTGGAACACATTATACAATGCAAATGTAACAACAGCATGAGTTAATATTGCATACATTGTGATGACTTGAAAATACAAGAATGTATGATTTTATGTAAGGAATTGTGATCCCAGACTCACTAGATTTAATATTAGCATTTTGGGAATGGGTAAAGGAATATTAAGTATGTCTTTGGTCCCTTTTCAGGTACCAGCTATAAAAGGTAACTTTATTCATAATATGTTCAAGTGAGAAGGCTAGTTTTATATTTATACTTTACAGGATAACGAGAACGAATAAAACTTTTACTTGTTTTCGTTATTTTACAGTTTATTTATCACTTATCAGAAAATTGTACAGGAAAAAAATAAAATCAAAAATTCTTTGGACACTTATTGTTTTATTAAAGTTATAAAGCATAACGTTACTATTTACAGCAAACATTATTATATTATTAGAACATACTGTTGGTATATTCACTTAAATTAATGACTTAGTTATCACCCTAGATTGCAGCCTCACGATGAGCTATGAAGCAATATATTTACAATAGACCGGACTAGGTATGTGACGACACTACTATGTACAGGTTTTTTTTTTGGTTATCCGGAATTACCAGCCAGACCAACCGTGACTGTGACCGTGTCCGTGGCTGCTGTGACCATGCCCATGGCTCTGATGAACCTTGTGGTGGACAGTCTTCACAACTGGTACGGGGTATTTCTTCTCATACGGGACGGGCACTTTGATCACCTTAACAATTGGCACCTCGACAATCTTCTCAATTGGGACGGGGTTGTCAACGTGCACCTTTACAATCTTCTCATAGGGAACTTTCACGATCTTCTCAACAGGGTAGGGCACTGGATGGTCTACTTTGACGTGCTGAATTTTGACGACGGGCACTGGAACTTTCTTAATGACTGGCACTTGGACGGGGTAGGGCTGGGGAACGGGGATCTCGACTCTGTGAGGCACGGGGTAAGGCACGGGCTGGGGTACTCTGTGGGTCACCTCCCTCAGGACCTGGTAGGGCTCTTCACGGACGCGATACTGAGTGGGAGCACCATTGCCGTTAGCAAGACCGTGGATCTCTTCAATGACGGGGGCTTTCTGGCCTGGAGGTGGAGCTTCACCACCGGGAACAGTCAAACCAGGTCTGAATGCGGCGCCACCGCCGAAGTTAGGTCTGCTGAATGAATCACCAACAATGGGTCCACCAAGTCCAGAGCCACCGCCGAACGAATCACCGATGATGGGTCCGCCGATTCCAGAGCCGCCGAATCCAGATCCACCGCTGATACCATGACCGCCGTCGATCCCATGACCACCGTCGATCCCATGACCGCCGCCGTATCCAGAGCCACCATAACTGCCGCCGAGTCCAGATCCAAGGCCGATACCATGACCGCCGCCGTATCCAGAATCGCCATATCCGTGTCCATGAGAACCAGATAATGAAGACTCCAAAATGCTACCGCCGTGAGAGCCACCGTGGATCAATCCCGATCCTGAGTATGTGGCCGAGGGTAATGATCCAGAAGGGAAGCTGCTGGGTGAAAAACTGGAAGTATAGTGTGGAGCATATCCACTGGACAGTGAACTGCTAGAATGATCATGTCCGTGGAGGATGCCGGCGTAGCTGCTGCTCAATAGGATGGCTAAGCATGTCAGTTTCATCTGGAAAGATAGGAAAGATTTAGTTTATTTTTTTATTTTTCCATTCATACTTGGTTTTCATTTATTTTTTTTGATAGAAATACTTACATAAGTAGCCATAGTGATTAGCTAATCGCTTGGCCACACGGGTGAACTTGTGTCGACTGTAACAAGCGACGCTTATGTGTGATGATGTCGTATACTTCCATCTTATTTATATCGATGTCGCGTGTGGGTCAGCACGCGTTGAGAACGAGAGTAAACGAACTGGTTTCTGAATAGTCTTTCCTTTTCTAACGGAAACAACGTATACTCGAGTTATTGAATATATTATGCTCATCGGTTACTCAATGCCTGCTCATCTGACGAAGGAGCTTGTGTCGTATTGATATGTATAGTATGGTGATTTCTAACTGAAATGACATTGAGAAGGTCCGAGTATCGAAATAGTGTATACCTAATATTTTATTTTAATATTAAAATAAGGTCGTTAATGTGAAATTTCAAAACGATGTTATGGAAATTAATAAGACAGGTATTTGAGAAATATCCTCATTATAATAATTCAATATAGGTTCCTAGTTTGACTGCCCTATTGGTCTCGTAGTCGCTAGCACGGCTGCTGGGTTCGATCCCAGATCGGGCAAAGTATTAGCGAGTTTTTCAAAGAAGAATTTTTTATTAGCAGTTCGGAATTTTGAATTTGATGGTGTGGCAACCCCGTCCCTCGGAAAGCACGTAAAGCCGTTAGCTAATCTTTCGTAGATCTTTGATAGTCGTTACGAGTAGACAAAAGTCCAAAATTCTGCCAACCAGTTTTACCAAGGAATATCGTGATGTGGTCAGATAAAATCATCATGTAAAATAATGGTAAGTATTCAGCTGCATCCAGTTAGACAAGAAGCCGATCATAATGTAGTTGGGAAACAGCTAGGCAGGATGATGTTAGAGTCCCAGTCTATACAAATAAGCAAGCCAAGTGCCCATGGATTATGGGTATTCTTGTATCATGACTAACATTGACAATAACAATGTAGGCATATGGGTCGGAATATGTGGAGCAGCTGTTTTTTTTATAACCGCCAAAAATGTTAATTCTGGAATATCTAAATGCAAGCACAGAATCCATGATTTACCTAATTTATGAAAGGGATGACGTTGTTTTATTTTAAATAGGTATATAATTACGTTTTATTTTTTTCTTTTCATCTGTTCCAAGTGTTATGTCTATAATTATTGTAATTGGTAACAACTGTAATCGTTATAATTAAAGTAAAAAAATAAAACATAAAACAAGGTAAAAGTTTTCGTTAAAAAGTCCTATCCATCTCAATTATCTATTTAAAGGTTTTCTGATAGCTAATCCACAAAAAAAAATACAATTTCATAATATTTAGACGCCTTCTTCGGTTTGCAATAATAAGGTTCTTAAAAATACGAGTATAAACATTTTCATAACATTTCGTTCAAAATATGTCTTAATTTACACTAGGAAACCGGGCCTAATAATCTTAATATCACATGCAAACTATAATACAACATAAATAACACACATAGCGACAGATGTTCTAAACGATTAGCCAATTAAATGACCGATGCGTTTCATAATTTGAATTGATCGCAAAACGAGACGCGAGTCGAGTCCCATCGGACGACGCGAGCAGAAAGCGAGACGCACGCGAGATTCACAATATTTCATTACATTTAACGCATAACAGTGAAAACAATGCGTTTTTTTTATTAAATACTAGTAATACTTAATTACAAAACTGTAAATTATAGCTTCACATGATTATTATGATAGTTGAAACAAGACTAAAATATGTCTCATGACTGATTTAATCACACGGCAACCAAAATTGGGTGAAAATTAACTAGTTTTATCGTGTGTAAAAATTCAATATAATATATTGAATTTTTATAAAAACAATATTACATTCGCATCTACGTTACTAGCCAACCTACGTTCTGATAAGACCTTTATCAGGTGTAATAATGACGTAAAAGCAAACTTTTTATTAATTTAATAATTGTCACCTCTATTACGATCATAACACGATTCTCTTTACGTTCATGAAAAATGAATCCATTTTCATTCTTAATTCTCGTCTCGTAAACTAGAACATAATTGCGTAATTTTCTGTTTCGATGACATGAGCCTCTGTAACATATCGTTAGCATTGCTCGAGAGAAATCAGAAGATAATTATACAGAGATAGATTTATCACGTGTTACAGTAGCATCTTTTTTAACTGTTTGAGAACATGCATCACTTGAACTACTGATACATGCGTGAAAAACTTCAAGAAAGTAAGTTAGGAGCGACTGAATATTAATCAAAATAATACGACGTTTATTTCTGTATTTTTATTTTTGTAAAACATCGAAAATACTTACAAAAATTAACAACAACCTCAACAGTTATACATTAAAAACTTATCACAATAATAAAATTAGAACAAAATGATAATTTTAAGAACAATATTTACAATACATTCGTCTATATTTTATAGACTCGCTTACATAAATAAAAACCGTTAAAAGTCTTAATAATATTTAAATCTTACAAATAAAAAATAAATGCCAATCTTTATTAATACATCGTTATAAGCAGTCCAATGAAATCGTTTCTAGTCTATGTAATTACAGTAGGCAAATTAAATAATAACAACTTAAGTACTTATTTAAAATACAATATAGAACATTGTACATCAGTTCAGAAAATACACTTAAGATTATAAATTATAATACTCTACGTGCTAGCGTCTGCACCAATGGTATCAGACTTTGACTCCGCAACCGGTGGTGGAGGTCGCAATAATATTGGTACAGAATTCTCTAAACTTTCAGTTTCAGCACCAGCTTCAAACAATGGCTCAGTCTTCATAATCCTAAGAAGTTTAGGTTTGTTAACACGCCGCCTGCGAGAGTGTTTTTCCAATTTCATATGACTACCCCTACCCATAGGTGAGTGTGGTGGAGGAGGCTTCAACAAAGGGTAAGGTTCATCAATATCAGCCTTTGGATACTTCCTCTGATACGAATGACGTCCCGATAACAACAAATTTGGATGTCTGTGTCTTTCATTTATTGCTCTAGAACTAGACATAAAACGGTTTTTTGTTCTACTATCCTCGAAACTACTTGAAATAACATCTTCACCTTGTCCTGTTAGATCTGATGTAGAACTAACTTCTCTTTCGCTTGCTGAATCGTCTTGTTCTATTACGGCGCCTATAGGGTGGGTACTGGATGCATCAGCAATAGGTACAATACTTTCTTCCTCTTCTTGACTTCGAGAGTATTTCACGCCCTGATACGGAAATCTCCCGTTGTTATAAATATCTAAGTACGAGCCACCAAGTGCACTGAGCCCGTCGTTTATAGGCGCTAAGTTTGCTGTGTTTTCATTTTTTAACAAAAATTGTAACTGTGATAGATCAAATTTGATTGGTGCTGGTTTGGAATATTGGTCTCTTAGAGCCATCATTTGCGAATCGTCTACAGTAGGTTTTCCTTTCAACATTTCTGCTACCAACTTGAGGTCTACATTATATGGGTTCGCTACTTTAAAGCCATTGATTGTCGATAATAAACTGCTATCTATTTCTGGTCTATTCATATTCATAGCCGGTTGCTTATTTAATAATAACTTATTAAGCAGGCTAGTTGTGACGTCAATCTGATGACTACCAACGTTTTGGTTGATTCTCATAGGCAGTGGTGTGGGTATGCTCCCTTGATCGAAATTAATATTATGTAACTTTAGAGCATCATTAGCCATTCCTTGAGTTAATTTGTATGGAATATCATTGAATTTCAAAATGCTGGCTATATCTGATGGTAGTTGGTTCTGGTTGCGATTGTATCCAGACTGTTGAGCATTCTGTGATTGTAAATTATCTTGGTAGTTATTAGACTGTTGAGCTAAATAACTACTAAGCCCTTGTGATCCAGTATAACTTCCCTGATTATAACTTGATTCCGGGGACTGTTGCTGTTTCCCATAAAAAGTTGATTCTATTTGTTTAAGATTGTCAGATGTTAAATAGTCGTCAGACTTCGTTTTGATGTTAAATCCATAGAGAGCATTTTTATCTTTATAAAATGAATCTGTTATAGGTCTTAAATACTGCCTAACATTTTGATCTAGTTGATCTTTACCATAACTGTTTGTAAACCGACCGTTATTGTCCCCATTCATGGGTGATTTCAATGATGAATCAGAATTGGCCACTACATTAGAAACATCTATTGGGACGATATTTTTCAATGCCTTATCATGATCAAACGGTTGCTTTGGCTTGCCATCTAGATTTTCTCTAGGTGTTGAAAGGAAATAAGGAGATGCTGTAATGAGATCATTTTGAGTACTGTACAAGAACGGGTTGTTTGAATTATCATTGTATTTATTTTTTTGTTTGTCGTTATTGCCGTAATATCCGTTTCCTGCATTTATATCCGAGCTACCAATGTTACTAGATCCGTAGTTATTATTTCCATATAGCTGTTGTTGTTGTTGCTGCTGTTGTTGTTGCTGTTGTTGCTGTTGCTGTTGCTGTTGCTGCTGCTGCTGCTGCTTTAATCTCTCTTGGGCTTTGGCAGCTGCTTTAGCAAACTCTTGAGCTTCTATAGCTTCTGAGCCCGATTTAGAGACTTGGTCATAGTTGAATGGCTTACCGGTGTCCATATGAAAATTCATCTGGCTAACTGCCAGTCCATCAGATTGCATATTTACCGACGAATATCTTGGGGGATACCCAGAACTATATTCGATTAATGGCTTCTTACCTGTAAGCTTCCATCCGAAATCACCGTTGGAGTATAAATCTGTTTGACCAGTTTCATGATCTAAGTCTCTTGTGCGAATTTTCAGATTATTTAACATTTGATTATCAGGCTGTACGTAATTAACAAATAGATTATTGGCTGACGCCATGCTACCGATGCGATGTGTATCGCTATTAACGTTATCCGAGTTTGAGTCTAACCTTGAATCTTGTTGGGAATTTTGGAATTGATAATTCTGATACTGGTTATATTGATTTTCCTGGAGGGATTTTGATGCTGCGTTTATATTGGAGTTCATAGCGTTTTGCCATGATTCTCGCAACTGATCCTGGTAAGGTGAAGTTGTAGTTGTCGATGAAGAAGAGTACTCGTTTTGATATTGTTGTTGCATATTGTTCGGGTACCTCACTCCGTTGCCAGCGTAATCATAATGGTCTATTTGCATTTTCTTATTTTGATCAATACTATCGTAACTCACGACATTATTACCGATCGTTGTTGTAACCCTATTGCTGTAGTCAGGCGACCCAGTTTGTATGACTGATAATGGAGACGATACATATGACTGTAAATTCGTTGGACTAGAGAGATATATCGGCGAAGAGCTGGATACATAAGAACTGGACTGTGTTCCACCGTATTGACCATTGTTCAATGGTGTTGATAAATAAGACGGTAGCGGAGATGGGGTACTTTGTACGCTATCTAAAAACGAATTAGGTGTACTGTACTGGTATGGACTAGGACTAGACAAGTATGTTTGACCATGTGACGCTTTAGACTCTAACGGTATTTGATTAGGCTGTTGGTTGTTGCTATCGTAATTAGATGGAGAGAGTGTCGAGTATTGGTACTGTGGCTGCGGTGTAGCAGTATACCCTAAGCTCGGAGCTGGGGTTGACATCTGTGTTTGTTGGTAATACTGATTTTCTGCTCTCAATTGCTGGAGGAATTCCTCCGGTGGTAAGGAGTACTGCACGGATGCATACTGGTTACTAGCCCCTGCACCGCTGTCCTGTGATTCCGTATTCTCTGGTTGCTTCTCAGTCTCTTCTATCTGTTGCTGGAACGGGTTCTTGATTCTGTAAATCTTTCTGCTCCGCGAATAAAATGTTCGACCGTAGTTATTGTCCTTGTCAGTGTCATCATTGATGTTATACTGTATGCTGGGTGAACTTAAAGACTGGCTGTTTTGGTCTCTCGGTAGGATGTTGTTGAAGCCCGTGATGGTCTCAACTTGGCCATCGTTAGAGGCCATCTGTTGGTAACGGAGAATATCTTGCTCGGAGAATCCATTTTGACAGCGGGTGGATTTGATCAGTTGTATTATGACTAGTAGCCGTATCTGGAAACAAAAGAAGAACAACATTATAACATACAACAACTTAAGCCACCACGTGCAGTTTGTTATGCAATATTATAAAAATATGCTAGATATGACGTCTGTAGCATTCAATCTCTATGTAGTAGTGGATGGGTAAACTGGTTTTACTTTTTATCATTTTATAAATGCAGTCACTTTATAAACTTGCTTCTGTACACACAACGTGATTAATTAATGTACGTACTCATATGGTAATCAATTCATTACGCATAAAACGATGTTAAGAAAAAACCTAACACCAACAAGTTTTATAACATCCGAAGCATCGGTTTAGAAATTACCATGTGAATGAGTTAACAGTAACTATAGATATAGAAAACTGTCAGCTACTATCTAATAGTCCAGCATTTTTAGAAAGGCAGTAACGTTCGTTAAAGGACTTGAATACTATTGACTTTGAATCTGACCTATCCACTCTCGATCTTTGCTGGTTCCTAACTTGTCCATCAAGTTGTTATTTTTAATCTACTACAAGATTTTCCCTTTCAACTACTACTTGTCAAGGGTCAGCACGCCTACTGTCAGTTCTGGTCATACCCACCTACTCCATAAACGATTTTAATTTGAGAAAACATTGACTAGTACTTTCACAAAACTAGTATTTTGAATTTGAAATTAATATCTTATCACAAACCAGTTAATAATGTCGTGTTAAAGAACTGTAAATTTCACAAGGTTACTAATGCGGAGTTTAATCGTTAAGGAGTGTAAAATATGTATCTCGTGCAGTTGTCTTAAAGCGTGATTATGACACGCCTTGAGAAGAGAAACTTTCAACAACATTTGCATTTGCACTTAGACACAAAAACACTTAACATTAGCCCTGAAAACGCGATCAATTTTCATTTATCTGTAAAATTCAATTTATGCTCTGAAATTAATAAATAGTCTGTCAATTGGCAATTATATGATGTCACATAACTCTTTTAACGTACAAAATCACGTTTATACAACTCATAAGAAGTTTGTCAATTAATTGGTGGAACCCTACCAATTTATTGACAGGTTCTATTTTAGATGTTAAGATATTTATTGTAAATAGCTTTTGCCCGCGATTGTGGACGCAGACGAAGGTGGGGGATAAAATATAGCTTATGTCCTTTTTTGGGGTTCAAACTTACCCCGTACCAATTTTCATCAAAATTGGTTCAGTGGTTAAGTCGTAAAAGCGTAACAGGACAGACAGAGTTACTTCCACATTTATAATATTAGTATGAATGTAACTTTTTACTAAATAAATGACATCATTATTATTTGTTTCACATAAATAAAGTGAGAAAAATCATTGATTTGGCACCAAAAGAGTAGGTACCTATCTAACGAATAAGTGGGTACTTTCGGACCTAACAAGCCATGCAAAGCACATGTCATGGACTTTTTATGATAAGATCGACATGATAAATATATCTCTCATCATCATTTTGCGTGCGCTGTTGGATGAAGATAAATATTATACTTAATCAAAGTATAAATTATGCAATGACAACGTGTTGTATACACGCTGTAAAAAGTTTGCTAATAGGTACATATTTATGCAAATATAATTATCTTTAATTAACAATTTTAGGATTATCTCACGTACGTGCGTCTTTTTTCTGTATTTCTTATTGATCTGAAAATGTTATTTTTTCCAGAAACTGTTTATTGTGTTGAATTCAGTATACATTCTAATATTATAAATGCGAAAGTACCTAACTCTGTCTATCTGTCTGTTAGGTTTTTGCGGCTAAACCACTGAACTGATTTTGATGAAATTTGGTATAGGGTTAGTCTGAACCCCAACAAAGGACATAGGCTACTTTTTATTCGATTTCGACTTCGTAATCGACATTTACGCGGACGAAGTCGCGGGCAAAAGTTGGTATTAGGTTGGTTGGTATATTATAAGTATGTATATCAGTTGTCTGGTTACCATAACACAAGCTCTGCTTAGCTTGGGATCAGGTGGCCGTGTGTGAGTTGTCCCAAGATATTTATTTATTTTTATTTATTTATTTATATAACCGTAAGGTGTAAACCAGTATGGGTAAACATTTCCCTAAATTAAGCGGTCACTATTCATCATTGACGTCATAAGATTTCTGCTTCACGCGACCATATACTTAAGACGAGACTCAATAGTAACGGCACTTTCTTAAATGAGACAATAATTGTAGCTACTTTAATTAATATTGACACGTGTTGAATGACTCAAAGTGAGTTTAGCGAGCGTGATGCGTGCACAAGTACCTAAACGTGTGCATGGTCGACGACCGTGCGGTATGCACGGGCGACAGTGAGATGTTCTGTGAGCCCTCTCAGCCGTGAATCGCTTTCCTACTCTCTGTGCTGAATGCTGATACGTTAGATTCCTAATCACATTAATACGTCTATATAATTATCTCTTAGATAGTTCGGTCATATTGAGAGGATCAATGAAAGGCGGTTTACAAAGGGAATTTATATGGCTGATGTGAGTGGCAACGCTGTAAGGGGACGCCCTAGGAAGACCGACACTGACCTTATTGGTGAGGTTCTTCAGAAAGGTCAGGTGCGCAGTACTCGTAACTGGCGTGTTTGTATGAATGTGCACGAAGTGAAAGGAGTATGTAAGGATCGTAACAGGTAGCGTCTTTGGTTTCTGCCTACCCCCATGGGAAAAAGGCGCGAGTTTATGTATGTACATATCTTTTACTTATCATTACAAAAATAAATAAGCGTGTAACGTAACTTATTGAAAAATTAAGCCTTATTAAAAAAAGTTGAACTTAATTAGACACGAGACATTTTTTAAATTCAATTACTTCCGCTATACAAAGTTAGAATATAAGTGAAAGTCAAATCAAACCATAATTTTCGAACATATCTTTTCAAAATTATAACTAATGCTACCTGCTTTTAGTTTCATAATATCTGACTTTGACTGCATGTGAGTAAAATAACCGGAAACTAATTTTGTAAATAAATATTACGTCAGAATATTTTAATTTAGGCGGAGATAGTAAATTTTATATTAGCATGCATTATAAATTTAGCATGAATCATTTTGACGATCTATTCAGTGATACAAACGTGTTTATTATCTGATGTTATCTAACGTTCGGCATAGGTGCCTAAATATTGAGAAAACGATAACTATATAATATAAGTAAGTAAAAAGAAAAATAATAGGCAAAGTCTAGGTAAGAAATATATAATTATTTATATCTTCCTTTGGGAAAAACAGGCATAACCAGATTAAAATTTGTTTCGTCAAAATAAAATTTTGACGTTTAATAATTGTATATGCACCAGAATTCTCGTCATTACAAGCTTTTCTTTAGCTTGCACTGTTCGTATGTATGTAAGTTGTCCTTTCAAAATTTGCAAACCATTTTTCGACCCTTTGTTGGTATCCAATTGAGCTGAAATTTTGCATACACCTTTAGTTGTGATGACAATACAATGTCCAATACTCAATATTGTATTTGTTTTTTTAAAAAAGCTTGTTTTAAAAAATGTATTTTTTTTTAATGTACTAATTCACTTCAGTGCAACGAGAAAGAACTATTAAAGGGTTACTACACTAATAATACACAACGTAATACTTAAGCAAAATATTATTTTTATTTGAAAACCATCACGTGATAGTCTTATTTAAATAAATGATTTGTCTTTGTCTTTGACCTTGTGTGTGTAAATAAATAAAAGATGGCCAGTATCTTAATTAAATAGTATGAAACATATATTCGATAGACCGTATGCAATTCATTTAGTCCACCTGATAAATTAATATACCTACTGAAAATGAACCTGTAAGCAAAGCAAAAACATCTGCTATAAAAACGTTATTATAACGTTGTAGATAGTTCCATTATTGTTTGACATTATTCTGTAACATATAATATATAGGTATGCCTGTTTACGTTAAGTAACTATGCAATTATAAATGTAACACAAAAATGTAACGAGAGTAATGTACCAAATATTTCAACAAGTAACGATATGTTGCACAAAAATAACAAACAAGCCGCAAAAGTTACATAATGGACGTAGTGACAATATTATTTAAGATCTTAACAAAGAATCTTTTTTTAGACCCTCTGCGATAAACAAATCTTTACAAACCTCCAATTACTCACTGTCATCAATTATTAATACCTTATTACAAAACTAGACCCAAAGGTAACCAAACCAGTGAAACGCGGAATTTGGAAACTAAAAAATTTTACCAAACCGCTATTTTATATTCATACATCACTGTATTATAAATAATTTAAACGAAACTAGCTTTAGGCCGTGATTACGTCCGCTTGGTTTTATTTTTACCCGCGTTAAGGTACTTCTATGGTTACTGCTCCGTTCCTTTGAGTCATAACGTAATGTTATAAAAGCCCATACTACCTACTACCTACCTCATGATTCTGGCTATGAATACAAAAAAATTTTTTCAATTCTTCTGGGAGTTTCAGAGATTACTAAGTTTAAACAAACTCTTGATCTTTATAATATAAGTATAGATTAGTTAGATTAGTATAGATATTATAATATAAGTATACATAATACATACAAGTATAGATTATGTATTACTAGCTACCCGCCCCGGCTTCGCACGGGTGCAATCGTCGATGAACACTACCGGCGGCTTGACGTTTTCCGGAATTTCCAACTTTTTAACCGACTTCAAAAAAAGGAGGAGGTTATCAATTCGACTGTATTTTTTTTTATGTTTGTTACCTAGCGACTTGCGACTGGGTGAACCGATTTTCATGATTCTTTTTTTATTTGAAAGCTGGTGCTTCCCGTGTAGTCCCATTGTCACCATTTCAATATCTGATGATGGGATCTTGTAGAAATCGGGGGAACTCTTCAATAAATAACAGCAGATTAACCGCGATTGTTGCTATAGCATATCTAAGCATTGTTTACGCCATCACACAACATAAAATCACGCCTACTCACTACAAAGGTTATAAAAACTTTTACGAAAAACAAAATATGTTTAAGGGCACTTACAACGTTTTACAAAAAACGCAATATCGTGTGAGGTATTGTTTGAAAGGGCTTTTATTAAGTATTTCAAACATTAACACACAAGCACTAAAAAGTGAAAAATAAAAAGCTTTTTTACAAAAAAAGACAACCGCCTTCAAAAACTACAAAATACAAAATAACTTTAGTTTTGGAAGTCGGTGGCAATACTTACCTACATAACAAAAAACAAAACCAAAGCCACCGACTTCCAAAACTAAAGTTATTTTTTATTTTGTAGTTTTTGAAGGCGGTTGTCTTTTTTTGTAAAAAAGCTTTTTATCGTTATATTTTAACCAATTTACAGAAAACCTTCCTCATGATCACTGAAAATCCGTTTAGTACTTTTTGAATTTATCGCGAACAGACAGACACAGCGGAGGAATTTGTTTTATATTAAGTAGTGATGATAAATAATAAGAATAGATACAAACTTGGGGGCTCTACGTTTGAATCGCGAAACCAATGATTTACGATTAAAGGAATCGTGAACAGATCCACACAATAGAAAGTCTGGGAAGGAAGCTTTCAATTCGTGACCATTATGCATGCAAGACAGGATAATACCCGTCCGGGGTGAAAGGGCAATGGTAGGTATAAGTTAACGACTACCCACGCTTGCGCATCGGTAAATGTAAACGGAAAATAAGTATCAATTCTTAATCGCGTGTAATAACATTTTATTGAGGAATAAACATATGATTTATGTTAAGAGTATGCAAAAGCCCTTAAAGCTTAAAACCTCTTTTCTTTATCTCCCTGTCTGTATACGTGAGTTTCCTTATTTCTTTAAAATTCTATGTTATTCCGTGGAAAATGCGGTTTTTTATGCTTAAACTTAATGTTAATATTGTAACGTACCTATACCTAACTGTTTTTTGTCCGTAATAAATTAAGCTTGGTCTGTCTATCTGTTTGTTTGTTCCAGTCAATTCCCGAAATGACTAGACCGATTTTAACGGGACTTTCACTGGCAGATAGCTGTTGTTATTTGAGAAAAAGAATTAGGGTTCACTGCAAAGTCAGGTTCAGGCAGTTCAGGGCAAAGTCGCGGACTAAACTATAGATGGAAATAAAACACTAGTGTAAAAACAGGTGTACGAAAATACGTGTTAATAAAATTCTATTCAGTTTCGTTATTTAATGAATATCAATTCTTAAGTTACGTACATAAGATTTGATATTTATTCAACAACTTTCGATGATTTTTTATTGAAGCTTTAATGTTATGTTGCTTATTGATGTGACTTTATATTCGACGTTTGGTAAGATTACCTTACGATTATACTAAAAATATTTGGTTAAGAAGGTCTCCAAGGTAATCTTATACATTATAATTAGATAAGTGTACCTGTTTCGAATTTTAATAAATTTGTTTTTTTTTTGTTTTTACGCTAGTACAATAATTCCATGTTACCTTTCACCACATTTAGTTAAATGGTGGAGAATTCTAAAAATAAGTCCGCTTTTGTAGTTCTTGTTACATAAAGTTAAAAAAAATAAGATTTATTTTTATACCACATTATCCACGAGAATACTGCTAACAAACTGCGGTTGGCAGAATAATTGTGTTAATAAAATTGTAAAATTTCTTAAAACAAAATAAAATAAAGTCACAGTCGAACGTGTCTTTCGAATTGTCTAGGAGTCGGTCAGTTAGTCAGAAAATTGAAGCTAAATGATCGTTCCAAAACGTAGGTAGGCCTCTATAGAAAAACGAATGAGCAAGAAACTCCTATTTTCAATTAAGCTTTTTCAAAATCAAGGTTTTGTAAACCAAAAAAAAAATACTTATAAGTCTATCTTTACAACCTTCAGATATTATAATCTACTAGATCTACATAAAGATATACAGTCTCGTGTTCAATCTCCACTACACAAAGCTAATTCTCTATAATTTCTTATGTTAAACTCTATGCAATTGATAGCTCCATCTTAAGTTGTGACCTTGAGGTCAGTGCTAAGTGATGCCAATAGCATTTCAATCGTGATACGGCGGGATTTACAGTCAAGTAACGTGTAGCATGTTCTTAACAAACTCAATCAATCTTATTAATGAGTTCAAACCTAGCTATTTAAATAAGAACTTTATTCTAACTATAGTAAAAGTTTTTTTTATACAAAAACTGTCATTAAACCATGTGGGAATCTTAATGTGGACTGTATATCTTAAAGATTACATGTGGCTATTTGCAATTATAACTCCAAATTCCTGTACATAATTGATTTGCTTTGCCAAGAGACAAAAAACATGTGTGTCCCGCTTTGATCGAATACGAAACAAAATTGAGCGACGAATAGACGAGTGAAATTGCCACACTTCAATGTTAAAAATGTCTTCTTTCTTGATTTAAAACTTATGGTAAGTAACGCAATTCTGGCCTGCCTAGTTCGGGGACCGCCCGCGCCGTGCAGTTAATAACCCATTTTATAAATATAATATAATAATAAGCCTACTTTTAATAAGTTATATTTTGTTTTTGTAACAATGGACTAATAAATTATTCTTTGTCTTAAACATAATTTATTGTATCACAAAATTGTTTGTTGCCAAACCGAGTTTAAGTTGTTAATTGTGTCGGACTTTACAATCGTCAGAATAAAGTTCAAAATACAATAAACAAATAAATTTAAGTTACACCTTATGTTGTAATAAGATGACTAGTTTTATATCCTGCTTTGCGTATTAAATCTTGTCATAGAAATTCTAATATAAATATAACAGCGTAATAAAGGTGATGTAAATATACAGGTTTAGTTAATAGTCACAGTTTATAGGAGGCTTATTATGACCTCAGACTTTTAGAAAGCAGAATTTAAATAAATAATTTGAGACAAGAAAAGATCTGATTTAACCAATGTCAAAGTCAAAGCGTTTATACCCTTTTTTCTGAATTCTGATTCTGTAAATGTATGTAGATAAAGTTCAAAATAATTTGTGGGTTTCATTAACTTTGCCCTTGTACGAAGAGTAAATAGTATACATTAGAAGGCCAATTAAATCTCGTAAATAAAACCGTTCAATATCTATTCGCAATCTCGTCTCAGCGACAATTAAAGTCAGAAACTTGTCAAAAATGTAAGCAAATTGGAGTTATTTCTGTCAGATTGAGAATAAAATTAGAATACGATGCTTGTTAAACCTAAATGAAAGCACATCAAAATTTTGTACTTTAGTGTGTTTTTTTATTATTTTTTGTTAATAACCAAGACTGTTACCATCGAACAAGTCTTTCATCACCTTAATTTATGTAGCCTACTAAATACACACTAATAAAGTACCGCACCCATTAACAAAAAAGACATGCACAATTATTGTAGTTTAACATTTATTGTTCGTAAAATAATGTCAGCCATATTTATTCATCAAATAAAAGTTATCTGACTATGAAAAAGCCAGACCTGATACAATTAGCAATTAGTAAACGAAACCTAGCATAAACAACGTTCAAAGGGCCATAACTAAGAGCTTCGATAGATAAACGAACGTCAAAGGTCGTGAAGACGTCGGTTGGGATGTTCACCGTTTCTCTGCCCTTACCGGTCACGCGTTTCACCCGATGTGGCCAGGGAAAGTGCGCTTCTGAACATGCCATGACGCTTTTAGCACTAACTACCTGTTCGAACAGGCTGCGAGGTCTTTGACGTAGTGTGGGAACAGCGATAGGGAAATTGATTGGCAAGAAATGTTAGTGCAATGAAAGCGCAAGTTTGGACGGGGCCTATGATTTGATACGGTTGTGGTAATTGTTTTGAGTGGCGTGGAACTGTTGGGTTTGGTTTTAGCCAATGGTGTATTTGATAGTCGTTGCTTGTGTTTGAGTTTAGTTAGCTTTATCAACGACAACATCGTTCAAGATTACCATTGATCACTATTGCATATTTTTGGCAAAATTTACAAAGGCCTTTCGTTACAAATCATACTTTATATTATAATAATGCAAGGTCACTCATTGACTAAACTCGAAATCTGGAAAATTACTTCACCTATGAAGCTGAAACTAGGTAGGTAAGAGATGTCAGCTGAATACTAGTAAAGAACTGAAGATGCTGGTAAATACTAGTAAAATAATATAATATAATATTTTATCTTATAATAACCTTATTCTTCTTTATGTATCGACGACACATCCATGATAATTTATACTATTTGGGCCCAATAGGTGACCACGCCTATTGCTGCGTCAGAGGCGCTATCAGATACGATACAATTAATCAATTTGCAATTTTTTTAATAAATCATCGTTTCGTGTGGCTTGGTTTGTTACTTCTAAAAATAGCTTAGAAAACTCGCCAGTTATGTTATGTTATGTTATATAAGTTGCGAGAGTAGGTACCTTGTGGTGTTTTTATGAAATAAAATTGTTTATTATTATACCTTTCTTGTACTAAAAGCAAAGTATTATTTCGTTTTTCCATCAGGAATTTCTCAGTAGCAGCCTCGGAGTCTGGATTTGTGCCCCTTTTACATGGGACTTAAACATAACTGGCGAAATGTGGGTGTAACTACTAGGTAGGTACACCTCTGCCTAACCCTACGAGAATTACAGGCGTGATATTATGTTATGCTGTCTTGTACTAAAGTCGTATATATCACATTGAAAGTTCACCTAAAGTCTCTTGCGCACATAATAATAAACCACAGCGTAACACGGCTACGGCATTTGCTACGGCAACACCGCTACACGCCATATTGAGTAAGGTTAGTTAGGTGACTACACGTTCGTAGTAATTTTATTCTTCGTAGACATTTCACGATTTTGCCATTTATTTATTGATAGCACTCTCCTCGCGACTTTTTCGTGTGATTTTCCTTACGATTCCCTAACTTTTTTGAAAATATAATATAGCCTATGTCACCCGGGGATAGTGTAGCTCTCCAACAGTGAAAGAATTTTTCGAATCGGTTGAGGAGTGTCAGAGAAAACAAACAAACAATCAAATCTTTCCTCTTTATACCTAATATTAGTGTAGATTTAGCGGCAAAAATATACTTTTACTTTAAGTTTAAAACATCAATAATAGGTATGTGAAAGGCTTTTTTGCAAATGTAAAAAAAACTTTCTTTTGATTTTTGTGTGAGATTCGTTCAATGGTTTTAGAAAATACGAATGGTAATATTTTTAGATACGGCTATTAGTTTGGTCACCAATCGATTAGTCCATCAGCGACGAGATATGACGATCGACTAAAATATGAAAATAAAGATTAATACATGCGTGAAATGTGGCTAATGTGTGTGTTTTTTATGTTAGATTCATACATTTATAGTCAGTACGGTGTTATTTACGTATTTTTCTCAGTCATTATTCATATAAAAATAGCGACAAAGGAACTATAATTCGATCGCATTACATGGATGAGAAAATGGTACCTAAATACTTGTGCATGAGCAACCAGAAAAATAAAACGTAGCCCGAAACGAAGCGTGAATATTTTTCTGTTTTTTTTTTGTTCACTGTGTCTCAAAGTAAAAAAAAATAAAGATTTTTCATTCGACTTGTCGGTGACATTACAACCATCCAAATTCTTAGAACGGAACGAACGAAACATTGCTTGGCAACCAGTTTCCAAAAACATTGGTATCTAAATCTAACAATTTCTCTCTTATCCATCTGCGTATTTATAAAAAAAAAAACAAACGCGTTCCCTTCCTAAATCTACCATACTACTAACACAATAAAGGTGAAGCCTTTGATAGCTTCACTCATTACGCAATATTCGGAACATTTTCAAAGGTTTACGGCTCTAAAGTGGGACAACGTCACTCTAAACGGGACCAAACATTATATAACTTTGATATTAATCAGAGAAAGTGAGCAAGCTTGCTAAGAATTTATTGTTTAGACATAAAACTGATGGAAACTTTCATAATTACAGCTTGAGGCGGTTGAATCATTGTTATTGTAATTCTACAGTACAGTGTTTTAGTTTCGTTTTCATATTTGTGTATTCCATCAGATTAGTTATTTTCGATAAGATTTTCTTGCTCGAGTTCCTAACGCAAGCACGCGACTGATAACTAATACTAGCCCATGCCTATTAATTTTGCCAGACATCGTGGCAATACAAATGCACTTTTTCCATTAACAGCGATGTTGATGTGTTTTTAAAGGACTGATAACTAATCTCTTTTAATAAATTGATCATAATTATATTATTATTATAATATGGGTTTAAATAAATATAAATAGTTTAATATTTTCATGTAGTAAAATAACCCATGCCGTAACTCTGATGTAAGCTTCATCGTTAACATAATTTCACTGAGTCCGGGCCTAATCTATCGTACAGTTCTTGGTTTTAAGTTTTGATATAGACAATTAGACACAGTAATCTAAACTTTATGATTTTATTTTAAAAACACAATTTTTAATACCACGTTTGTTGTTTTGTTCTTGATACAGATGGCATCTTTCATAATTACACTTTGAGAAACAAAATCGCTATTGTGAAACGTTTTTTAATGTACTTATTTAAACGTTCTTGATATTTTCGTTTTGATGTTGCAGCTTCTATTTGATAACATATTCATTCATAAAACTTTTATGGGGAACCTATTACTTACGATGTTGCAACGAGACGTAGGGATTTCTATGAATATAAATTAATGTCATCGAATCTATAAGCATAAAGTATACTCATTTCCAATTAAATATGATAATATAAAAATAGATTGTATAATCATAGAAAATAGAGCACGTTTTATATTAAGAAAATGAATACCACCATCGGTTTATTATATTAAAATATACCTCGGTATATTAAGCTTGCACTGAACTAAATATTGGTGACTGATATGACAAAGTATATCTACTTAAACATATCCTATGGCACTCTTCAATACTATGCTAGCTATAAGTGAAAATATTTTTGTAGTTGAATCAGTACATCCAGAGATTAACTTCTTGCAAAAGAAAAACAAACAAACTTTACCTCTTTCTAAAATTAATACCTTTAGAAGTATAGATGAAGACTAAATAAGACATACAAAACAATATACAAAAGTGTTAATCCAAACACAACACACAATCAATCTTGTTCACATTTCTCATCATCATAATAATTGCGAATAAATAATAATTCAACGGCGATTTAATGTCAAGTTTCACTTGTTTTTAACATTAATCACCAGCTCAAGAATGATTACAGGATAATGATCGAACGGTGTAACGGAGTAGGCTCAATGACCATTGCGATCAGTCATCGGCTATGATGCTCACAGGCTATAATTCTATGATAATGCGGCCGATGAACCTTTAGTAATTGATGGCTGTTGTGAGCATTGCCTTTTGTGTAATTTTCTTTGTCTGTGAAGTGTTGGGTTATGAAATAAAGCGTATTTTTTTAAGTAAGGTGGGTGTACCATGGAAGGCCACTCTAACAAATAAACAGTTATTACTCGTTTATTTACTGGATAAATTAAACTAACAAATATTTAAGTAATAAGTACTTTGTTTTATTACGTAACATATACATATGTATACATATAAACCAATTTTTTGAATTGCAGCTTGCAGCGTCTGTGATTTTCAGTTCGATGGGTGTTTGTGTAAGTAGAAGGAATTTGTTACTTGGGGTTGGCGTAACACGTTTTCCTCTTCCACTCTGTCCTGTCAGCCGTCATGCAATCACTGACTCCCCTTTCATTGATATCATTCTTCACACAATCCATCCATCTTGCCAGTAGATACCACTTTATTATTAAAAATTAGGTACGGTCAGGAACGAAAGACAATTAACATTGTTACTTTTACTAAATTTAACTTAATTGGCAAACAATGATAACTCTTCGTCGCTTTTATATTTTTACGATGATTTCTAAATATTTTGATGCTTAATTTCACGCGATACTATTAACATATTTATTTGCATACCTTTAACGTTTTTTTCACAATAAATCAAATTATAAATGAGTTACTTTAGGTACTTACTTGAATATACTCGTAAAATAACTTAGATATCTACTGTCAAAGCAATAAAGTGACACGAAGATGTATCTCTTTTAATTATACGTATAATTATCTCACGAAATCAATGATGCTGTCAAGCTTTTAATTTATTTCGTACATAAATTACTCTCAATCTCAAGCATTATAATGCGTTACATTAAGCAATTTATTTTTAGAATAATAACTTGAGAAAGTACTATTTTTCTCACTCCTATTTTATTATTTATTATCTTTCTAGCGAATGTTTGTGAGGATAGATGGATATTTGTTATTCTTTCATATTTAAACGGCTGAACAGAAGTAGTTGAAGTTTTGAACACATAGATACTTATCTAGATTAAAACATAAGTAAAAGTTTTTTTGTGATACTTTGTATTATTTAGGACTTTAACTTAATTCTGAAGTCTACGCAGATAAAGTCCGATGCAGAAGCTATAAGTCTTCGAAGAGAACGAACATCAAGAACGTAAAATTATTCTCTTAAAATTACATATGTATTACTTAAGTACTCTTAATTAATTTTCTAGTACTTAAGTACTTAGTATTCATCTACACCTCAATCTTTAATAAAAACCAACCGTATTCTTAATATATAGTAAGTTTTATTTTAGATTCATTTCAATTTCCTAAAGAAATACGCTCACATACGCAATGGAAATAGATTTAATGCCATTGGTTTTCCTTTAAAAGTTACGGTTGTGTAATCCTTTAGACAAGATTAATTTTCTTGGAACCGATTTAGAAATCAATGAATTATGAAGTAAAGCGTTACGTTAACCTTTCCATATGGCTTAGTAACACGTCTTCCTATGGGTTTTTCCAAAATTAAGATGTTATGTAATGATGAGGCTTTTTAGTTTAACTTAACTTATAGTTTGTTGTTAGTAAGTACTTTGTTGTGTGTTGAGATCTCAGATTGTAAATTATTTCACTTTTCTTTTTAGTTGTCCACCTAAATAATATTATGTGCAAAAATTTCACATAGGTATTTTTTTTTCTATGAATTTTTTTAGTTTTTGTTTAATTATTTCTATTGCCAACATTTCTAATACTTTTTATCCATTTAGTTCATTACTTGGCTTGGGAATCATTTTTATGTAGTTAGGCAATTAAATTAACAATCAATTTACCCTAAAAAAATGTGACATTACCACATTTTCAACTGTAATTCCTAAATAATACGATTTAATTTTCTTTCCTTTAAACAATAATAATTGTAGGCATTGTAAGTAATTATTCCTTCCGATGTAACCATTATACCTGCAGCACTAAATTATCATTATAATGAGAAGATCGAAACTCTTGCGCAAAGTAATGTGTCACTAACGACATTAGCTGTCACCATTTCTTTGCCTATATCTACTTTCATCTCACCATTGTTCAATTGGAATATTTATTTAGGAAGGAAAAGAAGGAAAGTGCATTGTTACTTGTGGGAAATATATTGCACTTAAATACTTTTTCATTAAAATATTCAACAAGTAATAAAACCTTAAAATGGAGCTATAAATATTAATCAAAACTAATGTTTAAATCGATGTTTTGTTTTATATTGATGAAGGTACCGTTTTAAACATTTAATTACGAATAAATTATACTGAATTAGCCGACTTTTGGTCGTAAAGACATTAATATACTACCTACTTGATGAAACAGAAAAGGTAACATAGCTGACGGATGAAATCGTCAATATATGTATCGAGTTCGGATTTATTTTTAGACAATGCTAAGAAATATCTAACGTATCAATATGCTGACAAAATCTAAACTTATTTAAAAAATAGTGTTCCAAGAAGTTTTAAGTATTATATAATTTTCAAGCAACTTTTTTTTCTCACAATATAAACTGCTGCAATTAAAGATCAAAATAAATCTCAACTTACGGTTTGCAATACGGTCATCATTTTGACGTGTATCAGAAGACACCAATCAACACAGTTCTTTTCAACACAACATAGTTTATTCACTGACACCGTAGTCCAAATTCCTGTATGCGTTACTTACGGATAAGGGTTGATAATTGTAACGGGGGTATGTACGGCCGTGTGTCGGTTGCAGCCGTGATGAAGTGAAGTTCAAGGCTAGGCTGAGTTAGGTTTATATACGGGGGTAGCGGAGCGTGGAGCTGTGTCGGTGTGGGTGCGCATCGATGCAGTGGGTGCATAGACGGGACTTGAGCTAGACGCACACAGGGACAGGTCTGTGATACTCAAAGTGCACCCTTTGATTAATGTGACGATTGTATGGTAATTTGGTGGTGGTCAATCGGAGCTATAGTTGTTTTGAAAGTGAAGAACATGTTTAAAAATATTTGCTACTACTATGTTTTTAAAATTAGATACATACAATAAAGAATCGTTTGTTAAAGTAACATTTAAATTTCTTACATATTTCGTAAAAAAATGCGTAGATAAACAAAAGTTAAAATTATAGTTTTGCTATTTTGTAACTTAACGTTTTATTTTTAGAATCATTTTTATTTGCATAATTTCTTAATGACACTTTTAACACCGGGGTCATCCGAAGTGGTCGTTATGTATCGAGTTGTTAGACAAGCATAAATACTCTGTAGATACAATTCATATGAAGATGCTATGACAGGCTGAAAATATGATTTATAAATTGCTGTGATTAATTGATAGATTGAAATTCCACAGTTCATTCACAAATTCATTATACTTTTTACACGACTGCCCCAAAAAAAGGAGTGTTATGTGTTCATTACACGACTGCCCCAAAAAAAGGAGTGTTATGTGTTCAGGGTTAATGTATGTATGTATGTATGTATGTATGTATGTATGTGAGTTTCTTTATTCCACCATAACTTTTAAACGCCTGAACCGATTTAGATGTATGGGGTATCGTTACAATCCTTGCATCGTTCCGAGTAACATAGGCTAGTTAAAAATAAAAAGAAACCGGTGTGGTCACTTTAAAAAGTAAATTAATACCAGCCTCAATTTTTTTTTTGTAATGAATTTGGTCGTGTCTATGTTTATCGTCTAGAATTTGATAAGTAGATTTTAAAAATATATAACACTGTAAATAAAAAACGTCGTAAAAATACTGACGAGTAAACAAAGTACAAATACTTATGTGCAATTTTTGCAGTCGTGTTTTTTAATTTTTTAATTATAGAAGCTTGTTGATTGATGAATATCAGGCCTGTGATCGCCGAACGGTTAGGCAGAGGTGTACCCATTAGTACACCCACATTTCGCCAGTTATATTTAAGTCCCATGTAATAGAGGGCGAGCCTATTGCCATCAACTGGGCACAAATCCAGACTCCGAGGCTGCTACTGAGAAATTTCTGATGGAAAAACCCAATAACATTTTTCCCGACCTGGGAATCGAAGACCTCAAGCTCAGCAGTCGCGCTTTGCGACCACTAAACCAACGAGGCAGTCTTTTTTCGATTTTTTTTTGTGTTCATGGAAAATATATTATTATTCTTTAACTAAATGGGTTTTTTTTAAATCGTTTGTTTCGTTGTATCATTTTGTTAAGATATTGATAATAATACTAAAAGCCTTAGGCATCGCATAAGTGTAAACCATTATGAAACACTAAAATTAAAACAAGCTAACTATAATTTATTCAATTCGTTACAGATGTTACATCTGTCAACCTTATATTGATTACGATATCATCATAATTTATTAATGACATGTAGTGGCGAAATATTATGTCAAAGTTTGGATGGATGTATGTTTGTAACTCAATCACGCCAGAACGGCTAAACGGATCTGGATGAAATTTGGCACGAATATAGATTATAGTCTGGAATAGCCCATAGGCTATTTTTTATCCCGGAAAAATTTACGGTTTTTTTCGGATTATCGGATGAAGTCGCGGGCAGAAGCTTTTGAAGGGTTAATCAGAAACTTACGTTAGTAGATTTGTAAAGATATCAACATAAACCATTTCATTTACATA
Source organism: Hoplodrina blanda (assembly GCA_949316365.1). Taxonomy (NCBI): domain Eukaryota; kingdom Metazoa; phylum Arthropoda; class Insecta; order Lepidoptera; family Noctuidae; genus Hoplodrina; species Hoplodrina blanda. Next base: position 10,714,380 of record OX438589.1, read on the forward strand.
TTCACTTAACCTAATTTAGTAAAACGACCTACTATATTAAATCAATATCATCTTACAAAAAAAACTATTATTGTGAAGACGAGTTTTTAATTTATGAATATGCATGCAACTATGAATATCAATCTTTTTAAATCACAAAAATATAGTTCACAATAATTATATTTGCCTAAGACATTATAATATGACTCTTAGGATATGAGTCATATTATACAATTAGGGTTCATTTTTCAATCATCAGATAAACGAGAAATAAACATTAAGGTTTAACTTCTTTCGTATGGAAAATATGTCAAACTGTCATATTTAATCTTTATATAAAAGTTAAGTCATAAGTCATAAGTAATTTATTTCATAACAATGTACATTGTGTTGAAAATATATCCGATTATTGTAAAATCAGTTCCAAATAATTAATTCAAAGTCTGATCTCACGATGATGCCGTAAAATCCTAATGAATCTGAAGACTCCATCCAGACTACATGCCGGTTACCTAGGTGTGGGAAATAAAACATGCACTAATTTATGTTTGTATAAAATAAATAAATACCTATTTCTTAATTTAATAAATTAAAACAAAACTTTGAGTAACACTGTGTATCCGCGCGGAGCGTTAACATTTCCACGCCTAGGGCGCAACTAATCGTCTTAAAGGGTACCTTTAACGTTTACTTATAAGTTACGTAACGAGGACTTTTACATAATACGACAAGGAATAAGCCAGTCTATAATAGACATTCAGTCAACCACTCAAGTAATATAATCCCTTTCCTTTCCTTTTCTTACTATGCTGGTAAAACTTCCTAGACCTTTATTTTTTTCCTAACTTCAAAGACAACTACCATACTACTTCGTCGGAATCCATTAAGCATATCCATCCATTTTGGGGGTCAATCGCCTCGAGGGAAGCCAGTATTCACCAAGCTAGTAAATTGGTGATCATTCAGATGTACCTACCTAACCAACAAGGGCGGTAAAATGGAAGGGGTGAATATGCTTGGTAAATTATATTTATTATTATACCTACAATGGCAGCATTGAAAGTGCGGCGACTGTGATGAATCTTAGCAGCGTCTAAGTAGTGTCTACGTAGCATCTATGCAAAGCAACGACGTCAATGCCTACAACCACCTGCGTACAAACGCCAAGAGTGAGAACACTACAATAGTGATATTAGACGGTACAGTTGACGCAGTGGCTGGGCGATTGGCTGCTGCGTTGCGTCTTGCGGGTTCGATTCCTGCTCGGAAAAAATATTTGCATAGCCTGCAGATAGTTATTCCAGGTGTTTATGTATGTGAATTTATATGTTTGTAAAGGCACCCACGATACGAGAGAAATTCCTCGTGTGGAGGCAACGCATACTGCGTATCAAACTGTGCCACTTTGAGCAAAAAATATGGCTGAAAATCACTTTATCAATTTATATCATCTTTCTGCCCCCGATAAGTATTATTCAAAAGTGCACGTAATAGGACTTACGTTCAAAACGTCCTCACCGTCCCTCACCAGTCGTGTCGTTTAAAGACACCCGTCAAGTTTGCTATCGAGCACCATAACTTCCCAGTGTATAAGTTAACAAAGCTATCGGCGCATCTAGAAAGGGAAACTATTGTTTATTAGTCCGATTCGCCGATATAAGTCACACGTAGCTTGTCATTGTAGTGTTAAAAGTATTTTTGAGTTGTTTCCTTTGTTTTGTTGTTGATGGCAATAGGCTCGCCCCCTATTACATGGGACTTAAACATAACTGGCGAATTGTGGGTGTACTAATGGGTGCACCTCTGCCTAACCCTTCGGGAATTACAGGCGTGATGTAATCCCCGCCAGTGGCGTGGTCTCGCCCAGTCGTGTATGAGTATCCGGCTCTATTAGTGAAGCATGATACCCAAAGATCGTTTCAATAACAAACAATCCAGCGCGAAACCCGCTGAATCTAGAAGTTATGATATTTTACAAAAGAGCTGAACGCCAATTCTAATTAAAAAAGGTTTAGAATCTAGTCGCAATCTCATCTCAGAGACAACCAATGGCAATAAAAAATTAGAAACATTTTTGACAGATTGAGATTAAGAATTGCCCCCCTGATGTTTTTCCGATCTAACCAATTAAATACTTATTTATACCTATTTGTCATTCTATAGGCCTATCACGCCGGGAGTCGATCCCTATTTTATTTAAAAATACGACAGCATAAATGTTTAAATCAAACATTTTTTATTATGACAACATTAGTACCTAATTTACTTATTTCTTTAATTGCAATTATAAAAATTATATTTATAAATAGCCATATCAAACTAAAAAAATAATTGTGAAATTGGTACTTTGATATATACACATCAAAAGTGTCTAGGGATCAACATCCCTAACATTGATTAGGGAAGTTGATCCCTAGACACTTTTGATGTGTGTATAAAAAATTTATCGAATTGACGTTATGTTTACTGCATGCGGCCCTGCTCTGTGGAAGCGAAAACGAACCAAGCGCCTATCCAAAACCTTTTCAAACAAAACTTAACACGCGAAAGCTTGTTTCATTCCGCCTCGCCTACACGACATCTACCATCCCACTTATTACCGGTCGTCGAGAGCAACGCTATAGTGCAAATTATCCAGAGGCTCAATTTTCATTTGCTTGTACTAACAACCAGATAACACTACAACATAGTTATACCCCAAGTGATTGAAAATTGCTAGTTTCCGCTGCATTTCCTGCAAGGCAATGCCTTGGTTTGGTTTAGAGCGCCTGCGCAAACGCATGCCTATTTCTACCGCCAAGCAACGTTGCTGTGTTCCGGTTTGAGGGGTGTATGCGTGAGATATTTTAGCTGTTTCAGAGACGTAATAGAGTAGTAGTAAGTACAAAGAGATGCTACTTAGTTTAAAAATGAATGCGCATTTTTGCAGGAAGCTACTTTGTTTGTTTTTTCAACCCGTATTGTCCCACTGCTGGGAAAAGGTCTAAAATTGCCTTCCACTCTTGCCTATGCATTGCCTTTTCTAGTCATAGAAAGACACTATAAAGTCATCAAGACATTCAAGAAGTCATTTTCGCGTAAATAAACAGTTTTTCTTTCTTTCTAAGATAGTGTTTCCTGGGCCTTCTACGGCGACGAGCGACGCACATCTTCCGGCACGTACTGCGTAACGACCCCTCATTGGCGCTTGCCAGAGCCTGGTTACATTCCCATATCCTCTTGTATGAGAGGCGGCAGCGTATTGCTCCTAACTTATTTCATCTTACTCCAATTTAAAGTAACAGTATTGTTACGTTAATTTTCACTGAAAAGTGTAGGTATAAAGATAAATGACGATTACTGCTCATTATTAAAGATGTTGTTTCAGTGATAGATTGTCTCGTGACAAGACACAATAATAATAATTACATACGTGTGACATGTGTTCAAAAATTCTCAGAATCGAACACAGAAGAAACATAATAACACAGACACGACGCATATACGAATATTTACGATCAAAATAAAATACTGCTACAATCTAAATAACGTAAAGATATAAAATGTTACCGTTACTGATTGACTGATCCATCAACGCACAGCTCAAACCACTGAACCTGAACGAATTGCGCTGAAATTGGCACGCAAATAGTTAATATGACGTAGGCATGCAATATGAAAGGATTTTCCAAAATTCACTTCATAAGGGGATGAATGAAACGGTATAAGGTATGACTAAATAAAACCATATACCTATATTTTTAATAAAATAAGAACATACATACATACATACATAAACTCACGCCTTTTTCCCATCAATGGGGGTAGGCAGAAACTACAGAACGCCAGCTGCTACAATCCTTACATACTCCTTTCGCCTCATCTACGTTCATACATCTCGTCATACAAGCACGCCGGTTACGAGTACTGCGCACTGGACAAATAAGGAAAATGATAAAAAAATAACACAACTACACACGACTAATACATAGTCAAAGTCAAATCATTTATTTTAACTAGACCATTAAAAGGCGGTTTTAAACGTCATTATACATACATCAACGTCATATACCTACTATCTGTTATAAGACAAAGAATTCCCGAATAAAAATAAAATACCTATCACTCGACACTCGAATCCAAGACCGCACACCCAGTAGTCACGTTAACAACGCCTAATCGGTGATCTGGAGGCAGTAAGGTAAGTGAAAAAAAAAGTTTTTTTTGGTCTAAATCCAATATAAGACCACGACTTCATCAAAGTCAAAGCAATTATTTTCAATAGTCCATTAACAGGCATTTTTGAATTGTCAAGGAGTCGGTCAGTTAGAACGTTGTAAAGCTAGTTGCTCCATCCAAGACGTAGGTAGGCCTCTATGGAGAAGAACGAGCAAGAAACTCCACGGACACTCTTTTCGTTATTCGTAAATAGTTATTCAGTCTTAATTTGTAATTATTATACCTATACGTAAAATGAATTAACTCGTAAAATAATTGTCGCAATAATTTATTTTTAGCGTTATCACTGTGTGACTGTCCGTCACGTGCACCTATTTCATAGCAAAATATTATATTTATTTTACAACCATCACATGGTTCGAGCCATTTAGAAACTCATCAATTCTCTATTTAACGGGAAGCAAACTAGGGACAATGGACAGCCGTCGTTAGGTCGTAAACAATATTATAACCAATTCTAAAGAAATTAGAAAAGAATCTGACTTCTAAGCGCAACGCACAATACTAGAGCCACATCTGGTTACCATAAACGATTCTTGGGCTTTACCCGAGAACAGAACCCTTAGAACAATTGAGAAATTGTACAAAAGGGGCAATAAAGCTATTTAGCAAAACTGTGGGAAGATGGGCTGACCGTGGTGATTTCTAAGATTGAGGAGACGAAGGAAGGGCAGTCGGTTTTAAACCGCGATAGGGCACGGACGTCATAGTCTAGGCTATTTAAGTGTCAGTGTTGGTGTTGGTGAGCGATTGGGTGAGTCTTTCATTATAATAAATATCCTTGGCTGATAAACATGTTATTAAAGTCCATAAGACTAAACAGACAGCGACGTGTGGTTGAGGAGTTTGTTGCGCCACTTCTTCTCCTCAGCTCAAACACTAGGAAGTGGTGAAGGGTGGGCGCTTTGGGGCTGTCTATTGACTTTTATAGGAGTTGATCCTCAGCTCTACTAACTTCTAATGATTCTTGAGCTTTGAGTCCCAATGCTATTGCCTAATAATTCTTGAACTATGTGTTCTTATCCCTGACCGATAATTCGGCCAGACCGACACAAACATGTGTCTCGCAGCTATGCTTGTTGTACAAAGGGTACACTTCCAGGGGGTGGCTCGTTCACATCTATCTCATATATTATTACTCCAGTCCTGAGGACTGCTAGGGACCATGTCTCGACTTGAGCATGATGCCGACGCAATGCCGCTGGAACTAGCCGCCCCGTTGCTAGACAAGGACGGTCGCACGGGTGCCGCAGGGAAAGCCGCTTACGTCACGCCCAGGGTGATCAGTTCAAGAGAACTGCTAGGGACCATGTCTCCACGAGAGCATTATGCCGACGCAATGCCGCTGGAACTAGCCGCTCCGTTGCTAGACAAGGACGGTCGCACGGGTGCCGCAGGGAAAGCCGCTTACGTCACGCCCAGGGTGATCAGTTCAAGAGAACTGCTAGGGACCATGTCTCCACGAGAGCATTATGCCGACGCAATGCCGCTGGAACTAGCCGCTCCGTTGCTAGACAAGGACGGTCACACGGTTGCCGCAGGGAAGGCCGCTTGCGTCACTGATCAAGGAAGTGTTGCTTTGAGTACTACGAGTATTGATGCGAGGTATCGTGTGAGTGGCGAGAGGCTAAATACCTGTTACGTTAGCGTAAGGGTAACTCACATGTTTTATAATAATATACAGGGTTACAGGGAAAGTCGTACTGAATATTAAAGGAGGTTATTATTCAGGTCATTTCTGATGATTTTGATTCTGAAATAAAATGTCCGAAACTTAACCGTTATGGAGATATTAAATTTTAAAGATTATTTTTAAAAATCCTTTATTTTTTGGCTTTTAGTCGTTTTCTTTGGGATTAGAGCTCCTAGAGTCGGTTTTTTTGATGTATCTAGTTAGAGGACATGTCCATTAATAAAAATGATCAACAGAAACTGAACCTACTACTAACAGCTTAAAAAACTGCTCGACAACGGTTAGCATTATGAATTTTCTAATAGAGTGTTCCTTACTTTAACAGGCTTTTAATAAAAAAAATTGTATGGAACTTATTCTGCAAATAATTTTATAAAATTCTACGTCTCTTTAGCTATTCAAAAAGGTATATCATCTACTAGGTTTGTTCATAAAATCTTAAAATAATGTTATTAGAATAGGCCCAACTGGTAGTACAACATAACAGAATTTCGATACAAAAGAATCCGGCTTACTACCTGGCACTTTTAAACAATGAAAAAAGGTTTGGGTAGACATTGTTTGTGCCCGGGAGACGTGCGGTGACAGGTATTTATGTCATTTTAAATGCCTGAATTGTCAAATCGTGGATCGTGGTGTTTGTTTAGTCTGCTCATGCGAATCTACCATGGTAGATGTGTTATCCGTGCCCTCCGATTTTTTTTTGTAAAAACGCGACTTGGCTTGGATTTTTGGACTGTTTCATCTTCGCTCACAATCGAACGTGAGTGAAAAAACTCACACTTAACACTCTTGTCTCGTACTTTCTAGAAATGTTGCTGCCAGCACTTTGCGTCTTCCTGTGTGGACTGTTGTCCTCGGCCAGTGCTCTAAACAATGGGCTGGCCCTCACTCCCCCCATGGGCTGGCTCTCTTGGCTGAGGTTTCGGTGCACCATCGACTGTGATGCTAAGCCTACAGAATGTATAAGGTAGGGTACTATGCTTTTGCTGGACTTATACGTCATGAGTTCAGGTCTTTGATCCCCCAAGAAGGAGGTGGACGTGTAAAGTACATCCGCAATGCCAAATTTCGCCAGTGAAATAGGGGAGAGTCTATTGCCATCAACCGGCTACTAATTTATGAACTGAGGAACCCCATATGAAGTAATTCTTTATTGGGATTCCTCAGTTGAGTCGAGTCAATAACAATAACCTAATATTCGCAGTCACGTTTGGGACCACTGCGTGATATTCTATTAAAAAATATGTATATTTTTCAGTGAGGACTTAATAAAAAGAACAGCTGATCTGATGGTGAGCGAAGGGTACACAGCTGCCGGATACAAATACATCACGGTAGACGACTGCTGGCTAGAAAAGGCACGGGATTCAGTTGGCCGTTTAGTGCCGGATAGAAGGCGGTTCCCTAATGGAATGAAGGCACTTTCTGACTATGTAAGTATTTCAAATAGCCATATTAGAGCTCTTTGTGTGTATGTATCATTATCACCAAACATATTTATGTCACAAAGCATCTCGTATTTTCTGGTTTGAATCATACGGGTATCGGTTTAATTACAGGACCATTAGACATTTCAGCTTAGTACCTATCCGTATACAAGAACATAGTATAACATTTGTTGAGATAAGTCTATGGTATTGCAAATGTCCATAGATGATGGCGACCACTCACCACCAGACGATCCACATCGTCAGCCATTTTGCTTGTCATCCAATAACATAAATAACTTGCCCCACAACAAATGATGCTTGTTAATTACTTATACGATTAATCTATTTCCTAGGTTCACAGCAAAGGCTTGCAGTATGGCATGTATGAAGACGTAGGTGATTTAACTTGCGAGGGATACCCTGGCATCAACGGGCACCAGCTGTACGACGCTGTTAGCCTGGCCAGCTGGGGGATCGACTATCTCAAGCTCGATGGCTGTTATGCCAATGTTAATAGAATGGATTTTGGTACTGATGATTCCTTTACATTACAAGTAGAAGTTAGTTACTGAATGAGGTTTTTTGTGGATGTGTATGGTGGATTTTTTTTACAAGCTTTATAAGTTAGGTATCCCTGGCGCATTAATTTGTGACAAGGGCATAGTCAAATCGTTTATTTAAATTGGACCATTAAAAGGCACTTTCAAACGTCATTTACAAGATTTAAAAAAATTCAAGGTTTCCCTATCCTATCTACCTATCTAGATCATCTATAATATGTAGTTTCATATGGAGAAGAACTTCGTACTTACTCTTTAAAAAATAAATCTTGTACAATAATTTGTACAGATACATTAATTAAATAATGTGAAGACGCTATAACTAAAATATGTTGTGGTTTTTCAGACTATACTGCATTCGGGCGACTACTGAACGCAACTGGCCGGCCGATTCTGTATGGATGCAGTTGGCCTATGTTTCAAGAAAGCAATGGTGTTCAGGTAAGTACATTGTGGATAAGAAAAACTTGTATCTCTCGTTCAGTCACTGCATTTGCAGCCACTAGACCAACGTCTAATGAAATAGAAACAAAACATGAAATATATTCTACTCATTCATTTTCAACAGTCCAACTACACTGCGGTGGCGGAAAACTGCAATATTTGGCGTAACTGGTTGGACATCACTAACTCCTGGACATCAGTGTTGAGCGTGATGGATTGGATCGGCGACCACCAGGATAGACTGGCTCCATTCGCTGGTCCTGGCCATTGGAACGACCCTGACATGGTAAGAATTTTGGTACCTCCATTTTTCTGATATCTGAGTTACCTGGATAAGAAGTGAGCTAAGGAAAAGTGCAGTAATGTTCGATATAAACATTTATATTAGACATGCTAGGTGGCTATGGTCCGCCCCGTGGTGGTTCTCGTTTACTTTTTAACCGATTTCAAAAAAGGAGGAAGTTGTATGTGCGTTTGCATGTACAACAGCGGTAAATGCGGCATTTTATGCGGTTGTAATTAGAGCGATTTTACAACAAAAAGGTATAGTCTGATGTGCAACAACAAAAAAGTTTTTATCTTAAATATTTATCATGTATGTAGGTACTAGCTTTTGCCCGCGACTTCGTCCGCGCAAATGTCGGTTATCGCGGACGCAGACGAAGTCGAAGTCGAAGTCTAATAAAAAGTAGCCTATGTCTTTCCCCGGGTATTAAACTATCTCCATGCCAAATTTCATCAAAATCGGTTTAGTGGTTCAGGCGTGAAAGCGAGACAGACAAACAGACAGACAGACAGAGTTACTTTCGCATTTATAATATTAGTAAGGATTTCTTCTTAATTACCTAAAATTATATGAAATAGATCCTTCGTAAATAAAAAAATAATTAATTAAACTTGATTTACAGCTGGTTGTAGGCAACTCGGGACTTACAGTAGACCAAGCCCAAGTGCAGATGGCTGTCTGGGCGGTCCTGGCAGCTCCTCTGATGATGAGCGTGGACCTGGCTGAAATAGAGCCAAAGTTCAAGGAGATTCTGCAGAACCATGACGTCATCGCAGTAAACCAGGACAAAATGGGCAAACAGGGCTTGAGGGTAGTGCAGGTGAGACAACGTGCATAAATCTGACGAATCAGTCTGCATTTCTGCATTCTATAGATACAAGATACAATGTATGGTCAAGTTGGAAAATACTAGAGATGAATATTGCCGTTTTTAAACTTTTATACGAAGGCCATATAACCATAAACAATAACCATCCAATACCATTTTATATTATCAATATTGATTAAAAGAAAATTAAATTCATCTTTACTGATAACTTTACTATATTTTGTTATATTTTTCCGCATCATATGCATTTATATGCGTATGATCATCTAATATGTTCACCTTGATAAGGGAACTGACTGTGACTGTTTCATGCCAACAGAAACAACACCAGGAGATCTGGCACCGTGAATTGTCAGAAGGTGCGCGGGCGCTGGCGTTTGTGAACAGATACGACGAAGCCGTGACAGTTACCTTCACTCACGAGGAAATGAAGCTGCCTCAAATCGAATATCAGATACAGGTGCATATTTTAAAATTGATAGGGTCAACAAAAATATTAAAAAATCTAATCGTAATTAGGTATTAAGTGAAATATTACAGAAAAATACGAAATGAAGATAAAATAAACTTCTAGCTAGTACCTGAAATGCTGTCAATCAGTGCATTGTATTGTTTTGCGAGTGAATCGATTTGCTTACCGTACTATTAGCTAGCCTTGGACAGTATAATTTTCACCTGATAATTATTATTGTTGGTGAGGTTTAATATTGTTTAGATATTCCTACAAATGAAAAAAACATAGAATATAGTAAAATTCATTTTAAATTAATCACAGTAGGTATGTTGGATAAGTTGTAAAGCTATCAATTCTTTCTAGACGTAATTTCATAACTATAGAGGGCCGCTTATAAGCGATTTTGTTGTAAAAATATTGGCAACCTCAATATTGTTTTAACTATGTGACACACTTTAAAAAAGGGACAAAAAATCTTTAAAAAAAGAATGATAAATTGTTTCAGGACCTTTATAATTCGAGCACTGGAAAAAAGAAATCTTTAAAACCACATAAAACCTTAACACTTCACATCAACCCTACAGGTCAGTATCTAATGGTATCCATATATACTAGTAATATTATAAATGCGAAGTAATATCTGTCTGTTTCGCTTTCACGACTAAACCACTGAACCGATTTCGATGAAATTTGGTACGAGGTCAATTTGGACCCCAAGAAAGGACATAGGCTACCTATTTTTTATTGCGCGACTTCGTCTGCGTCGGTGACAACCAACATTTACACAGACGAAGTATAGTAGGTATAAGACTTTCCACTGAAATACTTGTTTATTTTCCATGTTTTCTTTTTACTTTTCAGGTGTGAGATTTTACAAGTTCACTCCAAAGAAATGATCCAGACGTACGTGTGTATACTTTAGGTTTTTTATTTTGTATTAAATATTAAAATGATTTTGACATGTTGTAGTTTTAATATTTCACCGTAACCAGTTTCAATGTTTATTTATTGCTTTTCAAAGTAATTGTAAAAATTTTTCACTATTCACAATGATTATTTTAAATCTATTCTAACCATAAGTTGTGGATATACATGAAATTGTTATTTTTGGATAATATTGTAACACATTTTGCGTATTTTGACCTAATAACTCATTATGATAAAAAAAAAATAAAACAAAGTAACATCGAAACATTGGTTTATTCCCATCTCATCCCCTTCCCATCTCACCCCACCGCATCACTGACGAGTGATTTGTCGTAAATAATTGAAGAATTTATAGATTAGCTTGTTTTAACGAAACTAAGCTTAATTTCCAGTAGGTATATCTATTTCCAAAAGGACATCTAAAAAGAAATATTAAGCTAAAATAATCAGCAAACAGCATTTGGGTACTTCGCTCAATAAAATATCTAGTATCTAGTTAGTACTCAATAAACTTAATTTCATTAAGCTTCTTAATGCGGACACGGTTTTTTGAGCTGTCTGAGAATGACCGGTCCAATAGACACCTAAAAGGATAATATTAAGCTAAAGTATTTAGCAAACAGCATTTGGGTACGTTTCCCAAAATATCAAAATATCCAACTCAATTTTATTAAAGTTTTCGACGCGGACACGCTTTTTTGAGCTGCCTGAGAATGACCGGCCTATGGTTCCGCTAGCTTTTACAACAGCGCACACTCGATCTAATGATAATTTACCGTCCTTTTTCCTGATTCCTCATAGCACGTACCGGTACTTAGTACCGGAAAACGCGGAAGTGGGAAGGGAAACGAGAGTGAAATGCACACACCCAGTCACCCAACCCCCTAAGATAAGAATATTACAAGTGTGACCAGTTTTTGTAGCAACCTGCTAGTAGCCAGTGGCAATTAGTAGGTTTTCCTGGTCAGGCTTCTTTATCCAATTATAGAATACAACTTTTTGAACAAGAAAGTATCCGGTTGATGCTTTATATCCTTGTCTGTGGAAGTTAGGAATGATTAAAGTTTTTATAAATTTAATTACACCAAGTAACAATTTTGTAGATAATGTTTCAATGTTTTCTAAATAAGATTTTTTTTTCTTTGACGTTGCCTTCTACAGTTACCGGCACGTAATTTGGCAAGAGATTTTCGTAGTGGGGGAAGTTCGCGCATATAAAAATGTATGAAATTGTGCGTGCGCAAACTTCCCCCACTACAAAAACTCTTGCCAACTTACGTGCCGGTAACTGTACCAATGATGAATGTTTGACGTTTTTCGCGACTTCCATAGTTCAACTATGGAAGTTCAGTTAGTCAATCCGATGGAATAAATCTAGCGCCAGCGACATGCTAGGCTAAGGCTAACCCTGCTCCTACTCCATTGTATTATTGAATCTGGGCTGGAGTTAGCAACACAACGACGCCACGGTTAACACAGTAAATGAGCGATTGGCTGCTGCGTAGCGTGTTGCGGATTCGACTCCTGCGTTTCCGCGTCTATTTAGCGTACGGATGGGAAACAGATCATTCGAACACTTCACTCCTCAAAAAAGGCCAGGAACACTTTGATGTTACTAAGGATGTCTCAGTGGGTACATGGGTTACCAAAGCACCTTTTCCTGTATGTGACGACCTCTGAGTAATTAAAAAGCACACTCAGTTCCATTTTGAAGCTGTTTTAAATATGCTCTTAGTATCTGAGTGATAAGTGTGCGTTTTTTCACTCACGTACGATTGCGAGCGCGTTAGAATTTTATATGGAAAAAAGTTACAGCGCCATCTGGTGGTCACTAGGAAAACCTTATTTCCCATACAAAATACTAACAGCACTCTGATCGCATTATCTGCGATACTGATGCACCGAAAAACAGGAGGATCATTGAGTGATGGCCTAAGATTCGGTTGCATTCTAATATACATAATAGACTGGTTGACCGACCGTTATTTATAATTTGAGAGTAATGTACCTATAGAGCAGCTGTTTTTTGTTTTAGGTAGATGTTGTTCATGATGTTGTTTGTCATACCTACACATACATTGACCCCTTTAGACGTTTTGACTTATTTCAATTACACCTGTATGTAGAATAATAAGTTCAGGCATAAAAACTCATTAAAAGCAACCAAGGATATCGCATCGTTGTCTTTCTGTATTCTTATAGCAATAATTCTCAAATCAACTTAATCCATTTATACATCCATTGTAGGAATTTCTGTGTTTTTATTTAGAAGTTAATAACAGTTTCATTTTTAATTTATTTCCAATGCAAGTCCAATGGTCTTCTGAGAAGAAATCCAACTATTAAAAAAAGTATTTTTTTATGATATTTGGTTCTAACAAATCATTATCAGCTGACGTCTGAAATTCATTCTTCACTCCACTCATTTAATGATTGTCCAGACTCGTATGTTCGTGATACAAAGAATTACGGTGAGTACGTTATTGAGCGATATTTAATAATTGTATCATTACTCGCTGAGACTGCAGGCGATCGCGCACTAGCGCTCAATAGGTCGTGAAATATGGACATGAATAATGATAATTAATTTTAATACTACCATTTTTCAGATGCCTGTACTTCTGGTTCATTTAACAATATCGTGTCTTCATAGTTTTACTTATACATTGAAGTTATATCATTTTAAATAGGTACATTTATCTCTCCATGTAGATGTATTTTTTTACTGAGTGTTGCAGGTAATATAAACAACTTGCCTGATTGACAAAATGTATCAAATTTCTACAATCTTCCTTTCCTAGTTATAATATTGCCCTTTTCTAAAATATTTCTATGTGGTGTACCTTTTTAGGGCCGAAACTGCGTTAAGCGGGCACCCGCGCGGGTTCATACAAAACTGCTCCGTCGCGGGGTCACGCGCGGGCGTCCGTCACGGGGAGGCGCGCCCCGCACCCGCGCAACGGGGCCCGCCTCCGTGCGACGGGACCCATCGCGGGGGCACGCGCGGTGCGGGCTTATTCAGTCAATAACGATATGTGATACGGGTCGTACGCACGCTCGGAGAAAATCAAGGATAATAATAACGACTGATACATGCCACTGTTAAAATTGTACTAGCGACACTGCGTAAATAAAATAATAAAACCGGTGACCGCGACGGTCCCCGCGACGGGACCCGTCGCGTGCCCACGGAGCCCGCCCACGTGTCCACGCGCGTAGACACGCGACGGTTGCCCGTCGCGGGCGCCCGCTTAACGCAGTTTCAGCCCTTAAACGTATGCCATCTAAATATTCACTTTATTTTTAGCTATATTATCATCTATGCCTTCATACGGGGTGGAAAGCACATCGTAACAAAAACGTTAACCACGGATTCAATACGTATGTTCCTAGACCCCCAGCGTTAACATTTTAGTAGAGTAAATAAAAAAAATATCCCCTGTTCAAACATTTCGTGTAGATGTTGCATGTAGAACTGTGCTGTTTTTTTTATGCACCGACACTCATTATGTAGAACCTAAAACTTGGCGGCTTGTCCATAGGTAGGAGACGACAGTTAAGAACAGATTTTTGGGCATCGCCGAATTAAGGAGATCTTTGATTTCCACAAGGACGAAAGGACGAAGTGGCAAGCAATAGCTACCTTTTATATTTGATCTTCTCTTTGTTCCGCCTATAACCTTTTTTTGTTCTTCTTCTTCACCTTTTATTGCTTGAAACTGTCTCTCTGGGTTCCAGATTTAAAGAATATCAGGATCTAGACGTATTTGGTTTTTTGATGGTCAATTTGATGCTATAAGACAGAGTGAACTCAACTGTCTTGAAGAGAGTTGATTTCACTCCTTTTAATACTCTCTCTTTGCATTATACACGATCATTACATGAGACGTAAAATTTTTGGTTTTAAAATCAAACACAAGCAATCGCAAAGTTTATTTAAACTATTTAATTTATTACACTAAGGATATACCTATCCCAAATTATTGCACATCAAATTAGGAAGAATACACAACAACAAATTTTGTAATAAATAATTCAAGCCATTGTTTTACTATATTGCATTCACACTTAAACATACCTCTTAATAAGCTTAACTTATGTCTTATTGTACATAATGTGTGTATTTACATTTATAACATAGTTCTCTCAAAACGAGCCAACCCAAAATAACTGAATTATTCAATGAATTACGTCCAACGAATTCAATATAATATGCCAAATGTATTATGTAGCAAAAAAAAGTGAAAATGTGTATCCAAAACTTATGTTCAAAATATATTTAAAATATATCAGTGCTCAATATTCAAAGTCATTACAATTACTTATAAAAATGGGAGAAGTTTTGATGTAGATTGGTACGTTTTGGTAAAATTGAACCCAATTGGGTTTGATGAAAACACATTTATTGTCACAGACTATTAAATGTTGCAAACATCATCCCCGCCAGGTTTACACCCTGATAGATGGCATTGAAAAAATGATCAGTAATGTAGGTCTGTCTTAAACCAATAGAATAAGAAAGTCCTTTCATTCAAGTGTCACCATTATTTTCTTCTACATCAAAATCAAGAATCAAAATGAGTCATGATTTTGTACTATCCTCGATTTTCGAATATTTATAGGCTCCTATATTTACAGCACCTACATCATTCTTAACCATTCACATAAATTGTGATATATTAGTATTTACTTACGATAACCTTTTCTTTTCGTTCCTTTCATTCTTGTTCTTCGAGAACGAGGATGAACTAGAATCTGGCCTATGTTCCGGTTTCGCCATACGTTTGGGATGGGAGTGGTAATTTCTAGGGTAAGATGGCGGCTTTTGTTTGCCTACCGGTGGCACGTAACGGTATCCAACCGTGTACTCCGCCTCCGGGTTATAATCTTGGCTGTAAGATGCAGACATCGGACGAGAGTTCACATAAGTCACTTTTTCAGTAGACGGATTGTGAAGGAACGTCTGTGGTACCATAACTCTATATGGCATCTGGTATTTTGGATGAGGCATAGGAGTGACGTAACTAACGGTTTGGACCATTCCTGAGTTCTGCTTGCCTGTCTTATAATGTGTAGGTAAAACAGTGGCAATTGTATGATCCTTGCTTGGGTAGTTCTCGGAAAGAACCAATCCATGACCATCAGCTTGTGGCGGCTGCTGTTGCTGATAAACATAATTTTGCTGTTCACCTGACTCTGATTGCGAAGACTGACTTGATTGTGCGTTTTGAGACGGGTAGGCAGAATTAGTTTCCTGCTGATCATGCTGAGTTTGAGTGTAATAAGAATCATGAGTAACTTGAGACACAGCGGTTTCCTTTGCAGGTCCATATGACGGTGCGGGCGTTACTGCTAATTCATATCCCGCCGATACCGATTGCGAATGTTGTTCCTGGGGTGCCCCGTATTCAGGTGCGACAGTATTTGTGTGTTCATATTCTGCTTCAGCGTGTGCCGCAGGAGTTGCATATTCAGGCCCTGGGCTACCATATTCGGCGCCAGGAGTAACTGCAGACTCATAGCCTGCACTTACCTGCGCAGAAACGTCATATTGATATTGAGAATTGATATCACGACCACCACTTTCTTGCACCAGGGATGATTGCTGATCCTGTTGAATTTGTTGTGATGACACATGTTCCGTTTCTTGTTGGTAATGTGTTGAGGGCATGTAAAACTTCTGCGATGATACGGCCGATTGTGGCACGTATCGATATTGGTATTCGTATTTCTGTGGCAGTGCAGGTTGTTTGTAAATAGAATACCCTTTAGGCATTGTCATGTAATGGTGACGAACATAGCTTGCCGGATACCTGGCCATAACAGGTTGAACTGCTGAGTATTGTACTCCATCTGAATGATGTGCTTGTGTGTACGATGGCTGAACGTACGGATGAGCGTAATGCTGAGGCTCGTATTGAGACACGGCGGATGCATCATGTCCAAGGCTCTCTTGACTATAACTCTCATGCCCAATGGCCCCATGGCTCTCTTGGCTCGAACTAGGATAGGCCATTACCTGAGGTGCAAACCTGTATCCAGCTTTCTTAAAATACTGGTTTACTAGCTCTTGTAAGTTCAAATGGTTTAAGTAACTAGATAACGGATAGTTCTGTGGTAAATTAGCATACAGTTCAGCACTGGGATTAGTAAGGGAAGAGCTTGGTATTCTCAATACTAAAACTGGAACGACTTTCTGTTCTAAGTGGGAACCGGGTGTACGTAAGTGATCTTGGGTCAATCCAACGTTCTGGTACTCTGGATTTTTGATTAATTGGGAAGGATCAACTAAATAATCAGACATAACAGTCGGGAACTGGCCACTCAATCCTGAAAATTGTTCTCCGTTGTATGTGGTATACAGAGTTGATGGATGTGAAGAATATGAATTACTGCTTTGATCGGCTGACGAATAAGACACAGGCTGCGACGCAGGTGTTGTAAATTCAATCATTGGTTTCTCATAATTATATCCAGGTTTTTCATCTTTAACAGGTACTAATTCAAAGGCTTGTGATGGTTGAATTTCAACGCTTGTCTTAGTATGCTTTCCTGATTGATCGTAAGGCCGGAAAGAAAGACCATTTGCTGGAGGAATATCGTCCTGCGAGTAAGGATATACCATGAATTTTCCTTTTTCTTGGGCAGGTTTTCCAAAATAGGAGTATGTGTATCCATTGTTTGTTTTGTATCCATACCCGAGATTAGCGTCAATGGTACGCTTTCCTTTGCTTTTGGTGTCGGTATCGTTAACAATCTCAATAGCTATGACAGTTGGGAAATGTTGATTTTCTGCATGTGGTTCTTTTGTTTTTACATCACTAACATTTTTCTTTTCTTCTTTTGCAGCATCGTTTTTGATTCCATACTTTGCTTCAACATCTCTTAGGAATTTCTTCTCATCTGCCGTAAGTGTAGTATTTGATTGTTTGTCTTTATCTTTCACCTCTGGTTTATATTTCTTTGGATCTGGATCGGCACATGTTATCGTCAGCACTGCACAAAACAGCATCTGAAATTGATAAAAGTACCATGATAATATTTATAAATACATTATTTTACAAAACATATGTTATAATGCCTAGTTGTAGTTCATGTAAAATGTGTCGTATGTAAAATCATACACGAATTTCAGAAATATTAGAAACACTATCGAATGAAGTCTAATTCTAAATACCTATAAACCTCATTTTTTTATTTAGAATTATATTACACCTCAAAATAGGTCCGACTTGGCTCCTCAGATTTACAACAACATTTTTTACGTTTATATGTATAAATTAGGTCTGACATCACCAAATCACTTTGAGCGGGGTGGTGATTAATGTTCATACCTTCTCTGTATATAAAGAGGCCTTTTCCCTGCGGTGTGATAGTAATAGGCTGATATTATTATTTAATATTCAGTGCCAGTTTTTTACTCACTTTCTACAAAATTCAAATCTGTGCCATCACGAAACGATGTGTGTACAGATCTGATCTACCTTACATTATATTTATACAGTGTTCTTAATGGGCATAAAACAATGAAGTTATTCTCAATAGCATGTACGCTAGCAGTGTCCATCTGTACAACGTACCATTAACCGATTGCGTGTTTGTCTCATCGTTCACTCTCTAAGCGAGCACTGCAATTAGGTAACATAACATTATCTTTATTTCTTAGTATTCCAACATTGAGTCAATCTTGTGAAATTTTACATCTGTTACGAGGCGATGACGCCAGATGATCACTTCTTATAATGCACACATCCGCATACAAATTGATGCACATATCTCAATTTAGATTTATTGAAATTTCTCCGTTATGTCCACACAAACTTTCCATTCATAAAATTACTATTTTGAAAATAATCTACAATTATGATAATTTTGACATTCAGTTTTATCTCGATCTTTAAGTTGTTCATAAAAGAATGACTGTAGTGTGTGGATGCGTGGTATCGTTCCATAGGATCTGTCGCTTGCGCAACAGTGATTTTCTCGCGGAGCGCGCGACCCGCCGCGCCTGCGACTTTCCACGACCTCAGGTTCTCGATGGTTACCTCGCTGATTAATTAACGACATGTTCGCATTATGTGGAAGTTGTAACTATGGGTTTACGTAACAGTTGCACGCTCACTGGTGACAACACTGCGAAATTTATACACGTCCGTTGTTAATCGTCATACTGTCCGCAAAAGCTGGAGAGTTTCTAGAGTATAGACGAATAAATACATAAAGTTCCTACTGAAGATGCATTGCTATTAAAGTTTATTGCAGCTGCAATGTCCGCATAGCGAATGCATTTAGTGTTTTTACTAAATGTGTTAATAATTACACATATCACCGACAGGTGCTACATAGCAATGATCTTGATGTGTTCGTGCAGTTACCGATGCAATACGAGATGAAAGTAATCGTCGGGAGCTGATATAAATGTTTGGAGAAAGTCTGCGGACCAACGTCCAGCGAGATCAGGATTGCAACACCGAATAACAATACGTTTCCTAGTTACGGACTCCTGCCACCTTAAGATAACCGTAATTTAATGTGTATTTTAAACTCGTGACTTCTTTGTTATGTTGTCTTGGCAGAGTATCCGAGAATAACAAGGTAAATAACTATATGGAGTAGATAGTGATGGAACGATTGAAATGACGCGTGAAATCGGTATTTTACACGGTATGCGGTCTATTGTAAATGGTGATAAACTAATGAACGAAATAAAACTCGTAGTAACAATTAAAAATTCGTAGAACTGTATGGAAATCTGTACGTACTTGTACTGTTTTACATGTGACTTTAAAACCAGGCGAGGCTAAGTTCCCAAAAAAAAAACATCGTTTGAAAAAAATCGTGATTTTATTTTAATAACATAATAATACTCGTATAAAGTCTATTAGATTTATGGTCTAATATTAGGTATATTAGATTAAAGATAATATTTAATACAGCATAACCTTTTTTCATCAAGCTAGTTCGCTGAAAGATTATAGGCGAACTAACGACAACGAAAAGCACACAGCCATGTGTCCACACAACAACCATTATACGTTTCAAGATACTATCAATTCTGAACGCGTGCGCAATCACGATGACAGTTACATTACTATTCAACGAACGCGACAGGTCGCACACAGTCTGAATCTCTTGCATTTGCTTGTGTTTTACAGTTATTTTGTTCAGATCCACCCGGCAGTGCTTTCCTTACATAACACTTACATTTGCAAGTTTTAATAATAACTTAAACAGCCGGTAAAAGTTACTGAACTGGTCTTAATTATTAAAATGAAGGAAACCTGTTTTTTGTGTAAAAACTTTGTTTGTTTTTGCAATTAAGGCAGCTAATCGACTGGGTGGCATGACTATGCCATCTTAACATAACATCACGCCTGTAATCCCCGAAGGGCTAGGCAGAGGTGTACCCATTAGTACACCCATATTATTTTCGCCAGTTATGTTTAAGTCCCATGTAAAAGGGGGCGAGCCTATTGCCATCACTGAGAAATTCCTGATGGAAAAACCCAATAACACTTTGCCCGACCTGGGAATTGAACTCAAGACCTCATACTCAGCAATCGCGCTTTGCGACCACTAGACCAACGAGGCAGTCAATGCCATCTCAATTTCGATAATTATCTTAATCTTTCTAATAGCATAATAATTTGGGTTATGAAGATTTTTCCGACAGCGCGCTTTATATAATCTAATGATATGTTGGTCAATAAGTAATTAAACTCCATAAAGAAATATAGTTTGGTAATAATTATAAGGGCACCATTTTTTTTATTTTTGCCCTCTTTTTATTTTGCCCTTCTTTTTGTCCCTGGGTGAAAAATCCCTATGGATGTCCTCCGTTCTCGGGGGCGAAAGGGTCAGTCAGGGGGTTGTTAATGACTAAAAATCACCTCGGTTTCCCTTTCTCACACTTACTTACTTACACTTAAAATAGGTACCTACAAAGGAAACGCTGCATGTATACCTTAAACTAGGTAGGAACATAAACATCTAAACGCTGTTCTGTGGTCACTTATCCTAACGTTATGTAACAATCTAAACGGTCTAAATGGTAATCATAATTGTGGTGAAGAAGAAAATGAGACAAACCGCTCAAAATTTGCCCTATACTCTTGTAGTTGATGGCATAGTCTGTTGATCTATTTTTCTATCAACTTGAAAACGATAAGGTACCTAAAACACGCTATATTAGAGGCGGGTCAAGGACCACGCTATAACTACGTCACAAATAATATAATAATTATAATAAGATTACCAGCCATATTATTATCCCACTGCTGGGCAAAAGCTCAGATAGAGAAGATATAAACATATATAGATCACGATTGGTGATTTCAGATTTCAGACTAACATGCGTCATGCGAATACAGGGCTGCCGGTAGCTGTTGGAACCATATTATTATTCAATGTACTCTGTGGTTGGAACCGTGGGATTTTAGTCGGTAAGAGTCCGACATAACCCTTCGTTATCCCCAGATGGAGGGTATCCATGAGGATTTCCCCACGAAAAGAAAAACAGGTTTCCTTACGATATTTTCCTTTAATGAAGTCCAAAATAAACTTAGAACGTACATTTATAATAGAAAGAGACATATTAGTAGGTACTTGCCGGAAATATAAATTACTATGATAACTTAATAAATCTGCAAGTAATTACGCGTAATAATAAATTAAGACTAATTTCTAGTGTATTACTGGCACACGCTAACATTACATAATATAATGAAAAGCTACTTTGGCGATAGAATGTTGATATCATCGAATTGCGCAATCAGCTAATAAGATAAGTAAATGCGGAAAATATGCGCATAATCTCTCAAATTCCGTAAAAAAAACGGAAATCATTATGTATATTTGTTTGCGTCTACCGCATGTTATGTTTTAGCAATTATGTGTGGTAATAGGCATCTATTTGTAGACATGGTTGTTGATCACGTTTTCAGGTACCCATTACATAAGCAGCACCTGAAAATGTCCTGTGTAAACCTATGCTATTTATAATGGTAGATGATTACCTGATTAGATAATAAGGCTAAATTTCAATTAGAAATAACTGAAAAGAAACTGGAATATATTTTCACACTATTAACCTTTAATTCCAAGACACAACTTCTTAAACAAAACACGTAATTTTAACCCTGAAAACCCGACAAATGTTCAATGAACAGTCAAATTAAATTTTTAGTTGCTCAAAAAACAATAAATAGTTAATCAATTGAGTTAGCTAGTAAGTGACGTCGCAGTTGTCTTTTGCTATGCAAAATCTATGGCAGAATCGCTGAATAACAGCTCATAAAAAGTATATCAACTAATTGGTGGTGTCAAAATAATCAATTACAACATCCTGTGCTGCATTTTTTGAAAATAAATATTATTATTTTATTGTTAAACCTACTTTAAAGTTAAATCAAAATTAAAAAAACACGAAAGCAATTTTAAGACAATTCCCATTTCTCAGCAATTATGTTTGCTTAAAATTATGTAGTTTGATGGTCAGCATGCTTAGTTAACGGTTACGTGATCTGTCTTTTCACAACCAATTAATATTTATTTATAGTGTATTTTCATAATTAATTAATTAATACCTCGACTGCCTCGTTGGTCTAGTGGTCGCAAAGCGCGACTGCTGAGCATGGGGTCTTGGGTTCGATTCCCAGGTCAGGCAAAGTGTTATTAGCTGTTTCCACCAGGAATATCTCAGTTGCAGCCTCGGAGGCTAGATTTGTGCCCGATTGATGACAATAGGCTTCCCTATTACACGGGACTTAAACTGGCGAAATGTGGGTAACTAATGGGTACACCTCTGCCTAACCCTTTGAAGATTACCGCCGTGATGTTATGTGTATCATAATTCAATATACAGAAAATTGATCACTAATAACTATTCATTAATATTGCTATCAATAACAGACTATCATAAGATTCTAACATAATAAGAATTTATTTATTTCAAAAGTGTGGTACAGTCTGTTACAGTTACAACAAATAGTTTTAACAAATAACAAATTCATAAAAAGGATCTGGCATCAAAACATCTTTCTAAAACATATAAAAGAAAGTTCTCCCATATCTTACACTAGCTGTCCGCCGCGGTTACACCCGCGTCTTTGGTTACTGCTCCGCTCCCGTAGTTCGTAGCGTGATGGTATATAGCCTATAGCCTTCCTCGATAACTAATCTATCTAACACTGAAAGAATTTTTCAAATCGGACCAGTAGTTCCAGAGATTAGCGCGTTCAAACAAACAAACAAACACTGCAGCTTTATAATATTATATAAGTATAGATTATATTCTATAGCGACTAAGTAGGTTCAACAACCAATCATGTCTATCTATAATAATATTGATCTTTTAAAATAACTATGATTATCCACTTAATTACTGAGATTGACCCGCCTTTTATGTGTTACGTCACAAGTGTTAAGCAATCTCATTTAGCCAGGTTTTAATTAAGATGGTAACGGTAGTATATGAAAACTATGAATATGAATACTTCCTTCATTAGCACGGAGAAGGAAGTTAAAATATTGTTTAATTAAAGAAATGCAATTGACCGCCTTGTTGGTCTAGTGGTCTCAAGACGCGACTGCTGAGCATGAGGTCTTGGGTTCGATTCCCAGGTCGAGCAAAGTGTTATTGGGTGTTTCTATTTCTAGCAGCCTCGGAGTTTGAATTTGTACCCGGTTGATGGCAATAGGCTCGCCCCCTATAGGTAACATGTGATAATCATAACTGGCGAAATGTGGGTGTAGTAATGGGTACACCTCTGCCTAACCCTTCGGGGATTACAGGCGTGATGTTATGTTATAAACAAAATGTATTTTAGAAAATAGGTAGTATTAATTAATGTTCTGGTTAAAACGTCATCAATTTCAATAAACTATGTAGGTATGAATACCAGAAGGTAGGTAAAAACGTAAGTTACCAAGTAACCTTTTTCTAGGACATCACTAACATCGGTGATGGAAAACATAGTGAGAAAACCGTACTTATCTATAATCTCTGGATCTGCAGAACCGATTTTTAAACTTCTTTTACCAGTAGAAAGCCATGTTATTTGTGAGTGTCATAGGCTATGTAATGATGATTTCTTTTGTTAATTACAAAAGAAATCAGGATTCGTAAGAATAATCACGCGTACGAAGTCGCGGGTATAGTACTAGTAATAAATATAAGTCTGAAAACGTCAATCCGTTTTATGCAAGCGTGGTAATCAATACACCTGCTCTGTATAAAAAGAGGCGTTAGATCTGCAGTGTGTCAATAATAGGCTGGTACTATTATTATATTATCATGTATATTACAGTAGACAGGTAAAAACTCAAGCTTCAGAATGCTGCACGTAACATGAACGAAGTGTAATCATGATTTATTGACAGTTTAATAGAATATCTTTCACGTAATGCATTCGGCCATTTTGCATTTTCAGTTTTAGACGTCAAATAAAATCTATTATATTATATTTCATTGAATTATGTTTGAAGCTAAATAAAGTAGCAAATTGTATGAAATGAAATATGTCATCCTACTTTATACTTACACAAGGTTATTTATTGCTACTCTATACATTTTTGTTCGCAAAACTTGACAAAAGTATGGATCAACCGATTTTTTTTCACGGTTTCAGAGTTCTTTCTGTAGTAAAAGTTGTTCATAATGATGAGTACAATAACTCCTTTTCAGATTTCGGGCAAACAATAACTAAGATTGTATAAGGAACCTAAGCCTTATAAAAATGTGAGAAATCTTGGGAAAAGAAAGTGTTTCTTGTTATTTTAAGTATCTACACTAATTACTTACCTAGAAAAAGTTTAGCAGTCACTTCATTGTTAATGTACAGTCACGAGCAAAAAGAAGTATACACTTAGTAACATTTCGAAGCTATTATCTTCAAATATATTGATTGAAATGTCATGTTTTTAGGATTATAGTATTTTGAATTCAATACTTACAATGATATAGGTCTTATATCAAAGTTACAACCATTATTTCACAAGAAAATCGCATTTAAATTTTGCTAAATGTATACTTATTTTTGTTCGTGACTGTACAGTCACCAAAAGAGATTTTAAGTAACCAGGGTCGTCACATATATTTTTGAACTATCTGTCGTCACTGGTTACCTATCATTTTTGTTAACTGTACCTAGAGCTTTTTACACGGGTCGGGTAGCAAGAAACCATTGTTATGGTGGCTTGTTATTAAATTTGGATATAAAACGCTGTCAAACTGTCGTATTTATCATTAAAATAAAAGTTATCTGACGATTACGTTAACATAAGTATCCAATCTTTTTAACAAATTACATTAATTCATAAAAAATATGGCCCAACAACACTATTTTTACATGCCACAATTACCTACATAATACCATGACTTTGGGAAGAGTCATCCCAAAAACAAAAAACGGACCAACTCTATATATTTCCTTTTTCTAGACGAGGATACAATAGTAGATACAGCATGGACGCATCTGCGGTCAAAAGGTGACTTTTGGTCATTGGCCAATTTTTAGGTCATGACCCCCAAAGGCCACAATAACATTACTATTCGATGGTATGATGCGTTAAAGCCTTAATAGATGATTATATGTTTTTTATTTATATACCTTCATTCGGGAAATGTACATTATGTCTGGATATGATTTTATTATAGAATTGAGAGGAGGCTTTTCGCGCGATATCGTACGTCTGAAATTTATTATTATAGTGAAATGTTGCCTATAGCTATCAGTGATAACATAGGTAGCTTCCTATTAGTGAAATAATTACCAAAAATGGACCAACAGTTCCGCAGATTAGCGCATTCAAACAAACAAGAAAACTCTTCGGTTTTAATAATATCAGTATAGATTTAAGTGTTATATTAGGTAAGTGTCAAGCAATTTTGAACTAAGTACAGTGCAAGTTACATGTCACATTAACCTACCGTGCTATCATTGCGATTTTGAACGCAATATCTAATATCTAATAATAATAAAGCTGTACTTTGCTGAAAGATGACAGACAGCTAATACTTAGGCCATAACGTCGTGGCTATCAGCAGTCGTTCACTTGATTAGATACCTAGACATTTAGACTCGCCATTGTGGGCCTTATTTATTGTGAAGAAAATGATTCTATATTTAGGTTCGTCTATCAAAAACATTCTGTTTTAATTTTATACGGAATTAATCTTTCATTAAAAGTTATGAATACTAACTAGTTTTCACTGTTGACGAAAGTGCATTTAAATAAGGCACTAATATTGTTTTAGGTTTAGATAATATTGAGACGTAAACATAATAATATATAGTTTATTTACATACCATCCTACTTATGTATGTATGTATCTCAAAAAATCGAAAGTTCTGATAACATTAAAAGTTTCTGATTGATGCAACTTTTTACGAGCAATTTTCTAATGAATAAGTCATCAGTTAGAGATGTTCATTTAATGATCGACATTTGACCAGATTTCTTTTATAACAGTTTCACTTTAAAAAAAAGAAATACAACTAAAATTGTTTTGAATTTGGAACAAACTCTATTCTACATGCGCCTTGATTGGCTCACAATAGTAGTTACAAGTTCAAATGTCAACGTTTTCAAACAAGAGACAAGTA
Source organism: Hoplodrina blanda (assembly GCA_949316365.1). Taxonomy (NCBI): domain Eukaryota; kingdom Metazoa; phylum Arthropoda; class Insecta; order Lepidoptera; family Noctuidae; genus Hoplodrina; species Hoplodrina blanda. The sequence continues at coordinate 10,740,808 of OX438589.1, forward strand.
CCCACACAATTACTGATCGCAACACTTTTGAATATTACAAACACTATTGAGAAACAAACTTGAACTTTATGCCAATTGCGGAATACTCTTATTACTCTTATACATATAACTTAAAACATCATTTACCAGTACATATAACCGCATGTTGACGTCACTGCGCCGCACTTTCTGTCAAAAGAAAACAGACTTATCAGACCACAGCACTAGAACACATCACGTCACTGTTATCACGTTATCACAAACACTGTTTGTACCTGTATGTTGTCCGGAGTGGGTATATGGAGCGAACGGGTACATGCAAAGCAATGGTTCTGCGAAACACAACGTTACGTTCTTTTATACCTCGGAAACATTCCCACGAGATGCGCAAGAGTCTCCGCTTGACCGAAAGCGCTCACTCCGGTAGAGAACCGCGCGAATAGTCCACGCGACTAACTTGATTGCGTGCTTTCACTGGGTGCGTCGAGATATACTACTTTTGCATTGACTTTTTGCAATACTTTCACGGTGCATCTGTGCTTCGATTATTTCTTTAGTGTTTGCAAAAGTAATTTCCTATTATACCAGAAAATTATATCTTGCCGTCTGACTTTTACCTGATTTTCAACCAGAGTTAAGATGAGTTTTATTCTTGGTGACTTACATAATACAATACTAATCTTTGAGTAAAAACATAAATCTAGGTCAATCTGATAGTTTTGAAAGAACTTTGCTCCTTTTGACTGAACCTGACTGTCTAATGCGACTAGATCAGTCGATGTCAATTGTTGAGCACGTAATGTAACAAAAATTGCTGGAACAGTACCTACCTATAACTAAATAACATAACATTACTTTATAAAGGTTTTTATTTTAAAATACCTACTGATAAACAATTTTAAACGTGAACAGCTTGGTAAGCATGAAACTGATAAGCTATTGATATTCCATCAGCTCGTCAAACCATAGCTTTTTGCATCAACATGTACAGTCTGTTATAGCTGTTATCTAACCCACCTAACTGGTTCAATAAAATTAGGCGAATTTGAACCTTCTGCAATTAAAAACAAACGAATTTGAACCCTCTGTCAATAACGTTAAGGTTTATTCAATTTATATAAGTTCATCACACTAGCGCTGCTTAATGAACGAATACAATAATATTATAGATACGCCAATTTGATCTTTAAATCGTTAGCAATAAGATACTTATAACTTGTTATGCAATTTTGTATTTTATGCCATATGATTTAAAGTTTATTAGAGTATTGTGATATAATTTAATGTCATTACTACTAATTGCTTATTTTAAATAAAAAGTTCAAGTAGATTTGGTCTCGTGGTCCGTGTATAAGGCTGAGACGAACGAGATGCGAGTTCAAATCCTGCATTGAGGAATAATATTGTTTTGCTTTCAATTTAGAATTGATTAAGTAAATATTTCTTGCATTATTGCAAAGAACCGGCCACATACTTCAAAAATATCTAAATTGTTAATATTTTCGCCTAACTTGTAATAAGTGGGTAGTTGAAAGACAATTTGCGTATTCATTATAAAACTGGTATTCAAATGTTAGTAAGGATGTGGGTAGGAAAATAAAAATGAACCGTGACAGTAAACCTCAAGCCAGTCTACGCGCAATTGCAGTGACTACGCGCAAAAATTTCTTACCTTGACTTGGTAAATTGCAAAAATCTTCTTTTTCCAATGTTTTTATATATTCTATTGTTTCACTCAATTGAGTGATTATTTGAAATACAAATAATAATCTATTTGCTGAAGGAGAATGTTGGCATCAGAGAGATTGCTTGGAGATTTAGCAGTAAGTGTGTTTGTCTAATTTTATACCTAAGTATTCCTTATGAATGATATGTAATTATTTTTTATATACTTAAACGTAAAGTGACATCCGTTTTTATTTATTTGTTTCAGAGAAATACAGTCAGATTGTGGTTAAGACGTTTTAAAGAAACAGGAAATGTTCAAAAGGGTCGTTCGCGAAATCGTGACCAAAACCTGTAATGTTTACTCCCGTATTAGAACGGATTGTTAGTAGACATATTCATGCATGCTGCTGGACTGAAACAATACAAGCCGGCACGTAAAATTCAATGAACCGCTGTTCATCGCCAAGCAAGAATCCGCTTTGCCCAAGAATATATAGATTTTAATTGGAAAGAACATGTTGCTCAAGAGATGGTGCAGGCAGCACCACCGTCAGCAGCCCACAATACTTAAGTGTCAGTGTGTGTTTTAAATAAACTGTTGTTATCATAAATTCTAAGGAAGTGTTTCATACATTGAATAAGCAGGTCCTTTTTACGATCATAACCATATTAAAAAAATCAAAAATACTTATAAAAATCTATGTAGTAGGTAAAACACCAAAGTATGTAATGCTATTTTCACTTTTATTTTATAAGTAGGTATGACAGTTAATGTGGTGATGTTATTGTTATGAAATAGAAATATTATATTTCTAAACATGTAACATGTTGATTCACTACATAATTTTTTACCTACTTTAAAAATAAAAATATAGGTATTTTATAGACAGCATTGAAACGAAGACACTGCTTTTTTTATCAAGTTCTAGCTCAAGTAGTTTATTTTATATATATTCTAACTTGTTTTATATGGTTTAGCTTTATAATATGACAAGTAATTATTTTACATTTAACCATATTATTGAATAAAATCGTAATAAAAATTATTACTGTTTTTCATTTCTGTTGTTATTTTTGTATTTAAATAGTCAATTTTTGTTAACTATTTTAATTTAATATAAATAAAATTTAGAACGCAAAAAATATAAATGAATATTGTAAACAAAAAGTGACAAAAATTCATACTTAGGTTTGATCTCACTACCATGTTGCTACCACTTGGTCAAATCGTCTTTACAAATGAAGTTGAAATTAACAACTCCATTATGTGACAAAACAGTATTCAAAAGATTATCTACCCTAACATAACGTATTAAAGATCAAATTGGCAACAGTATTCTATAATATTTGCGTCCTTGAACAAGTCGTTCTAGCTCGTTAAGCTCGTACGTATCGAATTCATAATTATCTACCGCTAATTGCAGAAGGTTCAAATTCGCCTAACTTTATTGAGCCAGTTAGGTGGGTTAGGTAACAGCTATAATAGACTGTACCTAGTTAATCTCAATGCTCCTTAGGTCAAAGATATTGATTGTTGGCCTGTGCCAAACTTGCAATAGCTACTGTTTACTCAGTATTTTAATTATAATATCACGCTTATTATCCCCGAAGGGTTAGGCAGGGGTGTACCTACCCATTAGTACACCCACATATCGCCAGTTATGTTTTTAATTATCAACATATTACACCTACCTGTCAAAAATGACAACGCTTATTATGCAAATTAATTTACTGTTTGTATGTTTTCACCAAGAATACCTATATTAAGGCCACCAAAAGCTAGGAAATAAGGAAGCACTCTGAAGTGTTTGAGGGCTTTCGTATTTTCTTTAAAAGAAATCATACAGCTTCGTTCGCTGCAATTAAGTAAGGAAAATGATACGGACATTATTGAGATAATATGATGTTTATGCAAGGTGCAGCATTGCTACTTAGTTTTGGTGCATTCTGTCACAACGATGTTGGTACTGAACAATTTCAAAGAATTTAAACAACGCACCCATGTTTAGTGAACGTATAACAAGTGGTCGGTGGCGCTTTCGATTTATTTGCATACAGGCTGATAGGCTGAACGCGCGTTGTTATATTGCCAAAATGTTAGTTTGCATACAATAATGAATTGTTGGCAATCGGCAAACTAATTAAAAACTGTAATGCGAAGGCCTCATCTCATCATGCATTAGGCATAAGCATTAATCACCACGCTTGCTCAAAGCGGATTGGCGATTACTTACATACTTTTAAATTGAAATATTAGTCCAAATTCCTTCACGATATTTTCCTTCAAGTAATGTCCGAGATAAACTTAGGAACAAAAAAAATTGTTTTTTTTTTTTAATTTATGATTTAAAGCTAGACAAAGCTTTTGGCTGTAAAGCCATGTCGATACCTAACGTACCTATAGCCAGTCTACTATTGTTAGCTTAAAATTTAAAATGTATGAACATAGTCCCATAGCCTAAGTTGTTGTGTGGTTTGTACTTTCGGTGGCTCATTTAGCAATCATTCATTACCCAGCAAATGATATGATGAAACTTAATAGAGTAGTGTGACTGTCTGTCACATACTTTTATTAAATAGCCAAATATTATATTTATTTTAAAAACCTTCACACGGTCACGGGCCACTCAAGAACTCATAAATTCTCTATTTAATGGGAAACAAACTAAGGACAAGTGCCAGCCGTCAGGTTAAATGCAATATTTCGTCAAATTCTATGAAAACGATTAAAATATTTACTTTCGAAGCGCAACTCACAATACTAGTGCCACATCTGGTTATCATAAACGAGGCCCGAGTCGTACTTAAAAGGACCCTTAGAACAATTGAGAATTTGTACAAAAAAAGGGCAGTAAATCGTTTTAGCAAAAAGGTATGTGAACATGGGCTGAGTGTGAGGATTTCGAAGATTCGGGAGGCGAAGGCACAGTCGGTTTGAGACGCTAACAGGAGACGGTCGTGGTAGGCAGGGCGACTTAGGTTAGGAGTCTGGCGCGGCGGCTACATCCATGGTGAGAGTGAGTGTGAAGGCGCGGAAGGCGGTTGAGACAGACAGCAGGTCTAATACCCAAGGCTGCAGGGTTTAGTAAGTGAATAGTAATCTAATTCATTCGAGACGCCATTTGGTAAGCATTATCTTTATTTAAATTTAATAGTTATAGTCCTAAGTAATATTCTTCGTGTAGGTCTATTTGTATTGTAATTTATCGGTAGCAGTTTGGTGGTGTCGCAGATTATCTATTAATAATAATTTATTCTAGAATGGCGAGATTGCTACGTTATGTTATTGTTATGTTTAAAATTATAGCTATGTACTCGTATATTATGTGTCCATCTCCTAATCCGCACCTCGGCAGCGATTCGTCATAAGCGTTTGGTTTTAGGGAAACGGGGAAGGCCTTCCAATACACTCCACACTCATGCACACACATTAGTACACTACACACTAACACATCCGACTATGGACTTTTAATTGACGCACAAAATATGGAAGGCAGAACCGTAATACTCAGATCATTAAAATGATCTAAGAAGTTATTTAAGGATCTAAGTCCTTAAACGATTTCTATGCTTATATTAAACTAGGCTACAATGCCGACCTGTAATAATGCTAACGGTATAATTACCATGAAACAACCAAATGCTACTGATGATAACTGCTTCCTATAGAAGGTCTCGCACGGAGTACTTGCGTTGGGCTTGTTGTACGTACATTCCCGGGGAGGGGGGTAGGCTCCACTAAGGTCGCAAACTTACTTGGAATAGCCGTTCTAAAGAACGCTAGGGTCCGTGTCTCGTTAAAATCCCACCCGGCTCTGATGCCTATTTCTAAATCGTCACCTTTTAGCGAGACACGTGATTTGGATGCTGAGCTTCTGAAATATGTTGTGAAGCATCCTCTAAACGGGGAAGTTTAGAGGGAATGAGAAGTGACGATATGAACCACTTCGGCGTATACCAAGCACAACCGCAATGAATTCTGCTACAGACTGAGTCTACGGTGCACTTGTGCTAGTTTTGTGTTATCTTAGCAGAGGGCTTAGTCTGTCGTAAGAGGGTCAATCACACTAGTACGCGAATAGGAGAATTACTGAAACTTGTCTTCCTCAATGGCAGTGGACTTCGCAGTCTTCTGTCTTAGGATTGTGAAAGACACGTAGATAGAGCTTAGGAAACGTGTTCCGCTAGAATCGTAGCAGTGTCTCTAGTGGACCTATGCGTTCAGGTCTAGCCGTACACGTACGACTGGGCAGCCATTGAAAGATGGTTGCAAGTCACTAAAGTGGGTCTTTAGTTCATTGCAAATATATAAATTAACGTAGTTCGAAATAATGAATCTATTAAGCGCAAGTGTAGCGATCCCGTCATCACTCCTTACATTTTATATTATACTTTTGCATATCCTCTCGTCTTTTCAATTTCATTGCATTATATTATATTATGTATGTCTATATAACTGTGAATTCCCATACTAACATCCTTGGTCCCCTCCTTGTCCCCTAGCTTTCAAAGTCGGGACAAGGCAGAGTAGGTCTATGGGAATTCATTCCGTATTAATGGTGGGAGAGTGACCAGTCTGGGACGAGCTCTACAGGGCCGTGCGGATGGCGGGGCACGGCCCCTTCCCCTTCGGGGGAAGCCGACAATCACCCTAATACCTTACATTTCAGAAAAACGAAAATTTTATTAGACTAGGCATTACAGGAACAGTCACAGTAGCGTCGATTGGGCTCGGTTCAACGTCTCAATAAATCTTAACTTTAACTGGTTCAAGTTATTGATGCACAGTTTATTATAGCTTATGCAAACATTGCGCCAATTAACTGTTCACTATTTTGGTTTATCGTTTAATCGAAACGCGCATTTCGGAATGTAGGTTATTTATACGATCAATTCATGTCAAGAGAGTACACACATCAAAACAGATAGGTATGCAGGGTCGTCAGATATAGTTGAAGTTTTCTTAGAAACCTATGGATGTTTTCGAATGTATTTTAATTTAAAACGTAGATAATAAATAGTTCTTTATTTAGGTTAAGTTTCAGTCAAAGACATCCATCGGTTTCTTAGAAAACTTCAACTATATCTGACGACCCCGCATACCTATCTGTTTTGCTAACTGTACATACCTACCATAGTGAATTTACCTGATTGTGATGAGCTTTCGTGAAGCGTAAACAGTTCTCGTATTGTGTAAGAATGTAATATTCATCAATAAATCTACTCAAACATAACTGGCGAAAAGTAGGTGTACTATGGGTACACCTCTGCCTAACCCTTCGGGGATTACAGGCGTGATGTTATGTTGAATCGACTCAGTTTACCGCAATTCATTGCTAGATATAGAAAACTACATCTTGTTGCAACTTTAGAGATTTGCTTTAATAATAAAACACTGAACAAAACTATAAAACATATAATGATAATGGATAATAAAAAAATTACACTGTTGGTACCGTATCGCGTATGTAACTGAATGATTCCCGCACGGAACAGATATAAAGGAAAGCTTACAGTTGTTCCGGATGTTTTTGTATGAGAGTTTTATAGGTATGATTGTTAAAGCACCCACGATACAGGAGAAATTCTTGGTGTTGACCAAAGTCTAAAAAAAGACAAACATAACGCTCGTAATCCCCGAAGGGTTAGGCAGAGGTGTACCCATTAGTACAACCACATTTCGCCAGTTATGTTTTTAAGTCCCATGTCGTAATAGGAGGCGAGTCTATTGCCATTAACCGGGCACAAATCCAGACTCTGAGACTGCTACTAAGAAATTCTTTATGGAAAAACCCAATAACACTGCCCGACCTAGGAATCGAACCCAAGACCACATGCTCAGCAGTCGCGCTTTGCGACCACTACACCAACGAGGAAAAAATACATTTTTTCTGTTAGTCGATAACATTAAAACTATACAACTTTCAGAACAATTAGTAAATGATATTTCAAGCTTGCTAATAACCAGTTTTAAAAACATAGGTAGGACCTAAATCTAGGAATTTCTTTTTTTATCCACCTGCCTCTAAAATTGCTGCAATATTTATGTATTCAGTTCTTCTAACGGATAAAAAAACATTCCTCACATAATTTCCGTAAACATAACAGTCGATTTTAATTGTTTAGATTCAGTTTTCGTAACCTTTTATTAGTTGATTACTGCAATTATTCAAAAAAGGTAATTTGTGTTTAATGTGTTAATACATAACACGTATTTTGCAATGTAATTCTCAGTACATAAGCTTGCAAGATGGTTTATGTTTTCTGCAATACTCGTACATTGCAAACACATAACAGGAGGAAGGTATAGGCACCACAGAATAGATACTTAACAGAGTCCGAGCTTCATATAGGCAGGACAGTGGCCAGTGGCTTTGTAGTAATTTGAGTTATTATGAACGTGCTGTGATTGGCATTAGCTCAGTTGTGATTGCACACAGATATGACAATTGCAAGGACTGAATACACTTAGACAAGACACGAACACTGTATTTGTATCCTATTTCTCGAATTTTTACAGGCAACTACCTATTGCAAAGGTACCTAGAAAGTCCTCTAAGTACTGTTTGATTTAATAAGTATTCTAACTATACTTATTTATAGAAAAAATAAGATCGTCTCTTGACATTATTTTTATAGACATTATAATACTTTGTCTTTTTAACCGACTTCAAAAAAAGGAGGAGGTTATCAATTCGTCTGTATTTTTTTTTTGTTTGTTAGCTCCTAACTTACGACTGGGTGAATCGATTTTCATGATTCTTTTTTTATTTGAAAGCTGGTGCTTCCCGTGTGGTCTTATTGTCACCATTTCAATATCTGATGATGAACTTCGGAGATATGGAATGGAACTCCTCACAGAATCACAGCAGCAATATCGTAACAAGTGAAATTGCTTTGTTTATACGTGTAGTTGATGACTGACTGAAGGAAAAGGGGGGGGGTACGTCAACCCCCCTCCTACCAGTTTCCAAAATTAAATATATCGTGTGAGGTATTGTTTGAAAGGGCTTTTTGTAAGGATTTCAAACATTAATACACAAGCACTAAAAAGTGAAAAATAAAAAGCTTTTTTACAAAAAAAGATAACCGCCTTCAAAATACAAAATAAAAATAACTTTAGTTTTGGAAGTCGGTGGCAATACTTACCTACATAACAAAAAACAAAACCAAAGCCGCCGACTTCCAAAACTAAAGTTATTTTTATTTTGTAGTTTTGAAGGCGGTTATCTTTTTTTGTAAAAAAGCTTTTTATTGTTTTAAAACCTAGAGCCTAACAATAGCAATTACAGAACAATTTAAAACTTCATCCGAATCTACTATGTGCATAATTGCCTCACCAAATAGTCAATTTTGTCAATGGATATTAAATTGTTTCGAAGCAGTAAGTATCTGATAGATTTCTACTCCGTGGTCTGTACTGTACACAGTATCGTCATAAAATATCCTCTCCACGCTATAATACGTTCAAACTTTCATAACGTAGATACGAAGTGTATCGTATTATATTCTTACGCTACATCAAACATATCTGATCAAGTGTATAAAATCGAATGCAACTTTTTTTGTTACCACGATGTATTGAAGTGATACATATTGAGTCATGACGCCACCATATGCGTTGATTTCAATTGAAGGTCGTTGTTTAAGTAAGATGAGCAGCAGCATTTACCTGTTACCAGAGATAGAATAAACAGGATGACAGAAATCAGACGACAGACATTTTGAAATAAATAAAGAAAAACTGATTGTAACACTGTAGTAAATAAAACGGAATCTTTGTTTGCACCTCTTTCAAAACGCCATTCAAATACCACAACTGTCGTAAGTAAAGTTGTTCACATAATCTACACATTAACTAAATCTTAAAGACTTGGAGTTTGGCACACATTCAACCCATCAAACAAATAATACATTAAGAAATTATCAGTTTTTGCATCAATCCTCATTTGCATTTCTAATAACTAAACGTAAAAGTAACAGTGTGCATCAAATTACGTTAAAAAAAGTTGTATACTCGAACGCATTTGTCTATACCACGCAACAGTTCCGTCGTAACCGCCTTAATTTAAATTTGGAACAATGGCGGGAATGTACTCGCGTGTATAATGACTCGGAGAAAAGAGACAGTTCGCCAGAAATTAAATAGTTACGTAATAATAACAATTAGCTCGTTAGTGAGTTTGTAATTATATAAAATTGTGAGTAAACTGTTACTGTAGACAATGTGAAGCACGATTTAGAAGACTTGTAGTATTAAGGCGCTTTTATAATAAAAATTACAGAGCTTAATTTCTTTTTCTATCAATTAATTATCTACGAGGTAATTATCTGAACCGAGCTTTTGAATATAACTTAATGAAGATTTCTCAAAATAATTATTTTATTATTCAAATATGTCATTATAACAGTCTTATGCAGTTACGATATTTTATAGAAAACTTTTATTTAAAACTAATTAGAATTTTTTTAATTATTTCATTTAAAAATTTAATTTTATAGAAAACATTTTCTGTTTATTTAAATACGCAATAGTATTATACATTTCATTAATGCAACAATTTTCATTAATTTATGTTTTGGTCCTGTTAAATTCGTTAGTTGTGTAGACAAATTTTATTTAAATTCTCAATGCATGTTCTTAACATATTGCTACTGCATCTAAACGCACCTTAATACGTTTTGTGCTCAGAATTAATGTATCCCGTAGTTTGTATGCAAGTGAGAGGTAAGATCTAAGATGTCACAGTATTATCCATTTCAATCTCAATGCTTTGCGTTTTTACAACATTTTTCTTACATAACTCTCAATGACGCAGGTTTTCTTGTCTAAAAATTCCAAATTCAAAATACCTTCCTGCAAACACTTCTAAAAAAAAAACTAAACCAAGATTCTGGCACACAAATTGCTCATATAGTTATATCATTCTAAAACACCTGCCGGTATAAAATAAGAAATAATAACCTAAAAATAACTAAAATAGATAGATATAAAATAAATATCAAAGATATAAATAAACGGTCATAGATCAACGATTTGAGTTAAAGCGGAAATATCACTCAAGATTGAAATTTTAATTATTATTAATTGAAGTTATGTAGCATCGCACGTGTTTTGTTGAGACACAAATGGCACTTCCTACTAAATTAAATTAAAGATTAATCTTTACGTAACTAATGCAAAAAGATTTAATCCACTCGAGAAAAATTAAAAAACGATGCGGTGTATAACTTTTGATAGATAGTCAATCAAATTGACAGATCCCTTTCCATAATAAATAACTAAGTATGGTTTCTATGTACTATTGAGACTCTGGCTGGAAGAGCCGTAAAAAAACTATTTGATTTATGACATAAACACTATTTTAAATTAAGAACGAAGTTGACAGACCGTGTGTCGACAGCTGACAAGCTAAACATAGAAATAGAAACTAAATATATCTAATAATTTAAAGATATTAATACACGAAGTCTACAAATATAATCCGTGTTTCAATCCAAGTAGATTGAATGTCCCTCTATATACCGGCAATAGTGACCTACGCTGTAGGGTCGCTATAGTACCACAGATTAACTAATAGTACCTACTGTATAAAATATATTATAGAGTACCCTATTGGTCGCGCGGTCACAAATGCGACGACAGCCCTAGATACCTATCTCTTTTCGTGACTGTACATATGTTTTCTTATTAAAAAAACAAAAATAAATATAAAATTCTTATTATTAGGGCACACTGCACCCATTCTTTGAAATACAGAAGATAAGCATACATTACACAATACGAAAAGCATGTAAGTCATTTTATATGTATTGCACCACACCAGCACGAGCAATGAAGAAGAGTTACGGAATATGATTTTTAAAATCATTAGTCATCGTATAAGTGTGATATAATGTTACAGATTCTGATTTTGATTGATGAGTTGCAATCGCAACTGCTGAACGTTTTCTAGGTCGAGCAAAGTGTTATTAGGTTTTTCCTTAAAGAATTTCTTAGTACCTAATAGCTATCCAAAGTGTGAAAATTGGTAGTGTGACACCCCATGTCTCGGATAGCACGTACAGCTGTTGGTTCCGGATACCATTCTTAGAACTTTGACAGTCGTAACAGATAGTTAAAAGCCCGAAAGTCTTTCAGTCAGTCTTACCAAGGGGTATCGTGTTACCCAATATCTGGGTTATGAAGGTCAGATAGGCAGTGACTCCATGTAAAACACAGGTATTCAGCTGCATCAGGTTAGACTGAAAGCCGACCCTAATATAGTTGGGAAGAGGTTAGGCAGATGACGAATATAATGCAAGCTCTATACTGTATATAAAAAATCTGTATATTAGAAAATATTATTCAATTAATTTGTTACAACGGAGTTTGTTTGTTATCAACGGAGGTTTCTAGGGGCTTTTGCAGGATTTGTTAAAACAAGGAAATCGTTATATTGCATAACGTAACATCACGCCTGCAATCCCCTAAGGGTTAGGCAGAGGTGTACCGATTTCGCCAGTTATGCTTAAGGTTATATATTATACAATAATATATGTTTATCGTTATATTGCGGTTCGTTAATAAGGTTGTATTATAGTAGGAAACTTAGGTACCTACTATTCATCATCTGGCCAGCCTTTTAATGACGTAATCTAAAGCCAGTTTAATAGAAGAAAGAGATGAGTTATACCTTAACTAATTACTAATTAAAGGGCCTTTCATCACATGTACATCTTTCAAAACCCAATAAATTAAATGTATTACAAATGCGTGTCCCATTTATATCTTAACATAACAATCTACATTCGATTCTCTAATCAACTAGATACGCAATCGTTAACTATCTAAGCAGTAATTACAACGACCTTAGACAACATTAATTGTACATCTATACAATACAAATAAATAAAATTGAACTGTCTGTTTGTTATGTCAAAATAAAAGCTTTTTGCTAAATGTATGTAAATGTCTACATGGCACGAATATTAGAAAAACCATTTTTCAATTTTTGTCTGTTTGTTTGTTCGGGCTGATATCCAAAACGGCTAGAGCGATTTCGACGGGCCCTCCACTGGCATATAGCTGGTATTATAAGAAATATCTTAGGCTACTTTTATTTTAGGAAATTAATAGTGTCAAAAATCTCCACAGATAATCGATATTCTCGCCGACAAAGTCGCGGGATAAGCTTGTAATAAAATAACAAAGACTATCTCATGATGGATCGTAGAAAACTAAATCCTAATCTACATGTCTACATTCAACATTAAATCTTATAACAATTACAAAAGGCTTTAAGTCCAGTGACAAAAAGTGATAATCTACGCATAACGAATGGTTGGTAGTGAAAGAATTGAATGCTCGACACGTGACTTGTGGATTATTTAGCGAAATCATAATTGAATGCCGTTTCGACATAATAGGTACATGATATCATTATTTGGAACAAAGAATGAAATGAAAGGCGTTATGTTTTTGCATGACATCAAGAGTAGTGTGGTGGGTACAAGGTGCAGTTTCGCATCCTTAAGTATAAAATTCCCGGAAGTTGTCTTAAAAGACATTCATGATTAAGTAAAATTTCGAAACCTGGTCAATATTTAATATTTAAACAGGTACCTACTTGTTTTAGTTCTTTATATTTGACAGTATTTCAGAATACACCTCTTTTAACGAACAGAATAGCCCTGTTGCGTATGCGGTAGGCTCGAATTCGAAAATCAACTATATACAAGCTACTATAATTAAAAAATTTAAAAACACGACTGCAAAAATTGCACTTATTTGTTTACTCGTCAGTTTTTTTTTTACGACGTTTTTTATTTACAGTGTCATATATTTTATAAATCTACTTGAGAAATTCTAGACGATAAACATAAACACGACCAGATTCATTAAAAAAAATAATTGAGGCTGGTATTAATTTACGTTTTAAAGTGACCACACCGGTTTTTTACTAGCATATGTTACTCGGAACGATGCAAGTATTGTAACGATACCCCATACACCTAAATCGGTTCAGGCGTTTAAAAGTTATGGTGGAATAAAGAAACTCACTGTGTGTACATACATTAACCCTGAACACATAACACTCCTTTTTTTGGGGCAGTCGTGTAAAAAAATGAATCACTAGCATCGTTACCTCCTTGAATTTGATGTGGATGTAAAACTGCACCTTGGAGGCAATGTATGGTGATCTATAAGTACCAACGTACAGTCGAACAAGCCATTTGGTATACACGCAGCTAACTTGCAACTACTTTTAAACAATGTTTTGGGTGTGTCAATTCTTTTAAATCACTCTATATTTAAGGTTCAAAATTATTAGACATCACAAGCTTAAAAAGTGAACACAAAATAACAATGAATGGCAATGTAGCAGAAAACTTACTGTTGTCTGTAAATCAAATAGCTTGTCGACCATACATACTCGTACATATTATTATTAAGGCATTGTGTTCCTTAGTAATGTTATAGACTAGATCTTATCCAAATCTCATCCATAATACATGTTTCATAACTTCTGTGTGAATTAGACAATCCTTGAAAGTATTAGTTTCATTTTGTTGCAAGAATTTTACGAAATACGGTTGTAATTTCAAAATGAACAAAAAAAAATGAAGAGGCTTAATAAAATGAATGTCTAAGAAATAATTCAGTAATTTCTAATGACATGTATGAGAAATAGATCTTATCGTAGTTGTGTCTCTATGATAGACTACGAAACATAAAAAATATTTCAAAATTAATGTGTTTTCTTGGGTCCCCGAGGCATTTTCTTCAGAAGCTGACCTCTGAACTGGCTCCATTATACTGTTACATCACCAAATTAATGCATCTACCTACGCATTCGATACAATCCGTAAATTGTTTTCTATATTCATCACTTTCGTGACTATTAAAGAATGTTTGGATTGAATAACAACTGCACGCGCCAGTTTGACAAATTATACACAAACCCAGAATTCTATTAACATAAGTAGCTATAGATTAGCATTATTCGATTTGTCCCCCTTCAAAACTAACTTAAGTCACATTGCTACTGGGTGCGTGGCCATTTTGTAAAACATGCTTTAATATAAAGGATATTTTAAATACCAAATCAATGTAGATGACTCTCGAAGTTAAGTTACGGACCCATTTTTTATTAATCAATTTAATTTACTTGTATATTAAATACAAGTAAAAAAATTTTTTCCTAGTCAATAAAGATTGTGTGAAACAACCGCAGGTGGCATACGACCACGGCTATTACTTAAAAATTTCGAAAATATCGGTCAAATGAATATTGTTCTTGTTTTATACTTTTCAGTGCGGGATTTTGTCGTAGTCGGGTTTTAGTTATTTTTAACTTATCTTTTTTACGACTCAGGCAGTCAACAAATAAGATATTGGAGTGAAATCCGAAGATCTTCAATGCATAGATCCCACGAGGTAACAAATTAATCAGCCCACTTTACTTTTTTTACTTATAAATTATATCGATACCTATCATAGACGAAATCCTACTATCCTACTACTCGCGAAAGTTTTTAAGGATAGCCGGAAAAATGGATGTATGTTTATTACTTGTTCACGTTTAAACGGTTGTGTTCTCGTGACAATAATTTATTACTTTTGCTTAATTCTGAAATCTACACAGAGGAAATCGCGGGCAGAAATTCGTGGTTTATAATCTATACATATAAAATGCTTAGTCCTGAATGAATGACTGACTGACTGCTTGACTAACGGATCAACACACAACCTAACCCCCCCCCCCCCCCCCCCCTAAGGGGATGAAACGAGGATCCAAAGTTTGTATGAAGAAATCAACTTTCACGGTCACGGGCAGAAGCTAGTTTGTTTATAACAGAAATTGGGACGCCTTCCAATTTGTCATTGTTATGACTATAATTTATTATTGTTCCTTATTAGGAAACTGCAATGTGCCGTCGCAAGATCAAAGATCAAGTCAAGCATTTCGACTATCACGGATAGATTAAGAGGATTTAGCAGTAAACTTTTCCTATCTGATAGATAATGATGATGACAGCTATCTTTAACCCCATAACGTAAGTGACTTCCTAATGATCGCTTTCATATAAGGTAAGTCATATCAAGCAGTCTTATGAAACGAGACCTTAGGTAATTAATTATAAAGTACTAAGCTTGTGTCGTGATGGCCCAGTGGTTAACGCGCCCACCTCTCATGAATGAGGTTGTGGGTTCGAATCTGGGCAAATACCAATGTGACTTTTTCAATTCATATGTAGGTACTTTCTTAAGTTTATCTTGGACATCACTGACATCGGTAAAGGAAAACATCGTGAGGAAACCTGGACTTGTAATTAATATAAGTCTGAAATCTCCAATCCGCCTTGAGCAAGCGTGGTGATCATGCTCATGCCTTCTCTGTATGAGAAGAGGGCTTTACCCTGCAGTGGGACAGTAAAAGGCTGGTACTACTACTACTACAAGCTTGTGTCCGCGATTTTGTCCACATGGAAATCCGGTATACCATAAAACAAACTATGACACTCTCACACTCGACAACAGTATAGCTTTTCATCATCATCATAACATCACGCCTGTAATCCCCAAAGGGTTAGGCAGAGGTGTACCCGTAGCTTTTCATCAGTCAAATATTTTTTGAATTTTGACCAGTACTTCCAAATACTTGTAAAGACTTGTAGTTATACAAATAAACGAACGAACAAACCACTTATTAGTAATATATTATGATAAAGTACACACAATGTTATAAATATTCACGCATAAAAGATGTTTATCATTAATTTTATTTAAATAAAAACTCGTCAAACTTCAAGCCGTTTCACATTCTCTTAACTGAACGAGAGAATTTAAGTAAATATATAATTAATTAATTAAATAAATTAAATGTTACATAATTAATTTCTATTTAAGATAAACTAGGCATAGTTAACCTTATTTAATTATTGTAGAATGAATAGACATATCCATTGTGATTTTCTCTCAATTATTTGATTTCAATCTAGTACATTATTAAAACAATGAAACATAAAGCGTTATAATTAAGGTGGCTTATCGTGTAAAATTGCAAGTAGATACCTACTTAATATTGTGACTTTCACCAGTACCATTCAATTATGCCCTTAAAAGCCCTTGTTATTCTTTTGTTTGTACAAAAATCATTAACATCACAGTTTGTGAAACACTATTCTTTATCTACATGTACTAATATTATAAAGCAAAAGAGTTTGTATATTTGTTCAAACACGCTAATCTTCGTAACTACTGGTACGATTATAAACATTCTTTCGCTAAAAGAAAGGTACGTTATACCTGAGTGTTATATTATTTTATAGTCCAGAAATTTTGGGATCCGTAAGTCGAAGTGACTCTATTACTGTATATAAGGTGACTGGTAATAGTGTACGATATTTTATACACATGATTGGACTCATGATAACAAACAACTGACCGAGAAACCCGACAACATCAGACTACAAAACACAAGTTCAGTTGCTTCACCTTAACATTGATCTACCAACAACAAATACCTAATAAAAATAAAATAGGTAGAAATACTTTATAAAAACATGTCTACGTTCCATACAAGTCAAGTGGACTGAGCCACTTTCTTACTTTCGATAGGACAATGGCTGCTTGGTCTGCTGACCAACAAAAAGCGTAATGGACTACTTAGTAGGTGCAATGGAACGTGCACCAGCTATAAATTGTGAATAAAATAAATCATCATCATCTGCCTAGCCTTTTCCCAACTATGTTAGGGTCGGCTTCCAGTCTAACCGGATGCAGCTGAGTACCAGTATTTTACATGGAGCGACTGCCTATCTGACCTCCACAACCCAGTAACAGGGTAATACGGTACCCCTAGGTAAGACTGGTTGTCAGACTTTCAAGCTTCTGACGACTCGTAACGACTGTCAAAGATCCACGTATGACGTTTTAACAAGTGTTAAAAGCCGTAAGTTACATGTTGTTGCCATCACATCGATAATTTGTCTGCTGTAGACCATTCCTGGGAAGCTTTTAGTTACGGAGGTATTGAAGGTCGAAGGTCAAACTTTTTGTTTTTCGTATTTCAATGAAAATAAGTTTTAATAGTCATAACTAAACTTAAAAAGATACCCTTACGACCCCTCTACATGCACCCATAAGCACAAATGTGCGTTATCAAAAACAGTATTTTTCAGACCAAAAACGATGTCGTATTCCAACAATTTTTGGTTTCTCAAAGGACCCTGTATTATAGGTGTAGTACTTACTCTTTTTTAACAGTTTAGTAAACAATACTTTTGTAATCTCCTCCTCTCTCCCTCCTACTCTAACAAAAACGTTTTTTGAACCGATGTTTTCCTTTCCCGTTTCCAATGAAGTCCAAGATAAACTTGGAAAGCACAATGAATTGAAATGGTCACTTCTGGATCTAAATCGCAACCTCATGCATGTCTTAACCACTGGGCCATCACGACACTTTCACATTCACAGTCTCGTGAATAGACAAATCTATTAACGGTTGATAAATTCAGAAAATCTTTTAACATTTTCATCTTTCTATCTCGATATTAAACCAGGTTTTCTAATATTATTTTCATTCATTCATTTATTCTCTTTTTTATCGATATAGCTTTGATATACCAACCTGTTCTGTATAAAACTGTGATGCAGAAATGTGTGAGCTTGCAGCTTGGCGTTACTTACTTTTACTTAGCAGATATCCGTAAAGCGAATCCTCATCGTGCCGATTTACTGTTTTGTGTTTTGGGCCCAGTATGGTTATTATTAGAATGTAAGTTTCATACATTTCTTTATGCAGTGCACTCCACCGATACCCAGTGCGAATGCGGTGCTCCTGATCTGACGATGGCCCACATACTTCAGTGCCCAAAGTGTCCCTTCATCTGCACTTTAGAGGACGGCGTTAACAATGCTATACTGATGACGCGATAAACGTGGCCACCTACTGGGTCCAAAAATTATAGAAAAAGAAACATCGACTCGAGAAGTAGAAGAATACAAATAGGTACTTTTAATCGACTCTTTAAACTTCATTGTCCCGGCGTTTTTCTAGTGGTCGCCATAGTTGATTTTGACTTTCTGGAGTTGCAGTGGCTAAGAAGCTCGCCATTCTATTTTGGGTTTTAAAAAAAAAAAGGTATGTTCTTGTTCATCTAATATTTCGTTTGCTTTTTTCCAAGAATATTTAGCAATTAACAGTGATCTAGAAGCATTAACCAAGATCTAAATAATTATGCTAAATCTGCTGTTTAAAAGAATGCTTATCTCTTATTTATACAATTTTAACGATCCGTTAAAGCCTAAAATTAGAACTAACATAATATACTTAACGCTTCAGTTGCGTAAGACCCACTTTTGTAAGAGGGAAACCGTAGCACAAATTGCATAATTATATTTTCTACAAATAGGTATACCTACAACTATTTATCGTCAAACCAAAAAACAGCAAAAATCAAATATAGTCGTTTTTATAATGTTTTTATTTCATGATGTTTTTAGCCTTGTGATATTCATGCAGTAGTAGCCAGTAGATATTACTGACTGTGCCATTTTTCAATAGCGATAGAGTAGCTGTTTCCGAGTGGAAAGCGATAGGAACTGAATTGTATGGAGTCCTCTCCATTGCAACGCATAAATGACGTTAACATCGATTCATTTATGTTTTTTTTTAAATCGCATGTGATTGGCCATTCTATCCGTTGTTCATGGTCATTGTCAAGTGAATGGTAATACCTGATATCTTTCTGGGTATTATATTACCTATGTAACTGCCCCTGCGCACGAAAATGGATAGTTTTTCACCGTGACTATTTATTCATATATGAGCGTCGAGTTCCCCGTAGACCTACATCTATACAAATACATAAAAATTGAAATGACTGTTTATTTTGATAAAATAACAGCTTTTCACGAAATAAAAATTAATGTTTACACGGTGCTTACAAAAAATAACCATTTTTTTTGACTGATGTCTGTCTGTCTGTTTGTTCCGGCTAATTTTCGAAACGGCTTGACGGGACTTTCACTGGTAGATAGTTGATGTTTTATGAAGTAACTTAGACTATTTTTATGAAGTAACTAATAAATAACTAACCCGCATTACGTTAGGTCTTTAGTTACTGCTCCGCTCCCGTGACTCGTAGCGTAATGTTACCTATCTAAGTACCTATACTATTCCTCGTGAATCTTGTGGCTGTCTCATACAAAAATAATGTTTTCAATCCGGAGAGGAGAGCAGATTCTTATCACGTTGAAAACAGAGTTTTCAGTATTTGTAGTAAGGTTTATTTTTGCATGTGCACTGCTTTTGTCATTAAGAATGCTTGAACGCGCTTGGTGTGAAATAATAAGAGGAGCTGACCGGCTCCTCTTATTATTTACAAAGAATATATAATTCCAATCGTCCTAGGATGGTGCGGGTGACACATGTCAGCAATTCATCAATGGATGTCAGAATTGCATAATTATGTCAGTGACATTATTTAATTTACTAGTTATTTACTTACTTATTACTGATGCCGTATGTTACGACTATGATATTAGTGTGCAGTTAAAATATTCGATCATGATTGTAAATCACCGTAACGTTCAAGAGTGAAAAGCAACAGTTTGACAAATTAATGTCACCGGCACGGCACCATCCTAAGACGATTGGAATATAGCGCGTAAAAATACGTTTAAACAAACATACAAACATAAAACTCTTCAGCTTTATTTAGTATTAGATGTCAAAAGTCAAGATAAATAGTAGAAAATTTAAAATAACAAACTAACAAAATAACAAAAACATTCAATTAAGTTACGTATTAAAACATGTAAGTAGCTATGCTTTCACCCAAAACAAACTAATGGTTAACATTGACATGCATTTCTTAATTAACATTCTTCATTAATTATTGAAAATTTATTTCGTTGATTAATTTTCCTTCGCTACGCCTATTCAACCTTACATCACTGCGCAAAGTTTCCGCCGGTTTCAAACCAAAATTATCATAATTTGTAAGTACTTACTTGCATTCTAACTAGGTTCATGTTACCTTTATATAATACCTAATTAATTCCTGATATATTAATTTTAGTGTCATAATATAATTATAATGGACGATTTAATTATACATCCGGCAATGAGCGTCAATGTAATGCGCATAATTTCTGTGTAGACGCGTAAAAGCCTATTAATTGTTATGTAATTAGTTAAAACGGTCGTTTAGCAGTAAAAATTTCCTATTACACCTCTTTTTTTTCTCAATTTTAGCCAACAGTCTAAACATTTACATATGCAAGCCTACCTATCTATAATTATTATAATTAAACAGTAGTTCTGTTTGTTTAAACTTAGTGAGTTTTTAAAACTAGGTACTAGTCGAATTGGAAAAAACTTTTTGTATAATATGATAGCCAGATCTAATGGGGAATAGCATAGTATAGGCTATATATTATCACGCTCACGGCTCAAGAGAGTTAAGCAGTAAGACGTGAAAAACATGACGCGGACGAAGTCACAGGTAGAAGCAAGTGCTAATATAATAAAGCTAAGGAGTGTTTTTGTTAGTTTGTTTAAACGCTCTAATATCTGGAACTACACGGCGAATTCGAAAAATTTATTTGTATATGGTAGCCAGATTTATAAAGAAAAGTATAGGCTTCGTTCACACGGCATTGTCCTGCACGTTTTTTTGTAATCGTTTTTTTAACGTATAGTCAACCGGGTGTTCATATGGTAAATTTTCATTCGTGTGAAACGAATAGCCGCAGTTTCCACAAGGAGACAAAGCTATACCATATGCCACTGCGAGCTGAATACGTCAAAGTTCATTCGATTTGCTTGACAAGTCCGTTGAGTATGCGTTTAAACGTATAAGCGGTAAACTTTTTTTGCAGTACAATCGTCGTGTGAATGGATCTATGTACGTTGTATGGTCACTATTTATACGTTAAGACGTATACTGCAAAAAAATGTGGAGGACAATGCCGTGTGAACGAAGCCTTATACGTTAAAACGTACACTGCAAAAAAACGTGCAGGACAATGCCGTGTGAACGAAGCCAGGCTATATTTATCATCACGCTACGACCCACGGAAGCAGAGCAGTAACACCACGCGGACGAAGTCGCGGGCAAAAGTCAGTGTTCAATAAAAGAAGTAATAACTGTTTGGGCTACGTCATTAGCAACTATGCAAGATTGAGGTCAAAGTCAAAGTCAAAGTCAAAACATTTATTTCAATTAGACCATTTACAGGCACTTTTGAATTGTCAAGAAGTCAGTCAGTTAGTCCGAAAAATGAAGCTAGTTGCTCGTTCCAAAACGGAGGTAGGCCTCTATGGAGAAGAACGAGCAAGAAACTCCACGGCACTCTTTTAAATTAGGTTTTTACAAAATCCTGGTTACATTATTCTTGTTGATTCTACATGTGATCACAATGAAGATCAATATAAAACAGTAGTTAAAAATAAAGATGTAAGCCATAGCAGTTAAGAGATGACCAATCCCAACTGACAGCACCCGTTCACGAGCATGACGCATGGATCAGCACCACCTAGCTCAACCATTATGGAGGGAGCCAAATGATCCAACACATGCGCCACCATCAGCGAGACATTTGAGTGAGCATGACAAGCTCTCAACTGCCATGCTCATTAAGTCAAAACACATAGTAACTCAAAGATAAAAAGCTCCATGGTACTCACATTTACAAAATTGAAATAAATGATATTAAATTATACAATACTAACACTTTCGGTGTACTTATTGGTTATATGTCTGAGGTAAGTAAAAAAGAAAAAGTAATCGTACTGATAACGGTACAAGTTATTCAGATCGACAAAAAAAGAGGGTTAGAAACATCATTCTCTTAAAAACAATCCTATTTAGTGAGCCCGAGTGGCTGTGGAGCAGGACTAGCATTTAGCCAAGCATTTTTGTCCGTGATATAATCATCTAACTTATAATATGCTTGACTAATAATATGCTTGACTACATAGCGTGCGTTTAATGCATGTTTTAAATTTTCTCTCATTTAGTTGGAGAATATCCTGTGGTATTTTATTATAGCATTTAACACAGTACCCCAGGTAACATAAATAAACCTACGTAATCGTTTGTATGGAAATATGCGGTTCTTTTGGGACAGACTTTACACCAGCTACTGGGCTTGTTATTGAAGAACCTTATTCCTACGTGATCAATAAATAATAAATTATTGTATCTGTATTATTTCTTTATTTTATCTACGAAATACAGAAGCGCACGTAATGCCATAGACATTTTCTCTCAGTTAACCAAAGGTGGTAAAGAGATAACATGGAAGGTGCAAATTATTGTACAAGCATAGAAACACCAAAAATAGATTTAAAAAACCTCTAAATAATAAATTGAAATGTACACAAGTACAAAATAATTCAAATTCTCTATAGCCTACTTATATGGTTATGTGTATCATACCTCTACAGAACTGAAGTATGCCTAATGTCCTCCCACTTTTTTTCTATTTAGGCCTACTAAAAGCAATCCAATATGTGGATATCTTATGTGATAAACTTATGTAAGCCTAAACCAGTCTTATATTTGTCAATATGCAGGCAGGCCTTGACATAATAATAAAACACCGATTCAGAGGAAACGTGGGTGTTCTTTTTTCCATAGAAAAGTCTTTCTAATTTATGACTTCAAAGCAGTGATTTGTGAGAGTAAAGTAACTATGTCCATGTTTTCATTTTTAATGATACACTATTTTTATATACTACTTATAAAAATAGTGTACCCACAGAAAATGCAGCTGTAAACAAAGGCCATGGAAAAAAAAACATGGCGGCACAGTACACAGTCTTTCTTATTTGTTTATATTGGAAATGTCTTTTATATTGGTTCAATATAAGAGAAAAAAATAAGCGACATAGCCAAACCCCGAATTATGACTTTTTACTAAGGCTGATCAGTCGGATCTGCAATTGTCCTCAGAGTGACAGCGATAGTTTTTTCTAATACCTAATTATCAAAAATCTCTTCGCCCGCGTTTCCTCTTAAAACTCCTCTAACATGATCTGATTGTTCCAAAAACACTGCATCGCGATTCACACTGATGTAACTATTACAAGCATTTTACAAGCCGCTCATCGTCCCAGCTTTTCACTTTTCTCAGATGAAGCATCTCATTGGGCTCAGCATGCATGAATTCGGGTGTAATAACCGTACACACGTCGGCCATGAAATATTTATGAGTTGTTTGTCTCCGATCTCACTTTATTGTCGCACCACTTATCTTATGTAATGTTATGCTATTTCAAAGTGAGTTAGTGCGTATTTATTCATAGGGTCTATGATTTATAATGGGAATTTTGCGTGTCTACGAATTATTGATGGCAATTGACGAGTTTGTGTCATCAATTTTATGGTCAGTTTCACGGTAGCGGATGTAGTGTTAATTTAATTATTTTTCTTCGGTTGTATTCATAGAGATTTTTAGCAGTAGGTTTTCTCTCTTCTGTTAAAAATCTTCTTTTCTCTTCGAAAAGAAAAATGCTCAACCATATATATTTACGTTTCTATAACTCGACAAAAAATATGGATCAGTTAATTTTTTCGGGATTTCAGCGTTATTCCCGTAGTAATAGTTGTTTATAATGATGAATAAGTACAATGACCCCTTTTCAGGTTTCTGATAAACATAAAATAAGGTTGTACCTACACAACCTCCGATTCGACTCATTTGATTAATTTAGGCATCGAATTTCTTAATTTAATTAAAATTACTTAAGTATGTATGGATTGTCTAT
The DNA here is from genome assembly GCA_949316365.1 of Hoplodrina blanda. Classification (NCBI taxonomy): domain Eukaryota; kingdom Metazoa; phylum Arthropoda; class Insecta; order Lepidoptera; family Noctuidae; genus Hoplodrina; species Hoplodrina blanda. The sequence continues at coordinate 10,765,221 of OX438589.1, forward strand.
TAACAAGTCATATTTTTTATAAATAGATTTTCCGAATAGCGGAAAAAGTGAGCGTGCAGGTTAAAAAATACCTGGAAACTGTCGCAAGAAACAGTATCATAATAACTAGACATGTGATTAAAAACATTGCACATTTTAATGACTCAATAAAACTCAGCTATGTCTAGAGAAATGTACTAAGAATCCAAGTTATGCAAGTTTTACTGTCTGTTTTACGTCTTTTAACTACCCTTAATGAAGGAAGTATATGCTAGTAACTGCTTTACTTTAAACTCTCATTAGTCCGTTCACTTATCCAGCGAGAATCTCCGAGTAATTGAAGTGAATTGAATCTGTCACACGCAGTAATCACAAAGCTATTAATGTGTGGCCATAAGAGGTGAAATCAAATGCTTCATTACAGAGTAATTTATGCTTATGTACTTTGCTATCAAAATAATAATAAGAGCTTATTGTCTTACTGCAAGGCAAAGGCTCTTCTCAAACAGAGAAGGCACGAAGATTAATCACCACGCTTGCTTAAGGCGGATTAGCGATTTCAGACTTGCATAATAATTATATTGACTATACGCCCAGGTTTTCTCATGATGTTTTCCTTGACTGATGTCAGCTATCAAAATAGATGTTATGTTGTATATGACTGAAGTTTAACTAGGCTAAAATATTAAGAAAGCTTAAATCAAAATAAAAATAACGATTACTTTTAACTTATAATTTATGTTCTCAGTAATTCTTAACTAGGTAACTTCTCATAAAAAATACAATACGTATGTACCTACTCGTTCAAACTACCTAATTGCAAAGATTCAAAACCTGCTCAAGTGCGAAAATGATTAATGATCATCGAGCATTCATTTATAAAAATCTAGTGTTACTTTGGCCTAGTAACATTTTGGCATAGATGTGGTGTATAATAAGTATTAAAATATCTATTGAGTCCAAAATATTCGAGTCTTTGTCGATGTTTTTCTAAAATCATGTTTTTTAAAACGTATTTATAGTAATATAAAGCAAACGAAGTCGCGGGCAGAAGCTAGTTTATGAAATAAATATAATTTATTTATCGTTAAAATTATTTCTGCATCGTATTCCGCTCAAGCTTTTCTAATGGCCACACTTAACAACTTCCGGGCTCACAACGTTTTGTAGTTTTCGCAAGTTAGAAAATTGAGTAACTCGTTGACATATTTGGGTAATAACGTCTGTAAGTACAAAATCTGACAAGATGGCAAACCTACCTCAATATTGCCAGGTAATCTGATCAAACACGGTAGACTAATGTGAATAATGTGTAAATCGTGTTTACTGTATTTATTGCTTTGCACACAATTTTCTTTGGTAACTGTATGAGTTGGCAGATTTACTGTAAAACGAAGGCTATGGTAACCTGATCTTTTTATGTGGGTGGAGGGACGTGGTTGCGTTAGGCCACGAAGGAAAACGTGGGACGAACTGAACGGATACCTCCAAAGCTGAAGGGGCGAAGCACAGGATCGCAAAGATGAAAGGAGTAGAGGCATCTCTCTTCTTTACTCGGGAGAGAGATAAAACAGGCAAATAAAATAAACTTTTCTTCGGTAACAATGTCCCTCGGTGAATATAGGTGAAGTGAAAAATTGATGGGTGCCAATCGCGGTCCAATACCAATCGCGGACGGACCAATCGTGAAGCAAATACTGGGCTCCCAATTCATGGTAGCAGTTTGAACCGTAGGGCCGTAGAACCGTAGAACGGAGGGTAATGTCGGACTCTTACTGACTAAAATGTCAGTAAGAGCCCGACATTACCCTCCGTTCTCCGTTCTCACCATCCGAAGGGGAAACCATAAGAATTTTCCACGAAAAGAACTGAAGTGTGCTAGGTTGTGTTTTTATGTAAAATAACATAACATAGATGCTTTATTACAGAAAAGTCGTTCCTATAAAACGCCCCCAAGCTGTTTGATTCTGAACTTTCATAATCATCAACACGAGTCAGTTATCTAAAACTTAATACCACAGAACTGCATATAAAATATTGACGACGTCAACGCCATCTATTCACACAGGCATAACTGTTGATTGAAGAACTACATTTGCAAACAAGTGAAAGGCGTTATGTGCATTGCTTTCAACTGCTCGATCACCTACGTCGCAGACCAGCGCTGCTCTTTATTGATAGTTTTATTGCTCGGCAATAGATGGCGTGTTTAATATATTTTTTTGCTTTTTACGTATCTTAAAGCTTTCACTCCAACACAGTATGAAAATTACCAATACAAAAACATGAGATTACTGCTTTCAAATTGCTCCAAGTTGCCTGACCTGGTTTTGTTGCTCGACAATAGATGGCGTACTTAACTGTTTCACAAAAAGCTCATTGCTTTTCTACAGATTCTGCAGTTTTCATTCAAACACAGTACAAAAACCTACCAAAAAAATTCATGACATTAGTTACGTTTCCGCGGTCGGGATTTTAGTTAAAAAAAATATTTATTTATTACAATATTAATTTAATTATAAAAATACAGGATATGAGCTGGTGGCTGATGACAGACTGAATATAATCCAAAGAAAAATAATTGTATCTGATTTCCAGTAAATGCATAGTTGCAATATGACGTATGCTGACGGCGGCTGTATACTCAGCGTAAACGCATGTTACGATGAGTTAACTCCTCCCTCCATAAGATAGAAGCAACTCTTGCTTCTGGCGGCGTCCACGCTGCCCTTAGTGTCCTCCGGGATGGGCTTAGTTTTCCATTGATATAGCTTCCAGGATGCTGCGGCAACTAGTAGGATGTATAGGATGATTGTGGTCCAGCTAGGTGTGGCTGTGATGATCGGCCAATTATCCTCTTCTGGCACGGAGATGTCGCCTGCCCTATTGACCAATTCATGGATGCTGTCTAGTGAGATGTCTTCTAACTGGAGTTCGTATTGTATCGATTGTTCTGGGACTTGACGCTGCTCAGGTAACGGTATGATCTCGTTAGTGACGACCGTGTCGGTGTGAGATCGCAGTGTCTTGTTCATGACGTTCATCTGGCAGTCTTCTGTTAATGTAACGAGATGAATTCCAGATAGCTTCTTGTAGTCCGTCTTGGTGTTGCATTGTGTTTTGGTGACTTCGTCTTCTCTGAGGACAAGTAGCCAGTTATTGTCTCCGATCTTCTGAACTTTTCCTCTTCTTAAGTTCATCCTACCGACTGCGCCAGTTACGTTTCGGCGGTCGAGATTTTAGTTAAAAAAAATATTTATTTATTTCAATATTAATTTAATTATAAAAATACAGGATATGAGCTGGTGGCTGATGACAGACTGAATATAATCCAAAGAAAAATAATTGTATCTGATTTCCAGTAAATGCATAGTTGCAATATGACGTATGCTGACGGCGGCTGTATACTCAGCGTAAACGCATGTTACGATGAGTTAACTCATTTAACTGTTTAAAAACTGCTCCAAGTTGCCCGACCTGGTTTTTGATGCAGGATCATCATCAAATTGTACTGACCTGAACACCTTTACCATCTTGGCACGTACGTTCATAATTGCATGGGACTAGGTATAATAAAAATGAAGCAATCGAAAGTGTTGGAACTATAATTTCAGCCAAACGTACAAAGAAAAATAGAACTTAATGGCGCTTATGGAATCCATAAATCATAACTGTGAAATCTTCTAAAATATTGCCTACCGAATTTGCAAAGCTGAATGGCTGTAATTCAAGTCAATTTTCTGTCTAAAAATTAAGTTATTATAAAAATTACAATAGCTGCAGGTTGAAGATTACATTTTTATGTAGGTAGCATTTTGTGAAAGAGTTCGTCCGGAGAATTATTACTACCTACCATATTTTCTTTTACTGCCAAGTGCCACCGAAACGTGTTCCTGTTTGACAGGCATGGATAACAGTGAAATTGAAAGTAAAAAGGTATATTAGCTTCGTCCCTACAATCCTCTGGGATTAGCGCCTGGATCCAATAATAACATCAAGGGGTCTCTGCGAGTTAGCTGCGGCTCCTCTGACGCCTTTCAATAGTCCGGGACCCTGGAATACCTAGTTACATAACGTAGATACAATCCCCACATACCCTAGTGTCAGAGTTCCTAAACCGCTTCTCAAGGGCCTCTGACATGGTTTGAGTGGGACAGTAATAGGCTGGTAGAAGTCCAGGTTTCCTTTCCTTCACCGACGTCAGTGATGTCCTAGATAAACTTTAGAAAGTACATATGAATTGAAAAAGTCACATTGGTATTTACCCGGATTTGAACCCACAGCCTCATTCATGAGAGGCGGGCATATATAATGAATAAAAATTAATACCAGCCTATTATTCTTCCACTGCAGGGCAAATTCTAATTCTCATACAGATAAGGCACGAGTATTGATCACCACGCTTGCTTAAGGCGAATTAGCGAACATTAAATAACGTTTAAAAACAAAATTAAATGTTCAACTTTCACGACAGGTCCTATAACTTATCACCTGAATACCTATTGTTTAATATTATATATTTTTTTCTTACATAACTTTTTGCTCATAATTCCATTGTGATCACAATATTCACAGGTAGGTACCGTGGGCGTTGTTTATTCCGAAGTGTGGCCGCACTTTCGTCTAGACGATATTAGTCATTTATAACTGGATAGATTGAGGATATAAATTATACGATTTGCATTAATCAGTAACTTTCTAGAACTATACCTTGACATAGATTTTGTCATGGGAAAGACCCCATGGCAAACATCCCAAAAGCAATTCAAGAGGGTTCCAACACAGCAAACGCTCTAATAACATGGGGAAATGAAAAAAATGCAATGCAAAGACAAACAATCGACTTCCAAACTTCGAGCTTCTACTCAAAAACTCCTAATGGAAACACGCAATAACATTTTATCCAATCAAACTGCAGGACTCCAAGCCCGATTGCAGTTAAAATAAATTTAATTAAGCCCATCAATAAAATTTCAATATAAACATGACTCGGCACTTAATTAAATGCACATAAAGTGCTACCGAACATCTAGACGTCGTTATCGCTCCCGACAGACAGATCATGATAATAATGACAGCTTCATAACTGCCTCGCCTCAGCAGATTTGCATACAATCTTGATACTTTAAGTAGTTCTCTTGAGCTAATTTGACCATTTAATTTATGCAAGTGTGAATATTGACTCATCATTATTGAAATACTTTAATATCGTTATGAAAGAAGGGCAAATTGTTTATTTGTTATATAAATCTTACTTAACGCAGAAACATCCTTGACACACAGAGTTGGGTGTTTAGGATCTGTGTGACCGAAAGTAATGTGACAAATTAAAAATGGCCAATCTTTAGAAATAAAATCTGATCAAAATTAGTATTAAATAAGGAGGAACTTTTACTCTGCAGTAATTAAAAAGTACTTAGATTACAAAAAGAATGAAGGTAACATAATAAAAATGCGTTACCCTTAGAAATAGTGTGTAATAGAGTGTTTTCCTATTCTTCTCCACACGAAACTACCTTTAGAGAGAGGCACCTAAAGTCAATTCTTTTTTCTTGTAAGTGATATTCAAAAGTGTCTTTTAAATTATTGAAGTAAATAATTTCCTAATAAGTAGTTCCCTTGATAAAATAATAAGATAATTGACAACCCATCCATATGACAAACGCGTCAAATAAACCAAAATCAAAATTACAGACTTACACACCCTTTAAAATTACATCCTACTTTATATACGAAATAATTGTGACACCAAAGTGTCAAATTCCTTTTCACGCTTGCACTAACATTAGTCATTCAACTATGATGTGTCTAACGATGTTACAAAAGAGATTGCAACAACAATATTGTTGGTACGATTAATCTCAGTCTATCTAGAATGCCTAGTTGACATACCAACCTGGACTTGACACTTTTCATTCATCATTTTCAAAGGAAGTCTCAACTATATTTGGTCTCAATCAATCAATGCGTAATGCAAATCAATAGATACAATTATTCATAAGTAACTAGCAACCCGCCACTGCAATGTAAATACATAAACCTTCCTTAAAAGATTAAAAGTAGTACCTAATGGAACTTAAATAAAGAAAGAAAGGAAAAATGCTTCTTGACACAGACTATACTGTACCTAAGTACACACAAAAATAATAACAAAAGGCAATCAAAAAATAAGAAAAAACATGCGCCATACAGGCCAATTTCAGCATAAATGCCAGACTACTTGTACCTGACGCTGGTTTTCAACTGGACCTTTGTGTGTACTTACTACTTACTCCTGCTATACTACTATCTGCTCTTTTATCCTTGTGCATGCAAAATTATATAAGACTAGCTTTTGCCCGCGACTTCGTCCGCGTATATGTCGGTTATCGCGGAAGCAGACGAAGTCGAAGTCGAATAAAAAGTAGCCTATGTCCTTTGTTGGGGTTCACACTTACCCTGTACCAAATTTCACACAAATCGGTTCAGTAGTTTAGGCGTGAAGAAAAGACAGACAGACAGACAGAAAGACAGACAGACAGACAGAAAGACAGACAGACAGACAGACAGAGTTACTTTCGCATTTATAATATTAGTTAGGATAACAAATGATGTGCCTACCGACAAGGGGCCCCATGTAGGGCATACAAAGCTAAAATGCCTTTCGTACACTCTCATAACTTTCAATAGGATTTGTTATATAATATTGCTAAGCCATTGTAGATTAGGACGAACTCGGCATCTTTTGACAAGCGTGACTAAAAATCTTCAATGAAGTATGACAGCACTGAAGCTGAATGATCATAATAAAAAAATAAAAGACAGTAATTATAGATGTGTACTCTTCTAATTATATATAATTGAGATGCCGTAATTAAAGCTTTATTGATTTCACTTTAAGTTCTTTTGTTTCATTTACACGATTGCCTGACTACTCTTTTTATTAGAGACTTTTGACATATCTGTACTGTAAAGGCTCTGGCCGGTTTAGCCATGTTCAACCTCATTTTAATAGTTTATGATTTATTAATAGAATAATGAGATTAACATTGTTTAAAAAATAGAACAATAGAAACTTGACAGTCAGGCGGATGTCTGACAAGTTTTTTTTTAAACAATTAATGGCTATTCATTTGATTCTCATAAATCATCAAGTAACAAGCCAGTCAGTGTTTCTGTTGCCTGTCGTTTGGACTCCAACCGGTACCGTGATCTTGATGAGTTATTCCGTTCTGATCCCCTGATCTGATCCTCTTGAAGCAATTAAAACATGATAATATTCAGCAGGGGATCAGATCAGGGGATACGAACGGAATAACTCATCTTGATGGGGTCATGACAGTACCTAGTATGTATTTGTTTAGTTAACTTTACTATTTGAGATTCAGTACAATGTTTGCAGAAGAACAAACTTCTTACATTTTGTATTGATGTTGAACATGTAGGTTTATTGATATGTAGTTGCAATTGTATGTAATTTATTAAGTTAGTTAAGGATGAATGGGAAATGACACAAACTATCATTAACAACAGTTTTATTATAAATAACAATATATTCGAAATTATGAAATACTGACCATTTACATTAGTTCTTTATAAACAAATACGATAAACCATATGAGCTTTTTTCACTTTGTCATTATTTATTAAAATTACTTATTTTCTAATATTATACACTCAATCGTTGTACATTATTGCTTTTCTACAAATTTATTTCATTACCTTTTATAACTAGATTCACGCAAATTTTAATTCCAACAACACATAGTACATGTATTATTCTAACTCTTTATTTACTCGTATATTAAAAGTACTTATGTATAATATAGTGTTAGTCAGTCATAGGGTCATTTATGTGGAAACTTTTCTGTATTTGAATTTCTTTTGTAGTGCCCGTATGTGACACCACCAGCTGCTGTGGGGTACATCTGGTTTGGCTGAAAACCTCGTTCGAAATATCGTGGGATCGCATGGGGCAACCGCCCACTCGACAACGCATCGTACAAAGACGAAGGATCCTTTGCCAAACCTCTTTTCAGATATTCTACCTGAATACTAGAAGGTATGTAAGAGTCAAGTAAAGAGGTAGGACGTCTCTTGAACTGATTATGAACTTCATACGGTCGCGGAGATATTGAATTAGGTACTAGGTCTTCTTGGTACACCGCCTTTGTATACGGTCGATACATCGGTAATGTCCTCGGTAAGTGTGACAAGTGCGAGGGAGGAGCATTCAATATTAATGGATTAGGATGAGGTAGGTTAGGAACCCCATGGTGTCTGTGCTTCCCCTTTATTGGTGTGCGAGAATTATAATGACGCGGGAACTGCGGCTCAGACGGCACTGTGAACGGAGTTTGAGTGACGATCTCATCGACTGTGTTCATATCGGAATACTCTGCATTCGCAAAATAAGACTTGGGGGTATTTGTTGATACCACTCTTGGATCGTAGTGAAGAACCGCAGGTACTTGGTAGCTTAGCAGAGGGTGTACTGTCGCTAGAGCTGGGGCGTTTGTCGGCTGTGCTTGGTAAAGGTACGACACCGGCTGAGGAGGAGCAAACTGATGGTCGTACTTATTGGCTGTACTGGCATCATATGGTGCACTAATTTGATTGTACTCTGCATGAGATTCATGCTGTGCTTGTGATTGTCCAGGGTAATATTGTGGGACTAGATATATCTGCATGGGCATGTTCGACAAATATCCCACCATGGCTTGCTGAGGCGCTTGTGGAACGTAATGTACTTTGTGTACAGGTGGTGGTAATCTCTCTGGCTGCTCGGTCACTGCGTACTGATGCAAATACCGCTGTGTTTGTTGTTCAACTGGCTGATTTTGGGGATTGTCGAAAAACCTCAGGAGTCCAGTTTTCATAAAGTCTAAAGAATTAAATCCTGTTTCAGAAGCTGAACTTTTCTGACCATCAGATTTATCGTTGTCTTGTTGTTCGCTCTTCAGCTCACTCCTCAAGTTGTCTTCCTCGATGTCTTGTAACTCAATTTTCTTCTCGGCTCCCACGGCGAGGGCCAGGAGAAAAAAGGTAGCAACCTGAAAGTAAAAGCAGAAAAGTGAGTTGAGAGCGAGGTGGACGTCCGAGACGGTAGCCGCCGCCGCCGCCGCACTAGACCGCTAGAGATGGCGTGAAGAGGCGTGCCCGCCGCCCGCACCCAACATTACGCCAAACAGGTGAATGGCAAAAAATAGACTAGAACCTATTATGAAACCGGTTAACTTTGCCAACGTACTGAGATATGGGAATACAAACTTTTACTTGTTGTTTATGTGGTTAAAAAATACCACATACCTACCCAATACATTACGTGTTACTTACATTAGCTGTGATTGCAACAATAATAAATATGTTATCATGTACACATTACAAACTTACACATCAATATGTGCTCATAACAGACAGACTACATAGTTCACATCAATCACGAAAGCATGGAAATACATTATACATTTCAAATAATCAAAATAATTGATCTGTGAAATAGGTATTTTCAAAATGTAAAAACGAAAACATTCTTTTGTTTTTGTATTTCACATCACAGTTAGTAATACAAAATAGTAACGTGGGCCTTTTAGAGGGCCCTACAATTCCAAAAGAGACATACAATTCCAAGTTGGCCAACTAAATCGCAGAGCATACCAATAGACTAGTGACTGAATGAGAGTCAGCACATCTTACCAACTAAGTTGTCCAACTTTTTAGTGTATTTTGTATGCTATGCGATTGAGTTAGCCAACTAGGAATTGTATATCTGCGGGCGCTCTTACTCCCACATAAGGTTCAGAATAAGTGAATAGATGATTTGCTACTCAGTCTTTGCAGCGCTAATTATCTAATGTTAATTTGCTCTGTCGGATTATACACAAACATATGTGAGCTGTTAGCTAAATCACCATTTTAATCGCTCCGAAAACAGTCCGACGAGTAGGCATCGCGAATAAGCTCTTCTTCACATGTCATTAATTTTAGGCTTTACGCTCGTTCGTAATTTAACAACATTCTAACTTAATTTCGGACACCAATCACGTACATTTTACGTAATTTATTCTAAAACTGTTGTGTTAAAATCTTGTATTATGTTGTTTGGAAGCTTTTTGTTACCTAATGTCATGTTTATTATAAGTGTTGATCATCAGGAAAGCTGGGTTATAAAATGACTACATAGAATTTGTATGCAGGCTATGACACCGATTTTGAAACCTAGTTCATCCTAGATACAGACAAATTATACGTTGTAACTGTTTTAAGATGTTCGTGGGCGATAATGTGATTATTATATAATTATTTTTTGGCAAATTCTTAGATGCAGGTGAATAATTATGCAAAATGAAAGTTGTATGAGAAATACTATCGGTGAATGGCGGTCTGTACTTGACTAAGACCTTAAGTATCTCTGAGTGGTATCTCCTTAGTTATGTCTGTGAATAGGTTACGTTTTTGAATAAAGAATTCACTTTTATCTAACTCTATTACATATATATGCAAAAGTTTAGTTGAATGGGTGTTAGTTACTCAATCACGACAGAACGGCTGAACGTATCTGGATAAAATTTGACAGAGAGATATATAGTCTGGATTAGCACATAGGCTACTTTTTAAACCGGAAAAAGGTACAGTTCCCATGGGATAGTTAGAATAATAATAACTTTGACGCGAACGAAGTCACGGGCCTATGCTAGAAACATTTTTTTTCCCTGATATAGATGCGTAATTAAATTGAAGATTGTTTATCAATCCACATTGTCTGTAACCGTTACATCGTGCTAAGCGAGAAAAAATAATAGATATCTTATAAAAATTTTCCGTTTCTTAAAGGTATTGTTACGTTTCTTAAATGTTTTAAGTGGATTTTTTTTATATTATTATATGGACGAACCGTACGGACGAACTTTTCAAAAGTAGTGATGAAATATCTAGTGATTAAAAAAAAATAATAACATAATTACATAAAATAATTCTCATCAGGGGGATCTCAATCTAATCTCAGTCTCAATCCGTCAAAAATCCACCTAATTTACATATATTTTTTGACATTGATTATCACTGAGATGAGATGGCGACTACATACTTTTAATTAGTAGAATTGGCTTTCTAATGACCGTCCGCTAATTAGTTTTAGTCGTTGCTAAATTCAATTAACAAGTTCGTTATAAATTGAAAATATTTGTGGCACAAGATCCTAAAGTCGCCATTCTAGCATGGCTGCAGTTTTGAGAATATACAAAGTGTACTTTTGCGTCCACGCAATACGAATCAAAAATAATGAAATAAGTAAATAAACTTTTTTAGCATTTGATTTTCGAATTCGACTTAGCGATCTTTCCGCTGAGTTTTTAGGCAGGCTTGGCAATGCACCCGCATGCACACTGTGAGAAGTATTCCAGTTTGAGCACCTATTTCTTGATCACCAAAGGTATTCCCATTTGAGTGGTGCTCTAACGCCACGTTCAAAATATTGATTGGTGCTCAATGCATAGGTGCTCAAACGGGAATGTTTCCACTGTGATTTATTCGCGCGACACTGCCCACATACCTACGCAACGGGGCGATTTTTTTGTTTGAAAGAACTGTCAAACATCAATAATTAAAAAAATCAAGTAGGAATTAATTATTACCAGATGTGGATATCCACACCGTTAATCAAATAAAAAATATTGATTATCTTGAATATAGACTCACACATTTACTGATTTTTTAGTTCTAGTGTTTGTTATAGAGATTATTGGATATAGTTAGACGGATAGACGGAATACTGTTATTTACTCTATGTATATCAATTTTTGTTGCATATAATACTTTAATGTTGCTTATGAGACTTTTTATGGTGTGAACTGACACTTCTGCAAACTAACACGGTTTGCGTATTTTTTCTTTATGTTTCTTGAATAGAAATTGCCAAATTACATTAGAAACGGACGTACTTCACGCATTTAAATACTCATATTGTAAAGTACCATCCAGAATATTTTGTGAATACCTACACCCGCGTGCAGACGAAAAGAAAGTTTTAATGTCCAATATTTATCAAAGTCGAACGCATTTATTTCAATTAAACCATTTGCAGGAACTTTTGAATGGTCAAGGAGTCGGTCGGTTATTCAAAAAAAATTAAACTAGTTGCTAGGTCGAAAACTTTGGTCTCTATGGAGAAGAACCAGCAATTTTAATCAAGTTTTTAAAATCTGGTTTAATTTATTATTCTTTTGCTATCCTGTTGCTTCTACATGTGATTAATGTAAGTCAGAGCATTAAAAAAAATATATAAATCATCGCAATTAAGAGATGACCAATCTCACCTGACAGCGCCCGTTCAGGAACATGATGAAAATAATTTAAAAGTAAAGATATTAAAGCGTTTTTTTACCAGGGCTGGTAAAGTAACAAGTGATATTTAAAATAACCTGTTCACCGTGTGCCTCCGATGTTCTACTTGCACTTTTTACAGAATTACGTAAGTAGTACCTACTCTAACTCATTAAGATAATTTTGGTAAAAAGTTTAACTTGGTAAGTACCTACTTATAGGTAATGATAATGAGTGCAGACCGAATATAATACAGTTCTGCTAAAATTTTTGTTTGGCCTAGTATTCAGCTACGACAACACCATGCGCTGACGCACTCATTAGATCCTAATAATTAATTTTATAATCTCTATTGGAACGTGGGTTCTAAAGCTTACTGATTGGGAAGCTGATCCGATAATTAGAGAGCGTAGGTACACACAAAACTTAGAGATTACATAAATCCCTTCACACTAATAACTAATAGGTACTAAAGTCTAATAATTGGTAGAACTACTTTACGAGTATATTATGGTTTGTGGGTGAAAAAATTGCAGTGACTCAGGGTAAACATTTACCAACCAGTAACACAGAACAATCATGTAAAATTCAATTACATAATAAGATAATAATAATTACTAAATACTTATTGGGATAGGTAAACGTTCACCTTTCCGGTACTAAAGTAATTAAAAACAATTAAAGTGAAATGAAACCGTAACCCACATGGTATAAGGTGTAAATTACTTATACAAGTTATTTCACCAATTCGTACTATGGCACGGTTCACAATTTTTTATAGTTGTAAAGTTCATGTATGGTCAAAACAGCATTCGTAGTGTAGGCGGTTCCAAATATCATGATATAGAGCCTAGAAATAATGGTGTAAAAAGTTCGTTAAAATTGTTATTTTATATTATAAAAGCAAAAGCAATAGGAAACTCGAAAACTACTTGACATATAAAGCTATATTTGCCAACAAGGTTTCTTAATTTACATAATTTTCTTTGTAGGAACTATTTAGTGAATAGACTAAGTTCTTCTGAATTCTGAACCATCAAAAATATTCAGGTGTTTTCTTAAGTCAACTATTGACTTAAGAAAAAATTATGATATAAACTCTTTTTTTTTTACAACCTTAAATCATTCTGCCTTGACCTAGTTTCTTGCTTAGAAAACCATATCAATTAAAAAGACGATATCGGTCTTTCCATAAAAGACTCCCTCGGTATTTTTAAGTAAAATAAGCTTAGAGTGATCTGTAATCCATACTATTAGGGATTGACTCACCTCAAACTCACTTCACCTAAATTGACCTAGATTTTTTTACAGAATCGCACTGCTGGTTTTATTTTAAAGGATTATGATTGCATAAGGTATTAGAACCTTCCCAAATAGGTATTATGCAAGAAAACCTATCGAAAACATTAATCCAAGCGTGACAAGACACAGTTAGTGTCGTTTTATATCTACTTAATATTATTAATCGTAATCGCATATGCAATTTTTAAAGCTTAAAATTTTCAAGTAGGTATTTACATAAGATGAAAAATGTGGTTAAACCATGACCGCGTGAATCAGACCACCCAGTAATGTCTACGTGTGTCTATAGGTGTACTGAATGAAAATGATTTCCAAGTAACAACTAAGTACGTACTAGCTTTCTCCTTCTTTACTTCCTAGAATCCCATACAAATGATCATTTGTCTCATGTGAAATAATATATTATAATGCAAATCGTTACGAAAACAAAACATGGACAGTACAATTTTTTTTTGGATAGCTGCATAAAAGACAATCAATGTCAAAAAATGTAAGTACATTAGACAGATTTTTGACAGATTAATAAGTACTAAGATTAGAATGCGATCGTTTTTTTTTTTATAGAACTCTTTCCTAACAAAATTATTAGAAAGAAAAAACAAAGTCAATACCTACTACTTGTTAGATAATCTTCACGATCGAAGAGGAATTTTTACAATCTCAAAGTAAATATAACAGTTAACTTACTGATAAGAAATAATGTGGCACCACGTCGGAAGTACACATTTTAAAATAAAAAAAGAATTTTGAAAATCGAAAAAGAAAATTAAACAAAATATAAGTACATACAGCCGAACATGGAACCTCCTCCTTTTTTGAAGTCGATTTAAAATAATGTAGGTAGGTAAAAAAATCTTGGTTTCACGGCCTCAGTCCGACCCTGCCTACTAAAGGTATAAAAAATTAAGAACAATGTAAAGGTACCTTTTATTTGTAATGTTTCGTAACAAATGTTGTTACCTGTTGTAACAATACTTGTTATGATACAATTAATACACTAATGTTGGTCTATTGTGACAGCTGCCGCAACAATTGATATGCGGATGTTTTGATAAAAAAGCTATATAATCAACAAACATGTCAACAATAGAAATTGTCTACCTGATTTTGTTTACAAAATATTTCTCAGATACCTGTGATATGGTAATTTCCATGATGAATGAGAAAAATTGAAATGTTAATTACTATTTGAGAAAGATTAATGAGAAAAATATAACAGGTGTAAAAAGACGAAAGTGACTTCTTTTTCCCATCATTGCGACCATTTTTTTGTACTAGACCATACCTGGGAACCTTCTGATTACGGAGATATTGATGGTCAACGTTTTGACACTGTTTTTTTACCAAAAACCAGTTTTACTTAAATGTTATAACTATTAAACTTTGAACACTAACACGATGAAAGTACGATGTTTTGCACTGCATGACGGACTACTAAAGAGTGATTTTTCAAAACAGTAAGAGAATTCGTTTCCCAACATAAAAATTTGCTCAATGTTACTTAATTTGATGGGCAGTATGCGTAGATAACGTCTATAATAAATAATATGATGTGTCTTTTTACACCCTGTATAATATTCCTTTTCTTAAAATAAGTTTATTTTTTGTTAACTTGTAACCAGTATTTATTTGTCAAGTAAACACTTACTTATATCGGTACTTTGTACCGGTAAAGCCTGGTACAAAGTTCGATGATAAATACTATTCAGCATCTAGTCCTGTCATATGACATTCAAATTGATCTTTCGTTACGTTACTCCCGGGAGTCTCACTAGTGGAAATACGAGTAGATTACGGAATTATCTATTTTCATGTTTAGGATTCTAAGCTTTTAACTACAAGCAAACAAACTAAGCAGTGCCTATATCGAACCATAAAGATCTGGGGTACCTACCTAACTTTTAAGTAGTTATAAGTACGATTTAGAATAAGTCGGACTAGATTACCTACATAAATATATCGACATAATACGACGAACTAATTAATAATAATAAAACGAGCCTATTATTGTCCCACTGTAGAGCAAAGGCCTCTTCTAATACAGAAAAGGCACGAGCATTGATCACCACTGTGGTGTTATTGGTTATTCCAGACTTATATTAATTAAGGACTAAGTGCGGAAACCAACACCAATAACTAGAACTAGAACTTATATTAATTAAGTACTAGGTTTTGTCCGCGACTACGTCTGCGGAAATTTCGAGCCCCCGTTTCATCCCCTTAGGTGGTGAATTTTGTAAAATCCGTTCTTAGCAGACATCTACTAACTATAATCTACCTCCCTGCCTAATTTCATATTTAAATGTCAAGCGGTTCTCAATATTTCCTGATCAGTGAGTATGACCTTTTGCTTTTATATATTTAATTAAGCCCAGGTTTCCTTACGATGTTTTCCGGTCAGTGGGTCGTCTTAGGGGCGGATTTGTTGGAGTTGGAGTATACGCTTAGGGGCACTATGAACAGCAAAGAAACAAAAAAAAAAATTTTTTTTGGTTGAAAAAAAAAATTTGGGACTTAAAATTTTTTTGATTTTTTTACGAAAAGTTTTTTTGGAAAAGTTCCAATTTTATTGCAGCATCTTATTAAGCTAGTCCATAGAAACAAATTAAGCTCTGAAAAGTATGGCCCTACGACGCACCGTTTCCGAGTTATGGGTCTTCGAAATTTTTAGTTTTTTATAAAACACTCTATATTTCCAAAATGGTAGGTCGGATGAAAATCTTTTCTGGAAAGAAATTGTTGCTCTAGTCGAGAACCATAAGATGGTGTAAAAAAACCCGCAGAAATAAGTAAAAAAAAAAAAAATATGAAAAATTTTCTAAGTGTCGGATCGTCAGCTTGCGTATCTTTAGGGGCACGGGACTTAGTCAAATTTTCTAAGATTTTTTTTTTACTAATTTTCGCGGGTTTCTTTACACTATCTCATGGTTCTCGACTAGAGCAACAATTTCTTTTCAGAAAAGATTTTCATCCGACCTACCATTTTGGAAATATAGAGTGTTTTATAAAAAACTAAAAATTTCGAAGACCCATAACTCGGAAACGGTGCGTCGTAGGGCCATACTTCTCAGAGCTTAATTTGTTTCTATGGACTAGCTTAATAAGATGCTGCAATAAAATTAGAACTTTTCCGAAAAAACTTTTCGTAAAAAAATCAAAAATTTTCTAAGTCCTAGCGCCCCTAAGGCTACACTCCAACCTGTTTTCCTTCACCAATATCAGTGATATCCAAATAAACTTAACTTTAAACAGAAAGTATAAACGAAATATACACATCAAAAGTGTCTAGGGATCAACATCCCTAACATTGATTAGGGATGTTGATCCCTAGACACTTTTGATGTGTGTAGTAAAGTCACTAACTAAATGATTAATTTTTTTTAAATTAATAGTTATGCTCACCTTTGAGAAAAACATTGTGAATAAGTTTATCACAGCACAGTCCCAAATGTCCCCCGTCACTAATCACTAATACACACGATCACTTAGTTCAACGTCACAATTCACCGCATCTTCCCTCGACGACAACTTCAACAGCACTCTGTCCTCACATCCGTCGTTGCAGCCCACTGTCCACGCAAGCGCAGCGTTTGAAATCCTATAATTTAAACAAACCATCAGTTAAAAAAGAAAAACTCTGCTCCACTATTGATTGCACTCGATAATTGATACACTGTTCACATGTCATTAGCATGTCACAATTTGCGCGGGAAATTCGAAAATCGAATGAAGTTTTTTTTTATTTTACGTTTTTTTTTTGCAAAGGGAAAATGTCACTGGTTTTATTAGGTTTTATTAAAGGTTTATGTTATAAATAGCTATAATATTAGAAATGATACGCACTTGTATTTATTCAAAAGCAATGGATAGCGAATGCGTTCGGACGGCTGCCCGCTCGGAAAGTGGCCGCGCGTATCGGCCGTGTGATGTTAAATACCGCACTACTCTACATATTGGCGTACAGAAAGGCAATCATATCACGTTTGATGTTATGATGAGCTTGATTTCATGCAAAGGAGATCATCCCGTATTTATAACATTGGTCACTGACCCTGCTTACTGCGTAATTTTTATGATGACTACATTAAATCTGGATGATACAAGGATGATACTTATCTATCGTTGTCTTTCATTTGAGTGTTTTTGCCTTAAAAACTCAAGATAAACTTAAAAAATGCCAAAGAAAGTAGATTTTTATGCTATTTCAGTCGCAGAGAATAGCGATCGTGTAAGAGAGCATGATTAGCACCACCATCTTTAATAGGGTAGAGTACAATACGGCCGATGTATCTTGGCGGTTCTGAAGTTAGCCGTAGGCTGCGCAGTAGACAATTTCATTCCTAAAAGATTCATTGCGCAGCTAAACTGCTAATTTCAGAACCGCCAAGATACGTCGGCCGTACTATAGAATACCACCAATCAATTAATATCCTACCTACTTTTTATGAGCTGTCAAAACGCGATTTCTCATAGATTTTGTATGGCAATATCGAACTCAATTGACTTACTATTAATTGATTTCAAAACCACTAAAAATCTAATTTTACAATAAATTGAAAATTAATCGGTTTTTGCTGAAATAAAGTGTTTTTTTCTTCAGAATTTGTGTCTTTTTCATTAATAGTTAATGGTATCAACTACCCAATTTAATTATTTCGGTTTATATCTTATTGTTTTATAATCATCATCGGGTATGATGATGTTAAGTATGGCGATAGATGGGTAGAAGATATTATCCTTGATGCTAATATATTTAATTAACCCGTAAAATTCATGTCAACATAAAATACTATGTCAAAATTAGAAGATTTACCTAAAGATTTTTTTTTACAAAATATCACTTATATAAAAAAAATAGGGCAATGTTGTTGTATGAATGTTATTAAATGTGTATGTTGTATAAAAATGCAAATATTATATCGTTGTCCCAACTTCCTTACAGATAAAGTCGCGTGCAGATCTAGTTCATATTCAAATTTTTTGCAAACATTTTGTTTCGACGTGCACATTTACATACCTACTTAGATACCTACTAGAAGAACAATTTATCATAGATCATTATTTCTGTCTGATGTCGCTGGCCAGAAAGAAATTGGCCTTTAATCAATCAAAATAAGATATCTAAGTATGATAAAGCTGTCTGCAAAGATTTATTAAAAGTCGTCCTGTAGATATTCTACACAATAATGAATAGGTAGGCATGCATGAATATATGGGAATATCATTTTGATACAAAAGGATAACAACAGAAAATTCTTGGAGATTCCTTCCAGCATTACTGAGAAAATCCTGTAATTCAATAGTAGCTGTAAACAATAGACAACAAGCCTCATTTGTTTTAAATACCTGTTACCTTAATCTAGGAGCATAGACAGTAAGAAGTAAAGTTTTTTTTATTAAACAACTAACAATCGCGGATGTAGGAATTCGCGTAAATTCTTCCTACTGGTCAGCATAACGTAGTACTTATAATTCTTGGTGAACAATGGAATTACGTGTTATGCATCTACCTCAAGTACTAGACTGCCATAAGTATTAGGCCATACCCTGTATCCTAAACAGAAAATTTCAGTGTTTAAAGCCGCTATTACGAAATCAGCAGACTATGACGGATTGTGTGATTATTGTGGCTTGGTATCGAAGTGAATCGATATCCCCTTAATGGTGGAGTGGCGAGTCACTCAGGCAAAGACTTGTAAAGAACACCAATTTTAATCTTCTTTACTTCGCTCGTTAGGCAACTCACAGGTGGTACTATGTAGTAAGAGAAATGAACACGGGATCGCCGTTTTTCATTTGTTTTTATTTTACTACGCCTCAGGCGTTGGTAAACAGGCATGATGCCAGTCCGATGGTTAGCTGTCATTGCAGCCTAAACCCCCTTAATACCAGAAGCAATACAACAACCCTTTAAGAACATAATCAATCCTCTCTTGAAGAACCATTAACTACTATAGGTACTCCTCTGGAAAAACTTCGACAAGCAAGCATTTTCTATGACATTTTTTTCCAAAAATTCACTTTTAGTATTTTTTGTATACAGGCAATACCTACCGCAATATTAATCCTTTTGTTTCTAAGATTTTAATAAAGTACGTGCTTCAGAATATTGTTATAATAATAATAGTTATTTTGTAATCAAAGTACCATTATCAGTAGAGTTTGGGCCATTGTTCATTCATTTGGAGACGATGAATGATATAATTGAGTCATTATTTGGATGAAAATATTTTTCTTTTTTGTTGCGTACTGACATCTACATTTTATGGGTCGTTATGCTAAGAATTTGATTTCACAAATAAGTATTTGACACCATTTAGTAAATAACCATTAATTAAATTCTAATTCTATGAATCAAACACTTCAAAAAAAAATTTTTTTTCGTCCTGTCAACCCGATACAACAAATTCGATTTTTAATTGTTTTGAAATCAATAAATAGTTAGTCAATTGAGTTGATTTTCTAAAACAAAATATAAGGTTAAGTCTTTAAGTATTGTTTTTCATGGTCAGCCTAACATAATATTTTTGAATAATAATATTGTTGGTCCATAATATTATTGGTCCATAATATTATTGGTCCTTATGTCAATAAATTATTTTAATAAGTTTCGATTTGTATCTATTAATGTTTAACACGATCAAAGCGGATTCTATTGCAATGATTTGATGATTTTTACCACCTCAAAAAAAAAGGTTCTGCAAAATTGCAATGGCCTGACATTTTGTTGTGTTATAAACAGGAATCAGAATCAGATGCATATTAACCTAAACTTTAGGTGCTGACTTAGTATGGAATAGACTTTTGAATCAAAAAATCTCACAATGACGAGATTGTCGTGAAATTTTTTCTTCAAATCAATTTATTTTTAGAAGTCTTATCCATATCTACTTTGCAAAAAATTAACTGATATTTTTCTTTAATTTAATTATTTCTAGAAGTTGCATTCATTCTTTCTTAGCAAAAATAAACCTAAGATTTGTCAACTATCCGATCCCTAAGTTACACTTAAATAAAGATCACAGGTGTAAAGTTACAATCATCGTCAGCAATGTGTTGCTCAACAAAAACAGGACTCATTCTTATAGCCATTAACACAAATACAAAGAAAAAACTTTTCAAGGCTACCTCTCGAAATAGCATCAAACTTACACAATACACATACATTCAAACAATCCCACATACTTTGGGACCGTTAAACAAATAAAAGTTGTTACTATTCTCTTTTATTTTTTTACTATTGGTCACATCCGCCACCATTACTGACGAGATCATTATGTACTCGTAGGTACTTCGCCGTTTATGCTACATAACTAGCTTTATCCCGTGTCTTCGTCCGCATGGTATTTTCACCCGCGTTAAGTTGTCTTTGGTTACTGCTCAGCTCTGGTGGATCGTAGCGTGATATTATATACCCTATACTATTCCTCATAAATGTCAAAGTCAAAGTCAAATCATTTATTTCAATTAGGCACTTTTGAACGTCAAATACAAAAGAAAAAGGAATTGATTCTAGTTGCCCCTTCCAAAAGGTAGCTTTGTATGGAGAAGAATGGCAAGAAACTCCATAATATGTACTCTTTTAAAATCAATGTTTACAATATTTGCATACAAGATCATACATGGCGCGTGAATGCAATGTACCTTATACAGAAACTACTAAATCATAACACTTAAAAAGTATTACAAATCAAGAATTTAAGGTTAAAAATGTTCAAATATAAACGTATATAGTGTTCACGTGTTTACAAATATTGGAACTATAGACGACCACTCTTAACATCTCAACCAACAATGACCAACATGAAATAGTGTGTCTATCATATACAAAAATAATACAAAATCTGTCTATCATACAAAAAAAAAATTCCAATACGACTGATAGTTCCAGAGATTACTGCGTTTAAACAAACAAACAAAAAACTCTTCAGCTTTACTCGTTTAAGGTATACATAACGAGATGATTTTCTTTCACATTATCGGAAGAGCATGAGATACAAAATTAAAGTCACGTAAGAATTCTTTGAAGGTAATTTTAATACCTATTTAAAAAATATCGTGGAAATAAAAAGTGAAAAAGTACACGTTCAATTCTAGCTAATAAAGATGGATAAATAAATTGTGACAATTTGAAGTGGGCTGTGACCTAAAGAATTAAGCAGATTAGGCAAATTTTTTACGAGGTCTGGATTGCGAAAAAATTCTTCTACGCTTTCCTAAGGTATTGAGTGAGATCATTAAGGTACCGGCGGCGGCGGGCGTGGGGGTCCAAGGAGGTATTAAATCTGTCATTCAGTGTTTTTTATTATTATTAACACGCTTTTATTACCTTCACTTGTAACTAACTATGTATGTAAGAAAATCTTGGAATCTTAATTTGACCCACTTCCCGGTCTTCGATTAGGACGAAATTTTGCACACGCTCTGAGTTCTGATGACAATACATGACTAGCTAAGAAACGTCATTACAAATCCAATATGGCGGCCTCCCCAAGATGGCGGACTGGCTGTTTGAAATCCACCCCCATGATATGGGTATCAAATGAAAGGGTTTGCTGTCAGGAATACGAAAAAAATAGTCACGTGACTTAAATTCAACATGTCGGACATCCAAGATGGCGGATTGGCTATTTGAAATGCACCGCCATGATATGGGTATTAAATTAAAGGGTTTGCTGAATGGGATACGAAAAAAAATCCATTTGTAATTTTTAGTGCGTGCTAATTAAATAACATGTTTAGTAGCATTTCTGCAAAGTTTATATGCGATCCATCTACATAAGTACCTATTGTTTAATTTTTCTTAACATTTTAATATGACCACATATTATAATGCATGACTAAATCTAGAGTTTGTTTGTTCTTTTTGCATTAAAAAGACCGTTTATCGGGGAAGGTTAGATAGATAGACACACGCTACCACTTACAGGAGTGAAACAATAATCAAGGACGTCGCTTAACTAATAGCTAGTATGATATCAAAAGATTAAGTTGGTTTGGGTCCTTTTGGTTTGTATGATAATCTCTGGAAGTATTAATCCGATTAGAATAGATATGTTTTATGTTTTTGTTTTTATACAAGACTAGCTTTTGCCCGCGACTTCGTCCGCGTAAATGTCGGACTCCCGTTTATCCCCTTAGAGGGTAAATTTTAAAAAATCCGTTCTTAGCGGATGCCTACGTCATAACATCTACCTGCATGCCAAATTTCAGCCCGATCCGTCCAGTGGTTTGGGCTGTGCGTTGATAGATCACTATGTCAGTCGGTCAGACCTTTGAGTTATATATATTTAGTTGAGTTATTTATTATTTATCTACTAATATCGTATTTAGACTAAAGTCTAGGTCAGAGGTGACAGAGACACAGCCTACGATGGAGTAAACTTACCCAGAATAATAATAATATAATAATAATATAAAAGTTTATTTTCTCTCTACAAAAGTTCCTTAATGCTATAATACTTAAAGCTAGTTGACATGGGATTAACTTTGTGAGAGACTGGTGCCTGAAGTAGGTTTCTAAAATAACCTGTATTACAGGTCACCAGGACCCCCTCGCGGTTAGGAGCCCGCTATGTCCTAGAATCAGTTTTAGAGCTAAGGTGCAGTAAAGTTAAGTTTCAGTAGATTTTGAAAAGGAAAAACAAAAAAAAAAATAAAAAATAGAAAAATAAAAGTGGAAGTAGCAGTGTGTGAATTGAGGATAAATGGAATTATGTGTGTGTTGGGATGTGTGTGTATTTGTTTGAGTGTGATATTACCTAAGAGACTTTATTACGAATGATGAAAGATAAACGAGGAGGTTTACGGGGATTCTTTGAGAGATTGAGCAGTTATCTTAAAGGGATCAACAAGTTTTCGGTTCCCTGATAGTCCAGGGTTTTAAGGTAAGTCGTAACTGAGTGTTTACATTTATGTTTCGTCAGGGGATAAATGTTAAGAATAGTATTAAGTTTGTTGTATAAGTATGGTCCGAGGAAGGAAAAGAAGTTTCGCGAGCGCGCGGTTTTAGATGATTGAGTTTGGCAAACCCTACCTTTACGGCGCTTATCTTTATAAAGATTTGGGTCAAACTGCATAGAGGAATGCTGTTTTAGCACTGTGCGCAGAACGAACGTTTGCCTTACAGTCAGAACATCCCAGTCCTTAAAAAGGTCTACGGAAGGATATAAGTAAGGGAGACCAGCGCCGACCTTAAGAATGGCACGCTGAGCCCTCTCAACTTCGATCAAGTGATTCTTGGCGGCGCCTCCCCAGGACGTAATGCAATAGTCGATGAGGGAATGGCACAAGGCATCGTAAACCATCTTGACAACCTGTCGGTCCGCTGTGTGTCTTAGGGTTTTAAATATATAAATTAGTTTACGCAAGCGGGTTACAAGGACTTTTACATGAGGTTTGAAGGTCAAGCATTGGTCAATAATGATACCAAGGTATTTGATATCATTGACTCTTTGGAGAAAAGGACAGGAGCATATAGAAGCGTCAGGTAAGCAGGTATGACAGCAAATGGTAAAATAGGGTGGTGGCAGCAGCGTTGACCTATGTGCAAAGGTAATATATTTAGTTTTATCGACATTCAGTGTCAGGATATTCAATCGCAACCACTCGGAGACTTGATTAAAACCATTTTGGGCAGCATTTCAGCAGAAGAAGCCTGTTCACTCTAATTTTAAAGAGATCAGGGTCGAATGCGTACGGAAATACAGACGCAGGTACAGTCAGCAAAACAGATAGGTATGCAGGGTCGTCAGATATAGTTGAAGTTTTCTTAGAAACCGATGGATATTTTCGAATGTAATTTAATTTAAAACGTAGATAATAAATAGTTCTTTATTTAGTTTATGTTTCAGTCAAAGACATCCATCGGTTTCTTAGAAAACTTCAACTATATCTGACGACCCTGCATACCTATCTGTTTTGCTGACTGTACCTAACCACCAGGTACCAGGTGATGGTACCTACAGAGTGTTAGTGTAAACACCGTTATCCTTGAAACCAGTGGTTTGGTTTCACTTATAGAACGTAAATTCAATGAAAAAATATAATTTTTTTTTTAAGTTTCCATTTTTCCTCAAAATTATTTTAATTATTTTTGTGTTTTATTACAATGATGTAATCAGTTAAAACTTATGTAGGTAGTTATAACGGATGGCCAGTGCAGCAGGTCTACGCCCTTTGTAGTGATTACGTAACTCGGGCGCATGGTATCCATGAATTTACGGACGGTGTCGGACAGAAACTTTTTTGAATTTTTGGAAGAAAAATTCGTTTATTTATTTTTAAATTCAGATAAACATTTTTATAATTAAATCAACTACCTATGGTTTTAGTGACAACGGTGTCTACCCTTACAGCCTGTATATTTGACTTCTACGCGGTTGAAGTCGCAGGCAGAAGCTAGTAAACTATACAAAACATTCACTACTATACAAATCAAGGTTGCAACACTTATATGGAACTTATATCACGCAATATCGGGAGTGGCATCATTAACTAACTTTTTGAGACTCCTAGATCTTGCATTAGTGCCGCGAGCAAAATCTAATTTATATTCAGAATATTTTGGCAACGATAATAAAGTGAGGAATTCAGGGTGTAGATTTTTTAAGTATCAATTAGACTTTTAAATTCTAATGGATGTACCTACCTTTCTAAGTCTATCTTGGTCATCACTGACGTCATTGAAGGAAAACATCGTGACGCAACCTGGACTTATAATTTATACTAGCTGTCCGCCGCGGTTACACCCGCGTCTTTAGTTACTGCTCCGCTCCCGCCTATAGCCTTCCTCGATAACTAATCTATCTAACACTGAAAGAATTTTTCAAATCGGACCAGTAGTTCCAGAGATTGGCGCGTTCAAACAAACAAACAAACAAACAAACAAACTCTGCAGCTTTATAATATTAGTATAGATAAGTCTGAAATCGCCAAACCGCCTTGAGCGAGCGTGGTGATTAATGTTCATGCCTTCTCTGTACGAGAAGAGGTCTTTGCCCTGCAGTCGGACAATAATAGGCTGGTATTAGTATTATTGGATCATTCGGTTCCCTTCAAGATGGTTGAACTAAATGACGCTGATCTAGATAGAGGCTTACCAAACGTTTTGGAACGAGCTTTAACTTTCTGACAAACTGACCGACTCATTGATAATTCAAAAGTACCTGTAAATTGAAATAAGTCTTCTTAGCGTATCGATGACAAATCATCTGCCTAGCCTTTTCCCAACTATGTTGGGGTCGGCTTCCAATCTAACCGGATGCACCTCAGTACCAGTATTTTACATGGAGCGACTGCCTATCTGACCTCCACAACCCAGTAACTGGGTAATACGATACCCCTTGGTCAGACTGGTTGTCAGACTTTCGGGCTTCTGACGACTCGTAACGACTGTCAAAGATCCACGTATGACAGCCGGGACCAACGGCTTTACGTGCTTTCCGAGGCACGTAAATCGATGACAAATACAGATACTAAATTTTATATGTAATCCATTTTTTTTTTTCAAATTTCTTGTTTGGCCCTATATATATTCACCTGCAAGAACACCATCCGTTGACGGTCCACATAAGTCATTAGGTTGATTATAGAAATAAGTGATTTGTCTATTATTGAGTAAAGTTAAGATTTAAAAAAAATCTTCGGTCTCAATGGGAATGGAAATAGCTCATCAACGACTTCGTCAAAGCGTTCCAGAGTCCTTAGACAAAGTAACATCGCTTTGTAGCGAAACGATATCTAAATTCGTCATCGTCTCTGACTTGTCAATTGTCATGTCTTGCTTCATGTCCACGTGACTTAACGCGGCTTATGTCAATTCAATCCCATACATTTTAGTCTTTTCTAACTTCGTTATCGTTTTGAAATTGTTACTTTGTCTAAAGGCCCAGGACGGACACAACTTTCAGTAATGAAGAACACGAACAAGAAGAAGTACGACCTCAATTCGTAACTTCCATCACGAAAGTGCAATCTTATGAGTCAAATGCAGTTGCATAAAAAAATATAAATTTTATTTACGACAAAGATGTGAATCAAATTAACCTTTTACATAAGACTGAAAATAGGACAATTAAACGTACAGTCAATAGTAATAATAATATGTCTCACGAACAAAAACATGTTGTCAACAGTTGTCAAAGAATCTGTTTTTGCTTAAAAAAGCATTGAATCCACCTCATCTAAATTAATTTGCTTATAAAAGCAACAACATATGATTTTAAAACCTATTCCACTGCCATAAAGTCTTTGTTCAATTAATTGTAGGCACTCCAGTAAAAGTCCGCTGCTCTTTTGTTTTATTTGCTGCACTTTTGTTTCCAAATTATACCTTACTGACTTAATGATTAAAATAATGCTGGGCTTTCTCTTACACCTGTCAAGTTTACCTCTTTATTACGATTGCAATTTGAGTACGATGATTGTTAAGACATCTTCATTTTTCTGATAAAAATTATAATCAACGTTCTAAAGATTTCCCGCAAATTTTGGAGTGGACAAAGTGTTCATAAAATCAACATTTTTGCGACACGAATTCTATTATTACATATTAACTATTATTATAAATTAACTATTATTACATACAAAATAACTATTATTCGGCGCGCGACTTTGTCTGTCCGGCTTACGTTAAGTAGTCTTTGCTTACTGCTGCGTTCCCGTGGGTCATAGCGTGAAATTATATAACCTACACAAGCCAACGCCTAATGAATCTGGCTATTATTCTAAAAAAATATTTTCTCTAATCCGACCGGTATTTCCAGAGTTTGGCGCGTTTAAACATACAAACGAACTTAAAAAAAAACTATTCACCTTTATTATATTAGTATAGATGCTTGATAAGCTTATTATTTGATTTTTTAGACTAATAAATGGCTAAATAAAGGAAACGATTAAAAAAGAATCAAAAAGCTTTATTTCTTAATGTCGTCATAATACGTGCCTATAAAAATATCGACTTCCCGTCTTTTGTCGTACTTTTTCTAGCCCGCCTTCCGTCACTTACAAAACTTCCTTCAAAAAATCTTTCACGTAATCCCAAGCATACGTCATTAATATACGTCATCTCTCTCACTCACACCTTACATCCAGCTGTTTAGAATTTCTTAACAATTTACAGAGACATTGGACACAAACTTTTACCACAGATTTAATACATGATCCTAAACCCCCCACTGATAGCGCTATAGGTATGCTGGATATCCATAAAAACATCATATTAAAAATCAGTTGTTTCATATATTTTTACCGGTGGGTGCACGTTTGTATTGAACAGTTGACTTTTTTTAATAACCGACGGATCATGTACTGAATGCATGGTAAAAGGACGTGGACAAAATGTGCCTCAGATATGTACAAAAATTAAAATATTACAATTAATTTTATTAAAAAGAATTAAGAAAATTAAATAATTATTTCGGTGTCACGATCTTCCAACATGTGGTTAGACCAACTTTAAACTATACTAGCTTCCGCCCGCGACTTCGTCCTCGTAAATGACAGTTGTTGAAATCTAATCTTCACTCATCACCCCCGTTTCATCCTTTCTTTGCATGCCAAATTTCAGCGCAATCTGTTCAGTGGTTTGAGCTGTGTGTTGATAGATCAATCAGTCAGTATAGCTTCAGACATGTTTTAACTGAATTTTTAAATAATAATTAAACCTATTTTGTCACACGTTACTATTGCGTAAATGGACTAAGAATAATGTATCCTTATCTTCATAGCGAAATACATAAGTGTTGCACTTAAGATATCTGTGTGCCGTCGGATATTTCGCAGACACAACTTCCTCCTTCAACCGACTTATCTTCACCGCAGATCTTATCAAATTCTGATCAACATTTAGCTAACCACTAAATGAGCTTGAAATGTTTCGCTAAAATCAAATTATACGGAGTGTGAAGAGACGCGGCAGATACCGGTCAACTATGCATGATGCCCATCAAACTAAGCGACATTGAGCAAAAATTATTGCTGGTAAATGAGTTTTAATTTTGGTGTCAAAAGTCACTGTTTATGATAGTTCCCAACATAACGCACGCAAAACATTGTGCTTTCCGGTGCATCCAACAGTATAGTACGGCCGACGTATCTTGGCGGTATGAAGTTAGCTGTTTGGCTGCGCAATGGACCTTATGGAAACGAAATTGTTTACTGCTCAGCAATCGGCTAACTTCAGGGCTGCCAAGATACGTCGGCCGTATTGTACAGGGGGTCATGGGTCAAGCATAGATATTTATTGGTACCCTTATCTTATATACATTCTACATTCGACAATAGCGTAGTTTTTATAAGTGAAACATTTTTTGTAATTGAAACACGACTTCCAGAGATTCTCTTACAAATAAAAAAACAAACAAACTTTACCTTTTTGTAATATTAGTATAGATAGGTTCCTCATTACCTACTTAGCATACCTAGTTTAATTAGACGTACGAAATATAACTAGATATTTTGTAAGAAATTCACTTTCGCTACAGTTTCTCTTAACCCTAAATATTTCAAGTCAGAATTTCAAGCGAAGTGATCACAATTTAACCTTCCCTAAATGAGTACTACGTCGTGACTTTTTTTGGCACGCACGTAAAGAAAATTCCATCAAATTGTCACATTATGAGTACTTATATAACCTTTTTTTTGCTACGCATCTACACGAAAACATACATAACGCACGCAATTTAACCATAATTATGTTTTTTTAATACTTTAGCATGTTTTGTGGTCGAAAGTCTCTCGACAGCCACTTTAGCACATCGTGATATACTTGTATCGTCATAATCATGTCTAACTATATGTCTAATGGTAAAAGCGGTAAAAAGATTGCCTTCTTTCAATTTGACCGTCAGTCTTCTACTTCGTGACTACTCGTGACAGTCTGAAAGCACCAGACTAACAGACTTTACTTATTATACAACAAGCTGTCGCTCACCGGACTGTGTCCTGTTAATTTGCAGTGATTTAGGGTTAGCTCACACCGTCAGCTTAGGTGACGCAACTAATTTAATACCAAAATTATACTTAACTGCCTCGTTGGTCTAGTGGTCGCAAAGCGCGACTGCTGAGCATGAGGTCTTGGGTTTAATTACCAGGTCGGGCAAAGTGTTATTGGGTTTTTCCATCAGGGATTCTCAGTAGCAGCCTCGGACTCTGGATTTGTGCCCGGTTGATGGCAATAGGCTCACCCCCTATTATATGGGACTTAAGACATAACTGGCGGAATTTGGGTATACTAATGGGTACACCTCTGCCTAACCTTTCGGGTATTACAGGCGTGATGTTATATTATGTCATTATACTTAAATCAAAATCTCAAATGAAATAAAAAGATTGAGGAGCCTGTCCACTACACCATACCAAACTATAACCGAGCTTTGAAAGTCTCAAATACTAACAAATATAATTATAAAATATCGTAACAAGAATAAAAAAATACAAATAAAATAACATTACAATCTCTCTCTTCCTCTCTCTCTCCGTTGTCCGTTTCTACCGCCTATTGTGCTGTGTGTTGTAAACTATCCAAGTGAAAATGTACAATTAACAAAAACAGTATTTAGCGCCAATTATGTAGTACGGCATAAGGTACCCCGCTGAATCGGTTTCATTTGCTACTTTCGCCCAACCGCGACCGGTACTTATACTACTAATGAGTATCGTTTACTAATGCTACTTACTGGTTTTGAAGTCGGGCTCAAATCTGTTTAAGACGGTCGCTGAGGGTTAAATGGCTGCAAAAGGCAAATAAATATTTTTTATTTTCCATATTTTAACCAAAGATCGAATCAAAATATACCGACGACTGAACTTTCTGGAATCCATGGTGAAAATGTTCGTTACAATATTCCTTCCACTCTGCATATCAACATTAAGAAGTTAAATAAAATCTTTATAAAAAAATTCTTGCCTATCGCATTAAGCCTGTAATGATACATTTAAATATACACAAAAAAAAAAAAAATATAAGCATAGCTCTGCGGTTTGGTTATTATCCAATAGCAGCAAAGCAGAGCTTCATTTAAACTTCACCACTCTCCGAGGCTCATTAAATGCACCCAGTCCTCAATACTAAGTATAAAGTAATTAGTAAATGCTATACTAATCACCTTACCATACGATACAGCTATTAAACGCATATAAAAGTGTTTGGATGACGTCCACTGGATCGGTTTCACTCGGTACTTTCTAAGCAAGTGGAGCAACTCAGGCGCACCCGATGTCTCTTTGCGCACTCCCTTTTGTAATCCACACGTTTAGTGTAACGTATCTTTTTCACGCTCGTTTTCACTGACATTGGTATCGACATGGGGTCTCAACTAGAACAAAATATAATTAGTCCGTCGGTAAATTTCATAGATGGCAGCATAGGTAGCAATTATGAAATAAACAATCACTAAAAAGCATTAAACGGCAGATTTTGGTTGAATTAAGAATTCATAAAAATCTAAACTTTATTGTTTAATGCTGATTCACCTATTTAAACTCACAAAACACGTATTTTTAATAAACAAGGTAAATTAAGCATTTTACCTCTATTCGAATTCATAGATTGAGCAAGCAGCCATCTGTAAATCATTTTGTTTAGAACTCTTTTAGCAAAAGATGGCGTTATTCTCAATTTTGCGCTGTCGTCACTCCTTAATCGTTATTCATTTACGTTTAGTTGTTTTATTTCAAGGAAAATAATTAAGATTATTTTTTTAATCTGGTACGCTACGAAGTAAAATAAAATTTAGAAAGAAAAAATACATGTTTTTAGTACAATCAGCATCAGAGAAAAGGTAATGACATCAAACCATTTAAGTTTTTTGCAGTGTATCGTAGATGTCGTGTTGGTCTAGGGGTTAAGACTGCGGCTGAGCAATGCGATGGTTGCGAGTTCAAATTCGCGGAATAAGTTTCTTATTTTAGGATTTCATTTAGGATTTTATTTTTAGGTGGTATTCGTCAATTATTATTTATGAAATCAAATGTTAAAATATGTAGGAGGTTTATAAGAAAAACTAGTCACGTTGCATAAACAATATTCATTTATTTCCTTAATTACATAATATATTATTATATTAAATTATAATAATATATAATAATATAATTATATTATAGAGCAAAAAAGTAATCTAATTTCAACCATATCTCGCAGTTCATACGGCAGCTAAGTTTCTGAAGTCAAATTACGGTAGTGCAACAATTAGAATCCAGCACATTCTATTCAAGCAAACAAAAAATCTATGCTAATTTCAACCTTATCTTTTAGACATTTGAATTGTCTTTTAGTTAATTTGAATTGATTTTATTTAATCGTAAAACAATACGGTAAGGTAGAAATATAACACGTGATGGAAGTTGAAATTTAAACCTTATAATCTAGAAGATTAGAGCGTTATTAACCTTGTTCGATAAATGAAATAATTATATTAAAAATTTCGATACATTTGCTAACTGTGCCAATAGCCTAGTGGTATAAGACACGGTCCAGATTATCGGCTGGCACATGGTGGTGCGTGTTCGTATCCTCAACCGCGCCTAGCTTTTTGTAAGTTATTCATTGTAAGCCGAAAAAATTCCAAAAAAATATTAAAAAGGTGCAAATACTGATTGAGTGGGATCGGTGGCAGGCAGAGATGGGTGAGGCGGCGTGGCGGGGGAGGGAGCCGCTTGGGCTTTGAGTCACGTGACGCGATCGCCCGAGTGGCGGCGCGCGCGCCGTCGTCGCTCGGGCGATAATTCTTTAAGTCTTGGGGGGTTCCTTTTCTATGATGCTGACTGTACATAATTATTATCCTTATTTTCGGTTTACTTATAGAAATATACATAAAGCAATACTTACCTATATAAAACCCGGTTTTTCTCAAAAGTAAAATCAATCTCCCTCAAACTGCCCTCATAAAATCATTATCAAAACAAAATCGATATCCGAGTTCACTAATATGCCAGGTTATAAAACTACGAAATCTTTAGAAAATAAAATCAGTGTGCAGTATAAAAAATCAAGATTGCAGTTGTAGTAGGTAGGTACCTAGGTAAAACAAAATTCACAAAAGAAATGAAATAGATACCTACCTACTAACCGAGCACCGAGCGGTCAGAGCGGTGCCAGAGGTGCGATATATTCATTCATAACCCCCGTATCACCCCGCCCCGACCCCGCACGACTCATGACTCGTCTCATAGGTACCGCCTTGTAGAATAAAGCAAAAAGTGATAACGCGATAACATTGAACAAAAAATAGTGTTCGAAAATTTCATATAAGTACATAGATAGGTAGGTACCTAACTTGTTCCAAGAAAAAAAAGCTTTTTTACTAAAAAGATAACCGCCTTCAAAACTACAAAATAAAAATAACTTTAGTTTTGGAAGTCGGCGGCTTTGGTTTTGTTTTTTGTTATGTAGGTAAGTATTGCCACCGACTTCCAAAACTAAAGTTATTTTTATTTTGTAGTTTTGAAGGCGGTTATCTTTTTTGTAAAAAAGCTTTTTATTTTTCACTTTTTAGTGCTTGTGTATTAATGTTTGAAATCCTTACAAAAAGCCCTTTCAAACAATACCTCACACGATATATTTAATTTTGGAAACTGGTAGGGGGGTTGACGTACCCCCCCCTTTTCCTTCAGTCAGTCATCGACTACACGTATAAACAAAGCAATTTCACTTGTTACGATATTGCTGCTGTGATTCTGTGAGGAGTTCCATTCTATATCTCCGAAGTTCATCATCAGATATTGAAATGGTGACAATGGGACTACACGGGAAGCACCAGCATTCAAATAAAAAAAGAATCATGAAAATCGATTCACCCAGTCGCAAGTTAGGAGCTAACAAACATAAAAAAAAAATACAGACGAATTGATAACCTCCTCCTTTTTTTGAAGTCGGTTAATAAGTGTTTATGAATAAGTCTTAAAAGTTTGTGAAAAAAATATTTGTCAGTTAGAATCTCCATTACATTTACATGTGCAAGGTTTCTATCAAGTTTTTTTTCCTTTAGCTCCATCATCAGACCCTGGTTTCGATCTAGGACCATTAGTAGGTACTCGTCAGGACGAACTAAACGATCCTTTAAAACTCGATGGGACTGTGTTGTTTTATTACGGAATTTATATGTCCACCTATACATTTAGTATAGGTGGACATATAAACTTTCTAAAGCAAAATCAGTATCCGGTATAAAAAAGCAGATCGTTGTAGTAGGTAAAACAGTATTCACAAAATAAATGAAATAGATACCTACGTACTTACGCGCAGACGTAGTCAACAAATTCAAAACCTACATAATTAACCGCGCGCGCGCCGAGCGGCCGCTTCATTCATATCCCCCGTCTTACCCCGCCGCCGGCCCCGCCACGACCCCGCACGACCCGTCCCGCGCACTTCATACCGCCTGATTGACTAACAAGCAAGTGAGAACGCTTAACATTGAACGAAAAATTGTGTTTGAAAATTTTTTAAACTTGTTCCAGGAAATACGTGTATATGGATATGCCGTACAAGTTTGTGAAAAAAAAAATATTATTTAGAATCATCATTTTCCATTAAGTACATTTAATTTTGCAACGTTTCTTTTCACCCCTCGTTCCCCTGAGGGGAACGAGGGTCCAAAGTTTGTATGGAGAAATCAACTTTGACGCGGCAAAGTCATGGGCAGAAGCTAGTTTTCGATAACAAGCAGTTTTATAGTTAGCCAAGGCGCGAAACTGGCGCGTAGGTACCAATAGATTTAACCCCTGCAAAAGATCTCTTAACGCGGATAGAAGTATTCACTTCAAAAACTAAATTACGCTTTAAAGCGCCAACACGAGGTAACACTAACTTGTTGTACCTATTCACCTATTGTTATACTTGACCTTGAACGCGACGACAGTGCAGAGAAAGTACCTATCTAATAACGCCATCTAGTAGTATCGATGCCACGTAGTACGTATCTAGTTCGTCGCATAGATGGCGTAATAAAATTAAAGTATCTGGCAATTAGTGCGTCGCTGATGCTGCCATCTGTTGTAAAAATGAAGGAAAGAAAATAGCCAGTCGAATAGCCAGACTTAAGGAGGTCTCATTTCTTTGTATGGGATTGGGTATCTGTACGTAGTATTATATTATCTGTGGTATCGATTTCATAACAAAGTTGTAATATTATTGTAATTTATAATTATTATAATATTAACCGCAAGTTGCGTAAAAATACATTATTCGTTTTATCTTTTTTTTTATTTATGTAAAAATAAATAAGTTAAAATAAAGAGATCGGAAAAAACGATAAGAACAAAAAAAAACGTTTAGGGCCCGTGTAATTTTAAAAATATTGTTTATTATGAACAGCAAAACTTATTTGTGAAAATGATGTCTTAAATAAAATTCAGGAACGAATAAGGACCATTGGGAAGTACTTGCATAAGCATGACATCTGGTAAGTGGCCACAGCTGCGAGTCGTCCTAAGGTATAACCTAAAAACTACATTGTTTACGCTATCTCTTCAAGACTAGGCAAAAGCCTCCCTGAACTTTCCATATCCATTCTTGTAGAACAGTTATCAGTCCAAATTATTGTTCTGCACAAAAAATCCACACAAATTATAACGCACAACATGCTTCAGAAAACGTCAATCACAACTTCACGCTTGATGAACACATCAATCATCAAATATGCACATCTGCGAATAATTTGACGCGTAAACGACTGAATAATTAATAAATTAAATGTGACCTCCTTATTATGCTCCAGTGAAGACGTGATAGAGCTACTTAATATACCTATTTATGTAACGTGTCAGCTAAATATAGTTATACGTTTAAATATAGTAAAATATATTAATTAAGTATGCTGCACTCTATCGCCCGTTGGTACACTTTGAGTTTGGACTTCTTTACTATATTTAAAGACTATATTCCATACGTTATTTGATGGTGCGGGTGACACATGTCAGCAATTCATCTATGAATGTCAGATGCATAAGTAGGTCAGTGACATTATTTTAATTTACTAGTTAGGTATTTACTTACTTATTACTGATTCCGTATATTGCGACAATGATATTAGTGGGCAGTTAAAATATTCAATCATGATTGTAAATCGCCGTAACGTTCAAGAGTGAAAAGCAACAGTTTGACAAATGTCACCGGCACCATCCTAGAGCGTGAGGAATATAAGTCAGTGCTCTATAAGTTAAGATGGCGAGAATACACATGTCCAACTTGCATTTAAAGCGAGGGGTAAATCACCCTTGAAAAACTCTTTCATGGACCAGTAGCTCTTATAGGTATTGTCCGTGCTTCTTGCACTTCGTTACTGAATGTGTTATTTTCTACACAGACAAAGTCACGGGCCAAGCAAGTGAGAATAAAATAACGAGTTCATCTAATTTAGTACTTACTTCAAATCGATTTTGGCAGGAGGAAGAACTGATGCTGTCTGTATTACTATAATTAAAACGTAGTGCCTCTAGAATTACTTGCAAGTATACATTAAGATATCATAATAGGTATGTGCCTTATGTAAGCTCTAATTTGGTACCGATAATTATTATACGTACCGTGAGATATTGTATACGTTTTTTAGGTCGACTACGGTTAGTAAGTTTTTGAACGATTCTTATTAAGTCATCTCTTAACACGTTTGAAATACGGTGCATGAAGGATGCTGAGTGCCTCCGAACTGGTGACGTCGTCGTCGTCTAGACTTCTTCAAGTATACCTATAAATAGTTTATGACATAATATGTAGATTCCGAATGGAACCAGGGATTTGCCTTTATCTCTGTATCTATCTATCTATAATAAAGCTAGAATTTTTTTGTTTATTAATTAAAACGCGCTAATCTCTGGATCTGACAGTGAGATTGAAAAAACATATTTTTGTATATGATATAGCCATATTCATAAGCAATATTATCGGCTTCATAATATCACGCTACGACCTACAGGAGCGGGGCAGAAAATTGATTGATTAAATGTAATAATATCCATTTCAGTAACGACAAACAAACACGACATCGTTAAAATTCTATTGTAAAACTGGAAAGTAATTATGTCTTTATCATTCCTCCCTTTTACAGTAAATGTAGGTACAGTTAGATATTATGTAAATGTATTATTTAAATGAAAACTAGGCTTGAAGAAAGTAGTCCAGCTGCCCTACCATGAACTCTTATTGCGATCCAAGAACTGAATTGTTCTTCAAATAAGTCAATATAACGCATCAATTTATGTCATTTATTGACGTATTTTCTCTTATCGCGATCCAAAAACTGAACTGTTCTTCAAATACGTCAATATAACGCATAAATTGATGCGTTATATTGACTTATTTGAAGAACAATTCAGTTTTTTGGATCGCAATAAGAGTTCATGGTAGGGCAGCAGTTGATAGATAGATTAGGAACTTTCATCGCACCTGCCTTTCATTGGTGTTTTATATATGTTATACTTAGTTAAAAGATTTCAATTACGATTAACGATTTATCAGATTTCAACGTCGAATTTATTAAACAGCAAGCTTAGTAAATATTGAGTTATGGATTTTATGGGTATAAATAAAGTATTACTAAAAAATAGGTTATAAAAGTGAGAGTTTTCTCTCTTATAATTAATTTTCTTTAAATTAAGCTTCAATTATTGTAATCTCCGGTTTATTCGACATTTTGTTGTAGGTACCTATAGGTATCTTGTGCTGGGTTTAAATTATACAAACTTAACATAAAACGACGGAGTTTTTAAAACTTCTTATTTGTTTTTGTTTCACCACCAATCAATTTACATACTTTTTATGATCTGTCAAAAAGTGATTCTCCCATAGATTTTATATGTCAAAAGACAGCTGTCTTTCGACATACACGTGACGTCACTTTTGTGCCGACTCAATAGGCTAGTTGACACCACCATCAATTGACGTACTTTTTATGACCTGTCAAAACGCGATTCTTTCATAGATTTTGTATGGTAATAGCACGCTGTGACGTCACATAATTGGCAACTCAATTGTATAACTATTTATTGATTTCAAAGCCACAAAAAATCTAATTTTACAGTAAATTGAAAATTAATCGGGTTTTCAGGGCTAAAATAAAGCGATTCTTTAGAGAAGTTATGTCTTGGAATTATTGGTTCATGGTGTCAAACCCAATTGACTAACAATTTATTAATTTGAAAGCAATTAAACTGGTATAATTACGGGCACCTACATAAGTTATCACAAGTTTAACTTTTGTGAGGAGTAACTATCTGCGGAGCCTATGGTATTATAGATATTCATAGGCATTAGTGACCACTTACGCCGCCTGCTTATTTATTATCCAATAACATAAAAACATGTCTTACAGTTCCTTGTTATCTAATATTAGCAATAGAACTCCATATCCTCAATAAGATTATACAACGTTGTATAAAATAAGAGTTGGGACGCTTACGCAGCACGGTAGCGTTTCTTAGGCAAATTTTTAAAGTCCAAAATTTGGAAATAAATTTTAGATAATCAATGGATTTTGATTGAACTAGATACATATTATACGCAAGATACATAATTAAGTCGCAAGAGTCTATTAAGTCCACATATTGAAAATAATTTTAAATCTTAAGTGGTGTGCTTTCATTAAAAAACCTTATCTTGTATGCATTTTGCGTATACGTCGCGTATACTCATAAGTTGTTTTTTTTTGTTAGTCGTTACTGTCCCACTCCTGGGCAAAGGCCACCCCCATTCCTTCCGCTTCCCTCTGTGTTCCTCTCGCCAGTTCCTGAGGAAGCCATCTAACTAAGGCGTCCTGAGGAAACCATCTCCTCCTCGGACTGCCGCGACCCGGTCTTACGGTGTCAGCTAGGGCTCCACTCTTTTTTTTTTTTTAGGTGGTAAAAATCATCAAATGACTCCTTCCGCCCTGGGTGGGGCGGAAGCGACTGTCAGACTTTTACTGACTAAAAAACCACCCTGTTCCTTCTGTTGCCCTTTACGTTCCGGGGCCACGGTATCCTGTTAAGACGTCCCGCAACCCCGGCAGGGCTCCACTCTTGTGATATGCTGGCCCATCGCTTAGCATCCGAAAGACATGCTTTGTGAGCTACGATCTCGACGTCGTTTCGTCATATTTGCTCATTAAGCAAGCGTAAGTCATCGCAAGCACTCTGGTAGGTTAATAAACCAACTTCTAATAACCATTACTTTTGCATTACAAGCCGGTCAATAAAAATAAAACCAATCTTTAATGGTACCTATGGTGTGTAATCAGCCTTAAGATGAATCACCTTATCTAATTGCTTTGTAAGTACACACATCAATAAGAACGAGATTAGTATAATCACGGGTATAATATTTTGTTTTGGGCTTTTATTGCTGAGTTTATTGATCCATATTTGCAAATAATATGGGTATTAATTATGTCTATGTAGATAGGTTTGTTAAAGAAGATAGATGGGACAGTTAATGGAAAATAAGAATTAGAAATTCTACAGAATACGTTAAAAATCTGTTATTTGTCAACTAGGTAGATATTAAATCTGTAAATCATATCTATATAGTTCAATACACAAAATCAATTTCGTCAAAAATACAATATTATTAACAAGTACCTGCAACCGCCACCGTTTCTGTCTAGACAGGATTTTAGAGCAATTTATCCAAAAAACCGCAAACGCCATATTGCTCCAAATCTTTCATCACATAGAATTTCAAAATTAGTCTAGGTATGCATACGGACAAAATAAGTAAAGTAAAAGTAAAAAAAATACTGAAATAGTGCAATATTGGAACATAGGTATTACCAAACCACAAGGAAATAGAGCAACCGATACAACAAATGATTTGTATACATAATATATATACCTACAATTCCTAAGTCACGGCTGTGGTCAAAAACAATCATGATCAGCAATTATTATTCAAATGACTTGCAAAACGTCCATTTCCCAGTAAAAGATTTACTACATATACAAAAGTACGTAACATGCTTTACAAAGCAACAATGTTACGAGACAGAATTGGTGTGGAAATAAGATCGCTTTCGATAACACAACCGAACCCCTGTAGGGGTTCGAAAAGCAATTGAAATCTATAATAGCCATAATCTATATTGACTGCCTCGTTGGGTCAGTAGTCGCAAAGCGCGACTGCTGAGCATGAGGTCTTGGATTCGATTCCCAGGTCGGGCAAAGTATTATTGGGTTTTTCAACCGAGAATTTCTCAGTAGCAGCCTCGGAGTCTGGATTTGTGCCCAGTTGATGGTAATAGGTTCGCCCCCTATTACTTATAGGACTTAATCATAACTGGCTAAATGTGGGTGTACTGATGGGTACACCTCTGCCTAACCCTTCGGGGATTACAGGCATGATGATCTTCCCGTCATTGTGATAGTTTTTGTTCTATATCATACTTACCTGGGAACTTTCTGGTTACGGATATAGTGAAGGTCACACCAATTTGAAATGTTATAGCTAAACTTCAAATACTGCCACGGCCCCAGACATATTTGTTCAAAGTAACTTAATTTGATTATGCTTCGGTTTCGTTAAGTGTCTTTTTACACACTTTAGGGCTGATTTTTCAATAGCCAGATAACTTTTATCCAAAAAATAAATATGACAGTTTGACAAATTATATTATTATCTAAACAAAAGCTGTCAAATCGCCATATTTATCCCTCCACAAAAAGTTATCTGACGATTGAAAAATTTGCCCTTAGATATCTTTCAAAATACCTAGTGCTCGAATTAAAAGGAGACCGGAATCATACCTATTTCATTCAGTTTTTGTCTAGCAAAAACTGAAATATGATTCCGGTCTCCTTATAATTCGTGCAGTAGCTATGCGGTATGGGGCGATTTACATTTGAATGTCATAGCGATTCCTTTAAATACACAAATCATTCCTTAGACACCAAAAGCGCGATGACCTCGTTGCCTTTAAAGAAAAAACGTGGGACCTGCGAAAAGGATACGAGCAAGAAGTATATAAACTACTAAACGCACTACCCCAAAAGGACATTCAGCCAATTATTCAGTGTGCACTGGACACAAAAACTAGCAAATCACAACTAATCTAGGACATGTGTAAATATCGGTAACACGCGTAATTCAAATGTATATTTAAGTGCCAAAGATTGTTTCCGAATAAGAAACTTACATCAAACGAGCATAAAGATCAATTTTATTTATGTCAAAATTGTCAATCAATTCCGTCACACGGCACATAGACCTCTCCCAAATTTCGCCACAGCCCACACCCATCAGAAAACCATTTATTAGTTCAATATGAAACACCAAACTTAATTTATATACGACCACAAAAAAGGAACTGGCTCTGCATTGAAACTTGAGATCGAATCATCATCTGATAACAAGAATCTGAATCACATGCAAAGTATGTCACAATACACAGTCTTTCTCTCAAAAACAAAGCTATGTAAAGCAGTGGCATCCGCGTTGGTTACATAACCATTGTGCCGTAGTTCAGGGTTCACGCACGCTGACTTTTGGCAAAGGCATCAACGCACCAGGTGGCGTGTGGCGGTAGGGTTGTCATGCTTGAAGAGTTTTGTATGCGGAGCCTTTTCTTTTTTGAAACGCATGTTTTTGTCGCTTCAACGCGTTTGATAAACAGTAGCTTACAATGTTGATAGTCGTGTTTTGTTTTCTTAACTACGAGATGGCCCTACAGCAGTGTGCACAACATTTGAAATAGTTTTTTTTTAAGTTTTTATACAACTGTAATTTTGAAATTATTTTGTTGCAAGTTTTATTAGACAACGACTTAATAAAAAGCCTGGAAGGCAATTCTACAAACTTTTACGCAAGATCGCAATCTAATCTAAGTCTTAATCTGTAAAAAATGTCTCTAATTTACCTACTTTTTTTGTATCTAAGATGAGATTGCGACTAGATTGTACTCATTTTTTTAATTAATAGAATTGGCCTTGCTCTCATCCTTATTTACAATAAGATTGTCTTTCTGTCTTTAACTAGTTTAGTTTGGACATAGAGTTTTGAGAAGGGCGACATATCACAATGGGCGACATAATACCCCTTGCTACACATCACA
This sequence comes from Hoplodrina blanda, assembly GCA_949316365.1. Lineage (NCBI taxonomy): Eukaryota > Metazoa > Arthropoda > Insecta > Lepidoptera > Noctuidae > Hoplodrina > Hoplodrina blanda. The sequence continues at coordinate 10,806,821 of OX438589.1, forward strand.
CGTTAGCAAACGTGATGATGACTGACACTTCTGCTATCTATACGTGGGAAAATGGGTGTGAAGTAGTGACCAATATAAACATGCACAATAATATGGCGTACTAATGTGGCGTCTCAAGGCTGACGGAGAGAAATACATTTTTGACTTGCGTCATTACATAAGTTTACAAATGTAATACACTAGTTTCTGCTCGCGACTTCGTCTGCATGGTTTCTTTGGTTACTGCTCCGCTCCAGTGTGTCGTAGCGTAGCGAGATGTTATTTAGCTTATACAATTCCTCATGAATCTGCCTATCATGTACAAAAGCTATCATATACTAACTTCAATATTCTGACTAACTGACCGACTCCTTGACAATTTAAAAGTGCCTGTAAATGGTCTAATTCTAAAAAGGTTATTTTCATACTGACTTGTAGTTCTAACGATTCGTGAAACAAACAAACAAACAAGAAAACTCTTTAGCTTTGTTATATTAGCATAGACTATAGTTTTTACCCGCGTAAATGTCGGTTATCGTAGAATGTAGAAATGAATAAAAAGTAGTCTATATTTTTTCTTGGGGTTCAAACTTACCCCGTACCAAATTTCATCAAAATCGGCTCAGTAGCTTAGACGTGAAAACGAAAGAACAGACAGACAGTCAGAGCTACTTTCGCATTTATAATATTAGTATGGATGTTGTAAGTGTAATTGAATTATTGCAAACCCTAGAGAACTACTACTATTGACAATAGAGAATACGACATTTTATCTGACTTAAGATCTAAGAGGACTTTAAAGCGTTAAATAATAAATTGAATTTGAAGACTAGTTTTTGACTTTGACTACGTTAGACTCGTTTAGACGGTTGAGAAAGAAGTTTGCGCCTAAGATGAGGTAAGGTTTGAAAATGTTAGTTTTTGTCCTACTTCCCTCCTCCTCGCGCCGTATTCCTCTTTACTGAGGGTCGTGAAGAACTCGTTGGATCAGCTTCTTATTGATAGTGTCTCGCCATCTGCGTCGGTCCTTGCCGTCATGTAGTGCGACCTGTTCTGCCTATCTTATTGGGCTACGGCCTCTTGGTCCTTTGTCCTACTTAGTAATTATTATCTTTTTAAGCTCGTTGCCCCACACTAGGAATTTGGGGCGTGGAAGTGGGTGCATTAAAAAATAATAATTCGTGCTAAAATGACGTAGACCTTATAACTCTGGAATCTTGAATCATTTAATTAACAGAAGAGAAAAAATCTTGCTATTCCTAAATATTGTTTATAACCTTAAAAATTGTTTGGATGGTTGGATGTATGAATATTGTTTATGTCATCTGTTGGCAAACACCTTGTCGGGCCCACCTTATTGTAAATGAACACCTGCGCCTGCACGTAAAGGATGCCGACTGAACTTAGTTCTACCATAACAAGCCAATCCACAATACGTCAATAATTAAATTAAGTAATTACGTCAAACTAATAAATATTACGCCAAATGTGTTACATTCTCAACTTATGCTTAGAATAGTTAAAGAGCCAAAATAATTACAATTACTTCGAACAATGACAGAAATGTTGTCGTGGGTTGATTCGTTTTGACGTAATTAACCCCAATTCGTGTCGGAAGATAAAACTCATTATGTGGAAATAAATATGGACAATTCTAATAAAATGTATACCTACGTCTTGTATTACACAGTAATGATTATGTTACGAGACACTTCCCTTACAAAAGCGGAAGGTTACGATTGCGACGGCGGGAAGTGTAGGCTGCGTTACAACCACAAAACCTGTGTTGTCTAGCTTACTTTCACATAAAGGGATCCAGTGTCAAACTATCTACTACTAACCAATCTGAACGCAAGCGAGACTGCTGCGTTTTTAGGAGTTTCTCAGTAGCAACCCGGAGTTTGGAGATTGGGGGCCATCCATAAATTACGTCACAGGTTAAGGGGGAGGGGGGGTCAACGAAGTGTGACATTGTGTGACAAGGGGGGAGGGGTCCTAAATTTCGTGACGTCACATTTCAAAATCTATTATAATCTAAGTATCCTCAAAACAATGCGCTAAAAATGAAGTTTAAAGCAATTAGTTCAATCATTTTTTTTTTCTATTAAGTAATAAAAGTAGTTATTCGATTTTTGTTTTATTAATTGTTTAATTTGATGTTAATTTTATTGAAAATTGAATGGAAATAAAACTGATTTCGAAACCGCTGTTTTCATTCAATAATTTCTAAATGTAAAGCAAAATATGTGACGTCACACTAGGGAGAGGGGGAGTCTCACAAATGTGCCCAGCTGTGACAAGGACGGGGGGAGGGACAGAAAATTATGAAATCCGTGTGACGTAATTTATGGATGACCCCTTGGTGGTGTCACACCCCCGTGACGCCCCATCGGACTATGAAAGTGAGGGTGTGCACCTTCGACCGGGAGGATTATTGCAACGCGTTAAAATTTTGGTATTACAAAAAAATAGGTAAGCTGTTTCTTACATCTTGCCCGTGTAGGTGTTGTACTTTTGAATGGAACAGTGAACGAGGTGAATCAACGACTTGGAAAAGGTCGCGGGAAATCGCTGGATGCGGTCAGCGTAAGACCGGTCATTGTGGCTGTCTTTAGGGGAGGCCTATGTCCAGCTGCGGAATTCGTTTGGCTGAACTGATGATGATGATGGAACAGCTGGTTTCTTTATAATGCCGACGGCACGGTTGGCGCAGTGGCTGAGCGATTGGCTGCTGCGCTGCGTGTCGCGGGTTAGATTCCCGCACGGAACAAATATTTTGTATGGCCTACAGATAGTTGTTCCGGGTCTGGCTGTTTGAGTATGTGAGTTTATGTTTGTAAATGCACCCACGATAGGTACAGGAGAAATACCAAGTGTGGGGCAACGTTTTTAAAAAAAAAAACATTATTTGGGGGTCTAGAATCATGTATTGAATCAATGGTAAAAGATTTTTTCGATGTCCCTTCTACCTACTATTACACAATACTTCATGACCGACATCATTCAATTCAATTCGAAGGTACTTGAAAGATACTTGAGTATGAACACTTGGGACGGGAGAAATCTTCGGCAGGTGATACACAAAAATACGAATAACATTTATGTAAGTATAGCAAAACAAAATCCACCACGTGTCTCACTATTGGTATCATACAATAACATAAAGTTACTATTATAATCTTTAGAATGATATCTATACTAATATGATAAAGGTGAAGAGCTTTTTTGTATGTAAAGCGCCAATCTTGGAAAGTAAGATTAAAAAAAAACTTGTATATGATAGCCAGATTTAATAGGCTATAGCCTAGACAACCTCATGCTACGAACCACGGAAGCGGAGCATTATCTAAAGACGTAATTTACCACGGGTAAAAAAAACGGTTCGTTGCCACTAATACCACTATCAGTTCCATGATGGAACTACTGATGTTTTTTTAATCACTAGTTTCATTTTATAAGAATCTAAAAATAATGGAACTAATGTTGAATTTTTTATCACTAGTTGATTTTTTTTCCATTATGGAACTGTTAATGGCGTACTAGTGGCAACGAACCAGAAACCACCCTTGCAAAGTCGTTGGGAGTAATAGTACACCTACAATAAAATAAAGCTATTATACCTATACAATTACATAGATAATTAAGTGTCACAACTTGAGACGAAACCCATACAATCTTGCCCAATGTCCTTTCATGAATTATCACATAATTAACTGTTTAATGACATGCAAGACTCATCACAAACATACGAATTTTCCGACCTTAATCATAAATTCTTTAAATTATTTTCAGATTGCTACTTCGGCGATTAAGAAGAAATGTCGAAAAACCTTAGAGACTCTGACGCAAATTAGTCTTACATCGAACTGGCATAGGTACATGTTCTTTAAAAATGGCACTTAGTATAAATTATTACAAATGGTTTATTTAGTTAAATTAAGTAATAGTTACGCATCATTTTGGGTTATAAAAATCAGCGAAACATGCAAATTTTTGCAATAAATGTCCTAATTGGCAACGCTTAATTTTTATAGCGTTACGTACTTGTTTTTAATCTATATTTATGGGGATGCGTAACAGTCTAGCCAGCTACACCATTTACACAATAATTATACACATACGAATTAATTTGTAATTAATAAGACTCTGAATTTAATGGACTGATAAAATATCGCAGTTGCAAAAAGATTCTGTGAGCTGATAATAATATACTTTATTGATTAAGATCCCCCCTTTTAATTTAAAATCTAAGCAATTGTTTGATGTGGTGTGAGTAAGGAATGATCGGCTGGCCGATCCTTAAGGATTAAAACCCCAACATAGGAATTAACACCCCAACTTAAATTGAAGAGATAAGGAAAAACATTGCAGAGAATTTCTTAACTTTTTATTAATAACAATATATCAATAAACATTTTTTCTTTCTTTCTTTCTTATTGTCGCAGTACCTGTATTTTTTTCTGATATACAGCCTTCAGATCGTCCTTTTAGTTCTCAAGTAGTACCTACTAGGTATTTGTTTTCAAAGCATTTCAGTACATAACATAAGTTTACCTACGCCTTTAATCCCTGAAGGGTTAGGCAGAGGTGTACCCATTAGTACACCCACATTTCGCTAGTTACGTTAAGTCCCATGTAATAGGGGCGAGCCTATTCCATGAGTAACCTGGGAATCGAATCCAAGACCTCATGCTCAGCTGTTGTGCTTTGCGACCACTAGACCAACGAGGCAGTCCAGAACAAAAATATAAAATAAACAATTTAACTTTTTAACTTTTTTAAAGCTTAAACAATAGGACTCCGTGATATGAAAGAAGGTGTAGGTACTATTACCTATCGCATGCGAGAAAGGACGACCGACTAAAAAGATTGTTTGCACACACCTGTGCTTAGTTATTTAACTTCATAAGAAGTTAAAACCTTTATAAAAGCATTACGTAGGTACCAACTAATTGACAGTAAGCCTATTTCGGTAAATATTATTCTAAATAAACTTGAAGCCAAGTGAAGAGTCATCTACCAATTACAGAATCAGAATCTTCTCAAATCAAATAACACGGAACTCTCAATTAATAATATCTAAGTGAAGCATAATGTTGCTCGCGAAAGTTGTTCCAACCACAAATAATGTGAAATAGGACTCGTATTTGAGGTCATTTTATAATTAATGTCTATTACGTGTATGACGGTGTATGGGAGATGAGTTACAGATGTGTAGACCGGTCTTAATACAGATTGAACAATTTGTACTGAGATTATAGGATGTGACAAGTATTAATAGTGGGATTAGTAACGGCAATATTTATTTTTCGAATTTGGAAACCTTTTTCTTTTTAAATTTTTATTTATTTGTTTATAGATTCTGGCCGCAACTAAGCCCGCGTCAAAGCTTACGTGTTCCGTACATTTTCCGGGATAAAAAGCCCATGTGCTATTCCAGACTATTTTTGTGCGAATCATCCAGATCCGTTCAGCCATTCTGGCGTAATTGAGAAACAAACATCCATCCAATCTTTCGCATTTATAATAGTAGTAAGATTTTTGACTTTTTTGCTGTTGTGACAACGGTCTCTCATGCATGAGGTTGTGGGTTCGAATCCGACCCCAACATAGGCTAGGCAGATGATGATAATTTTTTGCTGGTGCCCATTTTTTGAATTGAATTCTTGGTGACATACTGCCACTGCGTTGAGACGATTTATGTTATCATCGGCAGACCGTCGCTTCTAGATGTTCCCACTGGGATAACCGTAATATAAAATTAAAGTAGACAACGTTGAGAAGGCAATTCAATCTCAGTCTGTTAAAAACCTACCTATATTCACCAAACTTATTGATAAGTTATGGACATCGATTTGCACTGAGATGAGATTGGGACCTGATAAATTTCGTCACCAATGCCATCCTTCCATTATTCTAATTACAATTAACTACGATAACCATCTACCACCACCTTGACTTTATACTTTTCTTGGACAATCTAATATAAACACGATACATTTAAATATAAATAATACCAATAATAAAAATAGAAATAAAAGCCCAAAAAATACTAATAGTTTTTAAATTGAATACAAAATTGTATAAATATATTATGTAGTTATTAGTCTTATTCAATTTTGTATTACTATGCTAATGAGTGCAACAAAAAAGGTTAGTTACACAAACATTTGAATAAAATGCTAATTTTCTCAATAAATGAGATAGTTGGAATCCGTTCTACATTTCTTTACATATTTTTTTATGTTAATGTTTACAGTTACATGCTTTTGTTGACATTTAAGAAGATTTTTGCATTTAGGTATACTTCTTATGCGACCTTAAAATAAAGCACAAAATTAATTCCTTTCGAAAATTTCTACTTGAAATATCTACTTGATCTAGATTAGTTTACATAATTGCAGAGGAATTTTTTGATGCCTTGTAATAGTTTAATTTTATTGGTTTTTTATAGATTATCTTATTTATCAAGTCTGTAAATATTGTACATTGACTATTTATTCTCATATTTATAGGGTAATTCTAATCAATTAATGAGTCAGTAGGTATTGCTTTTAGGGTCACCTTAATTAATTACTGGGTACAGGCTACAGGAGGCATTAACATTAGATTTAAGTATATAATTCTCTTTAATACCTAAAAACCTATTAAATCTATATGTTAGATAAAATTACTTTTATAAAACTACTAGCTGCTGCCCGCGACTTCGTCTGCGTGAACCCAGGTGACTGTCCAGGTGTTCCAGATCTTCAAATTTATTCTCTCAGCAGAAAATGCTCATCACGTAGAACAATTTTTGTTATGGTGCCATTTTTGTATCTCTTATAGTTTAGCTGGTCTGTTGCGATTCTGCACCAGGTGTTCAAGTTTCCAAGATAAATTATGGCCTATATGTTGCCCAGACTTAATACCTATACAACAACAAAAAAATCATTCAAATCCGTCCAGTACTTTTTGAGTTTATCCCGGACATACATTTGACTTTCCTACCATTTTATTATATGTATAAAAATAGATCATAATTATAATTACTAGTCTATTTACAACTTGATTGTATTGAAGAGCTGCAGGTGGTATAATGGAATTTTTATTTTCTTTGCACACATTAAAAATCTAATGTAACGTAATAATAAATAAATATCTAGGTCACTTTTCATCTCCACCACTATTACAAACAGATTCTCTTAAAAAAAGCCCATCCCATAACATGCTCGTAATAATATATTACACAACACAACATAACATAGAGAACACTCCCTATAAGACAGGTGCGTCTGATTGCGCATCTTAGAAATGATACAAATAAAACGCGAGGCAATTAAGTAAGCACACGCAGCTTCCTTTCACTACTGATATGAGGTGTCCGAACTGTAGTGATAACTAGAGGTGAGGCCGTGTGTGTTTTTCGACTTCGGCCAAATATTCGGCGGTTCGGCGTAGCTTTCGTTGCCGAAATCGAAAGCCAGACGAAGGAAGAAATCATAATTAAATATTTCTGACGCCGCAAGACTATATCGTTGTATAAGTATCAATGAAAACTTCTCCTGAACATACTGTGATAAAACTTAAAAAACAAATATCTGAATTTAATATTTTTGTCTATACTAACTACGAGTACCATTAGCATTGACATTACTAGTAGCATTCATTTTGTCATTTGTTTTTAAACTAGCATCTAGCATTTATACAATCTATTGATGAAAACCGCATTATAATCAGTAGCGTAGTTTAAAAGCTCTAATCTAAGCGTACAGACGGTAAGAAATGACTTTGTTTTATACCATGTAGAGATAATATCAACATTTTCTTTAAGTAACGAGATATTACAAAAAAATCGTCATTCTTTTTCGGCTCGACCGAATTTTTCGGCTTAAACCCTGACCTTGAGTCAAGCTCTAGTGATGACTCTTACGCCACTACGGTGATTACGTTAATTCTCACGTCCATCATACGGATAATTTCGCTCAATTTATTAACTGCGGCATCGCATCGTTTGTTAATATAATTTTTATAAGAACTTGTTTTGACTAGTCGTGTCGTAAATTGTAATCTTACAGACTTTTATGACTTCAAGAATTCAATTTCATAAGTTTTGATGTGCCAACGCTAAACCTCATCTTCGTTACAAGTTTGTCATGTGACCAAAATACTGCATTACGAATTTTATAAACTTGACATTTCGAAATTTTCTTAATTAAAAGTTTTTTTGAAACTAGCATGATGCAAAAAATACTAAAGTTAATGTATTTATGTCTCAATAGTTATATTACTTGAGAACATTTTCTATCCTTGTGTTCACTTTGGTACCTACTTCAGGATTGTCAAGTTTCTCTTTCTATAAATAGCAACGACCAAAGTAAAGATAGGTTCTACAGTTTATCTTTACATACATAACAAACATAACATCACGCCTGTAATCCCCGAAGGGTTACCTACAGGGCCCTAAATTAGGGCAGACTCCAAGGCTACTAATGAGAAACTCCTGATGAAAATATCTAATAACATTTACCTAACCTGGGAATCGTACCTAAAACCTCATGCTCAGTAGTCCAGTAACTTCAGAGATTAGCACATTCAAATAGGTAGGTGCAGAATTATGAAAAAAAAGTATTATCGTATCTAATTCGTCATATGAACAGTATACATTAACATCGTTTTCAATTAGGTAGTACCTTCCAAACATTCGAAAACCTTACAAAACATTAGTAACAAGTGAGCAAGATAAATAGAGGGCGTGAAAGAAATCAATTCCGAAAAACAACAGCACCCGTATTATGCAAACTATTATTACACTTAAAGCAATGCACAGAAAGTAATACTTGGCTTGCATTGTGTTCCCAGCAAATACCAGTAATACAAGGAGTAATGCAAGGAGAATTAATATTATCACTGGGCAGGGATGCCCAAACTGTGCGTCGCGACACCCTGGGGGCACGGGCGTTTTGGAGCTATCCTGAGAGCGTTGGACGACGGTACACACAGCTCGCCGGCACGCGACGTCCTTCTTGTTGATTATGGTCATAATCATTTACTTAACTGTTTTTTTTTATTCAAAATTTACATAGAACATAGGTATATAAATTCTGTCAGACTGCATAACAGTTTGTCGGCAAATAAATAGGAATAATTAAGATTATAAATCCTTAGCTATCTTTAATGTGGTGGCGCCTCACTCTCCAGAAACTTTATCAGCTCCGGAGAATAAACATCCAGCACTTGCGGATGGTCTCGCCCCAACCCTCCCGACTCCCGATTGTCTTTAATTAAATAAAAATAATAAAGTAATATTGACGTCGAATATCTTCTTATTAAAATTACAACCCGTAAAGGGAGTCACGACATAAAAAAGATTGGCAACCAATGCCTCCGGGTATTCTGCCTACCATTCCACGGTCGGATAGTTTGAATAGCGCAAACAATTTAGGGCAGTCAAGCCTACTGTTCTCGAAGTTCGGAGTAAATTATAGAGTGCAAGCGTTGCGTACAAACGTGTTATATCATCTTTGTGAAATTGGTTTGTTTTTGTTCGTATTTGATCTACATACCAGAAGTATTTAGGACTATTATTACTGTGGTTGTTGGTAAAGAGAGCCGGGCCTTTAATTGAGTCATCTTTGTTTTTTAAATTGTTTTTTCAGCGATGTCGTGATGGCCCAGGGGTTAAAGCGCCCGCCTCTCATGCTTGAGCTTGGGGGTTCGATAACAGGCAAGTATCAATGTGACTTTCTCTTATCTCTCTTATCTCTTATCAATTTGTACTTTCTATGTTTATCTTGGACTTCATTGACATCGCTGACGGAAAATGCGAATAGAAAACCTGAATTTACAATTTACCTATGTAAGTCTGAAATCGCCAATGCATCTTGAACAAGCGTGGTGATCAAAGCTCGTATCTTCTCTGTACGAGAAGAGGCTCTGCAGTGGTATAATAAGGCTGGTATTATTATTACAGTTCAATGAGAATTACTGACAGGTTGTAAAACTTTTATCAGGACCCTTTAAAATTGTTTTTTTTTTAAGAACTGTAGTTCTGGTATACCTACACCAGCAAACGACATGGTGGTTTATAACCACCATTGTTTCTTAGAAGAGATAAATAAAAAACGTGATAAAAAAACCATGCAACATTTATTTTCAAACAATAATTAATCGACAACATAATTAATGTATTACGCTATGCATACAGTTATACTAAACACTAAAACTATACAAACTCCCATTGCAATAAATATCTATGGTTAACGTAATGGCAACTATATGTCCAACGAATAACTATATCAGTTCTACTTAGGCGCTTACGATTACACATGACTATAGTTTAGCATAAGTATTACGACTAGCCGAATAGGCGTTCTTGTAGCTGGAGTTTGAATCAGACGGCCCAGTATATTCACTATTATGGGTAATATCATTCTCTTCCTTTGGTACACTCTGTGATATAGGACCTTGCAACTTTTCATACTCAGTGGTTGATCCTTGTGGTACGTACTGAACGTTGTACTTGCTTTGGGAACTTGTAGGATAATAGTTATAAAAGCTCTGGACTGGGTTCTGGTATAGGAGATTATTGTATGGAGAAGGATTTGGTTGAGCAAACAACAGCATAGTCGATGGCTGACCCAAATAAGATCCGCCTAGAGACAGAGGCTGGTAGCTAGGCATGTTGTAGTGCCCCTGAGGCAATTGATTGATCAAAGGGTTCTGATGTGGATTTCCCTGACTTGTAGGATTCGGTGAGAATAATTGAGGAGCATAAGGCACAATAGGCTGAGTTGGATAATTGGTCGGCTGTTGTAGGAAAGCCAACTGGATATTCCCATTAGCCTTCGAAGGCACTAATTGGTATTTGGACTGGTAACCAGGATTTGGTACAAAGTTCAGTGGTACGAACTGAGAGGTGGTCGGTGGTGGTAACAGATTTATCTGAGGTTGCTGTTGCTGAGAGCCATAAGAGGATGATGATGATTCACTCTGTGGTGACGAGTAATACTGACTGCTTCCCTGGCTCGGGTAGAATGAATTTGGAACTTGTGATTGGTAAGACGATGGGCTGGTTGAACCGCTTTGTGAACTAGGATTTTGTGTGTAAATGCTGTATGTGTAGTCTTGCTTCTGAGCTCCCGTCGGTATGGCATTTATGCTCGTGCCCTTCCCAGCGTTCCGTTTCTTCTGCTCGACATCCTCAACCTCTGTACAACATATCAGTGTAGCGAAAGCGACAAGAATCTGAAATAAATTACCGCACAATCAATCATAGTCTTTCTACAAACGCGAAGAAGCCAATCAATCAGCTACCTCGTTATCGCAATACATATTTATTTCGCATCATACTATAAACGAAGTGCATTTACTTTTGCTTCAACGAGTTGTAATAAATGACTTCAAAAGAAACGACCGTACACATTTATATCTGCTTACAATTGAACTTTTGATACTATTTTTGGTACTTACTACTACACACATCAAAAGTGTCTAGGGATCAACATCCCTAACATTTGTTAGGGATGTTGATCCCTAGACTCTTTTGATGTGTATATTATGAATGCGAAAGTTTCAATGAATGTTTGTTACTCAATCACGCCAGAACGGCTAAACGAATATGGGTGTTTGGTACAGAGATAGATTATAGTCTGGAATAGCACTTTACTTTTTATCCCGAGTTTGAGTTCGAAAAGTATAATTGTGGACTTATAAGTCGCGAAGAAGCTAATTATTACATTAGGTTGTAAACTCACCAAAAGCTCCCATTTCAACATTTTGTATAACGTATGCAGCAACGCGTGTGTCTATAAATATAATTACATTATTCACTTGAGTGGAAAACGCGTATTGCGAAAGGAAAAGTGTTCTATTCACCGGGGCGCGTGGAAAAGTGCAACACGGTATCAAGTTCATGCATTTATATGAGCGGCCGTGGACAACTTTCCTTAGCTCCAGATCACAGCGAGGGAAGTGACCGCTCGATAGGTCTTTGTCCTGTATTGGAACGTATCTAGTTTACTCTGATAGTGTCAGCTTCCTGTCTCCGCAAGCGGAAACGCGTTACGTTCAAGCCTTCATATTTCTCGCTTAAGAAGTCTATAAACATTCATGTTTAGTTCCAGTGCTGTATAAATTAGAACTGTGCGTGCATATTTCTCTTCTTTTTAATTTACTGTTTTGTTTTTGTTTTTATATGCACTTTATAAAATGTACCACAATTGGGTGAATATACTTATACTGGCTCCTGTACCACAGGTTGATACCTAGCTCAGGAGCCATGGCTTCAAATAAGAATGTTATACCTGTATTTTATGTCAATAAAAAATATGATTAAAAATAATATTATTATCTAATACTGGGTACATTTTTAGAACGTAATTTATAATTGGCAAAATAACTATTGCAATATAAAAGGTTCAATAAATCGCAAGAAACTTAATCCCTTTCACATTACTCGTACTACAAAACGAAGCAAAAAAAGAAAAACATCTTAAGGTATTTCTCAGATTACAATCTATAAAAAGCTTAAGTCAAGAGTGTTATATAACTTTATTAACAACAAAACAGTTTACATCAGTATCGATGCGGTAACACCAACAAGATCATCTCGATAAAAATCGAGTATCGATAAATTCTTCCACGCCAATCATTAATTGAAGTTGTACTCAAATAAGTTCATTATCACTAACCACGTGCAAGTAAAAGGGTTCTCGAAGTATCTCACACAGAGCTTTCTACTGCGCCTGCGCAGCGAATTAGCTCTAATTGTGGCTAGCAGGTGGGTACTAATGAAAATTGCAGAACGCCGCTCCTTTCAACGCAATTGAAGGTTATGTAACACTGTTATATTTAGCTCTGTGGGAATGGCAAAAAGCTTTTTCCTGTGTCCTTTTTTGGGTGTGTTTATTACTATTATGCGCTCTGCATATAATACACGGTGGAAGGGAACCATCGTGACTCAAGCTTTTACCATGGATTCAACAATTTTGTCGTCTATTGAAAAACTTACTTGGAAAATTGACTTGATAATCTCTAAAGAAAGGCCTTCGATCAATGATCGAATCCAATGAATGATCCCCTTACTACTAGCATAGAAAATAAAATAAATTCGACAGTATAGAATATAACCAAAACACACACATTTAAAAATATAGAAATAAATGTTATTTGTAAGTTTTTGTATTAGAAATAAAAGGCATTTTATCTATATTTATACACTTTATTTTATTGATTATAAAAAAAACATTACATCTTGTCATTGACATTACATGTAGATATTGCATTTTTATAGGGAACTGCTTTATTTATTTATTTATATTTAACTCTTAAAAATTATCATTACATTATGTTAACGCTATTTAGAATAATGTACAAAATCCATTATAAAAGTTTAAAGTCACGATGTTCGTGTAGATCCCCTATTCCATTTTCTCACCTAATGATGAGAAAATGCTTGCTTGCTTCATGTTCTAGCTCAATTAATTAAAGAATAAGTCCTCAATCAATCAAAGTATTTACAGCGCATGATTGATAAAGTACTACTTACGTAACTTCCGATAGGATGTCATCATAATCATAAAATAGAGCCCTGAACATCGCAATAGATTTAGAATATGAGTATGTACCGGAAGCTCCCACGTAACGAAGTGGTTATATGCTACGCTCATCAATCAATAAAAACGATGTCAAAAATAATAAATTGCTGTTTTTTTTTTTTAAACCTTCATCAACATCTTAGAGGAGATGTCAATCATTCGAGTACCTAAGTACCTAGTAAGTTCATATTTTGCAAAATAAAAATGATATTAAATATTGCGATGGCCGAGTGGTTAAGGCACTGGTATCGAATCCGCGATCATGCATAACAGGCTCTCTCATGTACTTACATGATCGCAGATTTGATACCAGTGAAGTACCTACCGATGTGGCATTTTTAATTCATATCGGTAAAGGATAAATCTGAAATCGTTAATCCGTCTTGAGCATGTAGGGTAATCATAATGCTCGTGCCTTCTCTGTAAGCAAAGAGACTTTTCCAGTGGGACGTATTATAGGAGGTATTATTTAATAATAATACCAACCTATTAAGGTTGGTATTATTATTAAATAAAACCAAATACAGTGTAATGAATTGGATGGTCTAAAAACTATTTGAATAAATAATTTTTTTTATCTTGTACAAAACATTTATTACTTACAGTTTTCTTATGAAAATAAAAAAATATTCAGATTTCATGGTCTTAATGAAGACAAGCTTCGGCAAGGTCTTCGGCTTCGGTGGTCCCCAAAATAGGCAGCGCCTGTATCTTGGGGACCAGATACATTTGCTGTTTTCTATAAAATACCGCAACGAATAAGCATAAGTTCACTGGATGCAAAACCTGGAATTGACAATAGAAACACACCACACGTGCATATTTAGCGTGCCCTCAGACTAATGCAATGATATACCATATCGCATCTCAGAGTACCATTCTCTTTTCTCCTAATATCTTTAATAGCGAAGCCTTATCACGAATCTAACAATAAAGTTCTATAATTACTTAGTTAAGTGCAAAAAAAAATTAAGTTATTAAATTGTTACGGCATGTTTAAAACAGACTATTATAAGTATGCAACACGCGTTGTTAATTCAGAAAATAATTGTTTTATTAACAAAAATGGTGTGCAAATATTGTTTTTCTTTTCTTGAGAAAACGTGAACTTGGCTCTTGTTTTTGCAAAAAGATTGCTTTATACGTAATATTACTGACGATACAGATAACGACGATCTTCTTCAGGTTACGTACTCGAAGAATGCCAGCGGGACCCTTTAACTAAGCCCTCGCTGTCCGTCCATCTGTCAGCGGACAGTATCTCATAAACATAGGTAGAGCGTTGAAAGAAGAAGGGTCTCGATCCTTACAAAATTTTGCGCCGGGCCTGGGTCACAAAAGACCCTAGCTTCTTCTTTTCACAGAGTGTATACTGTCATTCTGATACCTTTTGTTGCACCTTATCTTTTTGCATTTGACTTCTGCTTACCCTATACGTACAATAAAGATTTGTATTTTAGCAAAACTTTATATAAGCGCCATCTATGGAAGATCTAGCAAAGCAGTGGAACGCCTATCGATCCTTTCACTTGTAGTGAATGGCTCTATTTAACTTTGTCTTCGCTAAAACGTTTTAACTAATTCAAACGAATACTTTAAACATTGTATAGATGGAGTTGTTTTTATAAATTAACAAAAAATAATTCAGAACTTAAAAAACATCATAATATTAAAACAGTATCCACGAATAGTAAAGTTTTTCCAAAAGTTCATGTCGGTGATACGATAATGCGAGGATGATTTGAACTGAACTACCAGTATTATATTTAATTAAAAGACAATACAAATTAAAAAAAAACAACCTCTTCCAGACAATTCATGCATCCTTCCATTCACTCTTCAATCCATAATTTTACACAGAAACTAAAATTCTTTATAATTCATAGCACTTGATGAATAATAATCTCTATACTAAAGCGTTAAAAGCTCCAAGTACTCATTCAAGCACTTACTCTTTATTGACATCACTATCTACCTTAGATTGAACATGCTGTCATGTATTTCCTTAGATTTACATTTAGTGTCAATTAAGGGACTATCAAGAAAACGATAATTATGTCGGAACATAATATTATCAAACATAAGTCTGAAGTTGTCAAGTTAATAGCGAAATACCACTCACTGATCAATGGCGTAATCTCGAAAACTACTTCACATATGAAGCTAAAATTTGGCAGAACGGATTTGACTTTGACTTTGACTTTCACGCGGACTAATTTGCAATAAGCAAGTGAAGGGAATAATGTAGCACTCATAATTTACAAACCTGTAGTGCACTCTTTACTGACATTTGATTGGATAACTGTAACAGCTCGTAATGTTGTTATTCATTGTTTATAACAGACAGAATTACATCGACTAAGGAAATATCAAAATGCATTCAGTAATTTATAGGATTACATACATCATCATCATATCAGCAGTAGGACGTCCACTGCTGAAGATAGGCCTCCCCTACAGATTTCCAATAGGACTGGTTGGAAGCGACTTGCATCCACTACATTACATGTACATTTACATACAAATGTACAAGTATAAAAAACTTTTCTCTATATAATAGTAACTTAGTGTAAGTTTCCCAAATCAAGCAGAATGATTTTTAGAAGCCGCAGACGCTGCAGCTAACAAGCCGTGCCGTGCCGTTTATAAGGCATATTTTCATTTTTATCTGTTCTCAAGGAATATTTTAACCCTAGGTAGTTTAATATTCAGACGTACAAGATCTTCACGAGATAGTAATAAAATTAGCGGTAATTTCTCATGAAGCTTTTCTTCGAACTAATTGCGTTTTACTTTATCTAACGGAACACAACCTGGGTGTCGAACCAGGATCTCAAGCTCAGCGGTCGCGCAACCACAAGACCAACGGGGCAGTCTAAACGAAGGCAAGACCAAGAAGGAGGAGGTGGTTCATAATACAACGAGTATAATTATGACGAATTAGTAACTGCCATAAAAGCAAAAGCTCCATATAAAAGAAAGTTCTGTTTCTTGCAGTACGATCACTAACTGTACCTATCTGTTTTTATTTATATTATAACCACGGTTATTAAGTAACGATTAAAATAACATAGGTATTGTTAACTATATTAGTTACGGATTGCGAATTATAAATCGCGTCACGGAAAGAACGCATGCTTCAGTAATTTTATTAGGTGTGCCATTTATTAAAAGTGTTATAGGTACCTACAGGTTGAAAGAAACATCTTTTTTCACATTTTTGCCGATACAGATTACCAAAAAAAATTTTTTTTTTTTCAAATTAAATTAAAAAAAAAAACAGCATTATCACTATCACCTACACTACACGGTCAGTTTAATGGAACAGCTGATATATTCTTTTTTTAATAACCGGCTAAAAATTATAATGCTAAGGTATCTTGAATCATTGGTTCCAGCTCCTACTGAGTCCATAGTTCCATCCAGATTTCGTTACGATGTCTATTCCACCTCATATATCTTACAGCACGTGCTGAAAAGAAAACAGAAGATAAAACAAGTTTAATTGAACTTCAACACAAATATTAGGTGATCCCAACCGTATCGGTTTACGCAAAATGCTATACCTACCTATACAATTCTTTCTCAAGTCGTTCCGTGCGATCGAGTCGTTAAATTGAACGTGATTTATTAACGGATGGAGTAAATACTACGTTAATGTGTAATTATGCGTTTTCACACATTATATTCGTTAGCTGGTTGGCTCGGAAAATTGCATTATTACTTTGTAATTTGTTTGTAAAGCTAGAAAAGTAATTATATGTTATTGATACCTGCTGTGCTATTCTTTGAAATTCAAGTGAGCTTGTCGGGTAAGCGGATCATCCATCAAGTGTATACCGGGCTCCCGACTTACGGTGACAAAAGGAAAGGTTTTCCTCAGATCGACGATAATCATGAGGTATTCCTACGAAAAAACAGATGAAGCAGGCTTGAGGCCGACGACCTAGTAAAAGTCGCAGGAAACCGCTGAATACGGGCAGTGCAGGATCGGCCATTGTGGCTGTCTTTAGGGAAGGCCTATGTCCAGTAGTGGACGTCGTTCTGCTGATATGATGAGCTCGAGATGAGTTGCAATGCATGAGTCATTCATTTATTTATACTTCACGCAGAAAGGTGCAGAGGCGGACTATACATGTGGCGTTACTTAATACCTCTATAAGTCAACCAAGGGTGATGAAGAGATAGATGCAATGACAGTTCACCTCAAGCTCATTTCACCTAAATCCACCAAAGGACAGAAAATAGACCGGCTGTTACAAAGTTACATCGCCTTGTGTAAACATAAACACAGCAAATGGAAAAAAGTACCG
The DNA here is from genome assembly GCA_949316365.1 of Hoplodrina blanda. Classification (NCBI taxonomy): domain Eukaryota; kingdom Metazoa; phylum Arthropoda; class Insecta; order Lepidoptera; family Noctuidae; genus Hoplodrina; species Hoplodrina blanda. The sequence continues at coordinate 10,824,690 of OX438589.1, forward strand.
TGGGACACCCGGACAAAACAAAAATAAACCGAAATGTTCACATGCTGTCGTTTCCCGCTCCGAGTGTATTCTTACATAGTAACGTAACTATGGTCTACAAATCTGGCTAAACAAAACAAAACGTCCGGTTCACTCGGAACGATGCAACTGCGTCGGTCAATAAAACCGGTATTGTTTATTTATAAAACCGATCGAGCAGAACTTCTGGTCAATCTGATTATGGGCTAACCACGGACCCAATTTCAGCCCTATTAATAATTCATGGTTGATCGAGCGCAACATTTGTTACCAGACAGGAATCATGCTTATTGTAATTGATTCATCTGTAGGTCTATCTGACGGCATGGTTGTCGCAGGGGCTTATAGTATCGGCTACTGTGCTGCGCGTTGGGGGTTTGACTCCCGCATGTTTCAAATATTGAATACTAGCTTCTGCCCGCGACCTTGTCTGCGTACAAACCATACAAACTTTGGACCCCTCGGGGGTGATTTTTGGAAAATCCTTTCTAAGCAGACATCCACTAATTATAGACTACCACCCTGCCAAATTTCATCTTTATACGTCAAGCAGTTTTTCGATATTTCGTGATGAGTGGGTAACCTGCCGATACTATTATTTTGGTACCGGTGGTTTGTGTTTATTTTGTTTTGCAAAATTAATCAAATTCAAAGCGTTTATTTCAAATAATAAAAAAAAATGAAAAAATATACCTATGTAGATCAATGAAACTTAAACAAACTTGCAAAAGCTGTACAGCCGCTGGGTCTGATAAAATCAATAAAATAAAACAAAAGAAACAAAAAGTCTACTCATATCTACTAAGTTTACATTTTACCTATAAAATTAAATATTCCTCAATTACCTAATGAGAATGTAAAATAGGAAATATCAACCTGTCGGAACATCACCTGTAGCCAATCAGACATAAATTACTTTGATATCAATCTAATACAAAGAAATACGACACTTTGAAATGGACAAACAAAAATACTCTGGATAAACATTACAACGTATTATAAAAACAATCTTTGTTTTACAACAAATATTGTTTTAAATAATATTTACAACAATAGTACGTCTCACATCGCATGAATGCAAATATTATTACAACTTTTTTATTGAAATATTCGATGTTTTTATATTGAAATGCTTAATAACTTTGTACAAAACACTGCAACATTTTGCAACCACTTTTAAATAGATGAACAAATATTTGAACTTTGTCACACAAATGTTTGAAACAAAAAACTATTACTAGGTACAATATTTTGGTGTTTGCACACAAAGTTCACACAGAAACCACAAAACCTACAAAAATTCCGAATATTTGTATCACATAACATAACATCACAGCCTGTAATTCCTGAAGGGTTAAGCGGAGCCGTACTTAATAGAACACCCCCATTTCGCCAATTATGTTTAGGTCCCATATAATACGGGGCGGGCCTATTGCCATTAACCGGGCACAAATCCAGACTCCGAGGCTACTACTTAGAAATTCCTGATGGAAAAACCCAACAACACTTTGCCCGACTTGGGTATCGAACCCAAGACCTCATCACTTCACAATCATCACACACTCAGCAGTCGCGCTTTGCGACCACTAGACCAACGAGGCAGTCATTTTTGTATCATCATATTCAATTTAAAACGAACGCACACAAGAATGCTAATATTGTGACAAACATTAATCTCGTGTACACAATAGAAATCCAGATTGCAACAACAACTGTACCCTGAATGCATAATACCTAGGTGGCGGTTAAAACGTGAGCTCTTGCGTAAGAAACGTTTAAGAATTCGGAAGTGAATGCAGTTAGCTACCATTCTGACTGTACATGTTCCCTCGACCGTGAAGTATTAAGTAACTGTTTACACAAAGCGTACAATAACAACACTATCATCTTATGCGTTAAGTGTCAAGCGACACGTTTCAGCTGTTCTGATATTTATTGGTCATCACCTATCGTTACGACAGTAAGTTATTCACAAAAGTTATGTTATGGTTAAAAGTACAAATGTGTGTGAACTGCTCTACTTTTATAAGGACAAGCCCATTGTTACGTTACCTTACGTAACTGATATTTTGTATCACGAACGGAACTAAATCTGTCTCAAGAATATTTGGCTCATTCATCTACTTGTTCCTTCTGTTACCATTTAATTAGATACTAATGTTCTACTTTCACGTCGAATCGACGGACACTCGAATTAAGATCCGGTCTCATATTAATTGAGATGAAATCTATTGCTCAATCAGCTGGTAGACAAGTTGACTTGCTCTCAACATGGTGTTAGTGTCCGGTCGAGTCCACGCGGAAGTAAGGGGGCGACAACGCCGCCGTGAGTCGTTATTAGGCTTATTTCAATTTCCTATAGTACTTTCATATGAGTGAAACTGGCGATGCGCGCCAAGTGTGGATTACCCAAGCAGTAGATATCATGTTTCCTGTGGATGTTACGCTCTCTGAATGATTTTTCCATTCAATACTGTCTAGCTATTAACGCAATTATAGAACACAGGAAAATGAAAATCAATCATTTTATCAAAATTTTATTATAACAATAACAACCTTAAAATTACATTTATAAAGTAATAAATAGACAATCTTAAAAATTAACCATATTTACAGAAATTCACGTCGTCACATACAAAAGTTTCAAGCGGCAGTTCATATTAGATGCGCATCATAATTTAATATAGTTATTGCTAATAAAACAAGTTTCTAACCAGTCTGCGATGCGAAAGATATCAAGCTACATGATTATACAAATTATACAAATGTTACCGAAAAGAAAGCACACCGACGAGATAACCAAAACACGGCACGTACGCGCAGCCGCACACGGTGAGTATCAAAGTGGTCGCCCGCACAGCTAATTAGCGGAACGTACGAAAATAAATAACATCAAGAGCGATACTTTCGCTTACATACACCATGCGATCATTCGTACCACGCCTACACAAGTACACACCCCTCACACAACACTGTGAACTACTATTTACACAAAACTATTCGCAAAACCTTATTTTAATGCGCTCGTGGCTTTAATTCCTCGCTGTACTTGATAGTGTTGTACGAAGTCTCGCTGGCAGCGCCGTACGCGTCTTTTGGTGAATAATGGGAACTTGAACTTCCAAAGCTGTGTTTAGGGCCAGATGAGAAAGAGCTTAAGGAGCTGTGGCTCGAACCGGGTGACCTGTATGATGAGCCTTCACCAAAATTGACTGGAGAAGAGTGATGATGGTGCTTTGTGACATAATAGGGTTTGTTTGAAGAAGCTGCGTGAGCATTGTTTGAGTATGAAGAGGAAGGGAAGCCATAGGTGCTTCCAGGGGGAGCGTGTCCTGACGAGAAAGCGCTGGCACCGTCTAGTCCTTCAGCTTTGGAAGATTGATAAACAGGGGCACTGAATTTAGATGAACCACTACCGAAACCTCCTTGTGATGCGCCGAAGCTGTGGCCGTGACTGCCAGTGTTAAGGGACAGACCGCCGTGACTACCGCCGCGGAAACCACCGAAAGATGGACCACCATAAGACCCAGATAAGCCAGACAAACCGTGACCGGAGAATCCTTGGCTAGACAAGCCGTGGCTGGAAAGACCCTGGCTAGACAGACCGTGGCCAGAAAGACTCTGGCTAGATAGACCGTGGCCAGAGTCTCCTTGAACAGATGAACCTAGATAAGCGGATGGTTTGAAAGAAGTTTTACCGGGACCAGCATAATTATGTAATTGTTTGTAAGCACCACCGAAAGACTGGCTAGCTCCGCCAAAAGAATGTCCACCTCCACCGAGACTAAGTCCAGACCCCAGACCAAGTCCAGCTAATGAGTGACCGCCTCCGCCAAGTGAAAGTGATCCTGCATCAAATGATTGTCCAGAACTAGGAGATCCATACGACTGTGCGGGAGCGTTAGATTGGCTCTCGGAAGGTGTGAACAGGACCGGACCAGTGGAGTAAGAACCCAAGCCCTTGGTGCCAGAGGAATAGGCAGGTGCACTTGATAACTGCTGTTGCAACTGCTCAGATAAGACGAATTGTTGCTGCTGCTGCTGCTTAGGGGCTCCATATGAGAATTGAGGGAACGAGTACTCTTGACCGCTTTGAGCTGCTTGAGCACCCTCAGCTCCCTGGTGGAACTCGGCAACGGTGTTTGAAGGCTGCAGCGAGAGCCCTCCGGCGTTCAGGCTGTGGGAGAGCTGACTCATAAATTGAGACAGGTCTCCAGTGGTGAAGGCACCGCCGTGACCGGGTTGTAAAGTTATAGGAGCCAGCTGGATGCTGCCGTGACTGTTAGGAGATAATTGAGATAAGCCTTCAGTGGAGTATTGTAGAGCTCCACCTTGTCCACCAAAGCTGTAGCTAGGCTTGGCACCGCCGATGCTGTAGCCGGCGCCGACACTGATGGCGCTGGCGTCCCCTTGGCCAAGGGACGATTGTGGCTGATAGCTGTGCGCAGAGAAGCCAGGCGCGCCGTAGCCCACCGGCGCCTCGCGCTTTTCTTTATCTTCCACCTTCTTCGCTACCACGGCCCATGACGTCGATATACACAAGACTACGGTGAAAACGATCTGCAAGAGATAAAATATAATTACATACTTTCTTCCAGAAAGTAATCGATGTAGAGAATCGTAACAATAAACAGTTAACATTATATTTCACGCAAATGTAATTCAGAAACTGGTTTCCAAATACTGCGGTCGTGCAAGTGCAAGTTTAACGACGACCCGTATGGCAATGTTAATATTTACGCCCACATTATAAAAATTTCACTTTTTCCACTTTTACTTTAAACATTATAAATGTATGTTTTCATGTAATAAATATTGCAATCGAGGCTCATCAATCACTTTTGAAATTACATGTCTGAATGAGCAGTTAACGATATAATGGTAATAACCATAGTCATAACAGTCAATGATAATAATATTTCCAATGATGTTATTAAATAAACTCATGAGTATTTAAATTAGCTTGACTCTGTGTTTAATTATTGAATTCATATTATATCTTTAATTAATTTAAAATTAACTATTTTTAGATAAGTTCTTTTAAAATATATAAATGCACAAAGGTCCTTAAAATCCAAATAATGCCGCTCTCGTAATCCTCAACACCAAACACTTATTCTATTTGCACTTTTTCATCACAAAACTCGAACTCACCGTGAATTTCATTTTAGATGCTTATTTAGTATACTCGTCGCGTAGATGAAACTAAATCACTGCACAATGTTTGGAACACAACACAAACAAATATCTCCGTGTATCGGTCGGCCTGCCGGTACAGCCGCCGAATTCGTAATGTGATGTCGCTGTGTTTTCACCGAATTTATAAGAGAGCGATCGGTGGCGCGCACCCGCCTGACGGAAGGGTAAAAGTGTATCGGAGGACCCTTTCACTGCACTGGCTGAAAGAATGGGAGCGAGCCACTGAGCTTCCGAACCCAACAATGAGGTAATAGAAGCCGGAAGCGTTGCGTCACCCTCGATCACGGTTTGATGCACTTATCGACACAGATGTCATAGGAACGAGAGCCCCTACTGTAGTCGACCTGGTTTCTGCTACAATTGATGCTCTTTTTTTGTAATTTGTGTATCAATTTAAACATTCGTTCGGTAGAATTCGGCATGTAGATCGTATGGCGTTCCGGAAGCAAGCAACGATAGTTGTATGGCCGTTGATGGGTATCTTCACGCTTTATTTATTCAAAGTTTAACTTTATTGTTAATACAGGTGTTTAACATACAGTAAGCAGGTACTAATTAAGTTCGAGGGGTCGTTTAGAAATCGATACTTTCCATATTTATTATACTATTATGTGCTAAAATGTCTTGGCTATTGCGTATTTTAACGATGACCCATTTTCCCGTACGCCTGAGGTAGCAAGTAAAATCTCATACAATTTCACTTTCATTTCAAGATTTATTATGCTCTTTGAATATATAACTTGTAACAAGGTAATTAGTTACATTATTTATTTCGCACAATTATTCATGTAGTTATACAATAATTCAGTAGACATTTGGAAGATGTGAAGACTATGTGAAGGTTCCCTAAAACTTGTAGACATAATATATTTTTTCCTGGATTAAGAGTTTCACCATCAAACTATTGAAAGACAAAACCTTAACCAACTTTCAGATTTTTAGGAACAATCATCATCATCATCATCATAACAGCCGAACGATGTCCACTGCTGGACATAGGCCTCCCCTAAAGATAACTACCAATGACCGGTACTGCGCTGCCCGCATCCAGCGGTTTCCCAACAACAATTTTAGCAACAATACGCCGTAAGTATTACCTACTGTTTAAAACTAAATTTACATCTTTCACAACTTGGGTGCCCAATCACGCTTCGTAAACCCATCAAGTTTACGTTCAAGTTTATGGCACTCACACTACAGTCACAGACTACCGAGTTAGCGAGAACAAATGCACTTTCATTCATTGATGTCATTTGTACGCGAGATGAAGAGTCAAGTAAGTAATGTGACTGTAAGTATTCACATTACCGCAATTCTAGACAAGCGTTAAATATTAGACGCCGTTTTGTTGTGGTGATAAAGTTTATGGATTTTCTAAAGACTTTAATGGATATAAAAAGACACTTTACGAAGCCAAAAGTTACATCATGCTTTACACATGATTGTACTGTGTTTTGGTCTTGTAGTCGTAAAGCGCGAGTGCTGAGCATAAGGTCTTGGGTTTGATTCCCGTCGGGCAAAGTTTTCTTGGGTTTTTCCATCAAGAATTCGTCAGTAGCAGCTTCGGAGTCTGGATTTGTGCCTGACGACGATGTGATTTATCTTTTCACACCCTGTATAAGCAGGATGGACGATTTATCGCGGTGCCCGAGGCATCGGTGATCCTTGACGGGTCAATGGTTTGCCATCCACTAACTTACCACATAGCAGCTTCACAAGTTATCCTAACATGAACATGGTGACATAAAACCGAATGATAATTCGAATTTTAAATACTATTATCGTGTTGTCTTTCCAATTTTAAATACGACTGTCGTTTGTTTTTTTTTTTCATTTCATTTCGTTACATTTTATACATCAAGCACATTACACATTGATAAGTATAAAGCCTTCAAACTAAATAAATTTGATATGATGAAAAATAGATCGATATTACGTTACGTTTGCTAAGCCCTTTGGTCAAACGACGGCATGTCTCAATAAATAATATTACTTATTATTATAAAACAAATGTTACATATTCCAACGTAAGTATAATTCCTCGCACGACTGCGTTTACGCGACCTGTGAGTTTGTCGCTTTTCACATTTGATCTTCGTCGTCAGATAGTTGAAGAATCTTTGTCATTTCCTTCGATTCAATCTGCACTTTCTCTACTCTTCGTGCAATTTTATAATGCAAGAGTACATCCAGGTACTCAACAAGACACCATCAAAGTAGATACTTAATAATTACAATTTATTGGAAAAATAACATTATTTCTTACATAAAATATACCGTAAATATTACATTGTGTTCTTCTATTAAATTCGAAAGTCAATTACCTATACCTATTACTTCATAAATGATTGTTTTTTTATTTTGCACAGTGTTATGTTGTGTTATTTTAACAACAGACACTAATAGTACTATTGTTGAGCACTTTCATATGTTCCCTGCAACCTGAGCACCCACCATAGCGATCTTAGTAATTACTATTACATAAAACCATTGTACTCACGATCTGACATTGATCGCTTATTAACGTATTGTTTTGCGATGATGAAAGTAACTGTAAGGTAGCTTAACTTGAAAACAAAAGAAGATTATAAATATGTAATGGTTCTTAATTTAATCTTTATTTAAATAATAAAAACAATTGCCGTATGTATAAAAGATAATTAATTGAGGACGGCTCGATCATTATGGCTGATTTCTGTTCTAATCGTAATTGTCAGGACGGTCGATATAAAATATTATTGTTTTGGAAAATAAATACACCGGTAATGTCGGAAATTATAGGATGGTATTTTTGTACTAAAAAATGTTACGTTTATTTAATTCAACTCCTGTGAAGTGCCTTTATCTCGTGAGTAATAAAAATAAATATAACATAGCCGTTATATGCATGCGGGCATCCGCGCCCGCGGATATGAAAAAATCTGCATCCGCAAAATCTTACTATTACAGGTTATCTGACTGTTACAGGTGGTTTCAAAATAATAGCAGACATACAAAGGAGGGTGCTATTACCTTTTCTCTAGACATAATAATGATTAATTCCTTATGCAGTCATTACGATACACACAAATCAAATATAACACGATAGTAGTTTATTACCAAACTGTGTATGAAAACCAGTGCTTAGCACGAACATAGTGGTATTTTATGAATATGCAGCGTAACATTGTTGTGACGTTTTTCTTCCTAATCGCCGTTCATCCCGATCAAAAATGATTGCTGATGGAAAACGAATCTACGGCTCAAAAAGAAAAATTGCAATGATGGGAGAATGAGAAATGAAAAATGTCGCATTCTTCTTACCCACCCGAAGCTATCAGTAATTAACTTGACATTCGTACTAAGGGTATTAACTTAGTACGAACGTCATCATCGGATTTGGTAATAACCAATTATTCTAAGACACAATCATCTTCTCTAAAAACACACTTTATTTTAGCTCTGAAAACCCGATTAATTTTTATTTTACTACCTATATAAAATTAGATTGACTTTGAAATCTATAAATAGTGGATAAATTGAGTTGACAAAAAGCTTTACTTTACGTGGCAATACCTACATAACAAAAAACAAAACCAAAGCCGCCGACTTCCAAACTAAATTTATTTTTTATTTTGTAGTTTTTGAAGGCGGTTGTCTTTTTTGTAAAAAAGCTTTTTATTTTTCACTTTTTAGTGCTTGTGTGTTAATGTTTGAAATCCTTAATAAAAGCCCTTTCAAACAATACCTCACACGATATATTTAATTTAGAAAAATGCTCACAAAATAAAAAGCACTAAACCGAATTGGATGAAATTTTTATGGGACCAAAAGGCAAGTATACTGCATCGAACAAAACAAGAATCACACTAATCGGACTGGAAACCTCGGAGTAATCGGTGTACATACATTAAAAAAAAAAATACCGGCCGAATTGAGAACCTCCTCCTTTTTTTGAAGTCGGTTAAAAATCATATGAGAGAATCGCGTTTTGACAGTCCGTAAAAAGTACATAGATATGTCAATTGATTAGTCAACTACCCAATTGCAGAAACCCACAAACGACAAAAGTCAGACATTGGCATGCGATAAAAAAAAACCAACTTAAAAAAGCAATTTACAGAAAAAAGTTCTTCAAATGTTAAAAAGCACTCTACTCTTATATCACACCCGCTTACAAACATTTATGTCTATTTTATAATAATAATGGATAATGGATGTTAAGACTCAAGCACAGTACCCACTACATGCTTCGTTACTTTTTCAATCTACGTGTACTAAGAGACTACGAGATAATAAAAACATTATATTGTGTAAACTTGCATGAATTGTATGAACATTTGCACATGACAATATGTAGGTAGGGATAATTGCGGATAGGATTACCAAAAGTCTGGATAACGCCGGACATAGTTATGCTTTTTGGATGTCAGTTCTTGGACTGTCTCGTTGTTCTAGTGATCGCAAAGCAAGACTGCTGCCCAGGTCGGGCAAAGTGTTATTGGGTTTTTCCGTCAGGACTTTCTCAATACCAGCCTCGGTGTCTGAATTTGTGCCCAGTTGATAGCAATAGGCTCGCCCCCTATTACATGGGAACTTAAACATAACTGGCGAAATGTGAGTGTACTAATGGGTACACCTCTGCCTAGCCCTTCGGGGATTACAGGCGTGATGTTATGTTATATGTGTTTATCAGAATTTAAGTTGATTTCAAGATAAAGTATCGAAAAAATTAAGTACCTACCTACCATTTTAAAATTCAGACACAAAATCAGACTTTTTTTACTTAATCCAAGAATTTGGTAACCCTAATCGTGGATTGCAGTATTTACGGAGAACTACTTTTCACCCTTATACCCTTAGTAATAAGGTTGAAAAGTGGTTGCGCTGTAACGACAAAGTCCGCACATGACAAACTTCCCACGATTTTATTTAAATAATTTGCGCAATGATTTGTTGGTATTCTATAACAAGGAAACGCCTTTGTATGTTAAATATAATAGTTGCCTTGTTGGTGTCTTGTCATGGTCGCAAACGTGACAGTTGAGCGTGGGGTCTTGGGTTTGATTCCCAGGTCAGGCAAAATGTTATTTAGTTTTTATACTAGGAATTTCTCAGTAGCAGTCCGGGATCTGGAGTTTGGAAGTTGGTGGAATGAAACCCCCGTGTCTTAAACAAACTTAACCTTAAACAAAAAAAATACATCGAAACGACTACAAAAAGATGTTTAGTTGGTTTCCTAGCTTAAAGACTCTCATATAGATTGTAGGTGTTACTTTAAGACCTAAGTAAACACGGTGAAATACCTACCGCTTCTAACTCTAATTGACACAAATATTCAAGTAAAACAAGTGTCAAGTTCTCGGAAACATACACAACAACACGGCAAATACACTCGGTACATAGAGTAATTCACACATTGTGTATAAACAATATTGCTTTCTTATGATAATGTGAAAATACTATGCGTACCAGCCCATGTGGTTATTCTAAACATGTATTTAGAATGGATGGTGTTATGTTTCTAATTATGTTTACCTACAGTGCAAATTACATTTTTTTAACCCGGTATACCTATGAAGATGAGGTTTGAGGGAATGTTAGAAGAATAATATGACAACACTGTGTGAGTGACAGTATGACAAGAGAAAGAGAGAGTAAGATGAAAAGGAAAAGATGAAGAAGAACAATACGAAGATGGACAACGATTTGTCAAGACATGTAATTATACACTCATACACTTAAGAGAGAATCAGACTCATCAGTGTATAAATATACATTCAACAACATCCAGAAACGATTTTCTACTAAAGTTGATTGAAATATCGGAAAATAATATTTTGGATCCCTTAATACTATGAAATTAGTCTGATCTCCAAATTCAGTCCGGCACGCGGAACATGCGTAATATAAAATACTGAATTCCCGACTTATGGTAGCAGGAGGAACCGTGAAGTTTTAGTCGGTATGAGTCCGACATAACCCTCCATTATCCCCAGACGGAGGATTTCCTAACGAAAAAAAAAATCTCCAAATTACAACTCGTATTTTAGGAAAAATTTTAATCTTACTAAGCGTTACATATTCAAGCATATGATGACTATATCTAACTTCCTGTTTATAAGAGGGTGTCGTAAGATGCCACATCAGTATGACGTTACTACTATAAATTAGAAACACCTTTCTTACGTAGAAATATAATTAATACGACAAATTAAGAATATTTACAACAGTATTTTTCTTATAATAACGAGCGGAACGGACATCGTAACAAAATCTTTTAACAAGGAACAGGTAGATTTTTTGAAGTGAAAACTTGTCTAACCGCGTTGAGCAATTTTTGGTAGGGGCAAAACTATGGGTTCGCGTCACCGACATGCTAATGTGACGTTAAATTTTCACTTCTGTCAGCAGATACCTATTTTTTTAAATAACCAATGAAAAATATTATCAGGTCTTTAGAATCATGTACTGAATTCATGCTAAAAGTTTTCGTTGCGATGTCCCTTCCATTCTGTATAAGAGTTTTCTTTAATCACCGAGCTTGGCAAAGCTATACCTTTGCCAAGCTTGGTGATTCTGTTGTATGATACCTAAATTCGTCTGCGGCAATGGGTCAATGGGCAGCGGTAATCAATTATTACATTACTAGTTGCTAAGGCTTCGATTACGAATGGAGGCTTTAAAATAGAGGGAATCCAATAATCAATATGCAACTATTGATGTCGAGAGTTGCATGCGACAAAGCGAAACAAGATCTTATCGACTTAAAGCTGTCGGTTTGAATAATAATTAAACACTCGAGGCGCGTATGTTTGCACGAAGAAATAAAGGCACGAGCCGCGCTCGTTACATTACAATATACAGAACAATATTGCTATAAGTGATAGAAGGATGTATTACTAAAGTCAAAGTCTAATCATTTATCTTAATTAGGCCAATATAAGGCACTTTTGAACGTCATTACATGAAAAAAAAATAGAATAGAATCTAGTTGCCCCTTCCAAAAGGTAGTTTTGTATGGAGAAGAATGGGCAAGAAACTCCTAGCTAGCTTTTAATATAAATCTTACAAATAGCTATTGTGATGCTTATGTAAAAAGACATGGCTAGCGGCGGCTTCATGATCTCAAATGAAACCTAATTATAAAGTCAGAACTTCTAGAAATTTAGACCATTCAGTAAGAACCTAGTCATGACCCGGATTAAATCTACCTATTTTTATTATAACCGAGATGGTCGATCATCCATAAAATTAGAAGACTAACGACCTACGGTAAGTCTGACAAAACTAATTGCACTTAATTACCACACTAATCGAATCATCAGTTACATAAGATATAATTTTTAAGTAAACCCCGAAAAAATAATTTAAAAAATTAAAAAACACGACTGCAAAAATTGCACATATTTGTACTTTGTTTACTCGACAGTTTTTTTTTACGACGTTTTTTATTTACAGTGTTACCTATATATTTTTTAAATCTACTTGTCAAATTCTAGACGATAAACATAGACACGACCAGATTCAATAAAAAAATAAATTGAGGCTGGTATTCATTTACGTTTTAAAGTGACCACACCGGTTTACTAGCCTATGTTACTCAGAACGATGCAAGGATTGTAACGATACCTCATACATCTAAATCGGTTCAGGCGTTTAAAAGTTATGGTGGAATAAAGAAACTCACATACATACATTAACCCTGAACACATAACACTCCTTTTTTTGGGGCAATCGTGTAATTAGGAACAATTTTTGCTTTTATTACTAGCTACTTTCCACTCAACTTGTTGAATGAAACACTAACGTCGGTGGCAAAAAGTAAAGTAGAACATCAAACGCTGGCAGACACAAATGTTTCCATTAGTTACACAACACCTAAAACATGACTATGATAACTAGTCGACATGTAGATGAAACTTTTCACTTTTATCAAACCTTCCGCAGAACACACCTAAAGAAAGTCGAAATGTCGCAACATGCGTAAACCGAAGTAATATATTCGGAACGTTACAAATGCATGAATCGATACTACTGAAGAAAGTGCTGCTGCAACAGGATCCTATCCGAATAATCAATCTTTCCGAAGACTCAATCCAATTTTCCATGCTAATCTCTCATCTGACGTCGCACAAAAAAATGGGCTCGGCATGCGGAATTCAAAAGTGGCATTGTGCAAGAAGAATTAAAAAAAAAGAATTAATTTCCATAGAACCATTATGTCTGCGTCATTTGATAGCGACAGTGATGGTGTAACATCCGATCACTGCCTGTCTGACGTCATCTCCTATTTCTATTCCTTGTTTGCTTAGAAAGCGGTTAAAGGAATACCAGTTAGTCATGCACCGATTCTTAATATAAACCATTTTGTTTATTCAATTATTCATTAAGTTTTGCACGACTTAGCAGGCATCGACCTACATTTTGCACTGCACGTTGACCGGTTCATTGGTAACAAGTAAGCTCGATGGTGAAAAAATTCACACTTCAAATAGCTTTCGTTCTACATTTTTTATCGTAATGTTTTTTTAACTATCTACGAGTATTAATAACATCCGTTGTATATTTCACGGTCGTTTCTTTTTATTTGATAGTTAGATTGTCTCTATTTTCTGGCAGGTAGAGTATATGGCTTATTCAGCCATATCCAGTCTTATTTTACTTACTATTCCTTTGAGATAAAGTATGTTCTAAATTAGAAAGACTTGGCAGTCGACCATGAGGGCTATACGGTATGGAACTCACTTCTAGGCAATAAATGAAACCTCAAGTAATACTAGGCCACAGAAGTATAGCTTAATTAAATTTTAAATCGAAAACCGAAAATTAAAAAAGTAAAATTTTCAAACAAAATAAATATCAAAATAAATTCAGTTAAAGTAAACACTCTGTTGACAGTTCTCTGTTGACTGTTCTGTTGGCGCGGCTTTTTGATTCGTTTGAAAATTTGAGATTTACGAAAAAAAATGGGTCCAATTCTACAGAGTGTTTAAATTTGTTCAAAATTAAAACTCTACTTTTTTTACCTAATTACTGGACCGATTTCGTTAATTTTTTGTATATTGTCAGAAAAGGCGATAACAAGTATGTCGTATAATTTATTGCATATATGTGATCCCCATACTGTATATATCTACGAAACTGATTAACAACAACTGAAAAAGAAAGATATATAGGTACTAAAGACCATGTATATAAACAGAAACTAAGAATATTTGTAATCTTATTACTGAAGCAGGAAGCACCAAAGGAAGTCTTCATCAATAAGTGGGTGATACTCACTTAACGAAGTAACTCAAATCTCTCACTCGATTACGAAATCGAACGCAGTAGGAGGTATCTCATTCACATAATCGTGTGTATATCCCTTTGCTTAATCATTACGAGTAAGCATGTTACGTACGGTTTCTTTATACGAAAGCGAATGGTTTTACCTACTTATGAATTGGTGTAATTTGGCAAGGTCAGACTGTTCAATGGAAATACTTGTATCCTAATTAAAACAGCAAACGCAGTGCGAAAGAGAGACGGAGTTATACATGGCTGATACTTCTTTTTTATAATAAAAACCTCTGCATGACATAAATTGTAGTTCTGGATAATAAACACACCAGTATCGCGCTCTGCAAGTAACTGTGAATCTATTACTTTGTTAATCAAACCAATCTTACCAGTTGTTAGGGCTGGCCTTTATCTCATGGAAATTATGATATCGATGGGAATCTGGGTCATATTTAAATGTTTACTCCTAATGAATATGTTGAATCAAGATTTCATGTTATTCATAGTGATAAAATGTCGATCGATCAGTGCAATTTATTTATAACTGGTTTCATGCCAAGGGCTTGGAGTAGTATTTCTTTTTGTTTAGTTTCCTGTACCTAGCAAGCTTGCTTTTAATAACAATTAAAATTAACTTTATCACCTAGCCAAGTACTTACACAGGAGTGTGCATAAACACAGGTACACTCCATCTTCTCTGACTCTCATAGTCCGAAGGGACACCAATTTGGCACGACCCGGGAGAGATTAAGCGTAACACTGCGTGCATTCCGAGACTCGGGGTCCACATCTACTGAAAAAATCTTAATGGAAAATCTCAAAGCACTTTGCTCGACCTGACCAAGACCCCACTAAACCCATGTGCTACTCTATTGCTGCTTACTTCACTAACGGAACTACTACTAGCAACCTGCTAGTATAATAACCTTCATAACACAACAAGAACCCTTGGAACAAATTGCATCGCACTCTCTACGTATTTGCATATAATAATGTAATGCAATAAGCTGTTTGAGTAGTTTTTGCAGAGAAACATGATCATGTTAATTTTTGTTGCTAAACATGTTTTTTGAACTAGGTATTATATATATTGTGGTGACCCGCTTTCTACGTAGACTGCAGTGCAATTATTTTCGAATTTCCTTTCTGTTTCCGGTAGTGATTAATACATCAATGTTGGGTAATTTGGTCGTGTTATCATAGGGGTTAATGAGTAGCGATGTATGAACTAGATACTCCACTGAGTGTAGCACCCAAAGAAATTGTGATTACCGATTGATGGTCCTAAGTTCTTTTGGTGCAATTCTCTTGCATGTCATGAGATGTTTGGCCGTCGGTCGTTGTCCACCGAGCTTAAAGCCGTTCAATTACTTAAATACGCGTTTCATGTGTTCTACTCTAACGCATTTTTACTTTAAATTATATTTCTCTCAAAATTTCCAAATAAAACATCAAATAAAAAGTCAGCGAAAAAAAAGTTTGCAGTAAAAATGAGGGCACCGTTTTTACTTGCGAGAATCCGTCAATCCGTCGTCGTTTTTTATCCGATTTATCGAAGATCTATAAATCAATCATGGAACAAAAAAGCTAAGCGTTTTTATACCTATTGACCGAAGATCACGAGAGAGCTTTTCCGGTTGTATTCACAAGTCTACGAATTGTATATCAAAAGTATATTTTTGGGCAACTCGCACTTGTATATAACTTACGTGTTGTCGGCATTATGAGAGCCTTATTCATCACTTTTGACACGTTTTTAATTGAGGCTGATTATGCAGAAAAAATCAAGGGGGCAGTCGGTCCTGAGAATGTATGGTATATACACATCTATTTATATCAACCCTACTAATGTCCCCATTAGTATAATTCTCGACAAGCGTAATTTTATGTAACAGTAAAATTGAATTCTAGTATAATGAAGTCTTTTTCTAAGCGTACCGATTGTATGGCAGTCTGTATCGAGTCGGCTCATTACTTAGCCAAGAGTTTGGCAATTATGACCTCTATATCTAAGTATATCAACGTCTCTACTTGAACATCTATTACTGTCTTCAAAATAATAGCGAATCATCTCGTTAAACTACCAAACAACAAAAACATTGACATATCACTACCGCGACTAATTTTATATAAGAGGTTACATCGGTGCACGCCTTTCGAAAGCCTTTCTAAGCTGAACCAGCTGAATCCTCTTATTATGATGTAACTGGATACGTGGGACTAAGGAACTGTTGTTACCTACTAACGTGCGACGTACCTATTATTTAGGTACCTACATTCTCTTTGTTCCTTCCTGAACTTATCGCATCGACGTATTGTTGTGGTACTTGTTCGTGTAACTAAGAGCTGAAATTCTCCAAAGTCTGTTCAGAAACAAAAATAATAAGATTTTTATTATTCATTGTTTTTTTTTTGTTTGTCTGTTGTGACTGATGGACTGCCTCGTATAGCGGTCGTAAAGCCTACTGAGCATGAGGTCTTGCGTTCGATTCCCAGGTCGGGCAAAGTGTTATTGGATTTTACCATCAGGAATTTCTCAGTAGTAACCACGGAGTCTGGCTTTGTGCCTGGTTGATGGCAATAGGCTCGACCCCTATTACATGGGACTTAAACATAACTGACGAAATGTGGGTGTACTAATGGGTACACCTCTGCCTAACTTTTCGGGGATTACAGGCATGTTATGTTTATTTTTGTATGGAAAGAACAATTGACCGACCAGCGCGCTTTATTTAAAGTAGGTACTTAAGTTATATTTTGGTTAACGTCTAGGATAAAAGCACTATAGGTTGTTTTTGTATGTGAGTTTATATGTTAGTAAACGCAGCCAAGATACAGAAGCAACTTCTAGAGAGGGGCAATTAGTCTTTAAAAAGAAATCCTAAACTTGTGGCTGTAGCTAGATACGTAATTAAAAATCTCAAACGAAAACTAGAATACATTATCATTTTAAAATTAAATTCTCGCCAAAATAAAAATTCTTCTTAATCTTA
Source organism: Hoplodrina blanda (assembly GCA_949316365.1). Classification (NCBI taxonomy): domain Eukaryota; kingdom Metazoa; phylum Arthropoda; class Insecta; order Lepidoptera; family Noctuidae; genus Hoplodrina; species Hoplodrina blanda. The sequence goes on from OX438589.1 coordinate 10,842,164, forward strand.
TTAATTAGCGACGAATATACTCATAATGTCTGTTAATTGAATACTTCTATGTGCTTCAAAATGAGAGCGCCACTTATGTCGACCGCAGCGAGCCAGTTCGCAGGTTGTTTTCGTCTGTTTTTTGCCAAGACTGACCACTTTTACTATCTCTCTCTAAATCGACGACTTGGTTACGACCAGATTTACATCATTTTTATACCAAATTACATTGTATTATGTAACACACGTATAATAAAGAGTACCTTTATTGCGTGAATGGCAAAAATACACTTATTAAAATGTTTTTTTTACCCTTTCGTTTAGCGGCAGTTGCGACTTGGTTTTATTTTTCTGGTCTCGTTTATTATGAAGTACGATTATGTATGTCTAGTAAAACTAACTGTAAGGCTTACACCGCGATTTTACCTACGTGATACACCTACTATAATCTTCGTCGATAAACGGGATATGTTACGTAAATGGATTTTTTCAAATTGAACTAGTATTTTTGAGATTAACGCGCTTACAAACAAACTCTTTAGCTTCATAATTTTAGTATATATTGGTTTCTGACAAGCCATGCATGTTACCATGTGGGCGTAATATGGAAAAGTATTATTTTTTCTTTCTTAATTTCTTGTGAGTGACAGTCTAATTTTGAACTTAACTGCCTCGTTAGTTTCGTGGTCACAAGTGGCGACTGCTGAGTATCTTGGTTTCGATTCTTAAGTCAGGCAAAAAGGGTTATTGAGTTTTTCCATTACGAATTTGGTGGTGTTGACACCTCGTGCGGCGTGCTTCAGAAAGCACGTAAAACCGTTGGTCCTGCGCTTGATTTCTTCCTGATTTCTCTCAGACGTATATGAGAGTAAGGGAAGAGGAAGTGCACTTGTATTTGCACACACACTAGTGCACTATAATATATCCTGCGTAGGTACTTGGCTACTCTTCATTGAGATTGGGCGCCGTGACCGAAATTCGGCCGGGAAGGAATTGTTACATGGTTATACCCCAACCTTTCCCAAAGTGGGCGATAACACCCCCTTGTAGACGCTGCAGGCCTAAAGGGGGGCAGTAAGAGACCCAGAAAAAATAAATCCGGGGCGTTGTGTAGAGGTTTGGAGAGCGATTTGTAATTTCATCTACTGGGTGGTTTTTAAGTAGGTGAAAAAATGGGGGCGCTGGAAAATAATTATTCTCAAAGTGGGCAGTAGACAAACCAAGTTTAGGAACCCCTACCCGAAGGCATTAGATTATTTTACATTAATTCGGTAATATAAGTATAGATACAATATTAGTTTTGCAAACGATAAATATTAAAATTATATAAAATGACATCATTTATGTAACTTCATTAAAATTCTTTGAATACTCGTGTATTTTAAACTATGCTAATTTTATTCGTCGCTGATGTCGAATTATGAGACAATTTCTACTATAAAACATAACTTTCACGTATTTTAGCTAAATATAAAACTGATTGTCATTATATATTAGTTCATTGAACTTTTCCCATCAGCAATTTCTGAGTAGCAGCCTCGGAGCCTGGCTTTGTGCCCGTTTGTTGGCAATAGGCTCGCCCCCTATTACATGGCACTTAAACATAACTGGCGAAATGTGGGCGTACTAATGGGTACACCTCTACCTAACCCTTCGGGAATTACAGGCGTGATATTATGTGGTATCAATATTAAATTTTTGTGTCCTCATTTTTATTCGTTTCAACTCCGATTTAGGCCTCACTGGAGCGAACATCTTACGAGCACAGTCAGATACTGAAAAGCGCTGTCAGCTTTGGTTTGAACCGAACCATACAAACACGACTACAGTATTATAAAACCCGCCTGCGACCGCGACCGCCACATGTCTGATCAGTGTGGCCAGTGTTTACGCGTTGCTAATAGGGTCTTAAAAGTCGAAAGTCTTAAGGAACGTGTTTTATTACGTCATCTTTGTAAAGGATGAGCCCTTTACTTAAGCTTTTTTTTTTCTTTCAAAAAGTGCCGTTTCTCAGCCTATTTAACCAAAAAAAGGGTGTGTGGGTTCGTTAAACCTTACTGCCCACACGATAAAGAGAGAGAGATCTGCCTAGCCTTTTCTCAACTAAGTTGGGGTCGGCTCCCAGTCTAACCGGATGCAGCTGAATACCAGTATTTTACATGGAGCGACTGCATAATTATCTGACCTCCACAACCAATCAATAACCCAGTAACTGGGTAATACAATACCCCTTGGTAAGACTGGTTATCAGACTTTCGGGCTTCTGACGACCCGTAACGACTGTCAAAGATCCCCGTTTGACAGCCGGACCAACTGTAAAGAAAGACCAAAAAAAGAAGTTTCATTTTTCAATTAAGTCTTCAGACTATCTGCTCTGATTACTTTAGAAGTTCAGACTTAATAGCGTATTAAATAAAACCGCTTATCGAGATTTAAATAACCAGTGCAACTTATTATACAACAACCTGTCCATGAACATTGAATTCGGAACAGCCATCTTTGGCGTCTGCATGCGAGTGGAGATTAAAATCTGTATCTGGTTTAACGATTCTTTGGGCAATTGACACTGATTAAAAGCTAAGATAACGGAAAGTAGGTAGGTAATTATTTTTTTTTTATTGTTAGATAAATGTTATACACATTTTTACTAAAGTTTATTTTCACCAAACTATAGGTACCAACAACAAGTTTTGCTATGGGAATACATTAAGAAAATTAAAACTGTAAAACTTCATGTTTATTCCGCGAATAGATTCTTAATTCTTATCCTTGGTTTAAAAGTTTGGTGACATTCACCCCTACTCTTTTAATATACTTATAGTTCTTTTTTATTATTCTATAAATAAGTTTAAACTGTTAATCTTTTGATATTAAAATAAAAAGGGACCTTAACTGTACACTTCAATTTATTTATATAATTATGTTGATTTCTTTTTTATCGATAATGTTGTTTTTATGAATTTATTTTATTATTTATTTACGTTATTATCTTGATGTTATCTATTCACCACCTGTGGTTGACTCTAACAGAATGCCAAGTCGCCTTTGTACTTTATGTTGTATAAAGTATACCTACTTAATAACAAATAGTGTCAATGTGTAGTGTCAGTGTGTAAATAATCCATATTGTCGTCCGTATCATCAATTTCAGAAAAGATATTGATCAAAAGCAAAGTGACGTTCTCATTTTATCTGTGTTACGTTATCAGCTCCCAAAGAATCAAATCATCCTCGACAAGAAGAAAGAAAAAACGTAATATATTACATAATACTTGCAATTTATTAATTACAGAAGATCAGTATTTACAAGATGATATAGAATGAGAACCAATGGCCAAAGTGCGAGTAGCATCAGCTGCAGGGACGGTCGACGAGCGGATCTACTTAAAAGTAGGCTGGGCCAACATAACCGGGGGCAATGTAGCGGGCACCGAAACCGTTCACCACGGTAGGACCAGCAACCAGGGTCTGTGGATAGAAAATAGAGAATATCAGTCACCGTTTGAAGGATTAGGACGATTTTTATTAAATTATATTAGGCGCTCATTATTGTCCCACTGCAGAGCAAAGCCTCTTCCTACACAGAGAAGGCACGAGCATTGATCACCACGTTTGCTCTTGGCGTATAGGCGATTTCAGACTTATATTAATTACAAGTCCAGGTTTCTTCACGGAGTTTTCCTTTGCCGATGTCATTAATGTCTAAAATAAACTTAGAAAGTACATGTAAAATAGAAAAAGTCACATTTACCAGTTTTGAAGGAACCGTATTCTTACAGATTAATATTTTGGATTCAATTTCTACCATATTTCCTTTATAAATAAGTTGTGTTTTGCTTACCCTAGCTGCGGGAGCAAATCCAGTGTATCCTGGATAGGCGAAGAACTGGGGTGCAGCGGCGGCCAACGCCACGCAGACGACAAGGAATACCAGCTGTAAACGTAAAAAAATATAGTTATCATGGTGCCATCTAGCCGATTTCCGCCACAGCGACTGCAATTCGACTTTTCGTCATGGTGGTTAGCTTAGATGTGCTGCTTTTTCATAAGCCCTCATGCGACTAGCATATCCAACTTTGGCTGCGAAACTTTGAGTACTTACAAAGTGTAATTATACAGTATGAATGCATGATTATATATAGTCTATCTATCTGAAGTAAATAAAATAAATGGCTAAATGTGTTGCTAAGCGCAAAACTCGATAACGGCTAGACCGATTTTGCTGGTTATTTTTTTGTTTTGTTTGTATTTTTCCGACAATGAAAGAAAATTTGTGGGAAATCCATTGGGAAAAAATGGAAAGCACCCGCGCGCATCCGGGGCGGTTCGCTCGTAGGTAACTATTATGTTTATACCATACGTTTGGCGGTTATCAAATGGAAAGACAATCAAATTACCAAATGCAAGGCGGAAAATGACAACAACAGAAGAGCTTTGCTTTGAGGTAGGAGGTATAACTACTGAAAAAACTGGACCGACTTAAAAAAATCTTTCACTGATAGAATGCTACACTATTGCCAAGAGTCATAGGATATTTGATGTTTTATGGTATATGCGGGCGAAGTCGCGGGCAGAAGCAAGTAATAAATATTTATTAATTTCTTTTGCAATCAAGGAAATTGGACAAGATGTTTTTTTTTTCAAATCTTTTAAAAAAATAACCAAAGTAAATAAGTATTCAGTGAAGAAGTACCTAAGTGGTACTTACGAAGTAAATAAAAACTATTCGCAAAGCAATGTAGAATCTTTTTTTTTTATCAGGAATATCTTACACTTTTTACAAAATAGATAGATTTAAAAGAAAATACTTACGAAGTATTTCATTTTGATGGCAGTGTATGTAGATCTCACTAGAACTGCTGTAGAGCCTTCTCAGTGCAAACTATACCGTCTCACGGAAGGCAGACGCATATATAGGGCCCCTGAAGGTCGTCCAGCGATGCAGGCAGCCCAGCAAGGCCTAGACCCTGCTAAGGTCAGAACCACCTATCTGAATATCTAATGAAAATACCAGTTGTCAGGAAAAATGGTACAGAGCTTAATTATTCACTTCACTTCTCGATATGGTGCGCGTAATAATTTATTACTTTACTTTGTCATGTAGCTGTATTAATATAGATTCATAAATGTTATGTTTGTAATGAGGTCGGTCTAGATATTGATGAGGAATTTCAATTCAATGTGCAATTTTAATGAAAGCTCGCTAAATATAAACTACTTAAACCGACTAGGTACCTACTACAGAAACGTCCACCAAAAAACTATTAACATAAACAAGCCTTCATGTTGTCCCATGAAAAAGCCTTCAATCTGATTTATTTATGAATCTTTATAAATTACAAATTATCAAAAAAATATAAATAATTGTAATAATTGTTGTGGCTGCCTCGTTGGTCTAGTGGTCGCAAAGCGCGACTGCTGAGCATGAGGTCTTGGGTTCGATTCCCACACTTTTTTCAGTAGGAATTTCTCAGTAGCAGCCTCGGAGTCTGGATTAGTGCCCGGTTGATGGCAATAGGCTCGCCCCCTATTACATTGGACTTAAACATAACTGGTGAAATGTGGGTGTACTACTGGGTACACCTCTGCCTAACCCTTCGGGAATTACAGGCGTGATGTTATGTAACGTTTATGTTATGTTATAAATAATTGTACTATACAAAAAAAAATGTTTTTTTTTAAGTCATAGTCTCAATTAGTCATTAATTAATTATTATTTCGTAGGCCGGTAGATTATGCACAACTTATGACTACGAAGCTCATTTGGTGAGAGGAAATGGAAGTACTCTTGTCTCCATACTAACAGTTTTCTTTTTGGTTTATGACAATGCAATATATATTTAAATTAATGATTTTTAGAGTATCTAAAATAAAATAAAAACCATAATTATAACACATTTTATTAGGAACAGCTTTCACTGCTACTGATTCAACCTATAAAAATGTTTAGCTTTAGAAGTTGATGCGAAGGGCCGCGCGATCAAGTAGACCCCAAAACGGTAGCTGCAACATAATTTTGTTTATATCTAAAGCTGAAAATCGAAGATAGAAAAACAAATCAGGGCGCGTTCGCTGCGCTGTTCGTGTTGCAAAGCAAAACAAAAGCATATTAAATTGCCGTGGACAGCATTAGGCTTGGTTCTTGTTACTTTTTTTGGGTCCTCTAATTTAGCAACCTATCTCACGCAACCAAAGCGATACACGATCTAGCATAAGTGCATTTACTATACATAATGTACCTACATCGAAAAGTTATTCAATTTGTATCTTGGATATATATCAAATGTTTGATAAGTTTAGAAAATGTTTTAGAACATTTGGTTACGTCAAAAGCCTTGTCAAAGTATTTGCTCTGCGATATTTCTCGAGCTGAACTATAGGTATAAACACGGGTTGAAACACGAAAACTATTTTTGTTTTTTGTTTTTCCGTGGGAAAATCCTCAATGATACCTCCGTTAGGGGATAACGGAGGGTTATGTCGGACTCTTACCGACTAAAACCCCACGGTTCATCCTGCTACCATAAGTCGGGAGCCCGGTATTCGCTTAAAAACTATTCCTGGCAAATGAATGCCAGAATTACGATTCACAATTTCAGAATTCATATCGTCATAATCACACGGAACATTCTAACTCTTCGAACTCTCTTCACCTAGTCGTATTTTGCGAAAGTATATGGGCAAGAACAACAGGCTACGACTATTATAGCTGCATAAGGTTACTCGATAACAATACGGGCTTCCCTGCTAATTTAGTCATTCACTGTATTTGCATACTAGCATTCGTGCTGATTTTATAGACGCAGTCCAATGCTTCTAAGAAGTTACGTTGTTAATTTACATGGTTAAAATCAATCATGAATATTTAGTGCAACAGCTGGTTATTTCACACATGGTAAACACCTTATGGCCAATTTTTGTATTACAAACTTTATTACTATCGAAATAAAGTTTGAAATTAAAAACTGGCTCAATGGTTTAAACTGGTTTAAGCAAAGACTTTGTTTTATAATAAGGCCTAATTTACCCTCCGTAAATGACACATAACATAGCGATTAACTACGAGTGGTGCCACGTGCGGATCCAGCCCTCAAAAAAAGATGTGGTCATCATGCTTAAATCATGTTTAAATCAGCCCAGTGCGAGTTGGACTCAATCAAACGTATCAACATTATCGCACCTAGACTCTAAACTACTGATTTTAATGAAACTTTTACAACTTGAAAGCAAGTACAAAGCTGGATACATTTCTCACTGAATAATGTTAATAGGTATTTACTTAAAATAACTTTGAACTTATAGATATTTCGCGCATTTGGGTTGTGGGCATGCCTACCGTGCCCACAACAATGGATCTGAGCTTGCATGCTGCCCATCAAACTAAGTATCGCTAAGCAAAAAATACTGCTGGAAAACGACTTTTATTTTTTGGTGTGACAAATCACTGTTTATGTAAACTCGCAATGTAACGCACGTAAAACATTGTGCTTACTGGTGCATGCCTGGAGGTATTTTAAGTTTAGTTACCTATAACATCTTAAACTTGTCATTGTAAAAAGAAATTGGAACTTTATGGCCTTTGCAGAGGTCATACAATCGGTGACCGATTTTTTGTCGGGGAAAAATAAAACATATGAATTTCAATTACCAACGCAGATATCCCACAAAAAGTCGGTCCTACAAAACTATGAAATATTCGTTCGATCCGATAATGAGTCCTCCAAGTCTGTCGTGGGCGGAGTCCCTTAACCTTCAATATCTCCATAACCTGAAGGTTTCCAGGTGGCAGGTATGGTTCCGAATAGAAAGACATCACAATGAATGGTGGAACATGTAACTTTCCGCTTCGATAAGTTTTTTTTTAAACTGGTTATAATTTATGTGTACTTAAATGAAATTTACAGGCAGGCTAGTTTGCGGTCAGGAATGGCTCTGATTTCACACTTGTCATTTATTTTTCTCCTTTTGATCCTCAGATTGTACTTGGCAAAATTGAACTGTACGGGGCTTTGTTTAAAATTGATAGTAGCAGTGTTTTAGACGGACTTCTCATTTATCATCATCAACATCATCCGAATTTGAGTGCATTTTTCTACCCAGAATATCGTGTGTTTTATTGTCAACTTTATTTCTATGTGTCCAATGTTAACTATGATTTCACAGTCAAAGACTGAGTTGCGCTTCGTGAGGTGTTAGCTGCCCCTCAAAACTTTTCCTACATAGCATTCGAATACTGTACCTACTGCACGACTCTCTTCAGGCACGATAAGTTCTTGAATTATTAAAACGACACATTTATTGAATAAACTTTCAATTTATTTTATTACAGAAGTTACAGATCATTATGTACAAGATACGAGTATACTCTGGTTGGACCGAAGGACAAAGTGCAAGGGTTTATTTAGCGGGAGGAGTTCGAGATGGTCTAGAAGTATGCAGGCCAGCCGGCGAAGAAGCGGGGGGCGGCTTCGTTCACCACGGTAGGACCAGCAACCACGGTCTGGAGAAAAAAAGAAAATATTAAAGTTTTAATAAATAGAGTAGATAATTGATGAAGCGTGCTTCAATTCTGTAGAAAATCTCCTTAGTTTAATACAAGTGAAGTTAGGTTATCCGTAAAGATGTCCTGTAAATAAAAACTTTCGGTTTTGGTAAAGTAAGCTTAAGGTGAACTGGCATCCAACCTGATGCTAGTACTTTAATAGCTATCAACCCCTGTATTAGTATGTGAGGTGTAGTCACCACACAAGCCACACATACTTACTACAAACTACTTATACTAGGAATTGACAGTTTACTTTAAGCTCACTGTGGCAGTTTAATGCATTGTATAAATCCAATGCATTACTAATATAATATTCCAGCATAATATTCCACCGCAAAGCTCTTCCGAATCACAGGAACTTACCTAAATATTTTCAGCTTGTAGGTAATACTAGAACGGTATTTTTAATGTAAAATTCGTACTGGTTGTCTTAAAGACTTAAATACATACTCTAGAGGCAGGCGCGACGCCAGCATATCCTGGCCAAGCAAAGAATTGGGGTGAGGCAGCGGCTAGGGCCACGCAGACGACCAGGAAAACAAGCTGGAAAAAAGAAGTTCACGTTAAGGTAACAAAGTCATAGGGCAAAATAGATACGATTAAGTAAATGCAGTACTATTCTCCAAAAAAAACTGAGATTTCAGGTTTAGTGTCACTACTTACACGTGCTTTAACAAATGATACTATTTATGAATATCCAAATATTTGGTATTTTTTCTAGTTTATCAAATATCTGGTAAATTTTCTAGTATATCAAATATTTGGCAAACTGCTAATGCATTTTTCCTTCGATTTGGGAAACCAAAGAAAACTTCAGTAGGTACTCTCACAGATAGGTATCATCATTTCTTTTACCTGTCAACCTGATAAAAGACATACAAAATTTACTTACGAAGTATTTCATCTTGATGGATTGGGTAGAACTACTGCTGAGCCTTCTCAATGTGAACTGTATCGTCCTAGGGGAGGCAGACGCATTATATAGGGCCCTTGAAGGTCATCAAGCAAAGCAGCTTTGTCGCCAAGCTTTGTGAATAGATAAAAGTGCCTACTGCATATTTATCAAAGAATGGTATTTGATAACTTGCTACACCTAGTTGATATTGATGATAAAGCGGTTATTAAGAGCATATTGTAAGAATATTGTAAATAGCACTCTCCCCGCGACTTCGTTCGCGTGATTTATCTCACGATAATTCTAATTTTTTGATAATAAAATATAGCCTATAGCACTCAGTGATAAAGTTGCAGTTGATCCAATTTGTGAAAGAATATTCAAAATCGGTTCTGTAGATCCAGAGAATACCCCCTACAACCTCACAAACCTCTTTATAATATTAGTATAGACTAGCATTGCCTTGCGGTTTCACCCGCGGTAAGTTCCGTCTTAGCTTATAGCTCTGCTCCCTATTTCCGCAGCGCATACAATGATAGACAGTCTACGGCAAATTTTTGTACACCTTGGGTTATATTATTAAAGTTTTAGTAGAGATCCCTATTTTTTTCTAGTAATTAATAATAAAGCTTATGTTACTCAGTGATAACGTAGCATTCTAATGGTGAAAGAAGCTGTTTTGGCTCAAGCTAAATAGACATAAAAACTTTCCTTTTTTTATTAATTTTGACCAAATTACACACAGTAAACAAGTTAAATCATTCGGAAGTATACCACGGACAAGCATAGTGACGCGAGATTTTAATAAAATAGGGATCTGTAACATAAATATAATTATCCGTATCCATAACTTCAATTGTCTACTAATGGATAAGTACTACCACTAAACTATTCCCTCGCATAAAAGTGCCGTTAAATATTCAATGAAGTACCTTACCTACACGACATGTCATAATACACATACCATAAATTCATAAGTGTAGGATATAGAACATAACGTATTAACCTCTTTGTTATCAAGTATGCAAAGTATAAATTAAAAGCATAAACGTCTGCGTAAATACTGGTATATAAGGTTATGTATTATATAATTATAGTTAACTGGATCAAAATGTAGGCGTTTCTCATAATTTAGTCATTCGTTGAGTTCACATTAAATGCTTGTTATGAAGGTTTAAACGTGTTTCAATTAGAGTCGTTTATTGCTTGTTTATTACGATTGCAATAAAAAAAATGACAACCCAGTTGGCATAGTGGCTGAGCGTTTGGCTACTGCGCTGCGTGTTCGATTCCTGCACGGAACAAGTATTTGTATTACCTACAGGTAATTTGACAGGTCAGGCTGTTTGTGTATGTGAGTTTATGTTTGTAAACACACCCACAATACAGGAGAAATGTCTAGTGTGAAGCAACGTATTTAAAAAAAGAAAAACAAATTAGGTCGTGCATGAGTGACTTCGTGCCCTCCGGGTCTATTCAGTAAAAACCACGTTCAGTGAATTTAGGTTTAAGTGAGTTTGATGTGAGCTATCATCCCTCGATTCTAGGGATTGAGAACTCACCTCACCAAAGGTAAAAAGAATGTTATGTAAATGACGCACCACCATTTCCACGTTTTTGTATTTGATTATCCTTTCAAGACAATATTTTGCAGGGTCCGGAAATTAATGAAGGCAATTTATGCGACACAGAGCGTGGGCGCCGGGTTTTATTTAAATAACTTTTTTTTTATTCGTTTTAAAGGTACCTTTAGAAAGTTTGAATATCTACTGTAACAAACAAATTGGGTATTAGACCACCAATCGACATACTTTCTATAATCTGTCAAAACGCGATTCCCCATAGATTTTGTATGGCAATTGTAAACTGTGACGTAATTTATTATTAGATAACATTATTAATTTCAAAGCAACAAACAAATCTAACAAAGCAACAAAAAATCTACACATTTAGTTGCAAATTAATCTGATATGCAGGGCTAAAATTAATTGATTTTTTAGAGAAGTTTTGTCTTAGAATTATTTAATTTTGGTGTGACTTAATTCTAAACTCTCCAAACTTTTAAGTTTGATGGCGAGTTTGATTGATTATGTAATGATGTTAAGTACTCAATTGTATAACAACTAATGTACAACGTATGCCAACGTAACGTTATTATTCATTCACCTCACGCACACTTCACCTAAAACCGAGAAAATAAAAAAAATACGCGGACGAAGTCGCGGTCAGAAGCTAATGTAAAATACATTACATCACCTCTTTTTAAAACAATTTATGCATTATTGTAGTGTCATAAAATTCTATTATATCATCAATAATTTATTCTACTTTAGAATGTTGTATATATATAATATCCATTTACACTGCTTAGTATAGATTCGGTCGCATTCATAAACGAATTCACTCCTTACGTTAATGATTTCTTATAGTTTTAGGATAACTATTTTAATTTATTTCTGTATCAAAAATGTCCGGCCAAATGCCAGTCTGACTCGCAAAAGAAGGGTTCCGTACCGTACAATAATTTTTAACGTTTCTTGTTTGGGAAACGTTACTTTTTTTTTACTTTTTTTAAATTTAATTATTTGTTGTTATAGCGGTCATATACCTACGTAGTTAATACATCACAGTCTGTGAACATTTAAAGCGTGTACCTATTACGGTTCAAATGAAATAGCCTTGTGACAGACGGACACACAGACAGTGGGGTCTCAATAAGGGGTCCCGATTGGCACCCTTTCGGCACGGAACTCTAAAAAGTACAATTAATACTTACCAGCTCACTGCAATTTGAATCTTACGTTATCAGCAAATAAGTGGTTTTTCCGCATCAAGACGAATATGATCGTCAGGTCCCTTGTTACATCCAATGGGCTCGCAAGCATCAGCTCGGTAGACGGCGTTCTCGATCCAGACCGCGATGCGGTCGGAAATTGCTAACATGAATCGAGCGAGGCGTCCCGGGTTTGTGCGGGCAGGTTTTGGTTCAGCTAAAACGTTTAAAACAGAATAATAATATTTTTAAATAATGTTTAATTATACTAACCTATAATTATAAGTGTCCTACTGCTAGGCAAAGTCAGGTATAGTATCTATTTATACCAATCCTAAAGATCATATGAGTTTCTTTCTTTAAAAAAAAATATTTATTTATGAAAAGCGAAACTATAATATAGGTCCGAATTCGCCAATCCGCCTCGAACAAGAGTGGCTATCAATACTCGTACATTCTCTGTATGAGAAGAAGCCTTTGCATTGCAGTGGGACAATAATAGGCTGGTATAATCTTTGTGAAAAGGTTCAGGTAAAAAAAAAGGCTCATGGAAACCCCCCCTCCCCCTATTACTAGAACTAGAGTAATGTGCAAACTAACAGAGGATTTCAGCAACTCTCTCGAGGACAACGTCAGCAATACTTCTCAGGCGGTTGGAGACTAACATTTCCTTCTGGCCTTTAGCAATGTAATCACACAATCGGTACGCCACCTGGACATAGCATAACTTATAAGAGCCATTTGTTTTAATAATATAGGTACCTACTACATATGCCTATCCTATACGAATCATTGAATGTAGGTCTAAGTGAACCCAGGTTTCCAAACGTCTCGGTTTTTACTTAAAATTTATTGTCCCTTTTTGTAGTTGCTTGTCAGTGCAGCGGGTATAAGAAACTTATTTGTTTAATGTTTTTATTTTGTCCCACTTTTTATAAAATAAAGGCTGATTTTTTTTACTTAAAGAATTTCATAATCCCAATTTACCCTAAAAAAAAACTGGTTAAGCTAGTGGAGACATCTGCATTTTACAGAGTAGCGGTTTTCTGGCTGTAAATGAGGCAGAATGCATCTTCGGCAGAAGGCTCCTATCGAGACGGCCTCGTTGATCTAAGGGTCGGTTCACATCTGACGGAAGAGACGTCAAACGTATCGTCTTTAATATGGTCGACGCACTAACGGATCATCGGTTATGTGTGTATGGTTGGATATTTTATTATCTATTTGACTGTTTCTGCGTTACGCGACTGACGACGATACGCGGCGTATCTTCCGTCAGATGTGAACCGACCCTTTTGACTGCTGCTGGGTTACCCCCCTGGCCCGATTCGCCCCTCCTCAGTCAACCTGCACCCCCCAAACTCCTATGGGGGTTGCATGTCGATACCGGGCTTAGCATGGACGGCAAGTATGGGCCACTAAGTACCAGTGATCTTGACCTTTAATCATCCGCCGGACCCGACCTCCGTGTAGCCGGATTACAGGAGGTGCCACGCTCCCAGTCATGTGAACCGACCCTAAGAATTTCTCAGAACGCTCGGTTTTATGCCTGGGTCAATGGACCATTTCTTTTAAAAGATGGTACTTTAAAACTTTAATAAATAGTAATATAATAGTATAAGAAATAGAAAAGGCGTGTTTTTATATTAGGTACACACGAATCCTCTCGTCAAACCTGCGCACTGAAGTTGACGAGCCACGTCTGCCTCAGACGCAACTCCTTATTCTTGTCAGCATGTTCCTTGCGGCTGGCCATACCACCGGGTCCAGACCATTGTCCTCCAGATTCGTTAATGGCTTGGAAGTATTGCTCAGTTTGCCTGTGGAACGGAACGTGGAAGAATTAATACACTTTTACTATTAAAGATATAACAAAGCCGAAAGTTACATGATTTTCCCCTTTATTGCGATCATTTTTTTGTTTTGAACCATTTCTAGGACCTTTCATGTTTTTTTTATGAGAGCAAGTTTTAAATGTTCTGAGTACCTAATTAAACTTTGAATGTCCCTGTACTGTTGCAAGCACCCATATGCACAATTTTTGAAGTGAAAACTTCTTTAGCGGCGTTGAGCACTTTTTCTGTAATGGGTATAAAATCTTAAACTCGCGTCAGGACACGTGCGCGTCAGGACACGTGACCTGATCGAAAAAGCGTAAGACGGATGGAGAGTAGACAGCTATCCCCTCTCTACGGCGCGGCGAAAATGTATGCCTGGGCCTACTGTTTCGTTTAGACAGCGCAGGGCGCTTGCGCGAATGTTCGTGTATGTTAAACGTAAACGTAAACGTTAATAATCAAGTTTTCACTTCTGCCGGCACTCCCGGAGTGCAACCCGTTTTTTTTTTATGTGTGTTCTAAGATAAGTGATACCATAAACTGATTTTTCACATCAAAAATAAGTCTTTTCCCAGCAGTAATTTTTGCTCAAACTAACAAAAAATTTTTTCGCTTTAACATAACTTGATGAGCAGTATGCGTGGTAACGGCTACGGGATATGCCATACCTCGTTTGTTTGTTCTGTTCCCGAAAATCCGTGAGGTGGTCACACGCTTGGTAGACCCTATTATACAATATGTCGTTTTGCATCCTCGTCAAAATTTAGGAGGTTGTCATAAAAGTCATAAATAATCAATTAAAATTACGAGACCTGAATAATAATAATAACACCCTTTTTTATTAGTTGTTAAAATTTAATCGTATTTCAGAATAATCCATAACTTGAAATTGGAGAATCACTCTCTGCGCTTTAGCGCCAATTGTCTCTGTGTGCGTGAGTGTATGTGAGTCCCTTAGATTGTCGTGAGTATCTACGGTCAGCTGATTAATAAAACGTTAGTTTTGCTTATTACGTTTTATTGCAAATTGCAGATTTTATTAACCTTAGATGTTAATTAATAACACTTGTTTTTATTATTAAGATCTAAGAATACGTACTAGGATTTATCTACTTATCTACGTTATCAGCTGATTGATAAAATGTTAGTTTTGCCATTTTGCTTTATTCTGTTTTATTGCAAATCTACCGATTTTGCTAAGAATACATACCTACTAGGATTTAGGTACCTACAACCTGAGACGTTTTGCTAGGCTGTGGCACATTTATTTGTTGTGAGCGCGGGATTTAGGTTAGGTACCTACTTGCTGCCGGCGGCGGCGGCGGCTTCGGCGGCGGGACGCTCTTGGCGCATTGTAGGTAAATTCATGATTTATGAGTACCTAATTATTAGTAATGATTTTGTTTTTATTTGTAGATTAAATTGGTTGATTTTAAATTTCCCTTCCTACTTTAACGGGCTGAGGACCGACAAAAATACCTACCTTAGTAGGTATTTTTGTGTGCTTGCCCGTGGCTCTCGCTGGAAGTACTCCAGGATATCTTCCTGCAAGGCGACAGGCAGACCTTCACTGCCGCGAACTTGAGCATGTCGGGGTACGTCAAACTGCCGCGCAAATCCCGCAGTCTCTGTGTAGTGTAGCAGACAGCATAACGCTCTGCGTTGGCGGTTCCCTATTGGGAAACCGTTCTGCGAACATCCGGATGGCTCCACTGATGGCATCACAATCACATAATTCACGTATACGACCGAAAACAACCGAAGCAAACGCACCTAAGGAGCGAAATTTGCGATACACTCACGGCCGGCGGCGAAATCACTTGAACTAATTTAATAATTTTTTTGCTTTGCGCCGCGCCGGGCGCCCGGGCGCGGGAGTGGGGCACCACAGGGAGAGGGGTGCGCGGGCGGCGTCTATTGTGTTGTGGTTTTATCGTTTGCGATTCTTTGTGTGTGTGCGCGCGGTCAGCGATCCTAAACCTAGTCTTAAGATGGGCCGCATTTTCACCGGGGTGGTTTACTGATTTCCGTAATTAAGAAAACATTAAAAAAAAAACACCTACCTATTTTATTATTGATTCGGGTCTAGAATCACTAGCATAGTTACCTCCTTGAATTTGACGAGGATGCAAAACGACACATTGTATAACTGATCAAAGAACCAGATGTAATAGCATGCAATGGAGAAAAGTATTAGGTAGATAGGAGTTGAAGAAAAGAGAAGAAACTATTCAGTTAGGTAATTTAACAATATCTTCTCTAAGGCAAAGAGAAACCTATCTGGTTGATCAGGTACCTAATACCAACAAGCCAAATGCCCTAAATTAAAAAAAAACTCATCGTTCTGTTCTAGTCAACTAACGTATGAAAACTTGTCAATTCGCATGTTTCACCTGGTGGTGAAACATGCGAATTGACAAGTTTTCATACGTTAGTTCAAGTAATCATTCATGCGAGGATGGTTCCTCGCATGAATGATCACTTACAACGAGTATAGCCAACTAGGTATGTCCTAATCGTTGTTACGCATTTTGGACAATTGTCAAAAGAATTTTACTTACGCAAAATGGCTTTGTAGTCATTTCAATTGTACTGAAATGTGATGTGAGCGGTTAGGTACGTAAGAAATTTTAAAACGGGATGATACGGCTACAGGGGCCCCGAACGCAGTTAGGTAGAAGGAAAAAAATTTTTAATAATAAAGGTTACGGCTCTTTTATGACCCGGTTGACAAAAGTTACCGTACAAAGACCAAATAAATTTTAAATTACGGCCATATAACCCACCTTTCATTTTATGTAAACATTTTTTGGAAATTCAATGGGAGACCACGTAAAAAAAATAAAAAAGATTTGGTAAAAAACTTTTTTAAATGTACTAAAACTGCAATTTTTACTTTAATCTAGTTGAATTTCATCTAGTTGAGTTGAATTAATTGAATTCTAGTTGAATTAATTGAATTCAATCTAGTTGAGTTTGTAGTTTTTTCGAAATATTTCGACACCGGGAGTTGGTTGTCAACAAAGTTTTGATAAGTGGGAGAACACAATCACGACAATCATGTCAGGAGCAAACAATATTATTGTTACTTAATAGTAAACCCAACGGGACATGGTAGAGAGAGGGTATCGCGGGGTACTACTGCTCGTGCAT
The DNA here is from genome assembly GCA_949316365.1 of Hoplodrina blanda. Lineage (NCBI taxonomy): Eukaryota > Metazoa > Arthropoda > Insecta > Lepidoptera > Noctuidae > Hoplodrina > Hoplodrina blanda. Next base: position 10,859,347 of record OX438589.1, read on the forward strand.
TCACGGCCGCTGCACCATTGGGAGCTGCGCGCACGTAGCAGATAGTCTACTTTTTATCTTGGACTAGACATCAAGACAACATACACGCACCTGCGGCCTTTTTGGATTCTGTGACCATACCCAGGTCGAATAAACTAATACAATAATAGCCCTGTCCCCGATGCCGGTGGGCTCTATTTTATATATTTTTAAATGTTTTTACTTTTTTTCTATAAATATTTAAAAATGCATTTAATATGTATAGAAAATAATTGACGTAACATAACTTCACGCCTGTAATCCCCGAAGGGTTAGGCAGAGGTGTACCCATGAGTACACCCACATTTCGCCAGTTATGTTTTTAAGTCCCATGTAATAGGGGGCGAGCCTATTGCCATCAAAATAATTGAATGGAAAAATAATCCTTATCACCTAATTCCTTAGTAATAAATGCGCGAAAACGTTTTCTAGGTGAACTATAAATTCTGTAAATAGAGCTCTATGTCGTTACTGTACGCTGTGAGTATGGTTTATTTCTTAGAAAATCTAGCCTTATATGTTTTCTGTAAGGGTAGGATATGGTTTTTATACTTAACTCTTAGCTAATCACCCATAAAACATGATACAACACATATTATGCACTCACATAAAAAACAAACTTTTTTATTTTTTTTACCGTCTTGTACAATCCCCACAGTAATGCGACACATACCATTGCAAACTATATATATTTCTCTGTATATCCCGCACTTTTTCATGTCTGTACGCCGTGGGTATGGTTTTCATACATTGGCGGGCCATTACCTTTTTAAACGGGGCCCGACGAGGGCAAGCTGCAACACCAGGGCCGGATTAGCCCATAAGGACATTAAACAATTGCTTAAGGTAACACATCTCGTACGAAAATCCATGCGTTTTAAATTTAATGCACCCACGCGCGTATCTCTTTCGTCCTTCATAAAAATTCAAAGGTACGTAATGATCTATCTCGATATACGTAATTTTATTTTTAAGACGGATGATTCCACAGGCAGGGATTATTTAGGGCATCAAGTACCTAGTCTTAATCCAGCACTGTGCACTACTGCCACCTTCCTACAAAATTATAATGAAATGGAAACGTAAAAAATTATATCATACTCAGGACTAAGAAAGTAATCCTCCTCCAAAGCGCTCTTGATTTTATCTCTTCGCTCACGAGGCAATATTGCGCATTTTTCGTCCCAAAGCGAGCGAAGTCGACGAGAGTTGGGCCGAGCTAACATTTCCACTCTCTCCATGTTCCGGCGTTGACGAGCTGACATCTTTTTAGGCGGCTCTATCAAGTTAATGTGACTTTGGGTAAATTAGGTTTTGGTTATACAATATAGTCGCGATAATCCTTTGGGAAGGCCTATGTTCAGCAAGGTAAGCCTAGGTAGCAGGTAGGTAGGTAGATACCTATACAAAATAGTTTATCATCATTTACATCATCATCATCAGCCGTTTCCCAACTATGTTGGGGTTGAATACCAGAGTTATACATGGAGAGACTGCCTATCTGCCCTCCACAACCCAGTAACTGGGTAACACGATAACTCGTGGTAAGACTGATTGTTAAACTCAGGGCTGCTACTGAAAAATTTCCTAATGGTAAAATCCAATAACATTTTACCTGACGTGGGTATCGAGCCCGGTAACCTACGCTTACCAGTCGTCGCAAGAAATAAATAAAATAGTTACAAGTACTAAATAACGGACAGCAGTCGAGTTTATCCAATAGATAATGTTGAAAGGAAATAAGTTTTTTTTTCTTAGTTAAGTACTTCGCTAGATACTTCCTTCCTTCGATAGTGTTACATAATGTTTATATCATAGGGCATAATATATTTACGTCGACAAACTGTTATTTTAATTACGAGAGCTTTCCCTTTCCTCTATAGATTTCCCTGATTTCGTTTGAAACTGGCTTCCTGTACCGCAGCAGTATATATGTATGTATTAAAATATAGGAAGATTAACCTTCAGTTTTGACCACCTTGACATTCTGATCAGACGATGAATAGTCGGCTTTCAACGAATTGTCCTTATCGGTCTTCAGGGTTCCTTTACTTGAAGCAGTCGGCATGATTACTAACTTGAGAAAAGTAGATAGCTACCACAATTAATTTAGAAAAAAATATTTTCATAAAACCACTTTACCTACATGTTTCGTTTTAAATTTGACTGACGTGGGAGATGTGAAAATTATTCTATTGCGAACTTTCATCCAGCCATGATATTTTTTAAACCTAGAAACCTTTTTGGTTCTATCTTAAAATATTTTTTTGGTTAAATATTTTCCCATAAAGGCTACTACAATCAGATTTATTCTGTCGACAAATAATTTTATTATTTTTACTAATATTATAAAGCTAAAGATTGTATGTTTGTTTGAACACGCTAATTTCAGGAACTACTGAAAGTTGATTTGTAAAATCCTGTTAAAATGACTGCAAATTGATGAAATTTTTTTGAACTTCCGACCCAAAAACAACGGTTTGTTATAAGTTGGACGTACCTGTGTGTGTGTCTGTCTGGGACATCGTAGCTCCCGAAAGGATGAACCGATTTTGTTTGAAAGGTGAATTAGTAGGGAGTGTTCTTAGCCATGTTTGAAAATCGATCCAAGACGGCCACGACGGTCGTCGGTTTTTATTTCTTTGTTTTATTTGTTGAATAAATACGTTGACTTTATGTAAATAGACTACATTACTTTATATTAATAGTGAACTAACAGAGCTTATTATACGCTTTTTTTTTTTTAGGTGTTAAAAATCATCAAATGAGTCCTTCCGCCCTGGGTGGGGCGGCAGGGATTGTCAGACTTTTACTGACTAAAAAACCACCCTGTTCATTCTGTCGCCCTTTACGTTCCGGGGCCACGGTATCCTTTTAAGACGTCCAGCAACCCCGGCAGCTTATTATACGCTAACTTTGAAATAACGATAGCGTATTAAGTTATTAACGTTATTTTTGTAATGTAAAATGGGGCATACAAAGATAATATAATACGATACGTATAAAATAAAACCAATTAAAAGTTACAAATAATTTTTATTTATTATGCCTTAAACAAATCCAGCTGGAAAGATCTGGTGTTCCATCATTTATTTGTGACGATGTTGCCAACGTCTCTCTTTCAAACGGAAGATGCCAGGTGTCATTCTTCTTCTGTGCACAGGGGGTGAACTTCAATGGTGGCTGAAAACACATAAACCCTTTAGTATTGCTAGTAGTTGGTAATTTTAGTAATGTAACCACACACAAAACAATGTTGTAATAAGGAAAATAAATAAGGAAAATAAAAAGAGACCATTATTATTATTATTATTTTTTTAATTATACTTACTATCTTTTGCCCGCGATTTGTCCTCGTAAATGTCGGTTATCGCGGACGCAGACGAAGTCGCGGAGTAAAAATAGCCTATGTCCATTCTTGGAGTTCAAACTTACTGTCTGTCTGTCTGTTAGGCTTTCACCATTAAACCACTGAACCGATTTTAATTTGGTACAGGGTAAGTTTGAACAACAACAAAGGACATAGGCTACTTTTTATTCGCCTTCGACTTCAGAGCCCGCGATAACCGATATTTACGAAGCCGAAGCTTCGAGCAAAAGCTATAGTATTGAATAATTTTAATATACCTGTACAGGTTCTCTTTGACTATTTAGGTAGACCATCCACTGATGCTGCCACTGCCACCTCTTGAACACAAGCCTTAGGCTCTCATCTTTCAAGAGGAATTTATGCCCTCTCAATAAATCTTTGGACACAATGTCAGTCTTTGGACCACTTAGTATTGCTGCTGTTATAAAGTATGGGTCATCTTGAGATCTGTGAAGGAAATATACTAGGTTTATTACATTAATCAAGGGGTACTTACTGATTATATACTTCGCGTAAATGTCGGACCCCCCTTTCATCCCCTTAAAGCTTGATTCGCACATATAAGTGAAGTCTCAGTTCCGGCACTATACTGTAGTAGTGATAAATTATTATTTCATACATTCTCTATGAACGCGTTCCACACTTGTGAACGGAACTGTGCTGGACGCTGATATGTTTGAATCAGCCTTTATGGGTAAATTTTGGAAAATCTTTCTTAGTGCATCTGTACCGTGGTTTAGCTGTTTGTTAATGCATCAGTCAGTCAGTAACGGTTGCTTTTTATATAGATTATGAGGGTCAGGATTTTTTTTTTGTTTTAACGTGTACCAATCTCCAGTACTTACTACTGATCTGATTCTGAAAATTCTTTCACTAATAGAAAGCTACGTTATACCTGAGTGCTATATTTTATCATCAAAAACCACGCGGACGAAGTCGCGAGCCATAAATAAGGTAATTTTTTTAAAGTTACTTTATTAACAAGACGTTAATGTTCTTATTTCTAAGTTTTTTAAATTAACAGGTAGATAATAACAGTGTTTCTACTCACAAATTATCAGTAAAGAAAAAACTTGTATTATTCATGATTTGCTTCATGATCCTGTGATTCCACCTCATCATATGTTGCCGTCCTAACAGCAGGACCTTTTTCTTCTGTCTCACAAAATGTTCAACAACATTGTTCAACAATTTCACCTTGTCCATATTAGAGCCTAGACCCACAGTGTACGCTATGTTAAGTCCGTCTAAAACAATGTCATAAGGTGCAGTTTTCTCTACAAAATTTAAGAACCGCTTTAGTTCATCGGGAGATGTTTTTAAAAATAAATCGGAACCTACAATTAGTTTTTCCTTCACAATTTTCTGTAGTGACGTGAATTCTTCATCTGTTAATGATAAACAGTCTAATGTGTCTTTACAGCATGAACACTGGCCGCTAAAAAATAAAAAGCATGTAAGTATAGACATTTCTATGTATATATTCAGTAGCGGATCCAGGGCAGGATAAGGGGATCAAGTCAACCCAAGAGCATCTGAATTCTTCCATGACAAATCTCAAAGTGAACTTGATATTATTCCAATTATACTTATTTGCAAGCATTACCCTACATCCTAAGGTATTATGTTTTCAGATCTTTCTTCTTTTTAACTGACTTAAAAAAAGGATGTTTTCAGTTTGACCTGTATGTTTCTATGTATGTTTGACAATCCTGGATCGGCCACTGTATATATTTATGTGTTAATAATCATGAAAACAGATGCCACTTACTCCATCTTCCTTATTCTTGTAAACTGTGCATTCCAATCCATTGAGCTATACAACTCTTTTAGCTTATTTGCAGTATCCATAGGTATAACAGCACAATTTTTGGCTAAAAATGAGAAAACTTCATCCAAATGTTTTGCTATAACTTTCTTGTCTTTATATTTTCTTAGAATATAATTTAACCATGCTTCATACGCATTTTCTAGAAGAGGTCTCTTATTGTTTAAGCTTTTTTCAATAAGTTCTAGAGCCATTTTCTTTTTATTTAGTCTGAATAATGTAGCTATCAGTGTGCTATAGGCTGAATGTGAAGGGACTGTGCTCAGATGTATCTCGTCTAAGAGTTTTAGTGCCTTTTCCCATTCATTAATAACACAAAGTGCATGTAATAGTCGCTCACATGTACTGTACTCCAGAAATTTATATTCATCATGCAAATTTTTATGGGCATCTAAAATAAACTTTGTTTGCTCTTTGGATAATTTTCCTGTCTTTCCGATTTCATAATAAAGATTAAGCAAGGCATTAGTTGAGCCTAAAGACAGTTTTTTAGTAGAACTTTTTAAATACTCAGCGTATGATAGAGCAGCATTATAATTCTTAAAGCCTACCAAAAGCTTTAACATTATGGCATCAATATTTTTTTGATTTGCATTGCCTTGTTTGGATAGAACACCATTTTTGACAACTGTCCAGTCTTGGGCATCTTTTTCAATTATTGACTTTATGTATTCTATTTGCTCATCAGGATGTTTTTCTCTTGCGAATGAAGCCTTTTGAATAAAAGTTCGTGTAGCAATTCTTGCAACTGTAAGTTAAGAATATGAGGTTTTATAATTGCTACCTTCTTCATAAAATTCTTGTTTTTGCATGCTTTTTTGGTATTTGCAGGAAACTTACTTGGACTACGTGGAAAAATAATACGAGTTAATGAATAAAACATGTCGCTGCGGATGTTGATTAAGACAACAACCGTTTTTATCGCTAACGTTATTCTACTTATTACTATATTTATGTCGAACGAAGTTCATCTATTTAAAATTGAGGACATTTGAAGATTTTGAGGTTATATTTATTTTGTCTCCACTGCTGTCTCCTCCATAAATGCATAAATGTGACCATAGAGAAAGTGACACTTGTGACAGTGACAGGCAGTCCACTCTTTGACAGTGACACCTTCATACTTCACAGTTGATGTCATGTTTAAACTTAAGAAATAAGTTAATAATAAGTTAGGCGCATGTTTCTGCGTAAATAAAAACAAAAATTATTATTGTTTCATTGTAGTTATTCATAAAAACATTTCTCCAGTATGTAATTCCGACGATAACAACCCGGTTGAATTGTAGTCAATTTTTTATTTATTTATTTACAACGAATAGGCATCGATAATAAAAACATGTGAAATAAAGTAAAGTTGCATGAATATCGTGCAATAAAGATAAATAATCACTATGTTTCAGTATCTAAGCCTAACTGCTTTCCTAACCAGTAGGAAAGTAAAAAGATAATAGTCATTTAGTAATTTTAAAAATTGCCTATGCTGTCAAAGAAAACGAAGAAGGAACGCACAAAACACTTTCCTGTATTTCTAAAAATTAAATTAAAATACTTGTTTTCATGGCATAGCAGCCGAATCGTTGATATTATAGCACACTGACTGTATCGACTCAAAATATCTTTAAAAAAGTGTAATGGATACGAATCGAAATCAGTGCTATGGGTGCACCTCTATGATAACGTCTGTTGTTTCTTGTTTACCTGTGTGACCTGTGGACCGACGAGTGCCGACGAACGACCGTCATCTGTAAAATTGTCTATGCTATATTTACACACGACTCGTATCGCTTTGCCTCGTATTTTTAACAAAGTTATCGTCTGAATTAGTTAGGTCATTAGAGAAAGTATAATTTGCATAGCTTACAAGAGCCATGGACGGTAAAACTACAAAAATGCCTAAAGTGGCAAAGGTAAACCTTTCAAGTTCACAGCCCTAACTGTGTTACAATGAATTGCTCAGTTTAACCCTATTTATTTGTAACTTATCTTTCAGGTTAAAAATAAAGCACCAGCAGAAATACAAATTACTGCTGAACAGCTTCTGAGAGAAGCTAAAGAGAGAGACTTGGAGATTTTACCGCCTCCACCGAAACAGAAGATCTCTGATCCAGAAGAGCTAAGAGACTATCAGCATCGTAAGAGAAAGGCTTTCGAAGACAATATACGTAAGAACAGACTTGTGCGTACCTGCTTTATAATATTTATATTTAATGGCTCTTTTATGCCTCGTTGGTGTAGTGGTCAAAGAGCTACTGCTGAGCATGAAGTCTTGGGTTTGATTCCCAGGCCAGGCAATGTTATTTGGTTTTTTCACCAGAAATTTCTCAGTAGCAGCATCGGAGTTTAGATTTTTGTGCCCGGTTGATGGCAATAGGCTCGCCCCCTATTACATGGTACTTCAACATAACTTATTAAAATATGTGGGTGTATTAATGGGTACACCTCTGCCTAACCTTTCAGGGATTACAGACGTGATTTCATGTTACGATGTTATGTCTATTATTTAAACAGACCAGTAACTAAAGCAGCTAGTTTTCGACTATCATTACGACTAAAACTTAAAACATTGCAACTCTTTATTCATAGAAGTCTAACATACTAATAACTACTAATGCTAAATAAATATTATTATAATTTTTTTCAGGTTATTGGAAACTGGCTCAAATATGCCCAATGGGAAGAGTCACAGAAGCAAGTGCAGAGGGCAAGATCTATTTATGAAAGAGCCCTTGATGTGGATCACCGAAATGTTACCCTATGGTAAGTTCCTGACTTATTTCTTTTATACTTAGACTACTTTAGTACAAGCAGCACCTTATGAATAATAACATATTTTAATATTCCAGGTTGAAGTACACTGAAATGGAGATGAGAAACAGACAAGTGAACCATGCTCGTAATCTGTGGGATAGAGCTGTTACCATACTGCCAAGAGTTTCGCAGTTCTGGTACAAATACACTTACATGGAGGAAATGCTGGAGAATGTTGCAGGTGCCAGACAAGTAAGTGACTACCGTGATAACTATGAAAAATTGGATTGTGTTTGAGAACTGTGTCTAATGATTTCAAATTTGTTTTCTAGGTCTTTGAACGCTGGATGGAATGGCAACCAGATGAACAAGCATGGCAAACATATATTAACTTTGAACTAAGATACAAAGAACTGGATAGGGCTCGCCAGATTTATGAAAGATTTGTAATGGTACATCCTGATGTAAAGAACTGGATAAAATATGCAAAGTTTGAAGAAAATCATGGATTTATAAATGGTTCAAGAAAAGTGTTTGAAAGAGCAGTTGAATTCTTTGGTGATGAAGAACTTGATGAAAGATTGTTTATTGCCTTTGCAAAGTTTGAAGAAAACCAAAAAGAACATGACAGAGCAAGAGTTATTTACAAATATGCTTTGGATCATATTCCAAAAGATAGGAACAAGGAATTATATAAAGCCTACACAATACATGAGAAGAAGTATGGTGACCGATCTGGTATTGAAGATGTTATTGTTAACAAGAGGAAATATATGTATGAGCAGGAAGTCATTGAGAATCCTACAAACTATGATGCATGGTTTGACTACATAAGACTTGTTGAAAATGAAGGCAATGTTGATGACATCCGAGACACATATGAAAGAGCAATAGCAAACGTACCTCCTTCTAAAGACAAGCAGTTCTGGCGACGCTATATCTACCTTTGGATTAATTATGCATTATATGAAGAATTAGAAGCTGAGGATGCCGAGAGAACAAGACAAGTTTACAGAACATGTTTAGAACTAATACCACACAAAATATTTACATTCTCCAAAATATGGTTGATGTATGCCCAATTTGAAGTCAGATGTAAAGATCTGAAGCAAGCAAGGAAGACATTGGGCATGGCTCTTGGCATATGCCCTCGAGATAAATTGTACAGAGGTTATATTGATTTGGAAATTCAATTGCGAGAATTTGATAGATGTAGAATATTATACCAAAAGTTTTTGGAATATGGCCCAGAAAACTGCATAACTTGGATTAAGTTTGCAGAGTTAGAAACATTACTGGGTGACATTGACAGAGCCAGAGCAATTTATGAAATAGCAGTGGGCCAGCCAAGACTAGATATGCCAGAATTGTTATGGAAAAGTTACATAGACTTTGAAGTTCAACAGGGAGAAACTGAGAAAGCTAGACAACTTTACGAAAGGTTGTTAGAAAGAACAGTTCATGTGAAAGTATGGCTGTCTTATGCCAAATTTGAACTCAATGCTGAAAATGCTGATAATATAAATGTAGAACTAGCTAGGCGTGTGTATGAGCGTGCTAATGACAGTCTTCGAAGTGCTGGAGAAAAGGAGGCAAGAGTGCTTCTTTTAGAAGCATGGAAAGAATTTGAAACAGAAATTGGTGAAGAAGAAAAACTGGATAAAGTTATGGCCAAAATGCCAAGAAGAGTCAAAAAGAGGCAGAAGATCATCAGTGAAAGTGGAGTTGAAGAAGGTTGGGAGGAAGTATTTGACTACATATTCCCAGAGGATGAAATGGTTAGACCTAATCTTAAATTGCTTGCTGCTGCTAAAAATTGGCGCAAACAAAAAGAAGTTACAGAGCCTTCAGAAAGTGATACCAATAAAGAACAAGAAGAAGAAGAAGAAGGTCAAACACCTCCACCGAGAAATAATGAAGCTGAAGATGATTAATATAAGTTTAAAATTAAAGACTTTTTATACAAGTGATTTATTGATGGATGTTAATCTACATCTTCCGGTCGAACAGGATGTGTCAATGGGATAACTGACTTTTTATGTACGTCTCTAGAACAAGCCTTTCTCATATCTGGAAACAATAAAATAAACCTTATTAGAAAATAATCAATCTTGATTTTATTAAATCCAAACTAAAATATCAGAAGTAACATACCATAAGCATCTTCATCGGGGTCCCCAGAATAATATTCTAACACAGTTCTATATACTATGTAACCCAAATTCTTGTACATATTAATTGCAACCTTATTGCTCACTCTTACGAAAAGATCTACAAAATAAGCTTTCTTCCTGAAAAAAAAAAAGAAATGTTATCAAAATAATCTTCATAAATATATGAATGTGATAAGTAACATAACATACTTCTCAGATACATCTTCCAAGATATTCATCAATGTTGCAGCAAGGCCTAGTCTTCTATATTCAGGACCAACAGTCAATGCTGTTACATGTCCATGCCAGTTGTCACCATGACCCTCTGCTTTTCCCATTACTGAAAGACAAACAAAATATTTACATTTTATGGTTCACTCGAGAAGAACATGATTACAATTAAAATTGCTCTAGTATGTATGATAAAATCACTTACTGTATCCCATTATTTCGCCACTTGGTGCCTCAACAACTTGGAAATATTCGGGCCAATGTGCTAAATACTGAGTATAAAAAGATAACCCATAAGTCTCAGTCAAGGGATCTAAATTCCTGTAAATGAAAAAGTTTTTCATCTAGGTATTATATTGGTTATAACGTATATCACAGTACAAAGTGTGAAATATGAATATTAGCATTTATATTTATTCAACTAGTAAATCACAATTTAAATAAAATACAACAACACTTACACATTGTTAAATTTTAACATATCTTCACACGTAAATGGTCTAATTGTAGTCATTTTTAATAAGAGTTTACTCGTCAAACACAAATAATTCTAAACTAACGCGAACTTGAATTAAAATCTAACAATACAAATCAATAATCATCACGCACTTATTAAATTTTACTTCTCTATTTACGAATTATCGAACGAAATGTCAAAGTCTCTAGTCAAAAGTCAATCAAACGTCAACATGACAAACTGACTAACCGCGTTCAAAAAAGTGCTTCATTATTTTTATTATTAGCAACTCCATGTGAAATGATGAAAAAGTCGGGGACTGACTACCAAGTTTTGCTACCAATAGCTTTCCTTTATATACTTATTATACTCTATGCAATAGCGCAGGCAGCGCAAACAATAATCCAAAAAGTATTGTACCAAGCATAGAGCAACACGGGTACCTTCCGTCAGGTACCCGTGTTGCTCTATGGTACCAAGAAACTACCTAACTTATTACAAACAAATTTACGATGACTTTCTGATTTAGATTTTCATTGAAATTTTTTCAATAATTTAACTTGAAAAAATGCAAAAGTGTAGCGAATGTACTATGAATCCCTGTACTGATTGTGTCTTATTCTGAACCTCATCTCACCGCATCTTATTAAACTGTCCCATTCCCGAGAAAAGTATTCAAATGCGCGCCCGGTCTAGTGGTTTTGGCTTCATTCGAGCATGTGAGCATAGACAATACAAATTTAGTAAATATTTTTAATCGACTAAAAAAACTATTGAATTTTAAAATTTTGTTATTTTGTATTGAAAATTGAATGAAATAATTATATTGATTTTTAACAATCGTAATTTTTAAATTTGCATTACGTATCATAAAATTATTAAAAAATGTTAGAAATTGACGAACACGTGCATAAAAATATAAACAAATAACTCATCTAAAATGACGCGCTTAACGCGTAATCGCATTACATTTGCTCGACATCTAGATGAAAAAAAATGGAAGATACTTATGACATTGTTGCCACTATAAATAATTCTCCTGGAACTAAAGAAAATTATTGTCTGACTCGTTTTAACACATGTCGAAAGACATATTTATTACTCTTTTTACAAGCTAAAAGCTCAAGTGGAGCGATCTATGGGCTTCTTGCAGTTTACCAACACGACAATGGCCGAATTGTCCGTATAGGATATTTTTTATTGGCCCGTACGTCCCAACCTGCCATGTCTTTGGTTTTAAAAATGGCGTATACAAGCTTTTTGTTTGCCGGTTTACGCTGTTGAATACTTTCCAAGACCTCGCGCGTACTCGTAAACCATCTAAACGTCGTGAATATGAAATTAAAGTACATGTGTAGGTATATAATCAACGCTGTGGACCCCGTGAACGAAATTTTGTAGCGTTATGGTGAATTAGAATGGTGCCTGTGGCTTGTCAATCTCGCACGTCGCCAGGTTATCCATTCGTAACGTAAATATCACCCAGCGAGCGTTTTATATTTCAGATATGTCAGCGTCGCAAAACAGTAGATAATGGAGAGTTCAGAAGATGATGCGGGCACAGCGACGAACGCTTCCCGCCGTGCTTCGGCGCGGGAAAAGGACGTCGGACTGGCCGAAGAAGTCAATGCAACTAGTAGTTTCCAGCAGGAACCATCCGAAGCGCGGCGGTCGTGCGAAACTCCTGCGATGTCGGAGGATAATTTCGACGGCGATAGCGTTCCGTCGCCGTCGACGCAGGACGTCAACACAAGCACTGAGGCGATTTTGGATATGATAGATGAAATCGTCGACGGTCCGGGCGCACCAAAGCGGGTACCGCTAGAATCAGACTCTGTTGACAGGCGTTTTGACGAGCTCGAAATCACCAGTGAACACTCGAATATCATACAGGAATCAACTAAGAGTCATTACGACAACCCTCTATTGCCCGTCGTTGCTTCGCCTGCTGACAGTGCCAAAAGTGAATTATTGCTTCAAGCTGGCATTGATTCTCAAGCCGAAACATTATCTCTCAGTGATATATCGCACGGCATTTTAAATACGGATAGTGTAGATTCATTACTAGAAAGTTCATCTTTGCCTGAGTGTGATGAGCCCTCAGTGTCTACACAAACTGAAAACAGGACTGTTCCAAATGTGGTGTCTGAAGCAACTACTAGTTGTGGTGATTCATTACTAGAAAATTCATTTCTGCCTCAGGTTGAAGAGCCTGCAGAGTCTTCACAAGTGGACTGTAGTGTTGTGTTAAATGTGGCCCCCGAGGCATCCACTGGTTGGGGATCATCAATACCAGAAAGTTCATCATTGCCTGACAGTGAAGAACCTACAGTGTCTACAATACATGAAAACAGTGATGTGTCCAATGTGGCAACGGCTAGTTGCGTATCATCATTGCCAGAAAGATTATCTTTGCCTGAAAGCGATGAGCCCAAAGTGTCCACACCATCTGAAAACAGTGCTGTGTCAAATGTGGTATCTGAGGCATCGTCATTACCAGAAAGTTCATCTATGCCAGAACCTGATGGGCCTGCAGTGTTGACACCACCAGAAGACAGTGCTATGGTAAATGCGGTATCTGAAGCACCTGCTAGTTGTGTTGAATTATTACCAGAAAGTTCATCATTGCCTCCGGGCGAAGAGTGTGCAGTGTCTACACAACCAGAACACAGTGCTGTGTCAAATGTGGTACCTGAGGCACCTGCTAGTTGCCCTCCACCTAATATTCCTTCCAGCAGTGAAGAAAAGACTGTGCAAAACATTTCAGACGTTAGTGAGTGTGAAACACTGGAACGAACAATAAAGTGTGTGTCATCCAGTGATAACAGGGACAATGTGACTGTAGAAAGTGCAGAATCAACGTCTAGTGATAGTAGTGTTAGTGAAGGTAGAGCAGTGCTCTTAGAACCTCAGGTGCGGTCACCACTCAGACGGCGGCTTGTACGGCCAGCACCAAGTGACCGCCGACCTGACTCTACAGTGTCCTCCACAGTTGATTCTCAAATTGTTAATTCACCTGCTACTGAACAAAGGAGTAGTGAAAATATCACTAAGGATGTGACAAGTTCATCTGATGCTGTGCCCACAATACATGGTAATGTAAAACCAGAAGAGATTAGAAATGTAAGTGAAATTAATTTCTGCAAAGCAGAAACATCTGTGAGTTCTCCTAAAAAAATTAAGCTTATTAGACAAAAAGTTATTACTGGTACTAGTAATAAAGAGCCTTCTATTAATCAGTCATCTATTCAATCAGATAAGGATCAGTGTCAGTCAACTTCATCTGATAACCATTCAGTACCCTTTCCTGAGCCTCATAAAGAATCTTCAAACACTATTAGTATCTCACAATCTCAAGACAACACTGAAACATCAAAAGTTGTCAGTAACTGTGTAGATGAGAAGCCAGTTAAAAGTCCTGATCAAGCTGTATGCTCTGAAGAACATTCCCAACCCAGTATAGAGCATTGCCTTCCACCAAAACAAGAAGAGGTTGAAAAACTTGATGGGAGTCTTCAAGTTCCACCTGAACAGCCCAGCGTATCTCTACTAAACTCTTCAGAACTGGAGGCTGATGCCAAAACTATTACTGATGCCAATTCTAGTAATATAATACAAGAAATTAGTAGTATGCCTACACAACCATCAGTTAAGCCTGAAACAGACATGAAAGTAAATGATTTAGAACAGAGTGCTGTAAGTAATGTTGACAAAGATGAACACAAGGATACAAAAGTTCCTGAATGTACTCCAAATGAAGTGTTACCTTTACAAGAAAGCATACCTACAAGCGCATCAATTGTATCAACCTCTGAGAATTCTGAGCCAGATAACAAGAGTAAAGAAGTGCAAGAGGATCAAAAGAAGGTTCCACCTTTTAAACTTAATTTATCTATGTCAAATGAATCTAAATTGGAAACAGAACACAGCAGTATTAGTAAAAACAGTGTTATTCATGAAGAATCTGAGGTAACCAAACAGGTCCCAAAATTAACAATCAAACTAAAACAACCAGATGAAATGAAGTCACCTGTACCAAAAGTAACAATAAAACCTATAAGACCACCTGCTGAACAAGATTCAGATGATAAAACTGATAAAAATCAGCACATACCTAATGTGACTAAAATAAACATTAAACCTATACTTAAACCACCAGAAAATAGTAATGAAAAGTCATTGAGGTTACAAAATGCATTAGATGGGGATGCTAGATCAAATGCTATTGAACAGTTACCTTGTATCACAAAATTAAATATCAAACCAATCCCTAAACCACCAGAGAAAATAAATGACATTCATAGAAAATCCAGTAGTAGTGAAATTTCAGAATCAGAATATTCTGAAAATGATGAAACTAGTACTTCAGACCAAGCATCTACTTCTGATCATGGGCCGTCAGATGTTGTTCCAAAAGTTACTATAAAACTGGGTAAACCCGGCACTGAAAGTGAAGGTAAATTTTATACTGAAAAAAATGTTCCAAAGCTTACAATAAAAGGCTTTCAACAGGATGACAAAGAAGAACAAGAACCTAAATTAAAAATGGTAATTAGCCAATCTGAATTATCTTCCGACACACAACCTGAGAAAATTCCAAAACTAACAATCAAAACAGTGTCAAAATCAGAAAGCCAGCCCCTGAGTCCAAAGCTGACCATTAAACCATTAAAAGGTTCAGACACACCCAGTAAAGATGGTGAAATCCCTAAGATTAAGATATCCACTGAATCATTTTCTTCATCAGCTGAAGTAAAAGAAAGTCCACATGTGCCTAAAATTACGATTAAACCTGTAACAAGGTCAGGCATGTGTGACAGTCCAGAACATATACATATAACAAAATTGAACATCAAGCCTATTTTGAAACCTACAGATAGTGGAGAGTCCTCGGAAGACTTTGATAATAATGTTCCTGTAGTTTCAAAATTAAATATAAAACCTGTAATAAAGCCTAAAGATAATGATGTAGATTCTAGTGTAGATGATGTACCTAAAATAACTAAATTAAATATTAAACCAATAAAGAATCCTGAAGAGAATTCTTCAGAGCAAAAAGACTGTGATGAATTGAATGCTGACATTGAAGAAAATAGTATACCTGTTGTTACTAAAATTAATATTAAGCCTATTATTAAGCCCCAAGATGAAGAAACATTAAAAGATTCAGAAAACCAATCATCAGAGACTGGAAACTCAAGTGATGATAATGGAGATCACATACCTGTGGTTACAAAACTAAATATTAAACCAATCATAAAACCTGATAGCTTAGACGAATCATCCAAGGCAGTTTCATCAAGTGAACAAAGCATTCCTGTTATAACAAAACTAAATATTAAACCTTTGGTAAAACCAGGAGAAAGTTCACCCTCATCTCCTAAAAAGGAACATTTGAAACTTGATGGCCACAGTTCCACAATACCAGTTGTGACTAAATTGAACATTAAACCTGTGGTGAGGCCAGAAGAAACTGAGCCATCAAAACCTAAGGATGATTCTGGAGAAAAAACTATAACAAAGAATCCTCCATTGGTTATGAAAATTAATATGAAAACCATGACAGAGAATTATAATAATGAACATACTTTTAACAATATAAGTGATGAAAGATTATCTTTGTCGCCGAAAAAGAAGGTAGCTAATGCGTTAGAAGCGCAATTGGAAATATTGGACAGCAAGAATCTTAAAAAAAGTTGTGAACCTATCAATGATGTACCTTCTCCAGTAAAGGATTGTCCTTCAGAAGAGAAGCCCAAGCTAAATTGTGTACCTGACTCAATTGAAAAGAGTAAAGAAGGCGATGAAAAAGCTTCCGTAATAAAGACACCGAGTTTGATATCAGAAAAAGAAAAGCATTCAAAATCAGATGCAGTCACTGAAAGTCATTCATTAGTCACTGGCACATTATTTCCAGAGACAAGTACAAAGAAAGGGCCTAATGAAGTAAATGCAACTCCCACTAGCCAAGAACACAAAAATATTATTTTCGGAACTACTGATGCAATTACAGAGTCAAGTATGATGCAAACAATTGGTAGACAAAAGTTTTCATCAGTACAAAATTGTACCTTGTTGAAAAAGCTTTTAGAAAATACTAAATGTAGTTTAGATAAAAGTCTAGAAGTGTCGCCAATAGTAAACTATGCTTTACCAGCTGAGAAAAATGATAAATGTATTGTAAATAGTGATCATGTTGCTGAGACAGGAAACTCATCAAGTTTAGATAAAACTAATTCTGGAAAATTAGACAAAAGTATGAAAAGAAGTTCTACTCCTGATAAGATCAATGATTCAAATAAATCATTGGATTCAGGTTCAAAACAACATTCAATACAAGACCATATTCATAAAGCAAATGAGAGCGTAACTAAGCCATTAGAAATCACCATATCTGATAAAATCACAAATCAGAGCTCTGGTCAAGATTCTCCAAGAATAATATTAAAAATTAATAAGACTGACCATGGTCCCTCAGCAAAAATAATTACTGAAGATGTAAAGAGGCCTGATTCACAACAAAACTTTATTGAAAATACTCAAAATATTATTAATGATAAGCCAAGTCCGAAAAAATATGTAAATAGCAGAAGAAAGCAAGCAGCAGATACGTCATTAAATTTATCAACAGGGAAACGATTGCGAAGTTCAAGGATAGTGGAAAACACAGAAAAGACTCCTATTGCAAGACGAAATATGGGTAAGAGACCCTCCACCGCAGAAACTAGCCCTCCTCAGAATAAAGAGGCTGACCTATCTCTGTTGCAAAGTAAAAGGTTAAAATTAGGACAACTTCTGTCCAATAAATCCTTAACTATTACTCCTGTTACAAAACCATCACCACCATCACCTACAAAAAGTAGTTTAGATATAAAACAAGGAGTAAGAACTGTTAATCATTCACTACTAAATAATGAAAACTGTTCAAAGAATGGCAACTCAAAATTACACAATATTTTGTCTAATTTACAAGCAAAACAAATGCAAACATTGCATAATAATACACATTGTTCAGAAAAAGCTCAAACTGTGGCCACAGATATAGAATTAAATGCCTCAGGGAGCAACTCAGTTACAGTTGAAATTACTCACGTAGAAAACTCTCATCCTGAACTACAGGAGATGATAATTAATGAGAACTCAGACTACCGTGATTTTGGCACTGCAACTGAAGAGGTTTCTCAGGATCCGCTTGAAGTAAAGCCTACTGAAGAACCTCCAGAAATCGTCGAAATTCCTAAACCAGTGGAATTAACACCGCAGCCCAAGAAACGTGGACGACCACGAAAATTGCCAGTGTCAGAAGGTGCAAAACCTGTCGTCACTTTACCCGTTCCTGCGCTTGAGGAGCGGCCGCAGCGGTCGCTTCGTCTAATGAGGTGAATATGCATTATCTCATTTGATTATCTTTTTACCACCCTTCTAATTATTGCGATTGATACAACGTTATTTACAAATATTTCCAGGGATAGGCCGGCGATCCTGCAGAAGCCGCGTGGTCGTGGCAGAGGGCGCGGGGGGCGCCGCGCTGAAGCCACACCCCCCACCGAGCTCGAGACCATTGTGGTGATCGAAACTGCCGACGAGCCCGAAGACCGACCGCCAGCCGAGATAGACCTTACCAGCTCGAGAATCAAGCTTCCACGAATGACGGAGGCCCTCGACAAAATGCCCTCCGTCTGCGTAACGCCTTTGTCAAGTAGACGACGAAACTCGTCTGGGAATTTTTCGACTGGTGAAACCCCGCAACCAAAGGCTGTGTCGGATAGTTCGAAGTTAGAGGAGACGGGGAAGACTCCGGAAGCCGGTGGATCAGGGAGAGGGCGAGGCGGGCGCGGATCACGCGGGGGGCGCGGGCGAACGCCGCGAAACCGCGGCCGGGGGCGGGGTGGGGGGCGCGGCGCTATGTATATGAAGGTATGTATCATCTAGGTCTAGGCTATATTCCAGCTGGGTTCGCGTTTGTTTTTTTAAGCAAACAGCGCATATGTGGATATTCTATAAGGTCGTTATCGTCGCCGTGCATTGAAAACCTCGTAAAGCACTATTGTTTTTCTTTATTTATTTATTTTAAGCACAAATTTATTGTTTTTCTAATTTTTTTTTTAATTTTAAATAAAAACAATAAATTTGGGCTTTACGAGGTTTTCAATGCATGGCGACGTTATGTCGCAGTGTAGCACCCGAGCTAGAACAGAATATACCTTAAATTGGTATTGGTAACTTAGATCTAAAACTATGTATTGTGTTTCAGGAAACTATGGGCATCTACGGGCGTGTATGCGGCCCTGCTACCACTACAGTGCAGCTCTTCGAAGAAGAAACGTGCATGATGGACGATAACGCCACGCCCGCCAAGTGAGTACGATGAACAACCTTTTTTTTCTAAAAGATATTAACTCTTCTCCAACAAAGAAAATTGTATCTAATATCTTGCTCTAATCATAATTAAACTTTTTTTCAGGATTCTAAATATTTCATGAGTCAATGACCTAGAATGGACACAACCGTTCACATTTTGAAGTTTTATGTTGCTAATAAAATCTTTTTGTATTTTTAGACCTTCACATTTACTCGACGAAGATTCTCAAAGTTCCGTGAAGAGTTCAACAAACGAAAGTAGTAAAATGAAAAAATCTAAATTCGCCGATTTGTTTGACAGGTATTTAACGACAACAAATATTTTGTTCCTTTATTTTATTGAAAAATTATATACCTAAGTTTAATATCGTACTCTAATATAATGTATTAAATGTTCTTACTTACAGTAATAAAGTGTGGACGGCCGCGGATGTTAAGGAATACACGTGGCCGCCTCCACATAAGGCTGATGTTGAGCATAAGGTACGATCTTACTAATTACCTGCATATACTGCCAAACTCAAACTTTTTCCATCAACAAACTACGAAAATTGGTACAATGTGCTACAATCCTTAATGCTCCCTACTCTTAACTCTCCCAGAAGTAATAAAAACACTTTTTTCTGTTTACATAAACTTGCTAGTAATTATTTATCCATACTAATATTTTAAGCTGAAGAGTGTGGTGTCTTTGAGCTTGTTAATCTCAAGAACTACTGGTCTGATTAGAAAAAATCTTTTTGCGTTAAATAGCCCGTTTATCACGGAAAGTTATAGGTTATAATATAACATCACGCTACGAGTTACGGGTGCAGGGCAGTAACCAAACACGTTACTAAGTGCGGGTCAAAAAATCCACGCGGTCGAAATCTCGGCCAATCAATGAGAGATGAAGATTAATCTAACGCTTCGTTTTTAATAAAGCTGCTGCTCACATGAGATTTCATATATTGATTCCAAACTTAATTAGGTTTCATAAAAATGTCAGTGTTTTTATAGTTTCGCAATTTGGTAATATTAGGCAAATTCGTGATGAAAAACTTTGAACGTGTACTAGTTTAAAATTCATCCTCAAAAATAAATAACTATTAAATCAAGACTTCAAAACTGGATATCACGCGGTTTTTCATAAAGTTTCCTATAATTATCGATAAATTGTAATCACGATTACTAAATATAACTACCATTAATTACATTCCTTATTATATGTTTAATTTTAACAGGTGATGATGATACAAGAGCAAGTGGCGATGTTCTTAGGAGTGAAGAGCTTCAAGCGGCGATACGCGGAGCTGAAGAGGCGAACAATCTCCGGTGAGGAACGGGACTACGTTCTCAGTAAAGGTCTTGTGACTGAAGCATTGTGTGACCTTGGTAAGTTGGTATTCGCATTTTTACTCTTGTCGTTGTATGTTTAAGGTCTATTTTTAACTGTCATCTTTCTTCCCTTGATTTAGCGATTTTGTACCTCGTTTTCTCAGTGTTAACTACACTTTTGAGATTGAGAAAAGGACTGTCGCAAAAGAATGTTTGAGAGACAAAGACAACGCTCTATTATATCGTCAAGTTTATATCCTACGTTCATAAACTTTTCTCCCACAGGTATCACCGCAGTAGACGCCAGTGAAGTACTAGACATTATGTTATCAGACTACCCTCACAAATATGAAGAGTTTCGGGCGCACCAGCGACAGAGAAAAATCATGGAATCCTCCGTGGTACCGTCGGTAGATACAAAAAGTGATGAAAAGGCGATAAAGACGGAAGTCAAGGAGAAACTGGTGGATCATAAGCCTGAACTGCCGAAAATTGACCCGGAAAAGACTAGACAGGTAGGTTTGAGTTGTGAGAGATATTAACCAGGATATTATATCTTTGCTACGTTTTTATGTACATTTTAAATGAATACAACATAGGTGTGCTGCACCGCAGCGATCAGCACATTATGAGCAGCAGAATGTTCTTTCCCTTTAAACTTTGAATATAAATAAAGTTATATTCGAACTTATGACACAAGTAATTGTTTTTTTGCTTGCTATTTTTAACTCTGAACAACCCAGTCAAAAATAAAGACGGTAGTGCAATGTGCTTCAGCTAGTAGCGGCTGTATTATGTATTATTTATGAATAATAGTTATAAACATGATCACGTACCGTCGTTCCCGCAGGACATGGCAGCAGCAGCGATAGCGTCGGCGAGCGAGTGGAACGCGCGCACGAATGCGTTGCGTCGCGGCGCGTGCGCGGACCTGCAGTCGCTGACCGTGCTGCGCGCGCGCGTTCCGCTGCAGGCGCCCGCGCGCCCGCACCTGCGCCCGCCCGCCGGCTTCTACCCGCACGCGCTGCTGCCGGGCCAGTACCAGCACTCCTATCGGGTCTATACGCCTGACCAGCTGAGGTACGTCTACTTAGCCCGTGTATTACTGAGACAGTTACCCGCCGCGGATGGTTATAACTTCTTCAACAGTCAACCCACGCCATGTTCATTCATCAGATTTTATGATAGACAATATTTTAATTTAATTCCTAATACGCTTTGTCTCTACAGGTACTTCCCACTGAACACAGTGCTAGCGGCGCCACCTGCGCCCGCGTCGGAGGAGTGGAGCTCGGAGTCGGAGCCCGACTGGGGCTCGCGGCTGTCTTCCTCTGAAGATTCTGACGTGCCTACTCATCACGCTGCTAAGGTAAACTCAAAGTCAAATCATTTATTACAATTAGACCATCAAAAGGCAACTTTGAATGTCATATACAAGTAAAAAGAATTGAACCTAGATGCCCCTTCCAAAAGGTACTTTCTAATGGTCAAGAAACTCCATACTTGCCAATGCATGCCTAAGGGTGCGGGCACACGATGCGTTGCAGCGCCGCACCGTGTGCACACTATGATTATTAGTATGTAAAACGACGCACGGCAGCGCTGCGTCGACGCAAAGCACCGTGTGCTCGCGCTCTCAGGATTAAGTCCGCATTTGTACTTTTGTTGCAAAGTTTAAATAAATAAATACTTACTCCTTTAAAATAAATGTTTTACAATATTTTGTATATAGGTTATACAGAATGGCACGTGAATACGATGTGCCTTGCATAAAAACTATACTACATTGTAATATGTTACAAGTATTGCAAATTAAGAAATGATTTGGTCAATTATGTTCAAAGATACATAGTGTTCACGTATTTAAAAATATTGTAATTGGTATGCATACTTACCCAATTACTGTTCTACAATCACTCTTCAACCAATCCAACCTAACCCAATTGATAGTAAATTGTAATTTTACCTTCTCATACAGATAAAAGGTTATTGCCCTCATCGTTTACGTCACGAATTGATGTTCAACTTTTATTTACTTTGTGATAGGTTAACGCCAACTAAAACAAAACGCCGCGGGCGCTTTGATCCGCGTGCATCAGAAGTTGGTCCTTAGATCCGGATTCTGGATTAGAATATTGTATTATTGAAATCAGTGTACCCACTGTCCTTTTTTACCTTTATTATGTTTGTATACTCATTTAAAATCGTCTTATTTATAGACACACAAACACAGACACTAACATAGTTTTAAGTTTTATCTACCATCTCAACCTTTGTTATTATTATATTTTATACTTATGTTAAGGTACTTATCTATGGGTCATTGTAACCAGAGAATAAATGGTTTTTTATAGCGCAAAAAGCTAACAAAAACGAAGCGTACCAGTAACACGGAGGTAGCTAGCAGTAGCAAGGAAGAACCGCGAGTGAGTGAGGAGGTGGTGGAACTGTGTCGCGTGTGCAAGATGCGGCTCGAGGCCAACCGTCGGTACACGCACGAGCGCTTCCTGGTGTGCTCACACTGCAATGCTAAGCGTGAGTATATGTCGTTGTTTGAGAAATATGATATCTATCCGAGCATTCGCAAAATTTTGGTGCATTAAAACGTGAGTTTGTCGCCGAGCTTGATGATATTGAACATCTGACGCCCGCGCAAGCAGTAAGTATTGCTTAGTAGCGTTTATGAACACGTCAGTCTTGGATGTGAGCACAAAGTCGTAAAAAAACATCGCAATTTACGAGTTCTAGCTTGCCTTGTCTAGTATAAATCTATAATATGAATAGTATAAATCTATAATAATGTAAGAGGTTATCTTTGGAAGTATATATTGATCTATATCTTGTTTACAAAATCTTTCACTGATTGACTAAGATAGATAGATAGCTGCATTATTGCTGAGTGTCATAAGTTGCTTTACTGATGGTATACTTGATTTCCAAAAGCTAGCTAGCAAGGAAACATAACGTTTGTATGTGCAGTACACCCGTCCTGCCTGGAGCTGAGCGCGGACACGATACGCAAGTGCCGCGAGTACGCGTGGCAGTGCGCGGAGTGCAAGACCTGCTGCTCGTGCCGCCAGCCCGCCGACGACGACAAGATGCTGTTCTGTGACCTGTGCGACAGAGGCTTCCATATCTACTGCGTCGGACTGGACACTGTGCCCAGTGGTATGTGCGAGGCTTGCGAGCCGCGGTGATGTCACACCAACATCATAAATCTTGAGTTTTCTAACAAATCAGAGTTGTTTATTTATTTAGGATCTCCAACAAAATATACACACTAATAATGACATAAATAATTGTCAACAAAAAGTCTTACGTAGATGTACTCCTTTTTAAACAGTTCACAAAGATGTTCATCTTAACATTTATTTTACTTCTTTATTAATCTTTGAAAAATTTCATATTGTTTTGCCAGAGATTCATAGATATCAAAATTGTGTCAAGTTTGTGCTTGGCTAACATATTGTACTACTTCCAAAGTTTAGGTACAAGGTGTAATGACCTAGGTTTTTTTTATCATATACAGCGGCTGAAAAAAAAGGGTTGTCGTAAAAACGGCTATTTCCCGCTGTTGCACCAAGGTTTTAGAAAAGTCGACTTCCAAAATGTTATTCAGACTTTCTTGGTAGAAAAAAACCTTTTTTACAAAAAAATAAAACCGCCTTCAAAAACTACAAAATAAAAAAAAAACTAGTTTTGGAAGTCGGTGGCTTTGGTTTTGTTTTTTGTTATGTAGATATTGCCACCGACTTCCAAAACTAAAGTTTTTTTTATTTTGTAGTTTTTGAAGGCGGTTTTATTTTTTGTAAAAAAGGTTTTTATTTTTCACTTTTTAGTGCTTGTATGTTAATGTTTGAAATCCTTACAAAAAGCCCTTTCAAACAATACCTCACACGATTTATTTAATTTTGGAAAGTAGTAGGAGGGGGGTTGACGTACCCCCTCCCTCTCTTCTTTCAGTCAGTCATCGACTACACGTATAAACAAAGCAATTAAGCAATTTTACTTGTTACGACAGTTATACTGTGATCCTATAAGGAGTTCCGTTCCATAATTATCTCCGAAGTTCATCATCAGATCATGACAATATTTCTATGGGACCTATTCGGAAGTATAGTCTTTCAAACAAAAAAAGAATCATCCAAATCTATTCATAATTGGCTGAGAAATCAGGTAACATACATATAAAAAAAAAACATACGCGCCGAATTGAGAACCTCCTCCTTTTTGAAGTCGGTTGAAAACCAAATATCTATGTTGTATTGTTACAATAGATACGCAAATGCACCGAGTACAAACAATGAATGAGAATTACTTATCAATTTTAGCAAGCGTGATAACAGCTATCTAAACGATTGTATCATGTGTAGCGTAATTTGTTTGTTTACTAATAACGTCATAATGCCAAACAAGCGTATTGGGATAGGTCTGCAAAAATCGGCTTCATTGTATTGCACGTCACAACCACACACCTACTCCTGCGCAGATTGATAGAATACTATTTTTCGATATGTAAAATACATAGAGGTTTTTCGATTTTCATAAGGAATTATAATAAAATTAGAATTATATAATAAAAATCATAAAAAAATGTGTCTTGAATCTTACAGGTTCTTTTGTCTGTCTGTAAGTACCTACAGATAAAATACGATGCATCAAGTCAATAGTTTTATCACACATTCCAGGTCGATGGCACTGCGTGGAGTGCGCGATATGCAAGTCGTGCGGGGCGCGCTCCCCGGGCGGGGCGGGGGGCGCGGGCGGGGGCGCGGGGGGCGCGGCGGAGTGGCACCACCAGACGCGGCGCGGGCCCGGCGGACACAAGGTGTACTCGCACTCGCTGTGCACGCCCTGCGCCAGGTCAGTACCGAACATTTACTAACGCGTCAAATGCGGCCCGAGCCGACGGATATATCTATGTCGGTAAAGGAAGCTAGCGTGATGTGCTTCGACTACCGATGTTTGTCCTAACTTTCTGAGGCTACAGCTGTACTGACAGGCTTGCTGTAGGTGTCGTAAAGGGTGACCAAACACAATACTTGATTGAATAAAATCAGCAAGACAGTTTTTGTATTCTAAAATCGAATAATTGGGTCAGTATTGTCAACAAATTCTTCAACATCGTTATGTAAAACAAAAGAGATCTAGGTTTTAGGAATACGCCGCGTAAACCAACTTGTCAGTATGGTGACAGCCAAATATTAATATTGTTTAATTATATACCTATTTCAATATGGTAGCGAGCGTACATACGTGTGTTTGATTTTACTATCGCCGCTTTTGCTTTGGTAAAAGCCGGAAGAAATTATAGAATTATGGGAAAATACTATCCATATTTTATGCAGTAGTTTTATTACAATAGCATTATAAAATACATATGTAAAAATCCTATCCTATGAATTTTATATATTGCCTCACCCATACCATAAACACCGATCTTCCATAGAGGTTTAAAACGTCTTCAAAGTTTTTCAACCTTGCTAAGTTAGTCATGAGCATATTATTATTTATCACCTAACGAACATTAGCTACAGTAGAAATATCATTCAAGTAGTTTCGTCACAATTTTTTCGGAATTCTGAAAAAACCGATGCATTTTCTGTTTCGGTGCATTGCATTATTGAAACAACATTACATGAATTCTGATATGAACTTGACTGAATGTTGAGTTCGATTATGTCAGGGTTTGAATCAGAATCGATTCCCTAATTACCTTACGTACTTCCATTATGGACTATTTAATTTTGTTAGGTTACATTTTGTTTATAAAGAAAGCAAAATAATAAAATAATTTCGTATTATTTTTCAAGTAATGCCAAGAGGGGCCCCAACAAAACCTGAACTATCTCAAAAGAAGAGTAAATATCGAGGGATGCAGATAAAAAAAGTACAAAGTTTCATACAAACATCAGTAAATGAGTTTTATGTGTATATGTTTACGTATTAATTGGTCTTGGTAGTTGATGTGTTTTCACGTCATTTCATGCGTGTTTGATGTGGACTAACACGTGCTGGTCATAGTGTCGTCTCGACGTTCGCCTTCACTCTGTCGACATCCGCTTTGTCTCTGGTATCGTAGCATTTTGGCCCCCGCAGAATGTTTACTTTTGCCCCAACGCAGCGTTCTTACTCAGCACATCCCAGTACCATACAAGTTGCATGCCATTCCCATAGACATAAGTTTATTATTTATGCATATTTGAAGAATGTTTGTTGATTGTTAATATCTATTAATAATTTCTTTAACTTTGTATATTTATTGTATTAAAGTCTAATTCATATGCGAGCAAACAGTCTTCACAGAAAGAACAGCAAAGTGGACCATTCATGCGAAGCACCGCCAATTGGTATGAGGGAATCACTTTCTCTAGCACTGTCTTTTATGCAAAATTGCTTTATTTGCAAACGCTAGACTGACAGTTGAACAAAATTCCGAGCTTACCTTTGTGAATTGAAAAAGAAACTGCCAACTTTACTGTTCCTCCTATTTTTTTGATTATTTTAATACTCTCATTTGTTCCATAATTGATGCAATACACATTAGGTAGATAATAACTTTTTGTATTTCTGTTGTTGTTTTGATGGTTGTACTGCGTCAATTAGCCTTGTATCATCAATGACAATGGGTGTCGACATCTCATCAGTCATCCTGCAGTCGGCTGCGACTAACTCACATCCATACTGTTCACTAACAAGGGCCTAGTACCGTCAGTATCCCCGGCGTTCACTAACTCGACTTTATGTTTGTTGCTCGTCTTCGGACTCGACACGTGGAACACTTTTTGCAATAATTATTTGTAGCTAGTCATTCAAGTCTAAATAAGACTCACTTTTGTTTTTCGTCTTAGTAAATTAGTTTTTTTTTGTTTTGCTAATGAATATTTGCGCATTTTCTCTCAGTGTGTGTTTTTATGGCATCGCTGCGTATAAACATTTTATTTTTTACTTTAAAATAATATGGTAAGTTCCAAAGCTGATGCGTGGCTAATAGTTTTGAAGTACAGTTTAAAACGTGCACGGTAAGCGTAAATTCCTGCACTTGAAACCAAGTCTTACGAGGACAAGCAACAAAACGTACGAATGAAGCGAGACCGTCCAATCGGCGCGGGGTTTCGGTGTTTAATACTAATGGCGTGTTTCTGTGTTCCGGTGCTTGTGCGCGTACGGTCCGTATGTGTGTGTGCGTGCGTAGGGCGTATCGCATCGGTCGCTACTGCCCGCTCTGCGAGCGCTCCTTCATCGGCCCGAAGGGGACCATGCAGCTCGTCATATGTAAGCTCTGCGATAGGCAACTGCATCAAGGTACGTCATAACCACCGAACGTGTAGACGCATACGCTTGCCCGCCCCGCTGTACTATGTAGTTAGACATGACTTACACCGTGCATGGAACATAAGCTTATTCTCGTTCTTTGATTCCGTGGCTCCGTCCAAACGAAGTTCAACTGTAGAAACCCCTATTTAAGAACCTTTAATTTGTAAACCCACCGTGACGCAAGTATTTGATAGAAATGAGAGTTACGCTGAAGCTACAGTTGAGCTTAGTTGATGCGGAAACCGGTTTCTTAGAACGAATATAAACTTGCGGATTTAGAAATCTAAACTTATTATTAAGTTTCATATGGAGAGTATTTATTGTTTGTCATTTACATATTGGTCATGTCTAACTCATAGTGGTTTTCGGAAAGTGAGGATACAATTTTTATGTTCATTGTCCGAAAATCTTTTTTATTCTAGCGCATGTTCTACTGTATGTGAATGCGCTGTGCATGTTCTGTAGTAGTTACGTAAAAGATGTTATTCTCACAAAGCTTCACTCAGTCCTTCATTATTGTCATGATACATAGTTTCGTTTCTATAGACATTATGTAGCGTTATACTATATATATTTATGCTTATTTTTTCCATCTATATCGCTATATCCTATAACAGTCCAATATTTGTGCTACCTGTTATGATTGCCTAAAGAACAACTAGTACAATATATCCTGATATATACGTACGTAACAACGCGATTCGACGTCGAATCATACATTTACGAAATATATACCGTTAGGGAGCTTTTGTTTTTGTTAGATGTGTTTAGATGACAACGTATAGGTGAAAGCATGATGTATAATACACAGTAAGCAATGATCTGCCTAAATTAGAACATAGCTGAAACTATAATGGGTCGCAAAAAACACGAAAGGTTACCGATACTTGCCGAATTGTGTGTGCCATGCATTGTCGTGTACTAGGTGTAGGTAACGGCTCGACTACGAGCCAACGGCATGGGGATGAAAGGGAGATATAATTAATATGGCTTAGGTATGTATTGAAAGTACTAAAGTACACGTTAACACGTATATTTATGCCATGTTATACTGACCGTCCATGATTTTATCAGGTTCACATTAAGTAAGTATTTTTTATAGGTTGGTTCCATCACTGCCATACACACCTTTTTTAGACTAAAAATAACATGTATGCGATTTTGATGTTTGTCAAGTCAGGTTTACCTTTGTGGGCGTGGTGTAACCAGCCTAAACTATAAAACGAGGGCGGTCAGGCAACCCCGGAGTTTCCGTGCGATCATAAACCGACCTGTTGTCAAAATTCTCATCATTGTTCAGCATATTATTGTAACTGCATTTACGAGTCGTTGTAAGAATTACAAATCGAGATACAGTGAAGCATATCGAGAAAAATCTCTTATGAACTTACTAAAGTAAAGATTCTATATGATACGGTGCATGAAACTACGGGAACTCCGGTATAACGGCGCAGCCGTGACTTTATTCTGATAGCAGCCCTAATTCCCTTAACAGAATGCGTTAGACAAACGGTGTGTCGCCTGAGCGTGCTGGACTACACCTGCGCGGAGTGCCGGCGCGGCGGCATCACGTCGCGCGCCGCCGCGGTACGCGTCGCGCCGCGCACCATCGCCACGCTGTTCATGGCCAAGCGACGCTTCAACAAGTACGCGCACCGCCAGTATTTGGCGAGCCGCCAGCGCGAGGCCGCGTCGCGCGACCTGGCCGACACGTCGTGCGATCCGGCCGACACGTCGTGCGACCCGGCCGACACGTCGTGCGACGCCGAGCCCGCGCCGCTGCGCGTGGACGTGGACCGCGACGACGCGAGCGACGCGTCCGACGCGGGCGGCGACTGCGGCGACACTAGCGACCCGCTGGACGCCACGCCCGACGCCTGAACTGTCGAGCGTCGCCGTGCGCGAGTGAAGCGGTGAACTGTATAAAAACGGACCGTGTAATATATAATGTAGCTGTTGTTAGTTCATATGTAACTCTTATTCGCTTCGGTACTACGGTTGTAAGGTAAACTGTTACATAAATCTGATTAATATAACGATTAACCGGTAGGCTATGTACGTGTAAGTTGTCGGATAGTGAGGAGATACTAGGTGTATTGTCTCTTTGTGTTATCGCTGCGTTTTGTTTTCTGTACGCTGAATGTTTGCGATTACGATCCCGGGAGGAGCCGGCGCTGTCGAAATATTATGTATATTATATCCCTAGTGGGAGTTAGACGGTTTGATTTAACAGAAGATAAAGATCATAAAAGTGGTTAGATAGATAGCTGTAGATCGCAGGACTCTTAACATGTAAACTGTACAGTAATTTAATACTAACTTCACTATATGGGTAGCTGGGCAATCATACTATTTTTAATATCATAGATTTGATTAAAAGTATCCTGCAAGACAAATCATGTATTGTATTGTGTATTCGTCCACAATTGGTTATGTTGAAAGTGATTAGATTACGTGAGATTGTGTAGTTGTGCTGTTGTTATACTTTACGAGAGAATGATTCAATTGTGTCAATCATGTTCGTTGCTGTGTGTGACTCTATATTAGAACTGTGAACGGACATGGTGTCTTTTGTCATTTACGAATTAATTAGTTCTCAGGAATACAAAATAATAATAAATGCATACAATAGAAATCTGCCTTTTAATGCATTTTTGAATTTTGTTTCTAAATTGTGTTTTTTTTGTCACTGCTGATTATGAATCGATCCACTCGCTACTGAAGACAGTGCGCATTTTGTTTATTTTTGATATAGTATAATTTTTAGATCGTTAATTTCGCTTAATAAGGTATTTATTTTAGTTGTACTTTTATATGGATACAGCTGTATACAATCTTATGTCCCAGATAATATTCGCGGAGGATTGTTACATGAACGTAGGGAGTTATTGAATTCATCAGGATCGGATAGTGATGATAGACTCTGTTGCCTGATATGAATTTTATTTATGAATCGATTGGGTATGATTTAAGAAATGTTTCCCCCTAATACGCACTTTATGAAAGTTGTTGATTAATTACACTATTTAGATTATTTTATAAGATTTTTATCGTTTCTGTAGTTTAATTATTGTACGAATGAAATTCAGCAGCTCTTCTTTCAAATGACAACTGATTGTTTTCCTTACTTAATTTCGAAGTACAAAACACATAGCTACCTTTACATACTATTACTTGCACTCGTTCTGGAACGCAATATGAACCCAATGAATAAATATAGTTTTATAGAAAGATCAAATAAATTATTTAACTCAGAGTATAGTATGTTTATTTTTCATTATGAGAAAATTATTTATTTATGCACTATGGTGTTACAAAGATAGTATTAAATATAGCTGAATTGGGTGGTATTCATTTCCAGGGCGAATCCGGAAATGTTTGGTGGGACATTGGTGTGTTCCGGAGCCACTGGTATTCGTTTTCGGTATACGTAACATTCGATTCAACAAGTGTATGCATTTGCTGTACTTACGATATAATCTCTGCGCGCTATCGTCTTTTAACCACTGCTGTGTGCAATTATCCCCATAATGTTGTGTATTATATTATCTTGTATTAGAATTATATTGTGTAAGTGCAGGTGATGACCTTAGTAACTTCATTGAATACTGACACTAATGTATCAATGTTTTAGTTTATAATTATGCTTTGGTTAATATTAATCATAGTTACTTATTAGTGATGACTTTTAAGGTGAAATTTATGTCCTCGAAATCATGATATAAACCTTTTATACAATATACACAACTGATCCCGGTGTGACACACGCCGTAATTCGCATTGCTTTATCGACACAGGTGAATTTGTAAGACTTACTTGTAAGAGAATAATGATAACTTTATGTCTACTTAATGCAAGTGTAAACGTTCTAGAAATCTCGCACTGTTCGGTCAATTTTGTAAAAAAAAGATAAAATAAACTTTAATTTGAACTTTTGTTTTTTTTTTATTGCAATGCATTAAGAAGAATAGGAAAATAAAAGACAAGTGTGCAATAAAAAATAATGTATATATAATTTGACTTACAGTATGGTAAACTCGGTAGCATAATTAACAAAATTTTATAAACACTGAAAATATTCAGCAAATATATTTTATAAACTGGCAATAAAGCATCTGTATCCTTATATTTCGATGAAACCTGTGGACAAGCAAAAACGTAACACATTAATTTTAAGATAATACAAACAAGGTCGTGCTTATTTTTTTATGAAATTAAATAAAACAAGGTGTATTTAACAATAGTTCGTTGTATCGCGAACCCAGTGTATGCATATACTCGCATTGAAATAAATAAAAATACTGGATCAATCAGCCTTAAGGGCCGAAACTGCGTTAAGCGGGCGCCCGCGACGGGCAACCGTCGCGTGTCTACGCGCGTGGACACGCGAGCGGGCTCCGTGGGCACGCGACGGGTCCCGTCGCGGGGACCGTCGCGGTCACCGGTTTTATTATTTTCAACCGACTTCAAAAAGGAGGAGGTTCTCAATTCGGCGCGTATGTTTTTTTTTTATTTTTTATTTTTTTTTGTATGTTACCTGATTTCTCAGCCAATTATGAATAGATTTGGATGATTCTTTTTTTGTTTGAAAGAGTATACTTCCGAATAGGTCCGATATAAATATTGTCATGATTTGATGATGAACTTCGGAGATATGGAACGGAACTCCTTATAGAATTACAGCATAACTGTCGTAAGTAACAAGTAAAATTGCTTTGTTTATACGTGTAGTCGATGACTGACTGAAGGAAGAGAGGGAGGGGGTACGTCAAAATGAAATATATCGTGTGAGGTATTGTTTGAAAGGGCTTTTTGTAAGGATTTCAAACATTAACACACAAGCACTAAAAAGTGAAAAATAAAAAGCTTTTTTACAAAAAAATAAAACCGTCTTCAAAAACTACAAAATAAAAAAAATAACTTTAGTTTTGGAAGTCGGTGGCTTTGGTCTTGTTTTTTGTTATGTACATATTGCCACCGACTTCCATAACTAAAGTATTTTTTTTTATTTTGTAGTTTTTGAAGGCGGTTTTATTTTTTTGTAAAAAAAGCCTTTTATATTTACGCAGTGTCGCTAGTACAATTTTAACAGTGGCATGTATCAGTCGTTATTATTATTATCCTTGATTTTCTCCGAGCGTGCGTACGACCCGTATCACATATCGTTATTGACTGAATAAGCCCGCACCGCGCGTGCCCCCGCGACGGGTCCCGTCGCACGGAGGCGGGCCCCGTTGCGCGGGTGCGGGGCGCGCTTCCCCGTGACGGACGCCCGCGCGTGACCCCGCGACGGAGCAGTTTTGTATGAACCCGCGCGGGTGCCCGCTTAACGCAGTTTCGGCCCTAAGCTTTTAGACCAGTGCTCCCAAAGTAAAATGAACCCACTGGTGGGTCGCGTCCCAATGTTGGGTAGGCTCTCAACAGTCCTTTATTTATATAGAATCTTTTTCCTTCATAAAAACCAAGAGGCCTACCTCCGTTTTGGAACGCGGCAAATAGCTTCAACTTTCTAACTGACCTGACAAAAAGTACCTGTAATTGGTCTAATTGAAATAAATGTTTTGACTTTGGCTTGACAAGAGTCCCAAAGGAACTTTAGTCCACGATCCAGTCAACTGGGAACAGTTTTAGACGATAGGCAATCTAAAATTGACCTGTGCATATACACGTCACTCGTCGAGCCTGAGACCGCTGATGGAGAGGAAGGTGAACGCGTTGTGGAGCGCTAGTACCGGTACTGCTGTCACGGCCGCACTCACGCCCGTACGTTGTCGCACTGCGGAGACCGCCTCTGTTATTATTGACATTGATGGAGCACTCCATACCTGAAAGTGATTGTAAGATGGTGTTAAACGTATGTAAATATAAAAATTAGGTGTATGACACGCCCTTGTGAACGCGTATGGTCAACAGCGAGAAAAGCATTTGTGGACGGGCAATGAACTCTCTTTTACTGCTGCTGTTATACATCTATGTTTATATTATATACTAGCTACTGCCTACGACTTCGCGTGGAATTTCGTCACCCACATTAAGTTACATCTTTGGCTACTGTCCCGCTTTCGTAGGTCATAGCGTGATGATATATATAGCCTATACGCCTATACCAGGGGTCGGCAATCTTTTGAGACGGAAGAGCCAAAAATTATCCAGTAACTTGTAACTTTTGGCTCGACCCACAACTTTACATTGAAAGAGCCGCAGGTTACCGACCCCTGGCCTATAACTAGTACTAATCTGGCAATCATATACAATATTTTTTCTAATCCTACTGGTATTTCCAGAGATAAGCGCGAATAAACAAACAAACTCTTCAACTTTATTATTTAAATCTCGCAAAATTTTGAAAATGGCTCGAACCGATTTAAACCATTTCTTTTTTGCCTAAATACTAAGGTGGTTTAGTAAAAACAAAATCGTTGGTGTTACCAAGTTCACCGAGTCATCTGGTACCTGATAAAGTATTCTCATCTTGACGGCATGCCTGGCGTCCATGTCTCTCTCCTGCGTGAGCTTGCGCAGCGCGTACTCGAGCACTTCCTCGATCTGTTGCTGCGTCATGGAGGCCGCGCGCACGCGGTGCGTCGTGCACACCTCCTCGCTAGGGAATGACAGCTGGCAAGTTGATGGCGATGAACCTGGTGAGCATTTAAGAAAAATTACATTTTGCCCGCGGATTCGTCTGCGTAAATGTCGGTCTTACCCCGAACCAAATTTCATCAAAATCGGTTCAGTCGTGAAAGTGTAACAAACAGACAATTTCCAGATGGACAATCAAACAGACTGTTATTTGAAGTCTGTGGAAACACAATATTGGAACAGTCTGCTCTCTCTGCGGCCAACAGTCTACTTTCCCGAATTGTTTTGTGTTTAAGTTGAGAAGTCAAAGAACATAATTCAAAAATCGTAATCGTACGTATTTAGTCTGTCAAGTAGTCGTGACCGTGGCGTGCTAGGCACATTTTGGTTTGTCATCTATACATGACCGGCGGTCAAAAGGTTAAACAAAAAAGTCTTTATTAGAGTATGTAATCCAGGAACAACCTTGTCACATTAATATATCAAATTGGAACCCTTACCTGTGGCAACATAACAAACAAAGGCGGCGACGGTGTTCTCGTAGTTCCACCTCCTCGTGATGGCTACTTTGTAGTCACCCACATTGCATCCGGTCTCCTCATCTGGAATACATATGTATGCAATTGCTATTCCTTTTTAGGGTCCCGTACCTCAAAAAGAAAATGCGGAAACCTTATAGAATCACTCTGTTGTCCGTCCGTCTGTCTGTCAAGACGCTTTATCTCGGGAACGCGTGGAGGTATCTAGTTGAAATTAAAACGATATACTCAGGTCTACAGTCTCTTGAAGCTGTTTCTTTTCGTTGTAACTTTTAAAAGCATATAATCTAACATACAGAAACAATCAGGCACGGAACAAGAACCAGCAGGCCATACAAATATTTTTCCGTGCGGGGATCGAACCTGCGAAACACAGCGCAGTAGTCAATCGCTCAGCCACTGCGCCAACAGCGTCTTCAGAATTGATAATGATATTTTTTTAAGGCCATTTTAAGTTAACGATAATTTTATTTATAGCATTAACTTTTATAGTAATTAAATGATGAAAAAAATCACTTTCCCCATATTTCTTAAGTTATATTTTGTCGAAGTTCGAATATTCTTGAATATTTACAATTGGGACTTACTAGTTAGTTATTTCAGTTTAAAATAACTGTAGTTTTAGCACTTACACTCAAATCGGTTGTTGTCGGTGTGTGCCCAGGCGTGCCACTCGACCTGCGCGTTGCGCGGCAGGGCCTGTACTACGGCGTACTGCACAATGGCGCCCGCAGTGCGACGCTCTAGTTGCCGCCGAGCTTCGCTCACTGCGCTGCCGTGTGTTACGTAGCATACACTCTGTAGAAAAAGGAAAGGCTCATGCGCAAAACGTCTCTTTCGCAAAATGTCACCTGGTCGTAAAACGTCTCTTTCGCAGAATGTCTCTTTCGTAAAATGTCTCTTTCGCAGAATGTCTCTTTCGCAGAATGTCTCTTTCGCAAAATGTCGCGCCAGGGACTTAAGAATAAAATTTTGATTTTCAAAACAAAAAATCATTTATTAAAATTATAGTGCAATTATGATGTTAAAATGGTACTTAAATTTACTGAATGTATTCCAAATAAAAAAATAATATTTTGATACAGTTAAAAATAATATTTTGGTACAATTTAAAGTTCAGTGATGGCAACATTTATAATATTTTTTATTGTTTTTTCAATCAAAAGTAACAGACAAAACACAGCTCGGCAATAATGAATGACACATACATTTATAAGTTTTTTTCTAACTA
Organism: Hoplodrina blanda; assembly: GCA_949316365.1. Taxonomy (NCBI): domain Eukaryota; kingdom Metazoa; phylum Arthropoda; class Insecta; order Lepidoptera; family Noctuidae; genus Hoplodrina; species Hoplodrina blanda. The sequence continues at coordinate 10,895,499 of OX438589.1, forward strand.
CCCTCACATATTATTATAAACGTTGCCATCACTGAACTTTAAATTGTACCAAAATATTATTTTTAACTGTATCAAAATATTATTTTTTTATTTAGAATACATTCAGTCCAAAATCGACGTCCGCAACCCCGGCAGGCGTTTGGCCCCTTATTGGGGCCCCGTCCCTGTGCTGACAGCTCTTTGAGGCGCGCGCGAACAGAACGCGCCGTCGACCCGGGCATGGTCTTTGATCGGACGGCGAGCTACCCATTACTCGCCGTCCGCAAGCCCGCGCCTACGGTGGCCGGATGTCGTCTCTCGACGTCCGACGCCCTGGGCGTCTCCCGCGGCGGCTGGGGCGTGAGGTGGAGGATGTTCTCTCCCTCACGCGGCCCGCCTCCTCCTTCGCTAGCATTAATGCTTCGCAGAAGGAGGTGACTGCATCCCATTCCCTCTCGCCCCGGAGCATGGCCTGAACCAGGTCCGGACGCGAGAGGTCGCCGCCGCCTATCGCCTCCTTGAGGACACGGCGGTGCTCTGCCCAAGCGGGGCAGACCTGCACCGTATGATCCACCGTGTCCTCCGGGCGGTCCACACAGTGGTGACACCCGGGCGTTTCCTCCCGTGCAATCCGACACAGGAACCTCCCGAAACAACCGTGTCCGGTGAGGACCTGCGTCAGCCGGAAGGTGAGGACGCCATGGCGCCTCTCCAGCCACTCCTCTAAGAGGGGTCTTACCGCCGCGATTGCAGCGTGCCCGTTCTTAAGTCCCTGGCGCGACATTTTGCGAAAGAGACATTCTGCGAAAGAGACATTCTGCGAAAGAGACATTTTACGAAAGAGACATTCTGCGAAAGAGACGTTTTACGACCAGGTGACATTTTGCGAAAGAGACGTTTTGCGCATGAGCCAAAGGAAGGCTCAAAGGAAATTGTGTTAAAGTAGTAGTATAGCCTGGAACAGCTTACCCTCTCACCTGGAGTCGGGCGTTGGTTAGCTGCGCCACAGTTTTTCACTTTTGCAGGTTGCAGCTACCATCGTTTTAAATTTGTTTCTTACTGTACTTGTTTTTGTTAAACAAAAACCGGCCAAGTGTGATTCGGACTCGCACACGGGTTCCGTAACCAACCGTCATTAACGTACAATATTTAACACTAGATAAAAAAAAACACGTTTCTTGTATAGGAACCTCTCCTTTAATTTTTAACATTTGTTTGTATAGCGGCAATAGAAATACACATTCTGTGATTCAACTCTTGCTATTACGGTTGATGGGGTACAGCCCGCTGACAGACGGACGGACAGCAGAGGCTTAGTAATAGGGTCCGAATGTCCGATAGCACCCTTCTGGTACGGAACCCTAATAAAAAAGATGTATGAGCCAACTCGGAGAGTTACGACAATCGTCCATGGCTATATTGGATGGCATTTTTATTGTCATATGGATTTGCTTACTAATTGACATTTAAAAACCTTATTCTATTATCATACATGACCTAAGGCAGTGTAAAATACGGATATATTGGATACATTCCATCCGATTTGAATCTGAAAGCACACAGAGACGTACCTGCACAACGCTGCGTATGTGTGCCCTGGGGTGCAGCGCGCGCAGCACGCGCGTGAGGTGGCGCAGCGACAACGCCGACTGCGTGCGCGCCCCGCCCCCCGCCAGGCGCAGCGTGCCCGGCACCAGCGCGATCTGACCGCACGTGCCCATTACCTCACCCACCTGAGTAAAGACACACATTACATTTTATGATTTCATTTTATTCATATTTTCAATAGCTGGGATGAGAAGATATTAAATGTAATTCAAGTTACTAAGGCCCATTCGTGCCAAAAAGTTAACTCTGAGTCAAAGTCAAAGCATTAATTTCAAAAAGACCATTTACAGGCATTTTGTTTGCATTCAAAGTTGAAGCTAGATGCTAATTAACACAAGGGGAAATTACAAATTATTATTACATTTGTAATGTATCCTCATGTTAAAAACTAACACTGAGTTAAGTTTTTGGCGTATGTGAGCCTAAGAGAGGAAAGGGAGACCAAAGAAAAGATGGAATGGATAGAGTGATCATTAATATATTCGATATTTTGAAGATATAATGATTCTTTTATCAGTGTGTCTGCCCTCCACGAGAACTCACCGTTAAGCGACGCACATAGTGCTGTCTCTAGCCTCTCAACTATTCATCTATAAATTAAATAGAACACTTATAACACCTACCTTAACAGCCTGACTATAAGGTCCGATATTAGCCGGCGCCCAATGAGATATGCCTTGCACGTGCATAGTGATGCGCTCCTTCGTAACAATGCCCTCGCAGTCGTGTGTGTTGTTGAACGTTGACTTGTGAGCCACCTGGAGAGAACATGCCGTTTAAAATCGAACTCTTAAAAAAAAAAAACAAAACAAAAAGTAAAAAACAGGGTCGTAGTCGGAGGACCGCTCTGTGGAACAGGTTCCTATCTAAGAAGCCCCCGATTGCAATGACCACCATTTTTACTAGCCTATGTTACAAGATACGATGCAAAGGATTCTAACGATACCTCATACATCTAAATCGTTTAGGCGTTTAGAAGTTATGAGGGAATAAAGGAACTCATATGTATATGGACACTTAAATATAAAATAAATAAATAAACATAGCACTCCATTTTCTGGGCAGTCCTGTAAAACTGCAGGGTGTTATAGAAAATAATAGTTTGTTGGTAAGTAAAATAAAAACAATAGAAGTCTATTATTGCCTCACTTCAGGGCACAGGCCTCTTCTCATACATAGAAGGCACTGATCATTGATTACCACCCTCGCGTAAAGCGGATTGTAGCAATTCCAGATTTATATTAATTAAAAAACCAAGTTTCCTCACGAGGTTTTCCCTTCGCCCATGCCAATGCTGTCCAAGATAAACTTAGAAAGTACATTATGAATTGGAAAAGTCACATTGGTACATACATGTATCGAATCCACACTCACAAAAATAAATGCTAAAAAAATATTATCAGCTCGAAAACATTACTGGCCCTTGAACTTGTACCACAGTGAACCCTTGACAATTATCAGGTAAACATCAAATCGCAATCTTTGTTATCATGTTAATTGTATATCATTGTCTTTATATCAGTATTCATCTATGACAGAGCTGTCCAATGTAAGGCCTGCGGGCCGCATGCGCCCCGCTACCTATTTTAGATCAACCGCACTTACGAAATTTTTTTTTTGGTACTGTATTATTTTATTTGATTTTATTCAAGTAAATTAATGAAATATTTGTTCGTATGGTAACAAATTACTTGACGATATTATTCGGGGAATTCCCAAACTGTGTGTTTGTGTGCGTTTTGTTGTGTCTGCTATAGTGTGGCCATTAGTGCTGTGCACTCCCTGAGGTATGCGCGGCGAGGTGGGAGGCGAAGAAAAAAGTGCATGAGTTCACATGAGATCGATATTGTCGGACTGATCTTACGATATCGGTTTACAATATTTTATGTAAAGCTATATTGGCGATTCCAGACTTACATTAATTACAATTCCAGGTTTCCTCACGATGTTTTCCTTTACCGATGTCAGAGATCCAAGATAAACTTAAAAAAGTACATTTGAATTGAAAATTGCCTCCTCTACGATTTTGGCAATATTCGCATCACTATTCTATTCAAAGCTTTTTGTCTACTTTTCTTTTCTTAAAATATCGACCATTTTAAAAATGACGGTCTTGACATCATAAGATAACGCACGACCCATCTATGAATATTTATCTCATGTGCGTCTGACATAGACAGTCCGATACAAACAAATGCTAGCTACCGCCGTGAGCGTCGGCGGCAGACTGACAGAGCGCAGCAGCCGATTCTCCCCCCCGTCTCGCCGCGCGCATACCTCAGGGAGTGCACAGCACTAATGGCCACACTATACACATGATTCTTTTTTTTTTTAATAATTTAAGTGCTTCTTTCTGTGTCTCTCCAATCTATTTATTGATTTGTTTTGGCCCGAGATCGTATTTGGTTTGGACAGCGCAGAACTATGACATAATGCGGCATTTTTATCACAGTTACGTAAATTTTTTACAAGGCTTTTGAGTTATGTGTGAAATTCGTTATCAGATTGCAAATTTTAGTTAGCACAATTTGTTTGTATTAAATAAATTGTATGAATGAAAGACAATCTAAGACATCTTAGATTATCTTTTTATCATTGGTAAAATATTAGAATGGATTATTTAATTTAGATTTCTTGATCTTATGCTGTGACATGGTATTTATCTTTTGTACCTACATATTATCCCCCTCCCCTTCCCATCCTGCCCCATTGGTTGGACTAAAGGTTGCCAGTGTGACATCTGACCATGGTCGGACATTGATTCTCTATTAAGATTTTCTCAGTAGCAGCCCTCGGAAAGCAAGTAAAATTGGTCCTATGCCTGATCCCTCCCCGATCGTGTCGGATTTCTTCCTTACTGGACTATGAGAGTGACGGAAGAGTTAGTGCACCTATGTTTGCGTACACATGTGTGAACTAATATATCTGATGCGTACTTGCCTACTCTCTATTGAAAATGGCCGCCATTACCAAAATTCGGTCGAAAGAAGAATATTTTTATACACTTCAAATGGCAATATTTGCTATCAATAAAAGTGCTTCTTCCATCTTGTGTACACACTCTAGTCTAAGAAATATGAACACGTTATTGGTTTAGCCTTTACAAAAACAATTATTATTGACTTTGTTCACGAATAACGCACGTCATTGGCTATTATCATTTACTAACGAACTAATCCTTTGTTATACATAAAATAGCTGCATACCAGGGTAAGTCGGACATTGCATAATACCCGCTATTTAGTACAAGATAAGGTTCAACTTTAAATACAAGGCCAAATATAAGCCCAATATCATCAGGTCATTGCACGCAATCATGCGTCGGTTTTTCGGCATTGAATTTTACCTTGTATGGAGTATCTAATAAGGTTGAACTTTACCAACAGCGGCAAGATTAAATGCTATATTATCAGGCAGTGGGCATTGAACGCACACGTGGTTTAGTTGTTTGCCATCTAATTATGCACATTATACCGCACGTTATAAAGTTGAATTTCACTTACAGTACCAAAACCATTACTCCGCGTGCATCGTTTAAAATTCAGCATTGAATTCTACACACTATTTTGTACATTATAAAGTTGAATTTTACTTAAGTACAGCTTCAAATAGAAGTTTAATATCATCCGAAACATGAGTCGGTTGTTCAGAACTGAATTTCACACGTTTTTTGCTATAGCACAGGATTGAATTTTATTTAAAGCATCAAATATATGTTTATATCCGGTCAAGCCTCGGCTGACTTACCGGTATGACAGAACAATAGAAAATCAATTGTGTCTTATTACATGGGACTTGAGTAATTAATGTCATCCAAAACGCACGTGGATTGTTGAACATACAATTTTATACGCTATGTGTTAGAACATAACATTGAATTTCACTTACAGCATCAAATATAAGTCCAATATCATCAGGCAGCGGGCACTGCACGCAAACACGCGTCGGCGGATTAGGAAAGCTAAACGTATTGACGTATACTTCGTTTAAAGCGGCGTATTCTTGCATGTCTCTCATATAGATGTTGACTGAACACACGTCGTTCAGACGTAGTGACTCGGAATCCAGTAAGCCTGAAATGTGGAATGGGCATAAATTATAAGGATTCTTTTTATGTAATCTTTTGATTGCCGGAGTGTGAATAGCAAAATATCAGAAATATTGAACGAATCTCTTCTTTTTCTTCAATTTAAATACAATAATTATGAACTGGTCAGCCAAAATAATATTGTAAAACGCAGTCATTTTTTCATATTATCATAGGCGTATATATGGATGGCACTCCCAGGATGTTGGGTTGCCAATTCGAAATTCAAGGATGCAGGACGCCTAAGAAACCTCATATTTCATATTATCAGCTATGGCATCTCAGGGGCCAGCCCCCCTCAAATATAATCTTAGATACGCCATTGATATAGTATTCAATACTACTTTTGCGGGACACAGAGTTCATAGCAAGTCAAGCAAGTGTTTATATAAAAGTTTAAAAATGTTTAAACCCAATTAAAACTGAATAATAAACAGCAAAACCATTAAAACAAAATATAACTACATAAAATAAAGCTCGTGCACAAGTTTACCTACTAATGAGTTTCTTCATAGCGTTCTCCGTGGCTAGCCTCGTATCGACGCCCTCGCCAACTATACCACCAATGAAATACCATCCATGCTTGTTCCCGTATATACTCCTGTGGTCCAGGATCGGCTGGCTTTCATGCATACTGTGAGCCTGCTCGTAAGTATACCCAGCCGCAATCTCTATACTATCAGACTCATCATTCTGATACTCCACCTCTACACTAGTAACTTTATCACCAGAATACGTGAGCAAAGGGTTCAGTTCATTCTGTTTCTTCTTCTCCTCCTTCTCTAACTTCTCTATAGACTCTAACTCTGTCTCGCTCAGTTCAATATCGCTTATATCGCTAAATACCGAATCGCTTAAGTCGTTTACAAAATCTAATGGGTTTTTGACAGTGGGGGGTAGTTTGATTGATTCGTCGAAGTTGTCTTTTGGTTCTAGATGTAGTTTTAAATTAAGGTAGCCGACGGGGGCGACGGGGTCGTCTGTGTGTAACACCAGTTCCTTCTCATCTCTGTAAGAATAAAAAGAAATGTTTGTACAGTCGATTTAATCCATACTTTAATGTAATAAATGCGAAAGTAACTCTGTCTGTTTATTACGCTTTCAGGACTAAACTAACGAACCAATTATGATGAAATTTGGTACGGTATAAGTTTGAACTTCAAGAAAAGACACAGGCTACTTTTTATTTAGCGGCGGCAGGATAAGACTTGTTTAAACAATTTGTAAATCCACAGAAAATGTTGATGATATTATGTATATCTCACCCGTGCGAAACCGAGGCGAGTCGCAGGTCGGTGTTATAATCAACTTATCTAAATATACAGGTAGACACATTTAATTTTGTTATTGTTTAAAAAAGTTCACCCACACCCACATTTCGCCAGTTATGGGTGTACTTATAGGTACACCTCTGCCTAACCCTTCGGGGATTACAGGCGTGATGTTATTTTAAAATAATTCATTAATAAAAAAAAATGTTTTTAGCTTGCAGTAGGACAAAAAACGCAATGCAAAACAAGAATGTCATACTGCAGCTAAATTAATTTGCAACTCATAAATCAACCTTGAAACAATTTATACAGATAATCCTTATTTTGACAAATTATTGTTATCTAAAGTCAGTGACCACGATAAAGGCCTCTTGGTGACGATTGTCTAATTTGTATAAGACCATATGTCACACGCATGCATGCGACATGATCGATAACAGTCTGGTCTATTGATTACAGCTAATCAAATATATTTATGGTCCACAGATAACATTTATTATGACAAATCTGTATTTATGAGAGAGATAATGACTTTTATTGCTATAAGATACTGATAATGTGTTTTTTGATGTAAAATCTTGTTATGGATTTACGGGCTTTTAAAATCGCGGTATAGACAGTAGTATTCTTGAAATCCTTCATAATGTTAGAGCTCTGTCTGTCTGACTGTTAAGCTTCCACGACTAAACCACTGAACAGATTTTGATAAAGTTTGGTACGGGGTAAGTCTGAACCCTACACTGCATACAAAAAAAAAACACGTTTTTTGTGTGGTAATATTTATGTTACGAGTATTATAGCGGCCATATACACACTGTGAAAATCAAGTGTTTACATTTAACGGTTCAAAAGATAAGAGAAGGCCTGTGACAGACAAACAGACGGACGGGCGGGCTGACAGCCGCGTCTTATTAATAGAGTTCCGTTTGGATATGGTTATTCCATTTGGGTATGAAACTCTAAAATTTTTAGTAAAACACACTTCATTTGTTTTACTTGTAGATAATATTATGTAGATGCGTTACTAAGAAAAGTGATATCACAGCTTTATTCTACTCTTACTCTTGAACGCTACATAAAGTAGTCATAGTCAGTGCTATCAGACATTTTGTAAATTAATTAATTAATTTTTAATTATCTTGTCATAAGTCTATTAATAAGAAGTGACATATCAATGTAATCTAGCAACAAATATACTCACATAACTAATTTCTTCTTAAACAAGGGGCAGTCTAGCGTGAAGGTTTCATACTCGCCGCCCTCGCCGCACATATTGAGCCCGTACTTGTCTTGCATGACTAGAAGATGCGGCTGGATGTCGCGTAGGGAGAGACCTAGGTGTACCCGCGGGTCTAGACCAAGTGCTGCCACCTGTAACAATTAATATGATTATAATTTTTGACGGCAATGTTGGAGCTGAGGGCTTGGCTACAGCGCTGTGTATCGCGAACCGATTTACATCATCATCTGCCTAGTCTTTTCCCAATGATGTTGGGGTCGGCTTCCAGTCAAACCGGATGCAGCTGAATACCATCATCACCATAGTATTTTACATGGAGCGACTGCCTATCTGACCTCCACCACCCAGTAACTGGGTAATACGATACCCCTTGGTAAGACTGGTTGTCAGATTTTCGGGCTTCTGACGACCCGTAACGACTGTCAGAGATCAATGCTGACAGCCGAGACCAACGGCTTAACGTGCTTTCCGAGGCACGGACAGAATGCACGCGAACCGATTTACATACGGAATAAATGTTTGTATAGCCTATAGGTAGTTGTTCCGGGTCTGATAAATTGTGTATGTGAGTTTCTATATTATGTTTGTAAACGCACCCACGATTTAGGCAAGTGCGCTCCACCTCTGCGAGCGCAGTGGGCACGCCCGCAACCCAAAATTCGCGAAAAAAAATCTTAATTTTGAATTTGTTATTTTAAGTGAACACCTAAACAAAATTATCAAGTGTAAAATAAATACTAGATTTTAATTAAATCTTATATGCTTTCAAGCCGTAAAAGTTTCATTAAAATCGATTCAGTAGTTTAGAGTCCAGTTGCGATATGATACGCATAGTTCTGATACGCATGATTGAGTCCAACTCTAATTTGACCGATTACTAGTGACCATGAGTGACCACATCCTTTTTTGTGGGCTGGATCCGCGCCTGGATACAGGAGTAGGTACTTCGTAGTGTGAATAACATCTTTTTTATTTTAATTAAATAAATACCGTATCATCTTTCGTGATAATAAGTCTTTTATAATATTTAAATAATGATGAGTAATATTGACGCTCATGGCGGTAATTATTTTGAACAATCGTAAAGGCGTTTTTACGCAGTCCCCTCCACTTCTGACTTGTACGAAACACATACGTTCGTCAAATGACACCGAATTATTGTTTACTGCGCATGTTCTAGCTAGATCTTTTCCGATTTATAACAAGTCTAAAATATTAACAAATCATAAAAATAACAAATTGATGTTAATAAGGATCGAAGCAGGTAGCGTTCTGTGGTTTCTGCCTACCCCCATGGGAAAAAGGCGTGAGTTTATGTATGTATGTGTATGTGTAAACAATGATCTTGTTAATTGGCATTTAATTTCGATTCTATTTACACAAATGGGTGCCTGATGATGAGCCCGAGTCGAGTCTTCAACGTGTTAGAATGAATGACACTCTGACGGATCAACGTCAAATAAATTGAATAAAACTATCTTTGACGAATGACGTATGGCCTCATGTGTAAGGAAGTTATTTATGTTTCTAAGATTGAATAAAAGGAGTCTGCCCACTACACCGTGCCATACCAAGAACGTGCTATAAACGTACTGAATCATGACACGAACTACTATGCCTAGAACGTATCAACCGACAATTTGTTGACGCTCCGTACCGTACATAACACGCGGTCGGTGACAGAACGGTATAGTCTCATACTTTTCAATACAAAGAATATTTTTCTAGTCGACACGTTCCTACTACGTTCATGGTATGGGTATGGTACGCTGACTAGAGCGTACCCACTAGGGTTGACTCCTTAAAGAACATGAAACTTATGGTATTATAGACTTAAGTCACTTTACTTTACTTTTGTATTTGATTATTTTAATGACTATGAGATAAACTATGTTTAAAATAAGAAAGACTTACAGTCCGCCAAGAGGGCTAACAGGACGTATCTACCTATATAGATAGGTAGTTTAAAATATAATTTGGATCACCTAGATTGACCCACTCAGTATCTCAAACACTTGTATATCATAGTGTATGTGGATTTTAAGATATAACGGCCAAATAACACTCAAAAAAAATACAAGATCTCTACATTTGGCAGAAAGATTGGTAATCACAGTACACAAAAATGACCCATCAAAGCCTTTGAAGAGTAATAAAAAGTAATTTCATTATTACCTATATTTTCAACCCGGGACATGATTACAATGGTAGCAAATCACAGTCCCTTTAGAGTGATATCGCGAAAGGGTAATTGACCCAATAAGTATGTCGTTAGCATGAATGAGTTTGAATTACAAGGACTATAAAGATTAGCTTGAAAGTCTATCTTGCAGTGAAGTACGTATACAGTCACGAACATAATTATGTTACAACTAGCTTTTGCCCGCGACTTCGCCTGCGCGAATTTGCTTACGGGTCCATAATAATAATTATATCCTGAAACACACAGGAGTTAGTAATTTTCTATTACTGATTTTCTCTTTAAGTTTTGATAGAAATGTTATGGCTTTACTAATATTATTATGAAATATGTCTTAGTTCTAAGTAGAAATCGTCATTTCCTACTCATGAATTTTACGTAATTATAACTTTAATTTTACAATACCCGGTTTCTGAAAGGAAAATTTATCGACACGTGCGTTTCAAAGTGGCTGTTGACAATTCAATCAATCGCAAACGTTATGAACCGTTTGCGCGACAATTGACAATTTGTTAACTATTTTTAGTGTTGATTTACGTCCCGGAAACCGGGCTTTAGGGTCACTGTACGTACACATATGCGGGTCGGAACATTCGGTTCAGCATTTGTAATACAAAATTATCAAAGATTCTATTGAAAATGCCGAGCCGAACAGTCCAATTAGCTTAAGTGAATAGTCAATTCTTAGCACTGATGTTTCCAGGTTGAAGTATAAGTTTACTCTTTTCGGTTCTGTATCCTGGTGCGGTTTCGGTACTGGCGTGTGTGTGCTGTGATACTGGTAATTTAGAAGAGAAGAACTGTCAATCAAGTATATTAATTTAAGGCGAATCGAAAATCGAAAATCTACCAATAACACATAAATAAGGCAATTTCCGGTTCCTTTGATAAGTAAATCTCGTGTTACTTACCTATTGTGTTTGGTTAGCGGAAAGACAAAAGCCAATCAAATCATTTGACCGAAAACTGATAAAGTTTGTGTATTTGTATTGTATTGTAAATTATGCTGGTGTCCACACCTCCACATCTCAGTTCGTATTCTGGGTACGGGTGGAAAATGGATTATTCGATCTACACCACGAAGAAGACCAACGGCCACATACGTTACTGACGATCTCCGGGAAGGTACCTGAGTTACTGAAGTATTTAAAGTGTGAATTTTAAACGACTGAAATCAGAATAATTTATCCTTGCAAAAAGATACAAGAAGTTACATTTTTAGCAAGGTGAATGTACAAAAGCCATGGGGGGTATTATATTAGTTATAAAATTTAAAAAATGTTTAAAAAAAACTTTTAAAAAAATTTGAACATTGTCTTTTAATCACTCCACAGGTACGGACTAGACCAAAAAATAATAATATCGCAAAAATTAAAAGAACAATTGTGACCTTTCGATTTCATTAAACTGTGTCTTCACATCCGTTTTATAATATCACCGTCTTAATTTGTACTAACATAGATAAATGAATACTTTACATAATAGTGTGTTTTTTTTTTAAATACCTTTTAATAACTTTTTTTTTTTACCTTAATAATGACAGCTTCGACGCCGCTTGCTATCATCTCCTGCAACAATTCTTTTTGGTTCCGCCTCCATAAGTACGCAAGGGAGACTAGACCTAACCGGTGACATCTATAAAAAAAAAAGAATAAAATTATAACTTTATAAAAATCTTACTACTTATGATTTATCAATAAAAACAGTCTACGTCAGCACCGACTTTCTTGTCTGTCTGTTTGATCGCTTAATTCTTCAAAACTACTTTATTTTTAGGCATTATTACCATTTTTTTAACTGTTCCGTATATCTTCTGCCCGCGACTTCGTCACCGTGAAGGTTCAGAATGTCATAAAATATATTGTATGGCACTGGGTAATAAAAGTAGCTTTTTATCAATAAATTATTATTTCGCAATCAGACCAGTACTTTCAGAGTTTGCCTCTCAAACAAAAAACAAAGAATCTGTGCCTTTTTATAATATCAATATTTAAATTAATATTTCTTTAGATAGCAAAGAAATCTCGATGTTTTGACATGACTGGCGCATCCGTGACTGCAAAGCATTGGCGTGGCGGGTCGCTAGTCATAAAATGTATAGTTGTTTTGTGTGCCTATGCCTATTAATAATAGCGCCTTTGATATTGAGTTGGGTCAACAGCGGGTGACCCAGTGAATTGGAAAGGAATAAAGCTATACCTATATGTGCCTGTACAGTTGGCAAAAAATCTATAGTGTGTCCTGTCCTATAAATATTATCATGTACTTAAATAGCAGGGGCGTAGCTACCGCCGTATCAAAGATACGGGGCTCCACAACAACAGGAGCCCCAAACCCGTGACGGAAGCAAAAAATTCGTAAAATATTATCCACTATATCACTCACAACTCTTACATAGGCCGGACGCTAAACTACCCGGGAAAAAAATAAATGTTAAACAATACATTTATTTTTTTCCTTTTTTCATAAAAAATATTTCGGAAACATTTTTTTCCCTTTTTTGCAAACATTACTCTACCTAGGGTACCATTAATACCATTATCATCAACGAAAATCTTGAGTGAAAAAAAAGAGTAAAAACGGGGCCAAGCACCCCGAACGACAATCCTGGATCCGCCACTGGGTAGAAGCCCCCCAATAAATTTTGATACAGGCCCCGTCTAGGGCAAGCTACGCCTCTGGTAAATAGGTAGTATTTACATCATAATATTTACAATTTAGCAATAGATATAATGATTAAATACGCAAGCTATTTCTCACACTGCTCAGATATTGAGCAAGCATCTTCCTAGTGTGACATAGCCTTAAAACACGAGTGCGATCTTTCAATACGTTATAGAGGGCAAAACACTTAAAAACGCATTAAAAATAAATTATGCGCATACGCAGTTGCAGCAAAGCGTTCATTAGATTTAGTGCTGACACAAATAAAAACTATTTTAAGCTAGGTCGACACAAACAAAACTAAGTTTTTGCAATATGAAGCAAGTTGATTATGATAATGTGTAATTAAAAATGTTCATGATAGCCTAATTAAAATTGCAAAACAATCTTACGCTTAATAAATGTTGATGAGCAAATCCAGTAATGTAACAAAATATTTTTAAGATTAATTAATTAATTTATTTTTAATTAAATACTTAATAATTCAAATTAATTATTCATTTCGTTAAGATTGTACTAAATGATTAATATTGATGACATTATTTTTATTATAGTATTACCATATCACAGTCAAATAAACAATGTTGTTGCCGCCTGATTCCAAAGTTCACATAATATTGACTATTCACAATAAACGGGTAGTGTACAACCACAAATATTAATGTACTATTAGCAAAACCCAAAAGCGATTATCATTAATTTGTTTTGTTGATTATTAATGAAACACAAAAATATGAAAAATTATGGGGTTTTAACAGGGGTTCCCAAACTTATCTTGTCTACTGCCCACTTTGAGAACAAATTATTTTCTAGCGCCCCCATTTTTTCACCTTCTTAAAAACCACCTAGTAGATGAAATTACAAATCGCTCCTCAAGCCTCTACACAACGCCCCAATTTTTTTTTCTGGGTCTCTTACCGCCCCCCTTTAGGCCTGTAGCGCCCACAAGAGGGCGTTATCGCCCACTTTGGGAAAGGCTGTGTTAAAATAATAAATAAGTAATACTTACACATTTTCAACCCTAATTCTTTGGTAATCTGATAATATGGCACCAACGGCGACCGCTTCTACATCTAACTCATTCTGAAACAAATATTTGAATACTACAATCTGACACACCTCCCTTGACTGTTTGACTGTCTCGTTGGTCTAGTGGTCGCAAAGCGCGACTGCTGAGCTGTGCTGAGCATGGGATCTTGGGTTAGATGCCCAGGTCCGGCAGTGTTATTGAGATTTTCCATCAGGAATTTCTCAGTAGCAGCCTCGGAATCTGGATTTGTGCTTGGTCGATGGCAATAGGCTCGCCCCCTATTACATGGTACTTAAATATAACTGGCGGAATGTGGGTGTACTTATGAGTACACCTCTGCCTAACACTTCGGGGATTACAGGTGTGTTGTTATGTTGTACAATGTAACAGGCAGTTGCTTATCACTGCAGATTTTATTTACATTAAGATTATTCTGTGAACACTATGTACTCTCTGCAGCATAAGTATAAGTATATTATTAACACACATTTACAATGTCAATGGAACCTCTTTCAAAGTCACATTATTTCTTGACAATTATAATGAATCACTTGTTTGTTACATTTTTGTTTGTGCTGATAATGTCCCCAGCAAATAATAATAATAATGAGGAGGCTCTCGTTAGGCGGTTAGATCAAGGGCTTAGAGCCCAGACCATTAGTAGCTTGAACCCTGTTTCAAATGCTGGTGAGGTACTATTTTTATTATTGTTAAATGATTTTATTGCTTAATATTTAAAATTAATAAATGAGTAATACTTTATTTTCTGTTCCATAAAGGCACAATGAAATTAGCAACACAGTAAAAAACACACATTTTCTTTATGGGAGACTGATATCTGTACTAGGAAACCATGTGACACAGACTACCAGCCAGGCCCTTCTACAGATAAGGTATTACTTAACGAAAATGTATCATGGTTTGTTGGAATTTAACAATTTATTGGAAAAAATTAAGGATGACTGTCATAATGCATCATGTGGGACTGCATTAGTTTATTGTACCATTGGGAGTTTATGAGATGCCTATGTTGACTCACAGAGTCTTGACAACCCACGATTATCCTCGAAAGCACTTAGAAGTGGACCCAAGGACATTCCCTGGTTTGTGCAGGATGAGGTAATTTTTGGTATTTTTTATTTTATGTATTTCTTTTCTGGGTTTTTTTTTTTCAAATACTTCTACAACCAATTCAAAATAAAGGATACATTATATAGCCACACGTACAATGGCCCAATAAAGAGGCTAAGTGCGGAAATAGCCCAGCTAACCTAACCTATATAGCCACACATATAATACACGCAAGAAACCTCCTTTTTGAAGTCTGCAAATTTTTATTTTATTACATAGTAGACCGCTGTGTGTAATACATTATTCACAATTGGTCATTACAATATTCACAATCATTGAATGAACTGGTTTTGTATTCACTTAATGAGGTAATTTAAAACCTGTTGCATGACTGTTGTTTATGTAACTATGTATGACCTTCTATTTAGATTTCAACTTTAAATAAGATATTTTTATGTTTCTAGTAGAGTTTGTATATGTTTTATTACTGGCTGCAGAAATATGATAAAATGAAGTTTCTTTATTTAAATGAATAAAATTAAAAAAAAAAGAAATTTACCTTTACTTTAGAAAGGAGTCTGTGCAAATCCTCAACCTCATCATTTTCTGTGGGTTGATAATTTTTGCCCTGGTTGATTGCATTGCCAGTTATTGCTTCCCTGTATAGCGGAAGACCCATAGCCTCAGCATACAGATCTATACCTTGGTGTCCTACTGTTTGGTACATATAGCTGTCCATCTCATCTGGAATATTATTACTAAATTATTTAAATAATAATTATATTAACAAAATACACACTTGATTAAGCTCTTAATATTAAAGCAATTGTATTTTTGTTGTGTCATGCTCATAGTGCCAATAAAGTTAATTAATTCATAGCACAGTGTTGATCTTTACAATTATTGCAGTAGATATAATTGATAGATCTGTACAGGTAAACCGATAACAAAAACAATTGATGCCAAATTACAGGTGAGCTTAAAATAACTTGAGATGTTTTTATTTTAAGACATATGTTACAAGATGTGGGACTTTTCATTCATGTAATTTTTTTTTTATTTCAGGTCTATTTCCAGTGTGGTTGAAGTACAACAACAATCGTTAAGCGTTCGGTATAGTAAATATACGCATCTAAATCGTTTAACGGGACGAAATTAACCTTTCTGTGTAGGTTGGAGGTTGGCCAGCGCGACGATAGTGTGCCCGGCGCCGACACACTGCATCATGTTGTAGCAGCTGTCCTTACCCCCGCTGATCAACGCCACCGTCCTCATCTTCCCCACAATATTATAATCACTCACGATAACACTATAATACACATTACATAACGTTCACAATAATTGTGCGCCTTTTTGGCAAAATAAAGAACAAAACGCGGTCCTGATCACGACAGTGGCATTTCTCTCGACGCCTCGTTAGAGTGTACTTCTTACTACTATATCTGACGCGACTTTACCACCTGTTCGTGAAGGAATTACAACGCAACATAATCGTTATCTATTTTGATAACATTCTTGAAACGTAAAGCAAAATTAAAATGTTCCCAAAAACCTCGGCAACAGCATCTGTCAAACTGCGTTTCGTTCTGAAACCTGTCTAGTGTCTATGTTTGACATGACATATACTTTTGTTTCCTTTTCTTACGTTGTCTTTTGCTGCAAGATTTTTTTCATAAAAAAAAAGATGATCATAATTAGCTGACGACTGACGTGTATTGTTTTATGACATTTGATGACTTCCTGAGACTTACTTCCAAATGTTTCATCTCTACTTTATCTACAAGTATGTTTACGAGGCAAGATTGTTTCAGAAATGTTAACGTATGACCTTCCGTCAGGTGGCCCGTGTTGCTCTATGCTATGCGTATGACGATATGATTATGATTATACATGATGTTATGAACATAAGATGTTAAGTACTACAAGCCTACCAAAAAAAGCTGCATCGTAATACTGCTGAGATTGAATGAATTAAGAATAAGAAGTCGTAAAATAAGAGAATATTTTCAACTGCGAGGAAGCCATGCCAACTGCAGGATTTGATTGTGAACTTTGAAATGGCATGAAATGACATGGAGAGTTCGGTATTCAACAAGTTGTTGGCAATAAATAATGGCAATGTTGGCATTTATAAGTATGCGGCGTTACAACCGACGCAGGTTATCTCTGCGCATTCGCGAAGAATGAAACAAATCATTAAATACTTAAACCCCAACAACTTTGTTATTATAAACCTATTAATAAAGTACTTAATACAGTACACCCTGTACACTACAGAGTACAGTGAGTTCCTAGGTACCTACACTCGGTTTTGGAATTCTGAGATCAATCTTTTGCAATCTACTACTTACAATCACAGCCGCTGATTCAAGTAATTTATTATTTTTTACGACGATCTTTAACAAGCGCTCTAGCATTTATTGTAGCTACAAATAAGTTTTTATCTTTGAGAAAACAAACGTAGGTATCTATTCTTATGATCTATTTTTATTAGTTCTGTCAAAAACACCACTTTTAATTTTTTCATAGTTTTTAAGGTTTTTAACTTAATTAAAATTGATTGTCGCTGAAATGAGATTGCTACTAAAAATAATAGAGCCGAAT
Organism: Hoplodrina blanda; assembly: GCA_949316365.1. Lineage (NCBI taxonomy): Eukaryota > Metazoa > Arthropoda > Insecta > Lepidoptera > Noctuidae > Hoplodrina > Hoplodrina blanda. The sequence goes on from OX438589.1 coordinate 10,913,253, forward strand.
GTAGAAAATTAGAAATAATATGTTAATAATACGTTTTTCAACACAGTTCTGAGAATAATTATTATTTCATAAATGTCAGTATTTTGGATAAAGTTAAAAGCAAATTGGCGCACGTATTTTTTAATTCAAACTTCGAGTCGACTGCTCACCCCGTTTTTAACCTTTTGAACGCCATTGTCATGTATGTGACAAACGAAATCTTACTCTGAACGCCAACGTCACAAATATATGACAAAATACACGTCGCTCCATTTTATGTAACCTTTTGTGTGTTTTTATTTATATAATTTAAAAGTTGAAAAAAGTGGCCTGGCGTCAGGGGTACAGCGATACGTTTATACTCTGGCGCAAAAGGTTAACTGACTAAATTAAGAAAATAAAATTGTATAATTATAGAACACTAATTATGTACTGTAACTTTTATTGTCAAAAGTAAATAATTTGATGAAATATCACGTTTATTTATCAGTCTATTAATAATATTTAGATCATTTATTCAGTTATGTATGGCATAAACTGCATAGAAATAATTTTAACTCTTTGCTTAGATAAATCAAAAAATCATTACTGCACTCGTGCTGTAATACATTATATAATGACACCATAGAGCAACACGGGTACCTGACGGAAGGGGAGACGCCATAGCGTATTTTTTCAATACAGAAAAGTCTGTCATTTTTTGCGGGGGGAAATACACACACAAACACACTTTTCAATGCCCCACACAAAAACAATCGTCTGTCGCTACGAAACTCACACATAGAAATAATAACAATACACTAACAATTTCGTACACACATAGATACATTTTGTGTCATAACAGTGTAACGACATGATGCAACTACATTGACAAACATTGCTGTAACAGCTGTCGATACGCATTATCGATAAATTCAAGAACTCTGTTAGGGAAATCAGGTTTTTTACTTTATTTATGTTATTTATTACTTTTTCAACAGTTGTCAATTAAAAAATAATTAAAAGCATGTAGGTATAATTTAAAAATAATTAAAAGCATGTAGGTATAATTAATTTAAAAAATCAGTGATGGATTTATCTATTACTGGTTTTTAGATTTATCACTTATGTGGGTTTGCTTTTGTCATTAAGTAAGTAATTCTTGTATCAGCATAATTTTCCATTAACATACTACATAACTACAACTTAGTCTTTAGTTTTTGCAAATGCAAATGTCACACATCGACTGATGGTAAGTAAATATTTTTATCGATAACAAACAAACAATTTACAAAATAACAACACTATCGCACTTGGTGACAGTGACTTAACAGTGGACCATTTGGTCATATGTTTCGACAGAGGGGAACGCCTGCCTATGGCGTCTCCCCTTCCGTCAGGTACCCGTGTTGCTCTATGAATGACACTAAATAAAAGCTTGTAAAAAGCACGTGTGCGTAATAAGTACACTACATTATGACTAAGAGCCGCTTTACGAGCTTGTGTGTTGAAAAACTAAATAACAACAGCCAACAACAACGCGATTACTCCGAGGTTTGATGCAGTATACTTGCCATTTGGTCCCATAAAAATTTCATCCAATTTGGTTTAGTGCTTTTTATTTTGTGAGCATTTTTTTGATTATTTTATATGTATGTTACACGATTACTCCGCCAATTATGAATTGATTTGGATGATTCTTTTATGTTTAACTTATACTTCCGAATAAGTACCATAGAAATATTATCATGATCTGATGATGAACTTCGGAGATATGGAACGGAACTCCTCATAGGATCACAGCAGCAATATCGTAACAAGTGAAATTGCTTTGTTTATACGTGACAGTCGATGACTGCGACTGAAGGAAAAGGGGGAGGGGGTAAGTCAACCCCCGCTCCTACCACTTTCCAAAATTAAATATATCGTGTGAGGTATTGTTTGAAAGGGCTTTTATTAAGGATTTTAAGTAAGTAAGTAAGGATTTCAAACATTAATACACAAGCACTAAAACGTGAAAAATAAAAAGCTGCTTTGGTTTTGTTTTTTGGTAAGTAGGTATAGGCCACCGACTTCCAAACTAAAGTTATTTTTTTATTTTGTAGTTTTTGAAGGCTGTTGTCTTTTTTTGTAAAAAAGCTTTTTATACTTGTTACGCAGGGCTGGGCAAAATACATGCTTTGCTTTAATTGAAATACAAATTACAAAATACAGTAATCGCAAGTAATTAAAATACAAAATACAAAATATCTTTAAGTAAGGTATTTGAAATATAAAATACAAAATACAGTATTTTAGCTATTTTTAATTGAAATACAAAATACAAAATACAAATTACATTTTTTTTTCTTATTACAAAAAAAAATCGCCTTCATAAACCATCAGACAAAAGTGTAAAGTAACTTTCTTTCGTGAATGAATTAAAAACAAAATGTTTTTATTTAACCTTTTTAGTTCAAAAATTTAACTCAAATTCTTGTCAAATACCTAACTTTCTAACACGTGCCCTAGAATTAGAATATTTAGAATCTATACTAATATTATAAAGCTGCAGAGTTTGTTTGTTTGTTTGTTTGTTTGTTTGTTTGTTTGAACGCGCTAATCTCTAGAACTACTGGTCCGATTTGAAAAATTCTTTCAGTGTTAGATAGATTAGTTATCGAGGAAGGCTATAGGCTATATACCATCACGCTACGACCTACGGGAGCGGAGCAGTAACCAAAGACGCGGGTGTAACCGCGGCGGACAGCTAGTATTAAAAATAAAAAGGGTAAAATAAAAATAAAATCTTTTATGAAAAAAGAAACCGACTTCAAAATCCAACAAAAAAGCGTGAAAAAACTTTTCTTTCGGAAGTCGGTGGCTGTTTTTCATCTTTATCGACTTTTGCCACCGACTTCCAAAAGAAAAGTTATTCACGCTTTTTTGTTTGATTTTGAAGTCGGTTTCTTTTTTTTTTGTTATAAAAGTTTTTTTTTTATTTTAGCCTTTTTAGTTCAGATATTCAACAAAAGTCTTCGTATAATCGGCGTCTTTGAAAATCTACAATCCAAGTAAGCAAAAACGGATCCATGCGGGCAACGTCACGGGATATCCATTAGTTTTATATACTAAAACCTTCTCCGGAATTTAACGAACACTTTTCTGAAAACCGCATCAAAATCGGTTCAGCCAAACGCGAGATAATCGCGAACAAACATACAATCGATTGTGTAGTGTTGCCAACTCTAATAGCTGCTTTACCATCATTGCACTCTCGCCTCGCACTCACACTCACGATCGCTAAATGAAATGTATTTGTTAAAATGTATTTTGAAGCCTCAAGTATTTGAAATACTAATTACAAAATACTTCGTCGTCAGGTATTTGAAATACGAATTACAAATTACATTTTAAGGAAGTAATTGAAATACAAATACCAAATACGTATTTGTATTTCAATTACGTATTTTAATTACAAGTAATTCAAATACTGCCCAACCCTGTTGTTACGACAGTTCTGCTGTGATCCTATGAGGAGTTCTGTTCCATATCTCCGAAGTTCATCATCAGATCATGACAATATTTCTATGGGACCTATTTCGAAGTTTACTCTTTCAAACAAAAAAAGAATCATCGAAATATATTCATAATTTTTTTGGCGGAGTAATCGGGTAGAATAATACATACAAAAAAAAAAACATACGGCCCGAATTGAGAACCTCCTCCTTTTTGAAGTCGGTTGAAAAACATAATTATTATAGGTCCATAGATAAACCAATAAACAACCAACCAGTATTAATGAGGTTCCGTAGTGTTTTCAAAAATCAATGGCTGTTCATGATATCAGAGATCCTGATTTATTGTCAACGTAGTAATATTATCCTGGCTGGTGGCAGGCATTTACCACCATATAATATTGCACCGTTGTAAAGGTACCAAAAATGTATCTATATCTCCAGTTTGTTACATTGTTATTTTTGAATGTGGGACTTTCACCGCTCTCTCGCTCTCGAACTCCTAGTACCTAAGCTCTCAAGAAGACGTGTTAGGCCCTCAGGCTAATGATGCTGGAAAGCGCCATCTCTTATTTTAAAACATAAACAGAAAAACTCTAACTTGGTTAGAAGAGGCGTTCTTTGAGAAACGATAATTTTGATAATAAAAGTTGGCGCTTAAAATATACTTGTACTTTATAATTTAAAAAAGAAACTATAACAATTATACAGATGAGGATAATTGCTCCTTTAACTAATTAATTTACGGAAGGTGTTTTGTTCCATTCATAAAAGTCTGTATAAAAAGTTACCAGGGCTAAAAAAATGAAAACGATCTTTGCAGGATTACAATATCTCTTTTCTAGTTTTGTGGGTTGTTTTTCTATCAATTTAAAAATAATTCACAAATAGAAAAAGATTCCAAATTTAATACGGCAAGGTTCTCTAAACCATTTCATTATTAAAGTGAATGCTCAGCAAACTACAGACGCTATTAAATGAACCATTACGCTCCGTGGCTGGTTTGTCAAATTATTGATGCGGTGGTTTGAATCACGTTTGAATTTAAGTGCGAAGATCTTTAATTCTTTTATTTTCTTTTATTCAATCTTAACATCCTATAAATGATTTTTTAAATTGTGTGTTAAGTGATATCCGTGTTAGCAAGTGTGTAATCATGGTTTTGGCCGAAAGAAGTAATGATGTTCGGAACGGGAAGCGGTCAAGGGGGCCAAGCCCCAATGGCCATGGAAGTCCAGATTCCAGTTCTGAAGACGAGAATGGTACGAGATATTTCAATTGTATACCGCTTATGATCGCCTTGAATTATTGTTTGTACGGGAAATCAGGGAGCTTATAACATGTACTTTGGTGACTTACGATTTGTACAATACGTACCTATGTGATATGTCATGTACTTACCCGTTTGTAATCTCGAGGTGAATATTAATCCATAATGATTGCTTTTATTTTCATGCGGTGGACCTACTAATAATCATCATCTGACATTCGTGCTTTATTTTTTATGCTTACCATCATCGCCTTCCTGCTGCGTTCATCTCATCCACAATAATGTTACACGAAACCAAGCAGTAATACCGTTTGCAGCTGAAAAAATCAGAGTAGGCAGAGATTATCAGGCGGTGTGCCCTGAACTGGAACCAGTAGACCAACGCAGACCTGAACAAATTTCTGACAGGGCTTTGTTGGTTTGGTCACCCACTTGTGACATAACTGATATCAAATGTAAGTACAAACTGGTTATTGATTTCTTCAAGTTATTTATTTGCAATAATACAACATATAATTTTTTGAATATTTTTAGTGGATGAATATATTACTACGGCCAAGGAGAAATATGGGTACAATGGTGAACAAGCACTGGGGATGTTATTCTGGCACAAACATGACCTCAATAGGGCTTCTATGGACCTTGCCAACTTCACTCCTTTCCCTGACGAGTGGACTGTTGAAGATAAGGTGCTATTTGAACAGGCTTTTCAATTTCATGGCAAAAGCTTTCACAGAATACGTCAAATGGTGGGTCCTTGGATATATTTCCATGACTAGTTCAATACCACAGTTGAACTTCATATCATTTCTCTAATCCTAACTTATATTTTCTACAGTTGCCAGACAAATCGATTGCATCATTAGTTAAGTATTATTACTCATGGAAAAAAACTAGAGCACGTACTTCACTGATGGATGTAGTCAGTGAAGGTCGCAATGCCACCAGCTCAGGAACTGGCAAGCGTGAATCAGGAGCTGGGTCTGAACCTGGTGGCTCCGACAAGGACTCAGATAATGATGAAAAGGTATGTACTGCTTGTTGTGTTAGGTTTCATGGCTTGTTGTAAAGTTGAATCAAATATAATTTGCTCCTTTTTTATTGAGTGCAATGTCATTGTATTACCAATGTACCTAATTACAGAGACAATGTCAACTGTATCATTTTCCTTCACAATTTTTAATTACCATGTGATAGTATATCTGGATTGTCCAAATTATTAATTGTATACACCTAAGTGGTAATTTTTTTTAGTAAATAAAATCGCAGAGTGACAGAAATTAGCTTACACAGAACTAAAAATAAACATGGTTTTATTTTGAGGCTGTGTCAAATTACCTTTTTTAATCCAAAAAATGATATTTACAGTGTAGATAGGTATTTGGGTCATTGCGAATTATTTGCTCTGCATGGGGATATTTCATAATGGGTGTAAAGATGTTCTAAGAAGTGATTCACATAATTAGAAGTAAATATACACATAGTATAAGCAACTTGTTGGGTGCTTAATGGGTACATATTATTCTGAGTTATGGACTTGTGTTCAATGTGACAGAAGTGGACTTTCCACCGTGGTATTGTCCGAGGAGGGAAGTCCCTCGCGGCAGGCGGGGCTCCACAACGCGCCGCCGGCCAGCAGGGCGCCCAGGTGGGTGCTTTGCTTCCCCACAATGAGTATAACTTTGCTGTCACCATGGAAACTTGATGTTCAGTGTCTTCTTCCATCCTATCACAAATATATGTCTATTCAATCGGTGTTTGTCATCCATTATTTGATGTTGAAATCTTCTACTTGAGAAATGCTGGTTCCCATTTCAAAATCCAATTCCATAAATGTCTGTCTTAGTCATGCCATGTCATAGCATTATCGCACTTCATAGCATTACTGTGTTATCATGCAAGTTTTGATTGTGGCAACATGAGCTTGTATATTAGTCTTTAAATTTATACAGCAGTTATTTGAATAGTTTGTGTCAATCAATGAGTAAGTTTAATTAATGATTGCTTCAAATAAAATTAATAATAATGAATTGTTAAATAAATGTTAAAATTATGATTAATTGCTTCAAATAACTGTTAAATATTAAATATTGTATCCAACTGCAAAAACCATAATTCTAATTTTTATTAAAAAAAAAGAAATGCTTTATATATTCTGATATTGCTTGTTCATTTTAATTTTGACCGCTCTGCATTTTTATTTACAAACTATGATTGCTACCACTCTCATATGCAACATTCATTTATTCATTTATAATATAATATAATATTCTAAAAGTTTTCTTAATACATCAAACTATTACACAGTATAAACACAAGTATATAAATGAATTTTATTATATTTTCTTATACATTCTGTATCAAAATATTTCTTAAAACATTGACTTGTAGTACTTAACTATTTTATGTACATGTATGCAAAAGAATTAAGTATGTTTATTCCTTCATTTTTTTTGCAATATATCTTTGGTACGGAATACGATAATATGCATTACTGAAAAAAGGAGAATGTGTGTTTAAATAATATTGTCTGTTGTTGAATGACGCATCAAATGTAATATTGTATTCTTGATGGACCCTTAAAGACTATAATCCATCAATATTAGTGCTATAACTGTGTACCCACTGTGTTTCCGCATTGTACTAACTTCTAACATGTAGCCTGCCTTCTCCCTTCCTGTTTCCTATGATATTCCCGCATGCTTCCTTTAATAGCCCCGAACAATGAAGGACTACTTTGTTTAATAAATCTAATGTGTGCAGAATATCATTTAATATTCTAATGGGTTTTAAAAGAAGTGTGTGAGAAGTCATTGTGTACGTCTTTGTCTGTCCTTACATGAAAGCTCATAATTTCGTGTAAATGGTGGAAGTCGTAATGTGGCAGGAATGTAAAATGTTAATTGGGGTTTAGGGCGAGGGCGGCGGCGAGAGCGCGGGCAAGTGGTGCACTGTGTGCGGCATTCTGTGCAACCAGATCACGGCGCACAATTCGCAGAAGTTGTGTCAGGCATGCCTCGTGCACGCCAGGTCGGTAACGATACTATTCATACTACAGTTTTATTAGATTATCCGCTCGTTACAATCACATGCATGTTACACGATGCAGCTCTTAATTTTTCGAGTGTGGTTTAATTAATTGTATATAGGGATGGTTGTTTGAATATTGCCGGTGATGTAACAGACGCACGGGGACGATGAGACCGCTGTGCGGACCGTCCGGGAGACGCGGGCCGGGTTCCAAACAGCAGCGGTACAAGCACCGGTTGCCGCGTGGCATTTACATCAATCACGACGATCTCGTCGCCATGGCTACCGGGCCTCAGCCAGGCGATCCCCCGCAGCCCGGACTTATCAATCATGGCGAAGCCATGCTCAAAGCTATGGACAGAGAAGTTATATCTCTAAAGAGACAAGTAAGATGCAACCCGCTACGATGTCGCTATGTAGTGTCGTTGCAAGACACATTCTCACCCTTACGTCGACACTCTGTACTCTTCCAAATACGTCTGTATTAGTCATTAGTCCAGATAGAGCATGGATGTGACTAAGCGTTTGTGTGATGTAATGTGAGAATGTGATAATTCAACTAATTTTATTAATTAAATAGTCAATAATTTTGTAGTATTTCATGCTAATTATACTACAATACTGTATTAGGTAGTATTGTGGGAAAATGTATTCTGCACACATAGATTAGTTGATCAAACATTTTTCAAAAGTTTTATTGATTTAAACCATTAAACCCCCAAAATTACTGCGCTTCAAATGTTGCTGTGCGCCCAAATCCTATGTCCTACTATGTAGTTTCTTGGATAATCCAGATATGCACTTGATATGTTCCGATTTTTTTAGTTCATTTGTGTTTGTCTAGAGTAAAAGTGAGGATATGTTGGTTTGAGTATAGTGAGTACAATTTTTTAAATAGGTGCAACAGAACAAGCAGCAGTTAAGCGCGATGAAGCGCAAAGTCGGGGACACTGGTGTGGAAGAGCTGAGGCCTGGCGAGCCGCCCGCAAAGATCAACTCGCGCTGGACTAACGACGAACTACTCATGGCCGTGACAGCTGTTAGGAAATATGGTAAGGGATTCCCAATAACTGTGTGATTTTTCCTTAAAAAATGTGACGTATTTAAGATGTCTTGTTTACACTCATTTTTATTATCAGTCTGACGTATGTCCGTTTATCATTTACGTTTGTTTTCTTTAACATCGGACGAAATTGTAACTGAAGTAGGAAAAAGAGTGTTGAGTATTTTTATTATTTTTGTTACTTTATACACAGGCAGGGACTTCCAAGCGATCGCTGAGACGCTGGGCACGAAAACGGAGGCGCACGTACGCTCGTTCTTCATTTCCTACAGACGGCGATACAATTTGGATGCTATGGTGCGCGAACATGAGGCGGAACGCGGTAACGCCCATCACATACAAGCCGGTGCGTAACTGCGCATGCTTTTACTACTTATAATGTAATCCTTATTGTAATGAAATAAGGACAACATTTGCTTGCAATATTATGAGAAAACCTGAATTTAGCAAGTTCAAAATTTCAGGTACCACAGGTACAGAATCGGCTGAAACAGGTGACAACGTTAACAACGGAACGGACTCTCCTCAATCCATAAACAAAGATGAGAAAGTGAGTACAAACAAATTTTTGCTTATAATGCATTAAGTAATTAATTAATCAAAACTCATTTATTTAAATCACGCTGTAAATCGGCACGGTTTAAATGTTTTGTTACATAAAATAGCCCTCACAAACGTCTTTCACTTCTTGAAGGCCAGTTCTAATAATTAAAATCTTTCAAAATCTTTTCGAATTCCCATTTCAGCGAAGGTATCTAATGTTTGCTTTTATTTGTCACAGACAGAGGTAGACAGTGAAGGTGTAGCTATCGGCGCGTCGGCGGAGGCGGGCGGGCCTCCCACGACGCCGCCCAAGCACAAGCCCGCCAAGTGATGCGCGCACCCCACTGCGCATGCGCCACGCTCCTAGCGACGCAGTGCTACCTATGACCCCACGAGACATTCGGGTATCACACCCCATTCCATATGATATTATCAAAGCATGTCGGGATATACTACCGCTTACTATTCTATTATAATTATATCAAAAATAGCAGTCCATAGAAGTATTCGTTTATGTTTATACCTCAAGACACGACTGAATACTGAAAACATCTAGCGCAGGGATGGCGAAGCTTTAGAGCGCGAGCACACGGTGCGTCGCGTCTTCGTTGCGTCGACGCAGCGCTGCCGTTGCGTCGTTTTACATACTAATAATCATAGTGTACATACGGTGCGGCGCCGCACCGTAACGCATCGTGTGCCCGCACCCTTACTTGTTAACATGCCATTTCTTATGAAATAATAATAATATGGCTATCATGTGCCATCAAAGAAAATTGGCTTGGTGATATAATGGAGAAAATATCAAGTCAAGATTCTTTGATGGCATATTTTAGGTTAAGTTAATGGTATCAAGTTTTTATAACAGAGAAATATGAAACAAGATAGTACTATTAACTTTAAAATATCTATTTGCAACTCATGTACTATATTAGGTTTATATTTAAATATAAAAGAAAAGGTTAGTGTGATTACTGCTGTAGCAAATTAGATTCAATACATAGATTTGTCAATTATTGGCGTGCCCGAATTATTGTGTGTATCATAGTTCCATTGGTTCGCCATCCCTGGTCTAACGACTTTTCAATACTGTTTCCAGAATTCAGTCGTGTACCGCCGATCGGCTTATTGGCACGCCTCGAGATTTACTATGTAATGTATTGAATGGTGCAGAATCTTATTATCAATTAGACGTAGTAATCATCATGTCTGGTTGATTATAAATCCTTGAAATTTGATGGAATAGGGACAGAAATGTTTGTATACGCTTTAGGGAAGTATCGGACTTGTGTATATAATCTAATGCGAATAGGTTAGTTTCCGGTTTAGGAAGCTTGTGTATAAAATGATAATCATAAGTGTGTTCCTGTCTCTGGTTTTTTAATGACTGACGCCCAAGAGCTGTGCTCTGTTTATGAGATGTCGTGCTTTGTCCAATATTTCTTCAGATTTCTCGAGTGTGATAGTTTTACTATAGAAATAACATATTAATCACTTGCCTTATGTAATAAGTTTGTCTCATGTACTCGCATGTTTATAATTAATGACTTACCACAGGAAGTTCTGATCTAACAACGGACTCCTGTGGTATTGTAATAGTTTTCTATGTAAATGATTCTAAGCGATAATAGTAGCTAGATATTTCATGTAAGACTTATTATTTTATCGATAAGGATACTATCAATCTTGAATTATGATGTCCAGCTGTAGTTTTATAGGTAAAAAACGGGAGAATGTATTAGTGGTTACACAGATTTTTACTACAGATACTCATATAGGTATACTAAGGTGGCATTTATAGTTGCAAAAGTATAAAGTTCCATTATAACGCCATAGAGTACTGCTTGGTTCTATAAAAGCAATAATATATCGAATAATACAATATTTCTTATGCACACGTAGAATAGCTATATTATTATAAAAATAATTTAAATAATCTTTTTCCATACATTTAAAAATAGAGCGAGATATAGAATATTGACGATATTTTTGTACTGGTAAAAGACCTCCCAATGATTAGAAAATTTTGGTGTGATTAATTGATGTTTTGTCATGAATGGTATTTTAACTTTAATTTTTTACTTTATTGTAGGTTTTTGATAGGCTCGCCCCCTATTACATGGGACTTAAACATAACTGGCGAAATGTGGGTGTACTAATGGGTACACCTCTGCCTAACCCTTCGGGGATAACAGGCGTGATGTTATGTATGTAGGTTTTTTTAGTGTAATTACCGCGTCGTTTATAGCATAATTTACTAAATATTTTTTTTAAATAATATGTGTACATCACAAATGAGATGAGCTATTCGCGCCGGTTGCTACGAAGCCGAAGATGAATCGTTACCGAAATATCAGTTTTCTTATTCAGTGTGACTAAACTTGGTTGTACATAATTATGTAGTAATATTTACTAATATACTTCATACGGTGCACTCAGTAGTAAAATTATGTTCCATACAATACAACTGCGATAAGTTTTGGTTCCACATGTTTTTTTTGTCGTCGTCCGCCTAACATTGACGTAAGCAATATTTTTTAAAATTCTGTTTTGTGTTTCTAATTGCTGTTAGCATAATGTGTTTAATAACAGGATAACTACAGATAAGTCTGTATTAATAATTTTATGTTTTGGGAAATGGGTTTTATAATAACGCCTGTAAATATAAGTTCCTCGATATAAATATAATTTGTAACTAATTTGTGGTCAGACAAAAAACTGGTTTTACTATAGATTTAGTTTCAAATCGTTAGCATATTTACGAACGGCGTAAAACCTTAATCACTCCAAAGAGATCCACAAAATGAAGTCATCTTATTTATTGATGCTAATTAGGGCTAGTAGGAAGATTGTTACTGAATTTAAATTATTTTTATTAGGATTATTGTTTTCTGTATATTAAGAACTTAAATCAATTGACATTGTGTTTTTTTTTATTAATTAAGTAAAGTAATGCTCAAACTTTATTGTTTTGTTCCATCACTTGACAGTGGTCTCCACAAATTATTTAGTAGCTATTACCGAAGTTAAGGGAGTTTTCATTTTAAGAATAATAAATAATTATAAGTATGTATGAATGTGTGCTTTTTATTTGTAGAAATCCTTAAACATCTTTCAAGTTATTTTTATTTAGCAGCTTTGAATGTGAAGAGTTTTTTCATTGAAAATGAACTACATAATAATGACATAGAATTGAAAATAGCGTGCAAGAGATTACCTGTGGCGTGTATTTGCGTGGGTTTGTTATTTTCATTCAAAACGGAACCTGCTAGAACATTACTTGTGTAATTTCCCACGGTCGCGTTGCCGTGTAAAGTAGAAGTGTAGGTCTGTATGCATGCCGTCACGGCACGGTCGCTGTGCCATGTGAAAGCTCTTCATTGTAGCTCATACATTACCACATTACACGACACGGCGACCGTGCCGTGAACGCGTGCATGTGAAAAGGGTCTTAGGCTATATACGCACTATCCGGTTAGCCGCAATGCGGCCAGCTGTCCGGCTGACCGCAGGATGCGGTTGCGCTTGCGGTTCAGTCGGACCGCAGCGCTCAGAACGACCGGAGCGGTCGGCCGGCAGCCGCATTGCAGTGCGTATAGAAACTACTTTCTCGTACAAATTTTTAATTCCGGTCAGCCGGACGGCTGGCCGCATTGCGGCTAACCGGATAGTGCGTATATAGCCTAAAGTCTTCAAGATTATTACGTTCCTGCAATTAAATCATTTAAGACTGAAGTTAACATCTGAAACTCTACTCTCTTGCTCTTACTAAAAAATAAAACATACTTCTCTTTAAACTGTCAACAGCTGTCAGAACAAAGAGTAGTGTAATATGTGTCAGAAGTTAAAATTGAAAATCATATTGAAAATTCGTGTCCCGTGAGGGTTTTGATTAGCTGTGTAGTTAGTAACAAAAACATTTGTGAAGTGTAAAGAAACAATGTCAAGAACAGCCAAGCCAGATAAGTCACTGCCTTTGGGTCCTGTGCGAAGAGCTGATGTTTCAGATGGACCTCGAATCCTGGATATGCTGACCGAATCAATATCTCAGACCTTTAGGGTCTCTTGTACTTACGATATAATTCGTCTCATGTAAGCATTATCGCAATTTTTTCAAATTAGTTTCTTACCGTAGGGTAGGTACTTGGTTGCAGTGTAGTTGGCCTCTTGGGTCAGATTATGCTGAAGATATTGATTACTCATGAGTTGACTGAACAAGTACCTAAAACAAACAACGATGGATAACAAAATGACCACTTAACGGTTTTTTGTCTCCGGTGTAAGTAGGTACCTATACTTACAGCCAGGGCTGCATTTGTTCAAAAGAGTCACCGTGGCCGAACGCAAAGGGCATTAGGAGGAACACGGATGGGTTATATAGTCAGTGAGAGTTTGACACTCTTCCGCTCCGCCCAGAGTGGGAGAAGTCATTTAATGATTTCCCATCCTAAGGGTGCGTTCACATCTGGCGAATGTGCCGCGAATGTGCAGCTCGCGAGCCGTTTGCGAGCTGCCCGCGAGCGCGAGCGCGAGATTGCGCACGTGCAATCACGGCAATGGTTTGGTGCGCCTCTTTAGCGCAACTCATGCAAGGCTCGTATAAGGCGTGCGCGCGGCGCGCGATCTGCGCGCACTAAATTCTCGTGCTTACAGTTCCGTTTACTGGCGCCGCCCGCGCGCTGATCGCGTACGGCGCTTAGGTTGCGGTTTATTTATTTATTTATTTATTTACCCTTAAAAACAAAAAAAATGTAGGTATTTAAAAGCAATTGTTGATGGCAATACTTAAATATGTCATACTCTATGTATGCTGTAAAAGACGTTGAAGACCTTTTTTCAGTGAGAATGGTGTATTGTGTATATGCCAGCTGGATCAAAACGAAGAGGTAATTGGGTTCCTGGCGGCTAGGGATTACCCGTTGCTGCCCTCAGTGCATCCATGCGCCTGGGAGGAGTATGTGTGGGCCAAATACAAGTGTGTACCACATTTCAAGTTCCTTAACCCATTTTCTATTATTCCTGATGTTACAAGCCTTTGAAATGAAATCCAATCCAGGTGTACAGGCTTTAGCCCGTACCATACCTTTGGCGATTTTCCAAAATTTTCCAAAATTAAGGGGTGAAAAAGGGGGCAAAGTTTGTATGGGACAATGCGATTCCTTGGTCCAATCTACTTCAAATTTTGTACATACATTCTTTAACAGAATTGTTTTAAGACGTGAAGACGAAGTGGAAGTGGAAGACGTATTTTATGAAATTCATCCCCCAACGGGGTTAAAAGGGGGTAGAAAGTTATTTAATTTTTTGTTCGTCTTCTACGTCTACGTGGACGAAGGCACGGGCAATAGCTAGTAGGTACTATGTTGCACAGACAAAATTCTTTGAAACCCAGTACGGTCGGGGGTCATAAGTGGAGTAGCAAACTACAAAGCAAATCGATTGACGCTTTGGTTAAACTTACGACCTTTCGACGTCGTGTGCGAATTTTGAGGTGTACGTAGGTAGTGTGTTATTACGTTCAAAAGTGCCTTATAATGGCCTAATTAAATATATGATTTGACTTTGACTTTAACTTTGAATACATCACTACTTATACACACAGATGTAGGTACGGCCTGTACCGCGTGTTCACAGCAATTCAAAGTTTAGCATGCTACTGCACTTATGACCCCGACCCCGAAGTACTAAGTCTGTTTCGTGTGGATGCACCATTAGTGATTTCACTATTTTTTGCAGAGCAAAAGAAATGAATGCTCGTAACACCCTGTTTATACACTTGTTGTGCTGGGACGAGAGATACCAACGCCCGCTTGTCGATAACATGCTTAGGTCTATGTTCATGCATGATGCCTACATTCTACACATCGCTATGATTAAAACTGTGCTCAGTTTTCCACGTAAGTGTTCACATAACATAAAATCACGCCTGTAATCCTCGAAGGGTTAGGCAGAGGTGTACCCATTAGCATTAGTACCTACACCCACATTTTGCTAGTTATGTTTAAGTGCCATGTAATCCCCCTATTAAACAAGCCTATTGCCATCATCCGGGCACAAATCCAGACTCCGAGACTGCTACTGAGAAATTCCTGATGGAAAAACCCAATAACACTTTGCCCGACCTGGGAATCGAATTCAAGACCTCATGCTTAATGTGCAGTTAATGGCGTAATATTGATGTCCTCTTTATGGTACTCACACCCGTAGCATGTACCTGCACAGTCTAATATGATTTGACCATTACAAGTAATTGTACATACATACATAAACTCACGCCTTTTTCCCATGGGGGTAGGCAGAAACCACAGAACGCCACCTGCTACGATCCTTACATACTCCTTTCGCCTCATCTACGTTCATACATCTCGTCATACAAGCACGCCGGTTACGAGTACTCCGCACCTGACCTTTCAAGTAATTGTATGGACTTTAAAAGAGACTTTGACCTCTGAGTTTGTTTCGGTGTTTCTTCTCAGAGCAGTCGGCTAGGAAACACTGGACTCATCTATACACATCAAAAGTGTCTAGGGATCAACATCCCTAACATTGATTAGGGATGTTGATCCCTAGACACTTTTGATGTGTGTAGTTAAAAAACAAATGTGACGTGTAAAAGTGTTATTTATAACCAATTTACTGAATAAACATCATTTCATTTATAAGTGTAATCATTTATTTCTATTAGACCATTAAAAGTCATTTAAAGTAGGTTTACGTTAAAGTGCTACAAAGGAGAATGGCGAGAGTACACGTAATTTGGGACCCAGTGATAGAAGTAGTGTGTAATATTGAAACTGATTTGCAGTTAAAGAACGACTTAAGGCTAACCAAAAATCAAATGGAAAGTAGTTTGAAAAAGTTGGGAGAAAAAAAATATGAAAGGTGGAAGATTATAACCTAAAATAATCTAAGACTCGCAATTATTGGTTATTATTTATTTTACATACTATATTATTATTATTTATTTTTATTCCGATGCTAATTATCAGTCATATACCCGTTTAGCCAGATTCACCAGTAATTAATACTTGTGCATAATATCACAGGATAAGGAGGCAGCTTTATATCTCCTGGAATATTCTTTAAAAGCACATTTGATGTACTTTTATCTACATTTACCAGAGTATTGTTGAATAAAACAACATTTATTTATTTAAAAACTTTTATTTATTTTGTAATTAAGTATGTACTTGTAAAATATTCAAGACATACAAACATTGTATCTTCCTTTAATCTTGTTTTGCGTTCCTAGATAGTATTTTATAATAAATAATCTTTTTACCTAATCAAAAGATTATCTAAGAAGCTAGCTGGTGCAGCGACATAGCTTTGGTGTCTGGGATAATCCACGTACCACAAAATGCTCATACCATGTGAGCAAGAGTCCACATTTATGTCCAATGGCGATTACAACAACAAGAGCAGAGTTTCTGTGAGAACTGTCCACCACTCTGCCTGCAAATAGCATGGCACACATATTTTATTGTTAAAGATTAACTGAAACAATAAACAAGTAAAAAGTTGACAAAAATACAAATACAATGTAAAAATAATAATATGGATAAAAAGAATATTTATTAATTTCATAACCAACCTGTCGGGGTGTTTGACCATATATTTTGGTCAATAAAAATAGTTAAAAATACTGCTTGATAAAACTTAAACCATTTTTATTGCTGTTAAAAAATAATTAATCTTAATTTGACATCTTTGTTATATAGAGTTTCCATGGTTACGGTATTGTATTGTATTGTATTGTATATACGGGCCGGTTTCCGCAACTCCACGTCCAAGCGCGTATTTTGCGTTACGGTATGACATTACACTTTACTTTCTTTTTAGGTTTTTTTTTTAAAAAAAAAACCTAAAAAAGCCTTTTTTTTAATAAAAGTATTTATGCTCGACATTAAACACGGGGTCTTAACCATTCAGATATTATTATAATGTTTTCTATTCGGATTACCATTTTAGTCATGTCAGGACGAAGAAACTGATTTCCAACTACTCCTTATTCTCAAAATAGATTGCCACATGCAGCACAGACATTACAATGGTCGAGTTGTTAGTTGTTGTAGGGTTTCTTGTTCAGAAATTCAACAAATTAGTTCACATAATATACTCACATCGCGCGGGTACACCCATCTCTGAACTCTTTTAACAATTTGATGACTTTTTCGGACAAGCGATGTCTTCTGTGTAATTTACAATAATGCACCGCATTTGAACAGTTTCAGAAAGTCCAAATCACTTGCAAATCGTCATCCAGTAGTAAATGCCGTAATTTAGGTTGGTATACAGCATAATCAGTCCAAAGGTAAAGCCAAGTCGTCAAGAATTTACAAAATCGCCGATATATTATTTGTTTTTTTACAACGCTAACCGTTGAAAATAGTGTTGCCTATTGATAGTCGACTATTGCTAAACTATCGATAGCCTATCGATAGTATCCATATTATCTATAGATAGTATGATACAGTTTACGTATTTTTATAATGATATACAAAAATAGTATCGAAAGTATTAGTTCCGATAATATCGATACTATCGAAGTCCAGCATATGTTTAGGAACAATACTGTCGATAGTATTGATGGTATCGTAGTGTGAACTATCGAAAAAACTATCGATGTTGTAATACTATTGATAGTTATACAAACTATCATTAGTATCGATAGTATTACTTAAAAAAATCGATATACTATTGATAGTATTATCATGTAATAGTATCGATCCTATCGATACTCTCGATTCCAATCAATAGTGCAATTAGTTAATTTGTGATATCGATAGTATCAGTGATTTAGCATTGTTACTAGTTTTCGAGGTCATCTATCGATAGAGGAACTATCGACAGATGGGCAACTCTAGTTGAAAACAAAAATGTCAACAAAAATGCCGTCAGTGTCAATTTGATACTGACGTTCCATTTCTCCGTTTCATGTAATCCATTACGTATGATGTATCAAAATAATGAGTCTTATTTTTTTTACGGTCTATTTACATGGTTCGTATGTTTCATCGTTATGCGTTTTCAGAATATTTAACAACTTTTTAACAAGATGTATAAGTATAAAAGAAGGAAAATCACCAAGCGAAAACGAACTACTTTTTATCTAATCATTAGCCTAGAAAGGAATGTAACTATAAGTTTCGTTTAGAAACTGCACGATGATTATTTTTTATTAAATAGGGATAATTGATAACTTTTGATTCCCGTTTTGTAAAAACTTTGTATTTTTTTTGTACAACACTTATTAACTTGATATTATAATTGATATAAATTAGACCTTGCACAGTGCTCCATTAATTTTGGGCCCGCTCTCGCCATCCTTCTTTAGAAATGACGCTAGTGATTAGGGACATATGTGTCATAGTACTCGTAGAGTAGTAGTATCTATATTACTAGTCTAGAATATCTTTGCAGAGTTGATCCCCGGCCAGTCTCGGTCGGAGGCGTCATTCAAGCGTGTGACAGTGACGGAGCGAGGCACGGTTGGTGACACGCTGCCAGTAATGTGCGTCGCCGACCGCTCGGAGGTCTGCCCTCGACTCAAGATTAGAAGGGCCGTGTAAGTCTAGTGACACACAGTACAGTGTCTTAAAACAACTCGCAGCATATCAACCCCATTAGGTACATCATGTCGTGTTTTGGCCTAACTTAGTCTGCATTATTTTTAAAGCGACGTAGACTATTAAGGGCTAATTTTTCAATCGTCAGATAACTCGTAACGAAGGGACAAATATATGTTTGTTTAACAGCTTTTGCATAGAAAATATATGTCAAACTGTCATATTCATTCTTTGGATAAAAGTTAGAACTACTGAAAAATCAACCCTAAGACAAAAAAAATGCAGCATACCACCAAAATGCTGTCATTTCAACAATAACACAGGCTGATAAAAATGAAGTATATGTATAAAAATGAAGTATAAGTAGGTCGTGTGAAAGTGTTTATAATATTTTTCTTTTGCTATGACGTCCCACAGCGAAGAAGACAACGACGATTTAGTGCCGATCCTAGAGCAACACTCGCTTCGACTGCGGGAGCTTTACGGAGAATTTTACATCAGCGAATTGATATCCAGGCATCCAGAATCGGACAGGGCGCTACTCGTTTGTGAGGTGCCATGATTTGTTGTACGATTCTGCTTTTTAAGGTACCCAAAACTGCCAACGGAACCCTATTACAAAGCCCTAAGGGCCTGTGCACACCGCGTTTTTTAAACGCGCCGTTGACGCGCGTTTGCAGCTATACAGGCGCGAGTCAGTCAGTCAACAAACTGTTCTGTAGGTTAGTTTCTAAAACGCGCGTCAACGGCGCGTTTAAAAAACATGGTGTGCTCAGGCCCTAACTGCTTTTTAACTGCGCCGTTGCGTTGGTCTCGTGGTCGCAAACGCGACTGCTGAACGTGGGGTCCTTGGTTCGTTTCAGTTGGTTCGGGCAGTATTATTGGATTTTTACATCATGATTTTCTCAGTAGTAGTCTCAGAACCTAGATTTGTGCCCGGTCTATAGACTCGCCCCCTATTAGGCATGGCATTTAAACTTAACTGGTGAAATGTGGGTGTAATAATGGGTACACCTCTGCCTAACTTTTCGGGGATTACCGGCATGATGTCATGTTGTCCACTGTCGTACGTTGGCGGGGGCGCGGGGGCTCGGGGGTGTGTTCTCGATCGCCGCGCTTAAGGAAACGTTTGAGCACATGTTACGCTTTTATTTAAAACCGTGTTACATTAGTATTATCGTGTTCAAATATCAACGTAATCTTTGCAGCATAGTGAATTAGCAGTTGGAGTAATGTGTATTGACACTAAGATCAATTACGAAGCTCTGGAGGAGTCTTTTGTGCTATTACCGTTTGGTGGTCTTAAGCATGTCGAAAATAAGGTGCAGAAAGACATGATACAATCGGTTGAGTCGCTTACCAGGTACCTACCGTCTAGACTAGAGGTTCCCACACTAATTGACATCGCCGAATATCCTCGAAACCGTGATTGGCTTGGCCGACTAGTCGGCCGATTAGTCGGCCTTTTTTACAATCGGCTAGTCAGCAGATTACTCGGCCAAAGCCTTAGTCGGCACATCTCTAATAATCTATCTTAAGATTCCTACGTAGGTATGTGCTATTTACTATGAACGACTTAATTACATTATAGTATCTCAGTTGCTGAAGCAACCTCCGTAGCTGCTCCGAAGGTGAGGGAAAGGGAATCAAAGATCTTGGATAAGGATACCAAATCAAGGGTAAGAAACTAACAGTGTGCCACGTTAATAAACAGATATCTATCTTCTACACATATAAAATGCTTTGTCCTGAATGACTAACTGACTGACGGATCAACGCACAGCATAAACCGCTGATCGTAGAGACCTGAAACTTGGAGGGTGTGTTCTTTGTATGACGTAGGCATCCGATAAGCAAGGATTTTCCGAAATTATACCCCTTAGGGGGTGAAGAAGTTGCGGGACGTCTTAACAGGATACCGTGGCCCCGGAACGTAAAGGGCAAGAGAAGGAACAAGGTGGTTTTTTTAGTCAGTAAAAGTCTGACAGTCCCTTCCGCCCCACCCAGGGTGGAAAGACTCATTTGATGATTTTTACCACCTCAAAATAAAAAAGGGGTGAAGAAGGAGTGAAAAGTTTATAAGGAGAAACAAGATTAGATCGCCAATAACGGACATTTACGCGGACGAAGTCGCGGGCAGAAGCTAGTATGGTGGTAGTTACAAGGTGCAGTTTTGCATCTCCATGAAATTTGAATTTTTTTTTTATATGCTAGTGATTCAAAACACGAATCGATAATAAAATAAAGAGTTTTTTTTTGTTTTTTTTTTTGTAGTAGATGATTTTCGTATTCGGACTGACCATTTTGTCCCTGGGTTTATGCAGGCGGGGCGATGAATCCGCACGCACACTGTCATACATTTTACACACGTTTTTTGTTTAGATCTTATTTACAGAGCCTTTCTTGTGCCAGTCCGACTCACGCTTTGCTGTTTTTTTTTTATTAGCTTATTCTGTCACACTTCTGGGCAAAGAAGGGGACAGAACAGTAAGAAGGGAAATATCTACTTAATGTTTTTACCTTCTGCTATTGAACAGGTGACATGGGTTTTTGAAGACAACGATAATGATACATTCAGAAGTGTTGGAGTGATGTCAGAAGTACGAGAAGATGTGAGTTTCATTTTTTATTATCATATCTTTTTATTTAAACATTTTAAAATTCAGACACAAAATCCGGCTTTTTTTACCCACTTTTACCCAAAAGTCCGCCTTAATTGGCTGGTGGTTCGACTTTCCGGAATTTTTCTGTATGTCTGTTTGTCTGCCTGTTTGCCTGCCTGTCTGTCTGTCTGTTACTCTTTCACGACTAAACCACAATGTTCTCGACTTACTTTTGAGGCCTATATATCCTGATTATTTGTAGGAAGTTTAATTTAAATCGCTACATACATTTACAAAAATTTGGACTTTAAAATTTGTGTGAAATGCCGTACGGTGTAAACGCTCATTTCTTTTGTTAATTTCTCTATTAAAAAATACGTTACGATAATGTCACAACAGATGGTGAATGTAGACACAGTTGAAGATCAATCTATCCTGGACCTCTTCCAAGATGAAGAAGAGGAATTCGAGTTTGATATCATTAATATTGATACTGACCTTTTGAGGGTTCCAGAGATCGTAATGTACGATGCGACGGATGACGGGTAAGACTGATTTAACTCAAACGTGGTGGTCTTCTCTTCACCCCGAAGTGGGGCGCGAGGAGTCGACGGTATCGGGGCTGTTTGCCCCTTGCCCGAGGCAGCAGGGTCGCGGTCCCTAAAAATAGGAACCGGGCGTTGGGTTTACCTCCCCCCCCTCCTCGCCGGGAGGGGGATACTGATAACTCAACTTGCTAGGTATAGGTATATAAGGTGTCAAAAAATTAGCTCTAAGAACTTTGTGGGGATGCTCGGTATAGAATATAAACATAAAAAAAGAACTGCTCAAGTGCGAGTCGCGCTTGCAGACAAGGGGTTCCGTACCAGCGTAGAGATAATATAACACTATGTACTTTTAAAATACTTTCGTAAAAAACAGGTCTATTGTATAGGGATCCCCTTTCATTTATTTATTTTTATTATTTGTAAAGATTTCCACTCTCTAGCCATTAGAGTTCATGAGTTACAGCCCGCTGACAGACGAACGAACCCTGAAAAGCGAATCGCGTTTTGACTTCTCATAAAAAGTATATCGTTTGATTTGTGGTGTTGAGTACCCAATTATTGCGCTCAGTGCAATTGCAGTGCGCGCAATGCGTCCAGACACATTGCACTAATGTGGACGGCAAAATCTTTCATTTCGTGTTACGTTTCATCAGTACGCACCATTATAAGACTACAATATTCAATACATTTCACAGGCCTGCGAACAGTGTTTTGAAAGTGATAAGCGGACAGACGCTAAGCAGTTCTGAAAGAAAATTGGAAAAACCAAAGCGAACTCGTAAGTTTACTTCACATTTTTTGTAAGAAAGAAGTTCTATAAATTGTTTCGGTAATTTCTGTTTAACTTTTGTTTGAATCTCTAACTTATAAAAATGACCGTAGCACGGTGTGCTACGCCGTAGCTCGGCGCGTAGCACCGAGATGCCGCATAGCATATAATAACATACATAACATCACGCCTGTAATCCCCGAAGGGTTAGGCAGAGGTGTACCCATTAGTACACCCACTTTTCGCAAGCATATAATAAAATAATATAATAATAAACATTTTATTAACAGGCAACTGACTTATAATATAAATTAATTGTATTATTGTATTATTATTGGGTGTATTTATCTATAATATGTATGTATTTATAAATTATATAAGTATGTATATCAGTTGTCTGGTTACCATAACACAAGCTCTGCTTAGCTTGGGATCAGATGGCCGTGTGTGAGTTGTCCCAAGATATTTATTATTATTTATTTAAATTATACTTAATATTAAAAACCTTAATAACTATTACATAATTATACACGGAACGTCGATATACGACATCATTCGGTCAAAAGTACTCTTTCAAGAAGGTCTGTAACAGTAGCTTGTGGGTTGGAATCCGTACCACAAACGATTTAAAGTTCATTTTGGCGCGTGATTCGAACCCTTGGCCCCTCAGAGTCCAATTGGTCGTCACTCTGAAATACTCCACGGCTTTCTCAATCTTCGTGGAGTATTAAATAAAATTTCTACATGACACAAGTCTTACATGAACATACATATTCGCAGCGGCGTCAAGCGTCGCATCAGCTTTCGAAATGCCAAAACTTATGAGATATTCTGGAAAGCCGAATGCCTTTCTACTTGAGTTGTTCGCTGTTCATCCTAATTACGACGAGAGGTAAGAAAATAATAAAATTATTAAAGTTAATTTTGATTAATTCTGTACTAACGTTTTCAAAGGTTGGTCATAGCTAAACTATTAGTGACTATTAGCTGTTGCTGCGACTTCGTATATGTGGTTATTTCACCCATGTTAAGTTACGTCTTTGCTTACTGCTCGGCTCTCGTGGGTCGTAGCGTGATGCTATATAGCCTATACTATTCCTCATGAATCTGGATATCTTATACAAATAGATTTTTCCAATCCGAATCGCAGTTCCAGACTATAGCGATAGCAATTAAAAAAAAAAATGTTTGAACGCGTTTATCTCCAGAACTACTGGTCTGATTCTAAAAATTCTTTAGGTAAGAGAAAGCTACATTGTCCTTGAGTGCTATGGGCTTATATGATTAGTAAAAAAATTAGGGTCCCGTAAGAAAATTTATTAGTTCGAGGTCGTGAGCGAAGGTAGTATAAATCAAAAATACCGATACGTGAAACATTCGTTTTCAGTACGAGAAGTTACGTTTTTTTTTATGTTATATTATTTTAGGTATGGATTTGATATGCTCCAAGTGGCATTCGAGATGTTTCCCGACAGAGACTATTGTGTCATATGTCTTCCTACGTGCCAACCTGCTTTTCCATTGTTGGAGCATTTCACGGTAGGTATACAAAAGTGTTGAAATCTCTCTTCATAAACATTCGAATGACAAGGACAGGTAGATTACAAGTAAAGCCTTGATGCGTGATTAAGAGAGCCATTGTTGGTTTAAAATCAAATAATAGTTAGTCAATTGAATTTGAATCGGCAAGATTTATGGGGGAATCGCATTTTATAGCTTGACACAGCAAATCTGAGCAAAATCGTTTACCTATGTTAAAATATATTTTTAAATGACAAGAAAAAAGGTGACAGGCGGGCGGCGCTTTGCCAGATAACGGTTGGATTTTTCAAAGGGATTCCGGTCGAGCCAATAACGAGTCGGAACGGTGCAGTCATATTGAGCGATGACCATTAGTTGTGAATTTCAAGAATTACTCCCAGGGATTTTTATTTTCCAGCTGGTGACTCCATATGGCTGCAAACCGAGGTTTTTAAACGAGTCATTATATGTGGCGCACGTCAATTCCGTTCGAGGGTAAAGTTTTAAACCATTATATTTCTTGTTACATTTTCATTCAGTGGCTCTCTGTGTCCCTTGCATCCATCAATGCATTTTTGAATATATTAATTATTATTTTTTTGTTTGCCTATTATGTCCTACTCCTGGGCAACGACCTCCCTCTACTCCTTCAATCCTTTACGTTTCTGTGCCTCATTCTTCCAGTTTTGGAGGAATCCATCTGTTCGTCCCGTCATCTCATACGTGGCCTGTCGCGAACCCGACTTACTACCTATCTCAGGGCACCAACTTTGCCCTACTTGGCAACACAGTTTATCAAGCATACGGCGGATATGTCCCGCCCAGCACCATTTAAGTTAGGCAACCTTTTTACTTTAAAAAATCTAATCTAAATTACTAATGTATTAAAAAATTTGAACCGGGCGTCATCTCCGAGTGAGGCCTAGGAAACGCTGGCACGATTGAGATGGGTGGAAGGCTAATGGGAGAGACCTTTGCCCAGCAGTAGGATAATAAAAATTCCTATTGCAAGACCTCTGTACCGCGGACATTCAAGCCATGACATGTAAGTTCATCCTGTGTCTATTATTTTCAGCCGAATGTCTGTTCGTCCCGGAGAAGCGTGTGACGAGGCACACCTGAAAAATGTAATGGAGTATGCACCGCGCATAGACAAGCTGATGGACCTGTTTCGGTCCACACTCAATTCATATACACTCCAGTCTTTCACACTGCTCAGTGAGAACCAACCTGTTGGCGTCGTTGTTTTGGGGTGAGCATCGCAGCGATACTCCATCATCTTGGAAATGTTTTAGATGGCAAACAATCTTTCGGTCACCTGGTCACCTTATGGTCACCGGTCACTGCGGCATATGGCAATTTGCGATGCTACAAGGATACATCTATCGGAGATGCGCTTGATACCTTGACAGCGTTTACGTCGTACGGCATTTCATAAAAACTTTCAAGACCATTTTTTTTTGTAAATGAATGATCCGACTTTAAGGAAACTTCTTATACATAAAAAAAATTGTGTTACAGCTAAATTAGACCGCTTTTAATTTTTCTATAGAAACTCTTTTTTTAAATAAGACATTGTGAAAATATTTATTAATTTCAGATTATACTCTGGAATAGCACATTGGCTACTTTTCATCTTAAGAAGTTGTATAGTTCCCGTGGAATATTGTAATAACTCTAAGTGTCACATAATCGTGCTCACTTTTTAATGAACAAATTGTATTGTTTTTAGTCCGTTAGAGAACGGGACTGCTATACGAACACATTACGAACTAGAACCAGAGCCGCGTCGGCCAGGCTCTGATGCAATGGTAAGCGTGTGTTTAGAGAAGCGTTTCAGATCCACGCGGTTTTTGCAATAATTAACTTTATGATTTTGTTTTTAGATTAAATATTGTGGGTCCTCTTTTAGCCACAGAAGTTGGACCCTCATATAGGGTCGTTGTTCTGAAGATTCAAAAGACAAATCATTTATTTCAATTAGAACATTCAAAGGCACCTTTTAAAGTCATATACAGGAAAAAAAATTAAAAGTAGTTGCCCCTACCAAAAGGATAATGCCTAAGGAGAAGAATGAGCAAGAACCCTCAAAATTACTCTTTAAAAAAAATGTTTTGCAGTTACAAATGTTACAATACTTATTGAATGTGAAGACGATGTACCCAAAATAAAAATCACTTAAAATACCTACTACTTTAATTGGTGATTTGTTGTTCTCTTCTAGATATTAGCTGGTATACTTTCACCAGCATTTGAACCTCATGCCCGATGGTATATGAGGGAGCTGTTACGGCTTTCAAGATATGCCACACTCTTCTGGATTTGTAAGCTTTTCGCTAAAGCTGACGCGGTAGGTACACGTGCTTATTTAGAGTTAAGTCTAATTTGTAGTACTTAGCATGTGTTTTTTTCTGTTCAAAACTCTAATAGAGCCCGTCTCGTAATTTGATGTCGCTGGCTAGCCACATGAATCCAGTCCACCCGCGAGCGGCTTTACCCAATATTAGTGGATATAAAGAATTGGACAAAGTATATCAAGCTTTGTAAGTTTATTTTTAATTTTTTTAAACTTGGAGTTAAAATCGCCAGACCTGCTACCTATTTTATCATTTTGGGGACAGATAAAAGAATATGTCTTTAAAGAGGTATGCGTACTTTTAGTTTCAATACTGGGCCATATTTCAGGTATCATTTACGTTCAATTGGTTGGCTGGTTTATAATTATAATTTACAGAATATCGATAAAAACCATTTTTCATTACTGCTAGACGTGGGCCATGTCTTCCAAATGCTTTCAAGCTTGATACTTTAAGCTGACATGTAAAGCAAATTTTAATACACCCGATAATATTTTTCACAGCAGCCGTAAGTACGCGTACTTGCGTAGTTATTGCTACGGACGTCGTATCTCCTATTTACTTAAGTATTAAGACTAGTGGTTCTCAAAGCTGACTGGACCGCAACTGACCTAGAAAAGTTCGGGATTCACCTCTTGGTTTTCACAAAGAAAAAAGGATCATACTCTATGAATTAAGGACTGTTCAGGGCCTACCCAATTTTCGCTTGCGACTCATACTTTGGGAACTGACCGGACTGTTTGGGACTGATCTAGACCAGCTTACTATCTAACCCATTAGTTTAAAAATATTTCTATGTCACAGAGGCTGTCCATTTGCGTTGTGGGTATGCGAACGTCCGTTGACCTGTCTGCCCAAAGTCAACATAAACAACAGTATCGTGGTTGTAGGCGCCAGTCGTACGGGTCTCTCGTTCC
The DNA here is from genome assembly GCA_949316365.1 of Hoplodrina blanda. Classification (NCBI taxonomy): domain Eukaryota; kingdom Metazoa; phylum Arthropoda; class Insecta; order Lepidoptera; family Noctuidae; genus Hoplodrina; species Hoplodrina blanda. The sequence continues at coordinate 10,940,898 of OX438589.1, forward strand.
TTGAGAATTTACTAATGGGGTAAGTTTGAACCTTGTAACTAAATATGGATTTTCTAATCATTCGCCACAGTAACCGCAAGTGAAGTAATATAATTATGTTTGCTATATTTTAGGGTGTCAAATGAAATCTATCTGTCTGTCTGTCCGTCTGTCATAGGGCTGTATCTTTTGTAATAGAAATATACAGCCGATATTAACACATTCACTGTCGGGCCAAAAATGTTGAAAGTCATACCTCCACTAGCGTCAGGCACATGAGCATGACGCGGCAGATCACGGGTTTATGGCACTGATTTCCAGCTACCCCCCAAAGCCTAGTTTAGTTTATTCGTGATGGCCCAGTGGTGGGTTCAAGCCGTTCAAGTCCGGGCAAGTACCAATGTGACTTTTTCAATTTACTTTCTAAAGTTTATCTTGGACATCACTGGCATCGGTGAAGGAAAACATCGTGAGAAAACCTGGACTTACTGTTCCACTCAAACCATGTCAGAGGCGCTTTTACCACCGCCCACACGATAAAGAAAGAAGTTTAGTTTAGCCTAGCCTAGCCTAGCCTAGCTTTATCGAGCCCAGGTCTCTTTGTAGCTCTTCCATTACTCCACAGGCCCTCATCCAGTTACTTAACATTCAGTAACGTGACCCTCATTTCGGAGCACGGCCTCCCAGACGTGGATGATTGTCTGAAGGCAGCGGATACATGTGTGCCGAAAGATGGCCGGTACACTGACCGGTACCTCAAGAGTATGCCCTTCTACTACTATTTGGATATCATAACAAGTGTTATGACGAAAATTGACAGGTGATTTATAGTAATACCATTGAGAGTAATGTGCACGGTGCTTTAAAATAGTACTCATTGATACAACGCGTTCGACGTGTTCAAGGTCGAGCGCGTTCAAGTATTTTTGTTTTAAATGTACCCACCCAGTAATCAATTAATATCTGTGCGACGTGCGCCCTGACTGTTATAATTAGTTTTTAGTAAACAAAATATTATTTCTCGATAAGTGATTATTATAAATCTTAGAGAAATAAATGATTTTTGAACCGTAATATAGATAGGGTGACAGGTAATTAGTGACGTATACACATGATTGTACTCATGATAAGGGTTAGTTCACACCGAGACGGGACGCGACGCAACGTGAAGATACTGGAAGAGGCCAGTGACTTCGCGCTGCGCCGCTCGCCGCCGCGAGACGCATCGCAACGTCACCGCTCTTGCACGTCGCGCGTACCGGCGATTCACCGCTGCGTGGTGTAACGTATTCTTAATTCTCACAATGAAATGTGTATCTTTTCGTGTAGAAAATAAAGTTATATTTTGAGTCGCTCTCTTTTAAAGTGTGCGCGCAGCGTCGCGTCGCGTCGCGTCTCGGTGTGAGCTGACGCTAACAAACAATTTCCGAAAAAAGCGGTTAGGCAGAGGTGTACCCATTAATACACCCACATTTCGCCAGTTATGTTTAAGTCCCATTTAATAGGAGGTGAGCCTAATGCCATCAACCGGGCACACCAAGATTCCGAGGCCGCTACTGAGATATTCCTGATGGATAAATACAATAACACTGGCCGTCCTGCGAATCGAATCTAAGAGCTCATGCTCAGCAGTCGCGCTTTGCGACCACAAGAGTAACGAGGCAGCCGCATATGTAAAATGTTCGTAAGGTTTTGCATCCTTGCCTGAGGGCCAACCACCACCTCCTTTAGCACAGTTGGATTTTCAACGCTCGGCTCAGCGCCGAGAGTTGAAAATGCAACAACAGAAATTACAAAGTAATATTAAAATAATATTGTTTTATGACATGGCACTAGGCGCCCTAGTCCGCACCCTGTACAAGATACGGCTTGCACTCGGCATGGAATAACATTATTTACCTTGCAGTGGGTCATTCGAGTCTGATTCAAATAATGTTAATGTGGTACCAATTATTTTCATTGCAGAAAGAGAAAATGCATTTATTTGAAAGGCGGCGGTGTTAAGAACTACGACGAACTCGTTTTAGCTTGCGGGAAACAGTTCCAACATCCAGATTATTTGAAAGAAGCTATAGGACTTTCTAAAGAAGTTGCGTAAGTACTTATAATAGGAAACAAATAAATAGGTACTTCATAATAATACCAGCCTGTTATTGTCCTACTGCACTACTTAGATTTCAGAATCGTTAGGCCTACCTATTTTAGCATTTTGAGAACAGATAGGAGAATATGTCTTTAAGAAGGTATGCGTACTTGCCAGCTTCAATACTGGGCCATTTTTCAGGTATAATTTACGTTTAATTGGTTAGCTGGTTTTTAATTATAATTTACAGAATATAGATAAAAACCATTTTTCATTACTGCTAGATGTGGGCCATGTCTTCCAGATGCTTTAAAGCTTGATGCCACATTTAAAACAAATTTTAACACACCCCATGATATTTTTCTTAAGGGAACAATATCTTGTCATATAGAGAAGGCACAAGTATTGTTCACCAGGCTTGCTCAAGGCGGATTAGTATACGCATGCGTGTCGCTTACAATAAACGCCGAAAGCTGATTTAATCTTTATACAAAACTGGTGTTTTCCGTGGAATAAAGTTGAATTGGGTATGACATCCAATTGACATACCTTTTATAAGATGTTAAAACTCGATTCCCCCAATGGTTTTGTACGGCAAAAGACAACTGTGACGTCACTTATTAGCTAACTCAATTGATTAACTAGTTATTGATTTCAAAGCAACAGAAAAGAAAACAAAAAAGAAAAGAAGAACAGAAAATATATTAATGACTAGCTGTCCGCCGCGGTTACACCCGCGTCTTTGGTTACTGCTCCGCTCCCGTAGGTCGTAGCGTGATGGTATATAGCCTATAGCCTTCCTCGATAACTAATCTATCTAACACTGAAAGAATTTTTCAAATCGGACCAGTAGTTCCAGAGATTAGCGCGTTCGAACAAACAAACAAACACTGCAGCTTTATAATATTAAGTATAGATATCGGTTTTACAGGGCTAAAATGACGTGTTTTTCTTTTAAGAAGTTATGCCTTGGAAATATTAGTTAACGGTATCAAATACCCTATTGAGCTAAGTGTAGTCTCCTATTGTTGCATGCAAAAAGCCACTCAATTATCTCTTTATTTTTTTTAGAAAAGGCAAACCCTGCGACAGAATGCTGATGGATAATCCCAAGTATAGACCGGATACAGTCCCAATGCCTCCCGAGACGCCTGAGAATGTGTTCTTAATCAATTCTCTGTACGAAGCCAATATCTGCTTGAGGAAACTTATGCGCATGATCAGTGAAGATAGTAAGTTCTTTTTTTAAACCTTTTGCCTCTCACTAGGAATTTCTCCTGTATCATTTACAAACATACATAAGTAACCACAGTAGATAAAAAGTCAGTAAGAGGCTCTTAAAAATTTGAGAAAAGAAAAAGAAAGTTGACTGCCCTTGTGAGGCATATGTGTATTATTTGTTTGTGTCTATAACATTGTACAAGAAAATGATGAACCGAATAACAAACGGCGACATTGTGAAGGAAGTTTAAAAGCGGCGTCAGTGACTAAAAAGCTAAAAGGGTATCGTTTATCTTGGTATGGCCATGTAAAAGGGAGGTATGCAATGCATGTGACTAAAAAATGATGGAGTGGGAGTGTAAAGTTAAAGAAAAGATGGATGGATGGATTGTGTGAAGAATAATATGAAAGAAAAGGGAGACAGTGACAGCATGACGGTTGATAGGACGGAATGGAAGAAGAAAACGTGTTGCGCCGACCCCTAGTAACATGAGACAAGAGTGGGAAGATGATGGCTGTTCATAACTCAAAAACACATATATACCTTTCAAAATATAGTCAAATATCGAATTTCAGAACAAAAAAAATAACTTTTTAATCGCTTTTTAATTTCATGCAGAAGATAACTTAAGCTTAAGCGTTAATAATCAAGTGGTTGTGTACGGGGATTGTGTTGAAGCTTACTCTTGTATCGCAGCACTATTAGAACTAGGCTTGTCGCCCCAGATGATTGTGTTCGTGGAGCCCTTCCCTTCGGTCGAAGATCCTGCTCCTCTTAGGATTAACTGCTTTAATGATGAGACGGTACGTACCTAAAAACCTTGTATTACATACATAAACTCACGCCTTTTTCCCATGGGGATAGGCAGAAACCACAGAACGCCACCTCTGCTACGATCCTTAGGCTCGGCGCAAATGGGCCACCGACCACAGCCACCGCGCGACAGCCACCGGTGGCTGTCGCGCGCGTCTGACACTCGAAATGTGGCGGTAGCGCGCGACTGCCACCGGTGGCTGTGGTCGGTGGCCCATTTGCGCCGAGCCTTACACTTACTTATCGTTAGCAGGAAAAAAAAAGGTACGAGCTATATAAATCATATTTCTGTCCAGAATACAAGGAATACTCGTTGTATTCCTTGTATACCTGCTAACGACAGACATAAGACAAATGTCTGGAATTCGGACCACCCTACACGTCTAATAAGACCATTAGACTGCGTTTCCATCAGAACCGTGCGCGGATGAGAAGCGAGGAATGCGCTAGCTTAGCTCAGTTTATGAAAAATGATGCAATATCAGTGGTAATTTAAACACACATCCCTCTTAATGCAACGCACATCTTTGGTGAAAATGCAGCCTTAAAGTTCGATACAGCGTTATAAGCTGAGTTTGTATTTCAGTTTTTAACTGTAGTAGTTTTTAACTTAGAATCCTGATTGTAGATCGACAAAAGAGTCCAAGAGGTTGTGGAGAAGCTTGGCATTCATGTGTTACGCCAGTGCCATTTAGCAGCATGGCATCAATTAGGCAATCGAGTGGAATCTTTGGAATTTATGGCACCGTTAGTTTCCATCTCTCTACGATGTTTCGCACTCTTCTATTACGGCTTGCGTGCTATTAACTTGCATGCGTTTAAAGGTATTTGTGCTTTTATTTTTAAATGATATTGAAAAAGGTTTAGGATTAAAAAAATCGGCAGTGCGAGTCGGACTCGCAGAAAAAGTATTTTATTTGTGACGTAATTACAAAACTGTTTTGGGATTTCTTCCTTTACTAGTGCTACATGGCATTGCTTCTTGGCAAATTTCATGATTCCAGGTCAACGGGAAGTCTCCTATAGGTTTTGGTTCTATTAGTCTATACATATAATAAATCTGTAACTGGTCGCTGTCTGTACATGGGAGATTTATGAGAAAAACTTTTTTTGGGGGCATTTATCAACGCAATAGAACCCAAAACAATGATTTTTAGATTTCTTTTCTGTTTGTCTGTTTGTCTGTTTGTCTGTTTGTCTGTCCGTTGAACACGCTAATCTCAGAGACGGCTCAACCGAATGAAGAGCGGTTTTCAGTAATGTATTGGGGTACCTTTTACTCAACATTTAGTGTTTGTTTTATTTAAATCGGTTCAAAACAAAAAAAGATATATCAATTTAAATAATCACGTCGGACATTTAATTTTGTTCTATAAAAATACCATAAAATAACTGTTTAGTTCAATTTTTTGTTAAGAATATTGTAGGTAGCTGCGGATTAAACATCTGAAATAATTATCATCACGCTATACCTTCCAGGAGCTAAGCAGTCAATAAAGGCAAACTAAAAAAAACGAATACTACTTAATTTGTCCATGCCTATGAGATAAATGCTTCTTTATACTTTTGACAGACCGTCACTACGGCTGACGGTTTTGTCATTTATGATAAGTACCTATATAATATAGGTTTACTAAATAGCACTGTGTTATTATAGTAGATAATCTTATACATTTTAAAAATGCCTGGAAGAAAATCGATCCTCTCCCAGTACCTACAGCAAAAATGCTAAAAGGCTGAGATTAATTCGATCACAGAAATCTGAAGAAGATCTTGAGGCGAGATCTCAGGAACATCGGGCCAGGATACGTGCTACAGAAACTTCAGCTCAGCATGAATCTCGACTGAATTCATATCGTTCTCGAACGAGGGCCTCTCGGATTCGAGAGAACAGTGAACGGCCGAGACACGTTTATCCGCCGATCGTGAGACTCATCAACTATCGCGTGACTCTCGAGTCCTTACTTGATAGAAAAACTCACTTGAGCTCTCAGAGAGTTCGAACAGCAAGTGCTAGGTCTCGCGAGACACCTGAAGAACGCGAAGCGCGTCTAACTGCCGGTCGCAAAGCACATGCACTATCGCGTGAATCTGAGACAAAATCCTTTGAAATCGAAATCATTAATCAATCAATCATGATTTGTATGGCAATGGCTATTTTAATTGTTATTGAAAAAAAATTAGTTAGTCCAAAAACATAATTATTTGGTTAATAGCACGCAACATTCTATTGGCAGTTGCTCTGATTACCAGATGCGGTTGGATACGGTCTTGAGCATTTACAGATCAAAGCTACAATGTGAGGTGTAATATTAAAGCGCGTTTTAATGGTTTAGAACGAAAATAAGTAATATTATTTTTGAAAGAGGTTGAAGGCATACCATACCTACACCCTCCTTACTTGAAATATGTTTTAGTTCTATGTATGGCGCAAACCAATTACCAACCGGGCACAAATCTAGAGTCCAGGCGTCTACAGACAAATTCCTTATATAAAAAACCTACTATTGTAACTTTGATGCCCGGCGCCCACTATCGGTGGGCATCGGTGCTGCTTGGTACAGCTCGGGCGCCTTACGGCGGCTTCGGGCGCTTGAGGGCTGCTTCGGGCGGCTTCGGGCGTCTGAAAGCTGCCTCGGGATTCGTAAGCATACCTAATAACGCTGAGGATGGTTTCGGGTAGCTTCGGCAAAACTGGAATAGTTCGTGTGGGAGACACGTCACAGAGCATTCGTGACGTTACGTGACAACAGTTGTATGTGTGTATTTATAATGGTGGATTGGGACTTATAAGTTCTCATTGTTCATCTTGCTGAAGAAGAAGAGTCACTTTGAGCCTTAAGGCAAAAAAAAAGAAGATTTTGGGTGAATAAGCTTTGGAAGCAATGATGTACTTTTTTCTTCTGTCATCGTCAAATAGAACAAACATTTAAAACGTGTTATTAATGAGGCTGTTGCCTCTGGGTGTTGCCAAGCTAATGGAGGCGCGCGAACGTTATGACTGTTCTGCGACGTTACTGCCACGAAAATGCCACCGAGCTACCCGAAGACAGCCTTGGTGTCCTTAGGTATGCTTACGACTGTCGAGGCAGCCCGAAGCCGCCCAAAGCAGCTCTCAGGCACCCGAAGCTGCCCAAGGCCGCCGTAAGGCGCCTGAGCTGTACAGAGCCGCACCGATGCCCACCGATAGTGGACGCCGGGCCTTAGAAGCCACCTTTGCAACCATTAGATCCGCTTGGAGGATTATGAGGGCAAGGCATTCAATACTTAATTCCTTAAGTAACACTAAGGTCCACGTGAGCGAAGCTGCGGGCACAGCTAGTTAGTTAATAAAAATAAATATTGTTACAAAGTTTTGAGGGCTGTAGAAAATTTCTTCTATCATGGTTAATTTAATGGTTAAGTTTTTTTTGTACCCTGAACAGCAATAAATGAGAGTGGTTTAGTGTACGACGGTGGGCTGGTGGTTGGTGCCACATTTGAGACAAACGACCCGTGCATATATGGAGCTGGGCCCTGCGTGCGGTACTCGCGACGATTGTACGCGAATCGGAGCATGCATCGGTACCATTGCTCTGAAGATATTGGAGAAGCGGTACCTAACGTTTTCACATTGTAATCACACAAAATGACCAATAATTTTCCAGATCGAAAACAGAGGTACCGACAGGGTGGAAAAAATCAATGGGCCCCGAAGGGAATCCACTGTAAATACTTAAGATAGATAATTTTACTTAAAGGAAACATTCCTTTATTTTTAAAAGATGTCCTATCGAACTATGAGAGGTGGGAAATAGGGAGTGCACCCGTGTTTGCGCACACACTTTACCGTCTGCCTAGTCATTTCCCAAATATGGTGGGGTCGGCTTCCAGTCTAACCGGATGCAGCTGAATACCAATATTTTACATGGAGCGACTGCCTATCTGCCCTCCACAACCCAGTAACTAGGTACAACGATACCCCTTGGTAAGACTGGTTGTCAGATTTTCGGGCTTCTGACGACCCGTTACGACTGTCACTGTATGCCAGCCGGGACCAACGGCTTAACGTGCTGCGCGCACACTTGTGCACTATTATACCCCTTGCGTACTTGGTTAGTCTTCATCGGGGTTGGTCGCCGTGACCGAAATCGGTCTGGGGAATATACTCGTATAATTGTATACTTCCAGCTGGCAAAACTATTCATGCACAAGATGGATCCGTTCATAATGGGTGATCCAAATTTGGGTGCGGTGCCAAGCGGTCTCATACCCAAATACAGCTCCAGTGTCTTAGGGTACGGTATAGTAATTTTTAGGTAGTGTAGGTACTAGTTATACCGCGATTTCACCCACGTTCAGTTACGTTTTTGGTTACTGCTTCGCTTCCGTTGGCCGTAGTGTGATGTTACATAGCATATACCATTTCTTATGAATTTGGCTATCATATCCAGAAACATTGTGTCCAATCCAACCGGGATTAGTGTGTTTAATAAACAAAGGAACAAAAAAAGCTTTATAATATTAGTATAGCAAAAATGACCACGGATCATTGGATGCCAGAAAGTCACCATATCGCCTTGGACAACACTGCTATACCGAAGGCTTTGCCGATGCGTTGCGATTCCAGAGACAAAGCCGAAATGTCTCGTTTGTCTTTAATCTCACTGGCACCCATTCTCTGATCAGAGTGTACGTTTATTTTTGTTTTCCATTTCAAGGTCAAATACGGTTTTGAGCCGCTTCCAACCGGTCCTATTTTAAATCTATAGGGGAGGCCTATGTTTAGCAGTGGACGTCCTACGGCTGATATTATGATGATGATGGAGGTTTTATACTTAGGGTTAATTTTTCAAAACTCAGGTAACATTTTTCTAAAGAATTTAAAATAGTTGTTTAGCTAGTACAATATTATTTTGTATTCCATTTTAATTCTTCGTTTTTAATTTTAAAGTTTTATCTGTAAAACTGAAATATTGAACTTGATTATTAAAAATCTGGTGTGAGTTTTCAGGTTCGGTAAGAGCACATCAACCTTGGCTGGCTATACGCCACCAGTCATTCAAATAAGACGGTAAGTTTTGCGTTGTTCTCAGCTCATTTTGATGCCGGACTAATTGGGTAGTTCATACAAGTGCCAAAAAAATAGATAATTAAAAAAATCTATTTTATTTTATATAACATCACGCCTGTAATCCCCGAAGGGTTAGGCAGAGGTGTGCCCATAGTACACCCACATTTCGCCAGTTATGTTTTAGTCTCATGTAATACGGGGCGGGCCTATTGCCATCAACCGGGCTTAAATCCAGACTCCGAGGCTACTGAGAAATTATTGAAGGAAAAACCCAAAAACTGCCCGACCTGGGAATCCAACCCAAGACCTTATACTCAGCAGTCGCGCTTTGCAACCACTAGACCAACGATGCAGCTTTTTATTTTAATCCTGAATATTCTTCAAATAACTTTAAAATTAGACTTTTAGTTGATACAAAATGTAAGTCACTGTTTAATAGATGGCAGCCTGTGATGAAGTTTGAATCTCCAATTTTCCGGTTTGCGATATTACCTGGACCCTTATACTACTTGAAGCTAAGGAAACCTGGCAAAGAGACCCCTATGGCTATCCAACAGTGTTTGCCGCGACAGGTAGGTATCTACGCGATATAATACTTACTAGCTGTCCGCCGCAGTTACACCCGCGTCTTTGGTTACTGCTCCGCTCCCGTAGGTCGTAGCGTGATGGTATATAGCCTATAGCCTTCCTCGATAACTAATCTATCTAACACTGAAAGAATTTTTCAAATCGGACCAGTAGTTCCAGAGATTGGCGCGTTCAAACAAACAAACAAACAAACACTGCAGCTTTATAATATTAGTATAGATAACTCAAAGGTGACTGACTGAAAGGTGAACGCGCAGTCCAAACCACTGGACGGATCGGGCTGAAATTTGGCAGGCAGGTAGATGTTATGACGTAGGCATCCGCTAAGAAAGGATTTTCCAAAATTCACCCCATAAGGGGATGAATCAGGGTTTCAAAGTTTGAATGGAGAAATCAACTAACGCGGACGAAGTCGCTGGCAGAAGCTAGTTAACATATAAAGCTGGCTTTTAAGCCTCATTTAGACGATGCAAGAAATATCGTGCGATTTGACGTACATTGCGGGACCGCGCGGCTGTCATGTCAAAAGTGACTGATCATTTACGGAAATGTACCACAATTTGCACGATATTTCTCGTACCATCTAAATCAGCCTTTAATCAATGAACTTTTACACCTTCAGGGTCATGATTTGGTAACGGACATGAAGAACAATTACTTCCGTGTCCATCTGAATGTACTCCACATGGTGGACGCGGTCACGTGCCTCTCCCACGTACCATTTTCTCCTGAAATATTCCAGCAGCTGTATGGCAAACATGAGGCATTCTTCAATAACCTGTTCAATAGATATCAGGTAAGATTTAGATGGTTAAAAATATGGCCGATTGAGTTAAAAAATCTGGTGGTAGAATATTGTAGCGGTAACAAAATAATATAATATCAGTAAATTTTTAGAGTTGTAATTTATTTTGTTATTTTTTTAATCACTGGCAATTATTCTGTTATTTTTTTTAACGATTAATCGATTTGAATTCGACTAAATGGTAATTTTAATTAAGAGCGGGTAACCCCGAATGGAGTTGCGTCTGTCATGGCGGGCTAACGTCGTGTCGATTCATTCAATGATTGACAGCCGTTGCACGTGGTGGTCACACGCAAACCCATTGGCTCTAAATCACTAATTATTACTGCAATCCTTAATTGTTTGAGTAATTTAAGTGTGTGTATAATTAAAATAGTGAACAGTCAACGCGACAGTGTATTTATTTCAACGTTTCCTGAAGTCCACCGCCCACTATGGATCCCCGTGCTGACGAAGTCACGAATCAGCAATCAGATGCAACAGCCCGGCTTCCCGATTTCCCGTTATATATAAAGGGGCCCCGAGACGGTCAAACGGTTTGATTCAAACACGTAAATTTTGGTTTGACTCAAACCATTTTGATCGTTTACAAAGCTAGTTTAAACGGTTTGTCAAACATTTACGAGTTTGAAGCTTGTTTGATGAAATTTCATATTTTTGTTGTGTTTGACAGCCGTTTGATCGTGTTCCGAAGCGTTTGAAACTCGGCTTAGTTTAGTGCTGGATTTTGAAGCGTGAACTTGTGTGTGACGAAGAAATAAATGATTTGTCTTTGATGTCGTACGAAAATATCGAAACTGAAAGCACGGCGTCGGTCGTCGGAACGTCATTGTGATCGTGAATTTACTTCGATGCTTCTTTTTTTTCTCTTCTGACGCAGGACATTAACGTTATAAACATAAGAAAATCGCGATCCTTGTTCGAGAGCATCTTGTCTGCATCACACACAAGTCTAATCATGGCGGCGTACCGAACCAAACTGCGCAATGCCGTTTGACAACCGTTCAAACCGACATCAAACGGTTTCATCAAACACGTAAGGTTTGATTCAAACGGTTTGACCGTCTCGGGGCCCCTTAAAAATGAATCCTGGCTGGACTAATTTCACTAATTCTGGAGTCTATACAACAAACTATGAAATCGAACGATGATGTTTGAGTATTTAATCCATGCTTTATGGCAGGACATGGCTAATGGACACTATTGTTATATAATTATTAAGACCTTTTCTTTTGTACCCATATTCGCAAATTAATAAATAATTGATTTGATTTGTCTATTTTTTATTCTAGTACTCCTCTTACATACGTATCACCTTTGATGTATTTGCAGAAGCGTCAAATAGAAGATTTGTACGACTTCTTCACGCAACCATGGATGTCAGCAGTTTACCAGGAGTCGTTCCATGATCTCGTCTTTAACATTAAAGAACAGGACGTGGGCTCGGTAGGTCTTACTAATACTATGTATATATGCGAAAGGTAGGATGGAGTTTGTTAGTCAATCACGCCAGAACGGCTAAAGGGATCTTGATGAAATTTGGCACAGAGATAGATTATAGTCTGGAATAGCACATAAGCTACTTTTTCATCGCTTTTTACACGACTGCCCCAAAAAAAGGAGTGTTATGTGTTCAGGGTTAATGTATGTATGTATGTATGTAAGTTTCTTTATTCCACCATAACTTTTAAACGCCTGAACCGATTTAAATGCATGGGATATCGTTACAATCCTTGCATCGTTCTGAGTAACATAGGCTAGTTAAAAATAAAAAGAAACCGGTGTGGTCACTTTAAAACGAAAATTAATACCAGCCTCAATTTATTTTTTTAATGAATTTGGTCGTGTCTATGTTTATCGTCTAGAATTTGACAAGTAGATTTAAAAAATATATAACACTGTAAATAAAAAATGTCGTAAAAAAAACTGACGAGTAAACAAAGTACAAATATGTGCAATTTTTGCAGTCGTGTTTTTTATTTTTTTAATTATAAAATATAGCTTGTTACTTTTGACGAGTTAAGGGACTCAATATTTAAACCATTCAACACCAACGCCATCTTTTACGTACACCTGTGTACCAAAGTTCCCAATTGCAAGAAGGGTGAGCTTGGAACCTTCAGAAAAGTTGCTCGACAAATGTTTGTTCGTCTGACCGGTAGATGGCGTTAGGTGCGAATTAATCGTGATGACAATCAAATTATTATGTTTTTGAGCGCATTTTTCCTTTTTTTATATTCCGTGTGTAGAAATATCTTGATCGTAATTGAACTACTTATAAGAACTTAAAAAAAATGTGATTAGTCATTCATTAATTTATTTCATGATCACTGCTCTGAATATGGCGAAATAAAACATCGTGAGGAAGGTAGCAACTGGATGAGAGTTGCCGAGAATCGAACTTAGTGGCGTGCGATTGGAGAGGCCTATGTGCAGCAGTGAACTGTTGTAGGCTGATGATGATGAGGAAACCGACATTATGTTATAAAACCAAAAATTCGAAGACATGTAATATCTAAAGCATTTCCCTGTTCGCCAATATACATAACGGAAGCATTCTCTTTTTATTTACGTTTTTTGCGAAAACACGTTTTAAATATCATAACGTGTGTAGTGTTAAAAGAAAAAAAAAAAAGAATGAATAGAGTTTGCGGAAAAATTTTAATGAAGGTTTAATGATCTTCATTTATCATTTTATTAAATTTCAGATAAAAGATTTAGTTAAATCAAAGTTCGCCTTATTTGACGCGGAGATAGAGGAAGAAGAAGAGGAAGACGATGACGACAAAGAGGAAAAGACGGTTGATTCCACTCAATCAATCACTGCCGATATCCAAAATGTTCGTATTACTCTTTTGTACTCTGATTGTTCCCGTTTGTGGGCCAATATATCTCCTTTCATAGTACTTATACCTACTTATTTAACTACACGGTTGGCGCAGTGGCAGAGTGATTGGCTGCTGCGCTGCGTGTTGCGGGTTCGATTCCCGCACGAACACATTATTTGCATCGCCTACAGATAGTTGTCACGGGTCTGGCTGTTTGTGCATGCAAGTTTATATGTTTGTAAATGGGTACATATCAGAATATCGAAAATCAAAATATCGAAAATCAAAATATCGAACGATCAAAATATCGAAAATCAAAATATCGAATGCTCATATGATCGAATGATCATATAATCGAAAATCAAAATATCGAAAATCAAAATATCGAAAATCAAAATATCGAAAATCGTTTGAACGAAACGTTTTGTAAGCGAGCGAAGCGAGCTCGGGACTTGGGGCACCCCGACTCGGACAGGTTAGGTTAGAAGGAGATGGCGGGGTCTACCAGACCCCGCCATCCCCTTCGTGGTTATTTTTTTTAAAACCACTCAGAAGTAGGAGCCCCGCGCTGCGGGGCTCCGTAGACCGGGGTTCCGTCAACTAGACCAATACCTGGACAATCTAGTATACAATAATTCGCTAGTTTACAATAATTTCTGTTTTTCGTTGTTCTAGATTTCTAGTCGGGAAGGCACGATACGTTCTGTAATTGATAAATACGTTGCGCAGAAGGAATTCGTGAGTATTAATTTTTGTATTTGTATTTTAAATCCACACACGAGTGCGCCAATGAAAATTGACGACGACTCGAATCGAGTCGATTTTCTAATTGAAAATATCATCAAATAACATTTTAGTTTACATTATATGTGACGATTAACATCGCCCATATAGGTATACATACATACATACATAAACTCAAGCCTTTTTCCCATGGGGGTAGGCAGAAACCACAGAACGCCACCTGCTACGATCCTTACATTCGCCTTTCGCCTCATCTACGTTCATACATCTCGTCATACAAGCACGCCGGTTACGAGTACTCCGCACCTGACCTGACCTGACCTGGCATATAGTTATACGAGTATCAATAAAGTTGTCTAACCAATTATAAATTACTTGCGAAACGGGTATTTCGCTTTTCACAAAAACTGCTACCGCCTACTAAAATCTGATCATGTCAATAGTAAAGGCGGTTTTTAATAACGATAACTTTGTATTTTCAGGCAAGGGCATTCCTTGAGCATTCTGATATACCATCGGTAAGATTTTTTTATATTTGAAAAAACGCTAGCCTTTTTATTTCGTGTGTTACGTTCATTTGAGCACTGGAAAGCAACGCGACTGCCATATTGAATGTTATTATAAAAAAAATATAATTTGACTCTCTACTTGACTGGAACCTCCATTCATTTGCTGTTCCTCGTGGCATCTTTCTTGAAATACCTAGTCAATATTAAACTTTTTTTTCTACGCCTTGGCCCGCCATGTCGTTTCTTTTTTGCTTATTTCTTATGCTCGATGTCTCTGCCTCGTTGCTCTAGTGGTCGCAAAGCGCGACTACTGAGCATGAGGTCTTGGGTTCGATTCCCAGGTCGGGCAAAGTGTTATTGGGTTTTTCTATCAGGAATTTCTCAGTAGCAGCCTCGGAGTCTGCAGTCTCGGAGATTGGAACGTCACATTAGCATGTTGGTGACGTAGTCACATTAGCATGTTAGGGACGCAAATCCATAAGTTTTTACCCTACCAAAGATCACTCGACACAGATGGAGAAGATTTCACTTAAAAATTTGTTTTTTTTTTGTGCAGGAATGTGGCCAAAGTGAGGAAATACGCAAGGAGGCAGCCAAATTCTGGAAGAAAGCTGGCTGTGAGCGCATAGTGAAGGCACACATCTCGCAATACCTCGACAAGTACTCCGTTACTCACCCACACTTCGCCTTACCTAAACTTGTTTAAGTTGATGACGAAAACGTGTAACGGTAATCATTCTTTTTTTTATAGAATATTATTTAATTATATTATCATAATTTTAATTAATTATAGCTTTTACTTTATTTGTGAAGATGTTCTTTATTCGTAGATATTTTTATATTTCAACAAAATAAAGGAAGAATGAAGAAGGATGTTTTTTTAATGAATATTAAACCAGTCAATTACATTTTAGACAATTTATTTCATTTTACACATGTTCATTATTAGACAAGTTTCCTTTTATATTTACATTAAAATGCACAGTATGGCCACTGACTGTGAATGGTAATCGCCGAAACAGTCTTAATTGATATCATTTTGTTTTGTACAAAAGCCGAAACAATTATAATTATTTTCATTTTATTTTTATTCTTATAATTACTTTACTATGAGATCAAAGTGTGTTGATAAATGTGTATAAGTTTGACTAGCAATCTTTGGCTTTAGAGCCTTTTCACACTAGCGATATAAGTGCGACGTCGCGACGCGATTTGAATAGAGAACACGATTAGGTAATAAATATGAGAATTGCCGAGACGCGCGTGTCGCCGCGACGTCGTGTTCGTATGAAAAGGCTCTTATACTCTGTTAAAATTGTAATTAAAATGGCCTCTTATTATAAATTTGACTAAACAATATCTAGTTATCATTACAATATCGTTGAGCTGTTAACACCTTAGAAATGATCATGCAAAACAGTTTTTATATTTACACAGGCTATGTTGCAGTGTTAATTCACACTTTAATCTATGACAGCTCTATATTAGATAATTACAAAGGAATTAAATGACACTACAGTTTTCTCATACTTGAGATAATACCCACATGCCCCTGGTTATGGACACTCATTCATAAATCTAGGTTGATTTAAAAACGGATAAATCAGAAACCGTTTGATATTGTGGATTCAGTTAAGGCTGAATATAGGAAAGCACTTACCATGGGTGGCCAAATTATTAGGGACAGCGCTCATAGAAATGTAATATCTAGTTGAAACATTATTTTTAAACAAAGTTATAGATTTATACGGGTTTTTTTTATTTGATGTTATTACTGATATTAATATTATGTTTTGATGTGAAAAAATTGTAGAGCTGGTACCTTTTTTTTAAAAAGTGATGTGACTTTCTCATTTAGTTGATTTTTGTTGAAAATTACTCTTATTGTAGCAGTGTAAAAAAAAAATCAGATTGACATTGCAAGTTTATTTCAGCTAACTGTAGTCAGAACGTGAGTAATGTTTCGTATAGTGGTACTATTTTTAATCTTAATACTTGAATTTTCATGTTATTAAAGTTATAACTTGAAAACCCTTAAATTAATTTTTTTCTAGTATGGGCAAGGTTTCAGACACGTCTTCAAGAAAAATTAGAGAAATAAAAACATTAATACTGCACTCTACACATGCCCAGAGAGGTATAGCAACAATTGCAAGTGTTTTAAGGTTTGTAGTTATTCTAATAAAAATGTAAACTGAGCAGAACAATACTCTGGAGGTAGTCCGTGTGAAAAAATGTAGCAGAAAAAGGATCACCACTCTTCGTACAGATACAAAAAATCAGAGATATCTGCCTTGAAAATCGTAAAACGGGTGTTGCCCGTTTGTCTACGATAATGAACGATGAAAGAAAAGGAGTTTTCGAAAGGACAGTACAAGCGCGGTTGGCCGAAGAGAACTTGATAGGTCGTCGGCCAATCAAGACACCACGCCTCACAGAGAACATGAAGAAGAGACGACTTCAATGGGCCAGACAACACCGAAATTTGTCTTTTGCAGGCTGGAGTCGGGAAAGAATATGTCTTTTTATAGAACAGCACGTGGTGTTTGTCACTGTATTGCGATTTTGTAATATTTTTTCAGGTATGGTTCCGATAAATCAATATTTCAGATTTTGCTCGACAAAATTTATTTTGTGCGACGACGCCCTGTGGTATAACTTCATACAGACTCGGCATGAGCTGCCTTGTGGGGGGGGGGGGCTAAACACCCAATAAGTACCATGGTGTGGTCTGTGACCTTTTCGAAAGGCATAAGGCGCCTATACATCGTTGTGACCGTGGAAGGGAACATGAGGCAGGACCAGTACCAACGACTTCTAGAAATCAAATAACGTAGGTATAATTTTTTTTTTCCAAAAATAAATAAATAGTTTTGCCTACAAACTTGATGTTTTTATTACCTCAATTAATAAATCCTTTAAATAAAAATACCCGTGGGGCCTAAAACAACCCATTTCCTTGCAAAATTTAAACAAACTAGAAATTATTAAAATCTCGGCGCTGTCCCTAATAATTTGGCCACCCACTGTATATTTTTAAACAAAAGCAAAAAAAAAATAAGAAATAAAATTATATTTTTTTAAATTCATTGTTACTTTCGTTGACATTACTTTCTTATTAAAATCTATTTTCCAGTTGAAAATAGAGCCATCAAAGATATAAAGGTCAGTGTATTTATCTCAATTAATACAACAATCAAGAAAATACGTTACTTATCTTATTCGATTTAAAATGTCTGTACAATTATGACTAGCATACACAATTTACGCATATCGTGAAACAAACGTCTCTTTGACCCGTATTAATACATCACTAATAACATCTTCAATACACGCCTTTAATTCTAATGTAGAAGATAAATACTATAACATGGCGCGCCCCTCCATATTACTATTTCAATGTGTGCAGTCATATCCATATGAAAGAGTTTCTACGTAGTTGTGAGTATTCTTCTTCAGTAGCAGGCCGGCAGATTTGTTGGTCAACTAATCATAACTAGCAAGACCGCGCAACACAACGCACCTGTCATTTTCATAGAGTATGACAGTGCAGCGCTATACTAGTAATAAATAAGTAATCAATGACGCTGCTAGTCGAGCAACAAATGACTGATTTGTTTTGTTTCGAGAGCCGTCTCAGTACGCACACATGCGTTGTGAGTCTTGTAAATACTTTCACAAATACTTTCAAACGTGTTGAATTTGTGGAGGGGCGCGCTATGTTATAGTAGTTTATTTATAAAGCCGCGTACAGACATCGCAAAATATTTACCGCGGATGGCTTGCCACGTATGCCTCAGGCTAAACGAATCGCCACATTGCCAATCTCATTCTCTGCATCGACGAGGTATGGGGTGTTCAAAGTGAGTACCCCATCTATACAGCCTGAGGCATTTGGTGGTGCATGCCTCCCGATGTTAATACGCAGCTTTATGTGATACTAAGAGACACCTTTGAATTTTACTCCCCATTTTAAGATGTTTAGTAGCATGAAGCACTGAGAAAACATGTGATTTAGAAAAATTCTCTCTCTCCGAGTCACTATTCACAAAGAAACGCATCGTAGATTAAGCGGAAAACTCATTTTCTTTCCAATCGGACAGTGTATACTGACCAACCACTGGTTTCCCGAAAGAATAGTGAATGTGACAAATTGTCAAGCACACGTAAGCTGCTGTGATTGGTTGTTGATAATACAGTCAACTAAACAGACCAGCTTACGGCGCGTACACATAGAACGTCCGATTTACAGGTCCGTTTAAACGTATATGTTATTAGCGTATGAAGTTGTATGAGCGAGTTCACACAGAATACAGTATTCCGGATCCAGTAAAAAATACTGATCAGACTCAGTTAAAATCGGACGTTCTATGTGTACGCGCCCTTACGTGTGCATAAATAAGGGGTTAATAGTTCAGATTGTAGTTATAAAAAAAGAAAGGAAAGGACATTTATTTCACGCCGTATACCTAGGTCTTAAACTAGATCATGGCATATACTGATTGTTCAGCCAAACTTTCATTTGGAAGTGAAACAGTAGTATTAACCCTCGTGTGTATAATATAAGAGTTATATATTAATACGAGCCTCAATAAATTAAAACACTATTTTGTACCTATGTGTAGACTAAACACGAACGCACGCGTGAATGTAATTCGATCGAACTTTGTTTGCGCACCATCTTGTGACATTTTCCAAAAATCATAATTAGACAATACGATTTTTCTTCGTGGAAACAGACGCATCACACTTTCAAAGAGTACTTTTTATTTTAAAGGCCTATCTACAAAGGTCCGGATTAGGGTACCAAGAACATGAAGATGTATGTAATCTTTTTCCGTCCCTCAGAAACCGGACGGTCCCTTGTTCAGAATATATTATAACGCGGTATTATCAGACATTTAAGTTTTATAGTAAAATGTGAGATTATAATATGACGCCTGTAATCCCCGACGGGTTTCGCAGAGGTGTACCCATTGGTACACCCACACACAGATTATGAATAACTTTTAACAACACTCAGAAATGAATAACGTATCAAATACAACTGCTGCTTTATTCTTTAGTTTATTCTTTGAATATCAGGAATAAAATATCGTTTGAATATTTGATATAATTGGGAAATGACAGAATGATTCTTATCGAAAATGTGTTAAAAAAGGTATAAAAAAAATATTTACAAATCTATGTGAAATCACTGGGCTGAATATTATGTTAACATTTTGTTTAGGAAATATTTCTTTATAAAATAATTAATTCTTTAAAACAATGTTAATAGCTAATGGCGTGAATTGTCGACATTTGGCGTTCAACCAAATTCGAAAACTCTTAAATTCGTACATACTCGCTAGTACAAATGTATACGCCACCGTTAAAAACAAAAAACATAAATTATCGAGAGAATAGGAGCCGTATGAAAGAGATGAAGCTATACATGATGCATGACGCTATCTCTCTTTTACACTGGAACGATAATAACTTCCCTACGGCCCCAGGTTTCATTACATATGTTAATATACACACAAAAATTGCAACCACAAATGTTATGCGACGTTTCCACATGTCACATCATATCGCAATCCATTGCGCACTGACTACGGGGGTGCGTAGTCATGCGCCGGCGCCGGCGAGTAATCGGCGCCGTGCAGCAGCGATTAGGTCTGGTATTGGAGCATCGGCGCGGCCGCTAGGTTTGCGTGGTGGCCGCTGTTCATCCGGAGTGCGGATAGCGACTTGTTGTACCATTCGTCTTCGGCGCTCATGCCTGTTGGTAAAACATTATAAGTTGAAAAATACAATTAGAATATTAGATAAGTACATTTCTATTAAAATTTTAAGATGTTTATTTAATTGAATATGCTGTGTTTCAATCAATCAATCAATCATTTATTTTGTAAAACATAGGTATGGTTACAGATGGGTAAGTACCCATCTGTAACCATACCTATATGGAGCATACCATACATACCATACATACTTGTATATGGTACTCGTATTTTGGCAAAATATGTTCGCTATGCTTTAATTGCCAAATGGCGTACAAAATCAATATCAACAAGAAATTATAATTAAGGTGACATGTCAATAGATTACAATTAAAAAATGTCAGTTAGGTTAACAAGTCATTACAATTTTAAGTATAAATAAACACATACTTCATTAATAAAATAAAATCATAAGGGCAAGGGTCATCAATTAGCAAGCCGGAATCGTCATACCTTTGTCTTTTTAACCGACTTCTAAAAACGGAGAAGGTTCTCAATTCGATATCTATATTTTTATACATCCAGTGTAAAAATAAACTTAACGGGGCCGAATTATACATATATTTTTCTAATCGTTGTGACATTTTTTTTGTTCTGGACCATAATTATCTGGGAACGAACGAAGATATTGAAGGACAAAGTTATTGTTTTAACGTTTTAACGATTTTTTAAGAAACCGGGTTTTAAATGTTATAACTAAACTTGAAATAATACGGGTTTTTGGACCCCTGTACTGTTGTATCAACCCATAAGTACAATAGTTTGCGTGTGTAAAATTGAATAGTGGCATAAACAGTAATTTTTTCACACCAAAAGAAGAAGTTGTTTCCCAGCAATATTTTTTGCCTCATGTGTCTTAGTTTGGTGGGCAGGATGCATAAGTTATCGGATATGTGATGCTTATTTGACACCCCGTATTTGTTACCTCAGAACTCCGGTATTTATGAACCGATTTTAAAAATTTGTCTTTTTAGCTGTTCTTAATTGATTCAAATATTATTAACAAACAGTAGACGTGAAAATTGTTCAAAGTCAAAACGGCGGTAAAAGATTTTTATTGATAAAGATCACTCAGTTACCATCAGTTTCGTTACTGTTTATATTGCTATCAAGAATGCGGAAAGACTGCATATGAATCCATGAACTTAATTCAAGACAACAATATTTCATTAAAATGTGTGTTCAAAAATGTACATTCTCTTTGAAGTTAACGAACAAATGAAAAGCGTTCAATAAAACAACACAGCACACTAGGTTACAACACTAGCTAAGTAATATTTAACTTCGTTCAATAAGACATTAGACATTGTTACTACGAAGAACATATTAGCAGTCTACGAGAGTTCGTAGCAAGTTCGTAGCGCGTCGCGCACGTTCGGCCCGTAGCTCGTAGCACCAAGCCCCGCTACGTAGCTGTATATACGATATACGTAGAGGAGGGCAGGGAAGCGAATAGTGAGGTACCGAATCGACCCTCGCGTTTTCTCAAGATGCAATCTCGCCGCAGGAAATAAGATATTTGCCAAGACGCCGCGAGGACGCCCGCCAAAGTAAATGTAGTGGAAATTTTCTTATTAGAATATCTACGGTACGATGCCTCGCTTCCATTACTTGCTCGTTTTTTCTTACGCAGGAATCTTTGCGCCCGCGGCCGCTTCGTATTTCACGGTTTATCGCTTCGAGCTTTTTTTCCGTTTCTTTTTCGAAATAGAATGCAGTAAATTGATTAGGGTACGGAAATTTATTTGGTAACCTATTAAAATTGTAATATTTAAATTCACGCACGAGTCTATTCTATATAACAAACATTACCAATTTTATAGTTCAAACAAAGCCGCTTTTTCCTCGGCAGGCAATGTTGAGGAAGTCCACTAAGACATTAATAATAATAAATAATAATAAATCATTTCATTATCAGGCAACTGTGGCCCATAGAAAAAATACACAAAATAATCTTATAAAAATAAACTAATCCATATAATAAAAGTCTGCGTAAAGTTCCGCGTATTATGATAGTAGTCACGCGTATTACGATATTAGTTTCGCGTACTACGATATTAGGTCACACATAAACGTCTTGATTCGAAGATGTCAAATGATTAATCTCCGGCCGCATGCTCAAGGAGCAATCAATTATACAACACATGGGTCGGTCGATATATATACTTACATAACTGTGTATATTTCATTGCAATCGATATGTAGGACGTGGAGGTTGCGACATTTGCGGTTGTTGGTATCAAATGAGAATATTGCTCTAGAGATTATCGTTCTAGAGATCAATTGAGAATACTATTATGGAGATTATTGTTTTAGAGATTTTCTGCTATTTAAAAGGGTCTCGCATTAAAGTCGGTAATAGATCAAATTGCTTTTCCGACGGATTCTTGATACTTTCCATTAGATGTTTGATGAAATAGTCCATCCTGCATGGATTAAAAATTTATGAAATGTTGACTTTTATATTATAATGTTTTCTAAAAATAAAAATATGTATGTAGAAATAGGTAGATAATTAAAATTATTACTATTTAATAACTGTAACGAACGATGTCGTGACTATTGTTTTTATTACATGTACCTATTTGCTATACGTGTCCCAAATAAAATATTATTATTTTCTCTATTTTCCTTCCAAAGTTGTCTCATTAAACTCGAATCGTTACATTACGATACAGGCATCAAAGCAAAGAACATCATTATCCAAAGTATTTCAATATCTCCAACAAAGTAATAAAACCGTATGTCCGCAATCACGAACCAGCAAAGAGTAATAAAAAAGTCAGAGAGGCGATATTAATAAATTGTAATCAAGTTCTTTTTCTTTCGCGATCATCTGTCGGAACTGGCGGCCGTGTGGCGAGGAGCAAGTTTTCCCATTATTACAAGGGATATTTGTATAAAAACGAGGCATCATCTTCGCTCCAGCCAACTTTATAATTGGCTTGACGGCTCTAATAGAAACTTGATGAAAGCTGCCGCTCCCGCGCCGAAGTCTACCGCTTTTTGTTTTACGTTACAAACTTACATTTTAGTTGGAATCGCTCTTAGTGTAATTTGTTGTATGAAAATATTTAGTTAGTTATTTTGGTGGTTTTAATTGATTTTTGCTTGAGAATAGAAGGAAATAAGAATCAAAAATTGTATCTACATAAATAAATAAGATTGAAGTGTCTTTGTAATGTCAAAATAATAACTTTTTACTAAATACATAAGATTTTATTTGTTATTTTGGCTGTCTGTGTGTTTGTTCCGTCTAATCTCCAAAACGGCTGGACCAATTTTGTTTCAGAAAAAGAAATTAGGTCTCCGCGAAAAAAAATTATAACCCATGAAAATTAGAACAAATCCGATTCAATAATCAGTTTTACGGGCAAGTTATTCCTTAGGTTTCCTTCACGAGGATTGTAATGTAATATATTAATTAACAATTTTCTTAAAACATTTTACGGCAAAAACAAAACCTTTATACGGTGACTTCAAACCTTTTCTCTGTACTGTTTTGAATACACAAACATTATAAAAAAAATAGCAGTCCACAACTCACCCATAGTGTCCTGCCTCATGCCTACAGCGCTCATGTTAGCACCATGTCCCATGGAGAAGCCCTGTGGCATGGGGTAGGATCCGCCACCCATCTGAGATAGGGAGAATATGTCCTTCTGCAACTCTTCGTAGCTGCCGTGGTGCTGTGTGAAAAATATGATGGTTAGATATTGTTTTGTTTTATTTTTGGGACAATCGCGCCACGCCGTTCCCAATTATTGCAACTTCTGAATGCCAGATTCAACAGTGGCGTCAAGTCCGGTGAAACGATTCTACTGTCTTGGATTCCACAACGAAATAATCAGAAAAGAACAGCAGAGGAGTAAGAAAAAACATAATTTCCAATATTGGTTAGAATACTATTGGGATGTTAATAATAGTCGTTTTACGCTGTAGATTTTAAAATCATATTGACGATTTAACATAAGACAAACACGCATGCCATGAAAATCAGGTCAATTATATGTAAATGGAATTTTATTTCAACTTTGGGATCAGTAGGCAAACTATATTATCACAGATACGAACTGAACACAATCGTCATTACAGCATGCTTTATTTAACCCTCAAAGGTCTACATAAAAAATTCATCCATTAAAAACTTATTCCTTTATACATTTTAACACCGGGACAACATTACTGTACAAAAATGTACCTAAGTACTATGATATTAAAGCTATCGTAGTATTCGCAATCTCGTCATCGCATTACTGGCACGCAGCTTCGCGCGCTTGCGAACATAATGATTTTTCCCGTCCTGTTTTATGTTAATCGCATAAATTAATTCGTGGCTTTATATTTTATACCGATTAACACTTCCGTTAATGGAATAGCGGTGCGGAATTACGTTAGGTCAGACGCTGATGCGGACGCGGTGATGGTTAGGTCTGCTTTCATAAATTATAATAACGGCCTTTTATTGTTCCACTGCAGGGCAAAAGCCTCTTCTTATGCAGAGAAGGCATGAGCATTGATCAGGACTCTTGCTCAAGGCGAATTGGCAATTTCAGATTTATAATTATCTTTATTAATATTATATAGAGGTAAAGTTTGTTTGTTTATTCTTATTTTTTTTGAATGTAAGAACATGAAATTCTGGCCCCATTATAAAATATCTTTCACTGATGGAAAGCTACATTGCCGATTACCATATCTAAGCTGTTTTATGACATACTTGATATACACGTTGATAATATCATGTTCAAGATACACTTAAAAAGTAATTACATATGAAATTGAAAAAATGCCAAATGTGTTACATTGCTATCCAGTAAACAGTAAAATGTACATCCAAAACCTATGCATATAATATATTTGAAATTAATCAGCATTAAATATCCAAAATACTTCGGATATAGAAAGAAATTTTAAAGTGGGTTGGTTCATTTTGGCAAGGCTAAACCATGCTCATGTTGTGGATTGGATTTGTATGATAAGTCCACTATCAATTAGTACTGTTACTACTGTAATCGGCCAGTGGCCGTTTTATGCTAAAGTTAAACAAATAAATTGCCAATGCACTGCAAATCATTGTTTGTTGTTAATGTATCTCAGCCTACCCCTTTGGAGAAAAGAGGCATAATGTTATGTATGAAAGATAATAATAATATAACGTTATATCACGCGATATAACGATAATGACATAAGCGAGAGGCGCCAAATGTCTGCGATTCTGTAACAGGTTGATTCAACAGACTAGATACCAACATTTCTAACTGGAACGCTAATTCTAATCCATTTGACACATTCTCAATTAACGATTCAACCTATAAACATACCCAAACCACCCAAAATCTACATGGTGATACATTTATTTATACAGTTCCAGAATTATTGGAACGTGTGGCCAGTATTTGCATTATTTTCGTCGGTCAGTCGTCGGTTCGAGCGTTCAATCTCATTATGGCGTAATCACGGAGACTGATTAGCGCCGCATGGTAATGGCGTCCAAATTGTGGCGAAAACGAACACACCCTGTATGTATGTGCTTTAAGTTCATCATTAATTCGGGTGAACGAAAATCTTTTGTATAATTATCTGCTGAAAAACGGTTTTGACGAGAAATATAACAGCCAATTTTATTATAAGTTGGTTTACAAGATTAAAATAACTGTAGATTAATATTATAATTGATGGTGCAGCTTTATACTTATATATTTCAGGGCGTTCTTCCTCTGTGGTTATAGGTAACTATGGCACTTGAAACATCTTGTAATTTCTGAGACGTGTATAGATACAGAACAAAATAGAAAAGAATGCCATTGCCTTGAAAATGCGTGTCTTCGGCTAATGATATTCACATTAGATCTGTCGTATCAAGAATATACATTTAATTTTTCATTTGATTCAATATTTAATCGCAAATAACATTCTTCTTCTTGGAATTGTAAATATTTTAAAATAGTGGTGGGTTTTCTATACGATTTATATTTGACTGCAATACATTACCAGCAATATTTCATGTATGGCCCGGCCATATTTAACATGTTGCTGTTACATATTGCAGTAAAAGTATTGCCCATGTAGTAGCACCTTGTAAAACATTTGCAAATCTTGGTAGACATTGTTTTTGTGTAAGTGAGTCTTTGTTGAGAATAAATATTTTTAGAAAGAAAGAAAAGAGAGACTAGCTGTTTATTCACGAGAAAGTGATGCACATTTTATATCTTAGACTGAAATATGCGTCACTACCGCGCGAAACGGCTTACGCTCAGCATAATGCCGTGGCCAGTGCACGAAACCACGGCGCTGGTTTTTAGCGTAAGCCGAAAAACCTAAATATGTTTTACCTGTGGGTATCTGTTGATGGTGTTCGGGTGTGGGTACGGCTGGTATCCTCTGTAGCCCTGGATGTTCCTCATCATGCCATTGCAGCCTGGCAGCACTGCGGGTGCCAGCGCCTTTTGTAGCTGCTTCTCTTGTTTACGATACTTGGCGCGGCGGTTTTGAAACCACACCTGTTTGGGAGAAAATAGTAAAGATTAATAAAAAAAATCTACACTTTACTGTAAATAATGATATTAAAAAAGGTTAAATTTGTTTGTTCTTTTAGTTGTCAATCTCTGAAAGAATTTTTTAAATAGGACTAGAAAGTCCTATTTTAAAACTCTTTCACTAATGGAAAGCTGCATTATTGCCGAGTGCTTTAGGCTATATTTTATAGTATAGGTACTTTATTTCCGCGTAGACGAAGCTGTGGGTAGAAGTTAGTTAAAAGAAATAAAAAATGTTTTTCAATATTCTCACTTTAGTTAAAGGGAAGATTAATTAGTAGAAAATATTCCACTGATTTGAATGTAGAAAATGTGTTATGTATGTTTCATTTACAGTTCAGAGAGCGTGGTATCAATTATTAAAGTACCTATATCTTTAGAAGAAAACATACACATCACTGTATTAGTTGATGCAGGATCTATCCAGATTATAAATTAAGGTAAACCGTCCTTGAGTTCACTGTTAAGTGTACCTACATCATACATAAGTTTATAGATTTATATACCTACCTAAAACAATGGACAAAACACACGAGCCCCTAATCTGTGTGTTGTCAACGGGAATGAAAGCGTGCGTCGTTTGATATGGTGATTAGAGCTGATTAGAGGGAGAGGGTGGAGTGCCCCCTTTTCCCTCCCACCTCACAAGGCCGGGAGGGCGGAGCGCCCTCCGTACGCACTCTCCATATAAATAAACCGATATACCCTATACCTAACAGTTAGTGAAGCCACCCTATCCAAAATTTATATTATGTAGGTATTTTGTATCAGCGTTTCTCAACGTTATCTTCTGTGATTTTGTTTTGTGATATTATTCAGTTTGAGATCCATTTTTTCATAGACACATGTCGCCTAAAAGAAACTGTTGAAAATGGTAAGAAAATATGTTTGTAGGCGCCGTTGAAATTCTACTACGTGGTTTGGTGTCATCAGTGCTATTGGTAACAAAGATATAAATATTTTTAAACTTAAGATTTTAGTAAATAAAACAAAATCGAATTTGTCTCGAATATCGTATGTACCGCACAGGTAAATAAGCGCATAGAAAATCGTACGCGCGCGAAATGCCAGCACTCGACAGGGAGAATAACTACTATCAAACGTGAACGAGGATATTATCGACAGCAAGCTTCTGCGAGCCTTGAAATTAAGTTATTTGACGGGAATCTGACTAACCACAACTTTAGATAAGTGCCTTTATCTTATGCACATCGAGTTTGATTACTCATTGACGTTTTGTATGGAGCGCGCTTTTGGCACTGTCCTCGTAAGAACGTAAACTAGGTTTTTGAATCAATTTACCAAAACACACTTCTGTCTTTCCATATTTATGTTTTCGTTTAGAGAGGGATGATCCCCACAGATTGGGAACCGCTCCCTTCTTATAGATATACACGGAGGGAGGAAACATAAATGGGATATTAGTTTTTTCGCAAAGCTACCCGACTTCCGCCCGCATTGCGCGTTGTAATGAAAAACGAAGCGATTTCCTAAAGGTTTAAATAAACGTAGCTTTGTATTTAATGGATTCGATTAGGACAGTAATATCGGAACTTTTTTGTGGTTATTCTTACTTCACGAAACTGTCGATAGTAAAGACAATGTTAAAAAGCACAAAATTCAAATTTAGAACGACACAAAATATGGCGGCATTTCTGGCGTGAATAAAAAAACAAAAGTTTTAATTAAGCATTAACATTTGTAAAAGTTAATAAGACTAAAATAAATGAATTATCGTTGTTACTAAAATATTATTTTTAAAATTTTTAATTTCTTTTTAATAGTACTTAAATTAAATTTCATGTAAAATATTTAAGTATGTTTCAAACTGTATGAGTATATACGTATTGTCAGAGAGTGATAGTGCTTCAACCATTAACAATGGTAAGAAAACAAAAATTATATGGCCAGCTATTTACTAATTTAGTTGTTTTACTTTTATACAATAATTTGCACCTACCATGATATCTCTTTTCTATCTTTGGTTGACTGGTAGAGAATGCCTGGCATTAAGTCCGCCTTTGTACTTTTTTGTTACAAGTTTAAATAAGTAAATAAATCTAAATCTTACGACTAAAAGCGTCGAGGCTGCTTCTTAGCCTTCATAGCTTAAAGTAATGATTAAAATTTCGCAAACTATTATCAAAACTAGGTTTCTAATTCCCAAGTTGTTTTAGGTCAAACTACTTAAAAATTTGGTTTAGCGTCGTCTTGTAAGCTAGAAATTATTTTGACAAAACAAATACATAATATAACATCAAATATTTTTAAACCGTACGCTCTCAATCAACAAGAAACAATTGAGAGATAGAGTTAACTTAGTAAAGATCCATCTTAAAACACTTTGTTCAGAACACAGCGAGGTATAGACAGGGATAGCTATCTAATATCGTGGCAGAGGACCGAGTTATCCGAAGAAAACGGTCGCCTTTAAACTGAAAAAGCACGGGGATCCAACAAAACATTTTCTTATTTCCAATTGTAGAATTCATTTGAGGGCAGAGACAATGTCGAGAGGCGCGCGGGGAGGATGAGCGGCTAACTTCGTTACGGATCCATTTGATGGGATTGCAATGCCTCAGGGGCCACCCGCCTCCGCCCCGCCGCCCCGCGACCCTCGCACACCCGGCGACGTTGTATTTTTATATCGAAATTTCCTCTAGAAGGAGGGAGCTCGACGTCGACGTCGTCTTTAACGTTTACATTCTTATGTAGCGTCGCCTAAACGTTAATAGCCTCCTACGGAGCGCGCGTGCACGGGCATACAGTGCTAGACACATACATACATCATGTATCGGCTCGTGAGTGTACATACGTACGTAGTCACCGGTACTTACAAGTGTGGCGTACGCTCGCCTACGCGCATTTCACGTGCTTTTAGCGTCGCTACCGTTGTAAAAGTATGAAATAATGTCGTTTCGTTTATAACCTTTCATTTTCTAAGAAAAGCTTCGACATTCGTTGCGCTTGAAAGAAAAGAGTAATTGTCGTCTTGATGGAGCGACGCTGAATAAAATATCACTTGAGAGCTATTTCATATGTATGAGAGTTAATATGGTGATGATTAGATTACTTTTTGAAAGAAGAATTTCTTTGTAAGGTGCGGTAATAGCATTCGTAAAAAATGTGAGTAAGTCGACGAAAAATTCATAGGTAGACAGACAGACGCGGAGTTAATAGAGGATGCTAAAAGTCATGTTCTGAATAAAACATCTAAAGCGACAAATTAGGTGCTCCGGGGACAAATCAATATCGAGGGTCCCGGGGGATTGAGCAATTTTAAAACTGAGATAAAGATCTCTCGCGAGTTACTGTAAGCATTTCGTATTCATACGGTCGAGCCCGACAGATGCCACTTTAATTCAATCCGCCTCCGGCCTACGCTCCAAATTGTATTATCCGAGTATTCGCGCATCATTGATATTTCGACAATTCCATCCAAGAACGACTGGCGTGATACTATTGTGCTGGCTGCAATATTTTGTTCGTTTTTATTCGCGCCGCGGGTGGTCCATTTTTGCCGACATTCCTGTATACGTTAATTGAATCGCGGACGTGGTGAATATTTAACATAATTCATCTGAATATTAATCTATATGAATGTTTTCTTTGGATAATATTTAATATGTAGGTAGGTTTACTACTATCATTAATACGAAGTTTGATGGATGTCTGTTTGTTACTTAATCAAAATTGGTTTAGTCGTGAACGCGTGACAAACAAACAGAGTTACTTTCGCATTTATAATACACTAGCTTCTGCCCTCGACTCCGTCTTGTCTCTCGTCTCTCCGTCGAACCAAACTTGTTTTTCCATACAAACTTTGGACCCCGTTTCTTCCCGTTGGGAGTGAATATTAGAAAATCCTTTTTTAGCGGACATCTACTAACTATAAACTACCTCACTGCCTTTCATGTTTGATATTAAGTGAGTGACTGTGAGTGACCTTTTTCTTTTATATATTAAAGATACATATTAGTATGGATAAAAACTGACCTGTATCCTCGCCTCGTTAAGTTTCGTCGTCCGTGCCAGCTCTTCTCTACAGTAAATGTCGGGATAATGTGATTTGGCGAAAGCCGCTTCTAATTCTGCTAATTGTTCCTGTCGCAATAAAAACAACAATAATTTAGTTATAGTCATTAAATTGTTCATAACTTTGGGTGTCGATGAAAATGTTATTTTGAATAGTTTTAAGGAGTTATTCTTATTATTCATCAGGCATTTTTAAAGAGAGTAAATAAGAGGTGGAAGGGTCATCAAGATAGAAAGGTTTTACCGTGGACTCAATACACAATTCTAGATTCCCAAAGAGAAAATTATTCGTCGATTATTAACAAAAACAAAACAGCTGTTCTGCACAAAACTGGTGTTGGTGGTAGGTGAAGGCAGATGCTTCTCACCTTGGTGAGAAGCATCTGCTCATCTGATCCTCAGATATATAGGACCAAAGGACTTAAACATTGCATTGTAGTATACTGCCGTGCTAAACGCAATAGCTGTATCTTGGGGAAAGCTATTTTCAAGAAAAATAAGTTTTGTGAATATAGTTTTTTTTACTTTAAAAATTATTTTATTTGCTTATTAAATTGTTCAGATATCAAATAGCGGCTTAATTCATTGGATGCGCATTATTAAGCTAATTGATAAGTAATTACGGTTATTTTTTCAGAAACTGCTTTTGAGTTTAGCACTGTAGTATAGTACTCTATGAAGACAGTCATACCTGCTTGAATAGGGTAAAGCCGACGAAACACGTGTGTAGAACAGAATGCTTATAGCAGGGATGGCGAACCAATGACGTACGTGCCAGTGGTGACACGTAAGAAAATAATTCGGGCACATTAATAATTGATAAATCTATGACGAATACTCATTCTTTGCAACAGCAGAAACCAAACTAGTCTTTTTTTATTTAAATACACAAAATTGTAAAAACGAGTATTACGATTGCTGCACAAGAGTTTAAAGGATAAGTCAAGAGTCTCTGATGGCATGTCATAGCCACATTTTTATATTTTTCATACATAAGTAATTACACGTTTACAATTAAAGGTTTACCATCTCTGGCTTATAGACTTGTAGTTACCTGGCCAGTGAGGACCTACGCCTGGAATAAAAGCTAAAAGCACAATTACCTGTGTGAAGGTGGTCCTATGTCGACGGCGCGCGGGAGTAGGACAGGACGCTGTTGTAGGTGTATGCCCTGCATGTTGAGGACCTAAGGCTGGAGACAGGGCTGAGGCACCGCCTGTCACTCCGCCGCTACCCCCGCCCGGCTCTGGCTTTAATTTTTTGAAGGCGCCTTCTGCTGTTGGAGAAAATGTCGGTGAAAAGATTTTGAAATAATGGAAAATCAAATTTTTGTAACAGTGTATCAATCAAAAACAAAAAAGAAATTAAGAATATGAGAATTAATGGGGTAAAAAGTTGTTAGGGTTCTGTAGCTGAAAGAGAAATGTGGAACCTTTTTAAAATCACGATCCGTCTGACACAAAAGTTTTTTTTTCATATAGTAAAGGTTGTTTTGGTATAGTGTTAAATTTTGATTACACATCGAGTCTTACACTCGACTCTCCTCCGTAACTACAAACAAATTAGACACTACCACTATTCCTTCGTAATAAAAAACCTATTGAATACTTCGATTTCTTAAATAAGATTAAAATATCCATAACTACAAACGCAAACCACCCAATAATTAACCAATAAATAAAACAATAGCCTATCACATCTTACCAGTCACTCCAGACTACTACGAAGGCCCAAAACCTTTACTTCCTCTTCCCTCCCAAATCACGTCTACTCCACTACTAAAGAAACGTTCTTATTTGCATACCGGTGTTGCGCATCGACCCCTTGCCGTAGGTCAAGATCGCGCGGCCCGCGTAATTGTAATTGCGTTGCTTTAACTAACGCTGTTAAGAGGCTAATGATTCCCGTCCAGAGGTACGCCGCAAATGTTGAGTTGGACTACTGCTGTGGAACTGTGCTTTGGGATTTTTGTTACGCATTTTGGTTCGTGTAGGAAATATTGGGTGAATAAAGAGGCATCATAATATTATAGTCGTTAACTACGAATTGGTACTGCAAACTAAGTAACATTGAACAAATAATTTTCTGAGGAATTACTTTTAATTTTAGTGTGACAAATCACTGATAGTTTGCTTAGGGTGCATACAACAGTAAAGGCACCTAGTCGATTTACCCGATATTTATGGGAATTACAATGAGAGTCAAAACATTATTATCATATAGAATAAGCAAGCGGTTTTTGCAGAAAAAAAAACAAGTACGGGTATTGTTTGGAAGCTACGAGAACTTACAACAAAAATGATTTTTCATTATTTTGAGTAACGTCGAACATTCACATTGAATCGTACACTTATTTTCATAATAGATTGATCTCATAAATGAATTTAATGAAGCATATGTGTTACTCAGACAGGTGATTGAACATCCTGAAAAATACGTCATAGTTAGGAGATACCGTTTACGGAAAAACAGAGGAAGCAGAGAGATTTTAAAAGTATTAAAAAAAGTAGTATCCTTAGTAACGAATTTCAAATAGCGATCTTTACCTCGTTTTAATTGTATTCCCACATGGCTATCCTACGCTGGAACAGCTCAAACGTAACGTTCATTTTTGTGAAAAATTCGCATATTGGCGACATAATCGCTTTACCTTCGGTTTCTCTGAGCTTCTGAGTTAAGTGGGGGAGATTTTAAAAGCACCGTCGGAGGTCGGTTTGGAAGTATTCATGCATTCCCTTTGACGCTGTTCCTGGCTACTTACTAATTAACATGGAGCTAAGTGTTTGCGTCCGCGGTAAACGGGGCCTTTTAACGTTTAAAAGGTTGTATTTTTTTATTCGCTTCCATGTTTTTAGGGGCTTTGATGGCGAATATATTGGTTTCGCTTTTTACCTGACATTTTTCCGAGATGCGATTATGCCATTAGAGATAGAAATTAAAAATGAATATTTTAGACGTTTACGTGAACTGTTTTTGTGCGGTTTCCGTTAATGGGCTGACGCGATTAAATCGTCAGTTAGTGGTCGCTATTAGCTGCCGCTAATTAATTAAACTATCGATACAAGTGATACCTACGTATTACTTATATACTAGCGCTTCGCCCCGGCTCCACACGAGTGAAATTTCATACAAATATACTATCCAAATTTCCGACTTTTCGAAAAAAATAATTTATCCTTCTTTTTAATACTTGTCTTATAAAAACAAAATCAGTCGAGC
The DNA here is from genome assembly GCA_949316365.1 of Hoplodrina blanda. Lineage (NCBI taxonomy): Eukaryota > Metazoa > Arthropoda > Insecta > Lepidoptera > Noctuidae > Hoplodrina > Hoplodrina blanda. Next base: position 10,975,080 of record OX438589.1, read on the forward strand.
CATTTCAAGTGAGATTTTCGTTTATATAGATTGTGAATCAGGGTAATATTACTACGACATATATATATTACAGTAGTCAGGGCCAAGTGGCGAGAGAGCAAGAGAGCCAGAGGGGTAGATTAAATTTAAAAGAGAACCGGCGAAAATGACCAAGAAACCAAGAAAAAAACAACCTGGAAAATGTTGGAAAAATGGGGCCTGTATTGCCTTGACTGTCTAAGTGTGTAAATATTTTTAGTTTAACGTAATTAATTATTGTTTATTTTTTCTAAAAATGCACGTTAAAAAGATTTATTACTATTTTTTATTTATTTATTTAAACAATTAATATTTAAGCGTCTGTTTGTAATGACAAAATTTCAGCTTTTTTGACAAAATAAATATGAAGACTCGAAAAAAAAGCCAGTTTTTAAACAATTTTGCTTGTCTGTTTTTTTGTCCGCCTGTCTGTGTGTTTGATTTGGCAATTCTCCAAATGGCTGGACCAATTTTGGCGGGACTTTCACTGGTAGATAGCGGATGTTATACGGAGTAAGACTACCTTTTTTTTCAGAAAAAGAAATAACAAGAAAAAAACCGACATTGACACGAAAGTCGCGGGTATAAACTAGTACCACAAGGTAGTAAACAGCTTCAACCGCGTTTCCAATTTCAGCAAACAATAATATCAAATCAACAGGGGTTATAATTTAGAGTCGAAAAATTGCGCCTGACTTGCAACAAGTCAGCGGACAGTATTTATGTGTGTGCAACATTTGTTCGGGGGCGTAACAGAGATTCAATGTAACATGTCATTAGGGGGCTGTAATCCCCTAATTATGACGATTGACATGAAAGCGCCATCTGTGGCCGTCGAGAGTGTCGGGTGACTGCGCGAAGTGTCGCAAATAATAGATTTTGTGTAAATTGAGGCGTCATGTCTTAGGGATTATGTTAGTGGAAACTTGTTGCTGTGGGTGGAAGTAGAACAAAGGGTAATACGTACTGTTGACATGATATTTTTTGGTGTGTTAAAGGTCTGTAGGTACCTATTCATACTAAACTAGTCTATATACTCCATCCTAATAAAATATAACTGAAGAGTATTTTTGTTGTTTTTTTATCTCTGAAATTAGTAGGATTCTATAGATTCTCTAGATCTAAACTAGTAGGATTCGAAAAAATATTTTTGTATATGGCCAGGTTCATGAGGAAAAATATAAATAGATATATCATACCCACAGGAGCGAAGCAGTAACCATACAAAGACGCAATATAACGCGAGTGGAAGAAAAACACACGGGCGAAGTCGCGGGTCGCGGGTATCAGCTAGTGCTGCAGTACTAGTAGTAATATTTAGTATACCCTATGTCCAATGACCTGATTTCAAAATAATAAGTTATTCAAAATTTCGTGCAAGATAAAAAAGCAAAATTATTTTGATTATTTGTCTTGAAGCATATAATTTGTATCTTAAATTTCATTCAATTTTATTACTTACTAGCCGCGATATCGCTCGTGTGAATTTTAATAGGTATCTAAGTGTATATTTCTTCGTACAATGTCTTTTTTAAACCATTTTTACCATGCTTTTCATGTTTCGTTAAAGCATTGCATTTTTATACCTAACTACTTTTTCAGATTGATTTATTATAATTTGGTTTAACCGTTGTAATAAATAAATTAGTATCGGAGATTAGCGCGTTTAAACAAACAAACAAATTATAGAAGTATAAACTGACAAAATTACTAGAACATTTTTGTATAAAGCGCACTGATGATACAGTCCCCTTAAGAAGGTATAACTACGATAAACATCTGAGTAGAAAATATACTTTTTAATAAAAGTCTATTTCTACTTCAAAATTGTATATTTCGCGAAGGGGGACTCCAGTGGCGACCACCTCGGGCGAACCGCGGGGTACTCCCCGATAGTCCATATGTTCAGCACAATAATGCACTTGTGATCGACACAAATGCCGCAAATCCTACAAATTGGCGTTTAATTGTTGATTTAGAACAAGGGCTTAAAATAGAGTATAGGTACTTAGTGGTGAAAAACTATAACCCAGCGAAACAATCAATTTACATATTTTTTTCGCATGTAAGTGAGGGTTTATTACCCCTGTTGGGAAACTGGCTCAATACGGAAAAACGTTTTACCTTCTCAAATCTTGAAAAATTACAGAAAAAGTAATATTATTGGAACTAGAAAAAATGTCTCTAACAAGACGGTTTATTGTCATTTTGAACTCAAATATTGAACGAATGAATCTTCAAACGTATTGTCAGTTTGAAGCCGAAGTTTCCCTTAAAGGGTTAAGTATTTATGTAACCTGCATTTACCTATTTTTTTTTACAGCGATGCGTAAATGAGGCAAAAGGAGTACCTGGATCATAGCAGGTGGCATTCTGTGGTTTCTGCCTACCCCCATAGGAGAAAGGCGTTAGTTTGTGTTTTAGAGCGATAAGAAAATTTTCGAGATTTCGTGATTCATTAGTGAGTGGTATCTCGTTTTGATATTATGCTATAGAGATAGATAGATAAAATATATTCAACTTTAAAAAGAAAAAAAAAAACTAAAAGCAAGATACAAGATAATTATATATAGATAATAATAATAATATTTTTTATATTTTTAAATGTTTTTATTGTTTTTTAATAATATTTAAAAATGTAATTATATATGTATTAAAATAAATAAATGTAAATAATAATATAATATATAAATTATATATACAGAGAAGTATTATTACTCAAATTGAGTTACCTCGATCAGTAATTAGTAAACAGAGTTATAGGCCAAAATACAAACATCTAAATCAGAAGGGAAGAACGCCTTAACTTTGTAACCGGTCAAATACCAGTCAAAACAATTGAATGCACATTTCTAACCCGTTAAATAACTTTTTTCGAGTGCCAGCTGATTCCGGGGGTCGATGTGTAAATCACAATAGGTTTAGCGGATTTGTTCGGGGGGTGCGCGTGCGCTTACAATCGACACTCCATTATGTCGAGAGGCTCTTACAACGAGATTATTATGCGCATATTGGTTAGCTGTTTAGGAGGATTACTAGCACTTTTATTTACAGTTTAGTTTTTTTTTAGGCTTGGTCAATGTGCGAGTTTGGCGGCATGTTCTGTTTTTTTGTAAGTGAGGTTTGAACAGATGACGACTTGACTTTTCATTACGATTGGGTAAGATAAAATGACACCGTCTTATTTGTGTCAAGTAATTAACGCTGTTTACACACTGACGCAATAAAAATGAATAACGATATGTATAGGAAAGTATTGTCAAGTTATTATTAAGCCTTATCGGCAGTGTGCCAACCGAGTTACAATTTTTTTAGTAGATCTATTAAAGTTTTGTTTTCTCTTTTATCCCTATCTTTATGCATTCAAATGGAAGTTAAATAACCGTGCATTCTTCTTAGCGTATTTATGGTGAGGTGGCCCAGAATTTAAAACCGAGTTCGCCACTATCAGAGGCGTCCATAAACTTATGTGTGTAACTTTTTTTTATAGACTGCATATTAATACGGCCGCATGTCTCAACAATACTGACTATATAACATCTGCATTCCTCCAAATGACCACTTCCGTCCTAAATGGTCAAACATTATTCGAAAAAGGGGATAATTATAAGCTTTTAGTAGACAGGTGTGAACTGCACACGACTGCCACGCGACACGGATTAACCGATATTACGGATATTGTTAAATCAAAATGAATAAATATAGCGGAGTGAAGTTATGCGGGCAGCATGGATGGTTATAACTCTCTAGTATTATTACTGTACTCTGTGGTTATAACGAACGCTACATAAAGCGAAACCTAGTACCGTATTACAGTACGCTCGAACAAGCTACAGTACCCGGCGATAAATATTGCACATCGACCTTTGGAAAGAGACAATCGGCTAATTTCGGCTTCGTAGAGCGTTATCTCTGTCGCACGAAATACAAACAGTCCGGTATCCATTAGGAGCTGTTACAAATATGATTTGTTTCTTTTGATAATTCTTTTTATTCTTTGTATAAGTAAAATACGAAATACGATAAAGGTCGATGTGCAATATTTATCGCCTGGTACTGTATTTGGTTTACAGACAACAATAATTATCTTTCTGCTACATTGCAATTCATTGTTATTTCATGTTCACTTTTTAAGCTTGTGGTTTTTCATAATTTTGAAATTTAGTTATAGTGATTTAAAAGAATTGACATACTCAAAACATTGTATTAAAGAAGTCGCAAGTGAGCTGCCTGTATACCAAATAGCTTGTTCGACTGTACCTACTTTAAAGACCTGCTGTGAATTTAGGTGAAGTGAGTATAAGGTGAGTTAGTTAGTCTCGAGATTTTGACATGTGTACGACATTTGTACCGGGCATGCACGATGGCAAGCACTTGGAGAATTTGACATTTTGAGAATTGGACGTTTTGGGATTTGAACATTTTGTCTCCGTTGGACATTTTAAGAATTGGAGATTTTGACCCTGAATGCGACAAACATCTCTTGTGAACTGTATGAGAAAAGACAACTCGACAACTCCGCAGTTCGACACTCGCACTGCTCCAATGCTGCAGCAGTCCACAAACACATATGATTGAAAGACCCTTAGCTATTATAGCGTGCCCACGTCTTATTGTGTGACCTTTATTTTCCACAATCACTCTCCCCGTGACTTCGTTCGTGTAATTTTTCTAACAAATTCCTAATTTTTTTTATGCAAAAATACAGCCTATAGCACTCAGTGATAACGTAGCTACCAACGAAAAAAAATAAAAAAATCGGTCTAGTAGATTAGATTAGATAACCTCACAAACTCAAACTTCTTTAAAGTATATAGAGATATACCCTGGGTATAGATCTACCCTCATGACCTCATGCTATGTCATGACATGGCAGTGGCATGGAGTGTGATAATCCGAAGTATCATGATGCTCCGGATTCTCATTAAACACTTCATACTAAAACATAGATTTCCTTCTTAAAAACGTTGAGGCTTCATCATGAAAACTTTGCTGTCATATTGACAGAATCATCATGACATGACACAATATGTCATGAATATGAACGAATTTTCATAGTGGTTTTCATAAATAACAGCTGTAAAAAATATAATTTATATTTTTCGTACTAAGAACAGCTAATAACTATTTATATGCAGAATATTTCATCTAGTTTTTGTATATTCTTTACAACAAACCAGTGGTTACGTACGATCCGAGGAGAATCCACTTGATTACTTTGATATTAATTGATTTGTTAATTATTCTAAAGTAATGGACTATTAGTTCGCCTGTGCATCAGTACGAATTAAAACATTGTTGAAACAACTATGGATTCAGTTTATTTGCTTTTTGTTGTATTTGTCATCGGTAAGTGATACAATATGTTATTTTCATACTTTGATATGCTGCGCTTGTTTTTGTGTTTTATGGATTGGCTACTGCCTCACGTGTCGCGGGTTCAATTCCCGTCTACTTGTTTGTGTATGTGAGTTTATGTGTTGATAAACGCACCCACGATACAGGAGACATTTCTACTCCTAGTGTGGGGCAAAGTTTATTTTGAGAAAAATAAATCAAATATAATAATTTACATAAAATTTATATAAATCTCCACAGTAAACAAATAATTTATTATGAAGATACTTTATACTGTTCGTATGTATTAGGAAAATTTGGGTAGATAGGTACTTTAATTAAAATAGTTACTTTGATTATTTTGATCAGGAAGTGAAGTATACCTTTCAAATGTCTAATTTAGAAGGTTAATAGCTGTAAACTTGACGAGACTTAGGCATAAGAAAGGAAGAAAGGAGTTTCCAAAAAACCACGCTAAGAAAGGATTTTCTAAAAACCACACGGGATTGTTAAGGGGGGGGAGGGGGGTGTTGTTGTTAAAGTGATGAAATTGGGGTCCGATATTTACGCAGACGAAGTTGCGGGCAAAAGCTAGTATTAATATAATATCTGCTAATGTTAACTTTCATAATGACGATACAGTACATTTACGAGTATGTATTTTTTCAGGACAAACAGTTCCAGCCATTGAAGCTGGAATATTAGATCCACTGAAAAATATATTTAGTCCGGTCCTACGCCGCACTCAAAACAAACAGTATCTGTCACTTGATCAATTAATATCTGGAAATCGAGGCAATAGTCAAACATCAGAAACAATCGATCCTAGAGAATACGAACCAAATAATTCAATTAAACATGTTGTTCCAAGCTACTCAATAATATTTTCAGATCATCAATTTCTTGGTAACACACCTGCAGATATAAGGGATTTAATTAGAACAAGTGCTAACAGGCCTCTACCACCTCTTGAAGAAAAGATCCCTAAACCTAATAAAGTTCTTAAAAAACCGAAATTACCTTCTGAATTTACAAGAGAGCCTAGTAAACTGAAACCGCCTTCTGAATCTGTAAAAGCACCTAAGAAACAGAAACCTCCTCCTGAATGTGACACTGTTGAAGATCTTGTAAAACCAGAACTACCTATACAATATAAAATGAAACTTAAAGGAAAATCAAAAGATTCTAAACAGACAAGATTACATTCTACCCACAGTCAGGATTCAAGACTTCTAGACCATCTAAATAATTCAAAAATACAGTGTGTCAATTCAAATAAGCCAAAATTACGTCCGGATAATTCGAGATTACATACGTCACGCGTCGGACCAAGCAAAATAAAATTACCTTCTGACGATCGTAGCGATTTAAAATATTCCTTTGGTCCAAGTAATCAAAAATTACCATCCGTTGGTCCAAGTCATTCAAAATTACCTTCTGATGATATATTTAATTCCAATGTATCCTCCGACGATTCATATAATCAAAAATTACCTTTGGACGATCCATTTAGTACTGAATATCCTCCTGGCACATTCAATAATTCAAAAGAGCATTCAATGAAAAAAAATAAACATTCAAAATTACCATCTCGTGGTAGTATCAATTCAAAATTACCTTCTATTGGTCCAAGTAATCTAAAATTTCCTTCTGATGATACATTTAATTCCAAAGTACCTTCCGACGATTCATATAATCCAAAGCTACCTTTGGGCGATCCATTTAATTCAAAATTACCTTCCATTGGTACAAGTAATTCAAAATTCCCTTCTGATGATACATTTAATTCAAAAGTACCTTCCGATGATTCATATAATCCAAAACTACCTTTGGGCGATCCATTTAATTCAAAATTACCTTCCATTGGTACAAGTAATTCAAAATTCCCTTCTGATGATACATTTAATTCAAAAGTACCTTCCGATGATTCATATAATCCAAAACTACCTTTGGGCGATCCATTTAATTCAAAATTACCTTCCATTGGTACAAGTAATTCAAATTTCCCTTCTGACGATACATTTAATTCAAAAGTACCTTCCGATGATTCATATAATCCAAAGTTACCTCTAAACGATCCATTTAATTCAAAATTACCTACCATTGGTGCAAGTAATTCAAAATTCCCTTCTGATGATACATTTAATTCAAAAGTACCTTCCGACGATTCATATAATCCGAAGTTACCATTTGGCGGTCCATTTAATCCAGGTTTACCTACTGACGCTCTAGATAATTCATTAATACCCCCAAACGGTCCTCAATACTCGAAATCACTTTCCGATGGTTCATATAATCCAAAGTTACCAGAATATTTAAAATCTCCTTATAAAGGTCATAGTTACTCAAAATTCCCTTCTGACGGTACATATCCTTCGCAATTACCATCCGATGATTCTTACAATCCAAAGTTACCTTTTGAGGGTCCATACAACTCAAAACTACCTTCTGATGGTCCATTTAATTCAGAATTACCTTCTTACGATTCATATAATTCAATTTTACCTTTAGATGGTCTTAGTAATTCAAAATTACCTTCTGAAGATCCTGATGCTTTTAAAGAACCTACCGACGGTCCCTACAGTTCAGTGTTACCTTCTGACAATCCATCTAATTCAAAATTACCTTCTGAAGGCTTGTATAGTACAAAATCACCTTCTAATGGTCAAAGTAATTTAAATTTACCTTCTGATTATTTAACTAAACTTAAATTACCTGTTTATGCTCGTCATGAGTCTAAATTACCACCGTCAAATAATTCGAAATACCCGTTTAATAGTCCATCAAATTCTCAATTACCTTTTCATAATTCAAAGAGACCTACAGATATCGTAAATACCTCAAGAATGCGTACTGAGGACCCAGATAATCCAAATGTCGATATTGACTATCCGTGGCCCCATTTGAACATACCATTTATGCCACGGAAGAAAGTAGTTTCACCCACGCCTGCGATCGCAGACTACGATGACGTCATAGCTCAGAAGTTTCCCGCTGCAGTTCAGTTGCTTCAGGAGTTAAGAAGACTAAACAAACTAAAAGAACAACAGAAAAATAAGGCAAATAATAACTATCCTAATAATATTCATAAGAATCAAAATAATAACATAAATAACAATGTTAACAACAATGATAATAGCGGAAGCCGTGAAAACGATGATCACTCGAGAATATCATCGACAACTCAATCAAATAAAGCTTATAATAATGAGGACATTAACGCGCTGTTGCAGCCCGAGGGTGTATATGGAGTCACAACTATGTCAAGCATTGTGAATAACTCTGGTATGAGAAAGCTAACAAGGAGAAGATTCTATTATCAAGCGAAACCTGTTAGGCCTAAGAATGAGATAAAAGATAGCAATGAAACCGTCTATTTTATTGATTCATGAATTGTAACAAAATTTTAATTAGGTACTTAGATATAGTGAGTTTGTGATGAACATTACGTTATGATTTTCAATAAACGTATAGGACAATTATTGAAGTAGACACCTGTTTTTGATTGTTTTTATGATTAGATTTCAATAATCATCGGTTTCTGTTTAATTATTACAATAATAATTTATATGTTATCGTTAATGTGTTTCGTAATCAATATTAACAGTACAACAATAGCAGTTCGCTTTTCATTTCACTGCCGTCAATATTAGATGAATTACTGCTGTATAAAATTAACAATATTAAGCGTTGCCGGTTATCGATAATTTTCATATGTGTAGCGTTTTACTTGTTCGCAAGTTTAATATTATACGTATAGTGACAACATAATTTTCTATACTCATGTTTGTAAGAAGTAATCTCTGGAAGTGCTGGTTCGATTCCAAAAATTCTTTTACTGTTAGAAAGCTATACTATTAGCGTTGTTTTATGGTACTTGACGTTCACGCGGACGTAGTTGCGGGCAGGAGCTAGTTAATCATATTTTTGTTTGTCTCAACATAATAAATATGTTTTAATGTTTTCCCGTTTGTTAACGAGACCACATAGGTTCTTATCACAAAAAATTAGTCATGTGTCTAGTGTCAAACTTCATATATAAAATTAAATGTAAAATGTCGAAAAAGCCCACCGTTAACTGACAGCACGCCGCCCGCGAGCCGCCAACTTTTTTCATGTGATTATAAAAAATATTTTAACGCACACAATTATTTAAAGATTGACGACACAGTTGACGCTGTGGCTGAGCGATTGGCTGTTGCGCTGAGTTTCGTCGGTTCGATAGCCGCACGGAAAAACATTTGTGTGGCCTACAAATAGTTGTTCTGGGTCTGGCTGTTTGTTTATGTGAGTTTATATGTTTGTGGAGCAATTTATTTAATAAACTGACTAACTAATACTCTAACTTGACTAGCATTCTTTGCTGTGTCAGAGCAACGATCTTTAGCTTCATTTTTGTGGATCCATCACTTCTTTCATAATTAGCACTAAATATCTCATTTTTTTTGGTATTCAGCTGCATCCGGTTAGACTGAGTACCGACCCCAACATAGTTGGGAAAGGCTAGGCAGATGATGATCTCATTTTATCTCTCAACAGCAGGATTTTTTCTCATGCAGAAGCAACGTTTTTACACGACTGCCCCAAAAAAAGGAGTGTTATGTGTTTAGGGTTTATGTATGTATGTATGTGAGTTTCTTTATTCCACCATAACTTTTAAACGCCTGAACCGATTTATATGTATGGGGTATCGTTACAATCCTTGCATCGTTCCGAGTAACATAGGCTAGTTAAAAATAAAAAGAAACCGGTGTGGTCACATTAAAACGAAAAGTAATACCAGCCTCAATTTATTTTTTACACGACTGCCCCAAAAAAAGGAGTGTTTTGTGTTCAGGGTTAATGTATGTATGTATGTATGTATGTGAGTTTCTTTATTCCACCATAACTTTTAAACGCCTGAACCGATTTAGATGTATGGGGTATCGTTACAATCCTTGCATCGTTCCGAGTAACATAGGCTAGTTAAAAATAAAAAGAAATCGGTGTGGTCACTTTAAAACATAAATAATTACCACTCTCAATTTATTTTTTTAATGAATCTGGTCGTGTCTATGTTTATCGTCTAGAATTTGACAAGTAGATTTATAAAATATATAACACCGTAAATAAAAAACGTCGTAAAAAAAAGTGACGAGTAAACAAAGTACAAATATGTGCAATTTTTGCAGTCGTGTTTTTTAATTTTTTAATTATAGCAGCTTGTTTAATGAATCTGGTCGTGTCTATGTTTATCGTCTAGAATATGACAGTACATTTAAAAAATATATTACACTGTAAATAAAAAACGTCGTAAAAAAAACTGACGAGTAAACAAAGTACAAATATGTGCAATTTTTGCAGTCGTGTTTTTTAATTTTTTAATTATAGTAGCTTGTTGTCACGCAGTTGCAGTCACCATTTTGAAGGGATACCGAATTTCGAACGCTTGTATTCACGCCCAAACGATGTGGCACGTTCCTATGACCATTGTTAGTGCATGCCTACGTGACAAGCTGGCGTAGTCCGTAGATGCTTCCTTTATTATGTACGTGTTGCTCAGCCTATGAATATATTCTACTAACTGAAGAATATTAGAGCGGGTGGCTTTAGATTTTCGAGATTAAGAATCGCTATTTAAACCTAGTTGACCAAATAAGTACAATAGATCTGCGTAGCCCGAAAACTTTGAGTGTTTTTAATTTTAATGTGATGTTATGGCACTATCAACCGACAAAAATTTGGACGTGCAAAGAGGATCTAACCCACGAAAACCTCAAAATTGAGTTACACATACCTAGTAAAGACATCGCACAAATAATTATAAGCACATCTGGGGTGGAGCCTTGTGTTGTACAAACGTCATATATTTGTTTATCTCGAGGTCATTTTTAATGAACAAAATTATCGACCTTTACGATGTCTTCAGTATGTGTAACTCAATTTTGGGGTTTTGTGGGTTGGTAGTATGTGTTACTCAAGGAGGTTTTATGGGTTGAGTATTTTTTGCATATTAGCGTCCAATTATCAATCCCTGAGAAATATACCAAAGGTGGATCTAACCAACATTGCAACGAATTAAGTTGTTGACATAAATGTATAATGACTTAATTTAGCTGAAACCTATTACACTAAACAAAGTTCGAGTAATCATTTCCTATACAACGTTACCGCCACACATTTTCGTCAATGTTACAATTATTATTCAGCGTACATTAAACGTGCAGAGCGTATATTCAACTCGGCAACCCGAACCGCTTGAAAATTCAGGCTTCGCTCGCGGCGGGGGCGCGACGGGTGGGGGGAGGGCGCGCGGGGGGCAGGGGACGGTCGTTAGTGACATTTCGTATTCATGACGTCACCCGCGGGCCGATTGTTTGCAATATTACTCTAATTGGAATTGTAATTATACGCACATATCCCGAGTAGAGGCTACCTACGTGCTCGCTTCTAGCTTCAGCGAATATTGCTGTTTTATAGCAGCTATACATAAACATACTACCCCTCCTCCTTTCTCTTGACTGCCTCGTTGGTCTAGTGGTCGCAAAGCGTGACTGCTGAGCATGCGGTATAGTCTTAAGTTCGATTTCCAGGTCGGGCAGTGTTATTGGGTTTTTCCATCAGGATTTTTTTTGTAGCAGCCTCGGAGTTTGGATTTGTGCCCGGTTGATGGCAATAGACTCGCCCTCTATTTCGTGGGATTTAAACATAACTGGCGAAATGTGGGTATACTAATAGGTACCTCTGCCTAACCATTAGAGGATTACAGGCGTGATGTTATGATATTATCAATTTTTCAGTGGAAATCGGCTAGAGGCGATCGAAATTTTTTTTTTTTATGGAAATATTTTGGTAACAATAGTTGTGCTTACTCGTACTACTAAAACGAGCCAAACAACACTCTCAATAATTCAATTAATAACGTCAATCTAAATCAAAAGTTAAATGTGTAACATTATTATTATGCAAAAAAAGTAATTTTAGATTAGATTTCAAATTAAGTCTTTATTATCCTAAATTATTAGAAAGTGGATTGGTTTATTTTGGCTTCTGATATGAATATATGAATTAGCCTTTTTTTTTTAAAGAAAAATCATCAAATGACTTCTTCCACTCTGGGCGGAGTGGAAGGAAGTGTCAGACTCTTACTGACTAAAACCCATTCGTGTTCCTCCTAATGCCCTTTGTGTTTCCGCGATAACTTTTTTAAACAAATCCGCAAACCTGGATATGAATTAGTCTAAAGAATTAAAGATTGTCTGCTATACAAAGCTATATTTCTCTTTGATGATTCTGGTTTAAGATCATTTATTCTCATAAGAATTACAATTCACTTACATGAGAATATTTAAAACTAGTAATAAAGTAAACTAAAAACTTTGGACGTATTACAAAAAAAAAAAAAAAACTGGACGTCGATTATAATGTTTTGAGGGTAGGTAACAAAATAATTATGAACAAGTGTTAGTTCGATACACGGACTCAGCTATCAGAGTACGTAAACAGGTTTCCGTGCAATGATTGGTAGGCATGACACAAACACTCAATAATAATATTAAGAAACATTCGTTCAACAGCTTGATCAAGAGTCAGATGCAGAAGGCGATTGTCTTGGACACGGCACGCATAGTGAGGAGGTTGCTCTCTCGGGATCCCTAACCTTGTAGCTTGGATTTTACCACCTCGTTGCGGGCGGAGTATTATTTTTTATACATATTTAAAAAATAATTATTTGTAATTACTTTTTAAAAAATGTTGTAATAAAGAATGTGAGAATAATATTCAGTTACCTAAGTACAAGAATCATAACTATACACCATTTGTTACAGTGAAGGAAAAAAGTATCAAATAACGGCAATTATTGTGTTATTGTTGAAATGGCTGCATTTAGGTTATTTTTTTTTAATTGTCTAATAGTGTAAACTTTATATTTTTCATAAACTAGCTTTTGTCCGTGACTTCATTCGCGTGAATTTTTTAACCGATCCCTTATTTTTAGGCAAATAAAATATAGCCTATGTTCCTCGTTGATAATGGTGCTTTCCATTGGTGAAAGAATTTTCAAAATCGGTTATGTAGTTTTTGTGTTAATCCGTTACAAACAAAAATACAAATCATTTCTCTTTATAATATTTGTATTTAGAAAATGGAGCTCATAACAATAGCGTTTTAGCGTTATTCTGAATTATATTATTATTGAATAGATTTCAAGTATCTTACTACTAATATTTGAGAGCATGGCATATTATTAATCATAATTTTTTCACAAAACAATTACAGGTAAAGATTTATTGAAAATTGTTTCAATTGCAGTGCTACTCGTATTTTGCAAAATCTTCCTTGGTGTACAGATGAAGTGAGATTAAAAGGAGCAGCCAAACCACTTGATGCTAGGAATTTACAGCTCACCTCAAGCTCATCATCATCATCATATCAGCCGAAAGATGTCCACTGCTGGACATAAGCCTCCGTTAAAGATAACCACAATAACCGGTCCTGCATTGCGCTGATTTCCACAGAATACCAGCTTGAATAAGTATGCAGGCAGTGTATCTTCCGAATTAATAGAATATCTAGTCCTGGGACAATTCTAGTAACTTTTTACAAGCTTTTATTTAGCTTGCACTGTTCGTATATATGTATGTAAGTATGTTGTCCTTTTAAAATTTGCAAACCATTTTTCGACCATTTGTTGGTATCCAATAGTTTTGCAAACACCTTTAGTTCTGATGACAATACAATGTCCAATGTATTCAAAATTGAAATAATTTTAAATTAAAGCTTGTTTTTTTAAATATTTTTTAATTCGTTTATTTGAACGTTCATATTCTAATCTCAGTCTCAATCTGTCAAAAATGTCTCTAATTGCCTTTGACAATGATTGTCGCTGAGGAGATGAATTAATTACTTTACTTTTTTTTTATTTGAAAAGTCACTGTTTATAATGCCATGTATTGTAAGACACGCAAATTATTGTGCTTATGGATGCATACAACAGTACAGGTATCGTGGGAGTATTAAAAGTTTACCATAACATAACATAACATCACGCCTGTTATCCCCGAAAGTTTAAATTTTTAAAATTTTTAACATTTAAAATTTTTGTTTTGGTAAAAAAAAAACGTAGTGAAAAGTATGTAACTTTGACTATCAATATCAGCTCCAAAAAAAAAACGATTAAACGTAGTAGAAAAAAAATGATTGTTTAAAACAGAAGAATATGTGGTTTACGGAAATGTGATTGGTCTATTTACAACCGATGTAGAATCATTGATTCTAAGAAGCAGGCAAAGCCAATTAACGCAACACAAAACTAAATGTTGTTAATTAACTTTTGTAAACAAACAAGTCTATCAAAATACACGTGCATTTTGAATAATGGGAACAAAGGAAGATAATGTAATTAATGAGCATTATTTAAAACAAAACAAGAAGTAAATAGTTGGACCAGTTTAATGGTATCCTAAAACCCTGCTAGGTAGATATTTAGTAATTAAATAAGAAGTAAAAGGTAAATAAATTACTAGACTGTGTCATGCTGTGCGGTCAGCAACAAATGTCCTAATTATTGAGAACAATATACTATAGGACTAGCTGACTTGAAGTAAGTAAAGATATTGAGGTCAAATAATCGAGATAAAGACTATCCTATCTTTCTAGTTGGATCAAACTGCACCCGGTGTGCAAATTTGAATAAAATCGGTTAAGTAGTTTAGGAGTCCATCCTGGACAAACAACGTGACGCGTAATTTATAAGACAAGAGGTATATATTAATGTAGATACGGAATAGAAGTAAAATCAAGATAAGACAAACTCTTAGCTGCTACCTACCTGAAATGCTGTGCAGTAGGATATTGTATTATAACCTACGACCGACCGACGACCTATTTAAAGTGTGAATCCACTTCATGGGCTGGCCAACTGTAACAGTATCAATGGTAATAAAAACAGGCTATAGACTTTTAATGGGTACTACTTCCATCAAGGCACCTGCAATAAGTGGCAGCGAGCTTACCTTCCGAACACGAACATAAAGTCTCAGAGATGCATGTACCTATCTAAATAATCTGGATGGCCAGCAGAGGCAGCAAATATGGCAGCATAGTACATAATATTGTCTTAGTCCTCTATGTTTATTTTTAAATATTAAACTTGTACTGATCGATTGTAGCAAATACTACGATCATTATATAAAACAATCAATACAATCACTACGTATTGGAGTGAAATCGTGTACTTATCACATATTATCATTTACCTACCTACGATTCCTACAAAAATATTATAGTACCTACTTTTCCGGGTACTTCCCTAAGGTCTACCCTGCTTTCCATAGATATGAACTGCTATACCAGTTAATGTTAGCTGGAGAAAGTAATACAATAGTTGGGTGGGTACATACCTGTGTTGTCTTGTAAGGAGCGGCTGAGTGGCGGCGCAGGCGGCGTGGCAGCATGCTCCCCGCCGTACAGTCCACCGAACTCCTCCGCAGACGATGACGACGCGTTGCTACACTTGCGGCCCTTGTCCGGCGTGTACTTGCTCTCGCCGCCCGATGGCAGAAACTTGGCATCCTGTTGATGCTCGTCTAAAAGCCCCGGCACCCCCAGCAGCCCACCGACCAGGTTCGGTCGCAACTCCTCCATTATCTTGGAACCTTGACCACATCCGCCACCTCCGCTGAAGTTCAGCTGGCGGCTGAAGAAAGCCGGGAAGATGTTGAACTGCTGCGGGTCCGGCAGCGCGGCGAGCGGCGCGGGCGGCTCGGCGGCCCCCGCGCACGCCGCGCTCTTGAACTCCACCGTGCTGTGGCCGGCGCGCTGGCTGAGCGACCAGCGCGGCTCTCCCGCGCTGCGGTGTTCGTGATCCGTGCCGTCGCCGTCGCCGTCGGCTCGGCCCCGACGCTCACTGACTAACCACATTATAGTGACGTCGCACGTCGCGCCGCACCGACCACGCCGCCCCGCGCGTTAATTGTTCGCGACTGCGCGAGAGGAACTCACGTCGCCGCCCACGGGCGAGACAGAAACGGCCTGCTCCCATACCCCCATAATCGATGTAAAATCTTTATAGGGATGCTGCGTCTCATTCATCCGCGGCGGAGAGCGCGGGCCGGCCGGGGCGGGCCGATGGGGCGGCCGAGGGCGCGCCCTGATTGGTTGCCGGGTCTTGCGTCCGCCCCTCGCCGCGCACTGCTCCGGGCCAGATACGCTTTTCTTTGTTTTATTGTCCCCACGGCTCCTCGTCGATCTTGCGTTTAAAGTTTATGCATTGCACTATGTTTTGTTTCACAAAACGCAAAATCATGTATGGAAGTTCTTGAGGTAAAACGTGAAACAGAGAAGGGTGGATGCTTATAATGTAGCGAGTGCTTTGTGTCGGTGATTGTGTCTGTATGTCTGTCTGCACTGTACTGGGTGCACGGGGTACCGGCTGTAGCTACGTGTGCGATGACAAATCTTTGTTAACTGTTAAACGCAATTAGGTACGTCGGTACGCCTGTATCATTATTAGCTGCGAGCTCATAACTTGTGAACTTATGACGCGTCTCTTTGCTCTGTTACAGCATTATGTTTTTCAAAAAGGCAGAGTACTTATGTTGCAGTTTCTCTCTAAATAAAATTCTATTGTAAGCTTGATGAGAATTCAGATCATACTAAAATGTGTGTGGATTCATTACTTTTTCGTATTTATAGGTGTGGTATAATAAAGAAACAATTTATTGCGTTTTATTGAAGCTCTTTTCCTTTTGTACTTTTGTTATTTCTATAGGTTTGACCACATTTTGATCCTTCATAAAAAATACTAAAGGAATTGAATGATGCAAATTGAGGACACCATATTCAAGCATCACCTACCATTTCAGCATGGTAGGTACGTTTGGTATTTAATTAGGCAAATATTCTTCTGAACACCCTAATACAACATAAGGGTTACAAAAAATCCAACAATGTTATCACCACCAAATCTTTTGAACAAGTGTTGCACTGTGCAACCCTTTTGCATACAACCCCAGGCCACACTGGTTATGAATATCATTACCAGTATCAAGTTTGAGAGATTCATTACTAGATGAAAGATATCTACTTAATTGATATTCAATTTCAGTTCGGATCACTTTGAGGGCCTTACCGCTAAATGATTGATGATATTTCATAAATTATTCTGCGTTGTGCGTAGTATGAAGTGGTTTGGAATGAAAAGGGATTTTTTGCAGTGGATATAGAAAAAATAGTCATTACAAAAATATTTTGTAGTTGATTATTTTTTAATAAGTATCTAAAGTACGTGTAGTCGCTCCATGTAAAACATTGGTATCTGGTATCAGCTGTATCTGGTTATACTGGAAGCCAACCACAACATAGTATGGAAACGACTAGACTAACAAACAGCTACAATATACAGTTTCTGGGATCTTGGATTTCAACAAATATACAATCATATTCTAATAGTAGTCAAGTTTACACCAACACCCAAACACCTTTATGAATCAGGGATTCCTATGCAAACCAGCCGCGCTCCATAGACTACCCAGAATTTGTACAACAGTTCTTGGAATGTCAACCAAACAAACAAATGTTCGTAGTATTAATACTACGAATTAGTACTAAGCATATTAGATTGCGGAGTAGAGGTTTTCTGAGAATCATGCAGCACATAAACAGACACATATGTGAACGTTCATATATGTTTCAGGAAACGGTATAACATTAAATTGGTGCATAGCTATCGCTATTTCGAATGCATTTTGTATGGTATGTAGTTTGATGTTCAGTTGATTTTGAACTTTCTTACAAATTCTTTGTTATGAGGGTTAGGTTTTTTTGCTAGCCATTACTGTCCCTCTCCTGGGTAAAGGCCTCCCCCCATTCCTTCCATTTATCTCGATGTGTTGCCTCATCTCGCCAATTCCTGAGGAAGTCATCCAAGGCGCCCCGCCATCTTCTCCTTGGGCTACCGCGACCCTGCATAACGGTGTCAGGGCTCCAGTCTTGTGATATGCCTTAGCCAGCATTAATTTAACTTTTAATGCATAATATCCACGTATCTGTTACTGCAATATCAACGCAAGATAAAACTTTCTCAAGTGTTCGATAAATGACAAGTACACACTCTAGGGTTAACATTCTACGTAAGTTATCCAAAAACAAAAGGTTTAAGCTTACAGTAAAGATTGTTTATAACTTATAATAAGCATAAGCTTTTTTATATTTTATCACTAGGTGATGCCCGCGGCTTCGTCAGCGTGGATGTCGGTTATCGTGACCAAAGGTCGTTTTTTCGCGACAAAAGGTAGCCTATGTCCTTTCCCAAGCTCTATTGTATCTCTGTACAAAATTTCATCAAAATCGGTTCAGTGGTTTAGGCGTGAAAGCGAGACAGACAGAGTTACTTTCGCATTTATAATATTAGTAAGAATTATATTCTATGACTCGAAAAGGACATTTAGCATTTAGCAAAAGGACATTTTAGGTCCTGTACCTGGTGCCTCCCCGGTCGTGTCAGATTGCTGTCCCATCGACTATGAGAGTGAGGATGATGCACCTGTTTTCGTGCACATACTTGTGCACGTACATACTGGGCTAGTTTCCATTGATATTAGTCGCCGTAGCCGAAATTCGGTCGAGAGGATATTACCTCTTTTTCTATGACTACAGCATGGATTACGACCTACACACATAATCCTAACTAATATTATAAATGCGAAAGTAACTCTGTCTGTCTGTCTGTCTTTGTCTGTCTGTCTGTCTTTTCTTCACGCCTAAACTACTGAACAGATTTGTGTGAAATTTGGTACAGGGTAAGTGTGAACCCCAACAAAGGACATAGGCTACTTTTTATTCGACTTCGACTTCGTCTGCGTCCGCGATAACCGACATATACGCGGACGAAGTCGCGGGCAAAAGCTAGTACCTACATACGCCTGGATGCTTTAGAGGAGGCCTATCTCCAGCAGTGGACGTCGTTTGGCTAGTATGATGATGATAATGAAGACCCACACACAATCCGTTTCCGAACAAAAGGTATTTATTCGCATCAAAACAATTCGTGTTCCTAATTGAGGACTGACGGAAGGCAAAGTAAAATAGAATTTATCTTACACTAAAGGGAACTTTTTGGGGAGTAAGTAGGGGGAGAAGTGAAACGTCTTAGAACTTTATTAGTAGTTTTAATTGATTCCCCGCTCCTTGAAGTAGGAGTTGGCGCTTTGGCTAAGTTTCGTGTATGTATGAAGTTGGCGTACCTATGTATCTAGAGAAAAGTAAGGTCGTGTCAGCAGGTACTTACTTATAATTAGGTTTTTGTATATATCTAATGTTAGTAGGTAATATTCAGTGTTATTTTTACAAGCTTTTATTTGGCTTGCACTGTTCATAAGTATGCAACATGTATGTACTTAAGTAAGTTGTCCTTTCAAAATTTGTAAACCATTTTTCGACCATTTGTTGGTATCCGATTGAGCTGAAATTCTGCATATACCTTTAGTTCTGATGACAATACAATGTCCTATACTCAATATTGTAATAATTTTAAAATAAAGCATTAAAAAAAAAAAATAGTTTATTCAATGTACAGGTGCCTAAGTCACAAATTTTTTATCCTGTTTACATAATTAGGTATCTGCCCTAATTATGTAAACAGGACAAAAATTTTGTGACTTAGGCACCTGTCACCATTTTGTTTTTTATTAAACGTTGACCTACCATATGATTAATTCCTGTATCGTGGTACGTATACAAATAACCATACCCGGAACAACTATCATAGGCTATAGGTACAAATATTTGCTTCGTGCGGAAATTGAACCCGCAACACGCAGAGCGTTAGCCAATCGCTTAGCCACTGCGGCAACTGTGCTGTCAAATGACTTGACATGACTTTTAATTCTTATATCTTTCAGGGGGTAAAAGTATTTACGAATATAAACAACACTTATTACGGGACCTACTCTGAAATATGAAGAAAAAAATCAGCTGTTCCATACAAAATTCACTACAAAACGATCGAAATGTATGGAACAGCAACGTCCCACGATAAAAGTTGTTTATATTCATAATTATGTACTTTCGCGGACATAAAGCGAATAACAAAATTAAACCTGTAGGTAACACTTCCAGCACTATAATACATATCAGAAACTGCACGTTTTGTAAAAAATATCCCGCATTTTTTTATAAAACTATCAGTAGTCAAGAAAACTCAATTGCATGCTTAGTATACAAATCGATTATGTAACATAAAAAGTAAGACGCAATTAGAGTCAAACTAATTAAATATGCCAAATACGTTACATTACTTAGGAATAATATAGTTAAAATTCCATCCAAATACTATGTTTATGCTTAAAATAAACAGCAATATTGTAGTCAAAATAATGGGTATCTGAAAACATTAAGAAAAAATTCCAAGACACAACAACGTATTAAAAAAGAAACTTTATTAAAGCCCTAAAAATCCGATATTAAATACATTTATAATTGCCTCCATAAATAGTTAATCAATTGATTTGGCAACAATGTGCCGTTACATTTTACTTTTACCATACAAAATATATGGGGGAATCGCGTTTTGATAGCTCATAAAAAATATATCAATTGAAGTCAAGTCAAGTCAAGTACCCAATTACAATTACTTCGAAAAATAAAACAAATTTGGACGTGTCATCATCATCTCAGCCGTAGGATAGTTGGTGGTTGGTTGGTTTGTTGGTTAATTGGATAATTGGTTTATATTTGCGAAACAATTACAATTTTTTATTCCTTGGTTCTATCTTTGCCCACACTCCTCCTAGAGGGGCAGTAGTCAGCCTCGCTGGATCGTACCTCACTGGTTTAGTTTTTGCAGAAGGTGATACTTTATATTTTTGCAGAAACGAAGCCATACACATGATTATAAATAATTTGCCTGTCCTCATACCTGTAATCAGAAACATTGTTGTTTTTTTAATTACACCTTAGACATTCGGGTAAATGCGGCTTACTTTAGCACTACTGTAGGGAATTTATTGTTCAAAACTGATGAAAACGTTTGACAAGAACTTCCCTCGTACCCCACAGGGGGTGCCCTCAGTGTGTAGTCGCTAAGTTTGTAAGTTTTAAACCCTGGCTGGAGGCCTACATTTTTAAGGCACCACAGGAAAGTCCAGTTAGTTAGTGCCGACAACCTCATAGACAGACCTGCGAGATGTCATACCAAAAAAAAAACCACGAACTTTCCGCCTCTTGAATAACATGTTTCTTTCTTGTTTAAATCTTCTTGTTTGAGATAATTTTTGTTAGTTCCCATTATACTTACCTATTTTTTTAAAATAATTTTTCAAAAGATAAGAAGTTTTACGATTTTTCGGTTTTGAGCCAAAGTTTCCTTACGGATACATATCAGAATATTGAAAATCTAAATATCGAAAATCAAAATATCGAAAATCAAAACATCGAAAATCAAAATATCGAATGTATCATAATATCGAAAATCAAAATATCGAAAATCAAAATGTCGAAAATCAAAATATCGAAACTCAAAATATCGAAAATCAAAATATCGAATGCTCATATGATCGAAAGATCATATAATCGAAAATCAAAATATCGAAAATCAAAATATCGAAATTTTATTTTTCGTGCGCCTTTTGCAACTTGCGTCAGTTTCATAGACCCCGGCATAATTTACGCTCAACAGATGGTCGCTCTGGGCGGTAAAAAAAAAATAGCTGCCGCCCTATCTCCCGTCAGCCATGTCGTCGGAGCTCCGCCGGCCTTCGGCCTACGCTCCTCATGTCCCAAAGTCGGACTTCTGGGACCAAAAGTAAAAAATCACTAACTTTTGTAGCACACATAGTGATTTTTTAAAACAATTTTTTTTTCTTTATGACTAATAAAATTATTTCTATTGAAATTCTGTGATCTTCGTAGTATGCTAAGTCAAATTATGCCAAATAATCGGCGCTCTAAATAAACGTAAGTTAATGATTATATATAGCGACCATCTGTTGAGCGTAAATTATGCCAGGGTTCCGTCGACTACGCCAAAACTAGATTGTCCAGGTATTGGTCTAGTCAACGGAAACCCGGTCTACGGAGCCCCGCTTTGAACATTCGATATTTTGTACTTCGATAATATGATTTTCGACATTTTGATTTTGATTTTCGATATTTTGAACATTCGATATTTTGTAAGTACTTCGATAATATGATTTTCGACATTTTGATTTTCGATATTTTGATTTTCGATATTTTGATTTTCGATATTTTGATTTTCGATATTCTGATATGTACCCTTCCTTACAGCGCTAAAGTAATCCGCATTAAACCGGTTAAGCCCCGGCTGACTTACCTTACCTTAGTCAGAACAATAGAAAATCAATTGTGTCTCATTACGTGGGACTTGAGTAATAGAGAGGCTGATCAGTTCGCGACGTCCAAAAGAAAATTTAGGAAGCCTCCAATCACCTCCTTGGGCTTCCCAGAATACCCCATACTTGTTCTGCGACTTTTTGTACTTTATGAGTTAAAGTTTAAAAATAAATGAGAATTTTGTTAGTTTTCAGTTTTCCTGTTGCTTTTGTCGGAATAATATTTTGTAGAATACATGAGGGTGTTCTGGGAAGCCCAAGAAGAGAACCTCCCAAAATATTCTTGCTGCGGCACCAACGCAGCAAGAACATTTTGGGAGGTTCTCTGCGGTGAAATGAAAATCGAGCGATATCAGGTTTCGCCATAGAACATCATAATTCGGTCAAGATTTTGCGCCAAAAACAATGGTCACCAATACTATTGTTTATCAGGCGTCATTACAGCAAAGAGAATTTCCTAATGATCTTAAAAAATAATATATTATACAAACCTAAACATATCCTTGGTCCACCTCCAAAAGGCAAATAAACATAAGGTGGTATCTTAACTTTGTTCTCAGGCGAAAATCGTTCAGGATCAAACTCATTAGGATTTGGGAAGTACTTGGGGTCCCGGTTCAATCCATGATTTGGCACAAAGATTAAGATATTTTTGTCTATCGTCAGATTTGTATTTGGAAGTGTGTATTTGGACACACATTTTCTGTCATGGTAATGTGACGAAGGGTGTAACCTTAAAGTTTCATCAATTGTCATTTCCAAATACTTCATTTCAGATAAAGCCTCTAAAGTTAGTTCCCCGTTGTACTTTTCGAACACGGTCATGACTTCTTTGTAACATTTGTCCTGAACGTGTTGATCGAGGGCTAGTTCGTGGATCATGAATGCACTAATAATGGTTGCTGACGCGTAAGAGGCTGCACTAAATGTCAACATTTGCTCCACAATAAAGTCGTCATCTAGCAAATCTGGCATTTTTAGGCCGTTTCTAATTTTAGAATTTTCTTTTAAATCTATCAAAGTTTCGATAAGAATTGGACTTTTTGTTTTCTTTTCTCTTTGCTTATTAATAAATGGTTTCAAAAAATTTCGGAACTTACATACGATTGCTCTCTCAAATTCTCGTCGTATTGTAGGCGTTAGCATGTCCACAATGGCAGGACATATGTATGCAACGGAGTGTATAGGCGATGATTGTTGTTGTGGAGCTAGTAAACGATTAAGAGCAGTATTTAATTCACTGTTACCTTCAAATATGTCGAGATTTATACCAAAATACAGATATCCAATTACTTGTACGATGTATTTGCTTTGTAAAGCACTTATTTCGTGCTCAATGTTATTGCTGAGCAAGTAGTCCACGAAATTTAAATAATCATCAACACCCTTCTGAACGTATGGTATCATTTTGGCGATCTTCGATTTCGTTAAGGTCGGCGATAGAGTTAATCTCATCGCTTGCCAGCGTGAGTCTCCTTTCATAACGAATACACTTTTCTTGAAAACTTGTACTGGTTTCTCTATGCACCTATCGGTGAAGTAGTCGAAGTCTCTTGCTAACACACATTTAATTAAATCCGGATCTCTAATAACAAGGACAGGTCGTACTCCCTTATACAGTCCAACATACTTTTCGTTAGGGTACTGATCGTATATTTTCTTCAAAAAATCTCCTTCAGATTCTTGTCGAAATATGACAGTTCTGTAATTTCCTACAAATGGGTAAGGTTTGGGTCCAATTACTCCTTTCTTTTTCCAATAAGAGTAAACTTTCACCATGTTCTGCAAATAAATAATTAGTGCTAATGAAATTATACATAATAGTAATAGTACTACAATCATGGATAACTAAGTACTGTTAACTTCTATTGTCAACACAAAATAGAATGAACCTACATATGGGTAGGTACACCCTTATATTATATAGCTGTCCAGTTAGTTATTTATTATTTGGGTTCCTTTGATTTGGTAATAATATTGGTATGAATAAAGTTAAAAATAAAAAAAATGATGAACGTTTCTTATGCATCCTTTAACAAATATATATATGTTTTTCCCAGTTGATATTTAGTATTCGATAACTAATAACAGACATTAGTGCCTATTAAATAAGTGCGACTTTTGAATAACTATTGGATACCTTCTTATTAGATCATAATTTTGGACGAATTGTGTGAAAAGCATTTTTTAATACATGCGGAACCATTAATGAAACTTTTTTAGTTTTTATTAAGTATACTAATTTAAACAACGTTAATAATATTATACATGCATTAATATAAACGACATGCTTTCATTATACGACTAATAAAAAATATTTTTATTAACTTTGAAATCATGTTCCAATAAAACAAGTAGATAAACAAATCGTGAGATATTTTTACTGGCAATAAAAAGACTTAGAAAACTTAGACAGTAAAAAAGTGATTAAAAATTATTTTTTTATTGCATAATCATGAGCATGTTTTCAACATGATGTGATTGATGCTATTTTTCCTTGTAGGAGTTTAAGTCCCATGTAACAGGGGGCGAGCCTATTGCCATCATCCGGGCACAAATTCAGACTTCAAGGCTGCTTCTGAGAAATTCCTGATGGAAAAACTCAATAACACTTTGCCAGACCTGGGGATCGAACCCAGGACCTCATGCTCAGCAGTCGCGCTTTGCAGCCATTCGATCAACGAGGCAGTCAAAACAGAATAAAAGAAAATTAAGATGGATAAATATGTGAAAACTCGACATTTGTTGTGGCCATGTGTCGGGCCCGCCCATACCCGCCGCTGCTCTTACGATAATACTATGTCATATAAGCTACAAATATAAATAGTTCGTTGTGAGAGCAGGCGCTATGCAACCAAATTGTATAGCCTTCACGTACACTTATTGGTGACACGTGGCCTGTGTATTCTTAGTTTTAAATAAATGTAAGTAGGGATGTAAAAATAGCCTTCGTTTTATTTACTACTAGCTTCTGCCCGCGACTTCGTCCGCGTCAAAGTTGATATATTATCCCACGGGAACCATACATTCAAAGTCGGACTTCTGGGACCAAAAGTAAAAAATCACTAACTTTTGTAGCACACATAGTGATTTTTTAAAACAATTTTTTTTTTCTTTATGACTATATGCCAACTTTATGCCAAATAATCGGCGCTCTAAATAAACGTAAGTTAGTGATTTTTTACTTTTGGTCCCAGAAGTCCGACTTTGGGACATGAGGAGCGTAGGCCGAAGGCCGGCGGAGCTCCGACGACATGGCTGACGGGAGATAGGGCGGCAGCTTTTTTTTTTTACCGCCCAGAGCGACCATCTGTTGAGCGTAAAATTATGCCGGGGTTCCGTCGACTACGCCAAAACTAGATTGTCCAGGTATTGGTCTAGTCAACGGAAACCCGGTCTACGGAGCCCCGCTTTGAACATTCGATATTTTGTACTTCGATAATATGATTTTCGACATTTTGATTTTGATTTTCGATATTTTGATTTTCGATATTTTGATTTTCGATTATATGATCTTTCGATCATATGAGCATTCGATATTTTGATTTTCGATGTTTTGATCGTTCGATATTTTGATTTTCGATATTTTGATTTTCGATATTTTGATTTTCGATATTTTGATTTTCGATATTCTGATATGTACCCCGTGTCTGCTTCCGGTGGCTAGGCAGCCGTGGCTTCCGCCGTCATGTCCGACGGGTGACCGGCTCGTGGGCACGTGGGTGCAGTGTCCGGTGACTTCTACATGGTTGGCCAAGCCGGTCTATCAGACGTTCGTGCGGTTACTACATCGATAGCAATTTAATTGTTTTTTGATTCGATGAATTGTAAGAAGTAACACAGGTGTGTGCAGGAGTGGGGTGTATTTAGGAACAGTGAGCTTTAGGAGCAGTGACTCACAGTCGGGGCCCATTCAAATCTTCCCAAGGGGCCCCGACTGTGAGTCGTTCTGTTCTGCATTAGAATTTATGATTTGTTTTATGTGTGTATCGATTATAAAACTAAGTATTTCAATTGTGTAGTTATTTAGTATTACTTAACAGAATTCTAAACTACTGGGCTTGTTTCTTTCTTTTTAGTTTTTATTTAAGTTAATTATTTTTTACGCAGTCGGGTTTTTTGTTTTTCTTTAAATTATTTTTTTATTTTATACTTTTTAGTTACGATTCATTGACTTCGTTATAAGATAGTAAACTAATGTAGTTTATACTCGAAATAAAAACTTAAATCAATAAGTAAGAAAGTTATCGAGAATGATTGTTTTGTTAAACAACTTTAAATCGTTATATATCCTTAACTATTATTTAAAATGAAAAATGATAAAAGGAGCCTAAAGATGATTTTAAAATACCTATTCAACGACACCCCACTTGACATAGTTCATCGACTTATTTTTTTCATTTTGACAAAATGGCGTCTAGTTGACGCTGTGGTGAATTTTGATTACTGTCATGTCTTTAATGACACTCGCAAGGTTAAGACGAATCGATTGACGTAAGAATTATCAAAATCGGCCTACGCATTTGGTCTCTAGAACGCCACATAGAAACAAACATACATACATACATAGACTGATAAACACATTACCCTCCTTTGCGTCGCGCAGTCGGGTAAAAAGTAAGACGTAATTAGAGCCAAACTAATTAAATATGCCAAACACGTTACATTACTTAGGAATAATATAGTTCTAATTCCATCTAAATACTATGTTTATGCTCAAAATAAACAGCAATATTCTAGTCAAAACAATGGGTATCTGAAAACATAAAAAAATAATTCCAAGACACAAAAACATATTTAAAAAAATCTTTATTCAAGGCCTAAAAATCCAATATTAAAAATACATTTATAATTGCTTTAAAATCCATAAATAGTCAATCAATTCATTTGGCAACAATGTGCCGTTACATTTTACTTTTGCCATACAAAATATATGGGGGAATCGCGTTTTGATAGCTCATAAAAAAATATATCAATTGATTGGTAATGTCAAGTACCCAATTACAAGTACTTCGAAAAATAAGACAAATTTTGACGTGTCATCATCATCTCAGCCGTAGGATAGTTGGTGGTTGGTTGCAGGTTTGTTGGTTAGTTGGATAGTTGGTTTATATCTATTTGCGAAACAATAACAATTTTTTATTTCTTGGTTCTATCTTTGCCCATACTCCTCCCAGAGCGGCAGTAGTCAGCCTCGCTGGATCGTACCTCAATGGTTTAGTTTTTGCAGAAGGTGATACTTTATATTTTTGCAGAAACGAAGCCATACACATGATTATAAATATTTTGCCTGTCCTGATACCTGTAATCAGAAACATTGTTGTTTTTTTAATTACACCTTAGACATTCGGGTAAATGCGGCTTACTTTAGCACTACTGTAGGGAATTTACTGTTCAAATCTGATAAAAACGTTTGACAAGAACTTCTCTCGTACCTCACAGGGGGTGCCCTCAGCGTGTAGTCGCTAAGTTCGTAAGTTTTAAACCCTGGCTGGAGGCCTACATTTTTAAGGCACCACAGGAAAGTCCAGTTAGTTAGTTAGTCCAGCTACCGACAACCTCATAAACTGACCTGCGAGATGTCATACCAAAAAAAAGCCCACTAATTTCCTGCCTCTAGAATGACAATCCTCTTGTTTGAGATAATTTTGGTTAGTTCCCATTATATTACTATTTTTATAATTTTTCAATAGATAAGAAGTTTTACGATTTTTCCGTTATGAGCCAAAGTTTCCTTACAGCGCTAAAGTAATCCGCATTAGCATAACCGGTTATGCCCCGGCTGACTTACCGGTATGTCAGAACAATAGAAAATCAATTGTGTCTCATTACGTGGGACTTGGGTAATAGAGAGGCTCAGTTCGCGACGTCCAAAAGAAAATTTAGGAAGCCTCCAATCACCTCCTTGGGCTTCCCAGAATACCCCATACTTGTTCTGCGACTTTTTGTACTTTAAGAGTTAAAGTTTAAAAATAAATGAGAATTTTGTTAGTTTTCACTTTTCCTGTTGCTTTTGTCGGAATATTTTTTTGTAGAATACATGAGGGTGTTCTGGGAAGCCCAAGAAGAGAACCTCCCAAAATGTTCTTGCTGCGGTGGTGCCGCAGCAAGAACATTTTGGGAGGTTCTCTGCGGTGAAGTGAAAATTGAGCGATATCGAGGTTTGCCATAGAACATCATAATTCGGTCAAGATTTTGGCCAAGGCGCCAAAAACAATGGTCACCAATACTATTGTTTATCAGGCGTCATTACAGCAGAGAGAATTTCCTAATGACCTTAAAAAATAATATATTATACAAACCCAAACATTTCCTTGGTCCACCTCCAAAAGGCAAATAAACATAAGGTGGTATCTTAACTTTGTTCTCAGGCGAAAATCGTTCAGGATCAAACTCATTAGGATTTGGGAAGTACTTGGGGTCCCGGTTCAATCCATGATTTGGCACAAAGATGAATGTATTTTTGTCTATTGTCAGATTTGTATTTGGAAGTGTGTATTTGGACACACATTTTCTGTCATGGAAATGCGGAGGGCGTAACCTTAAAGTTTCATCAATTGTCATTTCCAAATACTTCATTTCAGATAAAGCCTCTAAAGTTAGTTCCCCGTTGTACTTTTCGAACACGGTCATGACTTCTTTGTAACATTTGTCCTGAACGTGTTGATCGAGGGCTAGTTCGTGGATCATGAATGCCATAAGAGTGCTTGCTGACTCGTAAGAGGCTGCACTAAATGTCAAAATTTGATCCACAATAAAGTCGTCATCTAGCAAATCTGGCATTTTTAGGCCGTTTCTAATACTAGAATTTTCTTTTAAATCTATCAAAGTTTCGATAAGAATTGGACTTTTTGTTTTCTTTTCTCTTTGCTTATTAATAAATGGTTTCAAAAAATTTCGGAACTTACATACGATTGCTCTCTCAAATTCTCGTCGTATTGTAGGCGTTAGCATGTCCACAATGGCAGGACATACGTATGCAACGGAGTGTATAGGCGATGATTGTA
The DNA here is from genome assembly GCA_949316365.1 of Hoplodrina blanda. Lineage (NCBI taxonomy): Eukaryota > Metazoa > Arthropoda > Insecta > Lepidoptera > Noctuidae > Hoplodrina > Hoplodrina blanda. The sequence continues at coordinate 11,004,772 of OX438589.1, forward strand.
GATGTGGATCTAGTAAACGATTAAGAGCAGTATTTAATTCACTGTTACCTTCAAATATGTCGAGATTTATACCAAAATACAGATATCCAATTACTTGTACGATGTATTTGCTTTTTAAATCTCTTATTTCGTGCTCAATGTTATTGCTGAGCAAGTAGTCCACGAAATTTAAATAATCATCAACACCCTTCTGAACGTATAGTATCATTTTGGCGATCTTCGATTTCGTTAAGGTCGGCGATAGTGTTAATCTCATCGCTTGCCAGCGTGAGTCTCCTTTCATAATGAATATGCTTTTTTTGAAAACTTGTTGTGGTTTTGTTAGGCACCTATCGGTGAAGTAGTCGAAGTCTCTTGCTAACACACATTTAATTAAATCCGGATCTCTAATAACAAGGACAGGTCGTACTCCCTTATACAGTCCAACATACTTTTCGTTAGGGTACTGATCGTATATTTTCTTCAAAAAATCTCCTTCAGATTCTTGTCGAAATATGACAGTTCCGTAATTTCCTACAAATGGGTAAGGTTTGGGTCCAATAACTCCTTTCTTTTTCCAATAAGAGTAAACTTTCACCATGTTCTGCAAATAAATAATTAGTGCTAATGAAATTATACATAATAGTAATAATACTACAATCATGGATAACTACTGTTAACTTCTATTGTCAACACAAAATAGAATGAACTTACATAAAGGTAGGTACACCTTTATATTATATCGCTGTCCAGTTATTTATTTATCATTTGGGTTCCTTTGATTTGGTAATAATATTGATAATAATTAAGTTAAAAATAAAAAAAAATATGATCGTTTTTTATTTGTCCTTTATCAAAAATTATGTTTTAACCAGTTGATATAGTTAGTGTTCGATAACTAATTACGAACATTAGTACCTATTAAATAAGTGATACCTTCTTATTAGATCATAATTTTGGACTAATTGTGTGAAAAGCATTTTTTTATACATGCGGAACCATTAATGAAACTATTTTAGTTTTTATTAAGTCAGTTTAAAACTTCGTCAATAATATTAAGTATACATGCATTAATATAAACGACATGCTTTCATTATACGACTAATAAAAATTATTTTTATTAAAGGAGGATCGGCAAAAATGTATGGAAGCTGGTCTAGAAACCAATAACAACCACACATATGTCATTAGATAGCTCTTTTAATTTGCAACAATAGTTATTATGGCGGTTCATTTCAAATCGCTGTGGGAAAAAAGTTATTGCCATGCCAAGGTGGCTATTACAGAGGATTTGCAATGGAGGTTTTTTTTAATCACCATTTGCAGTCGTTGGTTTGTATTCGCTTTATGAGTACCTAACTACGTTACAAATAGATTTATTTGTGCTCCCGCGACTATTTAACCTGACATTGATATTAACTACTGATTTTTGTACCTTTTAGTTCATTTCCATCAGCTTTGAACTCTAATCAAATGAACTTCTTATCATGTTTTCAATACAATAGGAGCTTTATGTCATTGTCTTTATTAGATAACATCACTACTTTTTTAATTTTGTGAATCTTAGGGTAGATTTAGCTAACCTAACCTAACTTGCCTACTCAGACCAAACCTAACCTAACCCTAACCTAACTACTCCGAATCACCGTTGTGCTAATAATAAACATAACATAGAGCTCCTATTGTATTGAAAACATGATAAGAGTTCGTTTTAGTTCATTTCCATCAGCGTTCACTTGAAAACTAAAATATTGCTTTTTCGCCTTACCGTGTTCGAATGTTTTGTAAAATACTACTTTTTTGTATTGTTTCAAAGAGCTGAGAGTCCGTGGAAGTTTTTGAAATTACTTTAAGGTCATTTTTGGGCCCATAGTGTGGTTTTTCTTTAAGGGCCGAAAAACTGCAACGAATTTTGCAAAACAACATTTTTGCCTTTGAACTATGTTTTGATAATTTCGGGTGAAGATAAGACAGACAATTGTTTTAATCGATCGAAGACCACACTTTCAGGATAAATTACCAATAAAAATATTTCCAAAAAACGCGATACAAAAAGAGAAAATCAACAAAATCTGATGAAAGGAAGAAAGTCCCAAAAAAATACTAAAAATGGTCTAGCTCCTAAACCACAAAAAAATCGTAGAACATACATTGGGGTGGTTTGGATAGTCCAAGAAGAGAAGCTTCCAAAATTTTCGTTTGGACGTCCTTATCTGGGTCACCCTGTAGAAGCAGGTACACAAATCAGTAGTTAATATCAATGTCAGGTTAAATAGTCGCGGGAACACAAATAAATCCATTTGTAACGTAGTTAGGTACTCATAAAGCGAATACAAACCAACGACTGCAAATGGTGATTAAAAAAATCCTCCATTGCAAATCCTCTGTAATAGCCACCTTGGCATGGCAATAACTTTTTTCCCACAGCGATTTGAAATGAACCGCCATAATAACTATTGATGCAAATTAAAAGAGCTATCTAATGACATATGTGTGGTCGTTATTGGTCTTTAGACCATTTTGCCGATGATCCTTTGAAATCATGTTCCAATAAAAAAGTAGATAAACAAATCGTGAGATATTTTTACTGGCAATAAAAAAACTTAGAAAACTTAGACAGTAAAAAAGTGATTAAAAATATTTTTTATTGCATAATCATGAACATGTTTTCAAGGAGCGAGTCTATTGCCATCATCCGGGCACAAATCCAGACTTCAAGGCTGCTTCTGAGAAATTCCTGATGGAAAAACTCAATAACACTTTGCCAGACCTGGGGATCGAACCCAGGACCTCATGCTCAGAAGTCGCGCTTTGCGGCCATTCGATCAACGAGGCAGTCAAAACAGAATAAAAGAAAATTAAGATGGATAAATATGTGAAAGTTCGACATTTGTTGTGACCATGTGTCGAGCCCGCCCATACCCGCCCCCTCTCTTACGATAATACTATGGCATATACGCAACAAATATAAATAGTTCGTTGTGAGAGCAGGGGCTATGCAACCAAATTGCATAGCCTTCAAGTATACTTATTGATGACACGTGGCCTGTGTATTCTTAGTTTTAAATAAATGTAACTAAGAGAGAACTACTAGCTTCTGCCCGCGACTTCGTCCGCGTCAAAGTTGATATATTATCCCACGGGAACCATGCATTTTTACGGGATAAAAAATAGCAGATGTGCTATTCCAGACTATAATCTATATGTGCGCCAAACATCCAGATCCGTTCCGTAGTTTTAGCGTGGAAGAGTTACAAACATACATCAGAAACCTTCGCATTTATAATATTAGTAGGATTTTGGATTATAAAAGCACAGAATAGCGGTTAAGATATAAGCACAATCAATGAAGAAAAGAGAAAAAAGTACAACCAGAAAAAGTACACAGGAGCATTTAAACATTATGATTTATTTTAAACTAGAGCCAGCCCCGGTTTCACACGAGTGCAATGTACATATTAACTATACGTATACTTAAAAACCTTCCTTTTAAATCACCATCTATTGTTGAAATCCACATTAAAATCCGTTGCGTACATTAAAATCTAAGCGTTCAGAACGCGGGAAGCGACTTTGTTTTATTCAAAATTAGTTTTTAGTTGTGCTTTGGTCGAAGAACAACCAATTTCTTTTTAGAATGTGCCAATCAGAGCATTAGTTAACCCATTAACTGATCAATGTTTTGAACAATTTTAAAACACACGGGATTCCAACAATATTTGGTAGGTAGATCTCCATTGTATCCTTGACTGGTTTCTGGTAGCGACTACGGTACGGTTCAGACCAACCGGCTCGGATCGGACCGCATCGGAACGGATCCGTACGCATGCCGCGGCAGCCGAACGGATCCGTACGCATGCCGCGGCAGCCGTACGCATCCGTACGGCTCCGACGGAGGTAAAGTTGCATGCAAATATGAACTATAATTACTGTTGATACATTTCAATGTTCTTTACCGCATTTTAAAATGCCGCCCGGCCCGGCCCGATGCGAGCCGGTTGGTCTGAATCTTACCTACGACTGCGTGGTTATTTTCACCCGCTTTAAGTTACGTCTTTGGTTACTGCTCCGCTCTCGTGGGTTGTAGCGTGATGATATATAGTCTGTACTATTCCTTATGAATCTTGCTATCATATACAGCAGGATTTTTTTCAATCCGACTGGTAGTTCTAAAGATTAGCGCTTTTAAACAAACAATCAAAAAATCTTTTCAGCTTTATTAATTAGTATATTATTATAGACTATAGATTAATAGACAGAAGAAGAAGGTGGATATAAGATAGATAAAACATAAGATAGAAAATAAAAAAGTGAAAAAAAAATTCTAGTATCGCAGAACGAATTTCTTCCGTTAATTTAACGCTAATATTGCTTGCAATATTTTATATCAAAATAGTGAAATAAATTCCGGTTCGTTGCCGGCGACGTGTCTGCTTCCGGTGGCTAGGCAGCCGTGGCTTCCGCCGTCATGTCCGACGGGTGACCGGCTCGTGGGCACGTGGGTGCAGTGTCCGGTGACTTCTACATGGTTGGCCAAGCCGGTCTATCAGACGTTCGTGCGGTTACTACATCGATAGCAATTGTTTTTTGATTCGATGAATTGTAAGAAGTAACACAGGTGTGTGCAGGAGTGGGGTGTATTTAGGAACAGTGAGCTTTAGGAGCAGTGACTCACAGTCGGGGCCCATTCAAATCTTCCCAAGGGGCCCCGACTGTGAGTCGTTCTGTTCTGCATTAGAATTTATGATTTGTTTTATGTGTGTATCGATTATAAAACTATTTCAATTGTCTAGTTATTTAGTATTACTTAACAGAATTCTAAACTACTGGGCTTGTTTCTTTCTTTTTAGTTTTTATTTAAGTTAATTAGTTTTTACGCAGTCGGGTTTTTTGTTTTTCTTTAAATATTTTTTTTATTTTATACTTTTTAGTTACGATTCATTGACTTAGTTATAAGATAGTACTTACTTAAACTAATGTAGTTTATACTCGAAATAGAAACTTAAATCAATAAGTAAGAAAATTAGCGAGAATGATTGTTTTGTTAAACAACTTTAAATCGTTATACATATATCCTTAACTATTATTTAAAATGAAAAATGATAAAAGGAGCCTAAAGATGATTTTAAAATACCTATTCGACGACACCCCACTTGACATAGTTCATCGACTTATTTTTTTCATTTTGACAAAATGGCGTCTAGTTGACGCTGTGGTGAATTTTGATTACTGTCATGTCTTTAGTGACACTCGCAAGGTTAAGACGAATCGATTGACGTAAGAATTATTAAAATCGGCCTACGCATTTGGTCTCTAGAACGCCACATAGAAACAAACATACATACATACATACATAGACTGATAAACACATTACCCTCCTTTGCGTCGCGCAGTCGGGTAAAAAGTAAGACGTATAGAGTCAAACTAATTAAATATGCCAAACACGTTACATTACTTAGAAATAATATAGTTCAAATTCCATCTAAATACTATGTGTATGCACAAAATAAACAGCAATATTCTAGTCAAAACAATGGGTATCTGAAAACATTAATAAATAATTCCAAGACACAAAAACATATTAAAATTAAAAAAAATCTTTATTCAAGGCCTAAAAATCCAATATTAAAAATACATTTATAATTGCTTTAAAATCCATAAATAGTCAATCAATTCATTTGGCAACAATGTGCCGTTACATTTTACTTTTGCCATACAAAATATATGGGGGAATCGCGTTTTGATAGCTCATAAAAAAATATATCAATTGATTGGTAATGTCAAGTACCCAATTACAAGTACTTCGAAAAATAAGACTTGACGTGTCATCATCATCTCAGCCGTAGGATAGTTGGTGGCTGGTTGCAGGTTTGTTGGTTAGTTGGATAGTTGGTTTATATTTGCGAAACAATTACAATTTTTTATTTCTTGGTTCTATCTTTGCCCACACTCCTCCTAGAGGGGCAGTAGTCAGCCTCGCTGGATCGTACCTCAATGGTTTAGTTTTTGCAGAAGGTGATACTTTATATTTTTGCAGAAACGAAGCCATACACATGATTATAAATATTTTGCCTGTCCTGATACCTGTAATCAGAAACATTGTTGTTTTTTTAATTACACCTTAGACATTCGGGTAAATGCGGCTTACTTTAGCACTATTGTGTGGAATTTTTTGTTCAAAACTGATAAAAACTTTTGACAAGAACTTCCCTCGTACCCCACAGGGGGTGCGCTCAGCGTGTAGTCGCTAAGTTCGTAAGTTTAAACCCTGGCTGGAGGCCTACATTTTTAATGCACCACAGGAAAGTCCAGTTAGTTAGTTAGTCCAGCTACCGACAACCTCATAAACTGACCTGCGAGATGTCATACCAAAAAAAAACCCACTAATTTCCTGCCTCTAGAATGACAATCTTCTTGTTTGAGATAATTTTGGTTAGTTCCCATTATATTACTATTTCTATAATTTTTCAATAGATAAGAAGTTTTACGATTTTTCCGTTATGAGCCAAAGTTTCCTTACAGCGCTAAAGTAATCCGCATTAGCACCGGTTAAGCCCCGGCTGACTTACCGGTAAATCAGAACAATAGAAAATCAATTGTGTTTCATTACGTGGGACTTGAGTAATAGAGAGGCTCAGTTCGCGACGTCCAAAAGAAAATTTAGGAAGCCTCCAATCACCTCCTTGGGCTTCCCAGAATACCCCATACTTGTTCTGCGACTTTTTGTACTTTATGAGTTAAAGTTTAAAAATAAATGAGAATTTTGTTAGTTTTCAGTTTTCCTGTTGCTTTTGTCGGAATTTTTTTTTTGTAGAATACATGAGGGTGTTCTGGGAAGCCCAAGAAGAGAACCTCCCAAAATGTTACATTTTGGGAGGTTCTCTGCGGTGAAGTGAAAATTGAGCAATATCGAGGTTTGCCATAGAACATCATAATTCGGTCAAGATTTTGGCCAAGGCGTCAAAAACAATGGTCACCAAAACTATTGTTTATCAGGCGTCATTACAGCAGAGAGAATTTCCTAATGACCTTAAAAAATAATATATTATACAAACCCAAACATTTCCTTGGTCCACCTCCAAAAGGCAAATAAACATAAGGTGGTATCTTAACTTTGTTCTCAGGCGAAAATCGTTCAGGATCAAACTCATTAGGATTTGGGAAGTACTTGGGGTCCCGGTTCAATCCATGATTTGGCACAAAGATGAAGGTATTTTTGTCTATTGTCAGATTTGTATTTGGAAGTGTGTATTTGGACACACATTTTCTGTCATGGTAATGCGAAGGGTGTAACCTTAAAGTTTCATCAAATGTCATTTCCAAATACTTCATTTCAGATAAAGCCTCTAAAGTTAGTTCCCCGTTGTACTTTTCGAACACGGTCATGACTTCTTTGTAACATTTGTCCTGAACGTGTTGATCGAGGGCTAGTTCGTGGATCATGAATGCCATAAGAGTGGTGGCTGCCGCGTAAGAGGCTGCACTAAATGTCAACATTTGCTCCACAATAAAGTCGTCATCTAGCAAATCTGGCATTTTTAGGCCGTTTCTAATTTTAGAATTTTCTTTTAAATCTATCAAAGTTTCGATAAGAATTGGACTTTTTGTTTTCTTTTCTCTTTGCTTATTAATAAATGGTTTCAAAAAATTTCGGAACTTACATACGATTGCTCTCTCATATTCTCGTCGTATTGTAGGCGTTAGCATGTCCACAATGGCAGGACATATGTATGCAACGGAGTGTATAGGCGATGATTGTTGTTGTGGATCTAGTAAACAATTAAGAGCAGTATTTAATTCACTGTTACCTTCAAATATGTCGAGATTTATACCAAAATACAGATATCCAATTACTTGTACGATGTATTTGCTTTTTAAATCTCTTACTTCGTGCTCAATGTTATTGCTGAGCAAGTAGTCCACGAAATTTAAATAATCATCAACACCCTTCTGAACGTATGGTATCATTTTGGCGATCTTCGATTTCGTTAAGGTCGGCGATAGTGTTAATCTCATCGCTTGCCAGCGTGAGTCTCCTTTCATAAGGAATACACTTTTCTTGAAAACTTGTTGTGGTTTTGTTAGGCACCTATCGGTGAAGTAGGCGAAGTCTCTTGTTAACACACATTTAATTAAATCCGGATCTCTAATAACAAGGACAGGTCGTACCCCCTTATACAGTCCAACATACTTTTCGTTAGGGTACTGATCGTATATTTTCTTCAAAAAATCTCCTTCAGATTCTTGTCGAAATATGACAGTTCTGTAATTTCCTACAAATGGGTAAGGTTTGGGTCCAATTACTCCTTTCTTTTTCCAATAAGAGTAAACTTTCACCATGTTCTGCAAATAAATAATTAGTGCTAATGAAATTATACATAATAGTAATAGTACTACAATCATGGATAACTAAGTACTGTTAACTTCTATTGTCAACACAAAAAACACAAATAGAATGAACTTACAATAGGTAGGTACACCCTTATATTATATAGCTGTCCAGTTAGTTATTTATTATTTGGGTTCCTTTGATTTGGTAATAATATTGGTATGAATAAAGTTAAAAATAAAAAAAATGATGAACGTTTCTTATGCATCCTTTAACAAATATATATGTTTTTCCCAGTTGATATTTAGTATTCGATAACTAATTACAGATATTAGTACCTATTAAATAAGTGCGACTTTCGAATAACTATTTATACCTTCTTATTAGATCATAATTTTGGACGAATTGTGTGAAAAGCATTTTTTAATACATGCGGAACCATTAATGAAACTTTTTTTAGATTTTATTAAGTATACTAATTTAAACAACGTTAATAATATTATACATGCATTAATATAAACGACATGCTTTCATTATACGACTAATAAAAAATATTTTTATTAACTTTGAAATCATGTTCCAATAAAACAAGTAGATAAACAAATCGTGAGATATTTTTACTGGCAATAAAAAAACTTAGAAAACTTAGACAGTAAAAAAGTGATTAAAAATTATTTTTTTATTGCATAATCTTGAGCATGCTTTCAACATGATGTGATTGATGCTATTTTTCCTTGTAGGAGTTTAAGTCCCATGTAACAGGGGGCGAGCCTATTGCCATCATCCGGGCACAAATCCAGACTTCAAGGTTGCTTCTGAGAAATTCCTGATGGAAAAACTCAATAACACTTTGCCAGACCTGGGGATCGAGACCCAGGACCTCATGCTCAGCAGTCGCGCTTTGCGGCCATTCGATCAACGAGGCAGTCAAAACAGAATAAAAGAAAATTAAGATGGATAAATATGTGAAAATTCGACATTTGTTGTGGCCATGTGTCGAGCCCGCCCATACCCGCCCCTGCTCTTACGATAATAGGTCATATACGCTACAAATATAAATATACACATCAAAAGTGTCTAGGGATCAACATCCCTAACATTGATTAGGGATGTTGATCCCTAGACACTTTTGATGTGTGTAGTTCGTAGTGAGAGCAGGGGCTATGCAACCAAATTGCATAGCCTTCAAGTACACTTATTGGTGACACGTGGCCTGTGTATTCTTAGTTTTAAATAAATGTAAGTAGGGATGTAAAAATAGCCTTCGTTTTATTTACTACTAGCTTCTGCCCGCGACTTCGTCCGCGTCAAAGTTGATATATTATCCCACGGGAACCATGCATTTTTACGGGATAAAAAATAGCAGATGTGCTATTCCAGACTATAATCTATATGTGCGCCAAACATCCAGATCCGTTCCGTAGTTTTAGCGTGGAAGAGTTACAAACATACATCAGAAACCTTCGCATTTATAATATTAGTAGGATTTTGGATTATAAAAGCACAGAATAGCGGTTAAGATATAAGCACAATCAATGAAGAAAAGAGAAAAAAGTACAACCAGAAAAAGTACACAGGAGCATTTAAACAACATTATGATTTATTTTAAACTAGCGACCAGCCCCGGCCCCGGCCAGCCCCGGTTTCACACGAGTGCAATGTACATATTAACTATACGTATACTTAAAAACCTTCCTTTTAAATCACCATCTATTGTTGAAATCCACATTAAAATCCGTTGCGTACATTAAAATCTAAGCGTTCAGAACGCGGGAAGCGACTTTGTTTTATTCAAAATTAGTTTTTAGTTGTGCTTTGGTCGAAGAACAACCAATTTCTTTTTAGAATGTGCCAATCAGAGCATTAGTTAACCCATTAACTGATCAATATTTTGAACAATTTTAAAACACAAGAGGTCCAACAATATTTGGTAGGTAGATCTCCATTGTATCCTTGACTTGTTCTGGTAGCGACTACGGTACGGTTCAGACCAACCGGCTCGGATCGGACCGCATCGGAACGGATCCGTACGCATGCCGCGGCAGCCGAACGGATCCGTACGCATGCCGCGGCAGCCGTACGCATCCGTACGGCTCCGACGGAGGTAAAGTTGCATGCAAATATGAACTATAATTACTGTTGATACATTTCAATGTTCTTTACCGCATTTTAAAATGCCGCCCGGCCCGGCCCGATGCGAGCCGGTTGGTCTGAATCTTACCTACGACTGCGTGGTTTTTTTCACCCGCTTTAAGTTACGTCTTTGGTTACTGCTCCGCTCCCGTGGGTTGTAGCGTGATGATATATAGTCTGTACTATTCCTTATGAATCTTGCTATCATATACAGCAGGATTTTTTTCAATCCGACTGGTAGTTCTAAAGATTAGCGCTTTTAAACAAACAATCAAAAAATCTTTTCAGCTTTATTAATTAGTATATTATTATAGACTATAGATTAATAGACAGAAGAAGAAGGTGGATATAAGATAGATAAAACATAAGATAGAAAATAAAAAAGTGAAAAAAAAATTCTAGTATCGCAGAACGAATTTCTTCCGTTAATTTAACGCTAATATTGCTTGCAATATTTTATATCAAAATAGTGAAATAAATTCCGGTTCGTTGCCGGCGACGTGTCTGCTTCCGGTGGCTAGGCAGCCGTGGCTTCCGCCGTCATGTCCGACGGGTGACCGGCTCGTGGGCACGTGGGTGCAGTGTCCGGTGACTTCTACATGGTTGGCCAAGCCGGTCTATCAGACGTTCGTGCGGTTACTACATCGATAGCAATTGTTTTTTGATTCGATGAATTGTAAGAAGTAACACAGGTGTGTGCAGGAGTGGGGTGTATTTAGGAACAGTGAGCTTTAGGAGCAGTGACTCACAGTCGGGGCCCATTCAAATCTTCCCAAGGGGCCCTGACTGTGAGTCGTTCTGTTCTGCATTAGAATTTATGATTTGTTTTATGTGTGTATCGATTATAAAACTATTTCAATTGTCTAGTTATTTAGTATTACTTAACAGAATTCTAAACTACTGGGCTTGTTTCTTTCTTTTTAGTTTTTATTTAAGTTAATTAGTTTTTACGCAGTCGGGTTTTTTGTTTTTCTTTAAATATTTTTTTTATTTTATACTTTTTAGTTACGATTCATTCACTTAGTTATAAGATAGTACTTACTTAAACTAATGTAGTTTATACTCGAAATAGAAACTTAAATCAATAAGTAAGAAAATTAGCGAGAATGATTGTTTTGTTAAACAACTTTAAATCGTTATACATATATCCTTAACTATTATTTAAAATGAAAAATGATAAAAGGAGCCTAAAGATGATTTTAAAATACCTATTCGACGACACCCCACTTGACATAGTTCATCGACTTATTTTTTTCATTTTGACAAAATGGCGTCTAGTTGACGCTGTGGTGAATTTTGATTACTGTCATGTCTTTAGTGACACTCGCAAGGTTAAGACGAATCGATTGACGTAAGAATTATTAAAATCGGCCTACGCATTTGGTCTCTAGAACGCCACATAGAAACAAACATACATACATACATACATAAATAGACTGATAAACACATTACCCTCCTTTGCGTCGCGCAGTCGGGTAAAAAGTAAGACGTAATTAGAGCCAAACTAATTAAATATGCCAAACACGTTACATTACTTACTTAGAATAATATAGTTCTAATTCCATCTAAATACTATGTTTATGCTCAAAATAAACAGCAATATTCTAGTCAAAACAATGGGTAAAATAATTCCAAGACACAAAAACATATTAAAAAAAATCTTTATTCAAGGCCTAAAAATCCAATATTAAAAATACATTTATAATTGCTTTAAAATCCATAAATAGTCAATCAATTCATTTGGCAACAATGTGCCGTTACATTTTACTTTTACCATACAAAATATAATTATGGGGGAATCGCGTTTTGATAGCTCATAAAAAAATATATCAATTGATTGGTAATGTCAAGTACCCAATTACAAGTACTTCGAAAAATAAGACAAATTTTGACGTGTCATCATCATCTTAGCCGTAGGATAGTTGGTGGTTGGTTGCAGGTTTGTTGGTTAGTTGGATAGTTGGTTTATATTTGCGAAACAATTACAATTTTTTATTCCTTGGTTCTATCTTTGCCCACACTCCTCCTAGAGGGGCAGTAGTCAGCCTCGCTGGATCGTACCTCACTGGTTTAGTTTTTGCAGAAGGTGATACTTTATATTTTTGCAGAAACCGAGCCATACACATGATCATAAATATTTTGCCTATCCTCATACCTGTAATCAGAAACATTGTTGTTTTTTTAATTACACCTTAGACATTCGGGTAAATGCGGCTTACTTTAGCACTATTGTAGGGAATTTTTTGTTCAAAACTGATAAAAACGTTTGACAAGAACTTCCCCCGTACCCCACAGGGGGTGCCCTTAGTGTGTAGTCGCTAAGTTCGTAAGTTTTAAACCCTGACTGGGGGTCTTAATTTTTAACAAACCATGCCAAGTTCCATGTAAGGCACCACATGAAAGTCCAGTTACTTAGTCCTGCTACCGACAACATCATAGGCTGACCTGCGAGATGTCATAACAAAAAAAATCCACGAACTTTCCGCCTCTTGAATAACAATCTTCTTGTTTGAGATATTTTTTGTTAGTACCCATTATATTTCTATAATTTTTCAAGAGATAAGAAGTTCTAAGGTTTTTCCAATTTGAGCCAAAGTTTCCTTACAGCGCTAAAGTAATCCGCATCAGCATATAAAAGATGGCTCAGTTTGCGATCTCCAAAAGAAAACTTAGGAAGCCTCCAATCATGGGCTTCCCAGAATACCCCATACTTGTTCTGCGACTTTTTGTAGTTTAAGTATTTTGTTAGTTTTCTTCACTTTCCCTGTTGCTTTTATCGGAATATTTTTTGTAGAATACATGAGGGTGTTTTGGGAAGCCCAAGAAGAGAACCTCCCGAAATGTTCTTGCTGCGGTGGCAACAGCGGTGAAGTGAAAATCGAGTAATATCGTCTTTTGCTATAGAACATCATAATTCTGCCAAGATTTTGGCCAAGGCGCCAAAAGCAATAGTCACCAATATAGTAGGGGAGCCCAAGATGCTAAATGTGGATTTACTCCAGCGTCGTGGGAACCTTTTGGATTGTGAAGATTAGATCCTAAAAAGTAAAAATAGTTACAGATAGGACCCTCTCACTGGTGGAGGAAGCGCATAAGTACATATTAAAAAAATGCAAAAAAAAATCACGAACTACTACTCGAGCGTGTCAGATATTAATAGTGTATGCGCCCCACGTGTTTTTAATAACCGAGGAATATTAATATGCCGGTTTGCATGGTGGGGGTGGCCGTACGAAGGGGCTGAAAATGGTTAATAATGGAAGAAAAAATTATGACATTGACATACTCGAGCGCGTCAAATTAATATACAGACAGTTCAGCTTGATGCCCTTGTCGTGCTGACCCTTAATCTGACAATAATTATGTGCAGGGACTTCTTCAATCTGATGGTTTGAAAAATAAAATCCGCTGCCCTAGACGCGCGGCCCTATACAGGCTGTAAGGGTAAACACCGTTGTCACTAAAACCATAGGTAGTTGATTTAATTCGGCGGCGGCTATTCGCGGCGTGCGGCTAGCTAAAGTTTGATCTGCGTTAGGGTGACATAATTTTGAGGAAAAATGGAGATTTTACTTAAAAAAAAATGTTATTTTTTTTCATTGAATTTACGTTCTATATGTGAAACCAAACCACTGGTTTCAAGGATAACGGTGTTTACACTAACACTCTGTATACAGGGCTCATATATGGTGGAGGTACTTAACAGGGTGCAAGGTATCCCCCCTTATATTAATCTGCCGCGCTCGAGTAAATCCAAAAATCCCTTCCTGGCCTCCCCAACTAATACTATTGTTTATCAGGCGTCATTACAGCAGAGAGAATTTCCTAATGACCTTAAAAATAATATATTATACAAACCTAAACATATCCTTGGTCCACCTCCAAAAGGCAAATAAACATAAGGTGGTATCTTAACTTTGTTCTCAGGCGAAAATCGTTCAGGATCAAACTCATTAGGATTTAGGAAGTACTTTGGGTCCCGGTTCAATCCATGAGTTGGTATAAAGATGAAGGTCTTTTCGTCTATTGTCAGATTTGTATTTGGAAATGTGCATTTGGACACACATTTTCTGTCATGGCAGTGCGATGGAGGGTGTAACCTTACAGTTTCATCAATTATCATTTCCAAATACTTCATTTCAGATAAAGCCTCTAAAGTTAGTTCCCCGTTGTACTTTTCGAACACGGTCACGACTTCTTTGTAACATTTGTCCTGAACGTGTTGATCCAGGGCTAGTTCGTGGATTATGAACGCCATAAGAGTGGTTACTGACTCGTAAGAGGCTGCACTAAATGTCAAAATTTGCTCCACAATAAAGTCATCATCTAGCAAATCTGGTATTTTTAGGCCATTTCTAATTTTAGAATTTTCTTTTAAGTCTATCAAAGTTTCGAGAAGAATAGGACTTATTGTTTTCTTTTCTCTTTGCTTATTAATAAATGGTTTTAAAAAATTTCGGAACTTACATACGATTGTTCTCTCAAATTCTCGTCGTATTGTAGGCGTTAGCATGTCCACAATGGCAGGACATATGTATGCAACGGAGTGTATAGGCGATGATTGTAGTTGTGGATCTAGTAAACCATTAATAGCAGTATTTAATTCACTGTTACCTTCAAATATGTCGAGATTTATACCAAAATACAGATATCCAATTACTTGTACGATGTATTTGCTTTGTAAAGCACTTATTTCATGCTCAATGTTATTGCTGAGCAAGTAGTCCACGAAATTTAAATAATCATCAACAGCCTTTTGAATGTATGGTATCATTTTGGCGATCTTCGATTTGGTTAAGGTCGGCGATAGAGTTAATTTCATCGCTTGCCAGCGTGAGTCTCCTTTCATAAGGAATAAACTTTTGCTGAAAACTTGTAGTGGTTTCTCTATGCACCTATCGGTGAAGCAGTCGAAGTCTCTTATTAACACACATTTAATTAAATCCGGGTCTCGAATAACAAGGACAGGTCGTACTCCCTTATACAGTCCAACATATTTTTCGTTAGGGTACTGTTCGTATATTTTCTTCAAAAAATCTCCTTCAGATTCTTTTCGAAATATGACAGTTCCGTAATTTCCTACAAATGGGTAAGGTTTGGGTCCAATTACTCCTTTCTTTTTCCAATAAGAGTAAACTTTTACCATGTTCTGCAAATAAATAATTAGTGCTAATGAAATTATACATAATAGTAATAGTACTACAATCATGGATAACTACTGTTTACTTCTATTGTCAACACAAAATAGAATGAACCTACATATGGATAGGTACACCCTTATATTATATACATAGCTGTTCAGTTATTTATTTATCATTTGGGTTCCTTTGATTTGGTAATAATATTGATATTTATTGAGTTAAAAAAAAAAAATATGATCGTTTTTTATTTGTCCTTTATCAAATATATAGGTATGTTTTAACCAGTTGATATTTAGTATTCGATAAATAATAACAGACATTAGTACCTATTAAATAAGTGCGACTTTCGAATAACTATTGGATACCTACTTATTAGATCATAATTTTGGACGAATTATGTGAAAAGCATTTTTTAATACATGCGGAACCATTAATGAAACTATTTTAGTTTTTATTAAGTCAGTTTAAAACTACGTCAATAATATTATACATGCATTAATTTAAACGACATGCTTTCATTATACGACTAATAAAAATTATTTTTATTAACTTTGAAATCATGTTCCAATAAAATAAGTAGATAAACAAATCGTGAGATATTTTTACTGGCAATAAAAAAACTTAGAAAACTTAGACAGTAAAAAAGTGATTAAATAATATTTTTTTATTGCATAATCATGAGCATGTTTTCAACGTGATGTGATTGATGCTATTTTTCCTTGTAGGAGCTTGTAGACACCTTGTAGGAGTCCCATGTATTAGGGGGCGAGTCTATTGCCATCATCCAGGCACAAATATATCAATTCAAGCAGCCTTGAAGTCTGGACTTCAAGGCTGCTTCTGAGAAATTCCTGATGGACAAAACTCAATAACACTTTGCCCGACCTGGGAATCAAACCCAGGACCTCATGCTCAGCAGTCGCGCTTTGCGACTACTAGACCAACGAGGCAGTCAAAACAGAATAGAAGAAAATTAATATGGATAAATATGTGAAAATTCGACATTTGTTGAGACCATGTGTCGAGCCCGCCCATACCCGCCCCTGCTCTTACGATAATACTATGTCATATACGCTACAAATAGAATAGTTCCTTGTGAGAGCAGGGGCACTTATTGGTGACACGTGGCCTGTGTATTCTTAGCTTTAAATATGTATGTAACAAAACTTTTTTCCAAAAAAAGATAACCGCCTTCAAAAACTACAAAGTAAAAAATAACTTTAGTTTTGGAAGTCGGTGGCAATACCTTTACATAAAAAAAAACAAAACCAAAGCCGCCGACTTCCTCACACGATATATTTAATTTTGGAAAGTAGTAGGAGGGAGGTTGACGTACCCCCTCCCCTACTTCCTTCAGTCAGTCATCGACTACACGTATAAACAAAGCAATTTTTCTTGTTACGACGGTTCTGCTGTGATCCTATAAGGAGTTCCGTTCCATATCTCCGAAGTTCATCATCAGATCATGACAATATTTCTATGGTACCTATTCGGAACTTTACTCTTTCAAACAAAAAAAGAATCATCCAAATCGATTCATAACATATTATATACAAAAAAAACATACGCGCCGAATTGAGAACCTCCTCCTTTTTGAAGTCGGCCTTAATACCTACTTCTACTTGCGACTTCGTCCGTGTCAAAGTTGATATATAATTTTTTTCAATCCGACTGGCAGTTCTGGAGATTAGCTCGTTTAAACAAACAAACAAAAATACCTCTTTAGGTTTATTATATTAGTATAAATAAGTAAATAATAGATAGAAGAAGGTAGATATAAGATAGAAAATAAAAAAGTAAAAAATATATCGCATAGTATCGCATAACGAATTTCTTCCGTTAATTTAACGCTAAAATATTGCTTGCAATATTTTATATCAAAAAGTGAAATAAATTCCGGTTCGTTGCCGGCGACGTGTCTGCTTCCGGTGGCTAGGCAGCCGCGGCTTCCGCCGTCATGTCCGACGGGTGACCGGCTCGTGGGCACGTGGGTGCAGTGTCCGGTGACCTCTACACGGTCGGCCAAGCCGGTCAATCAGACGTTCGTGCGGTTACTACATCGACATCAATTGTTTTTTATTCGATAAATGGTAAGAAGTAACACAGGTGTATGCAAGTGTGGGGTGTATTTAGGAACAGTGAGATCTCAGCCTGCCTAATGCTGAATATGAGATTTTACAGAAATGCGCTGTAGGTGTATGCAGTTACATGAATAATGTAGTTATTAAGTGCTGTTGTGGCTCTGACTGGATGAGCCGTATACAACCTATTTCTTTAAGAGATAAATACAAAATTTAGAATAAGAAGAGAATAGACAAACCCTTAACATAAAACTAGAACTAATTTAAAAGATATTAATAATTTATTTACGCAGTCATAATGCCCCCCCCTTTTTTGTACTTTTGTTGCATAAAGTTTAAATAAATAAATAATAAATTGTTATAAGACGTGTTTCAATTGTAATAGTATACTATGATATCCCGGTACAGTAATAACCCTCGCCCATAGGTCGCTATAGTACCTACATTATAGTTTACAGCTAACTGTAGCGCTTTATCGAGCAAGAATTCTTATGATAATAATTAAAGATTACCGCCATCATTTATGGTCTCACTATGTTTATACAAGGTGTAACGGAAAGGGTATATACATACCAAGAGCAACGCTTCTTTGGATGATAACAAACGATATGGCAAGGGTTTTTTAATCCTATCTCTACATGTTCGGAAATTATGATCAACAAAGAACACCACCTGCAGTAGGCTAATATGCGGTGCTAGGCGTGCAGAATTACGGAAGAGATATATCGTGATATTAGGCAAGTAACGTGGAAAGTTTTTAACCCACGCAGTGCGGTGACACGTTTGTTATGATTTGAATTTAAAAGAAACATATGAAACCGAAAATTTGGTATCAATTCTTAGAGTATTATATATTGAGCTGAAACCCTTGCCATATCGTTAGTTATCATCCAAAGAAGCCTTACTCTTTGTATGTATATACCCTTTCCGTTACACCCTGTATACCCACCCATACTAGCTTCTGCCTGCGACTTCGTCCGCATCAAAGTTCTTATATTATTTCTCGACAACCTTACATTTTTCCAGGATAAAAAACCTACGTGCTATTGCAGATTATAATCTATCTCTGTACCAAATTTAATCCAGATCCGTTCTGCCGTTCTGGCGTGATTCAGTAACAAACATCCATCCATCCATCCACACTCTCGCAATAAGTAGTTTCACTCATTATTTTTACAATGAGGGCTTGCGTCTAAAATATCGCTATTTTACTTGGAGCTAACACTAGTCAGGCGACAGGTGGGGGGTGGCGTTGCGTTGCGGGTCTACTCAACTTGGGAGGGAGGAGTAATTGCTCGAGATGATGTTTAATAAGTTTTTAATGGCTGTGACGGTACGGACCCCGCCGTTTAACCATGCCCGAATACATCAATTTTTAGAACCAGCTTAACTTGACACCCCCACCCTCTCTCCATTAGCCATTCCTCAGGCGACCACAGGGGAGAAAGGAAGGCTTCACAGGTCATTTTATAGTAGACACACGATTTATCTGTCGTTTCAAGAAACGTTTCAATTTTACTTTATAATGTACCCTTACCCTTTAACTTTTCGATTTGTCTTCACCAAATTATTGATGCTTGTGCTTTATGTAAGGGAGATTGCTTTTATTTAGGGACTTTTAATTTTTAATTATTTGGTGTTTACTTATAAGCCATAACAAGTTTCTCGTTTGTAAATCTCTTCTCTTGCGAACTGAAAATGTTTTGTAAAATGTTGGTATACATTTATGGGGCACCCTTTTATTACGAAGGGACTGAATTTACCAACGACTGAGTGTAGGCGACCCTTGAAAGGGGTGCCTTCACCTGCCCTGGAACCAGGAGTGCAAAAAGAGACGGAAACATCGTGTGTAAAGCTCTTGAAAGCATACCCTTTTCGGTCGCCACGAAACGTTTGAGAGGTAATTTTATAACTCATCCTTTTTGGACCATTTTCACTGATTAATAATTTATTTAACGACAGATCTGTTAGGCAGGTCACTTAGGATAATGAATTATTTCCATCGCATTTATTTTTAACGTTTACTGTGCTTGTTGAAAGAAAAAGGCGGAACATTGACGCACTGTGTGACGTATTGTGTTTGAACAATAAAAAGTAACAACCAACTATTATGCTAATTGTGGTTTTGTTTTGTTATTTGAAAAGTGGGTGTAAAAAATCTCATTGGTTGCGAACAAGTCAATTGTTTGCAAAAATATTTTGACAGGAAAATTCTAAGTTACCCCGCTGTCAAAATTGCCGCCTAATTTGGCGCGCGCGTTCGTTCCCGCCCACTGTTAATTTGAAATTAGAACTCTTAACTTTTTTATTGCAGCCACGTGGCTGGGCCGGATGCCATTGTGTTTTGACATATTTTTAACGTATTATCTCGACGCGTGTGCTCGTTTGCTACAAAAACGTACACTATTGTACGAACAAACTGCGGTAAGAATTTTAGGTATAAGTAGGTATATTTGGTGGTAAAACAAGAACCTAACGTTCCTAATCAGGTTAATCCTTATTCGACGAAATGTTTACTCCGACGTTCGATTTTTGTAGTGGTTTGTACAGTCACGTAGAAAAGCATTCGCTTCAATAAAATGTTTTAAAAAATAAAATGATGTTTTATTTAATTCTCCTGCGTTTCACTAACACCAAGTACTTTTCTTAAACATACGGTGTAACATGGAAACCTTATTAGTTTAAAGGCTTACATTCTCATAAATATTTTTACTGTTAAATCTAATGCTGTTTAATAGAAAATAATAACAAAACTAAAACACAACCTATAAAACTAAAAAAAAGTAAACAAAATCCCTTCTCTGAAAACAACCTCAGTTTTGAGTAAAAAGTTTTTATGCAGACTCAAACGGCGACCTGGCTGACGAGAGTTTTTTTTATTTGTTTGTAGTTATTTTTTCGCGGCAAAACGGCTCCATATTCGTTTTAGTCGTTGGCAGTACGAGGACGACGTCAAACGAACGCGCGGCAGTCTTAAAAGCTCACCAATTACGGACTAAAAGCACCTTCGAGCCCAGCTTGCTTCGCGGCTCGCGTGGTTACGTTCCCTCATCAATTTTGTACGTAGCTCTCTCGCAACTTAAAAACTTTACATTCTGGATAAAAAAAATCACGTGAGTGATATAAATTGAAGGTTTTTTTTGCAAATTTGAGGTTGGTTGTTTAGTAGATTAAAAGTTTTAGGTCTACCTAAAAGTAGGTACAAGATTTACTGAAAAAAAAAGAGTACAATTGTGTGAGAATTTTAGGAATGTTTCTGATGTTTGATCCAAGTAGAAGTAATCGTACCTACCTTCTTGGAGTCATTTTGTTTTTTAGTTTAATTGTTACTAGCTTCAGCCCGTGACTTCGTATGCGTCAAAGTTAAAATATTATCCGACGGGAATAATTAATTTTTTCGGAATAAAATGTAGCCTATGTACTATTCGAGACTACAATCTAGCTCTTTGCTAAATTTCATCCAGATTCGTTCAGCCGTTCTGGCGTGATTGAGTGGCAAACATCCATCCAAACTAAGATAGGTAGTAAAGTAAGATAGGTTATGTTATTATTTTAACTTTAATATTTGTTCTTCATTAAGGTTAAGTTGCAATGGTTCTTAAAGTTTTAATGGCTTTAAAATAATAACTATACCTAGGAGTACAATTTTTTTTTTTTTTTTGAGTTAGTAAAAGTCATCAAATGAGTCCTTCTGCCCTGGGTGGGGCGGAAGGGACTGTCAGACTTTTACTGACTAAAAAACCACCCTGTTACTTCTGTTGCCCTTTACGTTCCGGGGCCACGGTATCCTGTTAAGATGTCCCGCAACCCCGGCAGGCAACTACAAGTATAATACGGTCACTGGTATGTACTTAAATAATTTCAGCCTATGATTGTCCCACTGCAGGGCAAAGGCCTCTTCTCATACAGATAAGGCACGAGCATTGATCACTACGCTTGTTCAAGGCGGGTTGGCGATCTCAGACTTATAAAAGTTAAGTTAAGTTAAGTTTCCCTAATATTTTCCTTCACCGATGTCAGTGATGTCCAAGGTAAATTTAGAACGTACACATTGAAACAGTCATATTGACATTTGCCCAGTATCGAACCAGCAATGTCATACATTAAACGCGGATGCTTTAACTAGTGAGCTTAGCTACTACTGCTACCAGGTATGTCCCTATTAATGTTAAATTAAAATCAACCTAAGTATGTAATGCAATAAAGTTAAAATTAGCAATTATGTAATTAGGTACTGACTAATCCCTGCGACTTTGTACGCGAAGTTTTTTTCACTTGTATTACATCTTTGGGTACTGCTCCACTCTCGTGGGTCGTAGCATGATGTTATATAGCCTATATGATGTTATACATTCCAGCGCCATATTTTCATATTAAAAAAAAATCTGTACACTTTTATGAAACCGTTTAAGCTGTATTATTATCGTCACATACAGGTAAGTGGCGAGGTAAATGCCTCGACATTTTCCAACATTAAATGAACGTGGAAAAATGTTTCATCGTTTTTCTGAACCACGTCGAGCACTTTACAGGTATTACATAGATATTGTGTCTAGATTTATGTTTAGATGTGCCTTTGTTTTATAACAACTTAGTAATAGAAATATGTTGTTGTTGCCATTCAAATAAGGTGCAATTTTCTTTTTGCTGTACCCGCCTAATTCAAAACAAATAATATGATATTTACAAATCAAATCAACTCTCTCAATGCTAGTAGAAAATATATTTTTTTCGCTTTTCGCTTCTCTAATTGTATTAGGCGACGCTTGGTTCGCATCCTATGTAAAATATACATTTTACGAGTCAAAGAATTTCCTTATATCTGCTTAAATAAATTAGGTATCTACTAGGTATCTACCGAGTATTTTTCTCAAGAACATTTTAAAGGCACGTGTATATACCCTCCTCATGTTTTCCTCGAAAAGAGGCTTAAAACAAAAAGATGGCGAATCCGAGAGCCACAAGCAAACCTTAAAAACTTCCCGACATGAAAGTTTAAAAGTGATCCGGGTAGGGGGTCGTCGGGTGGTGGGGCGGGCGGTTGCCTAGCAACGCCGCCCACACCCGCCCTACGCCGCAAATCTCCGTTTGATACAGAAAACCGAAAATTTATTGTTCCTAACATAGAGATTTATGATTCATTTTAGGATATGTTTTACTTATAATCACTTACTTAGGTAAATATTTTTAATTGAGTTGAATACAAGCAAAAAGCTTTTAATATTTGCCAAAAATGAGGATGGTAGATATGTTTACAGTTTACACAATTATTTTGTTACGCGTTCTGTGGCATTTAAATTCAGTGTCGATCAAATCCCATGAGCATAGGTATCGCCCTTGAAAAATAAATTGATTTCATTGATGTTTATCAATATTACAATTCTATTTAATGAATGGTTTGTTACTCATATTGGTATTATTATTATATAGGTATATTTAAGGTTTGTGTGACTTTCAAGTAAACTATTACACATACATTTGTTTGTAACATTAGAAAGGGTATTTAAGTCTTAATTAGGTTTCAAGCAATCCTTTTTTATACTCCTTTTACCATTATCCATCCCACTAAACTGCTCATCTGCAAGCCAACAAGACGCTAATTCGTCTCAATTTGCGTCACACACGCTACGACAAAAGAAACGCAGCGAGAGAAGTCAATTAGCATGCAAATGTAAGAAAACGACTATTAGGGAGCCTTCGGTGCCGAGGACACGCAGCCAGTTCGCGTATTGATCATACAATCCCTCACACGCTTACATACGCCCGTCTCTTTTTAACTTCCCACAACAGATCGCTATAAACATAAACATTTTCATACTGAAACGACATTTATTGAACTGCTAACCGAACAATTATCCACCTTATCTTTCATATAATAAAATTCAATATCAAGCATAAAGGTGAACAAGAACATAAGTCGTTATGCCCGTAAACAAAAGCCTTGTTGTGCCAGCAAATTCTGTTCCTATCTTTAAAGGAATAAAGATCTATTTCAAAGTTGAGTTAAGAGAAAATGAATCGTATACAGAAAATTTCAAAGGTCATTATCGACGGTTGTTCAGATAAGTTTTCAGTTGTTGACAAGTGTGTCGCTATATGGTGTATGTATGTGTTGTATGGCTAAGATAGAGGGTTGTAAACACCATGATGAGTCGCGGATTTTATATGTAGCTACTTAGACTTTGTTGTTAGCTTATAAGGGGAATAAAAAGGCACATCACATAGCCCTTAACTACGCATATTGCCCATCAAACTGCAAATTTTTTTTTGCTGGGCAACGACGTTTTTATTTTGGTGTGAAATGACTCTTCACTCTTTATGGTAGTGCGGAATGTAACGCACGTAAGAATTGTAGGTACTTTAGACTGCATGCAACAGTATACGGTTCGTGCCAGTATTAGAAGTTTAGTTATGAAATTTAAAACTGCTTTTTGTAATTAAACTACTGTTATTTATCTTCACAGCTACAGCTACAGTATTTTTCTTCACAGCGTTTTGTCATAAAGTTGGAAATTTGATCTTCAATATCTCAGTAACCAGTAGATTCGCACTTTGCAGCAATGATCTACAACAACGAAAAAATCGTATAATGGGAGAAACGTGTAACTTTCGGCTACATTAGGCGTCTTTTTACACCAGTTATATACGAAGATAGTTTGTCGTAAACTAACTTTACGTTGTACGTAAAGTTAGTACACGTATATCTACTACCAACCAACCAACTTTTCTCATAAAAATTAATAACTATGTAGGTACAGTCAAACTATTTTTTTCTTAGAAATAAAGAATTATGTAAATAAAATCTAAGTTTATACGTTAAAATATTTATGTTTGGCAATATGAATTTAAAGTTGTTGGTGCAATTGCAAGTTAATTGACTATTTACTAATCTCTTAACTGGACTGTTCTTTTAGAGTTCACATATTTTGCTGGAGACGCCCACACATACTTGAAACAGAAATTTTCGAGTGGGTGGGTACCTACATAGGTTATTACTTTTTTAAAGTTACCAAAAGTGTAAAAAATAATAATAGTGAAAATTGACAATCTGCTTGAGGCACTAATCTCTTGGTTTCTCCCTTACTGACGAATTCCCCCATACTCAATTAAATTCTGTGATTTTCAATCAACGGCTATCTCGAAAAGTGTAAAAATAAAAGCGTGTTACAATTTCGCCCTTCTCTACTCATAGTGACATCTAGCGGAGGGTGTAGAAATCAACGGTACCTCCGAGAGATAAAGTTTGACATGCGCTAAATGGAACTACGAAACAAACAACTTCAGTCTTTATTCTTGCACAGATAAAGTACGAGTTGGCTTGTACTGTTTGCGCGTGCGCTGTTAAATTGATTTCTAATGTCAGCCCTTGACAGATGCCTCAAAATGTGTTAGTAGGAAACTGTGATGTTATTTTGTTTTTAAAAGGAAAACAAGTGAGAATCTGAGTGATGCAACAGACATGAGAGTAGAGGGTAAGATGAACTAATTTCTGTTTTATCAACTTTTAGTTTTGGACGAAAAAATTAATCGATCTCTTATTAATAACTGATTGAAACTTCAAAGGCATTTTATAACCTATAGATTTTTCTCTCACTCTCTCTTGAAGTCAAGATTTGAAAAATAGTTTTTTAAGAAGAAAATGCAAGTCTTAATGATAAATGAATTAGTAAATTCAATCACAGCAAGCGTTTGAATGCTTGATCAATTCTGCTTTTGTAAATCTTCCCAAGATCTTTTAATAAGCTTACTCCACTACTCGAAGATCCCTATCACCAAACCCACTTCATTACTCCATCATTCGGCTTTGTAGTCCAATAACCAAAATGTAACCAAGGCTCAGTACAAAATAAAGGAGCCTGTGACCCGTGGCGAGAGATCTATTGTAATCGCAGGGGATTAGGGTGTTATCAGACGATAATATGGCAGGATGGAGGCCACGATACCCTGGTCCATTCATAATTGCGACATACTGAAGGGTAGGATGGTGAATAAGTACCTGTTCGAGTGTTGTTTGTTTGTCATGTTGTAGTAACTGCATATTTTGGAAGAGAGAATTCAGCACACTGTTCTGATAAACCAAAAAAATCATATTCAAGTTAAAGCTTTTAATTCGCAGCATTTAAGTATTTTTTTAAATGATAAGTAATAAAAAGTGCGGGCGCTGTGCTGACAGCTAACGATTAGATTTTTTTGAGGCAGTTCAGATCGCAGTGAGTGAAATCGTTTTTTTGGGTTGTAGAAACCTTTGCTCTTTGATCTTTTAAGTGCTCTAAAGGATTAACAACAAATCTGGTCAGTTCATTGAACTTTAAATTTTGGTTGCGAAGATCGCTGTTTATGTATGTTCGACACCAAATGCTAAATAGGCTATGTAATGCATATAAGTACCTACTTTTTGTCGATGATATATATCTATTAGTTGCCCCATAAATAAAAAATGGCCTACTGAAAGGTAAATGCCTCTTCTCATACAGAGAAGGCACTAGCAATGATCCCCACGCTTGCTTAAGGCGGATTAGCGATTTCAGACTTAAATTAATTTATAAGTCGCAGGTTTCCCCACGTTTTCCTTCACTGATGTCAGTGATGCCAAAGATAAACATGTGAAAAAATCACGTTGGTACTTGGCCGGATTTGTTGTCCCAATTATTTAAATTTTATTCTTCATTCTAAACCTCTGTGTGTCTCAGTGCCCATAGTACCGCTTGCTACGGACACCCCGACATATGGACAGCGCACTTGTCACAGCGAGTGCATAATTTGTCCCCCATTACGGCTTTATACTGCTCTATAATAAAGTGGGGTCCGATTAAAGACCAGTCTCGTCTTTCTCTATGCCAACTGTTCAGAAATTGAGGGGCTAAAATAAATTATGCATTCGATACATTGAATGTTCTTTGTAATAGATTTTTTATCTAAAGGGTGCCGGCACCTGTCTCTTTTTGTTTTAATGGATGTTTGTAAGAGGACGAAAGTGGTCATCATTTTGGGGTTTGAAAAGATTTTTGACTTTGGATTAATTATGTTTAACTTAACCATTCTATGTACTTAGGTAGTAAAGTCGGTAGCGAATGTGCAACATGGAAGTCTTTTCTATAAATCTTATTTATTTTTGTTTTATTAATTTTTATTTGGTCTTATTTATTTTGTGTCTGTTTTAATTTTATACACATCAAAAGTGTCTAGGGATCAACATCCCTAACATTGATTAGGGATGTTGATCCCTAGACACTTTTGATGTGTGTATATTTATATATTGTAATTTTGAAACATATTAACTATTAACCTAGTATTTTTATCTAAAAAAAACGAATTTAATTGTATTAGGTCGCGGGTTAGAAATGAATTACATATTTACAAAACTTACAAATCAAATAAAACAGTTTTCCAAAGCCGATCGACTTACTACATTACAACAACGCCATTTAAATTTAAATAAACACACAAATTACAATACAGCTAATTTAAAACAGAAATCGCAGCAAATATTCAATTGAACATGCTTTTGACTAAGCGATGACAAATGTAATGGGCAGGCCTCTTGTGAAATGAGGTGTGAATATTGGGTCCCGGCGGGATGTCCACATGGGGACCCCCCGGACCACATGGGGTAAGAGGGGACCCCAGCTGCCACCCTTCATGTTGCGAAGTACAATGCAGTGCAAATTAAAGACAGGTATTTAAGTACAGTTGGTTCTCTGATTGTTGTAATATTTGTCGCTGTTATTTGTCGGCGAATTTGTGGCGCGTGCTGTTTGTTAGCGTTTGAGTGAAAGGATCTTTGAGTTCTGACTCGTGTATCTATGAAGTTGTCCGTTATGGTTTTATTGGTCTTTTAGGCTCAATCACGCGTGACATTCCGACTTCCGATTATTTGTGGCATATCTAAATACTTATATAAAACATTATACCTATATTTATTCAATTTAAAAGAAAAATAATGGTACAACGCTATCGTTATTTCAATGTTAGCATACAATAAGGTCCGTTATTTTACAATAAAAATAAACAAAGGTACCTACTTAGACTCTTAGTCATTTACAATAAAATATTACAAAAACGCAGTCAATACGATACGATAACTATTTCGTATGTACATCCATACTTGCGCAAGCTCCTCATTGCTGATGCTTCACACAAGTCTCAACTTTTGTGGCGCGTAATATATATACCTCCAACTTATTGTACCTACCCAATCTTCCTTTCAGCATGTCTATTACTAATGCTGAACGCGCTGACGTTTGGCATGAGTCGGGGACCGCATCACCCACACGGACAGACCCCGGTTGACCAGCGCCATCACCACTACAAGCCACGGGGCTCGGAGTCACTCACCGGAGATGTACAATTGTTACACGACACCAAGTGAGTTGAGTTGTAAGATTGTGTAGCAGATAAGTAAAATGGACCTAATCGGGAGGTAGTAAAACAGACAATTGAGAATCTCTAAATTTGAGAAGCAAAATTTATAAAAAAATGATGCCTCCTTTTTTTGTTTCGGGATGGAAAATCCTTATCAATGTTCCCCGCCCTGGAGAAGGGGCTAGGTCTATCAAGCTCTTACGGACTGAAAACCACTTCGGTGTTTCCTTCACATATACCTAAGTCTAGGATCTTGGGAGTGCATGCGCCTTCCATTATTGAGGTATAGGCCCTGACCTAACTACAAATAGAAAGACAGCTAGACATAATTCTGCCTGATCCAATACCTTATAATATGTTGCTTATAAGTCGTTCTCTTGTAACCTTACAATTTTGCAATTTTGTTTGTGCTTTTTTATTATTACCACCATTTCTTACCATGTTTTACGCAAATAAAAGATTAATTATTATATTATGATGAAACTAAAGTTTTGCAAATTCTGACTGTGTCATTGGTACACAACATCCATTGTTAAATCTCGATGGAGTACCAACCCAAGGGTAACTGTCAGATTCCAGCTAGAAAGACGCAACTGTTGCACGATGTTAAGTAAGTGATTACAATAGTGACGACGTTCTGGTCTGCGGCGTGGAACGTGAGGTCGTTAGCAAATATAACACAAATGTGAAAATCGATGATTCTGCTTATTACAGACATATAGAAGAAGATACACATGTTCTCACAGCAGAAGCGCTATCGAAGATGACACCTGAAGAGTTGGAATTCCATTACTTCTCAGCTCACGATTTTGATAAAAATTCTATGTTGGATGGTCTTGAGTTGTTGAAGGTGAGAAGAATAATTATAAGTAGCAACCTTGAAATGACTTTTGATTAGTCTGCACTGAATTAATTTAAGAGTTGGTTAAGAATTAATGTTCGTTTTTCGTTTCCTTTCGGGAACTTTTGGAATAGCCACTTAACCAATGCTCTGTAGTACGTTTACATTATTATTTTTTAGAATGCTGTTTCATATTTTAATTAATTGCACGCAAATTATCCCGAACGAGCCAAGAGCGATGTCGAAACTCCCTCTTTTTTTATATGTATTTATAATACTTTTACTAGTTATAAGTTTTGTAAACTATATTTAATTTCGGATTTAGGAAAATATTAAACGAAAAAGAAATAGAAGTTAATAACTTTATTAACGATTCTAATTTAATTTTTCAGGCCGTTTATCATACTATAGAGCACGAAGCACCTGATCCTGATGCAGATTCATCTATTGAGCCTGAAGCAAACGATCTTGACGCTTACATAGGTGAGTTGTACCGAAGACAATATTATAAAGAATGCTGATTGGTTATCGATTTACTTTACTTGCATGTCACAAAGTATACTCATCAATACGTGTTGAATGGACTTTGAAAAAGAAATCATTTTTTTTTTCATACATGAACACTTAATATTGTATCATTATTGCAATTTTATTACTTCGTTTCTGACAGTGGTCCCTCCGCCGCACAATATTATTATGTTTCGTTTTGCTCAAGACTTTTGTCAGCTCGATGATGTCACAATAAAACGTTGCTAACATTTCAGCTCTTGTTGATCGAACCCTGGAGTCGGACGACAAAGATGGCGACGGTTATGTTTCCTACGCAGAATACAGAGCAGCTCGAGCCAACAGCCCTTCAGAACGAACTCCTCGAGTTCTTGCTGCTAACACTCCTTAGTTCTTGAAATTCAAAAGCCGTGATTGAACGAGGGGCATTGATAGGACAAATCAAATTGTAATTCTTCTTTTGTGATGTGTGGCAAGTATTTTGTCAGTCTAGTTAGAAAAATATGGACCTAAAACTTGAAAAAGTGTGTGATTTAGACTGATTTGGGCTAATATTGTATAGTTTGAGGGAAATCTGGGGTAAAGTATTAATAAATTTTGGTATTCCAAAATAATCTTCGACCGAACATTAAAATTTTTAATGAATACATTCGCTTTTCTGTACAAATTATGTTTAATACTAAGAAATGTTCAAAATAAACTGTTATGTTTAAATTATTTATATGACTACATTTTATTTTAAAACAAATAATTTTGACTAACTTAGAAAATAAAGAAGCAATTAAAACCTACAGGTATTGTTATTATACAGTTAAAACCATGTCATTCAAATATTCATTCATAAACACAAGGTATTCTTTTAATTTTTAACCATAATATAATTTATTTGGTCTTAAATTAGATTATTATATTGATACCATTATACATAACAAGGTGTAAAAAGACACTTAACGAAGCTTTAATTTAAAACAAATTCTTTTCATTACGATTACGATTACGAATATTGAAGGTCAAAGTTCCAACGTTTTTGTGCGAAAATAGGTTTTAAATATTTTAAATAAACTTGGAAACCACCAAGACCAAGGTCCTATACTGTTGCATATACCCGAAAGCACAAAATTGTACTTGCGTTTCATTGCTTGTACATAAACAGTGATTTTACACATTAAAAATATGTAGTCACTTCCAAGCAATATTTTTTGCTCAAAGTTACTCAATTTAATTAGCAGTATGCATAGTTAACAGCTATGTAAAATGTCCTTTTACACCCAGTATACCTTACACAATCCATATATTCAAATTCAATCTATCAATAAGCGTATCTTCAGCCTTTATTTTATTCTCCACATTTGTATCGTGCCTCGCAATTCATGCCGCTTTCCCCCCACTCAGCCGCTTGCTTGATGCCCATCGATACTTCAGCATAAGGTTCCAGGTCTATACTCTCCCTGTAATTTTACGAGAATACATGTTGATATGGCTCAAAGCTTAGACGGTGTAAGAAATATTGTGCAGGTTGTACATTTCCGTCGATGATCGGTCACTTATGACACGATATTATCGCGGTCCCGCAATGTACCGCAATTCGCATGATATTTCTCGCATAGTTTGAATAAGGCTTTATTAATTTCTGCGTCAATTTGTATTCAATACCTTTATTACTTTTAAGTGATATTTTGTAAAGTGTATTTTAATATTATATCAACAGACATCTGAAGGCCAATTCTACCAATTAAACGTTCAAAATCTGGTCGCAATCTCATCTCAACGACAGTCAATGTTAATACACAGGTGAAGCATCGTTCCGAACTTTTACTACTAGAGCATTTTAAAATAGGTAACAAATTAGATAAATAAAAAAACATTTTTATGGTAGTAGGTACACTAATTTGGTCAATCCCAGATAATCACGAAATTGCGGGATTTTTTCGATACAAAAGTCAAATCCATACTAAACCTGCAGCTGATGTTTTGGTAAATATGTATCTTATTATCCAATCCCTGTTCACGAACACTTGTAAATGTAAATAGTATACATACCCTTGCAGTATCTTCACTCCTTGCAGCAACAGTTCAGCTCCAGAGGAATACAGTACAGCCTGGTGAGGTCTCTGACACGAGAGCAAGTACATGCAGCCGTAGTCCTTTTTCTGCTGACCAGCTAAGTAGCTCAGGTACAGCAGAATTTCATCTTCGCTTATGTAGGTCGCGTTTTTGTTGTCTAGGTAAGTTTTTTAGAAGAGAACACAGGGTTAGAAAAGGTTTTTCTTTTCACTAGTGAAATGGCTCTTCGATGGGGCAAATGCGGAGACAAGATAGCTTTAAGTAATAGTACATTTTTTTGTAACTTTACTGTTTTAACAGCAGCCAAATCTATGTACAGTCAGCAAAACAGATAGGTATGCAGGGTCGTCAGATATAGTTGAAGTTTTCTAGGAAACCGATGGATGTCCATTAATAATACAATGCTTTCTTAGACAGGTTACTTTTAATTCACTAGCGATTTTTCAGAGGGAGAAATTACACACTAATTAAGAGGAAAATTCTGAAATATGAAAAATAAATCAGCTGTATCATTATTTTTTTATCGTACGGTAGTGCATTTTTGCGGAAAAAGAACAGCTGTTTTTGTGATATTTCAGAATCGGCCTATAAATAAAAGTTGTTCATATTTATGAGTACTTTCAGCCCCATTTTGCGAAATATAAGTCATGTTGTACCTAACACTTTATTGTACAAAATAAATAGGCTTTCTCTCGCTACGACAGAAAGTACTTACCAGGTCTAATACTAACAGCATTTAGAGTTTAAAGTTTCAAGTAACATTGTCCATTTGCTGATACAATTTGCTGGTCATTTGGCGGTTGGGTCTATGGAGATAATCCCGTGGCAATGGGATTACGAACCGGACACGGCAAACCCATCGTCCGGCTTTATTGGATTACAAACATGGTCAGTTTGTTTGTCTCGCGCCCTTGAAAGGTGGACAGCGTGCGGCAGATGGAAGGATTGATTCATGATTTCTTTGTCATTTGGTGTCCGGTAAAGGTTTTTTTTTAGATGTTATTGCTAGTATAGCACATACATGTACTGGCTTTTAAGATACAGGTCTCCTATTTTAAGATGCAATTCTACTTACATAAGTATAAATAGCAATTTGTTTTTCATTCTGTATTAACCTAATTGTCTTCTTTTAGTCTATTTTCAAAACGACTCTGATATCAAATGATACTTATTCGTATTTTATTTTGTAAGTGTAAAAATTACTAGGAATTTGAGTTGTTCAGCTCTGACGTTTCTGCGATATAATCACAACAGCGTAAATATTTTAATTAATGTGACTGTAATTAATCTTGGACACCTTTTACTTCAATTAGTAACTGGTATCCGTAAAATGAATGTGTCAAGTACTTACCATCAAGACTTCTTCCGTAAGAATGTCCGCCTTTCCATGCTCCCGCGCCGAAGAAGCCCGCTGCTAAGATCAATGCCTTCAGCACGATCAAGATCACTAGGTTTGTTAAGTTTAAACTAAGAACCTGCAAAAGTAGAAAAAAATAGACTTAAAAACTTCATTCCGTAGGTACTTCACTTGCTATTTTTAATAACGTATACCGTGGTTCACATTTGTAACTAGTAACTAACTGACCAATCAACATGGGAAAAAAATCACAACATAGAGAAAAAATTAAATGCAACTAAATGGTACTTGATATGCTTTTTCTTCTTATGACTCCTTCCGCCCTGGGTGGGGCAGAAGGGACTGTCAGACTTTTACTGACTAAAAAAACCACCCTGTTCTTTCTGTAGCCCTTTGCGTTCCGGGGCCACGGTATCCTGTTAAGACGTCCCGCAACCCCGGCAGGCTACTTGATATTATTATTATTCATTTATTTCAGACTAAATAATGTCCATAGTTGTTAGTAACAAAGGTCTTAAATACTATGTTAGTCAAATACTATAAATCAACAATATGCTTATAATATGATATGATATGCTTGAGTTGAAAAAAGTTTAGGAGGGCAATTCTACTAACTTTTAGGAACGATCACGATTAAATCTCAGACTCTATTTGACAAAAAAATCTCTAATTTATCCACATTTTTTACATTTATTCGGTGAAATAAGATTGCCACTTGATTTTAGTAGTATTTATTATATACTGAGATAAACACTTCTATTAATTAAAAAAAGTATTTATTTGCTAACCCAAAATAATACACGTTTAATCAACACGGACGTTCCGTGCGAGAGAGCGAGATACCAAAAAACGAGTGAGCAGCTAAACCACTATACCTAACGTTCCGATATACGTTTTCCGATATCACAGTATTGGTCTTCTGAAGTCACTCTTCACGTCACTTCTTCTAACTAGAGCTTAGTTCTACCAAAACTACCCAACCCACAATCTCTCCATATTTTTTTTTACGTCAAACTAAATAAATGCCAAAATTAAATGCGTTACATTACTATCTAGCAATCACTGTTCAATACCTATCCAAAACGCTTAGAGTAGACCAGTTTTAATTTTTCATTAATCAACGTTACTTTTCCAAAATCATTACAGTTAGTTCGAAAAATCGGAGTAACTTTTATGTATATAAACCCCCTTATTGGATAGTTAATACTAGCTATTGTTCTTGCTTGATAATACAGGTAGCGGTAACAAGGGGATAGAGATAAGATTTCTTAGTCACTTTCACAAAAACGTTCCTTTTAACTGATTACGTCATTCTACCCTTTGTTATGACTCACATTAGAACTATTCTCCTTAAGATTCTAAACAAACAAGCAAATTACTCATGCAACTAACGCGTGCAGCTTTACAAATAAGTGCAATTAGTACGAACCTGAGAAGCGCAGTCAAAACCAACCTGACTGCTGCCTGTTGACCTTGCAATGAAGTCCTTTGCTATGCTGGTCACTACTTGTCCCCCCGTACCACTGAAGAAGTTGCTAGCCGCATCCAGGAATGTAGATCTCCCGTACTGAGTCGTGTCATTACCGTTATCGAACCTTGCAATAGATTCTGAATCAGCTTGCTCCTCTTTGAACAGGACCGGAGGTTTCTCTCGAGGCAGCAATGCATTTGTGTCATAACTTTTTTTTGGATACATCTTTTTCGCGTACTGCGGTGATGAATAAGCACCCGTATGCTCCGCGGTAACCAAAGCAACGGTTATGGTTAGTAAAAAGTAGATCGCAACCATTTTGCTCGGTGGTTGAAAAGCGAATGGGACCAGGTAGTGTCCACAATGGTGTCTGATAGTTTGAAGTGGTTTGTCCGTGTTCCGTTGTTTTATCTCTTCCCGGCTTCTTTTGTTTGCACGCACGATGACATCTCCTAATGGTCCTATTGTTGTTGGGCTTTAGTGGCGAAATGACATTTTTTAACAAATAATTCGAATGAATGGGTACCTATTTGTTCACTTATGTAACATTTGGAGTAATGGATTGTTTATTAAAATATATCATTACGAATGTCATCTTTCGTTGATATCTTTATTTATGGCGTCATTTTGTTAACGGGCGGATTATTGCATTAAAGCCGGTTTATATAAGTCTACGTAGTAAAAACGTTCAAAGTCGAAAGTCCCATTCAGGGATTCAGGCGACAATCAATGTAAAAATATAGAGGTAAACTAAAGACATTTTTGAGATTGAAAGTGAGATAGATTGCGATCGTTACTAAAAGTTAATAGAATTGCCCCCTGTTAAATTAACTGTTCTGATATAAGTAAACATTTAGTATATATTTTTTATCTTACTCTTGATATTCTCTGGGATATCTCCGGTAAATGGTAGCAGCAGAGAGATCCAATCGACTGCTTGACACTTCCACAAGAAGGGAAGAGTCACCACCATACAGTAGATTATAAACTGACGACCCTATGCAATGGAATGCAATGGAACTATATTCTATTTCACTCAGCAACCATACAAGAAAACCATACTGAACAACCCACAAAATCTACAACAGTGTCAAAAGTAGGCGACAATGTTAAACTTAGTGGAACATTTGTTTACCTCACTGACTGTCTGTTCCGTAACGCACACATTTGGGGCGTGTGCTGTAAGTGTGACATAACAATACATCACGATGCTACTATTGACATCGTTTAAGAGGACCATAATAGAGTTCGCTCACCGTAGAAGGAATGAATGGTTTTAAATGTTACGGATGTATCTTTGTGCCTGTATTATAATCGCTTATGAACATCATGATATTCTCTTTCTTATCCGGTTTAATTAAGAACGTTCTAATATCTTCGTAGATTTTTACTATAGCAAGTAAACTTATAAATATATACATAACAATTTTTTCTTTAGTTCTCTAGCGGTTGTTATAATTAAATGTAATAAAAATGTATATAAATATTGTTGTGATAACATCACGCTTGTAATCCCCGAAGGATTAGGCAGAGGCTTACCCATAGTACACCCACATTTCGCCAGTTATGTTTAAGTCCCATGTAATAGGGGGCCAGCCTATTGCCATCAACCGGGCACAAATCCAAACCCCGAGGCTGCTATTCAGAAATTCCTTATGGAAAAACCCAATAACACTTTGCCCGACCTGGGAATCAAACTCAAGACCTCATGCTCAGCAGTCGCGCTTCGC
Source organism: Hoplodrina blanda (assembly GCA_949316365.1). Lineage (NCBI taxonomy): Eukaryota > Metazoa > Arthropoda > Insecta > Lepidoptera > Noctuidae > Hoplodrina > Hoplodrina blanda. The sequence goes on from OX438589.1 coordinate 11,040,767, forward strand.
GACCACTAGACCAACGAGGCAGACAACTTAAATAAATAACATTATTGAAAACTACATAAATATCTGTTGTGACTTGCGTGTGATGATAGAAAAACTTTAAAGGTTTTTACCTACTTCTGGATTATAGGTAAGTAGTATTGAGTTGTGATAGAATCAACTTGACTAAATCCGATGTCAACGTTCAAGTTCCATACAATCAACAATAGAAAAAAATGATAATACCATTGCATAGACTTGAACGTTAAGTATGGACAAGGAAAGTAAAATTTACCGCCTGGTTAACTGTATTGATGGTACGTTTTCAATGAAATTGTAAGTGAAATGAGTATAACAATGTATGAGAGCAATCTTTTCAGCTATGACTGCTAAGTGATACTAGATCATGGGTTGCCTACCTTTATGATCGAATATTTACGAAAACTTTACGAAAGGGATAGAAATTATGTTTTTTTTTTTACTCTAATATCAATCTTTACCCAAGAACAATGGATGTCTGGTACTTGTGATAACATTTAAGAAGCTTTTGGTGATTGTTTAATATTTTATTGCAAAAACGTAAGTTAAACAAAGATGGGGGAAGACCCTGATTCCTATAACATGCTATCTATACATATAAAATGCTTTATCCTGAATAACTGACTGACTGTCTGACGGATCAACGCACAGCCTAACCTGACCTAAAACTTGAAGGGTGTGTTCTTTGTATGACGTACCAACGCATCCAATAAGAAAGCATTTTCCGAAATTCTACCCCAAAAAAGGGGGTGGAAAAGAGGGGCAAAGTTTATATGGGACAACGTGATTCCTTGGTCCAATATAATTCGAATATAAAAATATTGTTTGCGTTAAACATCATTAAACTTCATATCTTCATAACCACGCGGACAAAGTCGCGGGGAATAGCTAGTTATATACACTATGTAACAAAAACCCTGTCAGATCAGTGTTGCCGTTGATCAGTTTTTATGTTTTATTTTAATTTAATTACTTCTTTCTTCTTTTTTTTCACTGGGGAAAATCATAATCTCAAATCCATTAAATGGTTACGTATATGTGTACGCAGTACGATGCCGAATAATACCCTTAAGGATCGGACAGGGTTTTTGTTACATGCTGTATACAAGGTGTAATTGTAGGTATACCCGAAAACGGGTTAGTGTACATTATGAATAACTTACTGTTGGACCAACCCAGAAGTCATAAAAAAAACCATATTATTTTGTTAAGCAACATGAACATAAATGTATGGATTAGCAATTTTTTATGAAAAAAAAAACGCATCTACAAAAATTCGACAACACTGCCATCTAGTGGTATCTCTTTGAACAATTTCGCAAACCATTTTTCATTAAACTTTGTAGTACAAGTTTAGAGAGCTCTCTACACAACTGATTCAGTAAACTTCTCCTCCTACTAATGTCACTGTAGGCCAATAGATGGCGCTTGTCCAGTTTTAAAAACGGCGCCGCATTCGGATGTGCATTGATTCACACACGCGACTAACAAATTGAATAAAAAATTACAAAGAATTTGTTGTTTAGTTTAGATTAAGACAGTCAAATGAATTTATTAAGTGCGTTACATAGACCTATAAAAGCAAAAGATCATTCACTCACAGATTAAGCATGAAATCTCGAAAACTACATGTTCCTATGAAGCTGTGATTTGACAGTTATGTAGATTTGACTTTACCTCCACGCGGGTTAAAGCTAGGAAACTAGGAAGCTAGGTATACCTATTTGGAAACTTGTAGTCATTGCCTTTGATGATGGAAAAATTATACTTTCGACTTTGACTTCGACTTTCACGAGGACTAACTGGACTAAGTAGCATACAAAAGACCCGACATTTGGAAACTTGAAGTCGATATTGGCGAATCTTATGATGGAAAAGTGGTACTTTCTTCTCATCTACACTACGATTTGAGGAGAAATCAATAAAAGCTAGTTCAAAAAATAAATAGGGTGGATACCTAAACGAAGTCGAAGCGCCAGCCATATTCCCAAAGGGATTAAGCTCGACCTAACTTAATCTGAAACGGAAATACTTTTATCCAACTTGGCCCGACGCTAGGTCTGTCAAGAGACTAGTCGGCTACACTTCAATCAAATAAGTTATTTAGAAGACATTTAGTTTACTTCTTCTCTCGTATTTGCAAAAATAGTTTTTATCAGCAAAAAAATACATACTAGTCAGTCAGCAAGGAGGTAGCAGGTTGCTTGCCCAAGGATGACCAGATAGAGGCTAAAATATATTTTCTCAGTAGTAGCCCGGAATTTAGCAGATGGTTTTATGATACCAATGTCCTACGTAAAGCACGTTAAGCCATTGGCCCTGCACCTGATCTTTGAATGAGGAAGTGCACCTGGTTTGTGTTTTCACACATAAATGTGCACTAAAATATCTTCTGCACATTTGGGACTAACCAAGACTCTATTGAGATTGGCCACCGCGGCCAAAATTCAGTCGGAAGGATATTATTATTATCAACGAAATTTGACAAAGATTATAGCTTGAGGTCTAGATAAAAGGCTCGGTATTCATCTGCGTCCGACAATCACTAGGACAAAGTAGTTAAAAGCTAGTAATATTACTAATAAGGATAATGAAGTAGAACGCACAGTAGATGAAGATAAGTGTGTAACCTTTGACAAAGCTACCCAAGATGGGATCAAAGGAAAAGCAACTTATCAAAGAGAGAGCATCGTCATTATGCACGGTGTACACAAACCTAAACCTTAACGAAGTTAAACAGTCATTCATTTCATGGTCGATGCAGTTGTCATGGCTCCATAATGCGTTTATTATTATTTTAAATCACAGTGCGCGGGCGCCGTGAGAGCGGACGGTGAAAAGTATCAGAAAGTGAAACCGCAGCGAGCCTTGACCGTCACGCCGCCAACCAAGGAGAAGTTCAAGTTAAATTTTACTTAAGTCTTAAAGTTACACGATTGTTATCTAACGGATTATAAAGTAAAAGTGTCATCATTAGGTATTGTTGTTCTTTTTTCAGTTATGCTTTTTGAATAATGTTTTGAACGGTGAGTTCAGGACTTAAGAATTTTCTGGTTTTGTTCATGATAAACAAAAGTTGCACAACATGAGGGTGTGTTGTTGTGTGTCCAACACGAATGCTGTACAACATGAGTGTATGAATGTTTGGAAAAATAAGAATAGTGTAAATCCTTCATATTTATAAGATCCTAATTTGAACATCAATTGTAAATCATTTATCTATTTCTTATTTATCTATCTAATAGTTTAGCCAATCCGGCTTGAAGAACAAAATGAATTGAAAAATGTAATTATTGATAATTATACAATTTTGCAATTAAAACTAAATCCCAATTTAGCTTGATTGCTAATTTTGATTCATCAAAATAATTTGCAAAAATTAAACCAATCTTCGACTCCACTGACGTCTCTAGCCCATTCATCCATTAAAAACTATTTTGGTTCACGAAGTCGTGGAAAGTGTTTTGTTTCTTGCTTTTATAACATTCGGTGGCAATTACACTTTCGACCGTGATGCAATTGTATCCGGAGTAACGACTGACACGTAACAATAACAGTTACTGTTGGCTTGTGCTTGGAACACAACGGGTTGCTTTAGTACGATGGCTTTTACATTGTAAGTACTTTAAAGAATAAAGGAAAAGTAGTGTAAAGGTAACACGGACAGTAGAATAATTGAAAAGTTCATAACGATCAGGGCTTGTTGTAGGAATATAGAAGGACATTTCTTTTGAAACTAAACAAGACATAAACATGAAATGTTGGTAAGAGTGTACGAAGTCTTTTCTAGTGTTCATGTTATATGAAGGACGCGACGACACGACGGACACACGACGGAATGAGAAGGACAGAGTGAAGTTTATCACACTGACGGCCAACCTTCAAGTAGTTGAATTGGCACTACGAAGAAGAAGAAGATAATATATGGGAAACAGCGTCATCCTACATAAAATGGAATGCAAATCTTACTACATAAACTTGATTTTTCCTACAATTTTCATTCATAATTACACTACATTGTCAAAAAAATTCCAGACGAGAAACAGTCAGAGGAAAAAGGCTTCACATTTTAATCTAGAACTTCGGTATAGCCTTGCAAACAACCAAGGCTTTCAGATTCATTCGTCACCAGACACTAATCTTCGGGTAATCTTTACGCTTTTTGTAAAAGACAACAATATCCGAACCCCGCTGTTGTGTTCTTGCACTTTGGCAAAGAAAGCGAGCACAACAATGGTTGCCGCAAAACATAAACAGTTCGCTGCAATGATGCTTTCTTTCTTTATTTCGTTTATTTACAAGTGTAGTTGTGACTCAAAATAAGTACCAGGCGGTGTATTCTGTAAAAAATCTCTTTGGTGATTTATGTGAAGTCAGATTGAGGTGAGCTGTCATCCATCTTATGCAAGGGCAGAAGGGGGAAGGGGGAAGGGAAGGGGGGGGAAGGGGTCTTGTGCTTAGCTTCATCTAAATTCATAGAAAGTCATTTTTGCAGAATATTACTGCGTGTTGTAAAATGTAAGGATTTTTTTAAAAAGCTTTTGTGAAAGTCCTAGTACATGAATAGATGCTCAAAGACGCTTTGCAATAACATACCTTTAGCAATTTTATGAGTACATTCAAATGATACAATTAGTTTAAAAGATTAACATACTGAACGCTTATAGACGCACCTGCCTTTAGCGATTTTGTCAATACATTCAGATGATATAATACGTTTAAAATAAAACTGAAAAAAAAAAAGATATTAAGAATGGGCAAAATGTGTGAGATTTTACTAAATCCATTGATACCTATTTAGGAACTAAAATATAAGACTACAGACCTTGTTGATGGAGACAATTTGTCTTTTAGGTGCCAAAAACAACAAATAGGTTTAGAAAAAATGCCATGAGAGTTTTATGGCGCATGAGAGTTCTAAAATCGAACATATTGTTTATTGTTTATTTTCTTCTTTAGTATGATGGAGGAAATGAGTTGCTGACAGGTTATCCAATAGTGGAAACTTGCGTCTGACTGCGAAGGCCTTGACGGAAATGGGTCAGGAACTGAAGGCCAATAATTAATTAATTTCTTGTCTTAGAACGAGGTAAAACCTCGGCTCGAGATGGCGGTTCACTCTGTTAATATTTTGTTATATTTACCACTGATGCCTTTTTATAATGTACAGTCAACAAAAGATATGCAGGGTCGTCAGATATAGATGAAGTTTTCTGAGAAACCATTGAATGTTTTCAAATGTAATTTAATTTAATACCTATCTCTTTTTTGGCTGAACCTATTTAATTCTGTACATATTTTTGGCTATGTTTTATATTAGCTTCTGCCCGTGACTTTGTCCGTGCGGAAGTCGAGTATACGAGTACTATAAAACATAGCCCATGTCACTCAGCAATAGTCTAGCTTTATATCAGTGGAGAAATTTTGAATTCTGACCACTACTACTAAGTATTACTTCCAGAGATCTCTTACAAACAAATTTTACGTCATAATTTTAAGTCTAGAATGAAGATGAAGATTGTCTTGCAGTTCCTCTTCAGTAAGCTGATCGAACAAATCGAATTTTAACCTAACTACTGATTCAATTTGAACAAAATATCTGTGTTGTCAACTTAGTCTTTGAATATGATGTTCTCCATACTCGTGTATGTAAACTTCGCGCTATTCGCAGTGATACAAGTACAGTACAGTCACGAGGTACCTACCACACGACGGACGGTGACAACTCGGTATCTTGTCACGGTCGTGCTCGGCGACACTTCTCCTATTCTCATTTAACGCCAGCCAATTCCTTTATGCTTTCTACGGCTCGCAAATGGACAGTGATTTGAAATTTCTAAATAATATTTTTATTTAGAAATCGGGGAAGACCGCTTACCCGATGAGAGGAAAAGCTGACAGCAGGTCCAAACCTCCAACCTTGAGGACCTCGCGAAAGACAATAATTGAAATTGTTAGGCTTATGCCATGAGGGACATCTCATTTTGTTATTTTTCTTATTAGTGTCTCTAGTGTCAGCCTCTAGTTGATGTCTAGTAACATAACAGCACATGAAATCACGCCTGTAATGCCCGAAGGGTTAGGCAGAGGTGTACCCATTAGTACACCCACATTTTGTCTAGTTTTGTCTAGTTTTGGAATATAAATTATGCATCATGTTTGTTTGACATCTCCATAATCCTCCATGGTCTACGCAACAAATAAATTACTATAGGTAGTAGTAGTAGGTAGTAGGTACGTAACTACCTTATTTAATAAAATGTTTTCTGTTTAATCGGAATATTTCAGTTGATTACACAGGCATTATTCAAGACTTCATTTCCCTAGAGCGAGCGGGTAATAAAGATATAATTATTGTACATTGACCCATTAGGGGTAATTACGTCTTTGCTCGCATGAACGCCTCTTCGATCGAACATCATGTATGGCAATAATACGAAGAAATTTCTACCAACCACAATACTATTATGTTCTTCATAGTTACCTCCTTTCTCCACTATATTAACGTAAAATTGTGGTTACGTAAGTGTTGGTCCAAAAATGTCTTGAGAGATAATTTGCGAACGTTGCCTTATATCAACGTCATCATAATTATCAAAAGTGTGATGATGATGAGTGAGTGGTTTGAGCAATTTTCTATTTTACATAGGTGACTATTTCTTTTTGTCTCAATGTTGCACAATTATGGTCACATGTTATAACGGATGGAAGGAATATTGTAACGAAAACTTTTACCATGAAATCAGTACATGACTGTAGACCTCTCTGAGACGAAATTCTTCTTGGTCCCAAAGCGCGACTGCTGAGCATGAGGTCTTGGGTATGATTCCCAGGTCGGGCAAAGTGTTATTAGGTTTTTCCATCAGGAATTTCTTAGTAGCAGCCTCGAAGTTTGGATTTGAGCCCGGTTGATGGCAAAAGGCCAGCCCCTTATTACATTAGACTTAAACATGACTGACGAAATGTGGGTGTACTAATGGGTACACCTTTGACAAAAACTTAAGAAAACCATGAGTCTATAATTCCATCACTAATCAAAAAAGACTATAAAACTGTCCTCGATAAACTCAATAAAACACAAACAGAAAGCCATCCGGATATTGCCTTAATTTGATCTAAATTGCCTCTTACATCGGACAAACAATAACAATAATATCTCCGCAAGAGAAAATACATGACCAATGATATTTCATATAGCTCCACGTGCGAGTTACCAAGGAGCAAGATCGTCCGGTAAAAGTGCAGTGTACAATTAGAGCGCAGTTGATCAGCATCTAGATACGGATAATAAGTGGGCTTGCTATTATGGAGAGAGCAAACACGACACGGAGGAAATAGACTAAGAGAGCCACACGTTTTAGGTCACCCTCTGCTTAGTTTTGAAAGTCTCGACTCTATTATGTCACAAAGTACCTATGGGGTTTCAATCAATCGTTTTGATCGCGATAATATCGATTCCTCATATTGAATACTCCGCCGTTGCTGTCGACGGTGGCACCTATCTCTGCGATTGCATAAGCGAATGTTTCCAAGTCGTAAACATTTTTCTCAGCTTCTGTATTCTCATCATTGCGTCATGAGCTTATTAAGTTCGTTATTGTTACTTTGTTGTGATGATTCGTGGTAGAAAGTCTATTGCATTTAATTATATACTGATATCATGCATAATAAAGTAAATCGTAAATAAATTGCTTGAAATTAATTACTGTCAATTACTTTGGTATTTTTATACCTAAATAATTATAGGTTATACTTACACGAACGATTTTACTTTACAAGTACTAACAAAGAGATGTCAAGATTGTACTTAGAAACTTAGAACTGCATGTCTTTGTAGTCGATTTGCGTAGAGATTTGAATCATAATTTCACAGAGTCGTGTGTGAACTGCGAAACTTTCCTATTATCCATGGAGAAAATATTCCATAAAATGAAAAACGGTTTCACCCGCGCTCGGGTCACGGCCCTGAGAGTCGCGATAGTCAATTAAGATAGCCGCTGGCAAACGACAATCGCCACATAATTATCTCGCTTATTCGTCGTGACCGAACTGAATCAGCATTGCATTAGAGCGCAGGGAGGGTACTGTGCATCCACAATCAAAACTATATCAGTGGGCTGCGACGGTCGCCAGCGCTCAGTACTAGCGCGCCTTGCTCGCGCGCCGACACGCGAACCAACGAAAGTGAAAATAAACACAATGAAAATAACAGTGCAACTATTTGTTTTTTGCGTTCTATCCCTTGCGCTTGCGAACTCTGATGATCCAACTCAAATAGAAAAATATGATAAAAGAATTAAAACGTACCAACTGGATGTGCCTGGAAAAGACCCAATCACGATTGTAGAAAATGCGCGCGATGCCACAAATCTTGGAGATAAATGGGGAGATATGACTTATGAGCATAAGGATAAGGATGACTCAGAAATGAAGAATCTTATGACCCACATCGTTCACGACTTTGACGGAAATCGTCCAAGATGTTATGGCCCTTCCTGTCAGGATGGTTTTAATAACGAGGACCAGGAAGCATTGGATGATTACATACTAACTGAAGATAAGCTCAAAGACTATGGTGACCTTCCTCAAGATCGTTTACAAGCTATATCAGCTTTAGCTGCTAAGCTTAAAAAAGATAAAATAAAAGCTGATAGATTCACTTCAATGAACAGTGACGCAAACGAGGAAGATGGGAATGGCAAGGTTTATACTACTTGGAATCGTCTGAAAGTAAAACAACACAAACATCCTTACGACGATAAAGACGGATGGGTGACATTAGAGCCTGTCGCGTGGTCTACAAGCAAAATTTCAAAATGGAAACCCAACGTTAAAAAACAGAAACCGAATCACTGGAACGAAGATGAAAATCGATTCCCTAGCAATGACAGATTTCCAAATGATGATAGATTTTCTAGTGATGATAGGTTTCATAACGACGACAGGAATCAAAACGACGACAGGTTCCATAATGACGATAGGTTCCACAGTGACGACAGATTCACTTCATCTCAAGATTCAGGAATTAATTACAACTACAAGCCACAGAAGAGACCAATGCTTAGTCGACCCGGTTACATCAATAATAAGTTGCACCTAGCTTCGGAATATGAATCAGAAGTTCCTTCAAAACCATCATGGGCTAAGCCGCAACAAGCAAACTATCCATCATCATGGGCCCCTGACGAAGGAAGACGTCCTCAAAAGCCAAACTGTGATCATCAAGAAAATTATTCCGATGACGATGCTATGTACTACGGTATGTCTGATTCTGTAGTGACCGACCATAGACCACCTAATTTCCCATACGAGTATGAAGCTCTTCACCAATCTTCAAGTTCATCACATAAACGTCCTTTTAGAAGACCGACGCAAGTAGTGTATTCAGGAGGTTCGGAATATGAAAATGACCGCGTGTCAAGACCACCACACGGCGATGGCCAATGGGTTTTATTATCAACCACGAAAGGATACAGGAATAAGAAGCGTCAACGTTCTTTAAATCCTGCACCAGCTGCTGACGATCGTGCAGACGTATCGACTATGACGTCACATCAAGCTGTTGCCTTAACAGTGCTACCTGTTGATAAAGCTCACACGAACATGACGACGTCGCACGGAGGTATGCTTGAAGTAGAAAAGAGTTTCCAAACTGTCGAAGAAGCTAAACGTGCTATGGATAAGAAGAACGACTTGGATGTTGCAATGACTCAGTTTAGGCCTGTGGTACACAGGAATAGACTTGTAAAAAGAAAAATTGTTTCTAATGTTTCACCAGACAGTTCCACGTTATTAGCTGCTGTGGGCGCCGGCATGGTGCCTGCTACCATGGCCATGGTAGTTCCTATGATGCTAGGGAAACGTAGGAGAAGAGAAATACATAGAACACCAGCAGATTCACATTTAGACAATTTATTATTATATAAATATCGATAGACTTTTTACTTACGTAAGATATTATTTATTGACTATAATTTATTTTGAATGAATGATTGATTCGGAATGTTTGAGCGTTAGTATGGTTGTTTTTGTTAAACTTGTTTTAAATAAGACTAAATCTTTTAGATTTCGTAATAACTGTTGTGATTTCTCGAGTTGTGTTATTTTAATAAATAAAGTGCGTTTTTGACTAACAAATTATTAACATCTTCGTAATTTGTGACTTTCTTATAATTATGATAAACGATTTCTTCAGATAAGCTCTTAACCTTACATAATGTTAACGATCATTATTGCTTGACCATGATTACATTTTTTATAAAGACGGTATTTTTTGTGCGTTTGCCTTTTTGATTTATGTTTTAATTCTATTTGATTTTTTTCTTTTATTTGATTTTTTTTCTATTTGATTTGATTTTAGTTTTAACAAATTCAGAAAATCTAAACACACTCCTGTGTATTTTGGCATAACAATCTTCTACACTGATCTTAAAATTAACAGTAATTCGGAGTAACTAAAAACTGGATAACCTCTTATTATGATCTAGATTTCATCGGCATTAGATGGCATAGATTGATACAAACATAGTTTCCAAGAATATAACTTCAATCGAGACGCTTTACTTTCAAGTCACTAACGGTAACATTACAGTTAGAAGATAACTAATGAAGTATTAAAACACTACGTTTGGGCACATCGCAATAAAGCTTGACCATTATTGAGCTTAATGTATGGTCGTACATTTCGACTGCATTATTTCTTAGAATTCAAAACATTTATTATTGTTATAAAAAAATATGTAAAAAATGTAAATATGTTTTCTAGATAAGATGACTGTAGATTCTTTATTTTGTTTTATGACATCGAACTAAATGTACTTAGTACAAAAATATATATTCACATTTATATGGTTGAGCCATAGAACAAACAACACTTAACTATTCGCTAGAGCTCTAAACGAAAAATTAATGTGACAGTTTGTCAAGGGCGCGTGAACTATTGTCATTGACTAATTCAAAGTTAAAGTCCATTTTTTTACTTTTATTACGACTATTGACAGGCATTTTTGAATTGTCGAGGAGCCGGTCAATTAGTCAGAAAATTTAAGCTAATTGATCGTTCCAAAACGTAAGAAGGCCTTTAGGGAGATGAATGAGCAAGAAACTCCACGGACACTCTTCTCAATTAGGTTTTTACAAAACCCTGGTATCAATATTTTTGTTACTTCTTTATGTGAAATCAATGTAGATAAATAACAATATAAAACAACTAGCACTATCCCCGCTAATTCGTTCGCGCGATTTTTCTTACGGATCCCAATTTTTTTTATAGTAAAATAATTATAGCCTATAGCACTTAATGATAACGTAGCTTCCAATTCGCGAAAGAATTTTATAATTCGGTTTAGTTTACCCCCTACATACAACCTAACTTTATACCTCTTTATTATAATATTAGTATAGATAAAACGGAACTTTCAACAACCAATTATACACGTGCAGCTTACGCGTTTTTGACAATTTGTCATATTAATTTTTCGTTCAAAAACCAGGGGGAAAAATAAAAGATTCTAAAAAATTGCTTTAAGTACTTATATCTAAACTGATTTGAGTCTCGTTCGAAGTAAGGGAATAACAAAATGGATTGGAAATAAATTAATATTTATAGTAAACTTCTCCTGGCCGACTGTAGATGTGTCCTGTCCGGATCGCTTCCATCAGATACTTGACGCTGAACAGACAAGTTATGAGGAGCACTGAAACAGAAATTACCGTGGTATAAGTAATGGTAAAGGAAGTGATAAATAAAAGAGAAGCGAAAAGGTTTGTCTACGAGTATTTAGCCAAGTGTGTACCTACGCAACTACACAGCATAATATACTAAAAGAAAGAACAGATTAAGGAAATTACAGGGGCTCGAAAGTTCCCTGAGTGGTTTTACTCGTCTTGGTGTGGCACTACCATGTTTTTACAGTTACAGTATGTCACTGCATTCTTATATTTCCTTTCAAAAATGTGTCTCTTATTTCGGCAAAATACTTATAGCTACTAATTTATTATTCACAATTTCACAATATTACTGCTATTAAAAATGCGAAGGTTTGGATGGATGGATGTTTCAGTCACAAGCAGAAGCTAGTTAAAAAGGGAATATAAAAATTAATGCGAAAATCACTACCATAATCCTAATTAACGTTGAAAAAAAAAAACTTCTGTACAAAAATTTCGCAAAGTTCGAAAAAAAATTCTCCGTTATGATTGTAATAAGAAGAAAAGGTGTAAAGCCCATTTATTTCGCAATCATTGGAAAATTTTAAATCGGATTGGATAAACGAATTTTTATTCAATTTGAGAATTGCATCTGAACGAAGAACTCCATTTCAATCGGAAGAAATCGATTTCGAATGACGACTTTATATTATCTTTTTGTGCAGGCTTTTGTGCTTAGACAGGAATTACTCAATCGATAATATTGTTCTTTTGTCAGCTTTTAAAAATAACAACACGCCTGTATTCCTGAAGAGGGAAGCAGAGGTGTAGGGTATATGAAATAGAAGGGACATCGTAATGACTGTAAACTCTTACCATGGACGCAATACATGATCCTGGACATCCCAGTTAATATTTTTTATCGATTATAAATAAAAAAAGATTAGCTTTTCATAAAACAAAAGTAAGAAGTAAACAAATAGGTCTTTATAAAATTAGTATAGAGAGTAACTTACGATCAGATAGGGCGATTAATCCAAGCTGTATCCAGCCATCAGACAGCGCTTCCCACACAATTAATATTATGGTGAAGAAAAGGTGGAAGAAGCAGTACACCATGAACGTCGTTACGAGACAGTGGTTTGCCTGAAAATGGAAATAAAACCAAAAAATAATTATAGACAATACTAAGTATGAAATTAATGGGAACCTTTGTTGTAATGTTAGATTGTAGTCTCGTGGCGTCGCAAGCACTACTCATGAGTGTGTGATCTTCAGTTCGTCTCCCAGGTCGGGCGTAGTGTTATTGGGTTTTTCCATTACGAATTTCTAAATAGAATCGCGAAGTTTAGAAGTTGGTAATGTAATAACGCCGTACCTCGGAAAGCACGTAAAGCCGTTGGTCTCGGCTGTCATTCGTAGATCTTAGACTGTCGTTACCTGATATGAACCGAGTGGTTTTTTAACTTGTGAAAATACAAAAACAATACCTTCTTAATCTTTACTTAATATTATAAACGCGAAAGTACTCTGTCTGTCTGTTACGCTTTCACGACGAAATCACTGAACCGATTTTGATGAAATTTTGTACGGGGTAAGTTTGAACCCAAGGAAGAACATGGGCTACTTTTTATTCGACTTCGACTTTGTATACGTCCGCGATAACCAAAATTTACGCTAGCTAGTATTATTAGTTATACATATAAGCCAAAAAAAGCTGCCTGACCATAAAATCATTTTACTGATTTCTCTTCCTTCTTTCTATTCGTATTAAAAAAGTATTAACCACCTAATTGCTACATCGATTAGGTTTGTTTCGTAACGGCAATCTCCAACGAAAGTATTATCTAGTTTTAATAGTAGGAAATTTTCTGTGAAAACTAATGTCGGTAATTTTTAGTTTATTTCAATAGTTATTATTTAATTCTGTTGATGTTTTTAAGACCTGTCTGATTTCGCAATCGAGTTACGTAAAGATATTGGCTTGGTGCGTGTGTTTATTGACGTTATTGGCTGTATGGTGGCGTGCCTGTGCCTCGAATCGTAACGAGTCACGATTCACGTCATGAAATAAAAAATAAGTTCAATGAACGCACGTCATAAGTACTTACATACACATACATACATAAACTCACGCCTTTTTCCCATGGGGGTAGGCAGAAACCACAGAACGCCACCTGCTACGATCCTTACATACTCCTTTCTTTTTTTGACGTGACAACGTCTTTTAATTCGATGAAGCCGGCTGTACGCACGAAAAAACATGACTCATGCGGCGTTACCTCGCTCTGAGGCGTTCCATTTAAGGCTTGAAGTGCAAGCGAGAGCGCGGAACGAGCGACAAAGAGGCACAATCGGCCTCCGCGTTCGGCAGCGTTCGACATCTGTCTCTCTCCTACTTGAGTGAGCAATAATTACATTTACATGTTTTCGTCAAGTATGAAGTATGAAATTATAATTTTCTTTTGATAAATGAAACCATTCTATCAGTATTTTCTTATGACGTTGTCACGTTCAACTATCGTCAGTAAACCGACTTTACAGACAACCGATTTTTTTTTGAAAGACGATTAACAAAAGGTATTTGTATGGCAGAGGTGAGTGGCAACGCAGGGAGGGGTCGCCCTAGGAAGACCTACACTGACCTTATTGGTGAGGTTCTTCAGAAAGGCTACCTACTTACAAGATTGCAAAAAAGTTAGTATGACTGACTAGATTCTGCTCTCGACTTCGTCCATGTGGTTATTGTCACCCGCTTTAAGTTACGTCTTTGGTTACTGCTCGGCTCCTGTGGCTAGTAGCGTGATGTTATATAGCCTATAGCCTTCCTCGATAAATTAACTATCCAACACAAAATTATTTCTTCAATTCGAACCAGCAGTTCCTAAGATTAGCGCGGTCAACCAAACAAACAAACTCTTCAGCTTTTTAATATTAGTAAAGACTAGCTTCTGCCCGCGACTTCGTCCGCGCCAAAGTTGATTTCTCCATGAAAACGTTTCATCCCCTCAGGGGGTGAATTTTGGAAAATCCTTTTCTTATCGAATGCCTTCATCATACAAAGAATACGCCTTCCAAGCTTCAGGTCTCTACGATCAGCGTGCGTTGATCCGTCAGTCGGTCAGTCATTCATTCAGGAGAAATCATTTTATATGTATAGTTACATTTAATAAAGTGAATTGGTTCTGGTTGCTTTGAAAGACGGCACTGTCACAATTAAAGTCGTAAACCGGAAAGAAAACAGGCGAGAGCGTTTCTATGGAGAAAAGACCACCCGCGTTTCCTTTTAATATGAATAAAATATCGATATCAAAGCTGCATCGGAGCGGTGTGAACGCTTACATTGTTTTAAGATGTTTATCAGGAAGAATCTTACCAGTGAGTGTTGCTATGCTGCTTTTAAGTAGGTACAACATTGTTTATCCGAGTACTCGTTAGATTAAAATTAAGATAAAACTTTTTAAAAGGTTTTATGGGACTCTAGCTTCTGCCCGTGACTTTGTCCGTGTCAAAGTTGATTACTATTCCACGTCAATCATCAGGGAGTGCTATTTCGACTACAATCTATCTCTGTGCCGAATTTCATACAGATCCGTCCAGCCGTTCTGGCGTGAGTGATCAACAAACTAAGTGTTTCTTCTCTTTTTTTACGAAGAAAAAGAAAATTATAGATCTTTATCATTTTTGCAGATAGGCTGCAGTTTTTGGGGATCTAGTACTTGGATGGCGAGAAATTCATAAATGAAAAACCCAATCTTTGTCCGACCTGGGAATCAAACTCTGAACCCCACGCTTAGTAGTCACGTTTGCGACAACGAGACCAATAGGCGGAAGCTGTAACTAAATAACTACTTAATTTACAGAGAACTGTTAAAAATGCAATCAAATTGCCATCCAGTTTGCAGTCTAAGAAAATGAAGACTTACCTTATAAGCACCACAAGTAAACATAATACCAAATAGGAATAGTAACATTCCTATTGCTATATACGATAGGTAATATGTCAGCACTATGATCCTCTCTAGCGAGTCCTTTGTGGATCCAAATATGCTCTCCAAATTCTCGAAATTTCTAAACTTTTCATCCTTATCGTAATAGTTGTTTGTTATGTTCAAACCAAGCTGGTATAAATGGAAAGCTACGGTTGCTATTGCTATCAGCTGCAACAAAGAAAATTAGAAAATAATTGTATTAGAAAATAATATAACAGGTGCAAAAAATAGTCACATAAAGATGCCAAAAGTTAGAAGCTTTACCCAATATTGCAAGTTCTTCCGTGAAAAATATTAAAGTGAATTTGATATTATTTTATTTAAACTTTTTTGCAAATATTACCTAGGGTAACATTGCCATTAATTAAAATGTCGTGTGCAAAAAAAACGGGGTCAAGCAAAACGACAATCCTGGATTCGCCACTGTTCTGACTCATACCTTCCAGGTACTTAGGTACTACCTCCTTATTATGGAGATATTGAAGGTAAAAGTTACGATTTTTATTACATTTATCAGAGCAATAATTTTTACTCAATGTTTCTGAGTTATTAACGGTTATGTGATGTATCTTTTTACACCTCGTAAGAAATGAAAAAGTAATGTTGATAGAAAGATTGTTTATTTTCATTTCCAAGAGAAACCGACCTTCATTCCTTTAATCAAAAATAAAGTTCCAAGTTAGTGCTACTAGTCATAATCATTAGCTGCTAATAACTAGCTAAACAAATATTGTTATGACAGGAAATTGACGCCATTTAATCGAACAGGTAAGTAAACTACAAGCACTCGCTGTGGTTATGTGCCTGATAGAATAATTAAGGCAAAGCCGCAAAGCATCAACACGAACACAGCGAACGAGAGCTACAACGCGACGCTAGGCGCTTTTAAATTATATTATTAGGTTTATATTAGGCGTTGTTCAGCTGAGAAATCTAAACCGTATTTTAGTACGACGCTCAATTTTGGATGACGATTTGTCAATGTTTGACTTTGTATGAAATTGCCACTGTCATTTTAAAGGTTTATACGTGTAAAGATGTATGCGTGTTTAGCAATCGTGCTAGGCAGTATACACCATTTTAAAACTGTATGATATTTAATACAGGTCTAAACTGACACCCGTTTTACATCTGGCCCAAATAATTCTTGACTATCTCTTTTATTTATTGTTTTTCATTCAGAATATAAAAGGTATCTTACGAGTTTTCAAAACAGTCCCCGTTTCGTCCAAATTCCTTTAGTAGTATGGTTCAGAAGATACACTTTCATATAAATGTAAATAAAGATAAGTAGTACTTACTATTACAATGTATCCGAATATTATATTCCCCACCCTTAGGGGGAAACAGAATAGAAACTTTCTCGTCATCTTCTCATCGGTATTCCTGGAAAAGAGAGAAAGATAAATGTAAAAAATATTTTACTACTGTTATAAATGCGAAAGTGAGGATGTATGGATGTTTGTTACTCAATCATACCTAGAAAGGCTGAAAGGATCTGGATAAAATTTGGCACAGGGATAGATTTTAGTCTGCATATAAGTAATTATGCTATTTTTTTTCGTTTCTGTGTTCCCTAAGCATTAATTAGGACTTAGGTTTGAATTGGAAATTACGTTTACGTTACGTTTTTACATCTTAATCTATACTTAATATTATAAAGCTGCAGTGTTTGTTTGTTTGTTTGTTTGTTTGTTTGTTTGTTTGAACGCGCTAATCTCTGGAACTACTGGTCCGATTTGAAAAATTCTTTCAGTGTTAGATAGATTAGTTATCGAGGAAGGCTATAGGCTATATACCATCACGCTACGACCTACGGGAGCGGAGCAGTAACCAAAGACGCGGGTGTAACCGCGGCGGATAGCCAGTCATTACTATACCTGCTACAGAGCTTACAAAAGCATGCATAAAAAATGTGTTAAGTAATAAGTAGGTACCTATCTATAAGTAGTAGGATTTTTCAATGATATTTAGATTAAAATTCTAAATAATATTATAATATTTATTACGAAATAACAAAGTTTGTGTGGTTTGTCAAGTCTCATCTTTCGTGGAGTGCAATTGTCACGAGTTACCGAGAACCAGAATTAGTTTCTGGATTAGAGGGGCTACCTACCACGAGCTCGAGAATTAAACTTGATTAGATGAGGAACTAGCGCGACCACATCCAATTATTTATCCCTTGTAAATGACATTCTAAAGTGCCTTGTAATGGTCTAATTGAAATAAATTATTTGAATTTGACTAAATTCAATCGATTTGTAAATTGGAAATACCTACTCATTTCGTACTAAGTAGGTAATTAGTTTGAAGACTTTTTACATAATATATCAACAGGCGATACTTAACGCATTTGTCTTTTAAAATTAAACCAAAATACAAACGAAGTTAAAGTAGTATTTTCAAGGTTAAAATCGACACGATTCAAAAATTTAACGTTACGCTTGCTCGGGTTCTCAGTGTGATTTGTTGACTAAGGTAACAATAGCCAATCAAATCACTTGACACTTGAGACTTAACAATAAAAACTTAGACACAGGGGGTCAGGTTCTTCTAAATCCCTCAGATAAAATGTGCTAAACTGCCTTGAACTAACCTAGGTCCATTGATCGCTATCCACTGCTCCCTCGCCCCACCACTCACAGAACAAACCAAAACAAAACTATCTATGCACAACACACAACCGAAACGTTCGCTATCAAAACACGATGTGCTATTTCAGTTACCTAGGTACAGCTCACCTAATCGTCGCACCCTACGACCAATTTAATTAGGTCTTTGGCGACGTTGCTTTTGAATATATTGACGGTTTAGTTAATAATGGTTGTTGAGGAAGCGACTATACGGTTCGCTGAACGCTGTAAAGGTTGCAGTAGGGAGAGGGTCCGGGTGAACGGGCCAAGGTCGGGAGTTTATAAAAAGGTAGCTAGATAATAGGTGACCTTCCTCTTCTTTATATGCGATAAGAATTCTGAAGGGAATTTGAACACCTGGCTTTGTAAGTAGCTGGTACTTAAGTGGTTTTTGACACGTGTGTCTTTTGTTTTGTTTCAATGGACATTGTGACGTATAACGACTACAGTTAATATTTAATTCGAATACACAGTATCTTGTACTGATTTTAATACAATTATTTTGTTAGATGCTTTTACAAAAGTTTGTGAAATGATGCAGTGAATCAATCCGTGGCTTAAGACTTTTCGATAGTCGCTTTTATTTTTCGGTTATTTATACATAGAATACCAATTTCAGATCAAGTTAGTTTGCTCTTGAAGTGAGTGTGGCAACTGAAGTAAGATTCAAATCCGAGTTTGCATTTTTTGGAATTGCTCCACAAATTCGATGTTCGACGATTTTGGGAGCAGGCCTGCCCCTCTGAAATAGAGGGCAAGGCAACCTGGACGTGTACCTTAGACTGGTTCAAAGTTGCGTAGGAAAAGAGATCCTGGAAGGAATTGGGGAAGCCTATACCCAGTGCAGTAGGTACGGGTTAAACAAATGAATGAATAGTGAGACATGTTACAGACAAATAGTAGGTAGGTACTTCTCCAGCCTTAGTCATTAATTTTATTTTCCCCAAAACAAGTTTGGTGTTAAGTAGTTCCCAAAAGTTACCCTTTTATAATCCAACTTCCATTTAAACATTACTATAATTTATTATACTTACATAAGTTAACTAACTAACCCTTTGATCTCGCATTTCGCCAGAAACTGTAGTTTATTTATTCAGTTACTGCGCCAAAGATTCAAAGACCAAGTTTTAACGAATATACAGAAATAACTGGAACTTTGGTCATTTTGGGTATTCTAAGTTTTTGTGATGCGATAGAATCAAGACTTTTATTTCTGTTAAGTTCGTATTTTTTTTTTATGTCTATCTATTATTTGTTTGTACAAATATTTTACTGATATAAAGATACACTATTGCCGAGGGTTTTATGGTAGGTGTACTTGACTTCCATGCGAGCAGAAGCTTCTAGTTTATATTTTAGTGATTTACCGCTAAAGTATCTGCTTTCTGGGAAATCTGGGAGAACGTAAAGTTACATATCATTACCATCCAAGGTACAATCTTCAACGCATTCTTTGCGCCGTATTTACATCAATTTAGAGCGCGACCGTACACTTGCCTGATAAACCGTTTGCGCCATAAAATTAAGCCGCGTTAGAAAGACGACGCCATTTTAATAACTATGTTTAGTGCCCATTAAAATTCTTGACTATATTCAAATTGTAGAAGGGACGTTTAGTTAGTATCCTACGACTATGTGCGGCCATAGATTATAGAAATTTTATTATAGGTGCTTTGGGTGATATTCAATGGTATTCGTTAAGGCGGATATTAACTACCAGGAGGGCAGTACCTACTTTGAAGGGGACCGATGATGGCAAACCAACACTAGTCGGCGCGTTGGAGGCTATTGTGTCCAGCATATTGCGGGGTCCCAGCTCATGGTGTTTGTAGGAAATGTGGTGTTTTAGTCGGTAAGATTCCGACATAATTTTCCACTTTCCCTAGATGGAGGATATCCATGAGGATTTCCCCACAAAAAAACACACACATATCCATCCCAATTCTACTAACGTTTTGGAACGATCACAATCTAGTCTCAATCTGTCAAAACTATCTATTCAGACTTTTAATTATACGTCCAGATTTCCTCATGATATTTTCCTTCTAAGATAAACTTATAAAGTGGTTAAGAATTAAAAAGGTCACACAAGTACCTACTTGCCCGGTACTGAACCCGCGAACTTATTCATGAGAGGTGGGTCATCACGACATTATAATTAGATATACTTACAGGAAAATAAAAAACAATTACTTCGTGATCTTACAATAATTATTCACAATCGTACCACAGGGACAATGTTGCCCATTGAATACATAAACACACTGCATGTATAGTGCAGCTGCTTGCAACACCATTTGCATCACAATATATGCACCTGACTGTCTGACGTAGAAAAACAGTCATATTTAGGAACAAGTGTATCCTCGCGACTATGTTCAAGTAAGAGTCGGTTATTACGGGCTTTTATTTATTTTGCGAGGTACCCTAATTCATTTTCTAAAATAAAAGTAGTCTAAATTACTCCTTATAATATCAGTTATCTGCCAGTGAAAGTTACGTCAAAATCGGTTCAGGCGTTTTGGACAGATAGACACAGACAAAAATTAAATAAAATGTTTTTTTCGTGTAAACATTCATATTTATTTTTGTATTAGCAAACCGGCTTCGTACGAATGCGAATTTCCAAAAAAATGTTTTTTTTTTGTAAATTATGATCATACTAGCGACCCGCCCCGGCTTCGCACGGGTGCAATGTAAATACATAAACCTTTCTCTTGAATCACTCTATCTATTAAAAAAAACCGCATCAAAATCTGTTGCGTAGTTTTAAAGATCTAAGCATACAAAGGGACAGGCAGACGGAAGCGACTTTGTTTTATACTATGTATTGATATTGAAGAAAAAGGAATCAGTCAAATCCTTTCATACGTTCTCGATTAGCGCGTTGAGCTTATATCAACACATTTAACCATTCATTTTTATTTATATAGAAAAAGCTGCTATTTTAATATTACAAACAGACATTTCAATTTTATTTATTTATAGTATATAGCGGGTCAAGTATTATAGCTTGTAAACGATGTCTGAAGGTTTTGTATAATTTTTAACACAAGGTGCAACACATGTCGGTAATGACCGATATAGTACGGTTAACTGCACGACCATGCTATGACATTGAGAACACCTTTCCTTAAGTGTCCAAGAAGTTTCATGCTCGTTCTTCTCCATACAGACCTAGCTATGTTTTGGAATGGGCAACTAACTATATAGTTTCAATATAAATCTGACTCACTCAAAAGTGCCTGTAAGTTGTCCTATTGTAATAAATGATTTGACTGTGACTTTTTTTCTACTTTAATTATTTTGTGGTATAATTATCTATACACGATAGAATTAATTTTTTTGAAATTACATGTTTTATATCCTCATTATGCCGCTATTTTCTGTGTCGTCCATAACCAGCGACGCTTTACTACGACAATAATATACAGGTGATTGTTAATTTACCAAAAACCTAAAAAGGGGTCATTGTACTCATCATTATGAATAACTTTTACTATGGGACCAACCCTGAAATTATGAAAAAAAAAACAGCTGTTCCGTACATCGTGTTGTAAAAGCGTTTTTGTAGGGAACAGCAGATTTTTTTCTCATGATTTCTTTTTTGATCTCCTAGTACAAGTTGTTCATAATGATGAGTACAATGACCCCTTTTCAGGTTTTTGGTAAATTAACAATCATTCTGTTTATCGAAAAGTGTAGGAGATATTGCGCGCACAAATAAACATACATACATAGACTGTCAAAATCATAACCTTCCTTTTAGCTTTACCGTAGTCGGTAATCGACTTTGAGGACGAGTCTCTCAGTTCAAGTGTTACTGCACAACATGCGGCTCACTGTACACAATAGTTTAGCTAGTTATGATGCTAGCGTAGTCAAGTTTAGTGCTCAGTGTACGCTTGGCGTGTATTGTAATTATGTTACTTAGTCGCGTGGTTACAATGGCTTTGTGTACCAAAAGAGCTAATAAAACTTGTGTATTGTTGTGTCGCTTTATCTATGACAGAAAGTATAGGTAATTGAACTTTGTGGATATGAAAAGATGTTTTACAATATGCAAAACGTTACAGACGTTATAAACCAAAAATAAAATTGGACAGTTCTTTTATATTTTTTTAATATTTAGTAAGTAAAGTTAGTTATTGAAGCATTACCTAAATTCAATAAATGTATTATTGCCGCCTTTTCGGGGCCTTAATAGTCTTGGCCAAGATCAGAAATCACCAAGCTGATGCGGAAGGTCTGCAATTGTGGATGCAGCTGCGAATATTGGCAACATCCCCAATTTGTACCAAGCATTGGAAATGGGAAAGAAAAATCGTGGAAAAACATTTGTGTAAACTAAATGTGCTATGGAAGTAATTGGAAGTATGCTTCACTCATAATCTGCGATATTTATAAGAGCTAGTTATAACTATAACATTACAGGGTCATTTGTTAATCAAAATAACGATTCACGTTGCCGCTGTTCCCCAGTGCTACAACAATTTTGAACAACATAAGTACCTAATGCGTTTCTCTAGTACAACTTGAAATAATAAGCACTACCTATTTAAGTTGAGGAAATAGAAGCGATGACGTCATCACTTCTAATGTCTATTGATTGTAAGAACAACGTAAAAAAATAGATGTATCTAGACGAAATATTCCTAAACATTATGCTAATAAATATGTTATTATTTATAGGTTCGGCTATAAAAAAAAATCTTAATTCTTCTGTACGTTTGTATGTCACTGAACTCATACAAAACGGCTGGACAGATTTTAATGAAATTTTTTGTGTAGAGAGGTTCCCCGGATGGTTAAATTCACAATTGGACCCGGTAGGCGGCGCTGCATGCTAACATTCAGGCAGAGCAGAGTTGGGTACTTACAGTATTACTACCTACCGGTTGACTTGTTTATTTATTCATTTACAATCTTCAACAAAAGATAGACACAAATTATGACATACAAATAAAGGTCAACAATAGGTATTACGTAGATGTGTACTTGTTCACTTATAGGAGACCACAAGATGCATAATAAAGTTAACAACTAGTTAACAAGGTAACAATAATAAAATGTTAAAAAATTTTGGAATTGAAGAATACCTCTCCAGTTACTTATAATTAATGTATACAAGATTTGTTAAATATCTTGCTAGAGATATTCAAAAGATATAAAATACTACCTTTTGCGCACGATTTCGTCCGTGTAAATGTTGATTATCGCAGGTTCCTTGGTGTTTAAACTTACCCCGAAACAAATTATATTAATTCTGCCGTTTAGTTTTGAAAGCGTAACAGACAAGTTACTTTCGCATTTATCACTATCACTACATACTTATTATAAAATAAAGTCGCTTTCCCTGTCTGTCTGTCTGTCTGTCCCTATATATGCT
This sequence comes from Hoplodrina blanda, assembly GCA_949316365.1. Lineage (NCBI taxonomy): Eukaryota > Metazoa > Arthropoda > Insecta > Lepidoptera > Noctuidae > Hoplodrina > Hoplodrina blanda. Next base: position 11,064,445 of record OX438589.1, read on the forward strand.
TAGATCTTTAAAACTACGCAACGGATTTTGATGCGGTTTTTTTTTAATAGATAGAGTGATTCAAGAGGAAGGTTTATATGTATAATACATGCACCCGTGCGAAGCCGGGGCGGGTCGCTAGTGATATTATAAGTAAGTATTTTACACATTATATTAGCTATTCATCAATCCGTTTTGGTCTTTTTAAAAATAAAATGGCGCTAATATCATGAACGGTCATAAAATTATCATTTGATTAGTTTGCCTACTGCTTGTCTCAACAGCCAAAACATGGGGGCAACGAACTGGTTTCATCTTTTATTAATTAATTTTATTCTAGATGTTCTCATAAATAAGTATGTACAAACAGGATCTGTGTTAGTTCTACGAAATATATATTGACGAAGTCTTTTATAAATAGAAACGAACTATCTTTTGCCCGCGACTTCGTCCGCGTTTATTGCGGATGCAGATGAAATTGCGGATTGAAAAGTAGCCTATGTCCTTTGGCGGGGTTCAACCTTACAACGTACCAAATTTCATGAAAATCAGTTCAGTGCTTTAGTCGTAAAAGAACAACAGACAGACAATTATTATTACTTTCGTATTTATAATATTGGTATTGTCAAAGTCAAAGTCAAATCGTTTATTTCAATTAGGCCATTATAAGGCACTTTTGAACGTCATATATAAAAAGAAAAAAGGAATTGAATCTAGTTGCCCCTTCCAAAAGGTAGTTTTGTATGGAGAAGAATGGGCAAGAAACTCCATACGTACTCTTTTAAAATCAATGTTTACAATATTTGTATACAAAATCATACACGACATTGATCAGTAGATCTCATCTTCTGCACTGATTAATTAATTAATTCTAGTAATTAGGTACTTACTTTTGTATTCTTTAGAGTAATGTAAGTAATTAGTCACGTATTGTTCTGTATTTTATAAATGAAGACGTATGAGGCTGTCAGTATAATTTACTGTTCTTAATCTGTTTCTTTTGTAAGCTGTAAGTATTCCATATTAATTAATATAATACCAGCCTATTACTGTCACACTGCAGGGCAAAGACCTCTTCTGATACAGAGAAGACATGAGCATTAATCACTACGCTTACTCAAGACGGATTGGCGATTTCAAACTTATATCAATTACTAGCTGTCCGCCGCGGTTACACCCGCGTCTTTGGTTACTGCTCCGCTCTCCGTTGTAGCGTGATGGTATATAGCCTATAGCCTTCCTCGATAAATGGACTACCCAACACTGAAAGAATCATTCAAATCGGACCAGTAGTTCCAGAGATTAGCGCGTTCAAACAAACAAACAAACAAACAAACAAACACTGCAGCTTTATAATATTAGTATAGATAAAGTCGGTTTGTGTTATTATTGACCAATGTCAGTATTATAGCTATTCATAAATTAGTTACTTAGTTGTTTACTAATAAGTATCGTCTTGATTGATATAAGTAACTTTAGTGCAGTTTGGAATAAAGCCAAAACCTACTTACTCATATGTACCGATACCTCGAGAAATATTAGAGTTCACAGATACCGTACATAGAAAACAAAAAAGCAACAACTTACTTCGTCCCACGCAAACTTGAGTATTTCTCACAAAATCCAATTGTGTGTTTCAAATCCAACAATATTATAACATCATCACATCACAAATCACAGAACACTACTTAGAACAGCATACAAGCACAGGCAGGTAACACTAATAGCACCGATTAAATAAATTATCGATTTGTTTCGCGTGTTTAAAGAAATTCGATTTTCAACTGAGATGCGCTTGCGCGCGGTATCTCGCTCGGTCGCTCGAAGACTCGAAGGCATACAGGTTGGTTACGTCATGGCGGCAAGGCCGGTCCGACGACGCAGCCTACTGACTGTCCCGATTGGGGAATTAATCGTCATCGTACAAGGTCAAGCCGAAAATGGTACCATTTTAGTTTTATTGATAAAGTTCCGCCATGTTGACGAATTAATTACTTCTGACACGGTTCATTGAAGGGCGAGAGTTGTAGTGTTTTGTCACTTGTAGTACAATTACAATAGACATTGAATAAAACATTTATCTTGAAGGAATTGTAGGCAAATTGTAAATACTACACGGTATTTGGCCAGTATCTGTCTGTGCAACTTCTTGTCTTTTTGTCCCGTGGTGAAAATCCTCATGGTGTGGGGGTGAATGAATCTGCCAGATTTACTGGCTAAAAACCACCTCGATATTCCTTTACCAGGGTTGCCCACACTTATGCCGGGGATACCAGGAGCACATGAATAAATAACAGGTGTCTGCGCGTCTTTCGTGTAACTCATTATCTCGACCAAATTATACCTACATCTAAATAAAAAGACTGGATCTGAAACGTCAAAGCCAGAACTTACAAACACTAGTTACAAAAACCTGATATTGTTTGTTAGATGTGTTGAGTTGTTTGTTAGTTGAGTTGTCATAAACGAATAGTTTCATCGCATTGTAGGGGCCTCACATCAACGTATGAACTTTAAAGTGTCATGGTCAGGGGTCATTGCTTACAGGTATAACGAACGGTGACAATGCGCTCCGCTGATAATGCAATTTATGTTTCCATTGTATAAGGTACCTACTTATCCATTGTTTACCATACTCGATTGAGTAAAATTTAATACTTTTAAGTTCATATCGATTCAAATTAATGAATAAATGAGAATATTCAACGACCATTTTTACATTCCATTTTCAAATAAATAAATTCGTTAACTGGCTGGCCATAAAATATCAACATAATGTGTAGGTACATAGGTACATAAACTTACGCCTTTGTTCCATGGGGGTAAGCAAATACCACAAAATGACTGTATTATCTACTTGTGTGACCAGATTTTATGAACGTGGACGAAGCGAAAGAAGTATGTTAGGATCGGAACAGGTAGCGTTCTTTGGTTTCTGCCTATATTTCTCATGGGGGTCCATGAGAAATATAGACAAGTGTATAATTAACTAAGACTTAAGTAAAATAAATTAGATAAAGAAAAGGTTCATGTTTAGACACTATACCTGCCGAACACTTCTGATTTTGTTCAATCGAAGGTATGCACTAATTTCAAACACACAAAGTTCGTTATTCAAAAGCTCACTATTATAATTTAATTAAATAATGTCGTTGCTTCAACCAACTTTTCTTGGGCCAGTCTTAATCTTATCCACACATTTTTATCTATGGTTGTCAGATCCTTGTTTGTGATAATACCACTCATTGTACGCACTATCTTAAAACCTTTTCTCTTTTGAACTTGTTATACAAAGAGCATCTATCTATTTTAAAAAAGAAGAACAGGCTAAGTGCGAGCCAGTTTTTCATATGATGGGTTCCGTACCACAATACAATATTTAACACTACACAAAAGAAAACGCTGCCTTGTGTCTTAATATTAGGGTCATAACATTAGGTACTAAGACTCCGCTGTCTGTCTATTCATCTGTCACAGGGCTGTATCTTCCAAACAGTATCAAACGTCTGACCATCCATAGCTAAGGAACCTTTTTTTTTGTGCGCGATGGAAATATCTTCATGGACTTCCTCCGTCGTGGGGGTCACGGAGGGGCATGCCGGACTCTTAGCGGCTAAAACCACCGCAGTGTTCCACCTCTGCCTATGGCCGGTAGTGCTGGATTCGCATAAGCATTCACCGCTCCTGGGTCAAGCTGGGGAAAGGCTGCATACCAATATTTTACATGGAGCGACTGTCTGTCTGAGCTCCACAACCCAGTAACTGGGGTAATACGATACACCTTGGTAAGACTGGTTATCAAAGTGTCGGGCTTCTGACAATCCGTAACGACTGTTAAAGATCCATGTATGACAGCCGGGACCAACAGCTTAACGTGCTTTCCGAGGCACGGAACGAAGTCAGTGATGTCTAAGATAAACATAGAAAGTACATATTATGAATTGAAAAAGTCACATTGGTACTTGCTCTGATTCGAACCCCCTTTTTTGGGGTTGGTTAAAATCATCAAATGAGTCCTTCCGCCCTGGATGGGGCGGAAGGGACTGTTAGACTTTTACTGACTAAAAAACCACCCTTTTCCTTCTGTAGCCCTTTGCGTTCCGGGGCCACGGTATCCTGTTAAGATGTCCCGCGACCTTGGTGATTCGAACCATCATACATGAGAGGTGCGGGCGCCTTAACCACTGGGCCATCACGACATAATAGCCATCGTCTGGCCGCTCCTGGGCAAGGAACCCTAAAGATTCTAGAATGAGCGATAGACTAGAAAAACAATAGGATCACTCTTGTCTCTCACGGCTATACAAAGCTATTGTTGTTTCTTGCTTCGTTACGCTTCATAATTGCTTGTTACGATGTTCCATGTTACATGACCTCACTCATTACGTATTAATTTGAGACCAATCTGTTCTTCGTATGACTAAGCTCATAGTAGATTAATACGAGTATAAGCCAAGTAACTGACACATTGGACTGATGAGCCTGGGGACTTGAGTTTTATTCCCAGGTCGGGCAAAGTGTTATTTTGGTTTTCTATTAAGAATTTTTCAGTTGTGTTTCTAAGTACTTTACGTTTGTCGGAAGAACAATCAGGCGCATTAGCGTTCGTCGCCATATCATTTGTCGCGCATTTGTTTGTCGCAACTTTGTTACGAAGCTCTTGTATGGAACAACAATTTTTTTTTGAGTTGTCTACCCAAATGGTCCTATATTTCGACTTTTAGTTCTATTCAGTAACTTGACAGTTCAAAGAAAAATAATGTTACCATACTACAACTAATAGTGTTGGGGTAGTGAACGATTTTGCGTAAGGAACGAATAATAAGAATGGTTTAATACCAAGTTAGTACATTATTTAAGTTCATTCAATTTCGTTCATTCTTATACCACCTCACTATCTTTTTTTTGTCAAAATTTGGTAACCCTTTATCTGTCAAGTTACTGAATAGAATTAAAAGTCGAAATATAAGCCTTCTCTGTCCATCTGTCCCTCCGTCTGTCAGCGGGCTGTACCTCATGAACCGTAGGTAATAGCTAGAGTGTTAAAATTTTCACAGAATGTGTGTTTCTATTGCCGCTATAAGTACCTACAAACAAATAATTAAAAGTAAATCAATCAATCTGCCTAGCCTTTTCTCAACTACATTGGGGTCGGCTTCCAGTCTAACAGGATGCAGCTGAATACCAGTATTTTACAAGGAGCGACTGCCTATCTGAGCTCCACAACCCAGTAACTGAGTAATACGATAAACTTTGGTAAGACTGGTAAATAATAAAAATAAATAAAAGTTAAAAATGAAAGGGTCCCCATACGAGAAAGCTGTTTTTTTAATGAAAGTATGTATTTTAAAAGTATTTTGTCCGGTTTTGTTCAAAAACTGACGAAAAAACGCTAGGTTATCAAATTTTAAACTGAATTAATGGCAACAATGTCCCTTCCAACTTGTATATTGCTTTAATAAACACTTTATACGCTTCGGGAAGTTTAGTTGCTACGTTGACCATAAAATTAATTAAAAGTAAACATCATTTAAAAGTCGTGTACTAGGGCTATGGGCAAGTAGGAGTGGGCGACTGGGAACGAGTTTAACTGGTCAGCGAGCCTACTGGACGGGATACAGACCAACTTTTTACATGTGGACACTATGATCACCTCATTACTCTTATGGTAGTAAACATGCGGATAAATTGCTTTACACTTCCTGGTGCGAAGTAGGTGAGTTTAAATGGATTGTAGGAATAATCTCTGGGCGAGCCTATTGCTATCAACCCGGCACAAATCCGGCACAAACCCGTCACATCACAATCTCGCGACAAGATTTTATATCATGTAAATTGTGAAATGACGTTATAAGTTGATAGTAAAAGTTTTAAAGGAAAAGTTTATTTTAATCTTTTTAGCGAATTTAAATAAAAGCTTGTTTTTAAAAAAGTTTTTTTTTTACTAAGTATTAAGTAATTTGTATAATATTAGTATAGAAGATAAGCATAAACTCAAACGGTAATTAGCATTGTTCAACATAAGAATCTTAAGGAAGGTCCCAGAAAAGATGAAAGCTACAGGTATTATTACGGAATATGATCCTATTAATAATGTGCCTACTCGAGTATTTTCATTAAGAATAGATAAATGTCTGTTAAGTACTACGTGCCTCGCCTTTGGAAGCTCATAAACGCTATGGGGGCTCGTTATAGTGTTATCATAAACAGTCATAACCGCGCCGATGATACGTCATAAAATAAATTATTTTTGCCACGAGCTGTTAGGTATAACATTGCGATATGCTGATGACATTTCAGTATCGTTGAGGGGGAGAAAGAAGGAGTAACGAATGGCAGTAGACTAATTAAAAAAATCTGCTGTTTGATTGTGTTATAGCATTTTTGTTGGGAACAGCTGATTTTTCTTTATGATTTCAGGGTTGGTCCCATAGAAAAAGTTGTTCATAATGATGAGTACAATAACCCCTTTTCAGGTTGCTGGTGTTTTAAAAATAACCCTGTATATACTAGCGGCCCCGACAGACGTTGTCCTGTCTTAACATGGGTTTGTCGGTAGCTACCGGGTCGAATTCTGTTTTCAAACCATCCAAAAACCCATTGAAACATTCTGTGAAAAATTTGACTGTTTGCCTATTGCTGTGTTCAAAAGATACAGCCCGGTGACATACAGACGGACTGACAGACAGACAGATAGGCCTCATTAAACAAAGTCTTTGCTTAAACTAGGTTTAAAGTATTGAGCCAATTTTTAACCGACTTCAAAAAAAGGAGGAGGTTATCAATTCGACTATATTTTATTTTTTATGTTTGTTAGCTCCTAACTTGCGACTGGGTGAACCGATTTTCATGATTCTTTTTTTATTTGAAAGCTGGTGCTTCCCGTGTGGTCCTATTGTCACCATTTCAATGTCTGATGATGAACTTCGGAGATACGGAATAGAACTCCTCACAGAATCACAGCAGCAATATCGTAACAAGTGAAATTGCTTTGTTTATACGTGTAGTCGATGACTGACTGAAGGAAAAGGGGGGGGGGGTACGTCAACCCCCCAGTTTCCAAAATTAAATATATCGTGTGAGGTATTGTTTGAAAGGGCTTTTTGTAAGGATTTCAAACATTAATACACAAGCACTAAAAAGTGAAAAAAAAGCTTTTTTCCAAAACTAAAGTTATTTTTATTTTGTAGTTTTTGAGGGCGGTTATCTTTTTTTGTAAAAAAGCTTTTTTATTATTGTATTACAAACTTTAAATTTGACTTTTTTATCTTTATCAAAATAAAGCTTGAAATTCAGAAACTGTTTCGAAGGATTAAGCCTAGTTTAAGCAAATACTTTGTTTTATAATAAGGTGGATAGAGTTTTAGTATTAGGGTCCCGTCTGCACCCTAGGGTGTACGGACCCTTAAAATACAAGCAAGAAATATGACACACAGGTTTTTCTGTACTTCAATAGGATCTATTTTCGTAACACTCCATTCAAATTCGCGAACACGGAACCACTGTAGGAATTAAGTATTCTATAAATAAAGACACTTTTCATATTTATGTTTCCATAACAGGCTAACCTTTTACTCTTGTGACGTCATTAAAACAAGTGTATATGGAAAGTATTATGTTTTATAAGCCGAGAAAGTTCTTTTTAGAATGTTTAGTCAGAGACATAGAGACATAATGGGTACACCATTAGTAAACCCACGTTTCACCAGTTATGTTTAAGTCCCATGTAATAGGGGACTGCCTTGCAAAGCGCAACTGCTGAGGAGCATGAGGAAATGGGTTCGATTCCCAAGTCTGGCAGTGGTATTAGGTTTTTCCATCAGGAATTTCTCAGTAACAGCCCCGGGGTCTGGATTTGTGTCCGGTTGATGGCAATAGGCTCGCCCCCTATTACATGGGACTTAACCATAACTGGCGAAATGTGGGTGTACTAATGGGTACACTCTGCCCAACCCTTCGGGGATTACGGGCGTGATGTTCTGTAATGTTGATGTATTTTCTTTTCAAATCCAATAGCGTGTTTACGAAAGCACAAATTAGCTACTTTCAGCCAACATTTACACAAAAGGCCGCCACATACTGGTCTGAAATTTAGCTGAATACAAAGTGGCTTTGAGTAACAAGAATGGTGAAACACGAACGAGTGTGTAAGTGGATGAGTGCACTTGTTCGCTCGCTTCCCCACTAACATATAAAGGCTTATAATGACTGGAGTGTATCTTCAGAACTTGAGCTGTTCAACTGTTGCTGGCTCATTTTTCAGTGTTTTGAATGGAATTGGCTAGTCGATTTTATTTCTCTGCGGTTGGAACTGAATGGATTAATTAAAATCTTCAGAATGGAAAGTTCTTCTTTAACATACCTGTATTTTCTATTTTCTCACTGCTTTATTAGATTCTACATAAAGTCCTACGTGGAGTAAGCCTAAGCTTCACTCATAGTACTATGTTCTAAAAATAAGTTTTTTAAATAAAAAATAAATAAAACTCATAGAACACGTTATGTTCCATCTTTGGTTACTACTCCGCTCCCTATGGTCTTAGCGTGATTATATATAGCCTATACTATTTCTAATGAATCTGGCTATCATAATACAAAACAATTTTTCCATTCCGTAGGGCAGTTCCAGAAATTAGCGTGTTTAAACAAATAAAAAAATCTCTACAGATTTAATAATTTAGTATAGGTATTGTGTATAAAAAAACTCAGTTAATTCCCTTTGATTAAAATTTTTAAGAAGTTTTTTGTTGTTGTTAGACAGCTCACCTTCCCAACACAGGGAAAAAACGGGTAACCTAATCACCTCGTCAGGTTAAAGGAAAAAATAATTTATAATACGTACCTATTCCCTGTAGGAAAATTGGCCGACGTTGCTCTGCGAACGAAGTTTAATAACAGGATAAGCTAAGAGAACGGGTGACATTGATTGATCTGCTTACTGAAAGTAGGTATTAGTCATTTACATAATTGATTGTTTGTGGCTATTGAATATCATTAGAGAAACGATTTTTACTTAATAAATCCTCGTCGATTTGAGCTGCGGTTAAATTTAGTGTAGGAAACATTGCAAGGAAACTATACTCTATACCAGGGATTCCCAAAAGGTTTGCCAGGGGTCGACGTAAACGAAAACTGATTTTATGGGTCGACGAGTTCTAAAAATCGACCCCTATTAATTAACACAAGTTCTTATTTGAAACTTTCAAGATACTGTACAAGTTGCGTACCAGCTTTTTATAAGAATAACTTATATTTTATGTATATTTATTTTGTTTTTTGTTGAGAAAATTATATCAATCACGTAGGTAACAAACTGTAAAGTTTTTAAATTGATGTAATTCAAACGATGTTGTTATTTCAATGTACTTAAGCATGTCATAAGCTTTGTAATTTTATGATAAATTTCTTACGAAAATTTACCCTATGTTATAACATAGTAAACACATGTTATATATTGTGTTAAGTTGCTTTTTGGAATTGTTTTATTAGACAGCCTGATGAAGTTATAGTTGCATGCGGTGTAACTGTAATACAATCAGTATTGCTCATACAGAGTGCGTAGGCGCGTACCGCAAATGGCCGTTCCAAACTCCAATTTTGTACGTCTGATTGCTATCTACTTTTTCAGTTCCGAAAGGATATTGCCAACTCCGCGGTAGATAAATGAAAATGTTTTATCACCCCGAAGTTAGTATTTGCCTGTAGGATTTTCTCGGAAATGAAATGCTTACGTACAGGTCCAGATTTACCATGTAGGGGCCCCTAGTAAATCCATGTTTCGGGGCTCCTTTATCCTTTTGTAATTTCCAAAAAAGAATTTCTATACCACGACGCTATTTTATTCATAATTATCATCAATACTTTGTTGGCCTAGTGGTCGCAAAGAGCGACTGCTGAGCATGAGCTCGTTCTTCTCCATAGAGGCCTACCTCAGTTTTGAAACGAGCAACTAGCTTCAACTTTCGGACTAACTGACAGACTCCTTGACTATTCAAAAATGCCTGTAAATGGTCTAAATGAAATAAATGTTTTGACTTTGACTTTGAGGTAAATTCCCAGGTCGAGCTAAGTGTTATTGAGTTTTTCTATCAGGATTTTCTTCAGTAGTAGCCTCGGGGTCTGGATTTGTGTCCGGTTGACGGCTGATAGGCTCGCCCCCCTACATGGGACATAAAACATAACTGGCGAAAGTGGGTGTATTAATGGGTACACCTTTGCTTAACCCTTCGGGTATTTCAGGTGTGATTTATGTTTATTTATGTATTTCATCAAATTAAATTATTTTCACTCAAATAAACATTTACAGTTTTTCTGGTTACCCTTACCGACGCGGGGCCCTTAGGCAAGTACCTACACTGCCTAATGGATAATTCGGCCCTGTTTATGTACTTAGCAACAAGGTGTAGAATACCCCAAAGCGTCTGCTTCGAGTTGTTTCTATGTGAGTGATTTCATTTTACAGTCCATTAGATCAGTTCACTCGGTTGAGCTCTTCTGGTTAGAGATTAAATGAGGTAAATAAATTGGTCGCTTACTTGCTTATGATATTTTGTTCGATTTTGAGTGTGTTTGATGTCCTGAGAGATCTAAGTGATGTTGTTTAGTTGTTTTGTAAAGCCTGTATTGAGAAGCCTACATAAGTGATAAGATTTAAAGGAGAAATAAACTTAGCGTGGGATTAATCTAATCAATTTTATTTCAACTAACTTCAGAAGGTGACAATAAGTTATGTCGGTTAAAAACGATCCTTCATCTCAAAATGTTTTATATTTATTTATTTATTTTATATGGCTCTCCAACAATGAGTACACTATTACATGTTATATGTTATGTTGCATTCCAAACTTAAGGTTAAGTGCCCCATCACTTAAAGGAGAGCACTGCATGCACTATGTTTTGCGCATATAACGCGATCTAAAAGAAAAATAAAGAAAAGGACGGAATACAGAATTAAACTAAAATTAAGAATTATACATATTATTATATTTATAATAGTGTTTAGGTTTAGTGTAGTTGTAAGTTTTTTTTGCTATCAAATGTTAAAGGCACGATGGGGTTGACATTATCTGTTTAGATAAAAACCCCTAAACGAATAAAAAAAGAAGAAAAAAAAAGTGATGAGAATAAGCAGGTACTCCGGGACAAGCTGGGTAGGCAGCTCAGCTAACTACTACGCTAAATGGTAGATCTTTTCTCCATTGCATGCTAGTTCATATTGGACTTAAATTACAAGGTACTAGCATTCCATTGGCAATAGGTAACTTCCACAACGCTATGTATCATTAAAAGTTGAAAAGCCTATGAAAGCTTACAGTACTCAGCAATTAAGTAAGTTTCTATGGGTAAAAAAAAATTGTAATCAAATCAGGGCGCCTACCTCCATCTCTTAAAGCAATATTATTTTAATATTATTTTGGGATTTCTGTTGTTGCATTTTCAAATCTTCGCTGAGCCGAGCGTTGTAAATCCAACAGTGCGGAAGGCAAATTAATATTAAAATAATATTGTTTTTAGAGATGGTGGTAGGTCCCCAGTACTTACAATAAAATAAAACCTAAAAACAAAGAAACATTACCTCTTTATAATTTATGTAAATAACGATAGATTAGTCCCCTTATTCTAAACTTGAGCCTCGACACTCTCGACTCGACAAAACTAGTAAAACAATGTAACATTTTGCAAAAATCCATCTTCTCTATCGACGTCTGAATTAGGTTCCTATTCTCAATCGGGCTATCAATCTTGTGGCACTGAACCTGCGGCCATTAGCCACTGTCACGGGAACAAATTGTCAGATCGCCACGCACCGTGCGTCCGCTTCCGAGGAGCGATCGATCAGATAGTGATACTTGCTAAACCTCCGGATTATGTATTGAGTGGTACTTGCGATATGGATATTTTCGCTGAGGGGTTATATTAAGCACCTATTCACCAATTAATATAACATTAGAAAAATAATGTTACAATAAATTATTGTTTACGATAAATTATTATAATGCAATGTAGACATTAGTCATTTACAAAAGATCACCATAATCATTTCAATAATATCACACAATAACTGGCGTTATTTTCCTAATGCTATCGAGTATAAAATTAAATGCTTTTCTGTTTGCACTAAAATTGCAACAGTGTACCTGCTGCTTTGTTCGACTTTTTTGTCATTATGTTCAGGTGTAGGTCAGTGCAGGTGTACAGTGTTGTATTAAAAACCTCCCGGTGAATTTAGGTGAAATGATGGGCTTTTTAGGTATTTGCTATACATGCTGACATTTATTTTGTGTGTTATTTTTCAGAGGGTGAAAATACTCATAAATGCGAACAACTTTTTATATTGGATCAACCCTGAGGTATGAAACACCATACATACATTTTTATCGTGTTGTCGTGTGTTAGCATTTTCGTAGGGAACATCTAAATTCCTTTTTCAAATTTGAAACTTGATCCTTTAGTAAAAAAGTTGTTCACATTTTTATGAGTACTATACCCCCTGAAATATGGCCAGTAAAATAAAAGTCAGTCTTTATATCTATAGTGTATTTTACAGATGAATAAGAACAGAACTTAAGCCACTCAAGATTATTCTGTTAGAAACTTTTTATTGTACTTTCTTACCCAGAGGAGATGACTTTTCCAATTAACCAATTAATTAGCTCGGATTAATTATCACAGTGGTTACGGTCACAAGGGATGGACCAGAGGGAGGGTGAGAATCGGTAACCACTATGGAAATATAAGTACTTACTTATATCTATACTTATATATACAAATAATGAAGTTTAAGTGTCTGTATGTCTGTAAGAACCAGCAATTTTAAAAATGTTTGTCTCTTTGTCTGTCTGTTTCTTTCAGTTAATCTCCAAAATGGCTGGACCGATTTTGAAGGGACTTTCCTTGGAAGATAGCTGATGTTATAAGTAGTATCTTAAGTAGTAACTTTCTGTGCTTATGAGTCATGTAACATGCGTTTATTTAATTTCTATAAATAAAATTAATTCAAAGTATACCTACTAAAGGCCCGCTTACTCCATAAATTCAAGCAATTTCATACTCATCATCATCATCTGCCTAGCCTTTTCCCAACTCTGTTGGGGTCGGCTTCCAGTCTAACCGGATGCAGCCGAGTACCAGTATTTTACATGGAGCGACTGCCTATCTGACCTCCACAACTCAGTAACTGGGTAATACGATACCCCTAGGTAAGACTGGTTGTCAGACTTTCAAGCTTCTGACGACTCGTAACGACTGTCAAAGATCCACGTATGACAGCCGGGACCAACAGCTTAACGTGCTTTCCGAGGCACGGAATGATGTCAGTAATGTCTAAGATAAACTTTAGAAAGTACGTATGAATTGAAAAAGTCACATTGGTACTTGCCCAGATTCGAATCCACAACCTCATGCATGAGAGGCGGGCGCCTTAACCGCTAGGCCATCACGACATTCAGCAATTTCACACTAAGTACCGCATAAGCCGCATTACAACGAAGGCCACAAAATATGCACCAAAAGGAAGAATTTCACACGTGTTATCCCCATTCCAGCTAAGAATGCGGATTACACCGGTAGGCACGTTCTCTTTACACGTTTATCAGCACGAATGTAAATTCTACAACGAGTATTAATTTTGCTGCAAACCTCAAAAGGCGCAAATATAACAACTTTCTTGGAAGCTGTTTATTTATTTTAAACTTTATGCAACAAGAAGTACAAAGGCATTATTTATGCCTTAGGCATGCTCTAACCCGGGGTTGCGGGACGTCTTAACGGGATACCGTGGCCCCGGAACGTAGGGCAACAGAAGGAACAGGGTGTTTTTTTCAGTCAGTAAAAGTCTGACAGTCCCTACCGCCCCACCCAGGGCGGAAGGAGTCATTTGATGATTTTTTACCACCTATAAAAAAAAAACAAAAAAAGGGCATGCTCTAACAGTCAACCAAAGGTGGTGAATAGATAACATGGTAGGTGCAAATTAATGTAACGAGCGTAAAACAGCAAAATTAGGGATTTAAAAAAACAAAAAAGATTTACATAAAAGTATAATAATTAAGTGTACTAAATAATCAAAATTGTATTTACATACTATAAAAATACCATAATTATACAATACATAACTAACATTTGGTGTTGAAATAGTAGGGCCATGATATCCGAATGCTCACCTTGTTTTTATGACATAGCCAAGCGATTGATCGACGCGACCAGAGGGCTGACCTTTTCTTAGGTCAAAGAATCAGCATTGCCATACAACGTGGCAATGGCGCTTTTTGGGCACTTGTCACATTGTCAGCGAGATGGACGAGTATTTTGATTCCCTATCAGCACCTTTTTTCTTTATTATAAATTATACTAAAGATAAATAAGCAAATTAAAGTTGTCAAATAAATATTTTGTTTATTCATCTAGCAATAGGTAAAACGAGAACGAAAGGCACGAAGTTTTATAAGTAAAATTGTCTGTTTCGAAGTTAACATTGGCCCGCTATGCTATTTTCGCCAGTAAATTGGCGTGGTGTCTGCATAGCGTATGGGGTGACCTTGAATATTTGGCAAGCCACCCTGGTCGATACTAGGGGGCTGACTCATACTTTTATTGTTATGCAGCATGCTAAGATGGGTATCAGATTTTCGAGAAAGTTCTAGGGTAAAAAGGCAAGTGACTACGGATTTATATATCACTAGCTTCTTTATTTATCGCATTTATTTATCGCCAGCGACTTCGTCCGCGTCAAAGTTGATTTCTCCATACAAACTTTGGAACCCTGAGTCATCCCTTTATGGGGTGAATTTTGGGAAAAATCCTTTTTTAGCGGATGCCTACGTCATAACATCTACCTGCATGCCAAATTTCAGACCGATCCGTCCAGTGGTTTGGGCTGTGCGTTGATAGATCACTATGTCAGTCAGTCAGTCACCTTTGAGTTATATTATTTGAATAAGATGATCGATTATTTATGGTAAACTGTCCTAATATAACACCTAAAGTCTGTCTCACGAAAGAAGTCCCGCGGCAATTGGAACTAATTTAATAAATTTTTATTTTTTTTATTTTTTTAGGTTCCCTCACGATGTTTTCCTTCACCGATGTCAGTGATATCCAAGATAAGCTTAGAAAGTACATTATGAATTGAAAAAGGCACATTGGTTCTTGCCCATAGAGTTTGGCAACATTGCGTGACATGACTGTAGCGCCGCATCTGCGAGACTTCTTTCGTGAGACGGACTTTACTTAGACAATGTCATAGTTATTTTTTCTGAACATGATCTGTATTTAGCTCATAAATCAGCTATTCATTTTTTTTTTTGTTATTGGGTTTGTCCATCAGGAATTTCTCAGTAGCAGCCTCGGAGTCTCGATTTGTGCCCGGTTGATGGCAAAGGCTCGCCTCCATGGGACTTAAACATAACTGGCGATATGTGGGCGTACTAAAAGGTACACCTCTGCCTAACCCTTTGGGGATACAGGCGTAATGTTTGTGTTATAACTTGTTGCTTAAATTTATCTTAAACAGACCTGCTGCCCTACCATGAACTCTTATTGCGATCCAAAAAACTGAATTGTTCTTCAAATAAGTCAATATAACGCATCAATTTATGTCATTTATTGACGTATTTTCTCTTATCGCGATCCAAAAACTGAACTGTTCTTCAAATACGTCAATATAACGCATAATTGATGCGTTATATTGACTTATTTGAAGAACAATTCAGTTTTTTGGATCGCAATAAGAGTTCATGGTAGGGCAGCTGATTCCAAGGTTTTGTTTTGTGATTGTAATATAAATTACTATCACTTTCAAAACATTAGGCATTAATAAGCATAAAAATACTATCCTAGATAGTTTCGATAAAGAAGTAATACTTGTGCGGGCGCCGAAGGGACGCGTCTTGTTGGCGCCAGCCCTCACACCACAACGAAGACTGGATTATTGCGTTCAACCACAACAAAGGAGGCTGATTTTACTGATGATGTATTCATCTTTCAGCTGTAAGGATCCGTTCAAAGAAACAGCGCGTCATAGTAATGTGTGGCTGATGTAAGCGGTGAGCGTATTGTACATATTTTAATTTGTAATTAGTAATTTAAAAAAAATTAAAATTGTATTTTATTTAAAGTTATATTTTCTTAAAAATTTTTTGTTTCTGTAAGCTGAGTCGATAGTTAATGTACATAACGTACTTTGTATTTAGAAATTAAAAAAAAATATGTAGTTATACATATAACTGAAAAACGCATGGTAATCTGTTTAGAAGTTTTTAAGTTTATCGCGAATAGACAGACAGACGCAGCGGATTACTTTGTTATTATAATATACATGTAGGATGATGAAGTGATTGTAAGCATTTTTCCTAAAACAGTATTTTGTGCGTCACTTAATTATTGTTGTATTATTGTTTAAAACTGTTTCGCCGACCAACACAAATGTTAAATATTAATAAAACTCTAAAACTCTGTAATTTTAATTCTTTATCAAAGAGCACGTTAGCCCAAAACGGGCTTAATCAATAAAAAGTGCCTCCACAGCCGTCACCGAGTCGTGTCGTACACAGAAGCTAGTTTGATATTATTCTAAACTTTCAGTTTCCATGCGACAGACATTCAAATGAATTTGAACCCCTCAGTGTTTATTGTCATCATTATAAGTTGACCGTATTAAGGCTAGCTCGTAATTCCGGCCATTATGACGGCGTCGGCGGCGGGTGTCTGCACGCAAATGAAGATGGCGACTTGTAAAAACCATGAGCCATGATTTGTTCGGATTGTAATACTAACTATTTTATATCGTTCAGTGAAAGTCCCTCGAAAATTAGTTCAGCCGTTTCGGAGAATAACTAGAACAAACAGACTGATAGACAAATAGACAAAAATTGTTAAAATTTATTTTTTTGGTGTAAGTGTTTGGGGAAATCCTTATGCCCCCATAAGGAAAAAAAAAACAATTAGGTACTCTCCATCTGGGGAAAACGGAGGGTTATATTGGACTTTCACCAACTAAAACCGCATGGCCCTTATTCTCCTAACATGAGTCGGGGGCCTGGTATACTCTTGACGCATAGTCCGCGCTTCCACGTCCGTCGCCTCCCATATAACCGGACCCGACGGCGCGTAGTGTTTTACGCACGCCCCTCTTTCACGTCGATGGAGGAGTAAAACACCTCACTCTCCCCCACTGACCTCAGGTGGTTAGCACCAGTCGGGGATCGCGAACGGCGCGTATGTTCCCGTGATAAGTGTGAGAAGGAACCACCAGGATAGTTTTTCCACCCCTTGAGCAAAAAGAAAAAGAAATGGTTTGCGCCCTCGGCTGGTGTTGGCCGCAGGTCCCTTTGAAACGTAACCTTAAAAACAACTAAGTAATCAAGTCTGAACATCCAAGAGTGCTAAGATTAGTGCAATGTGAGACGACACCGCGTATCGCCATTAGTGCCGGCAATGGACCGGACCGTTTTGTATTCATGCCCTCTGAATTCATTATCCGTTGTTTAATGGGCACACTTTATGCCTAATTGTTTTAATTGTATTGTGGTAGGCATATCAGTGTTTCCAAGTACGGTTGAAATTGAAGTATTTTCGTATCACATAAAATTGTGTACAAAAATAGCTTTTGCTAATTGGGTATTTGAACATTTTTTTTGTGATAAATGGAAAGCTCATTTATAAGTTTTATAACAAAACTATTTTTTAATATTTTATTTTCGCAATAGTTCAAAAGTTATTTTAAAAAAATACTTTTGAAACCAGTACCGAAAACACCCGAATAAACACGAGCGCGTGTGACGTCATAATAATAATAATGCCCGATGAAGTAACTAAACATTATGACGTCACAACTATGGTGCGTCGTCATTGCGCACCATACCATAGCGCGTTTATACTCACGTGATATTTTTTTAAATTTTAACAATTTTTAATTGTTTATGATTAATTGAAAAAAAAAACAGATTTTTGCATTGAATATCAATATTATTAATAATACAATTTTAAATACAAAAAAAAACCTTTTTTTTTCAAATTCCCAATTGTAGTGCTTATAAGTCCGATGCACCCACATCAGCCATGCAGACTCGCTAGCATTTTACTGGCTGGCTAACAGTGACGAGGACCTCATCAGACATAATAACTATTGTAATACCTTCACCCGCGTTGAGTTACGTCTTTCCTACTGCTCCGCTCCGGTAGGTCGTAGCGTAATATTGTATCGCGGAATACGATTGCATTGTTTTTTTCATGATACCCAGTTTTATGATTGGGCGTGATAAAATAATCCTAATTAGCTAAAGTAAACAATAAATGAATTTGTACGCAACTGAATGGCTCAAAGAATATTTTGGTCGCAACTGAAGGTTCAAAGAATATTTTGGTTTTTAACCGACTTCAAAAAAAAGAGGAGGTTATCAATTCGACTGTATTTTTTTTATGTTTGTTAGCTCCTAACTTGCGACTGGGTGAACCGATTTTCATGATTCTTTTTTATTTGAAAGCTGGTGCTTCCCGTGTGGTCCCATTGTCACCATTTCAATATCTGATGATGAACTTCGGAGATATGGAATGGAACTCCTCACAGAATCACAGCAGCAATATCGTAACAAGTGAAATTGCTTTGTTTATACGTGTAGTCGATGACTGAGTGAAGGAAAAGGGGGGTACGTCAACCACTTTCCAAAATTAAATATATCGTGTGAGGTATTGTTTGAAAGGGCTTTTTGTAAGGATTTCAAACATTAATACACAAGCACTAAAAAGTGAAAAATAAAAAGCTTTTTTACAAAAAAAGATAACCGCCTTCAAAAACTACAAAATAAAAATAACTTTAGTTTTGGAAGTCGGTGGCAATACTTACCTACATAACAAAAAACAAAACCAAAGCCGCCGACTTCCAAAACTAAAGTTATTTTTATTTTGTAGTTTTTGAAGGCGGTTATCTTTTTTTGTAAAAAAGCTTTTTATTGTATTTATATATCTTTCAGGGAGCAAAGTCACTTTACCATTTTGTAAAAAGTTATGCAGTCACCGTGACCGGAATTCAGCCGGGAAAACATTATTACAGTTAAGCAGATGATGAATAGATAATATTTATTACCACAACACCTCAAGTGAGAGCTGTAATTTCAAATTTTCGAGCTACTCTCACAGCTCATCTGTTATTGAGAGTCGTGCAGGGTTAATTAAGTTTGTGGAGTTACGAAAGTGACGAGTCGGTAATCATTTCTACGAGCTGAACTATTTTTGTACAAGTGTGTTTTGTCTTTATTTAAGCGCTTTGCACATAGAGCAACTATTGCAGCAACTGGCAACTGTCAACTAGCTGGCAACTAACTGTTTACATATATTTCAATTGGACTACATAGCAACTCGAGTTTCGAGTTCCGGTGATCGTCAACAGTTTTCAGTTGCTGCAATCGATGACTAAGTTAGTTCCTAATTGCCGCAACTAACAACTGGTAAAATACCGGTTTTTAAAGTTGCCAGTTTCCTCAACCGTCAATCGCAACGCGTCAGGCGATTTCACACCCTCCCTCCCACTCCCTGTGCCTGGCAATGCCATTGTCGCTACGGCAACGGCATACGGCAACTCGGCTATGAAAGTTGCTCACAGATTGCCATAAAGTTGCGGCAACCGTAAACGTTATAGCAACTATCAACTTTTACAGGAAACTTTTAAAGTATTAATAGTTGCCTCAACTTATGTTGCTCCATATGCAAAGCGCCTAAGGATACATAGGGGAGTATGTCGTTGAGAAGGTACGAGTGTTCAGAGGTCTGCTGTCCGTTCGTTTGCCTATTAGCGGGCTAGAGCTGTATCTTATAAACCGTAATAGGTAGAGAGTTGAAATTTTCAGTGTGTTTTTCCATTGTCGCTATATAAAAAAATAAAAAAAATAAGGTT
Organism: Hoplodrina blanda; assembly: GCA_949316365.1. NCBI lineage: Eukaryota > Metazoa > Arthropoda > Insecta > Lepidoptera > Noctuidae > Hoplodrina > Hoplodrina blanda. The sequence goes on from OX438589.1 coordinate 11,084,312, forward strand.
GAAAGTTAAAGAAACGTGTTTTTTTTTAATATTTTTAAATATTGAACGGTGTACTAATTTGCACCTGCCATGTTATTTCGTCACCACCGCTCGTGGACTGGTAAAGAATGCCTAAGCCATTAAGTCCGCCTTTGGACCTTTTGTTGCATATAGTTTAAATAAATAAATATTATAATTGTTATTTCTTTTTCTTCCTTGTTGTGTTCCATAGGGATAATTTAGGACTTAATTCTGTCTACGCTAGTCAGAAGCTTATAAAATAAATCAATGTTCTACGGCCAAAGAAAGCTTAGTGAATCTCTTGTTCTTATTTTCGTCTTTCTTGGCAAAAAACTCCTCTAATATTGACTTGTTATTGTACTAAAACTCCGTATTGTTATTTAGTCCGCAAGCTTTGTGTTTTTCTCACAGGACATCCGGCTGTGGTAGTCCCAGTATGATTAATGGTCGCTTGACAACACCCTCATTTCCACTTTCCTCCAGTTTTACGAACGAAGGTCAACGAAATGAAATTAGCCGAGTCTAACAGCCCACGTCCTGCCAAGGGTATAATTATAAAGTTCTCGTTTGAGATGGCCTGTACTTACTTGAAACAAGTGACTAACGATGGCTTTTAGTAATTAGGCGTAGCTAACTGACATTTAAGGAAGTTCTACGTGATGAAAGTTGTAAGTGCTGAATTGTAGTAAGTTTTGTGCTAGTCGACTTATAAAAGGGTATGCTTAGATGGTTCGGTCATGTTGAGAGGATAAGTGAAAGACGATTAACAAAAGGTATTTATATGGCAGAGGTGCGTGGCAACGCAGGGAGGGGTCGCCCTAGGAAGACCTACACTGACCTTATTGGTGAGGTTCTTCAGAATGGTCAGGTGCGGAGTACTCGTATTAACCGGCGTGCTTGTATGACGAGATGTATGAACGTAGATGAGGCGAAAGGAGTACGTAAGGATCGTAGCAGGTGGCGTTTTGTGGTTTCTGCCTACCCCCATGGGAAAAAGGCGTGAGTTTATGTATGTTATGTATGTAGTCGACTTCTTTTTTAATAATAATAAAGTTTATTAACTGTTGTTCCAATGGTTACCTTATAATTAGGGTAAACATAATCATTATAATACAGTAACATTTGGCGGTCCGCATTTTTAGGAACAGCGGTGGTCCTGTATCTTGGGGACCACACCTTTATTTATTTATTTCGGGTAACAAATACCCATAACATTTATACCTTACAGATTATCATACATATTCATAAAAACCACAAATATATAAATATTAATAATAAAATAATAATAAATCTTTATTCAGAAACTTAAAAGATAAAATACATCATGAATCTTAAATTACATTGTAGGTATAATAATGTGAGGTGCCTGTACTAGGATAATCCTGTATCACAGGCTGCAGGAGCTCTAACAATATGCTATATTTAGGACAGTTGATTTTTTTATTTAGGCTAGTTTACACGAAGTGACGGCGGCGCGGCGGTGACGGCATGCTTGTTGCAATGATTGCTGCACTGTGGGTCGGTAGTTTGATCCCCGCTCGGAACAAATATTTGTATGGTCTACAGGTATTAAGTGGGTACTCAATTTCTCACTCATATTTAAATTATTTTTTGACGAATATTAATCCATAATTAAGTATTTAACAGTAAAATTCTATGTTAATAAAAAACCTAAACATTCAAGGATTATAATCTAAAAGTCTGAATACATGTCGCGAATATATTCATATGACTCATTCCATTTTCGTAGTTCAACGTCAGGTTTACAAGTATGATCAGTCCGTTGGTTGCGTAATAGTGGCTGTCGAGTGCCTTCGAGCATGCTATAGACGATATTGATTAAATACGTACGAAATGACTAGAAGGAATGTACTACAATACAATGTGCAAAGCCAAGGTGAGCGACTGAAGTAGTTGTGTTTTTTTTTGTTAAGGTTTTTCCGATTGCAAAGTGACGGAAAAAGATTACGGAGAAAGCTCCCTTTTTTTAATTCAGAAGGTACTTTTTTTAATCAAATTGATGAGCCTTATTAAATTATTTCTCTTTTATTACAATGTTAAGACAAATTAATAAAGCGCTCTTCCTCTCTCTACTTATTTAAAAATTTTGCTGTGCCCAAAAGGTCCATGATTTTTTCTATTACTTATATCTAATTTTATTTACCACCTGTAAGTGTATATTATTGAGTTCAATAAATTATTTGAGATTTAATACGATAAGGTAAATTATTTTGCTAATTATGTAGGTAATCAAAACTAAGGCATTTATGTAGTTGAACTGCAAAACTTTTATAATTGGATATTCATAAGAACACTGCAGAAATCTATAAAAATTACTCTAATTTACCTCCCTCGTGGGTCTACAATGCATACGGACTCCGCTGCGGTGGCGTGAAAGCCTTGCCGTTGTCATGGTTACGAGACGCTGCAGTGCTTTCTCTGCCCGCCCTCCACCGCAGTAAGCGCCGAACCCTCACACAGCGAGGGCGTGCCGGCCGCTCCCGTAAAGCTATCGATGTTTCACTTGTCGATGTTTTAATTGAATATCAAATTCATAATTTTGAAAAAAGTACTCAAATATTTTTTTATTTTTTGCTGTGGAGTTTGAATATGTTTTACCAAGGAGGTTTTACGAAGGAGTTTTGGATGCAGTTGCAGTGTTTAACAGTGATGCATCTAGTGTTGTGTGTGTGAATCATGGATAAATATTGTATTGTATTTTGTAAGACGGCGACATGACAGCCCAGGAGCGTAGCAACATTTTCTCCGATGACGACGAGGACTTGGTAAGTATCTATTATGGTTATGTAACGGGATATCCTTGAGTTTTGGATCCGTTCCAAGAATAGTTGCGCCTGCTATTACATAAAGTTCCGGGTGCCTGCAGTGCGAGATGAAATGCTCATATAAATTGAAAGTATTTCTTTGTGGTTTTACAATGCAGATGTTTCTCTATTTATTTTTATTTACACGTAATTAATGTAAGTACTTACTTACTTACCTACTATATATTATATTTAAAATTAGAAGATCTTCCTAGGGTTAAACTGTTAACTTTCTGTAATAAAAACATTAAAATGATAAAAATGAATATTTTTTTACAAAATAGTAGGTACATTAAGTTAGATTGTTACCTAATTTGTTAGGAAAGATAAATAATTTTCAAAAAATGCAAGCACCGTAAAGAAATATAAATACAACAGCCAAAATATTCTTTGAGCCTTCAATTGCGTACAAATTCACCTAATGTTTATTTTGACCAATTAGAATTATTATACTCGTACCTTAATCACTCACCTACTTCACGCCCAATCATAAACCTGGGTACCACGAAACAAACAATGCAATCGTATTCCGCGATGCTATCTTCATTTATTCATAGCGCGATAGCCGCCAACCTTTATTGAGTGTCATGACCACTGTTTATTGAGCTGAAGGGCCCTCCAATTTGTTCTATTCAAAGTCTATTTTACCAGAGACCTTTCTATATCCCGAGCTAAAAGAAAACTTTGTGCCTATTATCCATCATAAAGTTTCGGTCGGTTAATTCTCTCATTATTTTCACGAATAGGGACTAAACTGCTGGATTATGTGTTTATATTTCAACAAAGTTACGACTTTATAACTCAATAGCTTCAGACCGTGACTTCGTCTGCGTGGGTTTTTTAACTCTCGTTAATCTAGAAAGAAAGAAAGAAAAAATGATTTTTTGAAACAGACCATGTGCACACCAAAATAATAAAACAAAAATTCAATAAAAAAACAAAACAAAAATTAAGAAAAAAAATAACATAATTGTGTGCCGCACAGCTGCGTCAAACAGGCCCAGTTCAGTATAAACTGCCAGACCACTTGTGCCTGATACTGGTTTTCAAATGGACCTTTGTGTGTGACGTATAACGGATGTAAAACAGTTACGTCGTTGGTCACTGCTCCGCTACCATGGGTCGAAGCTTGATGTTTGAATTTGTTGTGTAGTCTATTTGATTTGACAGGTCACTGCATCAGATCACCGCGTCAGTACATCTGAATGATCGCCAATTTAGACCAGATTGGCAAATACTAGCTTCTCTCGAGGCGATTGACGCCCTTATGTAGTCCTGTTAGATAGCCTGTGCTCTATACTATCACATCCTCATGAATCTCACTTCAAAATATACAAAAAGCATATACAAATATTATTTTTCGAATCGGACTGGTAGTTCCAGAGATTAATAATAATAATAATAATCGCTTAGAGAGGCGCGCAATGATTGTTGACATAGCAGTCCCGCATGACGTGAACCTCGTGAAGGTCGAGAAAGACAAGCAGATCAAGTATCTTAACTTGGCCCGCGAGGTTGTCGACATGTGGGAGGTGGACTCAGCGATCATTGTATCAGCGATAGTCGTCACAGCCAATGGCTTAATAGCCAAGAGCCTCGACCAACATCTAGGGAGGCTCTCGTTAGGTGGCTAGATCAAGGGCTTGATCCATAAAGCAGTACTTCTGGACACGGCCCGCATAGTTAGGAGGTTCCTCTCTTTGGAGCCCTGACCGCCGGTGGCTTGGACCCTGTTTCCGCCACCGGTGTACTACTATTTTTTATATTTTTAAATGTTTGTATTTTTATATTAATAATTAAAAATGTAATTTATATGTATGTACAATGAATAAATGAGAATAATAATAATAACTCATTTATTGCAGGCGACACAGGCCCATAGATATATACCTTAACCTAAACATACATAATTATTATTTTATAATATAAAGGTCACTTCACTTTGCACTAAATAGCCTTTGTGCTGTCCTGTGGCACTTGTCCGCGAAAGCGACGGAACACCACGTCCTGCGGCCAAAAGTCTTCTTGCATGGCGAGGGGCAGATAACAATTCGGTACTCGCACCACGAACGCCTTGAAGTTAATGCGTTTAAATAAACAAACAAAAAATCTTCAGCTTTATCATATATAGACTGAATATAATAAAATGAATCTACGTGCCGTTAAGTTGGCATAATAGCAAGTTTAACAGTCTAATCTCAAAAGCCAGCGAAACAGTGGAAGCCATTTAAACTTGGCTAAATGTGGCTTTAAATCCAAAGTTGAGACACTCATTACTTTGATACTCGGAAGTGCACATTATGTGTGAGTGGGGACATAAACCCCGGGCCCACAATGATGCGGGGTAATGTGACCTCGCATTGTTGCCCCGGCCTTCATAGCCCAAGCAATATTCACCTGTTCATAACTCGGGCTAGGAAACTTTTGTGATAGAAGCAACACACACACGCAACTGCTATTTATCTCTGTTATAGTCACTAGAAAAGTTTTGCGACTTTTTATAGGAGCCTGCTGTGATTAAATCTAAGGCTATATTTTGTGGAGTGTACGGTTGGGGAAAAAATATCAGTTAGCAAACAAAATGTATCACGGTATTAAACGCTGTGAAAGTAATCTTCATTTGTTTTAATATTGACGTCATTAAGAACGTTTACGCCTTACATCATTTCATACAAACTTTTAAGTTCTTATTTTTCGAAATGAATGAACCGATTTTAATAAAACTTTTTGCACCTAAGCAGAATACATAGGTCTACATAGTTAGTTGAGAACATTTGTAGCTAAATTCGACCGAATTCAAGTTTTCCATAGAAACTGAGATTTCCAATAATCTTTTTTTAAAGGAGATCGGACGGGGATGGCCCAAGTGGCGTCTGAGCATGACGCTTATTTCTTTTTAAAGTTCATTAATAGAAGCTTACTTTTTTGTATGGGTACAAAAAAATCTGACCTGGGAGGAAGAAGTTATAGTGTGTATTAAAATACTCATTTATCGAACTATTTTCAATCTATTTCTTTTAAATTAATGATTATGTTTGAATAATACTCTGTTTTCAACCGACTTCAAAGAAATAGAAATCCCATGGAAATATTGTCATGATCTGATGATGAACTTCGGAGATATGGAATGGAACTCCTCATAGGATCACAGCAGTAATATCGTAACAAGTGAAATTGCTTTGTTTATACGTGTAGTCGATGACTGACTGAAGGAAAAGGGGGAGGGGGTACGTCAACCCCCCTCCTACCACTTTTCAAAATTAAATATATCGTGTGAGGTATTGTTTGAAAGGGCTTTTTGTAAGGATTTCAAACATTAATACACAAGTCGGTGGCAATACTTACCTACATAACAAACACAAAACCAAAGCCGCCGACTTCCAAAACTAAAGTAATTTTTTATTTTGTAGTTTTTGAAGGCGGTGATCCTTTTTTTTTGTAAAAAAGCTGTTTTGAAAAAGTATTTAAAAGTGTTTGAATAAAACTCTCTTTCTGAGAAAGGATTAAAAAATCCAATCAAAGAAAACATAAAAAGGTTTTTTACAAAAAAAGATAACCGCCTTCAGAAACTACAAAATAAAAATAACTTTAATTTTGGAAGTCGGCGGCTTTGGTTTTGTGTTTTGTTTGTGTATTGCCACCGACTTCCAAAACTAAAGTTATTTTTATTTTGTAGTTTCTGAAGGCGGTTATCTTTTTTTGTAAAAAACCTTTTTATTTTTTACTTTTTTTTGCTTGTGTATTAATGTTTGAAATCCTTACAAAAAGCCCTTTCAAACAATACCTCACACGATATATGTATTTAATTTTGGAAACTGGTAGGAGCGTGGTTGACGTACCCCCCCCCCCCCTTTTCCTTCAGTCAGTCATCGACTACACGTATAAACAAAGCAATTTCACTTGTTACGATATTGCTGCTGTGATTCTGTGAGGAGTTCCATTCCATATCTCCGAAGTTCATCATCAGATATTGAAATGGTGACAATGGGACCACACGGGAAGCACCAGCTTTCAAATAAAAAAAGAATCATGAAAATCGGTTCACCCAGTCGCAAGTTAGGAGCTAACAAACATAAAAAAAAAATACAGTCGAATTGATAACCTCCTCCTTTTTTTGAAGTCGGTTAATAAAATAACCGAATATACAATAAATATATCGTAAGTACTTTAACTGCGGGCACGCCGCAATCACGGCAGTAAGACCCCTCTTTGAGGAGTGGCTGGAGAGGCGCTACGGCGTCCTCACCTTCCGGCTGACGCAGGTCCTCATCGGACACAGTTGTTTTGGGAGGTTCCTGTGTCGGATTCAGCGGGAGGAAACGCCCGGGTGTCACCACTGTGTGGACCGCCCGGAGGTCACGGTGGAGCATACGGTGCAGGTCTGCCCCGCTTGGGCAGAACACCGCCGTGTCCTCACGGAGGCGATAGGCGGCGGCGACCTCTCGTGTCCGGACCTGGTTCAGGCCATGCTCCGGGGCGAGAGGGAATGGGATGCAGTCACCTCCTTCTGCGAAGCAGTAATGCTAGCGAAGGAGGAGGCGGGTCGCGTGAGGGAGAGAACATCCTCCACCTCACGCCCCAGCCGTCCAACTGTCCTTTTCCCTATGATACAAAGCAACAGTAATAATGTTGAATGCCCTGTAGTCCTTCCTCCTCCTTATACATTATATATGAATAACATTTCCTCAACCTCACGTGACGTGACTGAATGCGACTTCGCAGTAGAATCAAGCCATTTTGCTCCATTCCAAAACGCTCAAGATCTGCGGGTGGTTGTCCGTCTCTAAAGACTTCAATATAGTAAATACCACTTCTCGCATGCTCGCTATAATAGCTCCGAGCCAGTTTGAGTTGGTATGTGCCAATGGCAAATAAAATCAGATCATCCTGTGTCAATCACGGAAAGCGAGCCAATTCCGGAATGTTTCCTGAAATGCTCTAAAAATGTACACGTTGCCTATTCAGGTTTTTGGCGGTAACGTATTCTGCTATGTTATTAGGAGTGTTTGTTCGCTGGTTAATGATTGTATCGGCATATATACTGTTTTGTACCGGAGGGTGGAAAGCATTTATAAGCGCTGCTGCTATTTTAAAGTTTGGCATCAAGTGCTTTAGGGTTATATTGACATAATCTTGTCTTAAAAGTTTATAGTCACGTTTGAAACGGCCAATGACAGCTTCGACAACCCAACGGCAAATAGTGACTTTTTTTGATTTGTTTGCCTGCAGTGTCGTTAGTTGGGTTTCGTTGTAACTCTTCTATTCGGGAATTGCTGTTCTATACCCAAAAGTGTGTAAGTCAGGCATTGCGTCCCGAAATCCCCGATCTAATATAAACATATCACCTTCCCTGAAAAACCAACGAAAAACTCCATCTTCGTCATTCATTATTTCTTGTGTAACAGCATCTGATTTGGTCTGTACTTATGCGCTCTCTCCACCAGTGAAAGAAATCGTGAAAAAAAAAAGTGATAAAATCTTCACAATCCAAAAGGTCCCCACAATGCTGGAGTAAATCCACATTTAGCATCTTGGGCTCCCCTACTAGAGAGAATGACTGCCAGTGACAGTCACTGCCACTGCCAGTCACTGCCACTGCCAGAACACTGCCACTGCCAGTCACTGCAGTGGTGACTGACTCGATCATGGAGTGGAAGGAAGGGGAACGACCTACTGCGCCCGCTTTGCGTCTTCTCTCAACCCTTCCTAGCAAACCGCGCAGCAACGGCCATAGCATTTTTGTCTCTTTTCTAATGTTAACGCAAAAAATACCAGGTGTATATTTTGTCTCTTTCTCATGTTGGCGCAAAAAATATCACGCATCTGAGTCATCATAAGTGTAAGGCAACGTCAAACATACCATATCTATTTAAAATAAATAGATATAATTAATAAATAGTTCAAAATAACCCGATATATTAAGATTATGTAATATGCGCTGTACCACTTTTCTCCCAGGACAGATTTTTTTTTACCCATACAAAAAAAGAAAGCTTATTTAGTGAACTTTCAAATGACATAAGCGTCATGCTCCGACGCTACTTGGGCCAGAGCCCATACAAAAAAGTCCGATCTCCTTTAATAAGGCATTTTGAAAATGTCTTCAGCTAACTTAAAACATAACTAGCGAAATGTGGGTGTACTAATGGGTACACCTCTGCCTAGCTCTTTGGGGATTACAGGCGTGATGTTATGTTATGCATGTAACATTTGACTTCGTTAGGTGTTTATGTACACCCGTTATTTAATACAAATGTACACTCACACCTAAATTTAATATTGCCTAAATCTTAAAAAGGTTGGAATATACATATTTTTTCTTTTCCGGGTCCGTGCAAGGTAACCATAATTTTACATATAAAAAGATACATATTAAGTTCGTCCTGAATATTTAAAAAGGTGTCCGTTTATCCGCAAAACCAGGTAACGGTCCCAAAAATACGTATGACAAGACCTTGGGCAACAAAATGATCAATCTAAGTTTCTGTTCCTTATTTCCAAGTAAAATGAAAGTGTGAGACAACTTTTCTATCCATCGAAATTGCTTCCCCAGAGCACTTCAAAACAAAACGTGTTTAGAATAAATAAAGCCTGTTCGTTTGTTGTTATTCTAAACATTTACAATATTCATATTTCTAGATTTGTTTGTTGAAACCACAATTCTGCGATGTCGTTTACGTTGGTTAGGGCGTGTTTAGGTTTGGGAGGCTAAGTAGTCTAGTACTGGGGTATAGTACAAAAATAAAATGGTCTGTTCTTCAAATGAATGTTTGCTTTGCTTGGATATGTGGTGGCTAGAACTTTGTCTGCTTTGACAACCAATTTTAACTAGGCTTTCAATATTTTCAGTACAAAATATTACTTTGAGAAACTTTACATGATATTGAATAATTATTGTAGGTATCTGTTGAAACATATTTTTAAATTAGGAATAGACTATAATTCATCAAATGTCAGTTTTTCCAGATTTATTTCAATCTGTGCTGTTATAAGACAAAGTCAAAGTTAGTTTTATAATGTTATCGTACACATTATAATTTGATTATTTTTATTTATAAACTTTGTACAACGACTGGAATGGACATCATAACAGAAACTTTTACAGTTAATTCAGTACGTGATTCGAGACCCCAAGAGATAAAATTTACCGTACGTAATAAATAGACAGCTATTCCATACAAACGTCAAAATGTATGAAATAACTAAACTTTTATTTAATAACCTTTCTAGAATCATACAGAATTTATGGTAAAAGGTTTTGTCCTTTCCACCCCCAATAATTATTTCTGGTTTTAAGTTGTAAAATAAAAATACATTATTGGTTATTAGGATAGTTTATTTATACAGGTGATTTATTGATTTATTCAACCGCCTTCTCAATTAATTCAATAGAAAAGGTGGATGGCAATAGGCTCGCCCCCTATTACATGGGACTTAAAAACATAACTGGCAAAATGTTGGTGTACTAATGGGTACATCTCTGCCTAACCCTTCGGGGATTACAGGCGTGGTGTTATTTATTAAAATGAAAACCTTTGAAAAATGTCCTTACACATCCCCATAATTACCATTCGACGAAATGTTCGATCCAATCTCCCGTTTCTCCCCGCACGGCTTATTCTACCAATGTAAACGCGTCTTAGAGGGTACTTCTGGGGTAAAATAGGGTGTACTAAAGCGGTTTCCACGACAACGGGTGTTCAGTCGTTGAAAACACTGAACATTTTGTTTGAAGACGGGTTTAGGACGTTAAGATAAACAGACAAACGTTCCGCTTTCGACTTGGGAATATAACGTGATAAGAATAAGAAATAAGAAGATTTTAGTTCGGAATAAGGACAAATGAACTGTCAATATGGGATGGTGTAAAGTTTGGACGAATTGGACTTGATTTAGGTCGGCTTCCCGGAAAAGTCATCCAATTTAGTTTCACCAAAGTTTGTCTTAGTAATCAATCTATTACAAAGCAGTTAAAAGTTTATTTTGAACTTTATAATTACTATTAGTTAGAGTTCAGTTTATAAAGGTTTTGTAAAAAGAACACCCGCTATTTGAAATTGAGTACTGGGGGCAATTCTACTAACTTTATGGTACAATCGCAATCTAATCTCAGGCTCAATCTGTGAAAAATGCCTTTGATACCTATATTGTTTGAACTTGATTGTCGCTGAGATGAGATTGGGACTAGAATTTGTTTGTTTAAAGTCCATATGCATTTCTGCTTAAGTAGCAATAATTATTTGTTTACTAAAAAATATTTATCATTTTTATTTAATAGGCAGGTTTTTGTGGATCTACTCGATAATGCTTCCATAATCCCGTGACATAGAAACGGGTCCCAAATCTATCTACTTAAGGATATATTTCACCAAACTTTTATGCCTATGATAAAAGATTATCCGTCGAATAAAATTTATGTCTGGTAGTTTTCTACGGGAAAGCTTATCAAAATTCAAAATTGATTCTACTAAATACAAAAGATTAGTGAAACTCGCCCTCAATAATATACGCCTGTTATTAAGCCTAAAGAAGACGTGAAGAGTGTGAAAAGCCCCACTAATCCGAAATTGGTGTTGAAATCCATACGTATAAGTTTCGTACGATATCGTGCGGTATTTTGCGTTACCGTGCGACTTCAACCGAAAACGATAAGCAATTTACTGAGCTCGCTTTAAGCTGCGGTGAGAGTGACGTATCGGGGAAGTGGCTTAAAAAAGGTTTTATGTAAAGCTCGTGATTTATCTTCTATTTTAAGTACCTAGCTAATTATATGGGGGGGTAGGTAGTTTGTAGTCGTTACACTTTAACGGTCTCGGAGATGGTTAAACTTACCTAGTTCTTTAAAAATAATGTCAGTATTATAAGCCAAAAATATTCTGGGAATTTTATATTATTATACATTTTACGTTTGCAAGTAGGGTTCCGGGAATTCAAAGGTAACTTCGCGCCCCGTCAGCTTCTTGTATATCGACTGGAAGGTGTCCACCTTGTAATCAATGGTGGTCTGCTGGTTCTTGTCAAGGTGCACCTTGATCAGCTGGGAGCCGTCCAGCTTGATCTGGATGCGCTTGCCCACAATCTGTATATCTGTATATACCTATAGTACATTAAAAAATAGATGTGGTAATTATGTTATGTTAATAAGGATTATTTTTTGTGATTTAATTATGATACTTTCTTCTTTATATAAAACAACTTATTTTTTATATATCTGGAACCATTATGGATGTGTCATGCAATACAGTTTATCGTTCGCTGTCAATTCCAGTTCGTAATATTCCTTATAAAACAAGATGGTGGTAAGATTTAGTGCACTCTCGAGCGAACATAAGATATGGGCAAACAAAGTGCTTCCTTCGACACGTGGTGTGTCTTTTGATGAAGTATCATGGAAGATAGGTAAAGATAGAAATTATTTTTAGTAGTTTTTTTAGAAGTTAAGATAGTATTTTAATGGATGAAACTGAGATGTGTAAAGTGCGACTCACTTTTGCTCGCGAGTTCATCCGTGAGAATAATCCTACTGATTTTTTTTTAAATAATAAATTACACACTCAAGGATAACCTAGCTGCTAACTAGTAAAAAAAACACAGCATCGAACCAGTACAGTAGTTGCGTTCAAACTTAATAAAAAGATTATACTGTTAACAAATATTTTAAAAACAAGTTTTAATTTAAAATTATTATAATATTGAGTATTGGACATTGTATTGTCATCAGAACTAAAGCTGTATGCAAAATTTCAGCTCAATCGGTTACCCACAAATAGTGAAAAATGGTTTGCAAATTTTTAAAAGACAACTTACATACATACATACGATCAGTGCAAGCTAAATAAAAGCTTGTAAAAACAAATAATCTCTTCAGCCTTAAAATATTAGTAAAGATAATTAATTCATTCCCTTGAATAAAAAACAAACATGAAATTCTCCATACCACTGCGTCAAAAAGAAAACGAGTCTACGTAATAAAATGCACCGCGTAGGCTCGTAGCCATCTCGTAGCACTTTTCGTAGCAGCGTAGCAACATAAAAATCTCGTTACGATAAAATTTACATTTATGTGCATGTACGTTTGCTGTACGTTTGAAAAAAGACTTTCTTTTACATTTTAAAACTATTTTTAAGCACGTTTTCATTGTAAAATATTCAAACCAACGTATTTGTATGTTTGCTTTTCAACTGGAGCTTTTTACAATTCGCAATGGTACCTGTCCCGAATGAATTAAACAAACTGTCTGCCTTCAAAACAGTTTTATTCGACAACCGAATGGAATATTTGAAACAGTGCCAAAGAAAATTAATGTATTCAGATACGAAATTTGAATTTCAATCGAATGAAATAAATAAGAATAATTTGACAACGGGACTTGGAATTGCATGAATAGAGGGAAGAGCGACATCAACCAATTAATATATTTGAATATTTTTTCGTTAACATTTAAAGGTTTTATTTTCGACTAATATTTTAAAGAGGTCAAATTGTTTGGTGGTTTGTAAATGGTAATCTGTGGAAATAATGAAAATGTGAAAATGTGGAACTGTCGTGATGGCCTAGCGGTTAAGGCGCCCGCCTCTCATGCATGAGGTTGTGGGTTCGAATCCGGGCAAGTACCAATGTGACTTTTTCAATTCATATGTACTTTCTAAGTTTATCTTAGACATTACTGACATCATTCCGTGCCTCGGAAAGCACGTTAAGCTGTTGGTCCCGGCTGTTATACGTGGATCTTTGATAGTCGTTACGAGTCGTCAGAAGCTTGAAAGTCTGACAACCAGTCTTACCTAGGTGTATCGTATTACCCAGTTACTGGGTTGTGGAGGTCGGATAGGCAGTCGCTCCATGTAAAATACTGGTACTCAGCTGCATCCGGTTAGACTGGAAGCCGACCCCAACATAGTCGGGAAAAGGCTAAGCAGATGATGAATCTGTGGAAATAATGATCCGTTTACAAAAAAATCTTTCACTGATAGAAAGTATAACAGTATTGTCGAGTACTACTCTAACTAATACTATCTAATAAAATAAAAAACATAACATCATGCAATACCCGAAGGGTTGGGCAGAGGAGTACCCAGTTATGTTTAAGTCCTATGTAATAGGGACGAGCCTATTGCCATCAACCGGGCACAAATTCAGACTCAGGCTGCTATAGAGAAATTCCTGATGGAATAACACACCCACTAGGAAATCGAATCCAAAACCTCATGCTCAGCAGTCCCGCTTTGCGATCACTAGACCAACGAGACAGTTAATAAAAAAAATAGACATAAAAACCGACGATGTGTAAGTCGCACACGCACATAAAGGGTTTCGTGCCGCCATATAATATTAAGAACAAGCAAAAAATGTCGCAAGAACACGTTCCTTATACGATACAATGTTTTATATTGTATACACTCTGCGACAAGTGTCTACCTATAGCGGTTGATACAATCCTGTGACAGAGGGACAGATGGACGGATGGATAAGCGAGAGTAATGGGGTTCCGCTTGAACCCTTTGGGTAAGGAACCCTGAAAACGCTAAAAGTAATAAAATTACGATAATGTTATTTCAAATGCCTTTAAGCACACTCGCGACCATGGCCTTCATCAAGCGCATTAATTTGTACAATATGGTCCCTATTTGTACAATATTGTCCCTATTTGTACAATATTGTCCCTATTTGTACAATATTGACCCCTATACCCCAATATTTTACCTTAATTAGGTAAAATTAGGGGTTAATATTGTACAATGTTGCGTAAAATTAAAACATATAAAAATGAAAAACGATCAAGCTGAGGTGTCGTAAGACCAAAACCAGACAGTGAATAAAATGATGAGATCTAAAATATTAAATGAAATCAGCAACATTCATTATTTTTAAAACTAGCTTTTGCCAGTTACTTCGTCCGCCAGGTTTTTATCCCCGCGTTACATTTATAGCCTATACTGGATATCATATACAAAAATATTGTTTCTAATTAGACTGGCAGTTTCAGAGATTAACGCGTTTAAACAAACAAACAAACAAAAAATTCTTCAGCTTTATTATAGATTTCCTCATCAAAGACCTCGGGGTACGCGGTCACGACTACGACAGGTCGTGACCGTGGCCGCGTAGTACGCAAATGGCGTCGGTTCAAAAATACGCCGGTAAGGATAAGCTCTTCGTTGATTAGCGCCTGTGCCATTAAGGATAAGTTACACGGTACCCCCGTGGTAAGGTAGGGTAATGAGGGCCTTTATGTTCTCATCGGATTAGCCGCATCTGTCTGTTAATTTTGGAACTATCTTTATAAAAAGGTTATGTACCTATTGTAGTACTTAATGATTTTTATTATGGGTACCTACCTAACTACATCGTCTTCACGTTCATATAATTATTCCCTTAAACAAAACTGGCGAAATGTGGGTGTACTAATGGGTACAGCTCTGCTTAACCCTTCGGGGATTACAGGCGTGATGTTATGATGTTATCTTATATTTATTTAATTAACATACATCTATCTATCTATATAAATAAAAATGTATCGCGGAAATGTAAATTGTTTTTTTTGTGTTCGTTATTGGCAGGACAAGGTTTGTGTAAAAGAAAATAAAAAAAAATCGAACACCTTTTTTAACCAAAGTCGAATTCGCAATGAGCAGTTTGTAAATATATAAATACTAGTTTTTAAAAGTAAATACCTATGGAGTGTCCTGCCCATTGTTTCACAAACATTGTTATTTTGGAAGAAGCAATAAAGTTTAATCTTATTCCTTGGAAATGACGTTCAAAAGCGCCTTCAACTAACTGACCTCCACAACCCAGTTACTAGAAAATCGATACCCTTTGAGTAAGACTGCTTGTCAAACTTTCAGGCTTCAGACTACCAAACGAATGTCAAAGATCTGCGAATGTCACCACTAACTTCCAAACCGAAGTTTAATTAGTAGAACGCAAACTGGAGTAGTATTTCTCAGTAACAGCCCGAAGGCTTACTGAGAGGAGGTTACTGAGAAATCCCTAATGGAAATACCCAATAACACTTAAGTACTCAGAATGCGAATACAACTATTTCTAAAGAAAGTGTAACCCTGTAGGGGTTGGTATACACCTGCGGAAGGTTACATTGGTCGTATCATACCGCGAAGGTTCCCCTTGAAGAATACATTAAGGTCGGCGCTAGTACGTGTGACCTACTTGTATTATAAATGACCACCCGCACCTACCGCCTCACCTGACGTCTTATTGCGAAGTTTCTTTAAATTATATACGGGTTGGGTTTTGCGGCCTGTTGGGTTAAAGATCAGTACATATTTTATTTAAGTTTGTGTTATAGACTTTTAACAGCTTAAGTTTTATTAGTCACTAGCGACCCGCCCCGTCGCACGGGTGCAATGTATAGGTACATAAACCTTCCTCTTGAATTACTCTATCTATTGATGAAACCCGCATTAAAATCCCTTGTGTAGTTTAAAAGATCTATACGTATAAACGGCGAGAAGCCACTTTGTGTTTGTAGAAATACTCATTGAAATTCATAAATGAATAAACAATACATTACATTACAACACGCTCTTAAAAGTGTCCTTCTTCTACAATGTACATAAATATAGCTGCATCAATGTTGTGCTCATACGTATTAAAATACCTTATAAAAGTAGGTAACTACTCGTAGTTGATGACGCTGCAAGCGAGATGAAAACAATTACAATGTTTAATTAAAAATATTTCTGTTTATACTATTCATGTAAAGATTTCGCAATAGGTTCTGTTTTTACTAAAAAGAACACTAAATGCGTTCTTTAAAATTAACAAAAAAAAGCCAAGGTAAACAAATTTTGTGGTAACAATTTTCTTGATTAGGAATTAATTGGAAAACCACAAGCGGTAGTAATTTTAATAGAGTGCTGCAAAATTAAATTACTAGTTCTATATTAATCTACATCTATTAGTGGATTGCTTCAACGCTGGCCCGTTTTCTTCACAAATTGAACTTCAATGTCCGACTTTGTCGATACTTACAGCAGAAAACAAACAAAAAGTTTATCCAGTGTGTACCTACAATTGATAGAAATAAAGAAGTAGAAATCTCATAGGGTATCAAAACCTTTGAATGCTTTGGCCCAAGAATAGGCTAGCCCTCTGGTCTCGTGAATAGTCGACCAGTCGCTTGGCGATATCCCAAAAATTAAGGTGAGCGCTCGGGCCCCATGGCCCTAGTGTTTCAACCCCAAACCCTAACCCAGTATTGGGTTAATCCATGAATTTATTTGAATCTTTAGACCTACACAACACACGTAAGGCACACTAGAATGAACACAGTCGTATTTCGTGTTTATGTATAATTCATTCACCATTATATTTATAGCTTTGTTTTGTAATTACTTAATTGTTGCAAGTGTGCGTGTCACGTTTTCATAGACTGATAGTCTGTCATTGGACAGTCTTGTCATTGTCTGTACACAAGTTTATATATTGACTGAAGTAAGATCACGTGATTGTTATTGATAGCATTTAATAACTACACACGCGATATTTTATTTATAATTCTTTTTAACCGACTTCAAAAAAAGGAGGAGGTTATCAATTCGTCTGTATTTTTTTTTTATGTTTGTTAGCTCCTTACTTGCGACTGGGTGAACTGATTTTCATGATTCTTTTTTTATTTGAAAGCTGGTGCTTCCCGTGTGGTCCCATTGTCACCATTTCAATATCTGATGATGAACTTCGGAGATATGGAATGGAACTCCTCACAGAATCACAGCAGCAATATCGTAACAAGTGAAATTGCTTTGTTTATACGTGTAGTCGATGACTGACTGAAGGAAAAGGGGGGGGGACGTCAACCCCCTACCAGATTCCAAAATTAAATATATCGTGTGAGGTATTGATTGAAAGGGCTTTTTGTAAGGTTTTCAAACATTAATACACAAGCACAGAGGCAGGCAGGGAGAGGGGCAGGGAGAGGTGAGTGGCAACGCAGGGAGGGGTCGCCCTAGGAAGACCTACACTGACCTTATTGGTGAGGTTCTTCAGAAAGGTCAGGTGCGGAGTACTCGTAACCGGCGTGCTTGTATGACGAGATGTGTGAACGTAGATGAGGCGAAAGGAGTATGTAAGGATCGTAGCAGGTGGCGTTCTGTGGTTTCTGTCTACCCCCATGGGAAAAAGGCGTGAGTTTATGTATGTATGTATGTACACAAGCACTAAAAAGTGAAAAATAAAAAGCTTTTTCACAAAAAAAGATAACCGCCTTCATAAACTACAAAATAAAAATAACTTTAGTTTTGGAAGTCGGTGGCAATACTTACCTACATAACAAAAAACAAAACCAAAGCCGACGCGACTGCGTGACTTATCACGTGATTGTAAGTAATAAATAAATAAGAATTAAATGCTGTTTCATTTATTATTATCAATGAGTTTGACATAATATTCTCTATTCTCTAACTACAAAACTATTAACACTAAATATTACCACATTGACTTATACCTTTCTTTAGCTGTACCTACAGGATTACAGTTATCATACATCTACGTCATACATCTACGTTAAGGCATACATCTACGTCATGAACGAATAGAATAAAAGTGACAAGTAAAGCCATCGTCGGCGCTTAGCACTTGGCACAGCGTTGGCCCTTCACTGCCAGAGTATACACAACTTCCTTTTCAAGAACCGGGGCTAGGGGGATGGGAGGGGGAGGTCGTAGAAAGAATTTTCAACATTCACTGAGTACACACTCTGATCTTTGTTGAAACAAGTCTTGAAATTAAATCAAGTCTTCTATTGAGAAGTTAGGGATTTAAAAGTTGCGACAATAGTGGTACGTACCTTTTTAAGAGTGTTACTTTTTCATAACAATACGCCTGTTAGGCAGTGGTGTAGCCATTAGTACACCCACATTTCGCCAGTTATGTTTAAGTCCCGTGTAATAGGGGGCGAGCCTATTGCCATCAACCTGGCACAAATCCAGACTCCGAGGCTGCTACTGAGAAATTCTTGATGGAGAAACTCAATAACACTTTGCTCGACCTGGGCATCGAATCCAAAACCTCATGCTCAGGAGTCGCGCTTTGCGACTACTAGACCAACGAGGCACGTGGGTGCATGCGGGTGTTACTTTTATTTTATGTGTATTATATAAAAAGAAGCCGCAAATTCTCTAACTTCTAAGATACAGGTCTGTGCACCTAGTTTAGGAGCCCGGAAAGCTGACAATAATATTAGACTTGTTTGTACAACCCACTGCTCACATATGCTATGCAGTCACTTTTACATCATCACCTTTCTATTGTAAAATCGCTCCTATTACAGCCGCATAAGATGCCGCAGAGTTTACTTTAACGTTGACATTACAGAGCTGATTCTGCTCTACAGTTGAACTACAACAAAACGCCTAAGGGGCGTCGCCCACACGATTAACAGTCGAGGTGCAGTTGAGGCGGAGGCGCATAAGAGGCACGCCGCAACAAGGTTTTCTTTACAAATGAATGGTAGTGCGCTCACATACAAGAGTTGCGGCGAGGGCGAGGTGAAGGCGGGGCGGAGGCGAGTTGCAGGCGGGGCGGAGGCGAGGTGCAGGCGGGGCGGAGGCGAGGTGCAGGCGCAGGAGGGGCGCTCAAGTGTGCCCAAGCCACGATTCCACCGCTATTTTGTCATTTTGTCATTCAAAATGTATAGCCGCCTGCGCCTCGACTCTACGCAGAGACCTATCCTCGACCGTGCTGCGACGCCGCACCGCCGCTGACGCGACGTCGCCTCGACTTAACCAGTGAGCGACGCGCCTAAATCCTCCTGGGTACCAAACTTTTCCAACAAGATTTTAAACCAAATATATCACAGTTCAAATAACTCTAACCCGTTGCCACAGGCGACGGTATCAACCTTCCAAATAATTTAAGACCTATAAAAAACTTTGAAGGAATTCGGAGAAATATTTTTCCTTATACAAAGTTCAAAGGGGACGAGAAAATTTATAGGCAATTTACGCTTCTACCTATTACACACTCTTAAACTTTGTCCTTTTATTGTGAGTGAGTATGTACAGTAGCGGTCATAAGTGCAGGAGCATGCTAAGGTTTGAATTGCCGTGAACACGGGGTACAGGCCATACCTACATCTGTGTGTATAAGTGATGTATTCAAATTTAAAGTCAAAGTCAAATCATTTATTTAATTAGGCCATTGTAAGGCACTTTTGAACGTAATAACACAGTACCTACGTACACCTCAAAATTCGCACACGACGTCGAAAGGTCGTAAGTTTAACCAAAGTGTCAATCGATTTGCTTTGTAGATTGCTACTCCATTTATGACCGCTACTGTACTCTTATCCGTTTTCCTGGTTATTCTACAATTTGGTACCGTTTGTAACCTTCTTAGAAATAATTGCTTTAAGGCTGACCTCGTTTTTTTACGGATTTTCTTAAAAATATCTTTTTATAAAAGCTTTCTTCAGTCTAGAGCCGATTAGAGAAGTGTATTTAAATAGGGTTCTGTACTCAAACGGTGCTAAATGGAACTCTATTTCTAAGAGCAATAGCGCACTAGCGGCCATGGCCGCAGCGGCCAGGCCGCGGCGGCCATCGAGATACATACCTTAGTATGAAATTCAAAAAGTTTAAAAGTAAAGGTTTTTTACATGTACAGTCAGCAAAAGAGATAGGTATGCAGGGTCGTCAGATATAGTTAAAGTTATCTGAGTAACCGATAAATGTTTTCAAATGTAATTTAATTTAAATAGTAGATAATAAACAGTTCATTAATTAAGTTTCAATCGAAGACATCCATCAGTTTCTAAGAAAACTTCATCTATATCTGACGACCCTGTATACCTATCTGTTTTGCTGTGTGTACATAGTTATTTTTTTTTTTACAGTCGTACGAAACCCTTCTTGTACGAGTCCGACTCGCACTTACCCGTTTTTTTTGTAACGTCCTCAAGGCTCTTATATTTGCCTCGTTAAATCTGTGTTGACGAAATGTCTGCTTTGAAAACTCTGAAGATATTGAAGTGAGGCTCCTACAGTCGTGGAAACGACTTGCTGAACTAGTTATCTCTTTGGAGTGAACATTCAACCGCTCTCATTACCTAAGTTTCTCCAGTTCAAAACAAAGTTCAGTGAAGAATAGTATAAAGGGCGAACCGCGGCCGCCTCGCAACCCGCGCTCACCCACTTGCAAAGTCAAACTTGACTCAAAGCTAACTAGACATGTTTATTCCAATCCAGTTATTCTATTAATGTTTGAAGAGAACGTAAATGAGCTCTTGTAAGAGAAGTATTCAATTTGCTCACATGCAAGCTGAATGACTTACCGTGTCTCCTCGAGTTCAATGTTCGTTGATAATTAGATTTTTGCCTAACTAAGTGATACAAATAGAGTTATCAGACAGGCCTGATGTAGGATCGATGACTGAGTCGGGTGTAACGATTTAATTGTGTTATTCAGTTGCTAATTATTGTTAAACGTAATATAATTGATTATTTTTAATTTTTATTTGATTTAAATACATTTTAGGACATTAAGTAAAAAAGGATGTTTATAAAAGTACATAGGTACGATACCTAATTTAAAAGTAACAATTTTCTTTTTGGGCAAAAAAAACAAATAATACAATTTGCTTGTTCAATTATTAAATATCAATAATCATTTTTCTTTATTCGCGTTTAGTAAAGCGTTGGAATTTAATTTGAATATAAATATGAATGATAAATAAATAAATAACCATAAAATTCTTGCAACCTTAAATTAGTTTGTAAAAAAAATCTTAACTAGATGTTAGTAGTTTGTCAATTTATAGTTGTATTCATATCATGAATATAACTGTACTATAAAACTGTAACTACTAATTGTAACTGTATTAATAAAAGACAAGCTCTCAATTAAAACATTAAGTAGATTGTAAGCAAAAAACTTCCTCACAATCATTAAGTTCAAAAATAAATGTTCCGAAGCTCGTTACAAGTTTATCGGTCAGTCAAATCCGAATGGATGGTCCCTTTTACACATCAAAAGTGTCTAGGGATCAAGCATTTTTATGCGGATTTCTTGAGATTGAGATGTGGCTTTGTAATAAATTTATGATTTTATAAATTTATATGGATCCTTTTTGGTGCATTTCATAATTTGAATCAGGAACTGTGAATCAAATTCGAGTAAAAGATGAAAATCAGCTGTCAATATTTTCCCTATAAAAACATACAACGCATTGAAGACATTATTAGTGCTACTGTTTCCCTACTACTGATTAAAACCAACGTATTTATGGAGCGACGACGTCATTTAAGCAGGGAAGAAATGCTCAGAGCCGTGGGAATGATAGAAGCTGGTTCCCGGCAACGTACTGTGGCTTTAGCTCTGAATACAAGTCAGAGTGTTATCAGTCGACTTTGGACACGTTACCGAAGCACTGGTACCGTGGCTGAGCGCCATGGAGGACGGTATCGCTGCACCACACGGAGACAAGACCGATACATTCAAATCTTAACTCGAAGAGCTCCAACAATAACCGCCATGATGTTAGCCGTGAGGCTTCATCACTCTTCAGGGAACTTAATTAGCGACCAAACAGTCAGAAACCGCTTGCATGAAGTGAACCTTCATTCCCGAAGACCGCTACGGGTACCACCTATAGCAATGCACAATCGTAGGATTCGATATCAATGGGCTCTTGAACACAGAAATTGGGCAGAAGAACAATGGCGTTTCGTGTGCTTTTCTGATGAGTCTCGTTTTGGTATGAGACCGGATACAAGACGTATACGACACTGGAGAACCCCTGGACGCCAACAGCGATTAAAATCCTGCCAGGAAGTCCATCCTTATAGTGGTGGAACCATCATGGTATGGGCGGGTATTTGGATCGGCGGAAGAACTGAGTTGATTTGGATCAGAGGCAACCTCAACGCTCAAATTTATGCTGAGACGATTGTATCAGACGTCATCGTTCCTCTACAAGTGCAAATCGGTCCCTTATTTCAGTTAATGCATGATAATGCACGACCGCACACCGCAAGAGTTGTAAGACAGACTCTCGCCGCAGCTAACATCAATGTCCTGCCCTGGCCTGCTCAGTCGCCAGACTTAAATCCGATTGAGCATGCATGGGATATGCTACAGAGAAGAGCTCTGCCGAATATGGAGGGTATCCAGTCGCAAGAAGACCTTTTTTTGTTGTTGCAACGAACATGGGCGGCCATTCCACAGCGGGATTTGGATGAACTCATTTTGAGTATGCCAAACCGATGTTCTTGTGTTGTTAGTGTTCGCGGTAGAAACACGGATTATTAATTGTTTAAGTTACCCAATAAAATTTTAAAGAAAACTGTTATTTCAGTCTTTTTTTCGAACTTTTGTGTTAGTGGTTCAAATGTCAAAAATCCCTTTATTAGGAAAATGGCAAATTTCTTTATTAATGCAAAGGTGACTTGGTTTATCGTTACTGTGACAAACGAAAACACTTTATTTGATGAATCCTTAAAGAAAATTTTAATTAATATCAATCAGGAGAAAAGTTATTGCAAAAATATATGTTGATCCCTAGACACTTTTGATGTGTGTATTTAGAATCCCTTCAAACTTTCAATATTTAAATAATGAGATTCTAAATTGTTAGTAGAAATCTATATTTAGCAAAGTCAACAATACTGTTTGTTGGACTCGATCGACTGAAAATGTAGGGCGCCTACACGTATATCAACAAAGGTTAATGACATGAATGGACATCATGATGACATCATATTCAACGAAACTAGGTATCAAAGTAAACAAGTCAGGCGGCAGTCGAGAAACTAAATAAAATTAAATACATTTACTTAACTTAAAACCTCACTAATTATTATTAGTTAAAAAATCAAAAATTTAAAAAAAGAATTACATTTAAAAAAAACTTGCATTTAACTGATTGCAACTGACCCCAAGGCCTTTCTTGGAGTTCAAACTTTCCCCGTACCAAATTATATCAAAATCGGTTCAGTCGCGGAATAAAAGTAGGTATGTTCTTACATAGGCTACTTTTTAGAGCAATAGCGATGGCCATGACCGCTAGTGCACTATTGCTCTAATTCCGCGACTACGTCTGCAACTGCGATATCTGACATTTTCGCAAGCTAGTACAAAATAATGGAAAGGTGTCACTTGTCACCAAAAGGTGTCTAATGCCAAAACAAAATGGTCATAGTTCACGCGATTGTCCCGGTTAAAAGCTTTGTTGTTTCATTACTGGCCAAAAGGAACAAGTTAGGCACAAAGTTGAAGTTATATTCAAATCACAGTTGTTGAACCTTTGACCTATGACCTTTACCAGGTAAAGGGTACCTGAGCAGGTAAAATTTAATATCAGCTTGCGAGGTTCTTGAGGGATGGAAATAGAACAATATTTGCCTTGACTAATCATTTTTAACTGCAATGAGCATTGCTTTTTTTTCTTAACCTTTTGACTGACTTTTGGCCTTCTTTATCTTGGACATCACGGACATCGGTAAAAGAAAAAATAGTGAGGAAACCATACTAATAATATAAAGAGGTAACATTTGTTTGTAACTTTGTATGTAGGGGGTAATCTCCGAAAGTAATGAACCGATTTTGAAAATTGTTTCACAAATTGGAAGCTACGTTATCACTGAGTGCTTGCTATATTTTTATTATCAAAAAATTAGGGATCCGTAAGAAAAATCACGCGATCGAAATCACGGGGAAAGTGCTAGTTATTAATATAGGTTCGAAATAACCAATCCGCCTTGAGCAAGCGTGGTGAGCAAAGGCCTCTTCTCATGCAGAGAATGCAGGAATTCTCTGCATGAGAGGCCTTTGTTCTGCAGTGGGACAATAATAGGCTGATATTATTTGTTGTGCTGAATCTGTCGGCGCCACACCTAACGCCACCTTACGTCCTTTGTAGAAGGATCCGGAGGACACTTCTCATTCAAGTCGATAGATGGCGCATCGCAACTATTCGATCGGTTTCTAATTGTGATCATAGACGAATATTTTATCTGTGGTTTTTCTCCGTATGAAAGAAGCCTTAAGTACAAACTAACTTGTCACTTTTTAAAAATCACTGCCTCAACTACTTTTGTAAAACTAAAAGTTTATTAAACACCTTTCAAGAATAACTACATTTTTATTGGAGAAGTACCTGGAAGTCCCCCGTTCCTGAACAGAATCTATTAAGAAAAACTTTATTTTACAATACATCACCATAACAAACGATAGCTCAAAAGCGTTTTTCATAATACGAATGGCAAAGTAAACAAAACCCACAGAAGCAAATACAATAAAATTGTAGCAGAATATCATAAAAAATAAATTGTAAGAGGAAATTCAATTCGCCGCCTTTTACAGGGCGGAACACAAGGTTACAAACAAACAAACATAAGTAAAGTTATTTATTCAGTAGATATCGATCGAAGCAGGTCAGGGGAGACGTGACCTGTGTGAACAACCCCAACTTTCCCCCTTAATAGGCCTTATAACGGCTATGCTGCTAATAAGTCGCTTCCACCCAGGAATATTTATTTTGGAACAAGGTAAAGTAACCCTACTCCTTATTATTATAGAATCGAGTTCCCTTTTCCTTTGCGCTCAAAAAGTTATCTAACTATTTAAATGATGATGTCAAAGTTCAGTTTAACCGTGTTTTGTAATAGAAAACAAAAGAAAGTTTCTCAAAATTTAACGCGTCCTTTATGAACAACAGAACAAGAGAAAATATTGGTTGTACACGCGTATTTTATTTTCCAAGTAAGTGTACCTAGGGCAGGGATAGTAAACCAAAGGAACGCGAGCCAATGGTGGCACGCGACAAAATAATTTGGGCACGCTAATAATTTACAAATCTATGTATTTGATCGAATCTAATTTACAAAAGAAGAAATTATACTCACCTTTATTTTAAATAAACAGAAAATAGTAAACATTACGATTATTGTACAAACAAAGAGTTTATAGCAACTACTTTTTTATTTTTCTCTCATAAATCACGTCAGGCACGTCATAGTCAGATTATTATGTTTAAAAAAATTGGCATGTTTACCAAGGTTTGCCATCCCTGACCTAGGGTATCCATTTTTTTGGAACATTCGTTCAAATAACTTCGTCAAATGTTGTTTTATCATTGTGGGGTAACGTCTCGAACATGATTGTATACGTATACAACGTTCCACCTCATCCAACGACGCTCACTTTAGTTGTCCCAACCAGATTTATTGTGTCGGTTATATTTTTTATTCAGTTTGTTTTTCTCTGTTGGTTGAAGGAGAATTTGTTTTTTTATACTTGATATACGACACAGCTTGGCTTTTGTGTTCATTTATTATGAAAAAAAGACTTGTTTTTTTTTCTGTACTAGCGTAAAATATGACAGTATAGACGAAGGAATATTATTATTTACTGATTTTCATTAAAAGTTTATTACATACTTCAATAAATATTTTTTCACACTTTCCTAGCACCTACTATTCAAAATGCGTCTTACTATGGTAAATTGTTAACGCGAAAGTTAGTGCGGATGGATGGATGTTTGTCACTGAGCAGAATTACTTAGCTGTAGTTTTGCACACATATATTGATCTTGCTTAATACATAGGATCAACTTTTGTTTATTTTTCAAAAACATTGCCCTATACTAGGAATTTCGCCTGTATCGTATGTGCGTTAACAAACATAAACAGCTAAACTCGGAACAGTTATCTGTAGGCAATACAAACATTTGTTTCCTGTGGAAATGCAGCCCGCATCACGCAGGGCAGCAGTCAATCGCTCTAAGTACCTCTGCGCTAACTGTATCGTCACTGTGGAATAATTTTGGACTTCCCCGAATTCTAAAGTCTACGCAGATAAACTAGGGGCAAAAGCTAGTTTGAAATAAATAAATCATAACTAAAAAGATATAAAAGTACCTATTTATGTATTGTACAGTATCCGGCGATAAATATTGCACATCGACCTTTGGAAAGAGACAATCGGCTAATTTCGGCTTCGTAGAGCATTATCTCTGTCGCACGAAATACAAACAGTCCGGTATCTATTAGGAGCTGTTAAAACAATTATGATTTGCTTCTTTTGATAATTATTTTTATTCTTTGTATAAAATACGAAATACGATAAAGGTCGATGTGCAATATTTACCGCCGGGTACTGTAGGTACTTTACCTTAAATATTGCCATTGAATTAGAGAAAGAGGATGGCTTTACAAAGCATCATCTCGGTCAGCTTGTATTAATCAAAAAGTAATCACGAATTCCAACAAACTCGAAGCTTGTAACACCCCTAAATGTTGATGAATGTACCGAACTCAGTTCCGCGACCATAATTTTGTCATTAAAGCAAATTCTCCTACAATCTGCGAGACTTAACTATCGTATTCAACGTGGGAGGTTTAAACTACAAGTTATTAGTCCTAACATTGATGTCTGAGGGAATAATTTATACTGAACACGTTTTGATATAAGAAGGCTTGAAGCTACAGGACTATGTTGTGTTTTAGTTTGAGGACGTATAGGAACTTATGAAGGCATATTTAGAACCAGTATGCTTGAATTATGTAACTGATTTACTTTATCGGAAACTACCGTCTCCGCCCGCATCAAAGTTGATATATTATCTCTATGGAACCGTACAATTTTCCGGCATAAAATTGCCTATGTCCTAGTCCAAACTATAATCTATCTTTTTGCAAAATTTCATTCAGATCCATTCAGCCGTTCTGGCGTAATTGAGTAGCAACCATCCATTTAAACTTTCGCATTTATAATAGCAGCGAGATAACCAGATACCTATGGATAAAACCAATCGTGGCAGGTTCACATTTAGAAGTAGGTTATACAAATATTTATTCTGTGCGGGAATCGAACTCGAGACAGCGCAGCAGTCAATGGCTCAGTTACTATGCCAACCGTGTCGCCATTTTAATTATCTTACACCAGGCACCTAGCAGATAAACATTCCTTGTCAATAAGTAACAATTCTCAACTTAAATAAGTAAGTCAAAATCTGTTAAAATTACAACATTCCAAAGTTTAGGCTCGTTTCCGAAGATACTCGACTAATTACGATCTTGTCCGAAGTCTTTATTTATGAGCTCTTCAGCGAGGTCGGGGGTCGGAGACTCGGAGTTACAAATTGCTGCATTACTAATGCTAATGAGAACGCAAGGTCATGCCAGGTGGATGGGAGACCTCAACCTTGGCCTGAGGAACTAATTAGAGGGAAAAGGATGGTGGGAAATATTTTCAGCGAACGACGAATTGTAGACCTTGAAACTGAGAACGTATCTACATCATATTGTAATCTCTAGTATTTTTTTTTTTGTAAATGACGTTTAAAAAGTCTTCATATTGTCAAAATTAGTAGTTTCCAATCTTTTAAGATATGCACCCCCAACTTTCTTCTAAAATCACTAATAGGCAGCCTATGTGCTGTGTGCATGTGTGTGCTGCCTATGCTCATTGGCTATACATACAACGTGTCCCATACAGGTCCCAGTTACATCTGAATTGTTGGAATCGAACTATGTTTTTCTATAGTATTTCTGGAATCTACTAAATGATGCACCTTCTCATGGGTCTTCTACACCCCGAAGTGAAGCGCACCCCACTATTTGAGAACCTTTGTCTAAAAAATTTACTTTGACTTTGAAAACTTAGCTTTGAAGTTAAAATGGTCGATACAATTACCTGTTAGTTAATATACGAATTAATAATAATAATCATAATCCTTACCCCGAGCATTCGTGCTCGGGGTAAGGAAGTATTCCAGTAAGACGCTGGTAGGGATCTTGACCGTACTTCCGGGATTGTCCTGATAGCCGTGGAATACCTCTCCACACCTCTAGCACCTCAAGATATGTTGCCCCCTTGTCGCTACGTCACTTCGTGCTAGCGACTGTATCAGGGGGCCCATTTAGTGAGTGTGCAAGTCACCCCCTGCCATTTTATCCATGTATACAAACATTGATTCGGCAGGGGCCATAGTCACTTC
Organism: Hoplodrina blanda; assembly: GCA_949316365.1. Lineage (NCBI taxonomy): Eukaryota > Metazoa > Arthropoda > Insecta > Lepidoptera > Noctuidae > Hoplodrina > Hoplodrina blanda. The sequence continues at coordinate 11,113,095 of OX438589.1, forward strand.
ATAGTTTCAGGTAACCAAGTCACTTTAGCAACCCATACCCATAGCCCAGTACTATTAGTTTCCATGTCCTGTAATAGTCCTGCACCAACCGGGGGTTGTCCTTGGGTGCACTTGCATAGTGCATATAGGGATAATCGTCGGTTGGTGTCCTATTTCATGCAAAGCTACCTAAGGGGCCTCTGCGAGTTGGCTTGGGCTCCTCGTACGCCTTACAAAGGCCCGGGACCTCTGGGTCCCGAGATACATCAAAGGTAGCTTGGACCCTGTTCCCGATGCCGGTGGGCTACTATTTTTTATATTTTTAAATGTTTTTATGTTTTTTATATTAATATTTGAAAATGTAATTTATATGTATAAAAAATAAATTAATGAGATAATAATAATTTATTTATAATAATTATATTGACATCAAGACATGGTATTAGTGGGCTACTCTATAGTATCTCGGTACTTATTTATCGATGGATCGACGTTTTTTATGTCACTACCACCACGAACTTAAAGCCGTCAATTTTCTCACTGCTTGAATTTTTGGCCTGCTTCTAACATTGAGTAATGTCGCTTTTAAAGTTACGTCAAAAAGTTTTGTGAGTAGCAGTCCTATTCTGTACCTTGGTGAATTGAGCTGTTATTCTCTAGCATAGAAGAATGATAACTCACTTAACCTAAATTAAATTAATTCGCCGTATCAGATTTTTACAGAATAGTACTACTACAAGTTCCTGTGTGTTATTAATAAAATAAGGATTACCAAAGTCGGATATTTTAGTGATGCTCCGTGTTTGGGTGTTAAGGTTGTTATTGACTTGGTGCTACTCATTTGATTAAAACAAGTCTTGTTTACTCAAAGATGTATCCAATACATCTTTGAGTAAACAAGACGTGTATGAACTATAGAATTAATTACCTACAGACTTTAGAACAATACGTACTCAAAATAGTTTTTCACTCCGTCTATATGCTGTCTGTGTAGTTTCTGCTCGTCCTTCTCCTAAGTTTTAAAATCTATAATCTATCCATAAAATAAAAGCAATTCCATAAAATTGTCAACATCCCTATTAAGTCCACCAATCATAACAGCTTATTTTAACAACTTGTGACATTAACTTTTGGTTCAAAATACAGGAGTCACACTTAGTCGTTTGTGAACAGTCTCTTGGGGAGGGAGTGAGGAGGGCTCAAAGGAGGTTCTCGTTCAACTCCCATATAGAACTAACACGAATTAGTTTCAAGGAATTTCTGCGAATATTATCTAAAAGCTTCCTTTACTAGTCTTGGTAACAATTTAGGATCACCAAGGGCATGTGCGAACTAACTTAGCGAGTTAGTGTGTTCTAAGATACATAACGTAACTTACGGAATCCTTTATTAGTTACCTAGATGAATTCTTGTGTGAAACTATGGTTAGCAATGAGTACATAATATATAAATTACTATTGCTATAATCTTTTACTAACCACCATCACCTCTTCACTACCTTTGGTTGACTGGTTGAGAATACATTTTTTTTTTTAGGTGGTAAAAATCATCAAATGACTCCTTCCGCCCTGGGTGGGGCGGAAGGGACTGTCAGACTTTTACTGACTAAAAAACCACCCTGTTCCTTCTGTTGCCCTTTACGTTCCGGGGCCACGGTATCCTGTTAAGACGTCCCGCAACCCCGGCAGGCGTTTGGCCCCTATTGGGGCCCCGTCCCTGTGCTGACAGCTCTTTGAGGCGCGCGCGAACAGAACGCGCCGTCTCGACCCGGGCATGGTCCTTGATCGGACGGCGAGCTACCCATTACTTGTCGTCCGCAAGCCCTGGTTGAGAATACCTAAGGCCGCCTTTGTACTTTATTTTTGTTGCATAAAGGTTAAATAAATATAAACCTTTTAACGTGCTAAACACACACTAACTTATTTCACACACCGATTTGAACTGAGCCATCATAATATCAGTTAATTTTGAAACTGCCTAGCTAATGAAATAATTATGTCGAGTTCCTATTAGTTCTTAGATAGGCTTCTACATTTTTTATGTTTTGTCCTTTATTAGATTTATTTACTTTTGTTTGAGAAAATTATCCAAATCAAAAAAGGAATCCATTTTGCTATTTTCCCGAATATTAACAGAATTAATTTACGTTCAAATTTTAATCAAGATTTGTCAAACTTATCTTGTTCTAATCAATGCAAACAACACAGAAAAAAATATTATATCAAAATTCAAGGCAACAACGTAATATTATACAAGTATTACCTACATAGAACATCAACAAAATAATGTTTTAGTATGTTGGCAGCTGAAATTGACGCCATACTCTCAGGGGCTTACCTAACTTTATTACACGGTTCACGTATTGATAAACTAACCGAACACACCGTAAATACAATGTAATTTACACGAGATAACGTACAGAGGCGAAGACGTTATTCTATGAAGATGGAGCTTCATTCAAGGTGTGGTCTAGATACGTATGCTTTAAGCCCAACACACACAGAGAGCGGGAGCGGGACGAGAGCGGGACTTGAGCGTGACGGGAGCGGGACGGGAGCGGGGCGTGAGCGGGACGTGAGCGGGACGTAAGCGAGACGTGAGCGTGACGTGAGCGAGACGTGAGCGTGACGTGAGCGGGACTTAAGCGTGACGTAAGCGGGACTTGAGCGTGACATGAGCATGTCGTCGGGTTGTATTCCTTGTATTTATATGGATGTCCATACACTCAACGCTCACGTCCCGCTCACGTCACGCTCGCGTCCCGCTCACGTCACGCTCACGTCACGCTTACGTCCCGGAGCTCACGACCCGCTCCCGCTCTCTGTGTGTGTTGGGTTTTATGTTGGCTACCTAAGTTTCAGTATTTGTATTTATAGCCAACATCAAAAAAGGAGGAGGTTCTCAATTCGACAAATTAATTAATTTTTGTTTAATTCAATTGGTTTAGTCAATTAAAATTACCTTAAAAATTGTGATTTGTGATTCTTTCACTAATAAATGTTGTTTTATAACTTACTATAAAAAATAATGTAAATATTGCTACATTTTTTAACGAATTAAATATTTTATTAAGCACATAAAATTCTAGTGAGAATTTAATATAAAATGAGATCTAAGAAAAGGGTCGAAAGGTCGATACCGTCATTATTAAAAAATATTAATTATTTAGTGGCAGACATATTGAATTACCTTTTCTTGTGGTTTGAACCTAGAAAATTAATTTTCGGGCCACCCGTAGCGTTTGCATGAACTATTATTAAGCTTCAAACATCAAAGCATTAGATAATCCAACAATTTTAATTGTTACTTTGATGAAAAATTATAAAAGCTTAATGAAACTGACATTTTAGAACCTTCCGACACATAAAAGTAAAGGTAAAAAATCATTTTCAAAACAAGCTTTTCCTAAGAAATACAAAATATTACTGACATCAAATAGATTTTCGTTCAATATTTTTTTGAAAGCTTGAGGCTTTTCTTTAAGTGTAGGATGTTGTACGCCTCAAATTTTCAAGAAAATCTGAAAATAATTTATATTAAAATTTCAAGTTAGTAGCGTATTGTTACTTTTTAGAGTTCCGTACATCAGTAGGCAAAAACGGAACCCTAATAGAATCACTCTGTTGTCCGTCTGTCCGTCTGTCAAGGCCCTTTTTTTCAACCTAGGCCTTGTGGAGGTATCAAGCTGAAATTAACATCAAATACTCAGGTCTGCTACCCTTTGAAGCAGTGAAAAATCAAACTTCTAAGTCAACGGAATCTGAAGATAAAGTCGTTTATGTATGGCACATATTTTGACTATTCGCTAGGTAAACAAAACTCACTGGTACGTCATTTGGAAAATACGTTTTTTTGAGGTAACGTAATCATCATAATTTTTCCAAGATATTTTTCAGTTTGCGTGATCACTCAAGAAATTGAAATTTGACTTCCTTGACACGTGTTGTCGTGAAATCCATCTCTCTAACACGCTTGCTGTAAAAAAATATGAAATGAAATAACAAAGAGTACGTGATCGTCATAAAAAATACTTTTAAAAGTTAGTAGCAACATTTTTTTTTATTGCGTACATTCAGGCTTGGAATGTTAAAGAAGATTTTATTGAGTGCCTGACATCACGTTCCTACTTAGAAAAGAGTACGTACGAGTATCTAAACATTTTGTTTCATAAAAACAAACATTTATTTTAAACAAACATTAGACTAGCTTTTGCCCGCTACACGTCCGCTTGGAACTTGTTTATATCGTACTTGCATACAAACTTCCACTACCCTTTTCACCTTAGGAGGTGATTTCTGGGATAAAAACTATCCTATGTCCTTGCTCGGATCTTAAACTATCTCCATACCAAATTTCATCAAAATCGATTCAGCTGTTTAAGCGTGAAGAGGTAACAGACAGACAGACAGACACACTTTCGCATTTATAATATTAGTATGGATAATAAATTCCATTAGCATTAAATGTCAAACTAAATTGTAATAAGTAATAATGTAACCAAAAATACGCTGGCTATTTTGTAATCTTTGACAACGGCCAGATATAAATGAGGGATACCCACAAACGAGTCCTACTGTACAAAAACCCAGTTCAATTTAATTGCATAATGATCAGGGGCGGTGCCCGTGAAACCGCGAGGTAGGTATAACTTGTAATAAATAAATTTTACATCATTTCAGTCTCAAATTAATGTATCAATGACCATATAATTGATTGGCCCTAAAGCAACAGATCCAATTTCCCAAAATATAGCTTAATTTATCCACCATCAGAGTTCAGTAAACCAGTAAAGTAATAACACTTTGTTCAAAACCAACTTCCAAAGAGTATAATCGAACAGACAACCCAATCGAACTTCAATTATCAAGTAGTTAATACTGAAATAACAAATTGGGCTAGTAGGATGGGTGAAGAGAATGGTTTTGAGACGAACTATCGAGGCCACTCAACTAATAGCCGCTAACGATCAATATTGGAAACACTTTCAACTTAGTTAAGTAATTACTTCAATTACTGCGAGGTATTTGAGAGGCGGAATAATAAACACAGACCCATGGCCTTTGGTAGTTAATTCTCAACGAATATTCAAAACAAACAAATTCTATCTCATTCCAAAACAAATTCCAACTATATTCTGACATTAAAAACCTTCAAACAAGTCTCAACTTTATTCCAATTGTAGTGAAGTTCTTTTTACAAACATTGAATTTAGAAAAGGAGTCTGTTATCAATTTTGTATGAGTTTTATAGTAGTTGGAAAAGTTACTGGACCGTAGTCATAATAATATAATACAAGCTTATTATAGTTCCACTGTAGGACAAAGACCTCTTCTCAAACAAAGAAGTATTGATCACGATTCAGATTTACATGAACTATAAGTCCAGGCTTCCTCACGTTGCTTTCCTATACCGATGTTATTGAAGTCCATGATAAACTTAGAAAGTACAGTCAGCAACAAAAGTCGATTAACATTTATGATATTTAAATCCTAATTATTTAGTACCTACAATATTAAGAGTAAAACGCAAGCAATATAAAATTAGGATTTATAATATACCCTTAGCTTATTGCCTGAAATTCTGAAAGCCAGTACATTATGTGTTTAGTGTATGTTTAAATAATATAAAAAAGTAACATTGTTAATCGACTTTTGTCGTTCGCCGTACATATATGAATTGGAAAAGCTAAAAGCTACATGGTACTTGCCTGGCATCGAATACCACAATTTCATACATAAAAGGCAGGTGCCCTAAGCAGTGGGCCATTAAGACACATCGTTGTCAGAATAGTCATCAGTACAGTCATAGGCCCTGTGGTCTACGGTCGTGTTTAACTTGACCCGCTGTTGATTTTAAAAGCCAACCAGTGTTACTCAAAGTTATTGATTTAAAATCTCAAAACGTAACATTAAGACCAATAATGGATGACTCGAGGAAGTGTGGTGCCTGTGATGACCAGCTTACAGATGGAGTGCGTTGCTCAGTATGTGGAAATGAGTTGCATTTCCAATGTGCAGGCATCACTGAAGCTGGCCACCGTAAGCTGGGAGACAGGAAGCTCACATGGCGTTGCATGAAATGCAAGCAGTCGGGCGCTCTTCAACCCACGAGCTCGCCAATGTCGCCGAGGGTTGAACCGGAATCTACAGTATTGCTGGAGATCCGGGCCTTGGCCGCAAAATTGGCTCCACTGGAAGGTCTGAAGGATGAAATCCTTGCACTCAGGAGTGAATTCGCGGACATGAAATCCTCCCTAAACCAGCAATTTAATGAAATCGTCAAGGAGTTCAATGGCAGAATAAGTGACATGGAGCAGCGTGTTGCTGACCTTGAGAAAGTTCAGGGTCAGATGGATCAGCTTCAGGTGCGTCTGGAGAAACTTGAAGAAGATTCAGACAATAAGGAACAATGGTCGCGAATGAACAATGTGGAATTAAAAGGTTTACCGCCATCAAATAATGAAAACCTGGTTCAAATTATCACTAGTATTGGTGCCAAGATTAACTATCCCATTGCCAAAAGTCAGATCAACTTTATTACTAGAGTACCTACGCGCGAAAAAGATCACATAAAACCTGTAATTGTTTCGTTCTGCAATCGCTATGTTAAAGAAGATTTTATTGCTGCAGCCAGATATTTTTCCAAGACATCGCCACTAACAACTAGCCAAATTGGATTAGCAGGAAACCAGAGGATATATGTAAATGACCATCTAACGACTAAAAATAAAATACTGCTATCTAAAGTTAAAAAATTGGCGACTGAAGCGGATTTTCAATACGTATGGGTCAAACACGCAAAAATTCACGCAAGGAAATTGGACACCACCCCCGTTATTATAATGAAATCAGAAAAGGATCTCTCAAAAATTACAAAATAAAAAGTGTTAGCTTCATTACAACAGTGTCTCCATATTTTATCGGTTGTGTTCGTAAACAGTTTGGGAACCGCAAGCCGTTGTGTGCTACTTGCGTTTTCCTAATTGTTCTGTGTCATTGCACAGTGCTAATGAGTAAGTTCGTTATAAAAATCACTTACACCGAACTAACAAGTCAGTGCAATCACGACCTAATTACGTTTGACTTATGGTCTACTTTTGGATACTCTGTTGTGTGTGTTATTACCAAGTTACGATCTCAGCTATTCTTATCTTGCTACCGTTCGTCACCTTTTGTTTGTATACAAGGCTCATTCAGTTTATGCGTTTTGAAGTTATTTATTTTTGGTGAGGCGGTGGCGTATTGATAGCGGTAAGAAGTGAGCTTACTGTTATAGAACAATATGATTGGCGAAGTTCTGCCGAGGATATTTGGGTCACGCTTACATTAAAGAAATCTAGACCTGAGGTAAACTATAATCTACATATTTGTGCCTTATATCTTTGTAAAGAAAACCTCGGCAATTCATATCATGATCAATTACGTAATTTTAGTAATAATGTTAATCACCTGATCTTGACCCACCCATTAGATAAATTCATTATCATGGGTGATTTTAACTTTGGTGTTAATGTAGACTGGATAAATTCTGACGGTAACGAACTGATCCCACAAAATATATCGTGTCACCGCTTGTGCGAGTTTTTTGATGGAGTTGCTACTTCTAACTTGACCCAATATAACGGTGAAAGAAACAATAATGGTAGATTGTTGGACTTGGTTTTCTCTAACGACTTGGTCAATGTTACTGAATGTCGCGATCCTATAGCATTACCTGTGGACCTACATCATAAACCATTAACGATTACTGCTGATTTTGTTGAGATTCACAAATTGACGGATAGGTTGACTACGAAGTATGTATTTGCTAAGGGTGACTACGCGGCTATTAAATCTGAACTCGATCAAATCAATTGGAATGAATTTTTACTGGTTAATCCATTGGATAGGGCAGTTAAACTGTTCTATAATAAACTGTACGAGTTAAGAGATAAGTATATTCCAATTAAATCAGTTCGACAGTCATCTTATCCGCTTTGGTATGATTCAGCGTTGGTCAAAGTACTGAGAGAGAAATATAAATATCATCGCAAGTTTAAAGTGTACGGAAATATGTCGGACTATCATTCTTTTTCTCTTTTACGGAATAGAGCAGTTGAGTTGGAGAAAGCTTGTTTTAACAAATACATGGATAGAATTGAATCGTCCATTGTTAAAAACCCTAAATTTTTTTGGTCGTATGTAAAGAGCAAAAGAAACTCGGGTACCTATCCAAAAGTAATGCACTTTGGTGATGCGACCGCTAGTACAGGTGATGAGATCAGCAATTTATTTGCTACCTATTTTCATTCAACTTTCCAAGAGCCTGATTCTGTGCCCGCTAATTCGGGTGCCATAAGCGTCGAAGATGGCGTGTCATGCATCGGCTCGATTAGTGTGTCCCACTCTCAGGTTTTACAGTTATTAAAGAACTTGGACCTCTCTAAATCTGGCGGTCCAGATCTTATACCACCAGTATTTATTGTAAATTGTGCTGACAGCCTGGTTACGCCACTATACATTCTATTTAGGCGGTCACTTTCGGAAGGCATAGTTCCGGAGATTTGGAAATCAGCATTCGTTACCCCAGTTTTCAAAAAAGGTAATAAGTCGGATGTATCTAATTATCGACCAATTTCTAAGATATGTCTGTTCTCCAAAATTCTTGAACGCATTGTTTTTACAGACGTATACGCTGCTATGCAATGCAACTTTGGTGATGAACAACATGGCTTTCTCAGGAAGCGTTCCACTACATCCAATTTAATCCTATCCCATGAATTTATATCGGAAGGTATGGAACAACGTGCACAAGTTGACGTTATTTATACTGATTACAGTAAATGCTTCGATCGTATTGATCATAGACTTCTTTTGGAGAAGCTTCTAAAAGCCGGAATACATGGAGACTTGTATCGTTGGTTCTCCTCTTATATTGATAATAGAACTCAGGCTGTGGTGCTTCAGGGGTACACATCTAGGTGGAATTTTGTCCCCTCTGGAGTTCCTCAAGGATCAATTTTAGGATCCCTATTATTTACGCTTTTTATTGCTGACGTGAAACACTGTTTTAAAACTTCTTTTATTTTACTTTATGCTGATGATATGAAGGTTCATAAAACTATCCGAAACATATCTGATACACACCAGTTGCAAGCTGATTTAAATAGATTTGAAGAATATTGTAGACGTAACAGACTTGAATTGAATATTTCAAAATGTTTTCACATGACCTTTACACGCCAGAAGTCAATAATTGATTCCACATATAAACTTCGCGATATCAATATAGGAAAAGTCAATAGTATTAGGGATCTTGGTGTTATACAAGACAGCAAGCTACTTTTCGATCAACATATTGACAACATAGTAAATAAAGCGTCCAGGGCACTTGGTTTCGTAATGAGAACCTCAGCATGTTTCCGATCACTAAAGCCAATAAAAGTATTGTATTGTTCGTTCGTACGCAGCCACCTTGAGTATGCATCACAAGTGTGGAACCCTCAATATGAAATCTACAAGTCTCGTATTGAGGGTATTCAAAGAAAATTTCTTAGATACCTTGATTATAGGGCAAAACAAGTATCTATTGATTATACTCACCGATGCAGACGGTACCATTTTCTACCACTTGACCGTAGGCGCCTTATTAATGATATATGTTACATGTTTAATATTGCAAATGGTTCAATTGACTGTCCTGAACTTGTTTCAAAATTATCGATACGAACAAATCAGTTGGGGCTGCGACAACGACCACTTTTACATGTACCTCATGCAAAGACCAATTATAGGCGTAATTCTTACTTTCTGAGAGCCAGTCGCAGTTTTAACGAGATTTCATGTGAAGATGGCATTGACCTTTTCTGCACTAATACGAGCACAGTAAGGAAACTTTTAGCACAGCCATTTTTTGTTCAAGAATAAACTTATTAGACCAATACTGCGATTACCTTAAACTGTGAGTAATTCATAATAATAACTTTGTATTTATCTGTGGAGGCTTGTAATTAGCAATTTAGTTTTGTATATTTTTGTTATATTGTTATTAGTCTGTAAGCTTTCCCAAAATAAAATAAATAAATAAATAAATAAATACAATAACTGGCTCGCAAGTTTAAGCTTGGATTCAAGTTAGAATTCGCTTTGTATTGAGATTGATTTAGAATTTTAGTCAATTGAGTTAGGAAGTAAGTGACATCAGCACAAAATTACCATGCAAATTCTATAGGGAAATCGCGTTTCGACGGCTTATAAAAAGTATATCATTTGATTGGTGGCCAGCTACCCAATTACATATTTGCCTTGCAAATTATGAATACAGATGTCTAAGGCGGACAGCTAATTAAAGTTAGTAGGTGTCGCCTGTCGCTCGAAGATTGCTCGCTAATCCGCTGAGTGGCCACGATGGCCCATGACTTACAAACTTTTCATAACGATGGCTAAGTAATTGAATTTGAGGAGTTTATATACTCGGGATATTGATTAGCAGTGCCCGAGGTTTTGCTCACGTTGTATGATATATCTCATCTTAGTGTAACGGAATTAAGTAGAATACTATATACTCCTCTATATGTATGTATATTATGATAATCTTCCAAATGAACCTAGTTAGTCTAATGGTAGCAACCGCAACTGCTGAAAGATTAAAAATTCCTGTGAAAATTTCCTAAATTTGTCCGTAGAAACCCCGAGTCTGGATTTGTGCCAGGTTGACCATTAATACCTGGGACTAAAACATATCTGGTGAAAATAAATTATGTAAAGTATATCTCGAATTAAGACTCTAATAACATTGGCGCAGAGACGAATTGAGGCGTCGCGCGTCGTCGCGATATGTTTACATGTTATACTGATAATATGTGGTATGCGCACATCGGCTAACGTCAGAGTCAAGCGAATAAACGCGACGCCATACGCTTTGCTACGAGTGCAGTGAATCGTCAACTGTTTCCACCACTAAGGCCCGGAATCTACCAAAGCGGAGAGGAGAGGAGATGTCTCGCACAGCCAATCGGCTTGCGTAATTTTCACATCTCACCGCTTAGCTTCAACACAACACAATGGAGCGTAAGACTCGACTTTACAGATACAAGTACCTATAATTTATATAAATAGCTAGATACAATATTTGTTTTAGAGCTGAAACACGGTTATCAAATCCTCTCTCCAGAGTATTAAATCGAGTTAATTGGCGTAATTATCCCGTGTGCCAGGCGCTGGAAGCCAATTGCCGGAGGTAAAATAATATTTATATTGAATCAGAAGTCGATTTTCATGTTAAAATTAATGTTTCAGATTCTGCTCTCGCTCATGAATGAGTGCTCTTCATTTGTATTTTATATTTAAGCATTTTGTGAAGAGATTTTTTTCACAATACTTTTCTTCTATATTTATTTATAAAAAAGAGCGCCTTGTAAAATAATTTTGTTACTTACCTAGTTTCTCATTGTTAATACATTCAGTACAACCCGTGGATGAGACATCGTCAAAAATCTGCTGTTTTATACATTTGGCAGTATAGTTGTTGTATGGAAGAGCTTCTTCTTCTTCTTCTTCTTCTTTATATGTATACTCCAAATACCCTTGTGTTAGAGTATCTAAACCACCCCAAGGGCCTCGGACATATGGTTTGAGTGGAACAATAAGTCCAGGTTGATGGAAGAGCTGATTTTATTTTAATAACCGATGGAAAATATTAACGCTGAGGTTACTACAATCACATACTGCGTGCCTACTACTACTGTGTTTACTTAATGTCCCTTCCACCCCGTAACGTCTCTGCAACGTAAATTTTTATTACACTTCATATATCATTTTACATTTTACAAACTGACCGCAGTTCGTAGAAACGGTCAAAGCATAGTTTTCTCAAAGAACTCTGCCTTCACGCTCTCATGAATATTCCTTTACATTCTCGATTCCCCTTTTCAACATTAATTCATTCAAACGTGTTTCATTTCCATGTGTAGCATGTCCAGCAAACACGCTAGCTAGAAGCGTCTAATGCAATTATGTGACAAGCTTCAGCCCGTGGCGACTGTACCACGTTCATTAGGCGATCTCGAGTGTTCCAACTATAATGGTTGGGTGTATTAGTGATTTAACCTAGCGTGACAAGAGAATTTGTGTGGGAATTTTTGAATACTGACATGCATTTATTTTTAAGCTAACTTCTGTACAATCTGTTCAGTTTCGATAGTGAAATTGTAGTTGAAAATTTTAGAAATGGAAAACATTAAGTTTAAGTTTAAATGAGAGTTTATAAAGATGTTCATAACCTTTGAACGTTTGTTTAATACTAGTATAAAAGTACTAGTACTAGATGGCGTCATTTACAAAGATACTATTTTTTGGTCTAAGATGGTTTTTAGGCATCTGGCTGAAGTTACGGCCCACGAAAAGTGTCTGGCAATAATTAATATTGGTTTTAACAATATTCAATATACAATAATTAACCTAAACATAAAACCTAAGAGTAATTATAAAATATGTACAATTTATAAAAAAGACAGAAAGGAAGAACCTCAAAGGGCATCAATATTAAATTGTTTTAAAATGTTTAAGACAGTCTGTAGAAGTAAATATTGAAATAAATACAATATTCTGTATAATATATATGAACTGGGTGTTTCATTTTAACGTAGTAAGTAAGGTCCCTTTGATGACCTTATCTTTAAACCTAAAACTTGAGAAACGGCCAAGCATCAAAGAAGTATCTGCAACGATGTTCTATTTTCTTAACAACATATTCCTCTATTTAAATATGTTCAAAATTTCAACTATAAAGTGGTGTAGTTCTGGCGACTCCGGAATCCAAACTTTTTCCTTAAGGCAGTAAAATCAGATTAATTCCATATTTCATTTATACCTGATTAATCCCCATTTTCAGCCCTTTATAAAGCAAAGAGTTTTCGCCCCATTCCCTATTAATTTCAGACCGGTAATGACGACCCGAACACAAAACAAAATGGTATTTAATTTCCTTAAGCTTTTCGACTTGTGTTTAGGCTACTCACTTGTCAAAGGCAGTTTGTCTTACTAAGTTTTACTTAATAGGTAATTATAAATTAGAATTAGTTTGCTCTTTTAACGAATGGTTTCGTTGCTTTATTGGGATTCTTAGAAATATTTTGCTGGAGCTTTAAGGGTTCGATTTTAAACGGGAGTTTGGTATTTGGTCAGCGTGATACGACTATGAACTATTAGAAGATTTTTAGAAATGGCACAAGTTAAATGGAAGAGCAGAAAAAAACTTGTAAAGCACTAAAAATTAGGGGGCAATTGTAGTAACTTTTAGGAACATTTGCATAAAAAATTGCATCTATTTTTTTTACCTAGTTTTTTGACATTGATTGTCGCTGAAATGAGATTGCGACTAGATTTTATGAGATATTATTGCCCTTCTTGTATTTTTGTCAATAGAAAAGACGGTTCTGTTTGTGTGTGTGAGAGAGAGAGAGAGAGAAAGATTATCTCATTCATTATTACTTTCTTTATCCACTACACCAACGAGGCATTACATAAAATTGCAGAAACAAAAGACTCTCCTGTACCTAATAGCCCGAACATTCTCTACTTCGCATCATTACATCCTATTCATCATACTAAACCTTCATACAAAGTAATAACGATCAGTCTTCAACGGTATTAGGTATCGTTATCATTTGGCAAATGGGTTTCATGATAGTAAGATTTTAGCACTTCCCAGGTAGACGTTTTCGCCCATCCTATTATAATAAACTCCGGTTATCTTTCACAGAATGTTGTACTATCGACTGTAACGATATCGTTCCCGTTATTAGGCTTCTTTTTAACTGATCTAGGCAAGTTTATGTCAATTTGCTGAAGCCTATTAATGGCAGTCGAAAGCTTTAGTTTGAGTGGAGGTACTGTTGAGGCTTTGACTGGTTTAACCATAATCAACTTCATTTTGGATTGCCATCTCACCGAACTATGTGTAAAAGGGAAAGGGGAGTGCAAATGCGCACAAACTTGAGCACTATATGATATATCTGCTGCATATTGGCTAATCTTCATTGAGAATGACCACCTGACTGAAAATTGAGAGAATATTACATAATCAATTAAACACAATCATTGAACAAACTGTGTTGCGAAGACCGAAGACCGCTTGCATGCATTCAAAGTTCGAACATTCACTTGCTTAATCTATCTTTATCCATCGACATTGCCAAGCGACTGGCCATCACTTCGCGTGACCAGAGCCTAGCCTTTTCTTGAGTCAATAAATTCAGCCATACAACGTGACAATGCTGCAAGCTTTTTAGACACTTGTCCCATTGACAGCGATGCGGACAAGTTTTTTGATGCCTTTACTCTTTTATAAATTTCTATTATTATTTACTAGCGACCCACCCCGGCTTCGCATGGGTGCAAAAAAAGGTAAAAGTTCTGAGAGTACAGACGTCGGTAAGCAACTTTGTTTTATACTATGTATGTAGAGATAAGTTTTGTATATTGATTCATTTTAGTTGTAAAGTAAATTATAATATCTTTATCCGTGGATTAAGAAAATATTACTATTGTAAACAGCAAAATAATGGTATAGCCATCCAAAATTCGCAGAGCGTCGCTCCAGTTTCAAACCTTCATTACCGGAGAGTTATTTAGTCCATTGTGAAAATAATTAACGCCTTTCCAGTTTAGTTTTCAAGACAATGAACAACACAAACTCGTTCCTTAATTAAATATGAATACGCTTTAGCTACTTTTAAAAGCTTTGTTTGAAATTTTTCTCTCGTTATAATGCCAGTGTTCTACATACTACAATCGTATTTAGGGTTCTGTAACGTGCTATTCTGAATTCTGTCTCTCGGCTCGACTGACACAAATGTCCATCTTCGTTCACAGTTAAGTGTTAGTAGTATTTTTGGTTTGTTTATTTTTATATCCTATTGGCTACCCGCCTCGGCTTTTCACGGGTGCAATGCACTTTTGAGATTTTTATAGAAAATAACCATCCTACTTTTTCTTCCTTAATCTCTTTTTTTTTGTTTTGCAAAAGAACTCTTTGATTCTAGTTTTTTTGTTATCGTCTTCTTTTTTGCAATTGCAATAAATTAAATAATATTAAATTGTATTAATTTCTAATACGTAAGTAAATATTTGAAACGTTACTCTGAAATATCATTTAATTTGATAACCGTATTGTAAAGCATATTAATTGGCTAATGAATGTCTGATACCGTCAGAACCATGAGCCAAGGAGTATTTGGATATTAATTAATTATCTTAGGAGCTGTTAGCGGCAATATTGTATCAACAGGTAAGGCGGCGAATATGTATGGAAAGGTCATATAGATACATATGAAATCACACTGGTTATACAAGTATCATTGACGTAATGGCTTATTATCAACTTCTGCAAAGCCGCTTCTGCAAACAGCTGTTTTTAACCGACTTCAAAAAAGCTTTTCATTTTATGCCTATATTCTATGCATTTTTATTTTATTTTATTTTTTGGTGTTCGTAATTGACAAGGTTCGTATAGAATAAAACCATTACCTTGGAAATAAACATAAGACAATAAAAAAGGAATTTAAAAAATCAGCGGTAACCTAAAATTAAAATAAATAAATGGTTGTAGGTAAGTACTCATTTGTCTTTCTCTCAATGTATTCATTATCACCAGTTTTTATTTTCCCAATAACCCACGAAGTATCTTAGAACCCTTCTTAAGAGAAAGGGTTCTTGCCACGCTTGTATGAAAAATATCTACTTCAACTGTTAGGGACTGAATATCGTCAGGAAGAACACCTTATCCACTTTGAAGAATACCCTTTTCACTTTAGGCACACTACACCTTGTTTATTTAAGGGTTTTATGTACCCAAGCTCGCCCTTTTAAGGCAAAGACATTGAAGTAATCCTTTGAACCAATCTTGGTAACTGCTATAAGTGGTGACGCATGGAGTTGTTGACGTATTCAACATCTACGTCATCGGTACATGTTGACGGTTATAAACCTGGATGTTGTCGGCAGGCGGATATTGATGCGAATAACTGGCAAAGGGCAAAGGGTGTAAATGGTGTGGGTTAAAGGTGTAAAGAGTTATACGCTTAAATTTTTTTATTTACACACACACCCAAAGAGATGCTATAAATATATAAAAAAAAATAGGTATGAATGCATTAAATAAAATCAAGTGACGAGTTTTCGATTACGATTGTTATCTAATCTAAGTCTCAATCTGTAAAAAATGCCTCTAATTAACCAAAATTTTTTGCCAAAAATTATCGCTGAGATGAGATTGCGACTATAGACTTTGAACGTTCTTAATTAGAAGAATTGGCCTTCTGATGATTGAAAAATCAGCCTTTAATAATATTTCCTCTAAAAAGATACACTATGCACTTATTATCTCGAGACAGCCCCAATACAAGTACCTAGGTTACTTACTGGGGCTTTTTTTTTAAGGTGGGAAAAGTAATGAGTCCTTCCGCCCTGGGTGGGGCGGATAGGACTGTCAGACTTTTACTGACTAAAAAACCACCCTGTTCCTTCTGTTGCCCTTTACGTTCCGGGGCCACGGTATCCTGTTAAGACGTCCCGCAACCCCGGACTTACTGGGGCTGCATCAATAAATGTTATAAATGCAATGTTTGAGATGAAATAAAAGCATTTTATTTTATTTTTTTCTATACTAATATAATATAGCTGAATAGCGTTTTTGTTCGTTTGTTTAAACGCAGAACTACCAGTTGGATTGGAAAAATATTTTTGTATATGATAGCCAGATTCATGAGAAATAGTAGTAGTGCTATGTTATCCACGGGGGCAGAGCAGTAGCCAAAGATTTAACCAACTAAACATGGGTGAAAAAACCACACCTATGGAGTGACATGTAGCTGTATAAGACCACACTATTCTCAGTGCTAACACACTCGTGCACTACTGAATGTCTATTCCCCGTCAGGTGGCACACAATCCGGGTCTCGGCGGCACACGATGACAAATGTATTGTAGTATCCCGAGCATTAAACCGACGTCCTCTGCTATACCCGCCTCATTGTTCATAATTATTTATGTTGGAATATTAAGGTGTGTGCAACAGTTCATGTATCCTCCATTTGTTAGGCAAAAAGCGGCGCGGGCGCTGCGTGCACGTCACGAGCGCGCTGGGTGAGCGTCGCGTTTTGCTCCCCTGCGGCGTGTGTGAAGAGTGCACGCATTTTTTTTTAGTATTAAGCAAACAATTCTAAACTATTCCAAGGGAACAGTACATTTTTTCGGGATAAAAAGTAGCCTATGTAATATTCTGATGTATAAGCTATGTAACTGTAAAATTTCATCAAAATTCGTTCCGCAGTTTTAGCGTGAAAGAGTAACAAACATCCATCTATCCTCACAAACTTTCGTATTTATAATATTAGTAGGATTTAGTAGGTACAAGATTGTAGACACCCCAGTTGTTCCATACATTTTGTATAAATCAGCTGATTTCTGAATCTATAGTAATACTTTTCGTTCGATGTCCCTCCTTCCCCGTATTTCCATTTATCTGTCAAGGATTCAGGTCAAAACAAAACAAAGCCTGACACTTTAATAAAAGGAAACAATTTCATTTTGGAAGCGTCGAAATTGTGAAAAATACCGAGAGCCCATTTGTGTGTAGTGACGTCAGTCTATTCGAAAAGCTTCGCTTTGTTTTTGACACTGCACGTATAGGCTTCGCAAACAATAGATACGTGATAATCCTTTATTTACCAACGGGTAATAATTTGAATCGGAATATTTTGCTTTGATTAGGAGAATTGTATTATCGGAAACATATGAATTTTGCCTTCGGTTTTTAAAACTTAAAATGAATTTGACAGTTGTCAAACGAGCGCTATTTTGATTGCATAACATCACGCTTGTAATCCCCGAAGGATTAGGTAAAGGTATACCTGCATTACTACACCCACATTTCGCCAATTATGTTTAATTCCCATGTAATAGGAGGCGAGCCTATTGCTATCAACCGCGCACAAATCCAAACTTCGAGGTTGCTACTGAGAAATTCATGATGGAAAAACTCAATAACACTTTGCCCGGACCTGGGAATAATTCATGGTATAGGTCAACAGGTATACAATATCCCTTCCACGGCGTATAAATCTTCTGCAACAATTTTCCTACTGGTAATAAAACAGTGACAACTATACATACGTACTATACAGGTATGCAATTCTGCAGCAATTTGTTTCCGCTGCTCTCACTTCGCTGAAACATTGTGTATCTCAAATAAGATCTTACGCTGAGTGAATTGCGTCCCAGTGTAATTCAAGCCTTACATTATTACCGTCTTTACGTGAACACTACGTAGGTAACAGTTTCTATTGTACAAGACTTTATATGCAATGGAATTTAACGAAACTTGAAACTAATGTTTATATTAAGAAAACGATGGAAATCTAAATTTCAGTACTTATCTACTTTTTACGACCAACACGCCCGGTGAAAAACTCTTAGTAGACCAGTTAGCTTCTACATGCGAGTTTGTCTGCCTGAGACTCAAATATACACCATAAAACACTATTACACTCTGCAAGAACGTAGGTTTCTATCAGTATTTTTTTTATAATCGGATCAATAATTCTGTTACCTCTAACAAAAAAATTAACTTTATCTCTTATTATTATTAGTATAGATTTTCACAGCATAAACTATTCTCAGATAGGAGTAAAAAAGTCAAACGCGTGAAAAATACTTGTTTAAAACATGGCGTTCATCTCATACCAGCTCCGTACATCACATAAAAGGCAATTCTCTCTACATTAGACTCAACATAATAGACAAAGTCTCTGAAACGGCTGAATTATCCGAATTTCCGACAATCCCGGAACATTTCAGTACGTAGGTAGTCGTATTTGTACCGTGAGAGTAACCACTAAAGCCTTTGACGTAGTTCGGAATTACGCTTCATGGAAATTAATTTCTGTTTAAATTGTTTCTGTGGTAACTATCTATTGCAGATTCTGGTAATGTTTGCGTAGTGTTAGAACACAATTAATGTGTATGTGGGTCTTAGTGAGAAGGGATAAACATTCATATAATCGTAGATAACTTGTATTTTAGTGTTAAAGTTAAAGATATTTAGATATGGGTAAGGGCCCACGTCAGACAATCGGTGGCCGATTTTTTGTCGGAGTGACCGTAATGTAAATGTAACGTACTAATGGCAATAGTGAAACCGCACACGTCCTACAAAGTTGGTTCTACGAAACTATGAAATAATCGTCCGATCTGATAATCGGTCTTACAAAAAGTCTGACGTTGGCGGAGGCCCTAAGATATTTAGGTATTCACGATAGATGAAGCAAAGCGAACAAAACAGTATTTTGTTACTTTCTGTCACTGTGTGACACTGAAAGACACGAAGTAAGTGGCGTATTTTTTTTTTGCACGTTTGCGCGATCTACTCATTTGCTAAAGAATTAGGCCACTTAGCAAAATTGTGGCGATTTAATAATAAAAACTCAGTTACTTAGAATGTACGTTTTTTGTAACTTAAAGGTACATTTCTCATAAACTTGACAGCTTAAATACATAATAACCAATAGGATAGATGTAGACGATACCAACAAACAACTGACGTACTTTTTATGACCTATCAAATCGCAATTCCCCCAAAGATTTTGTATGGCAAACGACAACTGTAACGTTACTTTTGTGCGGACTCAATTGACTATTTATTAATTTAGAAAGTAATTAAAAATCAAGTTTCAAGCTAAAATAAAGTGGTTCTTTATTGTCAAGTCAAAGTCAAAATATTTATTTCAATTAGATCAATCACACAGGCACTTTTGAATTGTCAAGGAGTCCGTCAGTTAGAAAGTTGAAGCTAGGTGCTCGCAAGAAACTCCACGACACTCTTTTCAATTAGATTTTTACAAAATCCTGGTAAGTCTTCTTTATACTAACTACCCAATTATTGTTACTTTTCATGAAAACCAATTTATTTATTAAATTGCTTTGAACGAGAGTCACTTTTATTTCAATTCAATAAAAAGATTGCACGACGCGCGACGTTCTATCAATTTTAGTTTCACGTTACACTTTCCAATTCCCTACGCGTCGTAGCATTTTGCTTCAAAATATTAACTGTATGGAATCAAGTTTGAGCAAACTATTGGAAAATATTCAAGTGTTGTGCATTGTTGGGATAAAATAATTATAAGTTTTGTAGTGTATGTGAAGTTTTCCCATTTTAGTAACGCGTGTAGAACTTAAGTGGTATTGTTGTAAATAAGTTTTCTGAGTTTCGTTGTGGTAACTTTGTTTTAAATTATTGAATGTACGAGTAACACTAACAATGGAACGTTTATAGAGTTTTGAGAATATTTAATGTTAGTCAGGATGATTTTTAGAGTTCCATAACTAAAGTGTACAGTCGGTTATAGCTGTTGCTTGACCCACCTAACTGGCTCACTGGCCAGTTAGGTGGGTCAAGCAACTACTGTACTAAACGGAACTCATTAATTTACTTAACACTCTTCAGTTTGTCTGTCCATCCGTCCATTGAAAAGTTTTGCTTAATTAATTTTGCGAAATTAAATAGTTATAATTAAAGAGAAAAACAACGGGGATAAAAACACTTTATTTTATCCCTGAAAACCCGATTAACATTAAATTAATTGTAAAATTAGATTTTTTGTCGTTATGAAATTAACAAATTATAGTCAAATTCAAGTGGCAAAATATTTTACGGACATAATATATGGAACCCTTCATATGTAAGTCCGACTCGCACTTGGCTGTTTTTCTACCAATCTGTATACATGTCTAAAACAAAAGAGGTACCTAACAATAATTACATAATTATCCTATTAAAAAATCCACCCTGAATCTAATTCCATTAAAATCTACACCCTGTATAAAGTCGTAACTCGTTTGTGACGTGGGTTTAATTAAACACTGAGATACCTACCAATGCCACCGTAATTTAAAAGAGAGACCCTTAAAAAAGGTTATAACGAAAATATTATTTTTAACTCACCGATACTTTCATCACAATTAAAATTATGAATTTTTCAACCGGGAAATAACGGATTGGAACGACCTGAAGAGCAGAAACTGTAGGGCTTTTAGAAAGTCTGGAATTCGATTTATTTACTTTTTATACTAGCGAACCGCACCGGCTTTACACGGGAGTTTTACGACAGTTTCGGTGGATTAAAATAAATAAAAATAAAATAAATAAAATTGAATTGGTCAAATCGGTCTAGCCGTTCTTGAGTTTTGCGTACATTTAGTAATTTATTTTTATTTATAAACCTAGATAGATTTTACTCATAAAGTCTAATCATTTATTTTAAGATAAGCCATTACATGGTACTTTTGAACGGCAAATACAAAAAAAAAAAACAAAGAATAGTTGAATCTAGTTGTCCCTTCTAGTTTTTAGAGTACATAAAATGGGCTTTAGCCAATTGAATTAGTCATGCAAAGACAGAATTACACGATATTCTCACTCTCATCTCACAATACACAAACATACGTACAGACAAGATCGTCTTCCATTCATCCGGGAGCATATAACAGTCAGACTCGGCGTTCAAGCGAGCGTTAAGCACGGACAGTAGGTACACACGGAATGGGAGACTGGGCACTTGCGTCTCGGTGCGCCTCAATGGGACGGCTAACAATCAAGGCCTGTTATAAAGGTAATATTTAACCAAGGCAAACTATTGAAGAATTTTACCATAATATATGCTCTTACGAATTCGCCTTCTGTGTATTTTATTACTCCTAATAAACCTGATATAGTGATAATTGATCGGTCGGTGCGTCGTGCAATACTTGTTGATGTCGCTATTCCCCATGATGAGAACCTTGTGAAAGCTGAAAAAGAAAAGATCATTAAATATCTCGATCTAGCTCATGAGGTTACCAGCATGTGGAGTATGGACTCGACAATTATTGTTCCGATTGTCATGTCAGTGAACGATTTAATAGCGAAAAGTTTCGACCAACACCTTGAGAAACTTTCGCTCAACAGCTGGGTCAAGAGTCAGATGCAGAAGGCGGTTGTCTTGGACACGGCACGCATAGTGAGGAGGTTCCTCTCTCTGGATCCCTAACCGATGGTAGCTTGGGTTTTACCACCTCGTTGCGGGCGGAGCACTATTTTTATACATTTTTTTTTTAAATATATTATTTGTAATTTTTTAGAGAAAATATGTGTAGAAATATGGAACAATAAAGAATGTGGAAAAAATAAATGCTCTGACGAACTCGCCTTCTGTGTATCTATCTTATTTTCTATAAAAAAATGAATGGCTATAAGCGCAAAAGTCGGAAACGGCTAACCGATTTGCCTGATTTTTTTTTGTGTTCGTAGTTTCCCAGACAAGGTTAATATGAAATAATGTTATTGAAAAATCCACGCGAATAATCGAAAATTTACACCTGTGCGAAACCAGGGCGATTCGCTAGTTACTTATATTAAAATCGTAACATAGTATTATAATCAAGCAAATTAATAAGATCCAGATTATTTATTAAA
Organism: Hoplodrina blanda; assembly: GCA_949316365.1. Classification (NCBI taxonomy): domain Eukaryota; kingdom Metazoa; phylum Arthropoda; class Insecta; order Lepidoptera; family Noctuidae; genus Hoplodrina; species Hoplodrina blanda. The sequence continues at coordinate 11,135,565 of OX438589.1, forward strand.
TTAGTAAAATCAATTAAATTAGACAAATAAAACCAATTTAAATGAATTCATTAAATTTCAAATTAAAAGCAATTTATATAAATGAATTAAATTGCTTTTAATTTCGTATTATTTACCTAATTTAATTAATATTGCTAATTTCATATAAAACTTGCTAGGTTTATACTTACTTTAATCTTACGCCGAAGAGGGAAGGCTTTATGCCACATTTACGTAACGTAACCGAAATTCGATTACATTCGGTTTTGGATCGTGATGGAAACTGCTTTGATTCTGGTCAAACCACTAAGCTTATTCAGAGTGGATTGGGAGCTTGTAAGCGACGTTAGCGTGTGAGTACCTATTGATATACTCGTACCTACCTAATCTACATAATGGTGGTAAAATTACGCAGTAACCGTGCATAGATTTGGCCACGGAACCGGACACGGAACAAGACACGGAAACTTTATATGAAAGTCGAATTTAAATTGTATGCAATTGTTGTACTTAAACATGGTTTTAAACGTCATCATCATCTTCCTGCCCTTGTCCCATGTGTCTTGTTACTTGGGGTCGGCGCAACATGTTTTCTTCTTCCACTCCGTCCTGTCAGCCGTCATGCAATCACTGAATTACTTTTCTTTCATATCATTCTGCACACAATTCATCAATCTTACACTTCATTTATGTAATTTTAATTTTTACGTAAGATGTCGTGAGGGCGCTCTCCTGCACAAGGTTGTGGGTTCGCAACCTGGCACGAGCAAGTACTTATGTGACTTTTTCTATCTCATTATATCTATATACTTTCTAAGTTTATCTTGAACATCACTGACACCTGTGTAGGTAAACATCGTGAGGAATGCTGGACTTGTAATTAATGTAAGTCTGTACTCAGTTTGATCAATCGTGATGATCAATGCTCGTGCCTTCATTGTATGGGAAGAAGCCTTCGCCCTGTAGTGGGACAATAATAGGCTGTTATTATTTGACATGACATAAAGAAATTGTACAAGCTTTATACTAATGGCTATTTGATATACGTCAGTACCTTCTTCTAAGTAAGTATATTTATTTTTCCATATTCTTTAAATATTTTTATGAATACCTATGTGGGTATGTCAATAAGATGGTATCGAATAACATCATTAGTGGGTAAACTGAGCAGTCGTTTGACATGCCGAAATTCTGTGAATTGAGTAAATAGCATTGGCTCCAACCTTGGCCCAATATTGGCCAATACTATTTTCTAAACTCACACGTTGGGCGAGAAGCGTTGGATCTTAACATTGGGGCTGGCACCAATGTTAGAAGCTGGCCTAACAAAACATTAGGTACTATTATAGGTAGGTATGTTATACTATGTTATGTTGTACTTATGATTGTATTGACAGTAGATCCGGAATAGATTCTTTGTTACAGAACGATACTTATACCAACAATTGATTCCAAAAAAGAAAAAATACTTATTCTTAACAGCTATTTATAGAATTGCGCGTGTATCAAGAAAAAATGAGACAGTAACAATTTATTTTTATTTGACGTCTAAAATAGGTAGTGGTTCTTCCATGTTAAAAACTTAAGCTTTAAACTTAACTGAAGTGTATCCGTACACTCAAATACCTAATCAGCCTTACAAAATTATTTATCTATCATAGTAATTTACTATACAAAACAACAACAAAAAATGTATTTACAAAACAAGAAAGATTTTTCACCAAAACCTTTTTAAAACGAACGTACAAAACCAAAAATTTATTGCCACACGAAAAAATGCAATATGAAATACTTGGCAATGGCAACATAAACGTTTAGCCGAACAATCTCATTCGCGAAAACAATTGCTAGTAGAATGTCGCGTCGGAATGTTGGCTCCGCGGCCAATTCCGTTGTCATCGAGTCAGGAGCAAGCAATAAAGCTGTTTAGCAGCCATTCGAGTGATCCAATCAATGAGAGGGATTTCCAGTCTATCCAAACAATTGGCTCTGGTTCACGACATTGTGGGTTAGCTTATTGTTAAGCCTCGCTTTCAGGTCAGGCTTCACGGGTATAATTAATGATCCTACCTGTATTTGTGTGTATTGGGATAGTTGTGTTTAATTGGTCAAGATAATTAACGATTGTTTGAACCCTTTTGGGGATTAGTAGTTAGCGTCAGTTAAAGCTGAGACGGAAATTTGGTTCAGTTTTAGCAATGGCATTATTTTTAGAATAGATCTTTTATCTATTCTTTATAGAAAGTCGTTTGATTTATCTTTTTTCCTGTAATAACAACTTTTAGAATTATTGATATTTCTCTCAGAATTCGATAGTAGAAAGAGTTTTGTGGAGAAAAAAATCTTTCATTTTCCCAAAAAAATATTTGAACGCGACCCTTAGGGATCCCGGAGCGAAGTTATTAGGTCAATGTAAATAAAGGGTGATTCTTCGCAATTGGGTTTCTAGGGTTGTCCCAACATATTCATCGGTTTGTGCAAACATTCCTCGACCTTCGTGAGGTTATGTTCTATCTAATAAACTGCTGAAATCTCGACGATAAAATATTTATTGTGACCTTTAGAAGTTCTTATAAAATAATTTAATTTTATGAGACTCTTGACATCTTGTCAAAAACAAATTATCAAAATGTCGGGCTGGACAGGGTTTCTTACTCGCTAAATAATTGTTTATTATTGAAAAGAAAGTTTTTTCTGTAAGTGAAAACTTGTAATTGGCCATAATCTTTTAAACTGTTTATCTGTATCTTGTTTGTAGTCATAAGTTTTCTAAATGAAATAAATAGAACAAAGATTTCTCAAAAAAATTCTCGAGTGTTTAAAAAGGTTTGTGAACCTTTCACGTGATAAATACAAATTAGATTAGTTTGGAGGAAACTTGATTGATTCAATTTTACTATTGAATACAGTCTCCAAAAAAATGCATTATAGTTAATTAGTACATTCTTGCAGTAATCCAATAAAATAAATTATAATAATTTATCACATCACCAACCTCACCACCAGCGATTTAAGGGGTGGCCAATATGCCACAAGGTTTTTATATATCGAAGTATAAGTTATTAACTTTAATCTTTTGTTAACAGCGGCCACGGCAGCAGAGCCTCGGCGGGGTCCTCAGGCGGGAAGGCAACTGGAAATGCTTTATGTTAACGCTGATGATCGTCGGTTGCCTCGGCTCCGTCGCGTGGTGCAACACTGCAGAAATTGATAGAGACCTCATAGATTTCAGCAAGTGAGTATGACTATTTTGTATCCGAGAATAACCTTTATCATTGGTTAGATAAAGTTTATTTTTCTATGACAAATAGGATACTTATGCCAGTTTTTATTAAGCAATAAAATGAAAACCCAATTAAACATTTATTGTAGTCAGTTCCATCCAGATAGCTTCGAGCACGCGCTATCAATTACGACAGTTCCAATTTTAAATGCAACTTAATTTGAACATACCGTTAAATTGATTTTATTTTTCGAACGAATTTCATTTTTCGGTTAACAAACAAATTAGATTGTAATATTTTCAGCAGAGAATTTTATAATTAAAAACTGAGGAATTATGATTTAATTTCCAATGAACAGAAAAAAATAACACAAATAATATTATGAAAGTGATGCAAGTGGTGCAATTCTGACAATGTTGACTACCTTGCATGTAAGAACTTTATTTTCAACTTATTACAGCGTAGGCTTGTGTTAGATTTACATGCTTTGTACGCGTAGGTACCTACATCCCCCCCCCTTTATACGCCACCCCATCGGACTACATGAGAGTGAAAGAAGATGGAGTGCACCAATTTTGAGCACACTCTTCTATAATATCTCTAGCGAACTTGGGCTAGTCTTCATTGAGATTGGTCACCATGACCAAAATTCGGTCGCGATAATCTTAAATTCTACAGCAAAACTAACCACTAAATCAGTTTTGTGTCCGTCAGGCATCCAATAAAGCGGACAGTACGTGAATCGCCGTGTGACGTGGGGTACGCGTACATCCCCATAGCCTTCGTACTGCTGCTGTACTTGGTGTACCTGGTGGAATGCTACCACAGTACGGCCAGGATACAGCTGGCGAGGAGAGTGGATGTGGCCGCAGTCAGCGCCAGGGTGCATGCCATGAGGAACGCTACACCACGGGTTTGGTAAGACATACATACAATCATACTAACATTCATACTATTTATACTAATATTATAAATGCGAATGTAACTCTGTCTGTCTGTCTTTTACGCTTTCACGAATAAACCACTAAACCGATTTTGATGAAATTTGGTACGGGGTAATTTTGAACCTCGAGAAAGGTCATAGGCTACTTTTTATTCAGCTGCAAGAAACCGACATTTACGCGGATGAAGTCGCGGAAAAAAGCTAGTTTTTTTATATTTTGTCATAATTATAACTAGAATTCGTAATGGGATAAAAGTAGATACGAAAAGTTACTTTTTATGCGAGCGAAGCCGCGAGCAGAAGCTAGTTAATTATAATATGTCTATCAACCCCCAATTTCATGCATGAGAAGCGGGTGTCTTTCTAAAGTTTAGCTTAGACATTACTGACATCATTTCGTGCCTCGGAAAGCACGTCAAGCTGTTGGTCTCGGCTGTCATACGTGGATCATTGACAGTCGTTACGAGTCGTCAGAAGCTTGAAAGTCTGATAACCAGTCTTACCTAGGGGTATCGTATTACCCAGTTACTGGGTTGTGGAGGTCAGATAGGCAGTCGCTCCATGTAAAATAATGGTACTCAGCTGCATCTGGTTAGACTGGTAGCCGACCCCAACATTAAAGGCTAGGCACGAAAAGGCTAGGTAGATAATGAGAAGCGGGTGTCTATTTCTTCTATATTTTTTTTTCTCAAAAGTTTTCCGTGACAGTCAAAAGCAAAGGCTATCTTTAACTTTCTCAGAATTGCTAATAAATTACAAAATACATAAAACTTGTACCTACAGCACATAAAATACGGTTCACTTTCGTAAATTAATTTCGCTTCACTGATTAAACTTTTGAATTACTTACCAACAGCTTTTATGGTAATGAGCTATGTAGGTAGTGATGGTATACCTACGCCAAATCTATACTTATCTACACTTTTATTACAAAGCTGAAGAGTGTGTTTGTTTGACCGCACTAATCTCCGTAATTACTGATCCGATTCTGAAAATTATTTCGCTAATACGAAGATACATTATCCCTGAGTGCTATAGGCTATTTTATCATCAAATATACATGCGAAGCCGCAGGTAAAAGCTAGTGAAATCGTACACAAGTTATGAAATCGCCATATCTCCAACGTAGTAAAATAAAACATAAAATGCTTCACGGATTTCACCCCGACTTGTTTTATTCCCTACTTCATATCTCAGAGAGAGCCAAAATAGATTTCCAATGCGAAATGCAGTTTGACCCGAAATGTTCGACGTTTGCTGCAGTCTGCTGCATTTTTGTACCCGCCATTCGCGATTCGAAATTCTATTAAGCTCCGTCATGTGACATTCTATGCATACTTAGGCTGGTATTTCCTGCGGTATTTTCTGCCAAAAAGCGATATTCACTGAGTTTACGACTTTATCGTCAAGTTGGGCGATATTGATAATATTGGTAATAGAATTTCTTTGAATAGCATTCTCAACAGTAGCTATGTGTGTATAGAAAAGTTTCTTTTCAAATAGTCGTATAGGTATGTAATCATGGGTTCAGGGTCTCGTTTCCCTAAATATATACTAATTAAAACACATTAAAACGAAGTAACGTTTACAAAAAAATATTGCCGGGTAGGTAATGACTTTTGTTTTCATGTGAAAAATCAGTGTTTAAACGTGCGTCAATGAAAAAATGAAAATAAAATTAAAATTATTAATTTCCCGATTAACAGCCAATTAGATATATAATAAAAACAATTAGACAGAAATAAATAATAATTAGAAAAAATATGATAATTGCAATGTAAGGCACGCAAGGCACTGTGCTTATGGGTGCATGCAACTGTAAGTACCTAGGTAGGAGTCGTGGGGATATTCAAAAGTTTAGTTATAAAATTTAAGACCTGTTTTTGGTAAAAAGAAAACATATGGAGCCTTTGACGAGAGGTTCCCAGGTATGGCCCAGAACAAAAAAAAATATCGCAATGACGGGAACAAGAAACTTTACGCTTCGTTAAATGTGTTTTTACACTCGTTATAATTATTATTATGTTTGACCTGGTACCTACGCCTACGACTGTACCTGTGTGTAAGTACTTCTTCTACCTGATGTAAATTGAATTCTGTGAACTGCTACCTAAAGTTCTATATTAAATAAACCAAATTATACAACATTGTGTACATTTCCAAATTATCAATGTAAACTCAAATGTTGGAGACAAATTATTGAATTACTAACAGAGTTGTATCTCCATTTCCTGTGTTCACGTTTCTCATCAATAGCTATGTTATTACTCGTGTTTCGATTCAACGTGATATAACGTCAATTGGCACGTGCTCTAAAGCAATTTATTTCACTAATTAGAAAATTTACACATCGGTTAGCGGCGAATGAATTCTATGTTTTATGTTGTATGGGTTTGTGTTGTACGATATTCATTAGAAGGTCAATTTTAGTAATTAAATACGTTTGAAATCTAGTCGCAATGCCTTCTTAGCGACGATCAATGTCAAAAATGTGTGTTATACACTATACATACTCAGGCATTTTGACAGATTAAGACTTAGATTAGATTGCAATCGTTCCTCAAAGTTAGTAGAAATGGCCACCTAATTTTCACCTATTAAAAGCTGGCTTTGGAGAGACGTCAGGGACAGCTGACGTGGCTCAAAAGGTTGCCTATCTTAAAATTGACTGAGCAGGATATGTCTGTCGACAAACTGTGGGCTCAAGTAGCACAAAACTGATGCCCTGAGACAGTGAGTTGGGGTCGTGGCAGGCCACGAAGTAGGTGGCGAAAGGAACTTCCTGGCTTCCTCCAGACTGGAAGGAGGAGGCACAGAAACATGAAGGATAGAAGGAGTGAAGGGACGCCTTTGCTGAGGAGTGGGACAGAACAGACTAACAAAAAAAGTGGCTTCTACAAGCTGTCTTAATTCATCAATTCCTTTAACAAATTTCGTCTTATTTAAAAACCTTATTAGTCCCCAGTAAAGTCATAAAACACAGCATTACCTTTACGATAGCTCGTCAAAAACTTTACTACAGCAACTGTTTGTGCTGGGTAATCGTTACCCTTTAATCAAATGTTATACGACCTACGTCTACGCCCCCGCCAGGACTGTAAATAACTCTTTTCGTATACTGTGAATATGGATTGATTGGTTATTTAGAGATATATAATCTGTAAAAGTTGTTGTTGTGATGTAGATATTCTCAGAGTACTTACTCAGAAAACTTTAACATCGAGGCGCGATCTTGACTAAACCTGGGGGCCTGCCACCATCTCTTAAAACAATATTATTTTAATATTACTTTGACTACCGCCCTGTTGAATTTTCAACGCTCGACTTAGCGCCTAGAGTTGAAAATGCAACAACAGAAATTACAAAGTAACATTAAAATTGTTTTAAGAGATGGCGGTAGGCGCCCAGGTCGAATTACCAACAAAACGTGGGTATACGCCTTTTTTGGCGCCCCAACTACGTAACAGCTAGTGAACATAACGATTCTTTATCGCACTATGATTTTATTGCAGAAATGTGATATGAATTTATATGGAAATGTGCGTGAAGGTGATAATAAATAGCAAGGAAAATGTACTAAAAAGCGATCATAAAGTAGTGCTATAAAAATGCATCTCTCCTCTTTTTTAATTTTATAAAATGTACATAATATTATTACGTATTATTTATAAGTTTTAAAATGAGAACTAAAAACATAAACTATTCTAAAATACTTTGCGATTTTTTAAATGAAAAAGAAGCATTATTGATTTGTTTGACGACTTTATTCATTGGCAACAGTAATGCTACAGCTAGGTATGCCAGGGTTGCGGAATTTGTTCGAAAAAGTCACCGCTGCCTAGGAACGCAAAGGACATTAAGAGGAACACGGATGGATTTTAGTCAGTAAGAGTCTGACACTACCTTCCGCTCTGCCCAGAGCGAAAGAATCATTGTAATTGTATAAGCGGTAATGTGTTCCCTAGATATTAACTTTTCGTTGATTTCAACTACGCGCACCTACCCGTCATAACGCTACACTACCTGTCATAAACACCTTTAACATTCCTTTCATCACGGATAACACACAACGGTTTACGATGAATTCTAACATAATTTCATCGTGTTAAAATCCTTTGAAGATGTAGGTACAAAATATTAGATATATATAATATAATATATCAGAAATGTTTTAAGCTTTCACAAGTCAGGCGCGAAGATGCGAGGGCAAAGGTATACCCTTGTCGATCAATTTACTTAGTAAGCACCTACTTACCTAATCCATCTAGAATTTCAAGCTAGGATAAGCACGAATACCTATACAAATCAATCTGCCTAGCTTTTTCCCAACTATGTTGAGGTCGGCTTCCAGTCTAACCGGATGCTAGTATGGAGCGATTGCCTATCTGACCTCCACAACCGCAGTAACTGGGTAAAACGATAACCCTTGATAAGACTGGTTGTCAGACTTTCTTGCTTCTAACGACCCGTAATGACTGTCAATCGTTATTTCAATGTCATAATGTCGACTGTCAACTTTTTTTTTGCATTTAGTAATGAGCCAATAGATACTTTAATTTCATTTATTTATATCGAAAAGGCGAGCAATACTTTCCTTGGAAGCCTTTGATATACGACGTTGGCGTTGGTAATATAATAATGAAGAAGCTTGATGCCTGAATAACAGATATTTATTATTTAGTTCAAACTCAGATGACTTTATACATATAATTTTAAGAAATTTAGAAAGCGTTCTGTATTTCTGTCTTTCATGTAAGCTGTATTTGTGTGAAATAAATAATTATTATTATTGTTCATTAACATCGCCGCGTAGACGCTGCCCTAACGTCGCGTATACATATTTTATCGAACATAACATTAGCACAATGTAAACGTTGTGCAAACGTCGACGAACGGTGTTTTCCTTGCTAATGAGCATCCATGTTCCAAGATCCTGGCTTATTGCCAGAGAACTGATGAAAAAACAAATGAAAAGCAAAAACACCGCTATCACACAAGATAATACACGTCTTCGCTCTCACAGTTATTGATTACGTGAACGCTGTTTGACTACGTAATGTATTCAAAATATGAAATGTGATCGTCTTTGCAGGTGGAAGGCGATATGCTACCATTATGTGAGGCGTAAGCGGCAAGTCACGCGATATCGGAATGGAGATGCCTATACTACCACACAGGTAAGTACACGTAATACTTAAGTACATTGTTTAGCGGGTATTGTATTTAATTTATATCGAAGATTACAGAGTAATAAGTCAACTTTTAATACAATCTTTGAAACGACTTGAATATCTAAGTCATTTTAAAAGTTGGGCTTATCTAAAAATTCCTGTGTACTCTTTCTTAAAATAAGTACTGAAGATTTTTTTTTTATAATATAAATTTACCTTGTACTTACTACGTATGTATACAGGGTGTAATTGAGTCGTTGTACTTATCATTGTGAACAACTTGTAGTAGGTATGGGACAAACGTTGAAATCATGAAAAAATAAACTAACTTGTTATATACCTACATTTGGTTTAGCTACGTAAACATACGGTTCAGCTGTTTTTTTTATTGATTTCAACATTTGAGTATTATGACCATTTATTGAGTAAATAAGAATTTTCGCTTTCTAATCTCAGTCTCAGTAAAAAATGCTTCCATTTTATCTTTAATTTGTCAAGATTTTGGCATTGATGAACACTGAGATGAGATTGCAACTACATTTTTAACGTTTCTGATTAGGAAAATTGGCCTTCTGTTTTCGGGTTTTCAGTTAATCCAATTACACCTTGTATAAAAAGTAAACCATGAATATAAAAAAGTCAAATCATTTGTTTTCATTAACAGGCACTTTTGGATGTCATTTATTTATGGGAAAAAGAAATGATCTAGTTGCCCCTTTCAAAAGGTAGTTTCTTATGGAGAAGAATGGGAAAGAACCTCCATACTCACTCTTTTTAAATCAAGAATGTTTTCAATTTTTTGCAGACTTATGTTTTATCACCTGAGCACATAACTCAAGTAACGATGATCACCTTTCGTAAAATATTATTAGTACCTATATATCTCAATTTACGACCAACCAAATTGCTAATAAAACCAATATTATTGATAAAAGTCAATCGTCCACGAAACACATTTCACAGACTGGAGGTACTTACTTCCATAAAGGTGCTCAAACTATCAATATTTTTTTTATCCGAACAAAACAAAATTGCGAAGAAATCAGATCCAATAACGACGGCCAATAGAAACGTTATAACGTCCAATACATCAGCACAATAATTGTACGACAGTGGAGAAAGATATGGTATTTAATTGGACAGTGAAGCTAGAGACAGTTTACTTGAAGTATAAATGAAACTAGCTTTAATTGGTACAGAAAGAATAAGGGTGATGCTACAGTCACACGACCCAGCGCGTGGGTCACTACTGTACCGGAATATTTCAATCTTATAATGATTGAAGCACGTATTTATATTATTTTGACTTCGTATTAATATAAAAATATAAAAATAATATAAAAATAGAAATAGTTTAGTTTAGTAGTTTAGTTTAGTTTTATGTTCCTTTTTTTTTTCTAGGTGGTAAAAATCATCAAATGACTCCTTCCGCCCTGGGTGGGGCGGAAGGTACTGTCAGACTTTTACTGACTAAAAAAACCACCCTGTTCCTTCTGTTGCCCTTTGCGTTCCGGGGCCACGGTATCCTGTTAAGACGTCCCGCAACCCCGGATTTTTTTTTTGTATCTAAACCTTGACAGCTATTGACACACCATCTGTATCTTCTCTTCTTAATTTAAAAGTACCTACTTAGTTTCGCCAGAAAGTTTTAGAACAAAAACCAATTAGCCAGGTTTCTTTGGCACGCAACCTTCACAGTACTATTCTGTAATAAGCCTTTAAATTCCAGCATGGGATGTAATCTCTCCACAATATCACCAGACGGGATTACTACACCATAGCACTGCAGATGAAATGACAGTTCAACCGGACCTTTAATTCGTGTATCTCTATCACTTTCTGTCACTTAGAAGTGCAACTTACTAGAGTGAGAGGTCCAATCGCAGAGTACTATCTTCTTCTATTTTGTGTAAAATACAAACAACATTACACATGTTCTAAATCGTCTGATTTATACTCAAGTGGATCTCCAAGCGCTCTATTTAATAAATCCATCGCTTTATAAAGCCACTTTACTTGCCTTCCAACATGTCAAAAACCACATCTGGCGCTTTCACCGCTGAACTGGGTTAGACACACAGTAATTGTTTGGTTAGGTACAACCTTTGAGCGTGAATCGAAACACCGCCCTGCATATTGATGCCGTATGTATATACTTTGTACCTGCAATGGGCAGCGAACATGCAGTTGTGTATAATGATATGAACAGTCACGTGATTATTGCTTTAACATTTTTACATTAAAATATTTATAAATATACTTTTTAAATTCTGCTGTAAAACCTTGGTTATAGTAATTCTGTTGAACATAATGCAAAGCCAACACCCTAATAATAGAAATATCTTTTTCCACCTGCGAACGTTTTTAATTAGCAAAGCGCCTAAGTATGTGCCATTCAAGTGCCTTATAATGGCCTAATTGAAATAAATGATTTGACGTTGACTTTGACTTTGAAAGCAATATATTTGATGCTCTTTCCATAAAATCTTCTATTATCGCCTAATTTACTCTTCTTAAAATTACCTATTTTTTATCTTGCATCAACTACATTGAATGTCAAAAATACTTAAGTTCATCGTGCCTATTTTAAAAACATCTAAAATATAACACTTTACTTACCTAACATAAGGTCCAAATTAAAGCTAAACTTAATAGAGACGATTATAAGTAATATTTTCATGCTGTGTTTAGGTACATGACTTCTTTATTCATCAGGTTTACTACGAGAGGGTTAACACACATAGCGCAAGCACTTCTTTCGCCCACGCATGCTGTGGTCAGCGGGATGCATCCAGAAACTTAGTGCTGGACTCAAAGACCCCCATCACTAAAGTTCGCTTCAGCAAAGGATTTGCATTTGCCAATATTGAAGCTGCTAGCGGTAAGGCATAAGAACAAATTTTCTTTTTTTTTTTCTTATGTTGGTACTACATACGATTATTGTATAAATATATACAGGAGTGAAATTAGCTTTTTACTTGGAACGACGTTTATTGTGAACGGATTTTTTTTGAGTTCTTAGAGATGAGGAAAAGAAATTCGTTGAATTAAAAATTTCTCTGATGAAAGTTATTTTTTATTTAAATAGTCGTTAGAGTCAATTTTGTTTTTACATTGTTCTTCTCACCTCTAGGATTATATGTCTCTGCATCACCCTGATAGAAAGTGCCCAAGGCATTAAGTCCGCCTTTGTACAATACCTATATTTTTTTACAAGTGCATAAAGTTTAAATAAATAAATACAACAAAAAAGTTCCATGAAAATCCGTGCACTATAAAGTTTCTTGCACTTGGGAGGTATATTTGGTCTTATTGTACTCAGCTAATAAGCCAATCTGCTAGTAGTCACGGGCTGCCTTCCCGGGATGCGCTGAACGTACATTTTTAAGATTGCCGCTTTTAAATTTCCCCATACTACATTTTTCCACAAAGACGTCTCCACTTACCTAAATAACTTCAAACCATTCAACGAGGATTTCTATAGAAATATATTTGAAGATTAATATATGTAGAACTACTTATACTCTTTGAACTTCCGTAATGCTTAGAAAACTCTGCGGTTTCTAAAACATACCTTAATTTCCAGAATTCGAAGATCAAAGATCAAGATTTTTCGCTGAACATGAAAGATTTGACGACTTCATGGAAATGCGCGAGGGTTTAGACCTTATTGGAGTCAGTTCTTTCAAAGAATATATGGTAGCTTATAGGTAAATATCAGGAGGTTTCTTCTTAATAATTTTTATACAGAATTGGTTGAAGTATTTGAGGATTTAAGTCATTTGTATTACAGGGACGCTGATCGATGCCCATGGTACTCGTCTCAGCTTCTATTCTGGACCCTTTCATGTCTTCTTTTATCTTGGCCTCTTCGAATACTCATAGAGTGTAATACAGCTTATGTGCATTATACGGTAAGTTGATTTTTGTGTTTTATACTTCATGGAGACTGTTATTTTGAAAACAAGTTTTAAATGTTCTTATTAAACTTTAAATATCCCTCGACCCCTTGTAGGTACTGTTGTATGTGTACTCATAATCATAATAATATTTGTATAGTACCATAAACAGTGATTTTTACTAAATGTTACTAAGTAAGCTGGGTAATATACGTAGATTTCGGGTATGTGATGTGTCTTTTTATACCGCATATGTAGTGGCACATTGTATTTGCAAGTCCCAATTGCATTGTAACAATTTTCCTCTTAATAATAATTATTTGACGCACATGTAACCCTCCTTAAATTATTTTGTATAGCAAAACAATTTATAAAATTACCTCATGTTTTAACAACCCTTATTTCATAAACAATAATTCCACTTCGGGAACACAGTAAGCTTTGATCTCATTATTTGATACAACCGAATTGTTATACAATGTACAAACATGTTAACTAAAATTGCCCCGAGCCTCTGGTTCTACCGAAATGTTTATTTGATTTTCCGTTGTTATGTTGCAGATTACGAAAATATTTGGCACAAACTACGAGTTAGACCCCAGTAGGCAGTTAGATATTGATACTCACTTGTCAGACACGTTACCACCAGTGACTGCCAACAACTATGCGTGGGCACTTGCTGATGAGCAAAGTGCTGTGCTGTGTTCAGCTCCCCGTCCACCTCGAACCTTACCCCTCTCACATGCTTCCACTGTCGACAGTCTCGAACTGTTTGCTGCAATACGTGGGAACTGTGCCTTAGTACCTTCCTACTCTGAAGCTATGCGGATTGACGCAGCCCTTAGAGAAGAGCCAGCAGCAGATAGCAGTAATGAGAATGCGGCTGCTGGCGTTGTTATAGATATGGAGCCAGAAGCGAGGTCGTCTCCACTTCGGACAGCCAAGGCTGCGTCGTTTGACGAGCCTCAGCGAAGACCAAAAGTTACTATTGCCACTACACATTCCACTCACAATATTTCTGCAAGTGCTAGAACTAATGAAATGAAGCTGCAAAATAGGCGCTCTTGGGCGGGAGTCCTCACAACCGCTAGAAGTGCTAGACAGATATTAGAAGAATTCAGATCAACAAATTCTCAGACGAGCTACGAACAGATGTCAGAACCTCAAGTAAATGAGAACGGAGAAGCCACATTATATTTCTCTAGAGAATTATCACCAACTTGTTCGAGAGATCCTTTCGGTGGTCGCGCACAAACTACACCTACTGACGAGCCTCCTTCATATGAAGAGGCACTAAAAATGCCAGCGCTAAGAAAATTAACGAGGTCTATTACGGGGACTAATTTGGCTGGCCCCAGACGAGCATTCTTGCGAGATGTGCTCACAAATAGGAGGTCGTGTCTAGAGGGTGTCGGCGTGTTAGCAGGAACTAAGGTAGTTAGGTTACCGTACAGCGAATCCGGTGACGAGACGCCTCTATAGCGCTTTTATAAAGCCTGTGCAATTACTGACTTTATATGGTGCAATAAAATGTTATTAGGTACTTGAGTGGAGAGACTACCGCATTGTGTGAAATAGATAAAGCAGTTAATAGTAATAGTGTTTGTACTAACGTGTTTAATATACGCTTTGGAATTGTAGGAATATTTATGACGAATGAGCTTCGCAAATGTAGTTAAATATTTAATTGTAAAACGGAATTGTTGGTGGAATTTCAAGTTCATGTACCAAAACAAGTAATATTCTGCAGAAGTCTCTTTGTTAACTCAATTTGTGTCAATAAAGAAGAACACCATTTTGATAAGAAATAAAGTACGTAAGCTGTATACTATATTTGGCTTAGATTAATTAATATTCGTATGTTGTAATCATTGTGACTGGTCCCTTTTACTATTGAAATACTGTATTTTATTCTATAAAATCCCATTGCACCAATGTTTAGACAGATGTGTGAATTAATCATTAAAATCATTTGGTCTATCTATTAATTGGTTATTTAATTGAAGCTTGCTGAAGCAAATGTACCTTATTTCTATTTCATCATTCGAGTCACATTGATCGTCATTTGTCGGCGTGGAGATAACTTTCAAATACTCGTGCTTTAAATAATAAATGTATATTCTATTTCAATCGTAAACTTCTCGAAAGGGTTGACGACCTACGGTTTTATGACATCATCGTTTGAACATTTACTTAAACATCCAAAATAGCGTGCTTTATCCTATTTCCATAAATATATTTGTCACGCCACGGAAGTTACTACGAATTTTTGACAGAAATGTCAAGTAACTTTTATGTAAAGATTTATTGATAAGTAAAATTATAGGTATAAGGCAGTGCCTTATATCATTGTTATAGTTTATTGCAAATGTAATATTTATAATTGAAATTAAGTATATTGCAATTATTGTAAAAAGTAATATAACGCAAGGCGTAAGCTTTTAGGTCGTACCTCGCTAACACATCGCTTCGACATACCAAAGATCTTACCATTCAAATAAGGGCTTTAAATCGTGTGCGTAAAAGTAAATTTTATCCTGTCTTGCTCTAATTTGAACGGCAACATATTTGCCGTGCCGGAGCGTTGTCTTCGTAGTGAACTTATGACCTTATCGCACCATTTAGATAAAATATTATAAGCAATATTCTTTTGTATCAAAACGTAGGTGCACGAATTAGCGCCAAATCTACTGCAAAATACAAATTGTTAGTTATCTTAAAAAATGCCTATAGCTTCTTGCTTTCGATGAACGAATCGGAAAAAAATCAGAGCGCCTTCAAGCTAGTGTTGTTTTTGTTGTAAATACAGACAAAGAATTATTACTTCAATTTGTTGTAGTGTCAGATTGTTTGAATATCGATTAATCCATTTCATGTTCTATTAAAAGTTATTCCTGTAGAAAAGATTCCACTTTTGTTTGTAGGTTGTTTAAACACTCATATGAATTATATTAATAAATAAAAAGATTTTATTTATGTTTCCTTTAAAAATACCTAATAACCATATTACTTTTTAATAATTATTTTAATATTGTTAAAAACATAACTCATCTCTTTCCCTGTACTTTAATAAAAAATAATATTTGTATTTTTGTCCATTCGGATAATTTTTTATCCTAACAAGTTGAAATGTATGAATAATCTAAATGGTAGGCAATCGCCAAAGTGATATTAAAATAAGTAGCTTATTAGGGCACTCGATTCAATTAATATGGCTTATCCATGGAACCAATTAAGGTACTCAGTATTGAATATTTTAATATTTTTTATTCGTATTTATAAAGTCATTTTATTCATGATTATCAGGTATGTATAATTAATAATATACATATATGTATAGGTACCTAATCGAAATATGTTAGGTATTATAAAATTCTAAATTTTGTTTTTACAGTAGAGCCACGATTAACAAGAATACCTATTAAAATATAATATATATGTAATTTTTAATGATTTTTTGAAGTATGAAATAAATGTTCAACGTAATAGTTGATAGTGAAAGTTGTTTGTTTGTTTTTCTCCATTATGTAATTTAGTTTTACAAAAAGAAACCCAATGTCAACCGTGATTCGGCTAGTTTTGGCTCTACTGTAGGCAAAGACCGATAGGTTAACTTGTATTGTTGAATAACTTGTTGTTTCTGTACCTAAGTAAGAACCAACGCCATTATGGTCAAAAATGTAGACCTAATCGATGTGATCTAACTAACAAGTAAATAAATATGTGTATTACCTAACTATTTTATATGGCCTCTAATCATAACAATTATAAGTAAATTCACTACCATAATATCCATTATTTTGCTCTTATTTGTATAACGAAGACGGTATCTACCAGGTAATTCACTTATCTCGTACAGCTGTACTTACATTGAATAAAGTGACTTGTTCATTTAATTAACGAGCTTTCTCGTTTTAACAAAATATATACTTTGCTATCTACATAATAATCTCATGTGTACCCGTCCAAAAATATTCTCCAATGGATAATTATAATTATTAACATAATATGTAAATGCATAATAAAATAACCTTTTGATGAATTTGAAAAATTCGCTGACTTTAAAATTTATATTTATTCCTAAAATTACCTAATAATTTTTGTAATTATTTTATTTGCTGATTTTGAAATGCTTGTAAATAAAATAGATTTTAAGTACAAGATGTTAAATTATATAAAGTGCCAATAAAGTCGTGTTAGTTCTAGAATTTTTATTTAAAAACATTTAAGTATTGAACCGATTCGAAGGACCAACACCGCCCGAGGGGACTACTAGCGCGCTCCACAGGATTGAATTTTGTATAAGTTTCCCGCAGTTTCCATACGATCGCCATGTTGGCAACTTCGTAGAAATAACTCTGTATAATAAATATGGAAATTGTATATCAAAGTTACTTTGGACTGCGCGTTACCGTAGAACATACCGAATCCCGTATTTCGAGTCACATAAAATATTATGGCTGTATAAACTACCAAACTATGTATGTAGATATAATTATGTAATACACCATAGAATAAAAACAATGCTTTTATTGTGTAATACGTTTTACTGTAAAATTGGGTACTGTTAAGTTGTAACGCTAAAAATTAAATATTTTTGATTGTAAATTAATGGGCAAACCAAAGAAGTTTATTATTTTCAATAAACTGTGTTATAAATGTTTAAGTTTTTTATTAGTTAACCATAAAACTGACAGAAAGGTTAGTTTGTCCTATCAATCCTATTTTTATATTTCCTATCCTACTACTAAAATAAAAATTAGTACAGATTTTCAAACTGGTCCTTTCGTTCGAACTTACTGCCTACGGCCAAGGTCACAATAAATACAGTACGTCGTTCGTCCTTGAAAGGTGCTCTCTACTTCACCAAATTGGAAATACGAGAATGATAATAGAATCCAACACTTCCTTGTCAAATAACAGAAAGGAAATTTATATTTCAATCAAATCTTGCGTGCCTGAAGTCTGTTTGTTTACCTTGTAATAAATTCAATTAAAAGCTTTTATTATATAAGGAGGTAACAACTTTCGTGTTGTTTCTTTAACTTTACTTAGTAAAGAAGTGTAGAGTACCTATATCTTTTTCGATTCGACATCACTAGTATAATATTGTCGTGTTACATTAATGTTTTATTCTTTGCCCCATTTATCGTGGATTCGTTTACAAACATATAAACTCACATACACAAACAGCCAGACTCGGAACGACTACCTGTAGGCTCTACAATTATTTGTTCGTGCTCGAACCAAACCAGCGATGTGCAACGAAGCAGCCACCGCTGAGTCACTGCACCAACCGTGTTAGCATTATCCGTATGCTCCACTGCAAAATGCTATGCTTTTCGAATAAAATAAATCAAAATTGCTATATCAGATTCGAAAATCGACACGAATCGAATACTTTTACGTCACAACAACAAACATGTTATAAATAACCCGATACTATGTACAGTCGAACAAGGTATATGGTTTACAGACCAAAACCTTCAACAATATTTCTGCTACATTGCCTTTCACTGTTATTTTGTGTTCACTGTTTAAGTTTGTTTTGCCTAATAATTTTGGAACCTATTTAGCGTGATTTAAAAGAAGTGACACACTCGAAACATTGTTAAAAAGTAGTTCCAAGTTAGCTGCCTGTATACCAAATGGCTCCTGCTTCTATTTTCTCATAATAATGGCGTCACACAAATACTCGGCTCAACAGATCTTGAGTTGTGTTGATGCAACAAAATAGAAAACACGCCGGGCTCAGTTTGGTGATGGAGTAAGTATCTTTTGTAGGGTTCCGTACACAAAAGGTGATAACAGGACCCTCGCTATAAGTCTCCTCTGTCTGTCTCATGAACCGTAATAGCTAGAGAATGGAAATTGTCACAGAATGTGTTATAATTATGCTATTGCCGCTATACCTACCAACAAATAATAAAAATAAATCAGAGTAAAAAATATATTATTAAAGTGTCACTCTTGTTTCTTTTTTACGAAAGTATTTTAAAAGCATATAGTGTTATATCTTATATGATGGTACGGAATCCTTTGAGTGCGAGTGTGACTCACACTTGACTGGGTTTTTTATGTCGTGGTTCATTTCCACGTGTATGTCGCACAGGATTTAGAAAAGCCTTTTATATTCCTTTCATTGTGTATTTTGAAAATACTATTGTGATGAAACTACAAATCCAACGTCTTTGTTATATGGCATTTAAGGCGATTAACACACGGCACCGCGCACCGCTGCGGTAGGCGGTGAAGCGCCGATTATCACACGGTACACCGCACTACCGCGCGGTCGGGCCACCGCAGGTTTTGATGCTTTGCTGCATGTTAGAAGACTACATTGTACCCTTTTTTTATATGTAGGTAGATATATAATTAATCCTTGGCGACGCTTGGACCGTCTATTTTATTCTATTGAATATAACAGGTTTAGTCACTCAAATATCAAGGAATGAGATTCAATTTTAATTGTCTATTGTTCTCCCATACCTATGATAGCCGGGCCTGTAGCAGTTAAAAAGAAAATATCGTTTAAACTTGTAATCTCTTCAAAAATGACAGTGAAAATTAAAACTAAAAAAAACTATTGTCTCGAACACGTTTATTGTCATTCAAGAGGCGGGATTTCATGTCAAATATTTTTTCCATTTAGACCTAAACTTTTTCAACACTGAAAAATATCTATAGTAACACGAATCTGGATAAATATTTTCAAATTCTGAAAATCTGAATTCAGAGATTTCCCCTAATATCCCCTGAGAAAACATTTCAATTCTGCTGGCGCTGCAACGAAATTCAGTAATAAGATTACAGACAGTCGGAAATTAATCTTTAATATCTGAGTACTTGTAAAAGCTGCAGTAAAAAAGATTCCAGTAAAGCTCAAGGCGAGAGCATATTTACGAGCTTTTCATGGCGAGAATAAAATCTTCGAATAATTCACAAGGTTATTTTCGTTCTGCTTTTTCCCATTATTGAATATTTTTCTTTTTAGGGCACTTACCACAAATTATGCAGTGCAACTGCAAGAAGTGACGTAGTGACGTAGTGGCGTTCTAGTGTTTATTAATAAATAATAATAAAGCTTTTATTTCAGACAGGGTCCATAGGGTTAGTAACAATTTACTTGAAAAAACTAGTGTTAGTAGGTACAGACATCATCATCTGCCTAGCCTTTTCCCAACTATGTTGGGGTCGGCTTCCAGTCTACCCGGATGCAGCTGAGTACCAGTATTTTACATGGAGCGACTGCCTATCTGACCTCCACAACCCAGTAACTGGGTAATACGATACCCCTAGGTAGTAGGTACAGACATATTATATAAAAATAAACATACAGCTACACTACATCCACCTCTGCATCAATCGAGAATCCCACCGGTTCGCGAACACGCTGAGAATAATGTTGGTACTGCCGCGAACAGGCGTCATCAGAGAGCCACAAAAAATAAAATCATTAAGAAAGAAATTAAGTATAGGGATATATACGAATAGTTGATACTTTACTGTAAAAAACCATTGCTTTAAATTAAATACATAAACCAGAAAGAAACGGGCGAGAGCGTTTCTATTGAGAAAAGATCACCTGCATTTCCTCTTAAGAATCGAAGGCATTCTGGTTTATAACCATGGTGTTAACAACGGATGACGTCACAATCTACGGTTTTTTCAAATTCAATCAGCGTTTTTCTTACTTCGGCAGAGGCGTCGATCTCTCGCCCCTTTTTTAAATTAAGCCTTCGCGTTTGGATTGCATGTACGGTTTCTACGCCTTTTTTATGAAAATGTGTAAGCACAAAATGTATGAAAAATTATCGTGTTTGTGCAAGTCATGGGTCTGAGGACTGAGATTGGAAAAGATATACCTATAGATATAGAAAAGTAACTATAAGTAACACAACCAACGAAGTTTTTCTGGTTTCTTGTTAGCTAGCTCCGGCCGTTTCCGAGATTAGCCGAAACAAACAGACGGAATATATGTAGGTAAGTACCGTATAAACATTTATTAGTTAATTTATTTTGTAAAAAGCTGACATTTTTACATTAAAAACAGACACGTAGAGTGTATTTATTCTTATATTATGTTATAATGTACAATTTTTGATAACTATTATAAAACATACATTTAGATTACCTACAGGATTCCTACAGTGTATTATGCACCAAATTTTTCCATTATTGAAATAGTTATGTCACACGACCCAACTGGTACTAATATTTTTGAGTAATCTCACGCGATAAACAATTACGTCACAAAAAGAAATAGTCGTGTAACAAGAACCTTTCTAATTAAAACAATATCCCGTCCTTCGTATTTCCAGTCTTATCAGAAGTAAGAATATAAAATAATTTCATCACAAAGAGAGATAGGTGTATTCTGTAAAATTCTGCAAAACTACCTCGTTGGTCTAGTGGTTGCAAAGCGCGACTGCTGAGCATGAGGTCTTAGGTTCGATTCCCAGGTCAGGCAAAGTGTTAGGTATTAGGTTTTTTCTGGAATTTCTCAGTAGCAGCCTCGAAGTCTGGATTTGTGCCCGGTTGAAGGCAATAGGCTCGCCCCCTATTACATGGGACTTCAACATAACTGGAAAATGTGGGTGTGCTTATAGATACTCTTCCGCTTCACCCTACGGAGGGTTTATGTGTATTATGTAAAAATCTCCCTCGGTGAAAGCAAAGTGATCTATCTTGTAGTGAGATGTCCATCCCTAGCACTAGGCGTTATGCCAACTCACCTCAAATCCACTTTAAACAGAATAGGACTACAGATAATAAAATCACAAACTCAGTTACTTTACAACACAGAACAGCTTGACAGTTCTCAATCTACGGAACGTTCACAACAGGGTGACTACCAATTTGCATGACAATTACTGGCCGATTCATTTTCCCTTTAATCTCGGCCAACATGAAATAAATTAAAATTCCGTATTTTATGAAATTCCCTCCGGCACTCTGGCAGCGATCGAATGTTTAATGTTGATCGTATTGTAAAATGTTATGTTGCCTTTATTTTCATAGAGAAATACTAAATCTTAAATCTAATTCTTTTTAAATGTATGATTTGTAGGTTTGAAAATGGAACGAGATTTTTTAACCTATTGATGTTTATTTTAAACAGCCACAAGACGACATAAAATATCTAAAAAAAAAACTTTATTCTTCATTTGGTAATTGTGTTTTGCTCGCTTGAATTTCTTTAACGGATCCCTATTTTTTTAAATAAAATTTTTTCCTTTAGCTTTCAGAGGTAACACAGTTTCCTATTAACGAAAGAATTATTTAAAATTGGACCTGAAGTTCTAACAAAAAATCAAACAAATGATTTGTTCAGCTTTTCTTCAGCTTTATAATATTATCAGTATCGATACTATTACTTATATTCCGAGAAACCAGCAACAAAAGCATTCAATTCCCTTATTAAACTTGTCTTGCTAATTGCTTGCACCTATACTTTTCCCCCTTTATTCTCAGCTCTTACTAAAGCTTTAGAATCACGACCTTGTACCTACTAGCTAGATTAAAAATCCAATCCAATATCAATACAGTAAATGCAATTATCCAATAAAATCCTAACAATACGGATTAATTAATCGAAACGTACTAGTATCCGAGCTACATTTAATTCCGTAATTAATGAGCTTTGCGATTGCGAACGTTTTATTGGTTTAACATCACTCTGGCGCATTTACTGGTATTTTGATCATCCATTTAGTAATTACTTGTACGTACCTACTGTTGCTGTATTCTGTATTGGGTTTTGATTAACCGTAGACTGATGTTAACTATTGACTCCACATAGACAACCCTGTACACCCCACACACACCCCCATACACTCGATTCACCCCAACACACCCTACGCCACTCATTCTCGCTATTGCAGACTTGTATTTTTGTCATATTAATTTGTATTTTCTGCTGGCATTTTTTATACTCTGTATTAATGTGGGAATGTAATGAACTCTGTAATACAGTTTAGTACTAGCTTAGGAGCCAAGAATTTTAAATAACTAGGTCTCAATAAAATTCCAATACAGTTTTTTTTTTAATTGAATGTTTTGGAAATTTTATTTACCATAATATATTGCGTTTTTGTTTTTATTAGCATTTATATTTAAAAAAATCTGTCAAATGTATTCTCTTTGACCGTTTATTCGTATAAGTAGGTAAAGATAATATATGTACTTACCTATACAACGTGACTGGACATAGAACGAAATATGAAAAAAAAAACGGCTGTTCAATACAATTTGATCGTATTGTAGTGCATTTTTGTACAGAACAACTGATTTCGTACTTTGTCCCGTAATAAAAATTGTTTATATTCATGAGTACTTTCACCCCCTGAAAGATTTAAAACGAATCAAAAGCTATCCAGTATAAAAAAACTTACATTTAAACGATATTGCATGAAAGGTAGAAATTTTAATATAAAAAAACTCTGCACACAAGTCTGTAATAGACCGAGTTGATTTTATACTAACGAGAGTTCAACAAACTCATCTTAAGCTTCGTCAGAGAGAAACTTGATAACCGCAAGGTGGAACGTCTGTGGCAGTTTTCAAATCTGTGTACGTCATTCAATGTCTATGACCAATTCAGCGTTGAACTCTGATAGACTGGCGGCCTCTAATCCTACAGCAGGCTTTAGTAATTATCCTCCGTTGGATCAAGTTACGTTTTAATTTTGGAAAGCGTTGGTGTAAAAGGTTACTTCCCACGTATCTCAATGTTATGGCTTTGAGTTTTTATGTTTGCCAGCTATTTGTGTCCTAAGCAGACAATTTTATTCATAAAAATAAATTCAAATTCATTTATTGCGAATATAGGAATAAAATTGAAGTATCTGTACAACAATACTGTTTGTCTGTACGTCATATCTCTGAAACAACTAGATATATTTTGACGGGACCTACACTGGCAGACAGTTACTGTTGATGTAATAAGGATTAAGGTTTTTTTTATGTTAGGTATTTTTTTTTGTTCAGTGGTAGAGAATGGGCCAGTGCCTGTCAGGGTTGCAGATTTTTATTCGAAAGATTTACCGCGGCCCTGAAACGCAAAGGGTATTAGGAGGAACACGGATGGGTTTTAGTCATTTAGTAAGTAAGAGTATGACACTCTCTTCGATGATTTCTCATCCTTACAAAAAAGGGCATCACTAGTTACTGTTAGGATCGTTTGAATTCTAATCTGTTTAAATCTGTCAAAAATAGAGATATTTTATTTACCTACATGTTTGCCTATCCCTTTTAGAACTACATGCGTGATGTATATTTTATGTTTCTTGTGTAGATAAGCTTCAATTACCTACTCAACAGAGTAATTGGCATAGTTATCCTCATTTTTATGCCCAAAAAACTGTACACCTAATTTCTGCCCTGTGACCATCTATATAAGTTGTCTTTTCATATGCACGTATTTTTGTTTTATTTCACACGTTTTATTTCTTTCTTACATTCTTGTTTGTATGATACGATGACAAATTAAGATATCCAGTATAAGCTGAATTTGCATTGTACAGGTTTTCTGTACAATAAGAGGTCTGCATCTAGTGGTAATATTTAGCTTGACAATTGTATACATAAGAAAACGCCGGTTGAAGTAACAAAAAACAAATGACACTCACAACAAAGAAAGACGCATATTTACCAGCCAGCTATGACAAGCTACGAAATAGGTTTTATATAAATAATCCAGATTATTATGTCCTTAAAAAAAAGGGTACTTCATCATGAGACTACTCAATTCTTCTTTTCAAATCACATTTGTAGTACAAATTGAATACTATATGAAGCTAGAACGTGGCCATGTTTATTGCTGCGTCAGGGGTGCATTATAAACCCATTAGACACTCAGTGCGAGTGAGGAGCTCGATCAGACTGAGTGTATCACGATAGTCTGATGTTCACTTACATCAAGAACGTTCGCCCGAATAATCGTTTGACCGAAGAACGTTCGGCCGAAAGAGCGATTACCCGAAAAAATATCGATTAAACGACGAATGTGGCGAACATTCGTCGTTTAATCGATCATTTCTTCTTCTTTCTTCAATGATCTTTAGACTTAATTAGACTATGATCCATTTGCTAAAGAGTCCAAAATCCATTCACCTACAACCTACATCCTTGACAATCAAAACCATCTTAAACTTGTATTGGTGTACACGCTAACCAATACAAGTTTAAGATGGTTTATGTTTTATTTTATCATCTATCAGACCTTTTTTTTCTCAAGGAATTATTTATGAGAGTTATTTATGGTGGGTCACGTAACACACGTATTGGTATGTTGTTTTTATGGGATCGCTTATTTTCTTTTTTTAAACCTCCCATAAAGGGTTATGGCATGGGTGTCAGGCAATGGTTTTATTATTTCATCATCGACGTGGTGATAAAATAAACTTTTACATATAAAACACAGTATTGCATGTTTAGTTTAGGTTGAGCAATTAAGCCTAACGTAATGTAAACCTTTTAATAGTTTGTAGTTTAAAGCTGCTGCCCTACCATGAACTCTTATTGCGATCCAAAAAACTGAATTGTTCTTCAAATAAGTCAATATAACGCATCAATTTATGTCATTTATTGACGTATTTTCTCTTATCGCGATCCAAAAACTGAACTGTTCTTCAAATACGTCAATATAACGCATAAATTGATGCGTTATATTGACTTATTTGAAGAACAATTCAGTTTTTTGGATCGCAATAAGAGTTCATGGTAGGGCAGCAGAACGCCAATTCTACTAATTAAAAGCGTTTATTTATTAGGATCTCCAATGAAAGATATATGACATACAAATAATAAGTCAACAAAAGGTATTATAAAGGTGAACTCCTTCACTTATAGGAGATCACAGCATGCACAATAAGTAAAAAACTAGCTAACAAGTATTTAGCTCATCTTAGAGACAATCAGTGGCAAAGAAATTAAGTTAAATTAGAGGCATTTTTAACTGATAGAGACTGAATTTACTGAACTGAACTGTTTAGTACAGTTAAAAAGTAAAAGATAGTAGAATTACCCTCCAGGTAGGGTTGCCAACCATACTGTTTTGAACAGTATTATACTGTTTTTCACTAAATTATACTTTTTACTGTTGAACAAAAATAAAGTATACAAAATACTGTTTTCAGCATCAAAATGCAAACACATTATTAAGTATTGTTTTTATTTAGTCAGAGGGCGCTCACTGCTCAGTGCAGCGCAGCCACAAACAAATCACACTGAGTTTCTGAACGAATCTGTTAATAGTGTCAAATATCCAAGACTGTCACTCACTTCCCGCCACCTCAGCATTTACTAAAGCGCAGGCCACACCGCCAGCTAGCGGGCGGGCGGGCTAAGCGGGCGAACATCGTTTCACCTCCTTACATACTTCGGTTCACACCGCGAGCTACCGACTAACCTGACGAGCTAAGCTAACGAAATATCCGACGATTCCCAGCTAGCGGGCGGGCGGGCTAAGCGGGCGAACATCGTTTCACCTCTTTACATACTTCGGTTCACACCGCGAGCTACCGACTAACCTAACGAGCTAAGCTAACGAAATATCCGTCGCTCGTCAGTCCGTAGTTTTCGGTGTGAACCCCATAGTTTAGCTCGCCAATATTTCGCGTAGTTTGTATAGTTTCCTTCGTTCGCTTCGCCCGCCCGCTTAGCCCGCCCGCCCGCTAGCTGGCGGTGTGGCCTGCGCTTAAAAGAGTTTTTTCAGTAATGAATGCTATATGGCGGGAGGATAGAAATAGATCTCGACCATCTATTAATTTAATAAAAAATGAGCTCTTCATTTATTTTCAACCGACTTCAAAAAGGAGGAGGTTCTCAATTCGGCGCGTATGTTTTTTTTTTTTTTTTTGCATGTATGTTACCTGATTTCTCAGCCAATTATGAATAGATTTGGATGATTCTTTTTTTGTTTGAAAGAGTATACTTCCGAATAGGTCCCATAGAAATATTGTCATGATCTGATGATGAACTTCGGAGATATGGAACGGAACTCCTTATAGAATCACAGTATAACTGTCGTAACAAGTAAAATTGCTTTGTTTATACGTGTAGTTGATGACTGACTGAAGGAAGAGAGGGAGGGGGTACGTCACCCCCCCCCCTACTACTTTTCAAAATTAAATATATCGTGTGAGGTATTGTTTGAAAGGGCTTTTTGTAAGGATTTCAAACATTAACACACAAGCACTAAAAAGTGAAAAATAAAAAGCTTTTTTACAAAAAAATAAAACCGCCTTCAAAAACTACAAAATAAAAAAATAACTTTAGTTTTGGAAGTCGGTGGCAATATCTACATAACAAAAAACAAAACCAAAGCAAACGACTTCCAAAACTAAAGTTATTTTTTTTATTTTGTAGTTTTTGAAGGCGGTTTTATTTTTTTGTAAAAAAGCTTTTTAATTTCAGTTATAATTGTGATGAGGCGTATGAAGTTTTTAAAAAAGATTGTAAATTAGTAAGTTGTGCAAGAAACTCTAAAAAATATGTATTTAAAACACTAAATAAATAAAATACTGTTCATTTTTAAAAAATACTGTTTAATATTCTTAATAGACTCGAATATACTTTATTTCTTGTAATTAAAGTTGGCAACCCTACCTCCAGGATACCTCATTCTCATGTTGACTAAACTTTCATATGGTGATATAACTTGTATGACGAGATGTATGAACGTGGATGAGGCGAAAGGTGTATGTAAGGATCGTAGCAGGTGGCGTTCTGTGGTTTCTGCCTACCCCCATGGGTAAAAGGAGTATGTATGTATGTGTGTATAACTTTCATATTTTTTGCGTGTACTTTTCTCTGTACTCGATTTTAATCAACCTATACACTAGATGAACATACACTTCAGAATGTTACCTGCTTGCGAACCTCTGCAGTAACCGCAAAGTTTTATGTAAGACCTAATTACTTTTCTCTCCGGTTCGGGTCAGGGACAGCATTCCCGCAATCCCGGGATCCCGGAATTCTGTCCCGCCTCAATTGTCACACCTACAGGTGATATACGAGAAGCTAATGATCCTTTTACCTTTTCGCTGAGTATCAGTTCCTTCCTTAGTGGAAATAGAACTGTGGGGTTGGAAAAGAATTCGTGATTCTTTTGTTTTTTTTTGGTCTGGACGGCGATTTCATTATGTTGGAAGTAGTGGGTACTCCAAGATGTTATACAATTAATGAACCAATCGCTGTCGTTAAGTATAGTCTGTAGCCTGAAAGTTTGAAAATCGATTTTACTTTGCAGATGCTGATGATGCTGATGCTTGGTATAAAATGATACATTGTTTTTGATTAATTCTCAAAAAAACTGCCAAATAATTTTACCTTCAAATCACAGAACTTCAAAGACAAAATGCAAATAAGTATTTTAAATAATCATATTTTATTATCTCTATTAGAAATGAACATTTTCATTGTATTAATACTTAACTACTCCGAAGCTTGTTAACAAAAAGCTTTTATGATATTAAAAATGTACAAAGAGTAATTTTCAATAAAAAAAAAACTTTTCAAAGAGCTACTTGATTTATGATTTCTAGATACGGTTGGATTGAGGCGTAATCAACAAGAAAATGCTCCACCTTTCCGTAGCAACGTAGTCAGTCGCTACGGCTACGTAAGCTACGGCGTAGCAGTAGGTACGAATGCCTCTACGAAGGGTAAAAAGATTTTCAATGAGAATTTAGGAAAATAACTGCTGGAAGAGACATCATAACGAAATGGAATAAAATGTTGGTCGGTTATTAACAAAAAAAAATTGCTATTTCATTTTTCCCGTGAAGGTGGTACAATTATACAGCATGTAACAAAAACCCTCTCCGATCCTTAAGGGTATTATTCGGCATCGTACTGCATACACATATACGTAATCATTTAATGGATTTGAGATTATTATTTTTCCCCAGTGAATATAATTAAATAAAAATAAAAACTGATCAACGGCAACACTGATCGCTCGACAAAGTTCACCTACAGTTTTTTGTTTTGATTTTGCCGGCGGGTGGAGTGTTGTCAACTTATGAAAATTTGCCTTATTCAGTGTTAAATTTCGCATGGATTATAAAAATAAAAAATCAATAACTTTTGTTTGTTATGAGTTACATTTTTATAACAATTTTTTTTCTAGCACGTATGTTGAACCAGGAATACGCCTTTATTGGATCGGACAGGGTTTTTGTTACATAGTGTATATGTAAGAGCAGATTTTTTGAATAATAGCAACCCTTTCACAAGGCATAGCGACCGTGCCGTGACTGTATGCATGTGAAAAGGGCCCGAGGGTTAATATTTTCTGATTCTAGAATCATATACTAAAACCATAACAAATGTTTGTGTTAATCTTGTTTGTGTTGCCTTTTTATTTTTATTTTTATGCTGGTTTTAATTTTTTGTTTTGTTTTTAATTATTTGACATCATTTCAGTTAATGTTATTATGAAATTGAAGACTTTTTAAATGATAAATGATAATGTTACTCTGATTGACATTTATTGATATTCTAATTGGCATAATTTTAATCCGTTTTGACATTATGTATTGACAGTATTTTT
Organism: Hoplodrina blanda; assembly: GCA_949316365.1. Taxonomy (NCBI): domain Eukaryota; kingdom Metazoa; phylum Arthropoda; class Insecta; order Lepidoptera; family Noctuidae; genus Hoplodrina; species Hoplodrina blanda. The sequence continues at coordinate 11,165,339 of OX438589.1, forward strand.
ATATTTTTTTTTACTTTGACCAGGTTGACATTTTTTATTTTATTGTAATTCCAATGACATGCCACTTATTTTAAATTTACAATTAAAAACCTATTATTTGCATGCCCATTGACGGTAAAATATGGAGAACCTTATTATAAAATAACATCTACAGTACTACATTACCCATGTTTTGCATATAAATAAATGATTTGATTTGATTTGATAATAAAAGTTTCCTTACCGATGTCAATTCCATCCCATAAATAATCAGTTCTAATAAAATATTTGAGATTGAAACAGTTTATCTTCTCTATGTCCCCAGAAAATGGTCGTAAATATGAATCTAATCTTTGAGCATTGAATTGAATCTTGATCAGCCATTCAAAAGGTGTCCTGAAGAGGGATTAGGGGAAAACATAAATAAAATAGAACGCGGACCCACTGATTTGAATGATTCTTTACAGATGGCTAGATTATTTTCTCTTCAGTGAATATTAAATAAAATACGTGTTGTTTAATCAAACAAAATATGTTTGTTATTTTTATTTGCCTCGTTGGTCTAGTGGTCGCAAAGCACGACTGCTGAGCATGAGATCTTGGGTTCGATTCCCAGTTCGGGAAAAGTGTTATTGGGTTTTTCCATCAGGAATTTCTCAGTAGCAGCCTCGGAGTCTGGATTTGTACCCGGTTGATAACAATAGGCTCGCCCCCTATTACATGGGACTTAAACATAACTTATGAAATGTGGGAGTGCTAATGGGTACACCTCTGCCTAACCCTACGGGGATTACAGGCGTGATGTTATGTTATGTTATGTTTGTTATTTATATACAAAGTGTAGAAAGACACATAACATAGCCATTATCTACGCATACTGTCCATCAAACTTAGTTACTTCGAGAAAAAAAAAATATCTTAGTGTTTTATTTTTGGTGAGAAAAATAACTGTAGCGTGTAATGTACGGAGGCGATAGGCGGCGGCGACCTCTCGCGTCCGGACCTGGTTCAGGCCATGCTCCGGGGCGAGAGGGAATGGGATGCTGTCACCTCCTTCTGCGAAGCAGTAATGCTAGCGAAGGAGGAGGCGGGCCGCGTGAGGGAGAGAACATCCTCCACCTCACGCCCCAGCCGCCGCGGGAGACGCCCAGGGCGTCGGACGTCGCGAGGCGACATCCGGCCACCGTAGGCGCGGGCTTGCGGACGGCGAGTAATGGCTAGCTCGCCGTCCGATCAAGGACCATGCCCGGGTCGACGGCGCGTTCTGTTCGCGCGCGCCTCAAAGAGCTGTCAGCACAGGGACAGGGGCCCCAACAGGGGCCAAACGCCTGCCGGGGTTGCGGGACGTCTTAACAGGATACCGTGGCCCCGGAACGTAAAGGGCAACAGAAGGAACAGGGTGGTTTTTTAGTCAGTAAAAGTCTGACAGTCCCTTCCGCCCCACCCAGGGCGGAAGGAGTCATTTGATGATTTTTACCACCTAAAAAAAAAAAAAAGCGTGTAATGTAAAACCCGCAATACACGCTTACGGGTTCATTTCGTAGGCTTTAGTATTTTAAGTTTAGAAGGAACATTTAGTTGTTTTCGTAAAAAAGTAGGTTTGACCTTCAATATTTCCGTAAGCATGAGAAGGTTCTCAGTTTAAAAAAGTCAAAAGTCTACTTTTGAATTTCCAAGGATTCGGTTAGTTAGTTAGAAATTTAATTAAAACTAGTTGCTCGTTCCAAAACGGAAGTAGGCCACTATGGAGAAGAACGTTATGGTCTAGAACTAGAAAATGCTCTTTAATTTATGCTCTTTTTACACCCGTTATATGCAGTTGTTCCTTCATCCTGGATACAATAAAAAAAATCTATTTATATAAATACAAAATAGTTACTTACATATTTATATAAAAATGTTACTGGGTTTAGTATACTTAGTGAATGGCTTGTCTATGGTCTTTTGAAACCCGTTATATTGTAAAATAATACCTTAAACAACCGGTGTACTCAATTCATGTTTTTATATTTAAAAAATCATGAATGTGTTGCAAGTTCTAACAATATAACTTCAGCCCAAATTATATAGATTTAGTATTATATAATTTGGACAGTTTAGATTACAATTGCTTTTAGACCAATTGGGAATTAAATCTCATTTCGCTTGTAAGGCAGCTCTTCTCATCTGTACCTATTATTATTGAGAACAAGTTTTAGATTAGTGAGTCGGGTTTACCGTCTTGTGTATTAAACTAGATCTGATCACGACTTCGCTCTTATTTATAAGAAATGAATAAAATTTAAGTGTCGGTTTATAATTCCAAAATAAAAATATAACTTTGGTCCGTCTGTATGTTTGTTCCGGCTAATTATCAAAAAGACTGGGTTGATTTAGGCAGGACTTTCACTGGCAGATATATCTGCCAGTGAAAATAGCTAATGTTACGAGGAGTGACTTAGGGTACTTTTATTTTAGAAAAAGAATTAGGGTTCGCACGGAACAAATATTGGCATTGCCTAGTTGTTCCGGCTGTTGTTGTTGTGACTGCCTCGTTGGTCTAGTGGTCGCAAAGCGCGACTGCTGAGCATGAGGTCTTGGGTTCGATTCCCAGGTCGGGCAAAGTGTTATTGGGTTTTTCCATCAGAAATTTCTCAGTAGCAGCCTCGGAGTCTGGATTTGTGCCCGTTTGATGGCAATAGGCTCGCCCCCTATTACATGGGACTTAAACATAACTGGCAAAATGTGGGTGTACTAATGGGTACACCTCTGCCTAACCCATCGGGGATTACAGGCGTGATGTTATGTTATGCTAGTTGTTCCGGATCTGTTTATTTTGTATATGTGAGTTTTTTTGTTTGTAAATACACTTACTTTATCAAACATTTATCAAACGATGTATTATGAATTTCCTTTAAACATTTCGCTTGTGAATTCCAACTGTGTTTCGCAACTAGGGCGCAGAAAATGATAATATCTACAAACTAACAATAAACACGCGAACAACTAACAAGCGTTCTAATCTTCAAAGTAATGAATGTAAGTTTTAGTAAAACGAAGTGTCATAATCATAATCCTTGTTTAATACTCCGAAACTTTGAAAGTCAAAAGATTAAGACAACAATAGAACAGCCGTTCATTATTCTCCATTATACAACCAGTGTCCGTTTTAAAACCAGTCACGTTATATCAAGATTACTTTGAAAGCATAACAACCTACCTGCTATCTTATAAAAAGAGATAACATAACATAACATCACGCCTGTAATTCCCGGAGAGTTAGGCAGAGATGTATCCATTAGTACACCCACGTTTCGCCAGTTATGTTTAAATCCCATGTAACAGGGCAAGCACATTGCCATCAACTGGACACAAATCCAGATTCTGAGGGTGCTACTCAGAAATTCCTAATGGAAAAACCCTATAACACTGTCCGACCTGGGAATCGGGCCCAAGATCTCATGCTCAGCAGTCGCGCTTTGCGACCACTAAACCAACGAGACTTTACTAAAGCAGACTAAACTATGATAACGATTTAAAATAGACAAAGCAGGTGGGAGCTGACTAGTCTTAACTGATGACGTCCGTTCACGAACATGATGTACAGATCGCCATCAAGCTCAACCATATTGAAGGCAACCGATTAATCCGACACATGTGCCACCATTTAGTGAAATTAACAATTGTATAAAAATAACTGCTCCAAGAGTTAGCATTCCTGTGTATTTGATATTAATTTCAGCTTGAAACCTCCACGCGTTCCTGACAAAAACGGTCTTGACAAACGGACAACAGAGTGATCCTAAAACGGTTCCGTTTTTGCCGACTAAGGTACGAACCTCTAAAAAGATCAAAATAATGGTCTATTCATACGGAATTGTAGGCATTTTTTTAGCATTTCTTTATGAGAACGCAGACATATGCAAGTCTTTTGGTCAAGTCTATCGTTGCGTATAAATTATGTGTGTGTCATATTCGCTCCTCTTCTATTCTTTCCGTCAGCAATCTCGGAAAATATTTGTTATACGGCTACCGCCTGAGCATAATATTACAGTAAATTCCGAAGTAACAAAGTTATCTCATAAAAAACCTACATCATCTCAAACTGTTGGTTATAAAAATAACTCTCTTTGTAGATTGCTCATGAAATTTTAATTTACCGGATTCTGGCTTCAACTTTCTAACAATTAAAAGTCTAAGTATTTTTTTGAGCTATAAAAAAATTGTTGTAGGTACTACTAAGTACCATAGAGTAAAGTGTATAGACAGGAATATAATCCCTCTCTAAAAGGTTTCTGCCTTCAGGTGGGGCGTAAAAATCGTTCTTGGACGTAGACAAGACACATCGACAGTTTTGACAACTTTTGCGTGGATCGTTGTATTGATTCTGATTTGGGAGTTGTTGGTGATTATCTTGGCGACATCGGCGATCTCACAGAAGAGAGGGAGAGATAGAAGGAGGGAGGAGGGGGAGGTAAACACGAACTTCATAATTTTGCTTTTCTGGATCGTGGCCTTGTGGTTCTGATTTGGGAGTGGTTGATGATAATTTTTCCGAAATTAGCGGTTGCATAAAAGAGAGCGAAAAAGAGAAGACAGAGAAGGTAAACACGGATTTCACTTCTATATGCTTTTCCTATTCTACGATGGTATACGGGGACCCAAACCGTTAAAGTTGTCGGGTCAACAAATTTCATTAGGAATTAATCTTGTTAAATGTTTGTGCCGCTTGAGTGACCTGTGTGCGTGCCATTTGTATTCCCATAAGGCTCAATTCACACTGTCGCCCTGATAATATACGATTATGGGTTAATGGTCCAATAAATTTATTCGGAACAGAAATGAGAATGCCAACGTTCTGTCACTATTGATATCGTCTACAATACAAAATGTTATATTGTAAACACATTGATTTACAATAGTAAATATTTGCTTAAAAATATGTTATTTCTGATAAATGTTACGGAATTATTTTATATTGGAACCCAAAATGATGTGATAAAAAAGGAAAAACCTATTTTATTTATTGGAAATACATTTTACTCAAATGGGATTGAGTGGGTCATGTCAGCCTCATGCACAGTAAGTGTTGGGCAGTACAGTACAATTTTAATATTACTTTGTGATTTCAGTTGTTGAATTTTCAACTCTCGGCGCTGAGGCGAGCGTTGAAAATAAGATAGTGCGCAAGGAAAAGTAATATTAAAATACATCAGGCCCCCTAGTCACGAGGGCTGCTTCGAGGTGGTGCAAGAAAAGAGTGTCCGGAAGGATTTGGAAGAACTGCGCTAGTGCCCCACTAAGAAAGTGCAGGCTAAAGAGGAAAAGAAATACATTATGTACTCCTCTTACAACAACAATTAACATAAGTCATAACATATTTTTTCCTTTCCAATGTCTACATTAATCACTATAATTCAGTTCTTACTTATTCCTACAAAAACATACCATACATTTTCAAATTACTACACATTAGTTGACGTAAAACGATCATCTGGCGAAAGTTCAGCTGTACAGCTGTTTCAGGAGGGCCAATTGTTTAAGTTAAATGAGTTAGTCCTTTGTCCCGTTTGTTTGTTTAACATAAATGGAGTTATGATAGTGAACTCAAACATAAATAGCTACTTACGTACAGTAGACATTCTGAGGTTACGCCATTTTCAACCTTATTCTAGTAGCTTATAGCACAGAGTAAACTTATAGTTCGTAAACTTTATATTATGAAATAAAAACGGTTTGAAAATGGAATGATAGAATTTGACATTCAGTTCGCATGACTGGCAAACTGTTTTTTATGTAAAAACTGGTCGACCCGGCAAACTTCGTACTGCCTCAGAATCTATAAAAGTTGTATTTTTTGTTGACAATTTTTCTCATATTTTAATAGTTATTTCGCTATTCGATGTGGACACAAATCAAAAAGCGATCCAATGCAACAAGTTAAAGATAATAAAAATCGGTCCAGCCTTTCTTTGAGTTATAAATGAGTAGGGAATCAAAACCTATTGGGGGCTTCCCGTTGACCTATAATAATAATAATACCAGCCTATTACTGTCCCACTGTAGGGCAAAGGCCTCTTCTCATACAGAGAAGGCACGAGCATGATCATCACGCTTGCTCAAGGCGGATTGGCGATTTCAGACTTATATTAATTACAAGTCCAGGTTTCCTCACGATGTTTTCCTTCACCGATGTCAGTGATGTCCAAGATAAACTTAAGAAATTACATATGAATTGAAAAAGTCACATTGATACTTGCCCGGATTCGAACCCACAACCTCGTTGACCTAGGATCATGAAATTAGGCAAGGAGCAATGCCATGTAGTACAAGTAAAGTAAGAAATCCGAAAACCATAAAGTAGTTACAACACAAAATATAATTACTATTTTTTTTTAAACGTTGCCCCACACTAGGAATTTCTCCTGTATCGTGGGTGCGTTTACAAAAATACACAAACAGCCAGACCCGGAACAACTATCTGTAGGCCATACAAATATTTGTTCCGTGCGGAAATCTAACCCGCGACGCGTAGCGCAGCAGCCAATCGCTCAGCCACTGCGCCAACCGTGCCGTCCGTTATATTGCGATTAAATACTATTTTTTTTGGAGGTATGTTATGTTAAATGGCTATGACTATTAAATCTAATTATAATACTCATATTCACACACATGCATTAAACTGACAACTAAACTATACACACAAACAAACAACAAATTATATAATTATTAAACATGTAGGTATATTATTATTATTATTTTTTCTATGATTCAACATTAATCCCAATAATAAATTTTATGACATTATTATTCCTAATTTTGTATTTTGTTTCCTGTTTTTATATGAATTTTTAAATATAACAAAAATGATCCAAGAGTTATTGTGATATTTATATTTATTGTCGTGCTGTGATATTATTTGAGCTTAATGTAATTTTAATTTTGTTGCTGTGCCCTAACAGGGTTCATAATTGTTATTTAGGTTTAAGCCTTTTGTAACACCAACGACTCACATTATGGTACGCAAATAAATGAATATGAATGAATATAAATATTGTATGGTGGCAAGGAACGACATGTGCAAGTCTGACTCGCACTTGGAAGGTTTTTTTGTTTGAATGTTAGTTATAAACTTAGTACTGTGCTGTTATGCACAAAGTTTTGAGAGCGTTATTATGTATTATACGCTACCACAAACACTCAAATAAAAGTCGTTTCCCAGGAATCATTTTTACTCAATAGGGACTAAGTACTCTCACTTATTCAGCTCCACTCAGCTTTTGTTCATAGAAAACGCCGATTTCGTATGAGACGCGTACGCGTCCGTTCAGCTTTCCGCGTCTGAACGCATGCGATAGAAAATCGTTGTTTTCTATGGACAAAAGCTGAATAGAGCTGAATAAGTGTGAGTAGTCCCTTACTTAGTTTGTCTAACCTTATTGGTGAGGTTCTTCAGAAAGGTCAGGTGCGGAGTACTCGTAACCGGCGTGCTTGTATGACGAGATGTATGAACGTAGATGAGGCGAAAGGAGTATATAAGGATCGTAGCAGGTGGCGTTCTGTGGTTTCTGCCTACCCCCATGGGAAAAAGGCGTGAGTTTATGTATGTATGTATTATTTAGTTTGATGGGCAGTATTCGTAGATAACGGTTACATGAATGTGATGTATCTTTATAATACACCCCGTATTTTTAGACATTTTGGTAACAAAAAATTCTGACATTATTTGACCTTATTGAGCTTTCTTGACATTCAAAGTCTAGACTTCAATCTCTGACCTTTGAGTTCGTTAAGATGTTGTTTCTCAGAAGCAGTCAGATAGAAAGCACCGTCTTCTTTTAGAATTTTAAAAACAACGTTTGACGTGTTAATATTAAATTCATAACCAATTTAACAAATAGAGATTATTTAGTTACATCAATCTTTCATCTTATCCTTACTAATATTATAAATGCGAAAGTAACTCTGTCTGTCTGTCTTTTCTTCACGCCTAAACTACTGAACCGATTTGTGTGAAATTTGGTACAGGGTAAGTGTGAACTCCAACAAAGGACATAGGCTACTTTTTATTCGACTTCGACTTCGTCTGCGTCCGCAATGACCGACATATACGCGGACGAAGTCGCGGGCAAAAGCTAGTACTTTTATAAATGCGAAAGTTTGTACGATGGATGTTTGTTGCTCAATCACGTTAGTACGGCTGAACGGATATGGATGATTTGTTACACAGAGATAATTTTAGTCTAAAATAGCACATAGGTTACTTTTTATCCCGAAAATTGTATGGTTTTCATAGGATAATAATTATCACTCTCTCTGCCATGGGATCCGCGGGCGGGCCCCAAATTTTCGAGTGCGTAGGGCCGGTCTTATTTTAAAGAAATGTTAACCAGCAGGCCGTGGGGGTCGCCGGCTGCCCCCAAAACATTTTGTAATATTTTTCATTTTGAGTGACGGCCTGGTGCAGCGGAATCGTTAGGACCCGCATGCGGACTCCATGGCTTGCTGAATTAGAAACATGCTATATAATGCTGGCAGTGAGAGTGTTATATTAACTTTGACGCGAATGGAGCCGCGGGTGGAAACTAGTGATATAAGTAATCAAATTACTTATTTCACTCACTTCAGAATCGTGTGTGTGTGTATTCATTATGAGACTTCAGATGCTTTTACATGGGATTCTAAAATTGTTGCAATTGCTGGCAATTTCTACAATGTTGAAATTGAAATGCGCAATCGAGTTGGACATGTAAGCGCACCATTAAGCCAGTCGGCAATAACGGCAGCGAGATTGACTACATATTCATTGAATTTACATACATATACTGCATATACTATGTAATCTATGTACCTATACACGCACTGTTATGAGTGAATTTCCCGGGACCGAAAATTGCGTGGCATCAATGAAATCGGTACTAAAACACATAGCTATAATGTTCTCACATTTTTTTCCTGTTAGGTGAAATAGTAATCTATGTGTAGCACTAAATATTTTATTAATTGGATTAATAGATACTCCAAAAAAATTAATTAAACCTCGAAATCTTTCATTGCCGTGTCTGTCCACACTTCACCTTGTTGTGTATTATTCCTCATTGATAAAAATCTATTGGTTATTTATATTAAAATCTAGTTTTATTTGATACATGAATAGTTAAAGTATTGTTACGGAATACATTTATTCAAATATTTAAACAATACAACGAATGGTTAATAAAAAATCATTTGTCCCAGAACTACCGTTCATCGCCGTGTCCTAATCATGTTCAAGGATATTGTTTTACCTACGACTTGCGTCCCCCCTCCCGGTATGCTAAACGTTGCATATTAGTGCTGCCTAAGTGCTCGACGTGGAAGGACGTACACACGTGCCTGCGTTTTCGCGCCATAAATGTAAGTATTCCATTTTTATGTTACTGGACATTTTTTCTTTCATCGCAATGGATAGGTATAACTTTTATTTGAATAAGTTTGTCTTCATGAGTAAGCAATCGATAGAACACCATTTCTCATATGTTAATTTATGAAGTGTTTATTTCTTCGAATAGTTAATAGATTTTTTGTTATTTAATTTTTTTGCCTTGATTTTCATCGCCGTGCTTTCATTGCCGTGGTTTCCGTGGCCGAAATTTGCTATGGCAATGAAGAAAAAGACACGGCAATGAAAAAAATTTCATTGCCATGCCTTGTAAAACAATTTAGTTTCATTGCCGTGGCCAGGTATTTCATTTCCGTGACTTGTGTTTTCATCGCCATGGTATGATTAGGCAAAGAAAACATCTTTTATCACCTGTAATACAGGTAATACCGATTACTGACAGTACAAAACTCGTCAAGTTAACTCTAGACTCTCTGGTCTCTCTTTAGACTTGATGAGTTTTTTACTGTACAGTCAACTACAAAAAGAAGTTTTCATGTTAACTTTCCAAAATGATGTAACATTTGGTACTCTTTCACACGTATTTACACTGACACACACGCAAGCACTCTCACATACTACAGTCTGATTTTAATAATGGATTGTTTATTTTTAGGATGCCAAGATGCCTAAACCAAAATTATCTGAAGAGGAGAGAAAGGAGAGGAAAGGATTGGCTGAACAAAAGCGACGCCAAAAATTAAGAAGCAACCCTGTATTAAAAGAGGATATCTTAAAAAAGCTTTTTTACAAAAAGAAACAGCCGCCTTCAAAAACTACAAAATAAAAAATAACTTTAGATTGGAAGTCAGAGGCTTTGGTTTTGTTTTTTGTTATGTAGGTATTGCCACCGACTTCCAAACTAAAGTTATTTTTTATTTTGTAGTTTTTGAAGGCGGTTGTTTTTTTTTTGTAAAAATGCTTTTTATTTTTCACTTTTTAGTGCTTGTGTGTTAATGTTTGAAATTCTTAATAAAAGCCCTTTCAAACAATACCTCATACGATATATTTAATTTAGAAAAATTCTCACAAAATAAAAAGTACTAAACCAAATTGGATGAAATTTTTATGGGACTAAATGGCAAGTATACTGCATCGAACAAAAAAGAATCACACAAATCGGACTAGAAACCTCGGAGTAATCGGTGTACATACATAAATAAAAAAAAAAAAAATACCGGCCGAATTGAGAACCTCCTCCTTTTTTGAAGTCGGTTAAAAAGAAGGCTGCAGGAGTAGTTGTCCCTCGAAGTGCAATGACTTCGCAAAAGCTTCGGAATCCAAAAATATATCTGATCATGCCTGTCTCCGAGAGGGAAATGCAAACCCAGACAGATTGTGTATGGGAGTAAGATTTGGATAGATATTACAAAAGGAAAAATGGGAGTATGTATAAGAAAAGAAAGACTGTAGTATTAAAGTCTCTAAGTAGTGTTGCGAGTGTAATTCAACAGTCTTTGTTTACTTATTGTACTCTCATTCTTTTTTTGTAATATCTCCTTACCCAAATTTTACTCCCATACAAGTGTTGGAATCAAGACCTCTTATGAACAGTCATTTTTATTCTATCTATCTGTCTATTTCAATAGATAAAATATTTTTTAATTTCCGTGGATTGATTCTTTCATTGCCATGGCACAGTTCTTTCATTGCCGTGGACGCTTGTTTCATTGCCGTGCACGCATGTTTCATCGCCGTGGCTCGAAATTTTGAATCCTGATATCTCCTTAGTGTTTTAAGTTATCTGCTAGACATTAAGCAAGAACTTATACATTATCAAAAACTTTAATAAAAGCGATTTTTTTTTTAAAAAAACCTTAAGATGAAAAAAAACACGGAAATGAAGATTTTATAGGACCTGTTGAAATTCACTCTTATGAGCCCTGCTTTAGAATGTGGCGTAATTTCTTTCCTTATAATATTTACAATATTTGGTCCCGTTAATATTCCGAAGACCTACACTGACCTTATTGGTGAGGTTTTTTAGAAAAGTCAGGTGCGGAGTAGTTGTATCCGGCGTGCTTGTATGACGAGATGTATGAACGTACATGAGGCGAAAGGAGTATGTAAAGATCGTAGCAGGTGGCGTTCTGTGGTTTCTGCCTACCCCCATGGGAAAAAGGCATGAGTTTATGTATGTATGGTCCCGTTATTGAGAGGCACTAGACCTGAAACCACGATAAATCTATACTTTATACAAAAAAATATAATTAGAGTGTCTGTTCGTTATGTCAAAATAACAGTTATTATACTAAATGCATATAATTATGACTGTTTACATGGTACTTATACCAAACAACCAATATTTATATCTGTCTCTCTGTTTGTTTCACAGCCAGTTCAATTTTCAGGGGATTTCACTGGCAGATAGCTGATTTTATTAGCTTTGCTTTTCTAGCGCCTGATTAAAGTGTGCATCATCATATCAGCCGAATAACGTCCACTGCTAGACATAGGCCTCTCCTAAAGATAACCAATATAATCGCGGTCCAGCGGTCCTATCAATATTTATCTAACATGTAGATACATTAAAGGGGTTTGCGTAAAAGTGGCGTCATTTTGAAGTTGGATGGCCACTAATGAAACTTAGATGTTTTGAAAGATCAGAATAATGCGATCAAAAGCTAATATGGACACATTTATCTAAACCTTATCGGAACGGAGATATTTGATTTTGATAGCTCATTAAACACGAAGAAGTTAATATACCTATATATTCTTATAAACCCTTTTAAGGTTCTGAGGTTTTTGAAGTGAAAACTTCTTTAGCGGCGTTGAGCACTTTTTCTGTAATGGGTATAAAATCTTAAACTCGCGTCAGGACACGTGCGCGTCAGGACACGTGACCTGATCGAAAAAGCGTAAGACGGATGGAGAGTAGACAGCTATCCCCTCTCTACGGCGCGGCGAAAATGTATGCCTGGGCCTACTGTTTCGTTTAGACAGCGCAGGGCGCTTGCGCGAATGTTCGTGTATGTTAAACGTAAACGTTAATAATCAAGTTTTCACTTCTGCCGGCACTCCCGGAGTGCAGCCGTTTTTTTAGTAACTACCTACTTACCGCAACCTAAAGATAAACTACTATAATATGGCGCGCCCCTCCACAAATTCAAAACGTTTGAAAGTATTTGTGAAAGTATTAACGTGTGCGTACAAACAAACTCACAATGTGTGCGTACTGAGACGGCTCTCGAAACAAAAACAAATCAGCGATTTGTTGCTCGACTAGCGGCGTCATTAATTACTCATTATTATTAGTATGGCGCTGCACTGACATACTCTATGAAAATGACACGTGCGTTGTCTTGTGCGGTCTTGGTAGTTATGATTAGTTGACCAACAAATCTGCCGGCCTGCTACTGAAGACTACAACTACATAGAAACTCTTTCATATGGATATGGCTACACACATTGAAATAGTAATATGGAGGGGCGCGTCATGCTATAGTAGTTTTTTTTGTAACTATAAGTGTTAATGTGTTATTTCGAATTAAAAAACAAAAAGTCTCTAAAACACTATTATCTCGAAACTACCTTTTTGCACTTAATGACTTCTTGCTCTACAACGAGGTAATGTGTCTTTATTATTTCCCAAGACCCAAAAGTAACGTAACATTGACACATGGTCGTGAGGTGTAAAGTCAATCTCTAAAAACAACCTTCAAAAACATATCTAAGATTTCTGTACGCGGACAGTAATTAAAGTTTTTATATTGACGACATTTTTAAAATCTTCAAATGCAAATATCTCAATTTCGATATAACTTAGGATAATAATAATTGAACATATATATGTGTACTTAACACAGCACAACAAAGTAACATAATAATTATTAGTGGCCACTGAAAAATAACATGACGCCGCTAGTCCTTAATAAGTTAATCAATGCCTTTTATAAAGTACCAATCTACCTAATCATATATTTATGTTGCTTTCGTTTTTATTCAAGCTTTACTTGAATAAAAACGAAAGCAACATGATCTTAGCCAGGATAATCCCTAATAGATCAAAATTTGTTTAATTTAATCTAAGAACGCTCCAATTTCGGAAGCAAAAAGGCGATTAGTTGAATTGGGTCTCGGTAAATTGAGACTTTACTCGAAGGGTCAAATGAGACGAGCGGATGATTAACAAAAATATTAAAGGGATTAGGTAAACTCAAAGGTATCGTCGGTAACAAGCGGTTAAAAAAATACAGTTGTAGATATGTTACCGGCAATCTGTATAATTCAGGTATTATATACAATACCTAGGCAATGTATAAAATACCTGGGGCGTACAGGCAATGTATGAAACATTATGAATATTATTCTCCATTACATACTTTACCTAGGTAATGTATACAATTCCTAGGGATTGTATAGAGTGCCTGCTGGTCCACCGGCAATGTGTAAATAAATAGATTTTGGTCTATATGTTACTGTAAATCATAGGTTTTACAAGTAAATCTTAGACTTGGTATTAGCCAAGGAACTGTAACTAACTTGGCTGTGGAATGATTAGTCACAATCCTACCCCTTTTTTTGGTTCAGGTCTAAAATTCTTACATAATGTCTTAGGGCTAATTTTTTAATCGTCAGATAACTCCTAACGAAGGGATAAATATGGCGGTTTGATAGCTTTTGTTTAGAAAATATGTCATCAATATGTGGATCATCTTAAGCGAGCAGAGCGAGCTCAAGACTTGGGGCACCCCGACTCGGACAGGTTAGGTCAGAAGGGGATGGCGGGGTCTGAAAGACCCCGCCATCCCCTTCGTGGTTATTTTTTTTTAAACAACCCAGAAATAGGAGCCCCGCGTAGCGGGGCTTCGTTGACCGGGACTTTCCTGCTCCTTTCCTGCTCATTTATACACATTGCCGGCTCCGCTTTCGGTATTGTATAGAATACCTAGGCAAAGTATAAAATAAATAATATTTTATACATTACCTGTCCGTTTTAGGTATTCTATACATTGCCTAGGCATTGTATAGAATACCGGATTATACAGATTGCCGGTAACAGATATACAAAAAAAAATACCTAAGTACCTATAATTATATCTGTATTTGCCATTGATTCGCTTTGAAGAAGAAGTATGTAAGTATTTACAAGAGATGTATTTTAAAAGAGTGTAGCAGGTTACTTACGAAAATTGCCTTATTAGTGTAGTAGTCGCCAAGCGCGACTGCTGAGCATGAGGTCTTGGGTTCGATTTCCAGGTCGGGCAGTGCTATTGGGTTTTACCATCAGGAATTTCTTAATAGCAGCCTCGGAGTCTGGATTTGTGCCCGGTTGATAGCAATAAGGTCGTCCCCTATTACATGAGACGTAAACGTACTGGCAAAATGTGGGTGTACTAATGAGTAAGTACACCTGCCTGCCTCTACTGATGATGATGTTATGATAATGACTTGGGATCATCATAGAAATCGCATGTTTGAATTACTTTTACATAAAATTAAAGTTGGTAGCTTCTCCACGTTTGATTTAAACACAATGAAAATACGCATAAGAAACAGGTGTATTATTTTTTTGGCGATTTCAATGTATTTGTTTTTGACCAATAACATTATTAAAATACCACGAACACAGCTACCTAACACATTTATATAAAACGTTAGTAACTACTAAATAATATATTATTTTCACCTTTCATCACAAACGGCCACAGATTACGTAGTTACAAGTCTTTCACGGTAACGCTCCAATAATATCTACACAAGGCTATAGGGCCTCGACTATGAATAGAACACCGGGTCATTTCCCGTGGGGGCTGTACTGGGATTATATCAGTAGGACGGGCAATAGTGTCAAGCTATAATATATTATGTAAACATCACAGGGAACTTTACCACAGGTAGGGCAAGGTAGGCAAATATTTTGAAATCAATCTGATATTGGTGCCGATTCCTTTGTTCACAAACTGCAATAAAATTACAGAATTGGCATCTCTTACTAACATACAGCGATAGAAAAGGACAGTGAGATTTAAGAACTAAGTTAAAAATGTCAAATTAGTTTTGCCTTGAACTTTCGTTCTGATATTTCAACTAAAATTGCATAGAAGTTTCAGATAACTAAAATTGTCACGTCTAATTTACTTCCGCCCTTCTTGTTTTATTGTACAGAAAATAGTCTAATTTTAGGTTAGTTTGTGAACAAGGAAATCGGAACCATTGTGTGGCCTTATTAGGTAGAAGACCTATTTTATTCAGTAAACCAGAAATACGATAGGATCATAAGAAGCCAGAGAACATCGTATCTGATTAAATTGGCTATTCTACTTCATACAACATTATCTTCTTCATCTAGAGTTGCAAATAGGGACTGGATTTATTAAGTAACCCTGACTGGGTTTAAAGATGCAGTACCTTTGAAGGTTTACTCTTTGAATAACGGTGCGAGTTTCGGTTTAGGAAAACATCGTGAGAAAACCTTGATGAGCTTTTTGTTTGTTTGTCTAAATGCGCTAATCTTCTGGAACTGCCAGTCGGATTGGAAAAATCTTTTTGTATATGATAGCCAGATTCATGAGGAATATAAAAGGCTATATAACATCACGCTATGTCCTACGGGAGCGGTGTAGTAATCAAAGATGTAACTTAACGCAGGTGAAAAACGCGGACGAATTCGCAAGCATCAGCTAGTAATTATAATTAATATAAGATAAAATTGCCAATCCACCTTAAGCAAGCGTGGTGATCGTATCGATCGAGATACGTGCCTTCTTTATATGAGAAGAAGCCTTTGCTCTGCAGTGAGACAATTATAGGCTGGTATTATTTACTTACCTACTGAAAAAAGGCTATAAACTTCAATTTCAATCTCTGTTTACATTTAAGTAAAATTCATTCATGAAAGTACATGCTGATTTATTGGTTACGAGCACTCTCCCCGCGACTTCATTCGCGTGATTTTCCTTACGGATCCCTAAATTTTTTAAAAATATAATATAGCCTATGTCACTCGGGGATAGTGTAGCTTCCCAACAGTGAAAGAATTTTTCAAATCGGTTCAGTAGTTTCGGAGCCTATTCAATGGAAACAAACAAACAAACACTCAAATCTTTCCTCTTTATAATATTAGTATAGATATAGATGTACTACATTAAATTTTGTTCATTCATATCAATGAAAATTCAGTCAACCGTACACAGGTACGTCAGTGTTTTATAAACAAATCGATAGGTCATAATGTACCAGTAGCCACTGTACGAGCACGGTAATATTATAATCAGTACTCCAACTTCATACAAACGGACGAAATGCGAGCTATACCTACGCGCCTCGATCTCGGGGTGCGCTCGCGGCGCAGACAGTCACGGCTGTACCGCAGTGTCGAACGGACGGTGTGTTGTTTTTTAACCGCGAATAACCGATTTTTTCTTTAAAAATCTTGATTAATATGACGAGTAGAAAATATTGTGCTGTTTTTGGTTGCATGAATTCGCTAGCCGCGTGGCGCGTAGTATAATATGATAATGTTATAAGTACTTATAATATTAGTAAGTTATACTTATAACATTTAACGTTTACACTCGTAATAAATGGTAACCTAGTAATGGTAAAGTTAGATGAATTTGAACCTTCTGCAATTAGCAGTAGATAACATATTCTATACGTACGAGCTTAATGAGTAAGAACGACTTGTTCAAGGAGGCCAATATTATAGAATACAGTGTGATACAGTTAAGCCAATTTGATCTTTAAAACGTAAAGTTAGGAATTTGGTCTACAAAATGGTTTGAGTTCAAAACTAAATTTACATTTTTTGTGGCTTTTTGTTTACAATATTTATTTACCTATGTTTTTTAAATTTTAACATTATTTGTATTAAATTAAAATAGTTAATTTAAATAAACTAAAAATATAATAAAATATTTACATTCACAAAACTTGAAAGGAAATCAAGTAGGTTGATGAAATTTAAATACTATAGGCGGCGGGCAGCCCTAACGCGTGAGTAGGTACAGCGAAAAAGTAGGTATTTAATTCAAGGTTACGGCCGAGTCCAATTACTGGTAGTATATTTATACTGTGGTACGAGTGTACGTACGTGAACACAATATCGGAGGCGGTGAGCCGCGCCGACGAGATCAAAGCGGGCGCGCCTTTGATGTGCCGCCGAGCGCGCCTGCCGACCGCTTGCCCCTACCAAACACTGCCTGATAATAATCTCTTTATTAAAATTATTTCAATACGTTTGTTGAAGTTTGAGTTGACTGTTAGATTGTTTTATTGAAATTTTATTGAATTGTATCTATTACTTACGTGAATTTTTGAATGTTCGTGGAGGTCTAGGGAAGATTTAAAAGGTGAGAAAAAAAAAGGGGTAGGGTAGGGTACGGTAGAGTAGGGTACGGTAGGGTATTGGTAGGGTAGGTTAGGGTAGGGTAGGGGCAGGGTATTGGTAGGGTAGGGTAGGGGTAGTGAAAGGTAGGGTAGGGTACGGTAGGGGTAGGGTAGGGTACGGTAGGGTAGGGGTAGTGTAGGGTAGGGTAGGGGTGGTGTAGGGTTTGGGTAGGGTAAGGGGTAGAGTAAGGTATGAGTAGGGTATCGGTAGGATAGGGGTAGGGGTAGGATACCACGCGAACGAAGTCGTGGCGGGTCAGCTAGTCATTAATAAACAACAATTACACGACTTCGCTTATACAAACAAAAAAGATTAAGGTATACGCTCACAGTCCCACATAAATCTTGTAACCATTTCCGGTTAAACAAGGCCCTGTTCAAAGATACACGTATTTACTACATACGTACTTCAATTCTCATGTGCAATCTTCCTTTTTATTCCAGTAAAGTTGTCAGACCTAACTCTAACCGTCAATTTGCTTCGGGAAAGAATTGGAACAAAGCGTTTTATTTCAAAGGAACGGCTTACAATACGTGACTAATCTTCAATCTGTAATGAAATGACATCGAAATTGATTTAGAAACAATTTTGTGGAATTATGGAAATTCTAGGTAGTCGATTGTTTTTGTTTGTGTAATGTTTATTGGAGCTTAGGATATTGACAATATAAAGCGTTCTAGTACTAGAATAGAATGCCGATACTTCGTTTATAAACTGTTCTTAAGAAGGTCATAAAAATACCATAGAATACCTCTACTATTTAACTGACCGACCTACTGTCAAATCAAAAGTGCCCGATATATTTGAGAATAGCATCTGCCACCGAGTTTTTAAATAGTACAATTAGCCTCCTATCAGTGGCAGATCCAGGGGGGGAGGCTATGGGAAGGCTAAGGGATGTGGGGCTCAAGCTTCCCCCCCCCCCTCTTCAAAAGCATCAGACTTCTTCCGTGACTAATCTAAAAATGAAGCTGATATTATGTAGTTAAACTTTTTTACAAACATGTCCCTACCTAAGTAAGGTATCAAGTAAAAAAAAAGAGTATTTTGGAGTTTACTTTGCTAAAAAACTTTACGAAGTCAAGCCCCTCCCCAAACGACAATCCTGGATCCGCCAAAGCCTTCTATTATAACTGATATGTAAACTATAAGAAGATTACCAATAAATGGCATTAACAAATCTTGAGCAGTGTGTCAGCAAACATCTGTTTGGCACAATGAAGAAGAACTTATTTATGTTCTTCTTAATTGTGTGATGAGGTCATTTGACCTCATCGTAACGCTATAATTAGTTATAAGGATGCGTTTATATTGGCATAGAAAATATTATTTATTTATTGAAATTTTTACGGTTACAGTACCATTTACAATAATAATAATACTTTAATTACAATAATATCCTCCCGACTGAATTTCGGTCAAGGTGGTACGCAGAAAAAAAAAACGTTTATTGCACATAAAAAGGCTGTACATCTGTATGTGCTGTACTTACATAGAAGATATTATAGTGCACAAGTCGCGCAAACAGGAGCTTTCCCTTTTCCCTTACTCTCATAGTCCGATGAGGCGGCAATTTGACAAGACCGGGGAGAAATCAGGCGCAGGATTTCAGGAATGAGAAGTAGTCTATGTGCTTTTTCAGACTATAATCTATCTTGGTACCAAATGTCATCTAGATCCATTAAGCCGTTCTGGCTTGATTAAGTAACAACTCCCCATTTTGTTATTACCTAGCAAAATGTGGGATTACAGATCCCTCTGTCATCATCTGCCTAGCCTTTTCCCAACTATGTTGGGGTCGGCTTCCATCTAACCGGATGCAGCTGAGTACCAGTATTTTACATGGAGCGACTGCCTATCTGACCTCATCCCCCTGTAATCCCCCATTTTGCTAGGTACTACCTCTGATCTTCAGTGGTCAATAATGAGCTTCAAGATAAAGCTAGTTACTCTATCAATGTAACCACGTCCTAATAGGGTGACGGATAGCAGTCTATATGAGGGAAGGCTTTGGCGCCCGACTGTCGCGACGCGTAGGCGTTGTTTAGCCCTTCGTCTTTGATCCCACACACATGGCACCAGTCCTAGTTACGACATAATAACATTTAAGACCAATTTATTTACTAAAACAAATTGGACTTGAATTTTAGGAGTAGTGACAATTATTAACTTATTAATTGGACCTAAAACAACTTTGATTTAACATTTATTTATTTAATTTACAACGGTTTAACCAATTACAGTAAATTAATCTCATAACCTAGGGTGTGTGGGGTCGTAAACCTACTGCCCACACTATATAGAAGAAAGAATGTCACGTAACGTAAGATCATCTATTCATCCGCAAACATATCACAGTCCGGTCTTGTGTTATGCTTTATATTAGTCATACAAGCTTACTTACTACTAATATTATAAGCAGGAAAAGTTTGTTTCTTTATAATACGCAGCCTCTAGAAGTACTCGTCCGATTACAAAAATTCTTTTACTGATAAAAAGCTACACTATTGCTGAGTCCCATTAGGCTATGTTTTATGGTATACTAGATTTTTACGCAGACGAAATCACAGTTAGAAAACTAGTTGATATTTGTGTATCTTCTAAGTAATTGGATTTTCGAGTCTTCTTCTTCTTTTCGTGTCGATTGACTCAAATTTGGTCCGACCAATATTGAGCAACCTGTACAGCTCTATCATTTGCCTCATTAAGATCTCCGTGTAAAAAAAGAGTATTAATCAAAACCCGCATCCAATAAAAATACCACTTCATTTTACTCGCAAATGAAAACCAAACAGCCTTTTTGCAATAAACGTATATCGCTTCCCGAATCGAGCAAGCACTCAACTGACGATTTGTTTGCTTATCGATATCAGTGCCATGTATCGATTAAAAACCTGATACACCCTTGTCATGCAAACCACGTCGCTTTCAATAAACACATCTTGATTTCACATTCATTCGATTGTCAGTATTGTATTTTTCATTACTGAGGAAACTTTTAATATGCATGCATTTCTGTAGCGATACGTTTTTTTTTTTTTATACGGAGTTTAACAAACCACATAATATGGCTGTAGTTAACTACGAATACTGACCAATGAGCTAAGTAAGATTGATCAAAAATTATGCTGTGAAACGTCTTTTGTGTCAAATATCACTGTTTATGTAAGGCACGCAAAACTTTATGCTTTTGAGTGCATCACTCAGTACAGAGATCGTGGGGATATTTAAAGTTTAGTTACTGTAGTGATAACTTTTATTAAACGTGAAACAAAACGTTAGACTAATAATTAAAGCGTCCACCGACGCGACATTTAATCAAAAAATTTCATACGTACTTACGAAGGGTCATAATTACAAGGTTATATTTTTTTCTTGTAGTGTTTCACGTTTATACCTTTTTGTTCTAAATATTATTTTGTGTCGGGGGGTTTTTTTATACATTTATTTTAATGTTGGTCTTATTACAAACGTTTTTCATAATAATGTGTCCGTTAAAACCCTGAAACATCTCTTCATTTCTTTACACCGATATTTTTAATACACTGGCCTTCTCTAGTGTATTCAAATTCGGCCTGTTTCGGGTAAGCACTTTTAAAACAACTCTTTAAAGTGCAAAATTCAAGCCACATCCAGTCTGCTCTGAGCCAAGCCAAGGATGCATTAGTGCCGTATTATCATACGACATGAACTTCACAAATCCTTTCATCCTAAATCGGTTCACCTATACGAATTCTACCAAGTATTATTTGAATAATAAGAACATTCTTCAACATATTGTATAACTCGATACGTTCCTATAAGCTGTATCGATTAAAACGGCTTACTCGGTATTCAAATCTCGTCGCCGTACCCGTGGAGACGATGTAAGAGAATCGATTATACGCGTGCAGATAGTCTGTGATTCGACATGTTAAGGATTATAAGCATGGAGTTTGAAGCACGGATTATATGAAAGTAGTAGAATTTTTGCTAATGGAATCTACTAGGAATGTGAGTATTTTAGAACTTTATACCTAAGTTTCTGCTAGTTGCTGCGGATTTTGTTCGAAAGAGTTCGCGGTCCTGGAACGCAGATAATATTAGGAGGAACAAGGATGAGTTTTAGCCAGTAACAGAGCTGAAGAAGTCATTCAATGATTTCCCACCATAAAAAAACCTAAGTTTAAAATAGTAACGCCACTTTCTCTCTCTCTCTCTCTTTTGTTACTCTCTGCCAGTCTTATTTTTACTTTTCTTGGGTGTACTTCGTACTTCTTGAAATGTGGCCAATAAGTACCTACACTTCACTGACG
Organism: Hoplodrina blanda; assembly: GCA_949316365.1. Classification (NCBI taxonomy): domain Eukaryota; kingdom Metazoa; phylum Arthropoda; class Insecta; order Lepidoptera; family Noctuidae; genus Hoplodrina; species Hoplodrina blanda. Next base: position 11,187,348 of record OX438589.1, read on the forward strand.
TGGAGTGGCGTATAAGTATGTTTCCGCCTTTATAATTATGATATACGTATACTTGTTATGTCAGCTGTGAAGTCAGCTTGTATAAAATAAACTAGATAAACCCTGCGGTTTTACCCGCGTTAAGTACTCTTTGGTTGGTGCTCCACTACCGTGAGCCGTAGCGTGATGTTATATGGCTTATAACCTGCCTCGACAAACAAGCATTTTTTCAAATTGGGCTGTTCTTGGAATTGTTGAACTGTAATTGGAAGTTCCTGTTATTAACGCGTTCAAACAAAAAAGCAGACTCTTAAGCTCTATAATATTACAAACGCGACACGATAACGTTCATGCGAAAGCAATTCTGATTTCTTCTGTATTCATTAACCCGTGAATTTAGCAATCGCATAAATATATTCTGTTCAACAAAACATACATGTTAGGGATGTTGATCCCTAGACACTTTTGATGTGTATAGATACTTAAAATACCCAACAGAGACTTACTAGGGATGCAGAAATTCTAGAAATCACCCGGGGGAGGCTGCCTGAAGCGATGCTAAACTGGGGCATCATTTGATCGAATAATCGCGCCGATTTGCTCAGCTATATTCGATAGATATCTTGTCGTTTATCGAGATGACAGTTACGACAAAGTTGTCGAGAACTTTAGGTTCGTATTGTGTTTTGAGATATTGTGATAAATATTGGTAGAGATATTTTGTTTGTAAATCTTCTATTTTGTTGTGGAATAATATTGTTGCATGACGTTATAGTGGATGGTGGATGGTGGTGGGGGAGTTTTTTACCCAGAAGTGGGATAATATGTTCCAGAAAAAAAAACCTTGATGATTTTTGATTATTTTCGTTGTAGGATCCAAGACAGTTGAATCTTTCCCCGGTGGAACCTTTTTTGGTAGTCGCCACTGTTGATTCTAGCTTTCAGGAGTTGCATTAGTTTTTGTCACCATTTTCTTTGATATTAGATAAGTTGCTATAATAATTGATAACGCAAACATTGAAGATTTAACATCACACACCCAATTTCAATATGTACCTAAACATCGTCTTCCTGACGATTAACCGACATTCCCAAAAATAAATAAAGTAATACATCTAACAATTTCATTGTTACATAAACGGGTTTATTCGTAAAGGGATGGTTTAACACGAAAGTGAGCCAGCATTGGATTCGCGACAACGCGATCGTGTCTAATTACATTACTTCGTGTTCTTGGGTTTATTACACTTCAGAATTTGCTTTTAAACTTGGCACAGAAGCGTGACAGATCCGTAACTCGTTGTAACAAAATTTTCTTCTTTGATTATGCTTATAATATATTATGAACTTTGAAACGAGATTCATGAATATGAAAGGCTCGGGTCGGATGTTGTTCCAATAATTCGTAGGAACTGTTTACAGATTTGCCCTTACAAGATAAAATATTTAAAAGCATTCATAAAGTTTGAGCATGTTTTTGTAATATCCGGATTTAATATTAATCGAACAGTACCTATAGGTAGGTAGGTACCTATTATGAATAAATTCAAGAGCTTTTCAATAAGACCCTTTGATTCGTTATAGTAGGAACAGAGCTGTAATCGTGCCATTATTAAAAAACTAAATTCCGCTACTTACATTGTTTTACCTTTCTCTTTTTTTGGCAAAATGAACCAACTGACGTAATTTCTCATTTTATGATGTAATTGAAATAATTTTAGATATTTAATACTGAGCTTTAAATGTATTCAAAGCATTAGGTTTGATTATACAGTGACCGGTTTTTGCTAAATAGTGTGAAGGATAATAATGGGTACCTATTGGCGTACCTACCATATTAAATTAGTTTTAATTAATAGAGTAACACTTACGAACTAAAGTACGGCCAACGAGAAGCGATACCAAATGTAAACAAAACCCATGCAAGGTCATTGGGAATAGCAGGGGTGCATAACTTTTTGAAAGTTGGATTTATATAGTTTTAAAAATTATCTGGCAAATTGTAATAATACCATAAGGATAGTCTATTTTTATAAATTTTATCATAATTTGAATTATTGTATAATGTAGACTTTCGTATCGCTTCTCGTTGGCCGTACTTTAGGAAAACTAAGCTCAATTTTCCTTATTGGTTTTTTATCATCATTTTCTTCTTTTTTAATCTAACTAGCTTTTGCCCGCGACTTTGTCCACGTAAAAGTCGAAAACAAGAGTAAAGGCTGTGCGTTGATTCGTCAGTCAGAAAATTTGAAGTAGATTGGACCAAGGAATCACGTTATCCCACACAAACTTTGCCCCCCTTTTAAGGGATACAATTACGGAAGAGTCTTTTATCGAATGCCTACGTCCTACAAAGAACACACCCTCCAAGTTTCATGTCTCTACGTTCAGCGGTTAAGGCTGTGTATTAAACCGTCACAGTCATTCAGGACAAGGCATTTTATCATCATCTGCGTAGCCTTTTCCCAGTCATGTTGGAGTTGGCTACCAGTATATCTGGATGCAGCTGAATACCAATATTTTACATGAAGCGACTGCCTATCTGACCTCCGCAACACAGGAACTGGGTAATACGATATCCCAACAACAATATTTTCGTCCGTGCCGTCTTCCTAATCGGACGTGTAAACTATTTTTTACTTAAATAATTTCGCATTTTAATGTTTTGGCACTCGGAAATATAACTTATGTTACTGGCCATAAAACTCTAAATCAAGTGCTACCGGTGTAGTAAAGTGAAGAGCAAGCCTGACCTTGATAAACGCGGAGTGCCTGTGCGAGTAGTACAAGCTGTGTCAAAAATAATTGTCGTCTTTGTCTTGCGCGCCCGTCGTGTGAGTACCTGGTTGCTTGCTGCACGGCGACCGGCGAAACAAACAAATATCCAAGTACCTCACATAAAGTGCGCTGAAGAATATTCTACGACTTAACGCAGCCGCATTTTTACTACAAGTACCTTGACTACTATGGACACTTCGTTGAATAAATCACTGTCAGATACTGACGTAAACCTAATGGGAAACACAAGTAAGACCCCACCTAATTTCGTTTTTCAACGAGCCAAGAGGACCAGAGAGGATATGGATGATAGTCTCTCTAGGCAACTGCAAGATTTTAAAGAAGAGATGAGGAAGATGATGTCTCTTTTTTCAGTTAATCAATGTAATGAGATGTCAAAAATCTCCGCTACTCTGAATGAAATTCAGCTATCAAATGCCAATATCGAGAACTCTATTGCTTCTCTCACCGCACAAAACGTTGAACTCAAGGAAAAAATTCACCAATTAGAAACCGAGGCGAAGAAAGATAAGGAGTACATAGTTACATTGGAGCACAAACTTGAGGAAATGCAAATTGGCATCAGAAAATCTAACTTTGTAATAAAACAGGTTCCGAAAAAAAATAACGAAACCAAGGACGATCTTATAGATATGACCATATTCCTGTCGCAAAGTATTGATTGTAAAATTAATAAATATGACATTAAGGATATTTACAGACTGCGAGGTACCAACAGAGACAACAATCAGTCACCTATTATTGTTGAAATGAGTTCCACTCTTTTGAAGAACGAAATATTGAAGATGGGAAAAGCGTTTAATATCAAACACAAAACTAAGCTATGCTGTAAACACCTTGGATTTAAAACGCAGGAAGATACCCCTATATTTATTACGGAGCATTTAACAACAAAAGGATCTCGCCTACATTTCCTCGCCCGAGACCTAGTGAAATCAGGCGCCTTTAAATTCTGTTGGACTGCCTACGGTAAGGTGTATGTTAAAAAGGACGAACAATCGCCGACTATTATCATTAGAAGCGAAGATCAGATTCACAAACTGATTCTTCAGAACTGACTATATGTAACATGTTCCTACCGGTATCTATGCCCATACTTGTATTATACTATAAATATTGTATGCAGCACTACCGCTTTGTCCCGTGTTTTTTATGCGGTCACCCGCTTTTTACTGTTTATTGTTAACTCTTTCTGCGTGGTGCTAATCACCATAGTTATAAATGGATGTTATATAACACGTTGTAACTTTATACCACATAAGACTACACACAACTCACATACATGCATTATACACTTACACAAAAATCATTTATCCATAACAATCTTAATTCTCATAGAATTATTATTCACATCCCCAACCAAAACTCATTTATACATAATAATGTACGCATCGTTACTTAAACTTACAATTACAATACATCCAGTCGCTATTTACATTTACATATACCTCACATCGTGTCGTGTATTACAGTACGTTAGTAATATAAAAAGAGCAATCGTTCGTTACTATACAAATTCTTCATTATCTTTTCTTGTAACCATTCATTATGAGAGTACAACAATTACCGTTACTTTAAGGTTCTTGTTCCATGTCATGACATTAATTCTAATAAAACTCCAACTTAATGAGTGATACGCTGCAAACAGTAAATGATATAGATAATTTTGTTATTGCGTCCACCATTGAATGCGACAGTAATGAGCTGTCTAAACACATTTTTGTAAACAAAAGTGACCTAACCATTTGTTCACAAAACATTAGAAGCATTTATTGTAACTTTGATGATTTTTTATTGACATTGTCTACGTTTAACTTCGAAACAGATATCATAATACTCACTGAATGTAGGCTAAATTCTATTAAACCTATTCCTCAACTTAACAATTACAGTTCATATATGACCTCAAATCAGTTAAACCAAAATGATGGGGTAGTCGTTTATGTGAAGAGTGCACTCGAACATCAGGTTACAGAAATATTACTAGCCCAGGCCTCTTGTCTAAGCCTAGAAATATTGAATAACGTCATTCTCTGTATTTACCGATCACCATCAAACTCAAACACTGACAGTTTTGTGAGTTCGCTCAACAATCATTTGGAGACCATAACACCAAATAGAAACATTATTGTGGCAGGCGATATAAACATTAATATTATACCTAAAATAAATGAGCAGTCTAACGAACTGAACAATAGAATGAACTACCTCAACATGCTGTCTTTACACGGTATCCTTCCAGGCCACCTGTTGCCAACGAGAGAAAAATCATGCCTGGACCATTTCATGATTAAAGTAAATAAGAAAAAGTTTTCACCCACTATTGCAATCCTTAACACCACAGTAACTGACCATTACACAACCCTTCTAGTATTATCCAAACAAAATTGTTTACATAATGTTCGTAAAACTAAAACATTTGTTGACTTTGATCAGGCCCTACATTATCTAAAAGAAAAGAACTTGAGTGAATTACTTTTCTGTGACGATCCTGATTCTCTGTGTACTTTTTTGATACAAACTCTAGCTGACTCCATTAAATTAAATACAATTACATTGAAGATCCCGAACAAAAAACGCATCTTAAAACCGTGGATTACTAATGGTATTTTGCGCTGTATACATAATCGGAACAAACTCCAAAATAAACTTCGTCGGGATCAAACCAATGAAATTCTAAAACTAACATACAGACGTTACAGAAACTTCTGTAACAATCTGATTAAAAAACTAAAAAGACAATATGAGAGGAATCTGCTATCTAAATCAGTAAATAACAATAAATTATTGTGGAAAAATATAAAAGCTATTACCGACGCTCAGAAAACAAATAATTATGATGCAGAATTGTTGAAACTTCAGTCATCCCCGGGTGATTCAGTAAATTTCATTAACAATTATTTTTCAAAAATTGGTCATGACCTGGCTCAACAAATCCTACCTACAACTGTCAATTATGATTTCGATCGGAGCAGTAACGCTTCAAATCTAGTAAACTCTTTTGTGCTTCTTGAAACTGACGCCGACGAAGTATATAGAATATTAATTAACCTAAAAGCTGACAGTGCCCCTGGCTGGGACAACATTTCTACGAAATTTTTAAAGTTTATAGGCATGGAAGCCGTCCCTGTCATAGCCCATCTTGCGAACCTCTGCTTTAAAACGGGCATCTTCCCGGCCCCGCTAAAAATAGCCATTATTACTCCTGTTTACAAGGGTGGGGGTAGAGACGATATTAATAATTATAGACCAATTTCAGTTCTTCCTAGTATATCCAAAATTATTGAAAAATTAATAAATGTTAGACTTCTCAATTACTTAAACAAATTTAATATCATTTCCGACTCTCAGTTTGGTTTTCGTCAAGGTATCTCCACTGAGGACGCTGTCATATCACTAACTTCATTAGTAGCTAATCACCTTGACAATGGAGATAAGTGCCTAACTGTCTTTTTAGACCTTAAAAAGGCATTTGATACCGTCTCTGCGCCTATCCTTGTAAACAAGCTAGAAAATATAGGTATTAGAGATATCCCGCTTGATCTATTTAAAAACTATCTTTCAAATAGGAAGCAGAGTGTCAAAGTAGGTCACCTTATAAGTGATGTCACAGATGTATCATACGGCGTCCCCCAAGGAAGTGTATTAGGCCCAACGCTCTTCTTAATATACATTAACGACCTATGTAACATGAAAATCCCCTATGCCAAAGTCCTGTCGTACGCCGATGATACAGCTGTCATCTTCCATGGTAAGACATGGAACAATGTACGGCTAAGTGCTGAAACAGGAATGTCCCGGGTTGCGAATTGGCTCAATGCTAATGTTCTCACATTAAATACCTCCAAAACTAACTTTATAAGTTTCAGCATCAGTAAACGTACTCAACCAACCGGTGATTTTCAAATCATTATACATACTTGTGATGGTATTAATGTTGATAATTGTAACTGTTCTAGTATTGGCAAAGTTTCTTGCACAAAATATTTAGGGGTAATGCTGGATCAGAAACTGTGCTGGTACCCCCATCTTGAGCAAGTAGCCAATAGAGTCCGCAAGCTGAATTGGATTTTTAAGACTTTGCGTCACGTGCTGCCTAGGTCTATACAGCGTAGCGGTAAGCCGGTTAGAAATGTACTCACACAAATATATATCTCTCTTGCTCAATCAATATTAATATACTGTATTCCTATTTGGGGTGGGGCAAATAAATCTAAATTCATTCAATTGGAGCGAGCACAACGAGCCCTTCTCAAAATAATGTATTTTAAAAAAAGGAGATATTCTACAGAAAACCTCTACAAACTTAGTGATGTATTGTCAGTGAGGAAACTATACATTACTCAAATGATTTTAAAAAAGCACAAATCCATACCTTTTAATGCGGATATACACTCTAGGAGAAGAAAACATGACATAGTTCAATTGCCAATATCCAAGACCAAGTTCGGATCAATGCAATTTAGTAAACGATCAGCTCAATTGTATAACAAAATAAATAAAGAAATTTTCGTATATGCAAAATCTTATCATAAATGTAAAGAAATGTTGGTTGACTGGATAAAACCATTGACATTTGAAGATACTGAAGCTCTCCTACAAAACGTAACTTAATACAAATACACGACCCACTCAAACACACACAGACCCTCCCATACCTACACGTACACTCACGCACACATACACAAACAACCACACATCATAACACTCATGTACACTCAACAATCACATGGCCCACTCATGCACACGCACTCACACGTTCATGTAACTATACTTTGTTTTTAATTACACCCATTTTCTGTTCTAATTTTGTGTTTTAAGTAAATTAACTACTGTTGTGAAGGAGCGGAGTCTTCTAATACAGGCATTGTTTGCTTAAATGAAGACTCCAAACCCAAATTGTTTGTGTATAACTTTTAGGCACAATAAACGTTATTATTATTATTATTATTATTATTATTTGTTGGTATACATTTTTGTATCTCGGCTTTGATGCGCCGGTTTTAAAGGATAACACGGGCCGAAGCCAAGTGCTAACCTAAAAATTTAAGTGTTAGATGATACTATGTGGTGCGATGATGTGGTGAGAGGTTGTGTTGCATGACTTTGATCGTGTACGTGGGTGAATGGCGATAGGTGTGTGCGTAATATGTGTGGGTCATTGTCGTTTTGCAGGAATTTTCGGACAATTCTGCAAGTGTTCAGGATAGCAGCTTTCTGTAGGGTTTGGTAGGTTGAGGGAGCTATGTCCAAAGTTTTTAAAGAATTGTGCAGTTGTTTGGGAATGACACCCGTAGTTGAGAGTACTACAGGAATAATGGCAACGCTACCTAATCGCCACATTCGGCTAATTTCTATTTTTAAGTCTGTATATTTTGACAGCTTTTCTGCTATTGTGTTTTGTAGGTTATGTGCATTTGGAACTGCTATATCAATAATTTGCGCGGTTTTATTATTTTTATCTAGTAATGTTATGTCTGGTCTATTGTAATGTGTTGTTCTGTCTGTGAGGATAGCTCGATCAAAGTATAGCTTGTGTGTTGCGTTTTCGAGAACCGTTTCAGGGTTATATTTGTAGTAAGGTACTGGGGGTGTTGTGATTAACTTATATTTTATAGCTAGTTTTTGGTGAATTATGTTGGCTATTTGGTCATGTCTGTGTTTATAGTCGGTCTGAACGATTGCTTTACAAGCTCCAGTGATGTGCTGAATAGTTTCAGATGCGCTATGACATCGTCTACAAATGTCTGATGGAAGGGGAACTCGCATAATGTGCTTTTGGTAATTACGGGTTACTATAACCTGGTCTTGGATTGCTGTCATGAACCCTTCGGTCTCAGGGAACAAATCTCCTTTCCTGAGCCATTCGTTCGATGCTAATTTGTCGACGTTAGGTTGGCACAGGTCTTGGCGATGTCGTCCATGAAGTGACTTCTGGGTCCATTCCAGTATCTTTGTCTGTTTGTCAGTCTGTATCTCGTTATTTTGAGTAGTTTTATCAAACATGGTTAGCGGGGTTAGATTTCGGTCATTATAAACTATTGCTTTGTGTAGGGTAGATGTGTTGCTTTTAGTGTGGAAATATTTTCTTAGAGTACTAATTTGTTTGTTGTGTAGGTTTGTTATATCTATTATACCTCGTCCTCCTTCTTTCCTTGGTAGTGTTAGTCGCTGTACGCAAGATCTAGGGTGGTGTTTTCTATGTTTGGTTAAAATAGTGTTTATGACTCGTTGTAGGTTTTTAAGTTCCGTTTTAGTCCAGGCTATTATACCAAAAGAATATGTAAGAACGGGGATCGCGTAGCTGTTTATTGCTTTGACAGTGTGTTTGGAGTTTAATTGGGTGTTTAAGATGGAATTGAGTCTGTGTTTAAATTGTTGCGTAAGTTTACTTTTTATAGTTTTATGTTTAATTTGCTTAGCCTGAATATATCCTAAATACTTGTATGTTCCGTTTTCATCCAAGGAATCTATGTTTTCACCTGCCTGTGTGGTATATGAATGTTGGTATGTTTGGCCTGCTCTGACTGAATTGATTTTACACTTATCAATTCCGAATTCCATTGCTATGTCTCTCGAAAATTGATCTGTGGCGTCTGCAAGTTCATTTAAGTCCTCTGGTGAAGACGCATACAATTTTATGTCGTCCATATAAAGAAGGTGGTTAATTTTACAATCCTGTCTGTCAGTCTGTATGTCATCTGTAGTGCTATTAAAATGTAGGTTATATCCTGGCATTAATGAATTTAATTGGTTTGATAAGGGGTTTAAAGCAAGACAGAACCATAATGGGCTAAGTGAGTCACCTTGGAATATGCCTCGTTGGATCTTAATGGGCTCTGTCTCCACAATTCCTGTAGATGTTGTGAGATGTAAGCGTGTTGTCCATTGTGTCATTGTATTATTTAAAAACTCAATGATTTGGGGGTTTATCTTATATATTTTTAAAATGTCTAGTAGCCATGTGTGTGGAACAGAATCATACGCTTTTTTGTAGTCTATGTACATTGTGTATAGGTCTTTTTTCTGTCTCTGGACCTGTTTGAGTATTACCGAGTCTATTGTTAGTTGTTCTTTACAGCCCTGACTAAATTTTCGACAGCCCTTTTGTTCTTCTGATAGTATTGAATTTGATTCAAGATGTTTGTAAATGGTTTGAGTAATGCATGATGTTAAAATTTTATATATTGTTTGTAGACATGTTATTGGTCTGTACTTTGCTGGGTTGCCGCTGTCGTTGCTGTCTTTTGGTATCATATACGTAATTCCTTCTGCTATATATGTAGGCATCGTTGTTGGATTATTAATAAAAGTGTTGATGTAATTATGTATGTATGGGTGAGTGTGTGTAAATTTTTTATACCAAAAGTTATGAATGTAGTCAGAACCTGGTGCTTTCCAGTTGTGTAGTTTCTGAAGAACATCATGAAAAGTATCTATTGGGACATATTCGAATGTCATTTCCTCAATGAGCAAATGATTTTCTGTCTCTTTTTTAATCCACTCAGCTTCTGCGTTGTGACATATTGGCCTCTCCCATATTCTTGACCAAAATTGTTTAAGTTCATCTATCGATGGTGAACTATTGTTTGTGTTATTTTCGTCGTTACTGGGTACTGTTTGGTTTGTGGTAGAATTTTTTAGTGTTCGATAAAACTGCTTTTCGTTGTTCCTAAACTTATTATTTTGAATTTTGCGGAGTGTGCAATTAGTGTACCTATTTAGTCTACTGTTAACAAGAGTGAGTTTCTGTTTAAGTGTATCTAAAAAGTGTATGAGTGTTGTGTTTGGTTCTTCATGGGTTGAATGTATTCTGTAGTTTTCTAGTATTGTGTTTACTTCTCTGACAAGTCTCCAACCTCTATTTCCTTGCATATACGCTGTAAGTCTTCCAATTTTAGTTCTTAGATCTTTAACTCTTAATTCCAATCTTTTCTGCCATCTAGGTTTACGATTTTTCTGATTTATGTAGGCTGTATTCTCAGAAGTTACAAAGGAAAGTTTACTTCCATTTGTTTTAGCAGCTGCCCATGCTGCACTGTATATTATTGTTTGCAGGGTTTCGAAATCTGTATCTCCGTTGACATATTTTGGTAGGATAATATTGTTAATGTAACTCACTATTTGCGCTAACTTTTTCGATGATTTTTGTTTAGGTATGTAATTTCTTTTTGTGGGATGAATATTTGTGAAATATTGTAGTGCGTCTGAAAACGTTTCCTCTAGATCTTGATTTCTATGTAGGTTTATTTCAGCGTTTGTAATATTATGTTCTGTGTTTATAGTGGTGTGTGTCAGTGCTTCAACATTAATACTATTTAGGAAATTGAATTCGTTTTCTACCTCTACTTCTTGTGTTTGTGATTGATTAATATGTTCAGTTCCTGCACTATTGCCTATAGGTGTATGTGTTGGTGTATTCTCTGCAACTGTATGTGAATTGTAATTTTGTGAGTGTATATAAGGATTCAACTGGTTTTGTGTGTTTTCTGCATACATTTTTATATCTTGTAATCTTGTGTCTGATATCATTTTGTTATTTATAATGATTCTTTTTTGATCTGATAATCTCTGTTCGGATATATGTGATAACTGTGGATAGGACTCAATAAACAATTCTTTTAACTTTTTTCTCCAGACCGTCATATCTGTTTCCATTTTCGTAGCGATGAAATAGCATTTTATTAGGGACTCATTCAGTTCGTTTGACCATTTCATTCTTCGTTTTGGTTCAATTTGTAATTGTGATTGTGTGTTACTTTGATGTATATTTGATTGAGGTGTGCTCTGATTATAAGTGTTTAAGTTACTACTATGTGTTTTTAGGTCTTCGCTTACTTCTAATCTAATTCTCTCGAGTGCGATGGTCGAAAGTAATTTTTTATCAACTATTGCTCTTCGTTGGTCTCCGACTCTTTGTTTAGATACATTCATTTGAGGAAATCTGTTGATGAATTGTTGATGTAATGATGTGAGATATGAATTTGTGTCAGCTTCTAGATTAGTGATGATTAGATATGTACGCCAAATGAATTGGTTCATGTCTTCACTCCATTTTTTACGCGTATTAGTTTTGACAGTAACGGGTGAAGGATTTTTGGCAGTAATAGCCTCCGACACAACGTTTACTGACATTTCTGATGTTGTTGATGATGGACGCGATGAACGTGATAAATATGATGGGGGTGATGATGGTAATGATGAAAAAATGGACCTCGGAGAGGATGATGATGCAACCGGTGATGTTACATCATCTGATGAAGGCATATTTGCCTGAATTAGTTTTTTTGTTTTTAATCTTGTTATCATAACTATTCCCACGAGTAGCTAGGGACAAACATTGTCAACCACAGCAGAGCCCTGCGTTCACTGTGGCAAGGGTAAATAAAACTGGAGGTCCCCTATTATCCAGAGTTGGCACACTAGCGACTAGCGCTCTCCCCTAGCCATGCAGCCCTCGGCATGTGCGACCTTGGCTTGGATTGTATCTCTTTTAGTCTGGCTCCTCACCCTAGGCCCCTCTCGGCACAGTAAACTCTACCGAAACAGACCTAGGGTTCATTGGAGCACGCAAGCCCCACCACGACGACAACGTAGAGATACGGCGGTGGGGTTATTATTATTATTATTATATTTCCCAATAACAAGGCATTTTATATGTATAATAACTAATAATAAAACTTGTTAAAAAAACATAACTAAAATATTCCCTTGCCGTGTAGAAGTTATTATGATCGACAAATTCCTGTAGGTAAACAAAAGCCGTATTTTTTGAGAAACAAACTCTTCCTCTTCAACATTGAAATGTTCAACAAATTATGTTGCTCGTTGGATATTTAAATTTAATTTTCTCGACATTCGAAGCCCTTTACTCAGTTCGTGATCACGGTAAATGGATAAAATAACTGGCTTACGGACTCAGTAATTTCAATGAACAGTTCTCGAATAAATATTATTTTTGAACCTGTGAATGAAAACGAATGGAGGTACGGACGAAAGCGCTTTAAGATAAATTCTGCAGTACCTGTCTTATGTGGTTGTAATAGGAGCGATTTTACAACTGATGTGAAAGCGACTGTACTTCATTTTTAAATCGATAAGTTCAATTTAATATTCTTTGTGCAATGTTGGATAACCTTGTTATGTCCAAGTGTGTAATGCACCGTTAAATAATCAATATAGCTCGTTCTGTTAGACTTGAAACTGAACCGTTGAAATTCAACCGTCAGTTGAAAGCGCGCCGTCCGTGAGTCTTCACCTTTTTAACTTATCATTAAAAAAAAAAATTAACGCACACAACTTATAACTCTAACTTGTATGGCAAATTGTTATGAAATGTCAAAATTACATATCGATTTTCTAAAGAACATAGGTAGTTAAAAATGTACTTGATCCAATTTTGATATTTACAAATCGCTGTAGATTAAAATACAGAAGCCTGAATTCTAAAAGTTACGAAATCCATTCCAAAAGATTTTTTTTTCTTCAACATTATTTGAAATATTGGTTTAATCTTTGTTTCGATAAAAATCGCTCAGTTGTTCACCAAAGACTTGCAATAGAGTAACCATAGGTACCTATCTGAATTAAGCAATATTATCATTTATTACATGACTAACACGGCTGAGTTTGGAACCCAAACTATGTATTTAGGTACCATCTTTGACATAATAATGTGTCTTAAGTAAATAATGCCTGTAATATAATGTATGTCATGTGTGTATGTGTGGTTATCGCCTAAAGCCCATGTTAATAAACTGTCACAACACATAGTCCCTATACAAACTATGAGATTAATCTGCGACGCAGTTTATCCAGCTTTGTAGGCGAGACGTCGAAAGCCATGTAGTTAGTTGTACACACAGGTCAACAAGTTTAATTAAATGTTAACAGAGGCAGTGTGTCCTCGTGTATAGTTACCAAAACAGTTAGATGTGCAGGCAGCTGATTAATAACGCTTTTAATAATAACTTCAAAAGAAAATCTAAAACAAAATTGAACTTCCAAAACAATCTTTTGATTTATAAGGTCGTTTTAATAACGTAGTAAATTCATTTACAATTTGTAGCCGTTATTCTGGACCGGTGTTTTTGATGTCCAACTTTTGACAGTGTTCATAGTACTTTTTTTTTGTTATAACTACTCAATAACTGTGAATATAGCCTGATGTACTCACTGTTGAAATTCATAAGGTGATTGTTAAAGGTCAGATGTTTTACAAGCCGGTTCCCAAAACAGTAACCTACCGTTTATTGCTTCTTAGTGTGTAACTTCTGTTCTTATTATTTGTCTTAACTTTAAGCAACAAAAATGCAAAAAATGCAAAAAAAAATGTACTAAGGCGGACTTAATGTCTTGGGCATTCTACCAGTCTACCAAAAGTGGTGAAGAGATACCATGCCAGGTACATACTGATGATTTTGTTAGCAATGTAAATGGAACGCAATTATTTTCTGCCACTTTCAATTTGACGACTCTCTCTTGAGCTGTCAACTGCTTGTCTCGTCATTGTCTGTATGTGGTACTTTGCCGATGTCCCAAAACAATAAATAGTGTGATAATTAGTGAATCTTGTTTTATTTCATCAGACAAAATCTATCAGAAAATAAAAAAATCGAAATCTATCAGTTTCTTGGCTGTTTCTGTCCCGAAACCTTATCTCTTTTGTTGTCTGTACTAACGTACGTGGAGGACACATAATAATTAGATGAGCTGGGTCCTTTATACTTGACTTCGGAGAAAGAAAGATCGTTCGTTACTTAGGGTAAGTTCAGGTACCTAACTTTTACGCGCAAGTTAAAGTTTATTATGTGGAGTTGAATAGAATATGGAAGATTGCTTTCGCAGCCATCTTGTCCATACTAAGATAATAAACTTGAAGAGATTTGTTTGTTTGAATGTATATTAAATCGCGCTAATCTCTGAAACTACTGCGCTGCTGTATTGCACTCAATGTCAAAATATGGTCAAAAATTTAAGGAATCTATAAAATGAAATGAATCCTTATTTCCCTTGGTCACGGCATCACGCGAGCACGGCTGGATCAGCTTCACTAATTTTTTTTTGTTATTGTAAGGAGAAGGTTATGAAAGAAAATTAAAAACACAAAAAATATACAACGTGTAACGTTAAATGCGCAAAACCTGAAAATAGTTTGATCAGAATAACGAGCAGAATCAATTGAACCACTTTTTAATATAGGTCACATTTTTCAAAAAATCTTCATTAAAAACGTTGCCGCGTCTATTTATTAGTAGGTCAAGCCATCCGGCGCGCAGCGGCCCGGTGACGACTTCTCCCTCGATAGAGCGTCGTCGCAGACGCAAGAAACGATCAGAATTGCCAGTAAAACTAAATCAGCACATAAAACCTTTACTTTTGTTTTAATGATTTTTTTTTTCTCTGAAATAGGTCAATTTAATTAAAAATCAGTTGGGGTGTTTGAGGTTTTGCGCATTTAACGTTACACGTATATGGCGGTGGCGATTCGAAGTTCGCTTAGTTAAAATATTTTTGTCAGAGATTAGAATGCGAACGCGAATGCGAAAACGAGAATTAAAAATACAAGAATTACTTATTTGATGATGGTATGTGTGACGTCACAACGCCGGATAGCGCGGCGCATGATCGCAAATGTTTGCGTTGCGGCGGGTGGCGTCGCTGTTTTAGTGTGTGTCGGCTCAATAGGTACATAAAGTTCAATTTAACCCCGAACTATGTTATTCCCGCGCCTTCTCATTATTATGAATGTAAACAGACTTAACATTATTCATGCAAACAGAGAATGTCATTCACCTCTGAAATGAACCACGTACGTAGAATTTTGAACCGACTTAGATTACATATTATCTATAGGAACTAATATTAGGTATAAAGAGGAAAAAGGCTATATTTTGTTATAAAAAGAATGGGGATCCGTAAGAAACATCATGCGAACGAAATCGCGGGGAGAGTGCTAGTCTACACTAATATATAATATTATAAAGAGAAAAACTTTGTATTTTTGTTTGTTTGTAATGGATAAACTCAAAAACTACTGGACCGATTTTAAACATGCTTTCACCATTAGAAAGCTACATTATCTGCAAGTAACATAGGCTATATTTTATTTTAGAAAAAATAGGGGTCGCGGAAACAGACATACACGAGGGCGGAGCCGCGGGCGACCGCTAGTTTATTTATAAAGTTCCTCTAGCCAGAAATCTCTGTCTTCTCAAAGAAGCTTTGTCGTATCAGTTATAAACTGCTAACCGCACTGTGAGGGTCACCTACTCCCAGTTCCAAAGAACTCTTCAACTAAGTTTGTTGGCCCGTTCCGTACTCTCAGAGTTTTGACAGTAATTTGATAATGTACGAAGCTTATATTGTAAGTTATTTACAACCTAACTTTTACCTATGTTTTATGAATAAAGCTTTGACTTTGAAGTATTTTAATTTTAGGAGGCACGATTTCTCCATTTTGTTATGACGATAAAAATGTAATTAACGGTTTATTGTACACGAGACAAAGTTATGAAAGAAGAAAATGGTGTTCTGGAATTATTGAAAATTTTCAAATCAAATACATATTAAAATTATTATTAGCTAGTTTTCTTTAATTCATACTAAGTATTTACGTTTCTAATTAATTAAAGGAGTTGTTTTAAGTCAGGAGACTATTTCGAGGGGGCAATTCTATTACTACTAAATACAACTTTTAGGAACGACCGCAATCTAATCTCAAACTCAACCCATCACAATGCCTCTAATTTACTATTTTTTTTTAAGACATTTAGGCGATTAACACACTGCACCGCGGTGTACGTGTGAAAGGCTTCAGCGGATTTCATAGAGGCTAATGCAACACTTGAGATCCGCTTCATCGCCTACCGCGGCGGTGTGCGGTGCCGTGTGTTAATCACCTGATAGTCGTTGAGATAAAATTATTATTGCTCTTAAACGTTTTTTATAAGTATAATCTGTTTTGAGGTTATGACCGCCTCATGGTCCTAATACTAAACCCAAATCCACTACTTTAGTTAAACCGTTTATTGGAAAAATCTGGCTAAGTGCGCGTAGAACCCCACACAAATGGTTCCGTAGCACCGCACAATATTTAACATTACTTGTATATGCCCCCTTTAATTTTTTAATTTGTAACTTTATGTTACTTTTATTATTTACTAGCGAACCGCCCCAGCTTCGCACGGGCGCAAATTTCCGACATACCCGGTGGATTTTTCATAAAAACCTTGTCCAGGAAATAACGAACACAACCAAAAAGTATCAGCCAAATCGGTCCAGTCGTTCTCGAGTTTTGCACTTAGCAACACATTTAGCGATTCATTTTTATTATATAGATTGTAATAGCAGCAATAGAAACGCATACTCTGGGATCAATTTTGAATTTGTGCCGGCTCATGAGATACAGTCGCTGACAGACAAACTGACGGACAGAGGGAAGGTCAGCGGAGGCTTAGTAACGAGGTTTTGTTGCCACATTTCGAGTACGGAACCATAAAAACTGACGAAAATTTCGGTTGTCCAAGACGATCACATAATGTGTCATTTGCGAAGGTACTTTCCTGACCGTTATCGCGGGACGCTTTGAAAGGGATCACGCACCGAATCTCTTTGTATTGGCATCCTACTTCCGACCCTCGGTAATGCCTTAGTTTTCCTTCCTGCTCGAATTTCGAGTATAATAACAGTAATGCTTGATTGTTGTCACGTACTTGACCTTTGTGGCTTGTGAATTGAGGACGAAACAGGAATCTATACTTCTATCTATCTATCTATACTTCTTCTATACTTCTAATAATAATAAAGGCCTCTTCTCATACAGAGAAGGTATGAGCCATCATCAACACGCTTGCTCATGGCGTATTTGCGATTTCAGACTTATAGCTATATCTAAATATATAAAAGCGGAAGGTCATACACTCGTCACTCGTCACGAAAAATCGAAAACCGCGTGACGTTTAGAGATAAATTTGGCAAGCAGGTAGATTATAGTTAGTAGACGTCCGCTAAAAACGGATTTTCCTAAAGCTAGTTAACTTTATGTCCAGTTTTCCTCAAGATATCACAGATGTCCAAGATAAAATTAGAAAGTAGCTACATATGAATTGGGAAAGACACATTGGTATTTGCCCGTGTCAGGATGCAAACCCACAACCTCGTGACAGGCGGGCGCCTTAACAACCATCACGACACACTTTTACAATAAAATTACGTACCTCCAGAGAAAAAACAAAAGACAAACAAACTTTTCCCCTCTATAATAATTACAAAATTAAAGATATAGAATTGTAAATTAAATCTAGGACTATTCTACCAATACTAAAAGTCCTAGCAGTACACGCCATACCCATAAGTCATACAACTATACTTTATCGCGGGAAATAAACGCAAGTTAACAAAACAAAACTTCACAAACGTTACACTGCAAAAAAATTGAAAAAGGTCACCGCTTTGCGACCTCTGCGCTGTCGCAAATATAGAATTAATTTCACATTTTCCTTCGCGAACAATAGAACAACTTCTTTTGTGCAATTGTTTTGTGGTATTTTAATCTTAATACTATGTATTTTTCTTTTAAATTACAACGGGTGTAGATAGACGTTTAACGTAACTGAATGTTTATGTATTTACATTCATGTACACACAACAAAACAGATAGGTATGCAGTGTCGTCAGATATAGTTGAAGTTTTCTTAGAAACCGATGAATGTTTTCGAATGTAATTTAATTTATAACGTAGATAATAAATAGTTCTTTATTTAGGTTAAGTTTCTGTCAAAGACATCCATCGGTTTCTTAGAAAACTTCAACTATATCTGACGACCCTGCATACCTATCTGTTTTGCTGACTGTACATGTATTTCCCATAATTTTTCGTTCTCGACCATAGCTGGAAACCTTCTGGACACGAAGATATTGAAGGTCAAAGTTTTTGACACGTTTTTTTAGGAAAATCAGTTTTAGATGTTTTCATTAGTAATTAATCAGAAAAAATAGAGAAATCGTTAATCAGTAATTTGAGCAATTTAAAAACAATTTTTTTTTCAGTCTGTGGGTATTGCTTACATGTAAAATTGAAAATAAAGTAAGTTATTTATTTATTTTATTTATAATTAAACGTTAAATACTGCCACGACCCCTTTGCACAGTACCCCCCATTACGCAAAAATTGCGCACTACCATAAAGATTGATTTTTGACGTAAAAAAATAAAGTCATTTCCCAGTAAAAATATTTGCTTAAAGTTACATAATTTGATGGGCAGAATGTGTAGTGAAAAATGTATTTAAAAGTTGTTTAATATGCAATTGCTGTTCAGTTTCTTAAGTCTAAGTTAAGATTAAGTTAAGCCGAGTAGATTAAAGTGATGAGTTTTCTAAAAGATCAGACTTAAATTGTATGCAAGTGTTCATTATAGTTTATTTGATCGGTGGAGTTTATAGTTTTAATTGAGTTGGGGATTTTTATAATTAATCTTTTTGAAGTCTGTTTTGTTTTATCTTTTAGAAGTGGTAGGAGTAAAACAAAAGCTAAGTCTTCTTTTGTTTAATGAAAATTGCTTTTTGTAACGTTTATTTATTATTTTACCTTCGAATTCTGTCAAATTGCTGTTTTACTTTTCAGGGATCTGTACACAAAGGGTTCAAATGGAGCCCTATTAAATAATAAATAAAATAATAAAATTATTTTATTTATTACTTTTATTTAAGATGAAAGTCCATAGGTACAACATACAACTTAAAAACTAGTGTTAGTACTTACATCTACCGGAAAACAACATAAACAAAACAATTATTAATTGTACGCCACAGCAGCGGCATGTAGGCATATCCAATGTCCCAGGATGGGACTGTTCCGCCTGTCCGCTATATGCTCAGGATACTTATTACACAGGGCTATGTTATATTATGACTATTTTGATATATTATTACCGCTATAATAAATAAAAATAGAGTTCAAAATTGAAGATCTCCCCGTTTTATCGGCGTTTCTAGCTCGATCTTAATATTGTACTGAGGTACGGAACCTTTTTAAACTCTTGCCAAATTCCAGCCAGCACAATAAACCTACACAGACCTCAAACTTAGATATTTACTAAAACCATGAGTAATGTGTGTAACATGTACATAAAATTAATGTTTAATTCATATAGTCAGGCAAGATTACGCGGCATCAAAGCGGTTTGCAAACACCATGTCACACCCATGAATATTACATTAATGAACGGCACGCTTTGCACGGCTTGCACGGCCACAGTGGTTTATTTGACATAACTGTGTCTGTAGACATATGGACATTTTTCTCTTGTTAGTTCTTGGATTATCGTATACAAATAGTAAAGCAATAGGCTTGAGAAGTATTAATTGACAAGCTTATGCCCGCGAGTTAGCCTATATACGCACTTTGCGGTTAGCCGCAATGCGGCCAGCCGTCCAGTTGACCGGAATCAAAAATTTGTACGAGAAAGTAGTTTTTATACGCTCTGCGATGCGGCTGCCGGCCGACCGCTCCGGTCGTTCTGAATGCTGCGGTCCGACTGAAGTTGACTGAACCGCAAGCGCAACCGCATCCTGCGGTCCATCGGACGGCTGACCGCATTGCGGCTAACCGCATAGTGCGTATATAGGCTAACTCGCGGGCATAAGCTTGTCAATTAATACTTAGCCTTTAGCCTTAGTTTGCGTGAATGTCGGTTTTCACGGGATATTATTTATTTTTGCGCGGACCCCTAATTCTTTTTCTGAAATAAAAGTAGCCTTCGTTACTTCTTACTACGATAAATACACAGACAAAAAAAAGAATATTCTCGTGTAAACTTTTATATTTATTTTGTAAAAAGCTGTTATTTTGCATTACAAATAGACACTTCAAACTTATTTATTTTTATGTAAATGTATAATGGACTAAAATGATATTAATTTTCTGCCCACGTCTCATCTATCACTGACCCCCTTTTCATTCATATCATTCTCCGCACATATTGAGATTCATATTCATTTACACAATCCGTCCATAGATTCTTTGGCCTTCCTCGCCCTCTCCATCCATCTACATTTATTCATAATTTTAGTCACGTACTCATTAAAATGCAAAACAAAATAAAAAAATGTGTGAGCAAGATATAATTTCGCACGGCATTTATTCTCTTGTGCGCATTTATGCAATTTTCAACTCTGTTATTGTTATGTTTTAGTTTATTATCAAATAATCAACGGGATCTCTGTCTTCGCCGACCGTTGGGCGCCCTCATCGCATAGCGAAAAAGCTCCTAAACAAAGATTATTTTTAAGCAAGTTACTTCCTCGTTTTATGGGTCATTTGCTCCAAAAAAGAACCAAAACCTTTAATTATTTCGCACTGAAACAAGGAAAACTGTGAGGAAATTAAATAAAGTTAATTAAAATGAACTTTTTATAATGTCGACCTTCCGAGAACCTCTGCAACCCGTTTTTATCTTGAAAGGGCTCAACGCAGCGACATGAATATAAAATATGATTGTTCTCATTTATTTTTCCTGCCAGCTTAAGCTACAGAAAAAAATATATTTAGATAGAATATAATATACCTAAGCATTAGCACAATGGACATAATTATATTTATTTATTAGTTTATCTACAATTGTTACACAGATACTATATATTTAATTATATTAAACTAAAAAAAAAAATACTACAGGACAAATGACTATCTTCAACCAACCAAAAAAGGAATCTCAGGTCCAGAACAAAAAAAATATCGCAATGATAGGAAGAACATACAACTTTCGGCTTTGTTAGAACTCTTTACAGCCATATATATCATACATTATTTCTATTAATATTACATAACTTTTATCGCTTCACATCAAATTATAGGAAACCATAAAGTAATGCTCAAATATTGTCCAAATAGTTTTAAAATATCGTTAAGCGAACATCGCGAGCTGAGGTATGAATGTGTACATACCTATCTATATAATACGCCTATGCATATACAGTCCACACGTTTGAATCACTTGAGTTTTTTAGTGCTAATATATGGAACGTAAAGACAGGACGTTGTTCCTGTTAAAAAAATCCCTTCAATCAACAATAAACCTAATCCACTTAAACAAATATTATTACCTAACCCAAACCACGAATCTAACTACTAATATAATAAGCTGAAGAGGTGTTTTTGTTTGTTTGTTTAAACGTTTTGTGTATAATAGCCAGATTCATGAGGAATAATATAGGCTATATAACATCAAGCTACGACCCACGGTAGCAGAGCAGAAACCAAAGACGTAACTGAAACCGCAGGCTCTTATCTCATAAGCATGAAGCTCTCTTCAGTTATATGGAATGCCCAAGAGATTCGTAAACCGTCACCAACACAGAAACGCTCTTTACCGTCAAGAACTCCGTATCAGAGTTAAACAGCCCTCGGGATATTCTTTTAGACATTAATGTGAGAATTTTGACAACATTAAGAAGTAATTCTGGACGTTTAAGTTTAAACCATACTAATATTGATTTAAAACTAGCTTTTGCTCGCGACTTCTTCTGTAATGTCGGTTATCACGGACGTAGACGAAGTCACGGAATGAAAAGTAGTCTATGTCCTTTCTTGGGGTTCAAACTTACCCCGTACCAAGTTTTATCAAAATCCGTTCAGTAGTTTAGTACTGAAAGCGTAACAGACAGACAGACAGCTTACTTTTGAGTTTATAATCCACTACCGACTACTATTTTTAACCGCGTACTAAGTCTAAGTCTTAACTACTGGAGAGCTGAATACTCATAGTAACAATCAATCCGCCTAGCCTTTTTCCAACTATTTTGGGGTCGGCTTCCAGTCTAACCGTTTGCAGCTAAATACCAATATTTTACATGGATCGCTCCATGTGACCTCAACACCCAGCAACTGGGTAATACGATACAGGCCTCTTGGTAAGACTGGTTGTCAGACTTTCGGGCTTCTGACGACCCGTAACGACTGTCAAAGATCCACGTATGACAGCAGGGACCAACGGCTTAACGTGCTTTCCGAGGCACGGAGGAGTCTCGGTGTGTAAAGATGGTCACACATCCACGGACCAACTTAACGTAGCTTAACCTTAAGGATTGATCCGTGCGGCTGTTATTATTCAGCCACGAGCACCACTCGAATACTCACAGTGACATTATAAAGTAATTTATTTATTTTAAATTAAGTAGGTACCTACTTACTCAGCGAAAATACAATTAGTAACACACACTCGACGCAACTTTGATAACGAAGCATACTACACGACATAATGACTGTATACTTTAGCTTTACAAAGTTTACAAACTTTACATGAAAATATAACTCCGGCAACGTTAATCAATTTACTTCTTCAAGCACTTTTGTTAATTAAAATGCGGGTTTAACTTTTATTAACAATCCTGTTAATTAAGTAAAAGTATTCTCTCTGCTGAATTTCTATCTATACTGCTTCTCTCTACAGGGTTATTTTTAAAACACCAGAAACCTGAAAAGGGGTTATTGTACTCATCATTATGAACAACTTTTTCTATGGGACCAACCCCGAAATCATGAAAAAAAAATCAGCTGTTCCCTACAAAAATTCTATACAACACAATCATAATGCATGAAACAGCAGATTTTTTTTCATGATTTCGGGGTTGATCCCATAGAAAAAGTTGTTCATAATGATGAGTACAAAAACCCCTTTTCAGGTTTCTAGTGTTTTAAAAATAACCCTGTATACTGAATTTCAGCCACGAGCGGCGGCCGACCTTAGTGCCATTGTAACTAGATAAATAAGCTAGAGATATTATAGTGCACAAGTGTGCACGTTCTTCGCTCACTCTCATAGTCCGATGACTCAGCATCCTGACACAACCGGGGCGAGATCTGACGCAGGAAAATCTGCTCTAGGTACGTGCTTTCTGAGGCACGGTGATCTAACTTCCAAACTCCGAGATAAAATTCCTAATCGAAAATCTAGCAACATAGTAAAACTGTTCAGTACTTCTTTGTGATTAACTGAATTTAGTTGAGCAATAAATCAATAAAAATAAGTTGTTTATTAGTTTGTTTACATCGAATCTTACAAAAACACAAAACATTTCCAGAAAGTTCTATGCCTCTCACTTTTTCAGATGTTGCTATCCTTGTCTTACGATTGAGTCATCCTCAAAAACGACATACGGGCGCTGTGTAGTCGCCTCATAGTCTGGACATGGGGATAACAAACAAACTTATCCAATGCTACAAGATTCACTCTTAATAAATACGCATAAAGTCCATTTAGCTTTACGCCAACAGCACACAAAACTCTCCATTTTAGGAGCGCAGGATTACGTCATCCTCTATCTTGCCAGGTCATAGTCAACCAAAATACCATGGCCTACCGGTCTTTAGGATTTAAATAAAAATGGCAGCTCAAACAAAATAGTTGACATAAACCTCTTTTTGAGAAAATGGACCCAAGGTTGTGTTCCAGTTGTTTTATTTAATAATATTGGAGTTTGGTCAAAACAAGATCCAGGGGCTGGGAATCGTCAACCTTGGTCCAGTATACTGTATTGAAAGTGGAATACTGTGGATAATGTTAGTATGAACCACTTGGCACAGTGTGCAACCTACTTTAAATACTTTATGTAGCACTCATGAATTTATTTATAGCATTGCATCATATTACTTTTGGTAACTGACAACTCAAGTAAAAACGTGTACGGCATATTATTGTCCCACGGCAGGGACTTTGACTTATAGGCTTTGGCCTTTTCTCATACAGAGAAGGTATCACCATTTTGGCTTCTAGAGGAATAGAATTTATGATATAAAAAGCTCGATTGCCTGAGAGCTTGAGGTCTTGGGTACCAATCCCACGTCGGGCAAAGTGTTATTGGGTTTTTCCATCAGAAGTTTCTCAGTAGCAGTCGGAGTCTCTTTTTGTGCCCGGTTGATGGTAATAGGCTTGTCCCTATTACATGGGACTTAAACATAACTGGCGAAATGTGGGTGTAATAATGGGTACACCTCTGCCTAACCCTTCGAGGATTACAGGCGGGATGTTATGTGATGAAAGCTTTTCTGAAGTTCTTATACAAGTTTGTAATAAAAAACTTGAAGCCATAAACGTTCTTCCAATTAATTTACAAGATTGAAGATCTATTTCTGCCATTACATTAAGAAAATCTATGAATAATCCTGTCCTCGAATCATATATTATTGATCAAAGAAATAAAACAAGAAGCCAATTTGAACGTAAGGCAATAACGAGTAAAACAATATGAAAGAAGGCCTGTCAACATAAGACAGGCTTAAACAATGTACGGAATAAGGCCCGGATCGCGGTAGACAGGTTATAATCCTCTAAACATTACGTACAATCGAAAAAAGAGATAAGTTTGCAGGGTCGTTTGATATGGTTTATGTTTTATTAGCGTCGCTATACAGGTACGTGGTTTGGTACATTCGGTTCGGCATTCTAAATACAACGTTTGATAACATTGCATTCAAAATGCCGAACCGAATGTTCCGAACCGTAACGTGCCCAATAGACTGGTGGATGACAATGCCTTACCTCTGAAGATAGAAGCCAGCCCTTGGGCATTGATATACAAAATACAAAAAAAAATACTAGATACACAGTTTTTTACAAATATCAAAATAAATAGTAAGTATCGTTTTAAAACAATTTCCATCTTATACCTTTTTTTTACGTTCGTTTATATGATTTACACTAAATGAAATCAGCAAACATTCTCAAATTATGTGCTAATTTCTTAAAGATGATTTTGAATCGCTGACTATGCATCTTGATTTTTGTAAATCAATGCACTTGGATCACTAATGAACTGTTTATTTTCTATCTTCTTTCTATGACTTGTTGACTTATGTTCTGTGAATTGTAATTCCTTCAACTATACCGATTATCTGGCAACCCTGGTAACTTATCTGTTTTGTTAACTGTACACGCATCTTTGTTACTTGTCTTCAGGATTATGTATAGTGAATGAAAAGGTAAGATCTTGACACTGTAGATATTGTAGTTTACGCTGCTGGTAACATCTTAAAAAGAATTAATTTACTACTGACTATACTACTATAAATTAGTATTCTTTTTTTTATCATTTCAAATAAATCTATTATTTTTGTTTAAAATAAACAGCATTTACAAACTCAAACTGATACATAACTTCTGTATTTACACTCACATTAAATAAATTATACGGTATGGAACTCACTTCTAGGCAATAAATGAAACCTCAAGTAATACTAGTCCACAGAAGTATAGCTTAATTAAATTTTAAATCGAAAACCGAAAATTAAAAATGTAAAATTTTCAAACAAAATAAATATCAAAATAAATTCAGTTAAAGTAAACATTTTGTTGACAGTTCTCTGTTGACTGATCTGTTGGCGCGGCTTTTTGATTCGTTTGAAAATTTGAGATTTACGAAAAAATATTGATCCAATTCTACAGAGTGTTTAAATTAGTTCAAAATTAAAACTCTACTTTTTGACCTAATTACTGGACCGATTTCGTTAATTTTTTGTATATCGTCAGAAAAGGCGATAACAAGTATGTCGTATAATTTATTGCATATATGTGATCCCCATACTGTATAAGATATGGAAAAGAGAAGTAGATTATACTACAAATATTTCTTGCCTACGGGGATGCTTACCACTAAGTAACACATAATTTGTTAAAGAAAATAAAGAATTTTATATTAATTTTTTGTACCTTCCAACTCAATCTCACACACTTCATCCTAATGATAAACAAAAACAGCGAAAAATTAAACATAATCCTTTCAAAACGTCCTCTAAACACAACAAGACAAAAAGGGATACCTTCATAAAAAGCGCAACGTGGCATCGCAGTGTGGGCCACAGTACGTACGGCAGACGAACAATATGCGTGATGAGCTCCCTTGTTTTACACGCCACACAAAAGATAACCTACATCACCGGTGCGGCTAAGGCTGGTATCACACTAAAACACATCCCGCTGCGGGATGCGTTGTCATTGTGTTACGTAATGCCGATGCGTGTTTTTATAAAAACCATTTCAGCCAAAGAGAAAAGTAAATTATGGGAAGAAAGACATCCACCGACCATGTGCAGTTGAACGCCTTTAAACTCCATCTACACTGCACACTCAAGTAGGAAGCTGCAGACATTGGCAAAATGGGTCATCATCGACCCGTCTGACACCCAGTGCGATTGCAGAGCTCCCGATCAAACTATTTCCCATATGCTGGAATGTCCTAATTGTCCATTCACCTGCACCCATGACGATCAGAATAACTAGAGAGTAATAAACGTAACCACCTACATAATGAGCCCAAATAATAATATAGTAATACAAATTATAATGGACTAGCTTCTGCCCGCGACTTCGTCCGCGTCAAAGTTTGTTTCTCCATACAAACTTTGGACCACTGTTTCATTCTAATTTTGGGAAATTATTGGATGCCTACGTCATACAAAGAACACGCCCTCCAAGTTTCAGGTCTCTACGATCAGCGGTTTAGGCCGTGCGTTGATCCGTCAGTCAGTCAGTCACTCAGGACAAAGCATTTTATTTGTGTAGATGTATTACTGATAAGAAAAAATGCAGAACTATTTGGTACTTGTGTCCATTGTGCATTTGACGGAACGATTATGTCCGTGCGGGAACGGGTTGTCAGTGTGTTACATAACTCGTGTTTTCATACAAACCATTTGGTACTCACAAGCAACGCTATTTAAACCGCAGCCCCGCATCACGCTCAGGTGTGCGTTCCAGTGTGATATCCGCCTTATACCGAGCCGGTTTAATGAAGTACTGCCTAAAATTAGAGGTGGTTGTCATGATCTGATGTTTATTCAAAATATTGTTATGGTGTAGCTAAATAGAAAATCTATACATTCAATTTGGTATTTAAATATTTATGTTGATGCAGAGATATTATAATTCTTTAACTTAGACAACACGAGCCGAGCCGAGCGATTGACTGTTGTGCTGCGTGTCTCGGGTTTGATGTCGACAAAAAGTGATTATTTTATTAATTGACTTTTACAAAAATCTGATTGGACGCTAAATAATATAGCAGTATCTATGAAAAAAAAAAGAAATAATAATTATGATGTAATGCAACCTTATAAACCGCTCAAGCCCCGATGTCATACCGGTATGACAGAAAAATAGAAAATCTGGGACTTGAGTAATAAAAAAGCTATTCGTTATAAAACTTATAATTTATGCTAACCTCGTGTTCACCGCTACGGTCGCCTACGCCGTAGCATTATGTTACTACACCGCGCTACGACCGCTACGCCGCTACGAAATGAAAAACACAATACAAAATGCATGTATTGTCAAATTAATTTGCAAATAAATAACAAAAGGTCTCTCTTATAGCGTTTTTTATGCTTCCCTAGTCATTGTTCGCGCAATTTGAACTCGGCTATCGAGGGAAATTACTTTTTCTTAACAGCGCCGTGTAAACTGACGGGGTCTGGAATCCATTTGAACATTTTAATTTTACTTTTATTAGCAACTCAGGAATTTGCTCAAAGATCTATAGTCTACCTGCTGAAGGTCTAATTACGGGCTATGCAAAGAATTTACTTGGCAAGGAGTTTTTAAGGGTAATTTTTTTATCAGTGTTCTATTTTTGACATTTTAATGCCCTCATGTCACTCTCAGAATAATACGAGTATATAACCGGGCACAAATCCAGACTCCGAGGTTGCTACTGAGAAATTTCTGATGGAAAGATCCAAGAACACTCAAGAACAGTAGACGACGATAACCTAATTTATACATTAAAATTAGGTCGCAATTTACGATTTAGTTCAGTTCTGATTTATAACATAGATTTATTTAAATAAAGTGACATTAATTACATGTCACCAAAGGTTGCGTGCAACACGAACCGACGGGTGTTAAAACTTTGTTGATAACAAACATAAACCACCACTGTTTTATAAAAGTAGTAAAAAAAATGTTTCACGTTGATCGCGAAAGGAGTTTTCAAAATTTCAGTCCCTATAGCGGAGTAGACGTAACGTAAATTCGGTCGACTTTTAAAAAAGAAAAATTAGTTACGCCAAAAAAAATTTGTTTGAAGGTTTTTTATATGAATAAGCATAATGAGTGATATATCATTATGCTTGTCGTATAAAATGAAACCTAAATGCTAACGGATAGTCTTATTTCCAATTCGAAAATCGACTACTTTTATGTTAGCGCGCTCTTTGTAGACTAGGCTTCCGTATATCTTTACCAAACGCCATAACACTATAGCAAAAAAAAAAGCAAATAAATTACTAATGTTGAAAGTTAGCAGAAGCTGTAAAATACAGGTAAAATATCTGAATTGTATTACGAAGACGTTTTTCTGGCTTATTTCATTGCCAAACTAACTAATCGTTAACCTAGCCTCACTTTCAGTATTATTCTGCGTTCTTACGCAGCCTCCCTGAAGCGCCAAGCGTCGCGCCATTGTGGCGCCAAACGGCCAAGGACACATGGCGCCAATGAGTCTGGACCCCGGGAAACTTATGATAATAAATAAAATGACGAATAATGATCGTACATTACTCTGACTCACAACTTTCTCATACTAATTGCTAGTTAGCATCGACTAGGCCGTATTATTCACATTTTAGGCTTTGCTCCAATGAACGGGAATAAAGAGGAATGTACTGGAGATATTCCTTTTGTGGGGCAAGTTTCTTAAAGAAAACAAGATGCAGAATATAAGCTTTATTTTTTGATTTCGTAATATTTTCTGTAAGCGCTACTTCCATCTTCATAGTCATCTAGGTCGACTATGGACTTGTTGGCCTTGTTGTCACAACCGCGATTGCTGAACGTGGAGTACTAGTTTTATTTCCAGGACGGACAAAGTATTACTGGATTTTTACATTATGAATTTCTCAATACAGGCCGTATTGAGAAATTCATAATGTAAAAAAGGAGATGAAAGTTGATAGTGTGACACCCCTGTGCTTTGGAAAGCATGTAAAGATGTTGGTCCAGCGCCTGATCACCCTTCGGCAAATTCACGTGTGGTTAAGATGAGCTGAGGGAGATGACAGCTCACCTCCAGCTTATTCACTCGCCAAGGGAGTTTATTACAAAATTGCACTAGGGTTTTTTACTAGGAAAGCTAGCTAAGGATTATTAGTCAGCAATACTCACTCCTGATACGAGAGAAGTACAATCATTATCCGTAGAGGCATTTTATACAAGGAATCCATTTCATCCCCTGACCAAATTACAAACCTTTTCTATACCGCTGAGTGTACACAGTCAGCTAAGATCTGTCCCTGGAGCGCCGGGTGTCGCGCCACTCTGGCGCCATGCGGCCAAGGACACGTGGCGCCTGTTAGTCTGCACCCCTGAAATGAGACGCCATTGGATGCCGACCAGATATAGACAAGGTTATACGTGGGAGTATTGTTCTAGTGGGTGGACAATTATCTAGATTAAAATGTTCTTTTTTTGCTTTTGCGACGGATTATTACGTTGTAAGTTGATAGATTTTATAGGCATTACTTTTTGTGCAGACATTTTTATTAGTTTCGACTAGATTGTTAATATATTGTCTTATATTGTGAAGCTTAAATATCTCTTTTTACGTGATGATTCATCCAAACATTCGACTTTTGCCTCGTTTAGTGCTTATCCATATACTTAAGTTATTAAATTTCTAAAATATTTGATTCGTCAACTGTGACTACTAACAATCGCTTTCTATAAAATGATTTGTAAGTGCAGATTCGCAACTCGGCAAATGGTTGCGGGCAGGGATCAATCTACAGATCACATTACAGAAATTGACCGTTGAACACACGATGGTGAGTACCTATAGCAAGTAAGAACTCTCTGCATTAAAGTCAAAGTCAAATCATTTATTTCAATCAGACTATTAAAATAAAATAATACAAGATAAAAAAGAATTGAATCTAGTTACTTCTGCCAAAAGGTATTTTCGTATGAAGAAGAATGTGCAAGAAGCTCCATACTTATTCTTAAAAAAAAGTTTTACATTAATTTATATATGTAGGGTACATAAATTCAATAATTATAAAATGTACTCGTATAAATGTGAAGACGATATACCTGATACTGAAACCACTATAAGTAGTACAATAGGTCTGTACTAAAATGCACTAAACTTCCCACTCCACAACTAAATAAAAGTGTTTCACGTCATACCAACAACACGAATACAGTGTCGGACATGTAACGTAATGATAACGGAGCGAAAACTGTGTTAAAAGCAAGTTATTTTTGTACACTTCGTGCAGCCATAACTCATAGCGCGGCGCATTTAATTTAATAAAAGCCTTCATGATTTACTTTCATTTAAAAAGCATAGCCATGTTTATATACCGTGTGACAGTATTAGCCAGTTTTATATAAATGTATCTGTTACTGTAAAAACCCAAATATTGGTAAATCTTTGGATTTACAGGTAAATCTAAGGATTTTACCAACATCAGTTTTATTCGAAATAAAACGACTGTTCGGGATTTTATCATTTTAGCTTGATATATTTTAGGTTTTACCAATGATGGTACGTAAAATATTGATATTGGAAATATAACAATATTTTTTAATACTCGTAGAACCGTGAGTATAATAATGTGCCGTGTATTTCCTAAACATGACTATTGTTCAACATTAGCCGTATCTCTGAGGTAAAACTACGAAGGAAAGTATTATCACAGAACAAGCCTTATAGATAGTTGTACCGGGTCTGGCTGTTAGTGAGTTTATTATGTTTGTAAACGCACCCACGATACGGGAGAAATTCTTAGTACTCATGGGGCAACGTTTTTTTAAAAAATAAAGATTAAAGAAATTGGCCTGTTCGGAAATTCACGAGTAAATCTTAGGCTTTACTGGAAAATCTTAAGATTTACCATAGTTCGAGCTTTTACAGTAACATATCGGCTAGTAACCTACCTAGTCTACCTACCGATATTCGGTTTACAATATGATAAATATTCCTCATCTATTTAATCCTCAATTTCTATGCAATAGATAGCCCATTATCACCTCTTCCATATAATACCGCGCACCTTTTTAGCACGAAGGGAGAACGTGTAAAAACGATACCATTATATACGAGGGTGTAATGTTCCCATTACGTCCCTGATATGTGGGTAATTCTTACCACTCTGCCCGAATTTTAAGCAGGCCTTTGGCAATGTTATATTGGTTTTGTCGTGTGTAGTTTTTGACCGAATATTATGACTCATAGGCGTTATGAAACCTTTGGTATGCAATATAAAGTATTTTATTGCTTGTGTGCCCACAATTTATGAAGCGATTATTTTGAGAATTTATGATCAAGCTTTAAAATAGTTAGACTTAAATATAGAAAAAATGGTGGGAAGAGTAGTATAGTATAAGTAGTTCTCTTCTGGCCATTTTTAAATACATCTTAAATTACCTGTTTATCTTACAAAAAATATTTTAGTTGAAACAATTTTCCGTCAACAAAGTGGGTAGGTACCTACGTAATTCCTCAACACTGGTCCAGTGGGAAATCTCCAACGAAATAAGTACAAAAACAGTTACCTCGCAGCCTATTAAAAAGTTACAGCTTTTGGGTTTAGAAATGATTTTAATCACATTTAACCAACACACGTATCGTATGACATCACTGAGGTCATTAACCTTTTGATTTATTTCTCTTTTTGTGACTATTCACAACTAGAATAAATACCTAAGGAAAAAATGAGAAAAATAACATCCTTATGTATCTCTGTAGGTACTACTGAAGTTTCTTGCTCGTTCTTTTCTATAGAAGACTACCTATGTTACTTGATAATAATAAGAAAAAAAAAGAAAGGAGGTTAGAATCATTAAAACAAAAGTTTTCTTAATGATTTATCCTTTGTTTTTCTTTTCGTATCGATGATACATCTACATAATAATATAATAATTTAAACTATTTGGGCCCAATAGGTCTCCACGTTTACTTCTGCGTCAGTGGTGTTTTAGGTACAGGTCGTCAAGGGTGTCACTTCAGCATAATTATGGAACATATTTTGCTCCGCAAACGCACAGGGATAAAATATACCTTGAAATATCTAAATAAAAGCAAAACTCTTTGCCAAACCGAATTTATTCAAACACAGATTTGATTCAGCCTCAGCATCGCCAACGTAATTCGTTTTAGGTATAAAATATATCAAGAATTTCTTCTTACAAAATGGCCGCCGATTCCCGCCTTTTGTTGGGAACTGGATGATAAATATCTTATACCTAGCTAAGGTGAGCCGGGAATAAATCCGGTGAAACTTGTGTTCTTGATAGATGTTCACGAATTTTTCACGATCCTTTTGTGTTATCTTAAACAGCCTGTCTTTTTCCTCCTTTTTTGAATTTCCGGGTTAATCTGATTTAATTTATGGCAACATTTTTTTCAAAAGGGTTTTAAAAGGATTGGATCGATGACTAAATACGTCGAATTAGTTACTGAGATCAAGACTGTAATATTTTTTGGAGGATGTTGATCTTTCTTGCTTTTAGAGTTTCGTACCCAAAGGGAACCAGGGTCTTTTCGTCCGTCTGTCACAGGGCTGTCACTCTCTAAATTGCAATAATTTCACCGAGTGTGTTTTTACTATGGCCGCTAAAATAATAAAAAATAAATTTAATCTAAAATTAAGCGTCCGGATACAAGAGACGCGATTATCGGCGTTTCTTGTTGCTTGTTTTTCATTTTTAATCAAAATTAGATGGTACAATTTGTACACACAAATCATAAAATTCTCCCTAAATTGAAATCGCAAAACATCTTGCCTTGACTTTTATATCGCCATCAAATTATCAGCTACGACACTGAAATGTCCATTCGCCTTTTATGATCCTAAAATCCATTTCGGCTGGCAACATTAAAACATTTACCGCGGAAACGTAAGATTGTATCTAGGTGCTCTGAATTATTCATGTGTTCGCTGTAGTGACATCATCCCGCGGTCTGGCTATTGCGGCTTGTCCAGCTTATAGTATTATGTAAATGGACCGATTTTATCGTACTTCAATACCTATTTTGATCCATTTCACTGCATGGTGCAGTGGCTGAGCGATTGGCTGTTGCGCTGCGTATCGTGAGCTCTCGCACGAAAAACAGTAAGTAAGTAACTAAAGAAGGTACTTATAAGGTAATAGGTACTTTAGGTTACATTTTTGCAATTTTCTTAAGAATCTCTATTTTTTAAATAATTTATAGCCTTTGTTACTTACTAATAATTTAGCTTTCTATTGGTAACGAAAACCCTCACTATAAAAAATACCTCATATAGTTATAATATACATTTAAAATAAGGTTAGAAATGGTTAAACCAGCCAGTCTCTAAAATATCAATCTAACATAACAAGTCAAGTAGAATATAAAAATAGAACAAGGTACCAAAAACACAAGAGAGTAAAACAATTTCATATATTGACATTAACAAGGAAAAATCCACTTATTTATTCAGTAACATTTGAAATTGTGAAGAAATAATACACATGTAGTGAGCAGGCGAACCCTCGTCATGACTCCTTAGTGACATAACATTACAGGAATGTCAAGGGACACTGAGCTAAAAATAATATATCTTTATTTTACTATATTCTTACCATATTACGTACATTCTCGTGCGTATTTACGTGGGTGGTGTAGTCAAATTATGTGCTTTATGGTAACGGGGATTGGAATTAGATTACCATTTCGTGTATTGAGATAATTGAAATTAATTATAATATTATTACACATTATTGACTGCCTCGTTGGTCTAGTGGTCGCAAAGCGCGACTGCTGAGAATGAGGTCTTGGGTTCGATTCCCAGGTCGAGCAAAGTGTAATTGGGTTTTTCCATCAGGAATTTCTCAGTAACAGCCTCGGAGTCCGGATTTGTGCCCGGTTGATGGCAATAGGCTCGCCCACTATTACATGGGACCTAAACATAACTGGCGAAATGTGGGTGTACCTACTAATGAGTACACCTCTGCCTAACTCTTCGGGGATTACAGGCGTGATATTATGTATGTATAATATTATTCTGTCAGCCTTCGTGGCGGACTGTTAAGTTTTTATTTTTAAATTTAGAACAAAGTTTATGTCGTTCCTCATTCGAAATATTAACGGAACGAGCAACTATCTTCAACTTTGACTCACTGACCGACTCCTTGACAATTCAAAAATGCCTGTAAATGGTCTAATAGAAATAAATGCTTGGATTTTGACTTAGTTGTCGGTTCACTGTGTTTTCACCATGCTTCACCTATAACAATTATTTATAATAGCCAGCAGTTGCCATAGAATTTGATTTTCATTGTAGATTTTTAACGTTAATCTACTTTAAGGCTTTATATGTAAATTCCTTTTGGCGTAGCCACATCCGATAGCATGTTATATAAGAATTTAAGCTACTTGAATTGTAAATGAGTGCGATAAAACTTATCGTATCGAAGTTAAACGACTTTTGTAAAAAACTTTGTGTAAAAAACCATCATACAATTATCAACAAAATTCTTCCTATATAATATTTAAATTGTTCGACAGATAGGGTGTATCCCCGGGTAAAATTAAAAATTTGAATACATTTTAAAAAGAAGTTATAGCCTTATAAGGCTATATTTTCTTTATTCTAAATTCAAAAGCGTTTTTGATATACAAACCTACAAAATCATTCTCAATTTTTTTCTCTTTTTTTTTCAAATCGTAGCTGTAAACTGTGAAGATCTTTACAGTAACTGTAAAATTTTTACGTCGGTAAAAAAAAAGATCCCGATTTTCTAATCCGTAGGAAATGTTGCAACATTTATACAACATGTTTGGCTACCGAAAGCTTTCTCGATTTACATTAAAGCCCTTTCTATTACCAGCTAAGTAACTAAACCCATAAAGACTGAATAAATACCCAAAATAAACTAGCCTAAATGCCAAAACACGCACAAATTAAATTAGGGTCATTACTGAAACCCTTAGTTGTTTCAGCAAATCACCCTTTTATACATACTCGTGGTGGTGTAACGAAATAATTTGGGGCGGGTCGTTAAGCCCGAGTAAGGGTCCACTTTGTACCAGTAAGGGGTCACTTTGTACACTAGTACGAATATTACTGTACCCCATTTTAGTTCGGCGTTGGTAAAACAGTAAAACATGCTATTGTTTTTGATGGCGTCTTTCATTGAAGTTTGAAACCAGTTAGTGTCAGTTAATAGTTTAGTAGTGGTTGTTAGTTAATGGTTAACCTGCCGGCCACAATGTCCATTGAGGTGTTAGTGAGTAGTTTAATGGAACAGTAATTGTGTGCAAAGAGCGGCGGTCTTTGAAGTTTTGTTACTTATGTGCTGTTTGAGTATCTTTTCAGTAGTTGAAAAATGTTCTTTCTTCGTTTTGATGCCTTGATGTCAATTTTCTTAAAAATATTAAGATGCCGTTCAATTATTATTGCTGTAATACACATTGAATAATAACCTCACATTGAGTTTTTGATAACAATACGGAAAAATGACAAATAATTTATAAAAAATAACTATAACTTTTTAACTTGAATAAATTGTGTTACTTATAATGAATGAGGTTTATTTTAGTTTGTACATAACCCAATTTATCTAAAATCGAGTCTAATCAACTTTGCCAATGGATTCAGTAATTAACAATCTCACTCAGCTAATGTTTAAAAGATTTATCTTTTTAAAATCCCTTAACGACGTCACTTGATTAAGCTGTAGTCAAGCCAGCGCCAATCCACTTCAATCCAGTTCTAGCCGAACTCATTTGCGAAACGGCTATGTCACTGCGGGACCCAAATTCATTTACTGGGATGAATCTGCCAGTCACTCGGCCTACAAAACGTTTTGCCTAATCTTTCGGAAGATAAATCAAGGGAATATTTCAAATTTTATTTTTTCCGTGTTCTAAATTAAACGTTCGGAGTATTTTAGATGTTCGTTTGTTTTAAAAGGGGTGAAAAAAAATATATCACATAACCGCTAACTACGCAAGCTGCCCATTAAACTTAACAATTTAGGCATTAAGTCCGCATTTGTACTTTTTTGTTGCATAAAGTTTAAATAAATAAATAAATACAATGAGAAAAAAATGATGCTGGAAAACGACTTTTATTTTTACGTGTGTTTATACATTATAATGTATACTAAATATATTATTTTTGGATACATGCAACTGTAAAGGGTCGTGGGAGTATTAAAAGTTTAGTTATAACATTTAAAACTCATTTTCGTAAAAAAAGGGACAAAAAAGTTGAAACTTTAACCATCAATATTTTCGTAACCATCAGAAGGCGCAATGATGGGAAAAATATGTAGGTACGTTTTGGCTTCCTTTAGTGTATTTTTATACCCTAAATTTATTATCCAGTAAAAATACTTAATTTAAAGTCTTAAAACCGTACAGCCGTATCATTAAAAACTCTTTTCGACTCACTCAAACTTTTTACACACGCAAAGCTTTAACGGAGTTACTTTCATTTAACGATGATCCTACATGTCCAGCCTTATCTAATGCCCGTCACTCACATTCGCACGAATAAGTAAACCCACAAGTGGAGGACGACATTTACAAACGATTATGCAAAGTTTTCGCTGCATTGACGGTTTTCCAAGCTGTGTCGGTTTTTTAATAGACATCAAAGCGCGCAAACCTCGGTCCTTCATTAAGTTTGCGAATGAAAATCTGATGGACCTTCGCATGCGAGCAAACATTCGTACAATGTACAAATGTTTGCGCGCATTTGAGTGACCGGGGCAACAAGGACAAAGGACCTTCAGTTATGAAAACAAAGATATTTACACGTCCCTCTCGTTTCGAATTGTTATCGACTCAAACTTTCTCCTTTTTCCCTTTCTAGCAATCACAACAGAAATATGGAGACCACTAAAACTTGTACATAAGGGATATTTTATGCGCCCCTATTCGAAAGGACAGACCGAGCGAATGCATAAATTTATAGCCTTTACAAAATGGCCAGGGACAGCAATAGCCATACACCCTATATTAAAATCGATATTGCTCATACAACGGCCGCCATCAAAAGGCCATAAAAAAGGAAAAACCCTAACAAAATTTGCATAAAGTTGATATGATAAATGGGCTCACTGTCCTGGTTGAGCGGTCGCATAACTTGTCCGGAGTAATTAGCAAAAAAACCTTGGTTAGAATATTTCTAAAGTTGACATAACATTAAATACCTTTGGGTGGCCTAATGAGCGACCCAGCAACGTTACTTGGCAAATGGAGCGGGATTTACGAGCAACACAGATCGGCGATGAAATGGCGAATGTTTGGCGAGAGGTTGTCGAATGGTTGCCGAATAGCAACCTAATTGAAGTCGGGAGACGGAATAATTGATGGGTCGACTTCTAGGTCACGTAACTTGTTTTGACAAGACAACTTTGAATTAACTTTGGTGGGGAGGGGGGTTATGTCTTTTTGATGTCTGCCCAAGTTTCAGGGTGGAAGGAAGACAGTACTTACTAAAATAATTGCGTTACTTCGTTGCTTGCAAACGCGTTTGTGAAACATTTTTTTCGCTTAATATTTCTGTGCCTAATGCCAAATGCGTGCTTTGTGCGATAAGTATTCTCATACAACGATTCGTTTTTCATGTTCTTACAGTAAACTACACGCTAGGTTTACCTAATTTTGCCAAAAGTCAAAGACTTTTGTAAAGTTGGGCTCCTCAGCTTTCAAAAGTTCAAAGACTTTTGTAAAGTGGGGCTTTTCAGCTTTCTTTAACTTTTACGTCACATTATAGTTCCAGTCTTGGATGTAATACCTTAAGCTTCAAACAAAAATTTGCCTTTTCCTTTAAACATGTTATTTTCAGTAAGATATCGCCAATATCTATACTAATACTAGCAGAGGGCCCAAAAAACGTCGTACTGCCCAATCAATGTCTTACAGCACCACCTATCAGATCCATTTGTGAATGTAAACCATCCAGGGACCAACTAAAACATACAAAATAAGGTTCAACCATACCTTACATCAATATGACATTGTCGGTTGATCCGTACTCAAGCGATGATTTTTTATTCATACAGCAATTGATTTTTATTCATAAAGATTATAAAGCTGAAGAATTTCTTTGTTTGTTTGAATGTGCTAATCTTCGGAACTACTAAGAAGCTACATTTAACGTTATCCCTGTACGCTAAAGGCTATATTTTATTGTTAAAAAAATAAGCGATCTATATGAAAATTCCGTGGACAATGTCGCGAATTAACTAGGTGTATTAGTCACCTCCGACCCCAATTTCGAGGTTGCCACGTTGAGTTGTTTGACATTTCTCGATTACTAAGTCATTTCAATTCGAAAACAAGTTCCCTTTTATCTTGTTCTAAAAATAACGGAGAAGGGTGAAAACCCTATTTGACATTTAAGTAAGATTTTTCTGGAATAACGACTAACATTTCGGCAGCTAAGTTTTATATTATTCATTCAGGACTCAAGTCTATGTTTATTTAGGCGTCAATTAAAGTTCTTTAATATTATAGAAGATTTTAGAAGGTTGTTTAAGGAAATATAATGTGTACAATCAACAAGAGAGGAACCAGTGTCGTCAGATATACCTAGTTGAAGTTTTCTTAGAAACCGATGTTTTTCGATTTCTTGATGATGATTCGATGTTTTCGAATAAAAATTTTATTGATAGAAAATAAACAGGTGACTAGGTACCTATTGTTTTTTAAACAATTAAATATTTATTTGATTTGAAAAAAAAATTTTATATACCTATATATTATTATAAACGCAAAAAATTAAAATAATAAAATAACCATAACGATTTTATTAAAGTAAAACAAAATGGCTGCCAGTCTCTTGGACACATTTCCAGTTTATGGCGAAGCGAAGGAAATTACTTTATGCCATTTTTTAATGAGTTAAATTTAAGTTAATTCGAAGTTATCCATCAACTCTGACGACCCAGATAACTAATCTTTTTTGTTGACCGTAAATCAAGCCTGACGAATTTTTGTCTTAGCTTTGTGACTATCTATGAATAAACCATCGCATCATTTCGTGGGGGCTTATATTAGGACAAAGGACCGCGGCTTCCTCTTATTCGTGACCTTATTTCCAATCACGATTATAGCACAATAGATTAGATTATTATAATAAAGATTTACTGAAATCATAACCTGCGCTATTGTACTAAAAGTAATCATAAGAGTGCTCAAGGATTACAGCCCACTTACGCCAAAAATTTAACTCAGAGTTTGTTGCTATCACGAGGTTTAATTTTAAAATACTGGGCATCGCAATCGAAGTCGAATAAAAAGTAGCATATGTCCTTTGTTTGGCTTCAAGGAAAACAGGGCGGCAATTCTACTAACTTAGGAACGATCTCAATCTAATCTCAGCTTCAATTTGTCAAAAATGCCTCTAATTTACCTACATTTTTTGACGTTGATTGTCGTTGAAATGAGATCTCGCCGAGATTTTGATCGTTTTTAATTATTAGAATTGGCCTTCTTGTTTAAACTGCCGACCCAGAGAGGTGAGATTAAATTGTGATCGTTGAACAGTCCTCCTGGCCCCTGATCAAAAGAAAAGAAAAAGTCGTTCGCGTGGTTTTTTTCCGCGATAGGTTACGTATTTGGTTACTGCTCCGCTCCCATGGGTCACAGCGCAATGTTATATAGCCTATACTATTTCTCATGAATCTGGCTACCATAAACAAAAAGATTTTTTCCAATGCAATAAGCAATTCCAGAGATTAACACGTTTAAACAAACAAACAAAAAACACTTCAGCTTGGTAAATGTAAGTTCTAAAATTAATTGAATTCCTACTTTTATTTTAGGAAATAATTATGTCAAAACCCTGCAACGCTAAAGAGCTAACTAAAAATCGCGAAACACGAAAAACATAATTCATTTTAAGTGAACATCAATCTGCCTTTAAATACTCCATCATTTGAAGGAAGATTATAACCCAAGCCAACTACTTAATTACCTACAGCTATCTGTTATAATTACTCTATAAACGTCTTAAGCAGAAGTTACCAAGGAGATTGCGAGTGGATTAGGGGCTCAATCAATCCATCAATACTTGTGCAAGTTTATGGCACTTGGAAAGTATCGGTCTGATCAGGAGCGGTTGTGCCATTAACATTGATTGATCGGTAAACGTTTTTATATTGACTTTGTATGGAGTTTTGTTGCTGAAAATCAAAC
This sequence comes from Hoplodrina blanda, assembly GCA_949316365.1. Taxonomy (NCBI): domain Eukaryota; kingdom Metazoa; phylum Arthropoda; class Insecta; order Lepidoptera; family Noctuidae; genus Hoplodrina; species Hoplodrina blanda. The sequence goes on from OX438589.1 coordinate 11,228,296, forward strand.
GTTATTGTCATTATGATGTGTTCTTTATGAGGCGGTGTGTCTTATTGCTCGTTCTTCTCCATAGAGACCTAGAGGACCTAAAGGTATGAGAAACAGGTAAAGTTCCTCATCCTCTGTTCAAAAGGGAGGATCCTCCGACCAGATAGGTGTTATGTCTGGTGGGCTACTGCCCGACGGTTGTTGTCGGGATTTTATATGATGCTAACGTCACAAATTGTCAGTTCACATGCTGCGCGATAGATGTCGGTACGCTACGTTTTGGAACGATCTAATAAGTAGCTTCAATTTTCTGACTACCTGACCGACTCCTTGTGAATTCAAAAGTACCTGTACCTAAATAGTTTGATTAATATACATAATGTACACACAGCAAAACAGATAGGTATGCAGGGTCGTCAGATATAGTTGAAGTTTTCTTCGAAACCGATGGATGTTTTCGAATGTAATTTAATTTAAAACGTAGATAATAAATAGTTCTTTATTTAGGTTAAGTTTCAGTCAAAGACATCCATCGGTTTCTTAGAAAACTTCAACTATATCCGACGACCCTGCATACCTATCTGTTTTGCTGACTGTACCTACAATACCTTGGACTTTGATACAAACTGCGGAACTAAGCATTGGATTAAAGAAAATTCCATCCACTTCAAAAACATGACATATTCCGAAAACATAGAGCCTATTTCAAATGCTCAGCATAATGGCCTTCAAAATATACGTTGCGGTATGTTCAGACACATGGACCCTAGATTAAGGCTTTGTCTATAAACCCAGCCACACAATGATGTAGGGTTAGACGTTTTGTCATTGACTCAGCCGTAACAAAGACAAAGCTCGTTTATAACAACAAAATATTTAATTAATGGCAACCCTAGATAACCCTTCTAACTCTCTGAAGTTTACTTTCGATAATTAATATTTACAAAACCTTGTAAGTACCTACCTATTGAAAAATTAATATAGGTCAAAGCATACTGTCGTGATGGCTCAGTGGTTAAGGTGCCCGCCTCTTATGCATGAGGTTGTGGGTTCGCTTGCGATTAAGTACCAATGTGAAAATTCATATGTTACGGTAAGCTATACTATCTAACTTTATCTTGGACATCATCGAAGATCGTCATAGGGAAAATATCGTGAGGAAACCTGGACATATATTATATAAATCTATGTCTGAAATCTCTAATCCTACTTGAGCAAGAAGGTGATCAATTCTAGTGTATTAGAAGAGGCGTTTGAGCTGTGTGGGACAATAATAGGCTGGTGTTGTTATAATTTATTAATGTATCTAAATATATATAACTCAAAGGTGACTGACTGACTGACATAGTGATCTATCAACGCACAGCCTAAACCACTGATCGGATCGGGCTGAAATTTGGCATGCAGGTAGATGTTATGACGTAGGCATCCGCTAAGAAAGGATTTTTTAAAATTTACCCTCTAAGGGGATGAACGGGGGTCCGACATTTACGCGGACGAAGTCGCGGGCAAAAGCTAGTAATGTATAAAAGACTTGCTTATTTATGTTATTACAAAACAATAATGTATGTGCTTGTATTTACGTATAGTATTTCGAAGTACTATATCTCGTGACTCGCTAATTAAACTCATTAGCGGTTGAACACTTAGTTGACCAATAATTAGGCATATCGAATATAGATATACTCGAGCCAGATTGTCTTAATTATAATATTAATTAGCATGCAATAGTTTATAACTGACCCTATTCCTGGTAAACCAACGCAAAATCTCTCATTAAATTAATGACGTTAAACCAATCCAATATGTTAAATGCAATTACAACAAGCAATTTTTCAACAAACAGTTAAATGTGAAAATAAAAACTGTCTAAGAATTACTGTTTGTGGGTGCAATAATGGGTACACCTCTGTCTAAGCTTTTGGGGATTACAGGCGTGATGTTATGTTTTGTTATAAGAATTAAAAAATATATAGAAAAAGAAAATCGACGTGGGTTATATAGAACTAGCGACCCGCCCCGATTTCGCACGGGCGCAATGTTACATATGAAGTTCCGTGTTTTGACAATTTTTAATAGTATTATTTTTCACTTTTTCTATGGGATATGACCAATATACGTGGGTATATTGAGCTTCTAGGGTTATTATCACAAGTGCAGCCCGCCTTTGGTTTATTTTGCCACCTTGTGGCCCTTGCCTGCCAAAAGGTTGCCAACCGCTGGTATAGATGTTTAAAAACTGTCAAACAACAACAAACAACAACGGAATAATATTCAATACTCAGAAAACATAACAGTATAGAATGTTCACATTTCACCAAAACAAGTGTTGGGGATGTTAAACACCCCAGAAATACCCCCAACACCTTTTCGAACCCCTAAGGCTTTACCCAAAGTTATAAATGTTACCCCCAGTCCCCCATCGACCACGGGTATGGGAAAATCTTACTGAAAAGGTATGGGTCTCGCCGTTATGACGCACCTGGTGTCTTATGTTGTGGTTGGTATAAGTAAGTAGTATTTTTTCTTTTCAATATTCTGTTGTGTATTCCAAGATTTATGAGATCCCCAGTAACATCTAGTCCATTTTTCATCCTAACTAATATTATAAATGCGAAAGTAACTCTGTCTGTCTGTCTTTTCTTCACGCCTAAACTACTGAACCGATATGTGTTCGAAATTTGGTACAGGGTAAGTGTGAACCCCAACAAAGGACATAGGCAACTTTTTATTCGACTTCGACTTCGTCTGCGTCCGCGATAACCGACATATACGCAGACGAAGTCGCGGGCAAAAGCTAGTACTAATATTATAAATGCGAAAGTAACTCTGTCTGTCTGTCTGTTACACTTTCACAACTAAACCACTGAACCGATTTTGTTCAGGGTAAGTTTTAAACCCAAGGAAGGACATAGGCTACTTATCGATAACCGATATTTACGCAGACGCAGTCGCAGGCAAAAGCTAGTCCATACTAATATTATAAATGCGAAAGTGTGTCTGTCTGTCTGTTACCTCTTCACGCTTAAACCGCTGAATTGATTTTGATAAAATTTGGCATGGAGATAGTTTAAGACCCGGGGAAGGACATAGAATAGTTTTTATCCCGGAAATCACCCCCTAAGGCGGTGAAAAGGGGGGTGGAAGTTTGTATGCAAGTACGATATAAACAAGTTCCACGCGGACGTAGTTGCGGGCAAAAGCTAGTATTTTATTTATTAAACTAGCTTCCACCCGCGGCTCTGTCCCCGTCAAAGTTAATACCTATATTATCCGACACGTTCAAACACTGTAAAGTAAGTATGACGTAATCACGGAACATTATGCTACATTATGCACACGGAACAAGTATTTGTATGACCTACAGGTAGTTTGTTTTGGCTGTTGTTTGTGTATGTGAGTCTATCTTATTTAATAGGAGTGTTTTCAGGTTAATTTTAAAAGAGCTAGTGTAGACAGTACTTTTTATATCTAAGGGCAATTTGTTAAATAATTTTACGGCTTGGTATAGCACATAGGCTAGTTTTTATCTCGAAAAAATGTACGGTTCCGTGGGAACGTTGACGCGGCTGAAGTAGCGAGCAGCAGCTGGTGTTTAACTACTTATTTCTTTAAAAAATAATATATTAAAATATTGATTATTATATTATAATACTATTACCGAACTGAAAAATAGTTTAAGTATTCCAAAAGTTTAAAAGCAATGTCTTACAGGTAACAAAACTATATACTCGTATTGACTTACACTAACAACCCAAAAACATAACAAATAGATATATCCAAGTAAGTATCCAATAATAGAGTAAATCTCGAATAAGCTTTATTGTAAGTCGCGGGTACTGAACCTATCCCGATCCAAAGGTTACGTACGTACCGTCAACAAAAAAGATACATTACCAGAGATGCCAAAAATAGTTGACATTTTCTTAGAATTCTTCGACTATAATTAATGATCTGTTTATTTTCTATTCATTCGAAAAAATCTTTCGGTTTCTATGAAAAGCTTCACTATAGCTTTCGACCTTGGTTATTTATCTCTTTTGCTGACTGTATCTTCGCTACTTTAATTCCAAATGTATTGGGTAGGGTATTATCGGCTTAGGAGCTATAAGATTTAGTACAATGCTCTTTAAAACGTGTTGAATTTATGCAATAGGTACTCAGGTTGTGAATGTTATAGCAGGATAGATTTCATTAATTATTTATTAGTTGTTTTTAAAAAGAGAGTGTATTAGAGAATATAAAATGGAAATAAATCTTCGGCATATTGTTATTCTTCTAACATCTTTCTTTTTAGAGATCTTTATAAAGATTTTAACTATACTATAAAAAACTAATATTATAAAGCTGAAGAGTTTGCTTGTTTCTTTGTTTGAACTTGCTAATATCCGAAACTACTGATACGATTCTGAAATTTCTTTTGCTAATAAGGAGCTACAGTACCCGGCGATAAATATTGCACATCGACCTTTATCGTATTTCGTATTTTATACAAAAAATAAAAAGAATTATCAAAAGAAGCAAATCATAATTGTTTTAACAGCTCCTAATAGATACTGGACTGTTTGTATTTTGTGCGACAGAGATAACGCTCAACGAAGCCGAAATTAGCCAATTGTCTCTTTCCAAAGGTTGATGTGCAATATTTATCGCCGGGTACTGTACATTATATACCTGAGTGCTATAGGCTATATTTTTTTATCAAAACATCAGAGTTCTTTCAAAAAATTCAAGCAAACGAAGTCGCGGGCAAAATCTAGCTGTCATGCAATATGTTATTATAACACTTACAAGTATATTATTAACAACTGTTTTACTATATGGTACATTTTTCGAGTTGTGTAGGTAGGTCATTTTATTTGACGAATGAACATTACAAGAGAAAGTTGTCTTACGAAGCCTTGTATACAATCTAATTTTATTGTTTACCAGAAACTTGACAAGGGGTCATTGTACTTAACATTAGGAACAACTTTTACTGTGGGAACAACCACGAAATCTTGAAAAAAGTATCAGCTGATTTATAAATTTTGTTGAGTTATGTGACCCTAAATTAAATAAGTGGGTACCTACTGTAGCAACACCCAGTAATAAATGAGTTTGTATCTGACTCAGTCAGCCAGAGTTTCTACAGGATCGATTCTTTACATTCATGTATATTTTTCCCGAAGCCCCTGTTGCCTGAGGTAAACAATTAATAAATAAAATAAATATATTTATGAATGAACTCATTTCTTTTTCCCGATACCAAAGTTCATCCTAAAATAAAAGTAGTTCTTAATCAGTGATCAATACCTACTTACCATACCTCACTTAACCCTATTCAGTTTCCAACAAAAACAAGCGTGTATAACATACAAATTCAATAGCTTCGTACATTTTAAGTAGATAGGTACATAAAAGGAGGCTGCATTGTGACATTGCAGGGTATCGATAAGCCGTGCCTTTCATCTGCTCGTTTCGTTCATCGCTATCTCTGGCAACCACCGATGAGTGTCGAGCCATCGATAAATCTGTCAACGAACGGAATGTTTTCATCGATATATTGCTCTGTGGTAGGTAGGTACTCTTATAGCGCCTATGATTTCAGGGGCATTGAAATGTCATTCGTGTTCGGTATTTGTAAAATACATTTTTCTTTTGATATACAAGGCATTGAGGGTTTAATGTTTATTAGCTTTTGTATGTTTGTGCCCGCAAAACTCTGAAAGTAGTCGACGGATATACTCAAAGTGTTTAACACAATATTGCATTTTAGGAGAAATACAGTACAAACAAGAAACTTTAACGTTCATAGTGGTAGTAGAATTTTCTGTGAAAAGGGTAGGTAGGTATGTGAACCTTTTGCTATATAATATTATGTTTTATCTCCGGATAGAGAGCTAGCCAATTGCCAACCGGCTACAAATCCAGACTCGGGGTGTCTGCAGACCAATTCCTTACGGGAAAATCTATTGTCACATCTTTTAGCAGTCGCGCTTACGACCATTAAACCAACTATGCTTACTTAGAGCATTGTAATGAGGCACTTAGCTCCACGTAAGCGAAGCCACGGGAAATATAAATTAAGTAGGTTTCAACAAAAATATTTAATTAATAAAACAAATGGTTAAGCTTGTAATGATTACACAAATATAGCTTCTTGGTAATCATGCAATCGTATGCCGTAGCTACGACGTAGCACACGAAGCGTAGCACTTCAGGCCACAATCATGGGCTACGAATGAAATTCTACTATTCAACGATGCCGGTATTCTTCAATAATTTATTTCAATTCTCAATTTATTCATGTACGGTCAACAAATGAGATAAGCAACCGGGGTAGTCTGATATAGTTGAAGTTTTCTTAGAATTAGTAATTTAAAACTGTTTATTATCTACTTTTTTAAAAACATCTAACTGTTTAAATTCTAAAAAACTTCAACAATATTTGACGCTCATGTTTACTTATCTCTTTTATTGACTGTACCTACCAACTCGTAGTTTTGTTCGTTATCAAATTCAAATTTCGAACAAATAACACCGAAATCAGTACCATGAAAATGCATACAACGCTAACTGGCTGCACTAACATAAGATCAGATAATGTACGGGTAGGTATACTCTGCGAGCGCTCTGGTTCCAAACCTAATTAACATTTTCACTGGAAGCGCTAAATAGCCTCTCGTAAAATTAGGATGCTGCTGCAGTGAGCCATGTTTTACTCAGTGTGAGAATGAATAGCGATACCTGCTTTAATATTGCAAAGAGTTAGCGTGTAATGAGAGTGAAATGCAAATGTATGAAAATACCTTTTTAAATAGTTTATCTTCCAATTGTACCTGTAGTAGGTACTAATCAACAAAAGAGATAGGCATGCAGGGTCGTCAGATATTGTATTTGAAGTTTTCATATAAACCGATAAATGCTTTCAAATGTCATTTAACTTATAAAGTAGATAATAAACAGTTCATTAATTAAGTTAAGTTTCAATAGAAGACATCCATCGATTTCTAAAAAAACTTCAACTACATACAATATCTGACGACCCTGCATACCTATCTCTTTTGTTTATTGTACCCGCAGACGTACGGTCAACAACGAAAGTCGATTAACAATGTTACTTTTTTAGATCATTTAGATAAACAGACACAAAACACAATGTACTGGCTTTCAGAATTTCAGGCAATAGCTAAGACTAAGTGTTTATTATATCTTAATTTTATATTCATTGAGTTTTACTTTTAATATTATACTTAATAATTAGGATTTAAAAATCATAAATGTTAATCGACTTTTGTTGCTGACTGTACATGCCATGAGAAACTATAGGTAACTACATCAATCATACTTACATAAGAAATAGGAATGCATAATAAATCACCCGACAAAACTGGTTAGGACTTTAGGAGCAGTGTCGGTTTCCGTGTATCAAAGCTCCGGGGAGTCGCAAAGCTTGTCAAAGACAGACGGGACTTCTGTTGAGCTTGCACCTCCAGGCGATTTAGATACAAAAGCCATTTTGTGAACGAAAGCTACCATGTTTGATTATTTGTTAGGAATGTAATTTCGATTTACAGTGTGTGTAATTGTCGAATAAATTATTTACAATTGGTTTTAAATCTGTTACAACGAAAACACAATTATGTCAAAATTTCTCCCATTTTTAACAATTTTGTACCTTTAATCTATATTGAACATTAATTAGGTAATTTAAATTTTGAACTTTTGCCCATTCTTCCTTTTGGAAGAGGCTATTTGTTCTTGTGAGTGACGTTGAAAAATGCGTTTTAAAGGTCTAATTAAAAAAAAAAAAAATAACTTTGAGTTCGAAGTATAAAAAAATGTTATTGCTGGAGTTATATGTTATTATTAACACATTTGTCATAATTATTAAATTAGTTTGGCATAATTAATAAGAAGTGGGATCAATTTTCAACCCCTTGGATTTTCTTTTGCATTTTTTGTTTACTATAGGTACCTACAGTCAACAGTCAAAAGAGGTAGGTAGGTATCCACGGTCGTCAGTTACCAATAGTAGAAGTTTTCTTAGAAACCGATGGATGTCTTCGATTGAAAGTTAACATAATTAATGTTCCTACTGTTTATTATCTACTTTTTAAATTAAATAATATTTGAAAACATCCATCGGTTTCTAAGAAAAATTCAACTAGGTAGGTATATCTGACGACCCTGCATACTTATCTCTTTTGTTGACTTTACCTAAGTATACCTACATAAGGTACAGTTCGTAAATCGGTACTAGGCAAAACTTTAACCTTGACCTGGCCTGGTGTAGTACGAAGTTTTAATAGATTACGAGGCCAGCTGGCAGCTCAATTATTGGTTTTGACTTGCGGTCGACTGTACCTAGTACATTACACAGGCTAACTTTTAATAAAATTCTCTGCAACACTTTTGAAGATGTTTCAGAATTGCTCCCATAGTAAAAGTGTTGTTCGTAGGTACCTATTCATCCCCAGAAAAATGTGCAGTGTATTTTAAAGTCAGCCTGCAGAAAGTATCTGGCCTCTGGGCTGATGAATTAACTTGAAATAAAATTTTAAGAGAGATTATAAAGAGATTAAAGATCTATCGAGAGGTTGTCAGAAGAATGAATAATAATAATTGTTATTTGATGTCTAAGTGTGGCCATCTAGCGTTAAGTGGAAATTACAGTTCCAGTTGCTTTCACTAATATAACAACAGATGGCGTTTATCACGATTTTTATTATTACTCTTTTCTCATAAAATAATCTACTAGATGGCGCTGTGATCGTCAAAGTTTAAAACTTTTGACAGATTCCTAAAGATGCCAGTGTTTCAAATGTTAATTCAGTGTTTGGATATTATACACGTCCTTGTCTATTTATTTAAAATATTTTAATGATTCGCAATAATTTAAGATTGTACGTATTTAACATATTCAAGTGTAAATTAAAATATTGCTTTCATTAAAATTTAGCAATATACCATAAACAAAAATAGAGTTATAAGTATTTAATTGACGAAAAGACAAAAGACTGGCAATTCGCAAATATTCTTTGTTTATGGTTTCATCACATGACCCTTTTATTTTGTTCCCGTGATCAAATTGTGGAAATTCAAAAATAATTACGCGCAATGGCCAAAGTGGAAATTGACGTTGATGACATGCATGAAAATTCACTTGATAACAGGTAATATGCCGTTGAATTTGGTGTTATTTGTATAGTGCATTATATAATGAGGATTTAAGGCATCGAAGGTCATTGCTTTATAGTTTTGCAACTTGGCAGTCGACGCAGTGTTCTCTCGATTTAGATTTTATTTTCAAGTGTTGTATTTTAATTTATCGCATTTGTTTGCAGTGCAGATAGTGAATATTTGGGCATGGTAGATGACGGAACGTTTGGTATGTAATATCGATGTGTTTTTTTACTTTTATTTTCATTTTATACAACACCAATTTGTTTACTGTATGTAGCTCAGAAATTAGCCTTAATTTGCTGTAACCAGTTTCAATTTAATTATCTATGTTCTTTATGAAGTGTCATGTAGGTTATTCAATTAAATTAGTTAAATTTAATTAGTTGCTAATGTTTAATTTCCAGGAAGTAACGAAAGTAGATCCCTTGTACCACACCCTTACTTGGATACTAACGAGAATTCTACTGCTTACAACTTCAAAGAAATCTGTAAGTTATATCCTTTTAAAATGTATAGATTAAAATGCTTGTTTACATACAATGAAGTTGAATACAGCTTTTCAGAGTATATTGGGAATGTATCATAGGAAAACATGTTGTATTTATAGGCCTAAATATAGCAAGTAACTGATCTTCAAGTCCAATATAAACAATTTGGATGTAAACCGTTGAGTTCCCTGAATACCTGAAGGTACCGTTGTTATAGGTTATTCCGTAAAGCTTGTGGCAGTTACTATATTAGGGGACCATGTACGGAAATGGATGCTTACAGTTATGCAAATAGTTAAGCTGCTATGCCTGTTATAGGTATAGAATTATAGATATACAATATTATTATGATAATGATAGACAAACAAAAACACCAATAGTAAACAATGATCAAGTAACGCTGCTGTTAAATGAATGCAATGAAGTAATACATACTGCTATATACTAAAGACTTTCTATTTGGTACATCTTCATAGAAATTTGTCAATGGATTTTAATAATATTTGGCATACACGCTTCTTTGTATCTGAGAGAATATAACACAATGTAAATTAATCAGCACCCACTTTGTGTTTTGTTATTTACTATCTCACGATCTGATAGCAGGACATTAATTGATTATAAACTATCCAATTATGATATCCTTACAATTCTGTTTTCAATTTTTTCGAATGAGGTTTTAAAGCATTTCAAAATTCCATTTTCTGTCATTTTTTGCAGCTGGTGCTGTGAAATATAAATTAATTACTATGACGGGAGAAGAAGCTGGGATTAATATAACGCATTCACCATCGCCTGGTAAGTGTTAACTTCTTCATGGGTCTTTGTTGATTCATGTGATACGGAATAGCATTAAGGGAGCATTCAAGTAATACGTAACGCAATTTGGGGGCAGGGGGGGTCTTGCAAAACGTTACGGTGCGTTACAAGGGCGGGAGGGGGAGAATTTAAACAACGCGTTACGTAACATTTTTTTTATTTTAATAAAAAAGCTAGAGAATTAGAATCTTTCAAATTCCAAATATTATACTTTGTTCAACATAATTGTGACTTTAATGGTCACTTCAATGTTACGTAACGTTTAGGGAGGGGAAGGGGGGGTGCAGAAAAACGTTACGGTGCGTTACATGGGGGGAGGGAGGGCCTAAAATCTTCAAAAATTGCGTTACGTAATACTTGAATGCTCCCTAACATAATAAAATCTTAAACCAATAGACCTAAGCCTAATTCATGGACTAAGGTTAAGGTTGTTGTATAGAGTCTGAACCCTGTATCTTGATCCCTAGATCTAGTATGATAATGTGTAAGACAAGAGAGTATTAATGAGTATCGCAAATCTTTACAGATGCCGAATATTATGTAATCAGCAATCCTGTGGAAGTATTTGGTACTACAACAACACCAAAGAAAAGTGTTCGCAGAGAGCCTTTGACAACAAAAGCAGTCACTGCAAAAAAGGTTTGTTTAGTAATTGAATTTACTTTCAATTAGTCGACCATAGACAGCTTGTGTAATAAAAAGCATCCAATGAGTTTTTAGACAAAAATGAAAATTGTCTGTGCAATCTTGACACTTGATCAAAAGATGAAAGATTCTAGATACCTTTAGTGCTTTTTTTTGAAGAATGTCTAACATGAATCTTTATTGTTGGATTATTTTACATTTGTACTTATTATTTATAGTATTGACGCATATCGTCGCTAATAGACATAATATTAGAAAATGATAACTAAGTAATTTCTTTTGATATGTGGTCACCACGTTTGCTATTTCCGACATTACGATTTGCTTCTGAAAGAAAAAAAAATGCAATATTAAATTCAGTCAAGAACATCAAAGATTTATGAACAAAATCTGTAATTATCACAATTAATCACACCTCTGCCTAGCCCTCAAAAAACTACTGGATTTATTGCTTTTTTATGGATATTTGAGCAAATTAATAAATACTTATCACAAAAAAGGTGGTTTTGATGATAGTTTGTCCATTCTATTCAATGTTACAGTTTGTGAATACTTCTCATTAGCTACTGAAACCTTAAATTATGCAAATTAATATTCAAAATGTACACAAGTGATCTCTGCTCAGATTTCACCTACAAGTACCAACAATGTCGTAAACAGTTGACAAACTCACTTAACATTTCTAGGTCAATGGCCTCCCAATCATTGTAATATATTCTTCCAGCGCGATGACAAGCGACGAGCGACCCACAACGAGGTAGAAAGACGTCGCCGAGATAAAATCAACAGTTGGATCTCCAAATTAGCTAATCTTGTGCCCAATTCTGGTCTTCCCGACTCAGCAAGCAAAGGAGGAATATTAGCTAAAGCGTGCGATCATATTACTGATCTTACGGAAAAACATAAGAGGTTTGTAGACATCCTATAATTTTGGCTAAATTTTACCATCATGGTAAGTTTCTTATAATACTAAAATACTAACAATAGTAATTAACGATCGTAATATAAGTAAGTTACCTATTAATAGCTCGTGAGTGTCAGTTATCGACGGTGTCTTATATTTTTGAGCGGGGCCTTTATCTTTTTGCTAAATTAAAAGTAGCGTAAGTTACCCCAGCATCACCTGCCAGTCAAAATCGCGTCAGAATCGGTTCAGCCGTTTAGAAGATTAGCCATAATAAACAGACAGATGGACAGACAGACAAAAAAATAGAAAATGTTTTTTTCATAGAAGTACCTACCTACCGTGTAAACATTCATAAATTATGTATTTAGTACAAAGCTGTTTTTTTGATATTACAAACAGATCAATGAGTATAGATTACTACTTACTTAACACAATAGTTCAGTGTTGGTATTTATCTTCCTGCCTAACATATCGTTATTATGTTATGTTTGTGATATCAATGGCATTGCAGTATTAGGAGTAGTATTAGCAGATTAGAGATATAAACAATCACTTTCTGTAGTATCTGAAACTAAAAATAGACAAGATAAAAGATTATCATTAGTGTTGTATGATATGGAAAAACAAAGTAGGTAGTATTTAGGGTAGACAACTAAATAGTGAAAAAAAAAAACATTGTAAGGAAACTGGCATGATCAACTGGCACTGGGCCCACACACCCCTCGTCTCACAGACGGCCTGTATCCCAGCTGTTGGAACATTATAGTTTGTTATACAAATATACTTCCATGAAATTGTCTAACAAAAGTAAACTTTACCATTTTCAGATTAGAAAAACTTGAAGTAGAAAATGAGAAACTCGTGCTAGAAATATTAAGACTCAACCAAGAACTAACTGAAGTACGCAAAGAGAACAGTTCTATGCGCAACCAGCTAGCCGACAACTGCATAGTGTTATCTCACAGGCCGAAGGGTCAGAAATCTTAGTTCAAGTTTTTAAAGTGAAGTGTAGAACTTGATGACTGACTAAACCAAGGTGCTGAAAGCTGTGTTTGTGAAGTGAACTACTGAATGATTAAGCTAAGTACACATTGGAATCAATACTGTCGTTGTGACAAAACGTATGACTTGCGTTTTATTTTTGTAAGCTGGTAACATTCAACCTGTATTTGGGCCACATGAGATTTGACAATTAGCCTTTTTGGGCGAGAACTACATTATATGTCTGAAACGCCGCTGGATCTGCGTTTACTACGTAAAGTTGACGATCTAATATAGCTCTATACAACTAGTAGCCATAATTCTATGAAATATGACGCGCCCAGATCGACAAACGTGGTCCACATCGGCCTAATAAAATTCTGGCTTAAGTTTCGAAAATGGAAGGTCAAATGGGCCAAAAGACAATACCAGACTATTATTAAAATCACGTTTATGTGAAACAAAATAAGGTTGAGAATGACTGGCATAAATAAATGTACCTAAACTATGAAATGTTTGACTGTTTTACATAAAATAGGTTGGATGTGTGTTCATGTTTAGTAATTAGTAGCATTAATAAATAGCACTAGATGAACCAAATAATGAATAAATATTCTCAAGGCAGCGTAGGCAGTATTGTGTCCATGTGAATAATAAAATTAATTAACATTCATTTCGTCCTATTATTTTATTTAATTAATGTGCATTATGATGAATTTGTTGTTATTATTTTCGTTTTATGAATATAATTAGTTAATTTTGATGCTTGTGTGGGTTATTTAGATGTTTGTTGCCAAATTATATAACATGGGACTTATGTGTTTAGTTTTACATTATGTATAAGGGATAGTAAACCTGTGGCACCCAATAAGAATGTAAAAATATGATCAGATTATCCCATCTATTTGGGGTCGGCTCTTCTAATGGCTCTTCTCCAAAGCTGTCTTTTATGGCGAGGGGGGATTGGGTCCGTATCATTATTTTTGAGATCCTAATTACCGACATGAATGTGAGTCGAGTTCTTCCGCGCTGTTTCGGTCCTGACTTGTAGTCGAGCACTTTCCTGGCCGTGTGGTCTTCCAGCCTCATGTCCGTACCATCGCAGTCGTATTTCTGCCAACTTATCTTATCTCGTATCAGTCGTACCTTGTTAGATCATAACCCATTGATTGCGGGTGAACATTCGCCACGCCAAGCCCGTAGTGCGGCTAGCTACACACTTGTGTGTTCGCCATTGAAAAACACATACGGTTATGTGTGCGCCGCACTAGCGTTTTTACGTAGAAACAACTGGTATGTTTTCCCGCAATCAACGGGTTAACTTTGTCATGGATTTGCTTAAGGTTTACTATCTCTACATCTCTCCACTCATCTTTCATTGCTGTTATTGTTACAATCTTCAAAGAATGTAGTCAGAACACGTTATTATAGTAATTTAAGTAGATGTGTCTGTGATTATGGCACTAAACTTTAGACGCCTAAACATGTAGCTGTAAGGAATTAAATGCTAAAGAGTATAATTTGACATTGTATACAGAAATTATGTAAGTTAATGTTATGAAAGATTTGGCGTATATTAACGGATTGAATTCTAAATGCAAAATTAAGCTCGAATGTTTGTGTTAACAAACTTATAACACACCACACCACGTCATGCACGTTAAAAAAGCGTACGCATTGGGCGCATTTCATCTCGTATTGCTGCTATTCGCCAATTGACCAATAAGCACGCGTGAGGTGGCGTCGAGTGTTACAAAGTAAGCGGCCTTACTTAGCTCAAACCACGAACACATTAATTAGGTTTAAAGCCATACTTGACAGTGACACTTGTTTAATTCCATTTAAGGTCACATGGCGCCGCCTAATATACAATACGGTGACTAAATAATTTTGCTTGATGACCTTGATCGATTTTATTAGCGCTAGGTGTTTTACGATAATTTCGCAGAAACCTGAATGCAGTCCGTTTATAAACGCCAAGTTGTCGTTTTAGAGATTGACATAATTATGAGAAATGACGTCACATGATTATTTCTGGCACTGGTTAAACCTGAACAAAGTCTATTTAGTGCTGGATCCCATTGCACTGAATGATGGCCAATAATTAATAAACAATAACAATTTACATATTACTTTATTTGCTTCCTTCGTGCTAATGGGTCCAAAATCCTGTATGAATGTTCTAAAATAACTATGTATGTTGTTCTAATTATACATTTTTATATGATACTAGATATAGTGACTTACAAACATGTAAGTAAATAGTTCTAAAGTAGGGTATGCTAGCTTTAAGAGTTGATTTGTTCTTTATTAACGATTTGCTTACAATTGACTGCATTTAAATCCTCTTACAAATGAATTGAATCACATGGAAATCATTACAAAAGTTATACTGGTCATGTTTCAGGATACATTAGTTTGTATTTTTTTTATGTAGCACAGTCATACTTGAATATAATCAGGTGTTGTTGAGACGTTTGTGTTTTATTGGTGGCCTAAATTTAGGTATTACACACAATTATCCAATAATTTCAAGACTTAAAACTTTTTTATAGGAACACTTCATTTTAGCCCTGAAAACCTGATTAATTTTTAATTAACTGTATAATTTGATTTTTAATTGCCTTGAAACTAATAAATAGTCAGTTGAGTCGGCACAAAAGTGATGTCACAGTTGCCTTTTCCCATACGAAGTCATAAAAAGTACGCCAATTGATTGGGGGTGTCATCAGCTATCCTATTTGGATGATGGATGATTACTGACGTCGGTTAAAGTAAAACATAAGCGGGTCGTTTGTATTGAGAATGTCGACCCGCTGAAGTGTATGCGACCCGTACATGATTTTACTTCATCTTAATTACATTTTTTATATTTACTTACTAATTACTTCTATCAGTCTCTAAGAAAGGTAACTGTTTTTTGATAGTCTCATCACTTCCTTTTAGAAGCGTAACTGTAACTTCTCGTATTTCATCTTCTTTACTTTCTTCTTCTTTTTCTTCTTCTCTTTCCTCTGTTGGTATATCGACATCCATTTTTCTCTTGCGTGTTTTGTTTCTTTTCTTAGGTATTTTTAACTTCCTGCATGATTTATTTTGTATGTGTTTTATTAGATCGCATTTTTTCATATGTTTCTTTTGACAGTAGTCACATTCGAATAATTTTTCACCTGAAATTGAAATTATAAATTAATATGTGCTTTTACACTCCTTTTAAAAAGGAAAATGGGTACTTGACTCCACAAATCAACTAACGGACTTTAATTGGGCTGGCAAATAGCAGATTCCCCCATAGATTTTATTTCAATTCACTCAAAACGTTTATTTCGGACAATAACAGTCCATATTTAAAATTATTAAAATTAAAATTTTTCATGGCAACATTAAATTATGACACGACTAATTTGTGACGTCATTTTACTATTGCCGTAATCTATGGTAGGAAAATTATGACGTCGCAAATAAGTGACGTAATTATTTAATAGCCAACTCGATTGATAAACAGCTATTTATTGATTTTAAAGCAACTAAAAATCTTGATTTTACTGATAATTAAAAAATAATCGGGTTTTCAGGGCAAAAATAAGGGTATTTTAAGAAGTTATCTCTTGGAATGATTAGTCAATGTCGTCAACTACCCAACTGTAGAATTTATTGTACTGTTACTTACCAAGATGAGCAAGATGGTGTCTTGTTAAAACATCTCTACGAGTGAACAACCTCGGGCAAAATTTACACGCAAATGGAGTCTCGCCAGTGTGATTTCTGAAAACAAAAATGTAAAGAAATAATATCCAAAAGATTCTGCTGTTTTTTGCAGATTTAACAAGAAAGAGATTGAAGTATTTAACCCGTTGACTGCAGGCGAACATTCGGTACGCCAAGCCCATAGTGCGGCTGGCTACACAGTTCGTGTGTTCGCCGTAGAAAAACACATGGTACGGTTGTGTGTGCGCGGCACTTGCGTTTTTTAGTAGTATAACATAACGGGTGTTTTCCCGCAGTCAACGGGTTAATTGAATGTTGACTGAAAAACTGTGATAAAAAAACTGTTCCAACTGTTCCATTCTAAAGGTAACTTTTTATCGTACATGATCGAAATGTATAGAATAGCCATTTTTTTCCTTTGAATCTGTTTCCAACCACTATTTAAGCACACATGACACGAATCAATAACGAATGGAATATAATACACCTGCAAAAAGGGCTCAACTACCCTAAATTCAATAAAGAATCAAAAACTATAAGACATATTACTACTTGCCTCATGTGAACTTTCAAATCTGTTTGCCTATAGAATCCCTTGTCGCAAACCTCGCACTTAGCGACATAGTCTTTCGTGTGCCTCCTCATATGCAGCACGAGGTTACTTTGCTTATTAATAATGGCGCCGCAAAATGTGCATACATATTCCTGAAACAAAATATTATAAGACTTGATTTTTAATCTGTCGCAAGTATTGTTGTAGACTACAGGCCCATGTCCAAAAATGGTGGGTCATATGAACCACCAGGTGACGTATATAGGACGATATAAGAGCATAAAATAATAAGATTCAGCACTATGCCGTCACTTGTAAGCTGTCCAACTGAGTGCTGATGAGAATTGAAAAGTGCAGGTAGAGTGAGTACATTTTGGTCATATATTTTTGTACGGCATTTTTACCATCGATAGATCCATGAAAAATAATAAGAAAGCGCGCAGTGCCGTACAAAAATGTTGGGCCACAAAGTCGGTATTTTTTTTGATTTTCTGACAATTTCCAGGGAAAATTTGGTCATTTGATTCTGTACGGCATCAGTTTCATACTGTTTCAATACAGGTTCTAATCCATTATTCCGCAACGCCGTACAAAAATCATGTGACAAGGGGAAAATATCGAGGGTTGCAACCCCCTCTCTTTCCGTGGTCCGGGGGGTGATTTGAAAAAGTACGGCTTCGGTTCCAAAACATTATCTAGCACTCAAAAGTACTATTAAAAATAATGCCGTCAAAAAATTATTGTTCATTTGAATGTAAATTAATTAATTATCTTAATTTCATGGTATACTTGATTTATAAAGCTGTAAAATCATTTGACTCTGTACGGCAACTTTTTTTTTAACATGATATTGTAAAATACAATTGTTATATAGTATTGCCGTTCAAAAGAAACTGTTCTAAAAAAAATTATAGAGAAATACAAAAACTGAATTATTGCAAAAGTTTAAATATTCATAGATTAATATCTATAGCAATTTTCTACATTTTTCCCTTGTTTTAAATAGTATTAAGATAAATAAATTAGGAAAAAATGATGCCGTACATCATTTTTTCCATTTTAATGCAGACCATATCTTTTCATATCATTTCGTTCTATGGATTTTTCCTTGAGTTGTTTTTCCTCTACAAACCTTTGGACCAATGAAAATGTACGGCATGTAAAAAAATATTATCTATGCATAAAATACTTTCAAAATAAATTAATTTTATGTTGTTTCAAATCACCCCCCGGACCACGGAAAGAGAGGGGGTTGCAACCCTCGATTTTTTCCCCTTGTCGCATGATTTTTGTACGGCGTTGCGGAATAATGGATTAGAACCTGTATTGAAACAGTATGAAACTGATGCCGTACAGAATCAAATGACCAAAGGAGGATGCCCAAAAAAAACCCGGAGTCGATTAAAATAATTTATGTACAGGAAGATAGACCATATAAAAGAGGTCGCAAATATGCAATTCGTTTCGCATAAAACTATAACCGAACAGGCCAGTAGCATATAACAATAATTATAGCGGAGTGCATTGATAACAGGTTCATTGTTTTGTTATTATGTTAGTTTCTCACTCACTCATGAAAGAGATGGGGAATACAGATAAGGAATTACAATTTGCGAGAAAGAAAGAGATAGAAGATGTTTTATCTATGCGCGCCATTGTTATCCAGGTAGCGAAACCTTGACCGACCCTGTCCCCCGCGCAGTCCTTCGTAAGTTTTTTTCATTTATTAGGTTAATCTATATTATATTATAATTATAATAATATTATAAAGCTGCAATGTTTGTTTGTTTGTTTGTTTGTTTGAACGCGCTAATCTCTGGAACTACTGGTCCGATTTGAAAAATTCTTTCAGTGTTAGATAGATTAGTTATCGAGGAAGGCTATAGGCTATATACCATTACGCTACAACCTACGGGAGCGGAGCAGTAACCAAAGACGCGGGTGTAACCGCGGCGGACAGCTAGTATACATATATATTACTAGCTTTCCGCCGCGGTTACACCCGCGTCTTTGGTTACTGCTCCGCTCCCGTCTTCCTCGATAAATGGACTACCCAACACTGAAAGAATCATTCAAATCGGACCAGTAGTTCCAGAGATTAGCGCGTTCAAACAAACAAACAAACACTGCAGCTTTATAATATTAGTATAGATTTATATAATATAGGTACATATATATACATATATATCAAGACACTATTACATAACTTTCAAAAAACCTAGCTGTGTAGTGTTTTTTTAGATATATAATATATGTATATAACTATATATATATGCAAATAATGTTTCATGTTATCAGTAAACATGTATAATGTACTTTACTCTCAATATTACGCACAATGCCGCTCTAAATATCATGGATTTTTAAGACTAAAGTCAATTAGTTACGATTTTTTTTTTAGTACTTGGTGATTGTTTATTCGAAAACAAATATTGAATTTGGGTTATAGTATGTTCACTATACCTAGCCACACATAAATCGTTTTAATCGATTCCGGGTTTTTGGTCCATACATTTTTGGGCATTGTCCTTTACCCTGGAAATTTTCAGAAAATCAAAAAAAATACCGACTTTGCGGCCCAACATTTTTGTACGGCACTGCGCGCTTTCTTATTATTTTTCATAGATCTATCGATGGTAAAAATGCCGTACAAAAATATATGACCAAAATGTACTCACTCTACCTGCACTTTTCAATTCTCATCAGCACTCAGTTGGACAGCTTACAAGTGACGGCATAGTGCTGAATCTTATTATTTTATGCTTTTATATCGTCCTATATACGTCACCTGGTGGTTCATATGACCCACCATTTTTGGACATGGGCCTGTAGTCTATTGTGAGAGGTCACTGCTGCTTGTGGAGCAATCTGCAATTCTGCATTACCAGAGACCTCGCAGATGCGTCCCATAGACAAATGAAAATGTCTCGTCTGCTTATACGAGGGCTGCACTAAAAGTATCGGGAATGGAATATCTCCACTGTTCCTGTCATATTAAAATCTTTTTAATTGAAAACTCCTTGGTTTTAAAAATCGAATACCATTTATTTATTTAAAAAAAGATTCTCGGTCTTGCCACAAGGTTTTGTCAAACTTGTTTAGTCGTTGAGAAAATGGAATTGACTCGAGAAAATTCAAGAGCGATGATTTATTATGACTTTCGAAGTGGTTTAACACAAAAACAGTGTGTTGACCGGATGATTTCTGCATTTGGTGATGAAGCCCCATCCAAAACCACAATTTATCGCTGGTTTGCTGAATTTCAACGTGGACGTGTCAAGCTCAGTGATGATCCCCATCAAGGTCGTCCAAAAACTGCAGTCACCCAAGGAAACGTTGAAGCTGTGCGTAAGCTGATTGAGGAAGATCGACATGTGACATACCGCGAAATTCAGGCAACTTTAGACATTGGCATGAGTCAAATACAAATAATCTTGCATGAACAATTAGGTGTAAAAAAGTTGTTTTCCCGATGGATACCGCATTCGCTCTGTGAAGAGCAAAAAGCGGCTTGCGTTACTTGGTGCGTCAGAACTCTCGAAAGATTCCACGCAGGATCCTCAAATGCTGTATACAATATCGTATCAGGTGACGAATCCTGGATATACGCGTACGAACCCGAAACAAAAAACCAGTCACGAGTTTGGGTGTTCGAAAATGAGTTAAAGCCAACAAAAATTGTTCGTTCACGGAGTGTTGCAAAAAAAATGGTGGCCACGTTTGTCTCCAAAACCGGCCATGTTGCGACTATTCCTCTTGAGGGACAAAGAACGGTTAATGCAGAATGGTATGCTAGCATTTGTTTGCCACAGGTCGTTTCTGAACTCCGTAAAGAGAACTGCAACCGCCGCATCATCCTCCATCACGACAATGCGAGTTCTCACACCGCGCACAGAACAAAAGAGTTTTTAGAGCAAGAAAACATAGAATTATTAGACCATCCGCCGTACAGCCCCGACCTAAGCCCTAATGATTTCTTTACTTTCCCTAAAATAAAGAACAAATTGCGTGGTCAGAGATTTTCATCACCTGAAGAAGCTGTGGACGCCTACAAAACGGCCATTTTGGAGACCCCAACTTCCGAATGGAATGGTTGCTTCAATGATTGGTTCCATCGTATGGAAAAATGTGTCAGATTTCGCGGAGAATACTTCGAAAAGCAATAAATACATTTTATAAATAGTAATGTTGTGTCACTTCCTTGATTCCCGAAATCAGTGCCGCCTCGTAATAGGCTAGATGACACCACCAATCAACTGACGTACCTACTTTATAAAATCTGTCAAAACGCAATATTCGCAATTATAGCTTTTGTATGGCGAAAGAAAGACAGCTGTGACGTCATTTTCGTGCTCACTCAATTGACTATTTATTAATTTGATGAAAGCAAATTAAAAATAAACTTTTACAGTTGGTTTGAAGATGACAGACCAGCCTGCAGTGCTCCCATGTTTAATTCGTTGAAAATACTAACATACCCTGCATTGTATATTTTTGAAATGGCTGTTTTTGTTAAAATAAACAAGCATAACTTTATAGAAAACTAGCTGACCCGCCACGACTTCGTTCGCGTGGTATCCTACCCCTATCCTACCGATACCCCTATCCTACACCTACTCTACCCTACCCTACCCCTACCCTACCCTACCCCTACCCTACCCCACCCCTACCATACCCCTACCCCACCCCTACCCTACTCCTACCCTACCCCTACCCTACCCTACCCGTACCCTACCCTAGCCCTACCCTACCCTACCCCTACCTCTACCCTACCCCTACCTTACCCCTACCCTACCCTACCCCTACCCTACCACTACCCTACCCCTATCCTACCCTACCCTAACCCTACATTTCCGACTTTTTTTTTTATAAGAACCTTCTCCTGACAATAACAAACACAACAAAAAAAGAATTATCGAAATTGGTCCAGCCGTTCACGCGTGATGCCGTGACCAAGGAAAACGGATTTCATTTTTATATATATAGATTAAACGGGTTTTCAGGGTTGAAATAAAGTGTTTCTTTAGAGAAAATTATGTCTTGGAATTATTGATTTAATTACGTCAACTACCTATTTACACTCATACCCTTCCAATCGGAATACAGCATGGCAGCTTTGCGTCAGAAGTAGGTCATGCGACCGTATTACAATAAATTATTATTATATTATTTTTTAAAAAATCTTAAAAGATACCTTTTTAGGAGTTTTCTGAATCTTCATCTGCGTGTGACAGATTTTATGCTTATCTAGATCAACTTGCGTCCAGAAATCTGCCAGACAACGATCGCATTTGAAAGCCCCTTCCTTCATATAATTTCGCTGCAAATAAAAATGTAAGATTATTATTACAAATAATCTTACGAACTTTTAGAAAAAACAAAAAGAAATTCCGATACCGGGAATCGAACCCGAGCCTCCTGGGTGAGAGCCAGGTATCCTAGCCACTAGACCATATCGGATATTGCTGATATATCGGAAATATGAGACTACTCAAGATCATAGCTACTTAATAGCTATGATCTTCAACGTTCAGTTCAAATAAAAGTGCATTTAAAACTATTTATTACTAGAATTGCTCATCATTATAACTTTGTCTGAAATTGTAATAATTTATTTTATTTTGTATAGGGTGACTGGTAATTAGTGACCGATACTTATATTTAGGATAAAAAAGTTTTCCAAAGAAAAGTATTTTTTTTAATTTACTTATCGATTACCCCAACAGAAAATTGAGTAATAAAAGTTACATACGCCATTTGTAATTCAAAGGTAAATGAATTACTAACTAAATTAATTGTGTTTTCTTGTATACTTAGAGATCCTAAACAAATAAATAAATAAATAAAATCCAAATTAACAGTTCACCTACCTGACAATTTTTCATATGCTTTGCGAAATTTGTGGTATCCTTCGAAATGTCTCCACAATGATTACATACAAGATCTCGGCTTTTTCTTTCATATTCCGGTTTTGCGATACTAATATTATGAACTTTCGACAAATGTAAGCATAATGCTCTGCGCGTTTTGTAATTTTTATTACACAATTTACAGAATGGATTTTCTATATCAAAGTCGTCATTGAGAGATGGATCCGAAATGTATATTACTGCTTCGTTTTCAATTTTTTTTATGGCTGTACCATTTTGATTGCCCTTGCGCTTTTTTATTTTCGGTTTTATAATTTTTATATTATGAGTTTTCGAAAAATGAACGCTTAATGCTCTGCCTGTATCAAACTTTTTATTACACAATTTACAGAATGAATTTTCTAAATCAAATTGGTCATTAGGTGTATCCGAAAAGTATGTTGCCGTTTCTTTGTCACTTTTCGTTACAGCTATATCATTATTATAATCAACTTGATCTTTATCCTCAATAGATATATCCATATCAACAATCTTACATTCATTTTCTTTTTCATTATCAACTTTAGCATCATTTACATCAAAAGGTTTTTTCCAAAGTTCTGGTTTAAATTCATTTTCTCTTTGAATGTCTTCTAAATAAAATTCTTTTGTATCGTTTTGGAAGAACTCTTCAAACACTTCGATATCTCCTTGCACGTCGTGATATGGTTCTATGCATTGTCCTATTTTGGTATAAGTATGAGGTGTATCAAGTTTTTCACCAAATAATATGTTTGTTATAGTGGGTGTAGACGCTGCTGATGCGGCTGGGAATACTAAAATTAAAAAAGACTTGAACATTGATAAATTTTAAAATTAAACAATCAACATTAAGTTTGCTGTTATTATTATTACCTCGTGGTGAAACAAGTAAATCATCCAAACAAAATTCTTTATTATCAGTATTCTTCAAAGCCTCTTCTAGATTTTTATCAATTGTACATGGTTTATCTTTTAACAAAGCTTCAATATTGATACTACCATTACTGATGTCGTTACAAGACTGTATAGAGCTTACTCCTTTTGGTATATCAAAGTCTGGTGTAACTACTTTGTCTTTATCGTAGATTTCAGAAGGCAGTGATGGTAAATCTAGATTACTTTCCGATTTCTCAGTTTCATTAAGTTCATCTAAACCAAAACCACATATTTCCTTTACATTTCGATCTGTTTTGAATGTATTACTCCCTGATTTGGCAGTGTCTTCAAAACTATTTAAACTTAAATCAAATAGTTCTTTTAGATTTTGACTGTTTTTTATAATACGACTTGATGGTCTGTCGATACTTCCCATACTGTCTAAGCTAAAATCACATAGTTCTTTTAAACTTTGAACATTTTTGTGGGGTTTGCTTTCTACTTTGTCTACTCTCATTCCATCTAAACTAAAACCAAATAATTCTTTAAGATCTTGATTACTTTTTGAATTATTACTCTCTGATTTTCCAATTCCGTCAATTTCTCCTACATGGAGGTTGTTAATGAATTTTTTTAGACTCATATCACTGGTCGCGGTATTACTTTTTGAATTATCAATACCATCAACTTCGTCAATACCAAAATCGCATAATTGTTTTAAATTTCGATTACTTTCCGTCTTATGAATAGAATCAGTGTCTTCTATACCAAAATCACGTAACTCTTTCAAATTCTGATTACTCTTATCAGTTTTACTCTCTGATGTTTCCATACCATCAATTTCTATTCCGAACGGACATAATTCTTTTAAATTCTTTAAACTTTCAGTTTTCTCATTGACTTCTCCACCAAAAACATTATGTTCCGTAATGTTTTTATCAGTTTTGAAAGCGTTCGTGAAATCATTTAGGATTTTGGTTTGCTTTTCAGTGTTTAGAGTGTCGAATGTAACTTGTTCCTCTGTTTGTTTAGGCGTATAACAGCGATCATTATTTACAGTGTGTGGTGTCGAAAATGCGCTGAAACTGGAGATGCTTATATTAAGTAAAAAAAATATACAAGAAATCATGTATATATACCTAAATATTTTGTACATTTCAAATCAAAAACACAAAGGTACAAGAATTCTTTTATAGAAACGTTAGAACTCCTACTTGGAATTTCTCGTGTATCGCAGGTGCATAAGGTGCATTTACAAACATATAAACTCATATACACAAACAATCAGACCCAGAACAACTAACTGTAATCCATACAAATATTTGTTCCGTGCAGGAATTGGACCCGCGAGGCCGCGATACGCAGCGCAGGCGCAGTAACCAATCGCTCAGTCACTGCGCCAACCGTGTCGTTAGAATTTATGATCAGATCAGATGTTTTATTGTGCTTCTTCTATTATCTGGCAATATATCTTTGTTAGAGAATAAATTAAATAATGCCAGATAGGAGCTCAAGGTTTTAATTCCTGTGGACTACCATCTGGCATTAATTCAAAGGTCGTAAAGGACACAAAATACAACTTTTGAGCCCAAGACGACCCACTGACCCCCATAAGTATAAACATGTTGAGCCACTTCTGAAATTCAAAGAACATTACCTGAAATCCAATCTGAAGTCAGTATCAATAGAAATATCATCCTGCATCCAATGGGAATCTAGCGAATCATCCAGTACATCAGCCTCTTCTTCTATAACTTCTTTAATGATGCGTGCTTCTGTGTCAGGCATCTCTTCGCCTTGGAGGATGTCTGTCATGAAATTACGGATGCTTGTGCATGTTGATTCTGAAAAAGGCAAAGCAATTTTTGTATAAAGATGAACTGTTCTCGTTTTACTTAATTTTGACAAAAGATTAATGTAAAAGGAGCATGGGCACCTTTGTATGAAGCCTGGACCCACTTTCAATATTGCTCAACAGTAATGAGACCTATATCAAATGAAAGCTCTTAATATAGGCTTCATTTCATTCTATGGCAGTTAAGTTGAAATCGAGCGCGAAAATGGTGTTTTAGTGCATTTTGTCATTTTTATTAAAACCTTGAGCCCAGTTTTTCACATTGTTCAACAGTGATGACACCCATGCCAAATGAGAGCTCTTAGGGTGTACTTCATTTCATTCTAAGGTAGCTAAGTTCAAATCCAGCGCCAACATGGTGTTTTAGTACGTTTTGTCATTTTTATTAAAACCTTGAGCCCAGTTTTCCACATTGTTCAACAGTGATGAGACCTATGCCAAATGAGAGCTCTTAGGGTGTACTTCATTTCATTCTAAGGCAGCTAAGTTCAAATCTAGCGCCAACATGGTGTTTTGGTGTATTTTGTCATTTTTATTAAAACCCTGAGCCCCAGTTTTCCACATTGTTCAACAGTGATGAGACCCATGCCAAATGAGAGCTCTTAGGGTGTACTTCATTTCATTCTAAGGCAGCTAAGTTCAAATCTAGCGCCAACATGGTGTTTTAGTACGTTTTAAAAAAATATATTTATAACTATTATTAACTGAAAAATATGATATTGCTTCTCAACAGTGATGAGATCCATGCCAGATGAGAGCTCTTAGGGTGTACCTCATTTCATTCTAAGGCAGCTAAGTTCAAATCCAGCGCCAACATGGTGTTTTAGTACGTTTTAAAAAAAAATATATATTTTTATAACTATTATAACTGAAATATATGATAGTGCTTCTCAACAGTGATGAGACCCATGCCAAATAAAAGCTCTTAGGGTGTACTTCATTTCATTCTAAGGCAACTAAGTTCAAATCGAGTGCGAAAATGGTGTTTTGGTGTATTTTGTCATTTTTAATAAAACCCTGAGCCCCAGTTTTCCACATTGTTCAACAGTGATGAGATCCATGCCAAATGAGAGCTCTTAGGGTGTACTTCATTTCATTATATGGCAACTAAGTTCATAAAGTTTTATCTAATATTAGAGTTCTGGCTAGCAAGTCACAATTCATCTGGAATATGGCTAAAATTAATGTCCACATGACATAAAAGGTTTTTAATAAAAATGACAAAATACACCAAAACACCATTTTCGCGCTGGATTTGAACTTAGCTGCCTTAGAATGAAATGAAGTACACCCTAAGAGCTCTCATCTGGCATGGGTCTCATCACTGTTGAGAAGCACTATCATATTTCGCAGTTAATAATAGTTATAAATATATTATATTTTTTTAAAACGTACTAAAACACCATGTTGGCGCCGGATTTGGCCTTAGCTGCCTTAGAATGAAATGAAGTACACCCTAAGAGCTTTCATCTGGCATGGGTCTCATCACTGTTGAGAAGCACTATCATATTTTTCAGTTAATAATAGTTACAAATATATTTTATTTGAAAACGTACTAAAACACCATGTTGGCGCTGGATTTGAACTTAGCTGCCTTAGAATGAAATGAAGTACACCCTAAGAGCTCTCATCTGGCATTGGTCTCATCACTGTTGAGAAGCACTATCATATTTCGCAGTTAATAATAGTTATAAAAATATTATATTTTTTTAAAACGTACTAAAACACCATGTTGGCGCCGGATTTGGCCTTAGCTGCCTTAGAATGAAATGAAGTACACCCTAAGAGCTTTCATCTGGCATGGGTCTCATCACTGTTGAGAAGCACTATCATATTTTTCAGTTAATAATAGTTACAAATATATTTTATTTGAAAACGTACTAAAACACCATGTTGGCGCTGGATTTGAACTTAGCTGCCTTAGAATGAAATGAAGAACACCCTAACAGCTCTCATCTGGCATGGGTCTCATCACTGTTGAGAAGCACTATCATATTTTTCAGTTAATAATAGTTACAAATATATTTTATTTGAAAACGTACTAAAACACCATGTTGGCGCTGGATTTGAACTTAGCTGCCTTAGAATGAAATGAAGAACACCCTAACAGCTCTCATTTGGCATTGGTCTCATCACTGTTGAGAAGCACTATCATATTTTTCAGTTATAGTAGTTACAAATAGATATATTTTTTGAAAACGTACTAAAACACCATGTTGGCGCTGGATTTGAACTTATCTACCTTAGAATGAAATGAAGTACACCCTAAGAGCTCTCATCTGGCATGGGTCTCATCACTGTTGAGAAGCACTATCATATTTCGCAGGTAATAATAGTTATAAATATATTATATTTTTTTAAAACGTACTAAAACACCATGTTGGCGCCTGATTTGGCCTTAGCTGCCTTAGAATGAAATGAAGAACACCCTAACAGCTCTCATTTGGCATTGGTCTCATCACTGTTGAGAAGCACTATCATATTTTTCAGTTATAGTAGTTACAAATAGATATATTTTTTGAAAACGTACTAAAACACCATGTTGGCGCTGGATTTGAACTTAGCTGCCTTAGAATGAAATGAAGAACACCCTGACAGCTCTCATTTGGCATGGGTCTCATCACTGTTGAGAAGCACTATCATATTTTTCAGTTATAGTAGTTACAAATAGATATATTTTTTGAAAACGTACTAAAACACCATGTTGGCGCTGGATTTGAACTTAGCTGCCTTAGAATGAAATGAAGAACACCCTAACAGCTTTCATTTGGCATGGGTCTCATCACTGTTGAGAAGCACTATCATATTTTTCAGTTATAGTAGTTACAAAATATATTTTTTTTTGAAAACGTACTAAAACACCATGTTGGCGCTGGATTTGAACTTAGCTGCCTTAGAATGAAATGAAGAACACCCTAACAGCTCTCATTTGGCATTGGTCTCATCACTGTTGAGAAGCACTATCATATTTTTCAGTTATAGTAGTTACAAATAGATATATTTTTTGAAAACGTACTAAAACACCATGTTGGCGCTGGATTTGAACTTAGCTGCCTTAGAATGAAATGAAGAACACCGTGACAGCTCTCATTTGGCATGGGTCTCATCACTGTTGAGAAGCACTATCATATTTTTCAGTTATAGTAGTTACAAATAGATATATTTTTTGAAAACGTACTAAAACACCATGTTGGCGCTGGATTTGAACTTAGCTGCCTTAGAATGAAATGAAGAACACCCTAACAGCTTTCATTTGGCATGGGTCTCATCACTGTTGAGAAGCACTATCATATTTTTCAGTTATAGTAGTTACAAATATATTTTTTTTTGAAAACGTACTAAAACACCATGTTGGCGCTGGATTTGAACTTAGCTGCCTTAGAATGAAATGAAGAACACCCTAACAGCTCTCATTTGGCATTGGTCTCATCACTGTTGAGAAGCACTATCATATTTTTCAGTTATAGTAGTTACAAATAGATATTTTTTTTTGAAAACGTACTAAAACACCATGTTGGCGCTGGATTTGAACTTAGCTGCCTTAGAATGAAATGAAGAACACCCTAACAGCTCTCATTTGGCATTGGTCTCATCACTGTTGAGAAGCACTATCATATTTTTCAGTTATAGTAGTTACAAATAGATATATTTTTTGAAAACGTACTAAAACACCATGTTGGCGCTGGATTTGAACTTAGCTGCCTTAGAATGAAATGAAGAACACCCTAACAGCTCTCATTTGGCATTGGTCTCATCACTGTTGAGAAGCACTATCATATTTTTCAGTTATAGTAGTTACAAATAGATATTTTTTTTTGAAAACGTACTAAAACACCATGTTGGCGCTGGATTTGAACTTAGCTGCCTTAGAATGAAATGAAGAACACCCTAACAGCTCTCATTTGGCATTGGTCTCATCACTGTTGAGAAGCACTATCATATTTTTCAGTTATAGTAGTTACAAATAGATATATTTTTTGAAAACGTACTAAAACACCATGTTGGCGCTGGATTTGAACTTAGCTGCCTTAGAATGAAATGAAGAACACCCTAACAGCTTTCATTTGGCATGGGTCTCATCACTGTTGAGAAGCACTATCATATTTTTCAGTTATAGTAGTTACAAATATATTTTTTTTTGAAAACGTACTAAAACACCATGTTGGCGCTGGATTTGAACTTAGCTGCCTTAGAATGAAATGAAGAACACCCTAACAGCTCTCATTTGGCATTGGTCTCATCACTGTTGAGAAGCACTATCATATTTTTCAGTTATAGTAGTTACAAATAGATATATTTTTTGAAAACGTACTAAAACACCATGTTGGCGCTGGATTTGAACTTAGCTGCCTTAGAATGAAATGAAGAACACCCTAACAGCTTTCATTTGGCATGGGTCTCATCACTGTTGAGAAGCACTATCATATTTTTCAGTTATAGTATG
This sequence comes from Hoplodrina blanda, assembly GCA_949316365.1. NCBI lineage: Eukaryota > Metazoa > Arthropoda > Insecta > Lepidoptera > Noctuidae > Hoplodrina > Hoplodrina blanda. The sequence continues at coordinate 11,258,610 of OX438589.1, forward strand.
TAGTTACAAATATATATTTTTTTTTAAAACGTACTAAAACACCATGTTAGCGCTGGATTTGAACTTAGCTGCCTTAGAATGAAATGAAGTACACCCTAAGAGCTCTCATTTGGCATGGGTCTCATCACTGTTGAACGATGTGGAAAACTGGGGACAAGGTTTTAATAAAAATGACAAAATGCACTAAAACACCATTTTCGCGCTCGATTTGAACTTAGCTGCCATAGAATGAAATGAAGCCTATATTAAGAGCTTTCATTTGATATAGGTCTCATTACTGTTGAGCAATGTTGAAAGTGGGCCCAAATTGTCGCATGGTCCTTTACTAATTATTTTTAATTTATGCAGCCTGACCAGAGGGGCAATTCGCATAAAATTGGACAACAATCGCATTCTAATCTCAGTCTCAATTTGTCAAAAACTACCTCTAATTTGTCTACATTTATGACAAGTTGCTGAGATAAGACTGCAGCTTAATTTTGACCATTAATAAAACTATTAAATGGGGTGTATGCAGAAGGAATTCCGGACGTTACTTTAAAAGGTATTTTAATGTCTAAATAATATAGTTTATTTCCAAAAAAGAGTCTAATGTTTTACTAAATTATCATTACCTACATCCTATATTATTTCAATGCTAAAAACCTTTTCAAGTTTCTTGCAATTCACCCCTCCGGCTCCATGGGGGTGAATAGGGGTGGGTGAGGGGGATTACTATTCACCTCATTTAATGATGGTAGAATCGACTTCTAATTGAATAATATTAATACATTACCATTATCATCATCTCTACATTTTTGTGTTGCTGGTGTGCTGTTCCCACTTATCAGTGGTAAACTGAAAAAAATATCAATTTATTTAAAAACATATTTAGGGCGCTTTCAATTTATGCGTTTCTTGGCGGCCTGCTGCGGTGTCGAAGCGGTGCGTTAGACGTACAGCGCACGGACGATCCTCTTTTTTCATACAAAACGCACGGTGCGGCAACAGTGCGGCGCCGGTATCGCGAACGCTCGACAACCGAATATATAACGTCCGTTGCCGCACCGTGCGGTTTAGTATGAAAAAAGAGGATCGTCCGTGCGCTGTACGTCTAACGCACCGCTTCGGCACCGCAGCAGGCCGCCAAGAAACGCATAAATTGAAAGCGCCCTTAGAGTAACTTGATCAAAAATGGTATTTTAATGTTGCCCCACACCAAGAATTTCCCTTGTATTGTGGGTGCTCTTTTAAACATTATAAACTAATTTACACTACCAGACCAAAGTAAACAAAAAAGATTGGAGACAAAATAATGAATGGTACAATCTCGATCTTTCTCTTTTTCTTTCGTATATTTGTTATTTTTTCTTTTTTAAAATAAAAATAATTACCGGAATGTCAAAGTATCATCACTATTTTTAAGGAATGTGCAGAAATCCACAGGATCTCCTACATCTTTCAAAGCTATGTAGTTCCTAAACCGTTTGTCTGATGTTCGACATTGCTTCTTAAACTTGCAAGCCTGCTTCATGTTCAGAAAACAGTCCTTACATAGCTGGAATGTGAATGCGTCGTTTCTCTTCACCTGAAACATAAAAAGAACTAGAACTGAGAACTGCCCGGGCTTGGTACTGGTGCAAATTTCTGCCCTTTCAAAAAAAAAAAATCTTTTACACAAATCTTGTCCGGGAAATTACAAACATAACTGTTGGGGAAATAGGAATTTTATCTGTGGTTTGTCATATGTAGTTGGCCACTTTAAAAATAAATTACGTTACTGGCATGAAATATTCAAAAGAAAAGTTTTGACAACAATTTGAATTATATTAAATGAGTTCCTGTGAAAATTTTTAGACAGCACTTCAAGTAGAATCATGACATGAGAAGTTTTATGGACGTGTAATGTATTAATTTTAGAGAGGTTTATCAGAAGAAATTATGAGCTAAATTAAGTGTTTGTGATGGTTTTGTAAGCAGATATTTATCTAATTATATTTTATTTATACATGGAGAATCAGCAGCTGTTTTATTGGAAATGAAGAATCATCCCTAAGAAAGGTATATTTATTGCACACCTACGAAAGGGTGCTTCAACAGGTTATGGGCCGCTTTAGGTGTGATGAGGAGAAAGAAAAAATAATCTTTATCTAAAAGTCCAAATTTGAACAAAATGGCAGACGAGTACAAATTGTCAAAGTTGGTGAGCGATTCCGAATATTCCTTCTGGAAATTAAGGTTGATGCTTATATTGAAGGCGAAAGAAATAAGCTCAGTATTAAATGCTGGAGCAATTCAGGAAAAGGATTTCGAGAAAAAGGATGCCAAGGCGAAACTTATCATTTTAAATTCAATATCAGATAGATTTCTAGGATACGTATTAAACTGTCAAACAACAAAAGATGTTATAGATAAATTAGATACAATATGTTTGGGCCATAGGGAAGTACAGATCTCACAGAAGTTGGAAGAATTTTTTAACTACAAGTTTAAAAATAACGATCTGATGAGCGACATATCACAGGTTGAGAACTTAGCAACCGAAATCAAGGGATTAGGATATAACATCGATGACAGGCAAATCATGACGAAAATTCTAACAAATATACCGGAAAATTTTAACCACTTCCGAACAGCTTGGGAAGCAACAGCTTTAAATGACAAAACTCTAACAAATTTGACATCAAGAATCAGTTTGGAGTTAAGAATGAGGAACACCAACAAAACGGAGGCTGAAACATCAGAACAAAAGGAGGATAATCAAGAAGCAACCAGCTGCTTTATTAAAACGTGCTTTAAGTGTGGATTAAAAGGACACATAGCAAAGTTTTGCAGAACAAAATCATTGCAACAACCGATGATCAATGCATTCGGCAGAGAGCAGCACGGAGCACAGCAGAGCTGCTTTAAATGCTTGAAGCCCGGTCACAGGTATGCGGAGTGTAGAGCAAAATTCAATTGTCAAAAATGCAGTGATGACTCGCACTACACAAAGTTCTGCCTAAATAAAACTGTAAGTAATAAATTCATTAACAACTTACAAGCACATGATACAAAGATGGAATTTATTGTGGACTCAGGTACCAGCAGTCACATAGTGAACTCGGAGAGCTATCTTAAAGATAGGAGAGTTACAAGTTGAAAGGTGAGGAGAGTGATGTACATCGATATAGACAATAATTAGGATCATTATTATATTTGGTAAATAAAACAAGGTTAGATTTAGCTTTTCAGGTAGGTTATTGTAGTAGACATCAAGAAAATCCAAATTTGAATGATTTTGGAAACATTAAAAACATCTTTAGGTACATTCGCAACTCAATTAGTACGGGTATAAAATATGTTCGGGGTAATGATCAAACTTTAACGGCGTATTGTGATGCGGACTTCGCGGGTGATCCTGACACCAGGAAAAGTACTACTGGCTTTGTGGTATTTTATGGTGGTGGACCAATCCATTGGTGCTCGCGTAAGCAGTCAGTCACTGCTCTGTCCAGCACTGAGGCCGAGTACATTTCTGCAGCTGAATGTATTAAGGACTTGTTGTACATTCAGTCTCTGATCTGCGAACTCACTAACAAATTACCGAAAACAAAGTTATTTGTTGATAATCAATCGGCTATTGTACTGATTAAAAATGGTATTCTGAATAGACGTAGCAAACACATTGACGTGAAATACCATTTCATTAAAGAAAAGATAAACATAAATTTATTAGAAATTAATTATTGCCCAACAAAATTTAACTTAGCGGATATTTTAACAAAACCACTGGACAGGTCAAAGTTTTTAAGACTGAGACAATGTATTGTGAGTGATGTGTAATTAACATTATTTAATGTGAAGTGTGTGTTATGTGTTGTGGTTAAGGAGGTTTTAGAAGATAAGGTGTTTGGAATGTAATTTGAAATTTTGATTTTGATGTAAGTTAGTTAAGTAAGGTTTTTGGTTGTTTAATTCAAAAGTTTGTTTGTAAGATTTTAGTTAAGTTGGGAGGGTTAGTTAAGTTGGGTTTTAAATGAGAAGATAGGAGTTAACTATAAGGTTGTTACTTTAAGTTGTTTATGTTGCTTTGATTGTTATTATAAATATAAAATTCAGAGGGGATGTTGGGGAAATAGGAATTTTATCTGTGGTTTGTCATATGTAGTTGGCCACTTTAAAAATAAATTACGTTACTGGCATGAAATATTCAAAAGAAAAGTTTTGACAACAATTTGAATTATATTAAATGAGTTCCTGTGAAAATTTTTAGACAGCACTTCAAGTAGAATCATGACATGAGAAGTTTTATGGACGTGTAATGTATTAATTTTAGAGAGGTTTATCAGAAGAAATTATGAGCTAAATTAAGTGTTTGTGATGGTTTTGTAAGCAGATATTTATCTAATTATATTTTATTTATACATGGAGAATCAGCAGCTGTTTTATTGGAAATGAAGAATCATCCCTAAGAAAGGTATATTCATCACACTTATTGCACACCTACGAAAGGGTGCTTCAACAATAACAATAAATAATTAGCCAAATCGGGTCCAGCCCTTCTCAAATTTTAGCACTTATTTTTATAGGTACTAATATTATAAATGCGAAGGTAAGTTTGAACTCCAAGAAAAGACAACGCTACTTTTAATTCCGCTAATTTGTCTGTGTCCGCGTTAACCGACATTTACGCGGACGAAGTCGCAGGCAAAAGCTAGTTCCTAATATTTGTTTTGGTGAAAGAATCGATCTTATAAGTGAGCCTAGGACTAATGTAGCAATGCCAATGTTACTGAACAAAAGAAACAACGAGGGATGAGGCCAATTTTCATCTGTAATCAACCGAGTCTGTAAAAATAAAAACAACCCTTACCTGTAACCCGGTGGAATAAACAAACAGTCTTCGGTTTTTCTCAGTATATTGCAGCAGCTCCATCGGTTCGTTATATTTTATAAGACAACCTCTACAAAACCCTTCCATGACTGCAATAAAAAATTCAGGTACTTGTTATTATTTATTTCTAATTAAATTGATTTTCTAATACAAAACAACATTTTTTGTTGTTTTTTTTTTCTATGCTCACGTCTGACACTGACAGTGTCAGTGTGACAGTCCCAGATTTTTGACTGTTGTGACCATAGATTATACAGTATAATGTTGTGACTGTTCGTCTGGCAGTGGGATGTGATAGGGTTGTCAAAGCAAAGATGAAAATGAGCTTCTAAGGAAGAAAATAATATGTTACAAATTGTTTTAAAAGTTTATTTTTAATAAGTTGTTAAAAATAAAGTTTAATGTTTTATTAAATGAAAAAATGAAAGAACATGTAATTCAAATAAAGTTTCTTAAGATTGTTTATTGTTTATTTAAAATTAATATTTACATTATTTACAAACAAAAATAATAAAAAAACAACTTGAATAAGAAAATAAAAAGAGAAACTAAAACTAAATGGCATCAAAAAATTCATCCGCATTGCCGTCCACTGGAAATGTACCCAAAAGACTGGCCGCATTGCCACGTTGGATGGCAATACGGGAAGTGTAAACCAACCGTTTGGCCAACTCCTTAAAAAGGCCATGGGCACACGGACCCGACGACCCGAGGGTTTCCACCCCAAACGGCTCGTAAATGTTTACCAGAAAGGGAAAAATAAATAAATAAAACTTCTAATACTTTATCAACACAAGCCTAGTCAACATAGAGCAACACGGGCCACCTAATCAAAGATTTCTCGAACTTTTAACTTGGTGCTTACACCCAATATTATTATGCCCTATATGATGGCCATTTTTCATCTATTTTGAAAACTCAATTGGCAACGTTGCAGTAACCCGTCTAATAAGACCATAGAGCAACACGTACCACCTAATGCTGCGTACACACCGCCCCAACGAATGCCAACGACTGGGTTTCGCTGGCCTTTGTTGGTCCGGTTTGGACGGCCCAACGAATCTTTTATGCTGCGTACACGGGCCACCTAATGCTGCGTACACACCGCCCCAACGAATGCCAACGAAGGCATTCGTTGGGCCGGTGTGTACGCAGTATAATAAGACGACCCACTGACCAATTTATTTTTCTAAATTCGCGAATCTTGTACGAATCTCTATTATACTCTATGGCACGAATCAAAAGAGAAAAGACGTCAAGGGTCAAACGTCATTTTTGTTTTGTGTCAATGCTGGAAATAAACAGTGGCGATTTCACTGTAAATAAATATTGAAAATGGAGAATAACACTGAAACCCAAGTAACTATCAACAAGCCAGCGAGAGTTCTGCATTTTTGCGATGGAGTTGACGAAGTAATAGAGGAGGAAGAAGCGGCTGAATTGGCTACTGAACCTCAAGAAACGACAAAAGTGGATCCGGTGAGTAAGCGATGCATTCTTTGTTTTATTACCTTTAGCTAAGGTGAGACCTTGGTGGAATTCGTTTCTATTAATATCCATGACATTAATGTTTATTTAGTTCAAGAATGTTTACGTAGTTTCGTTAGTTACATTTAGTAGTATTTGTTTTACCTGAATTATAACCATTGTATCCAAAAAAAAATTAATACAAGATTGTTTTAGGATTTGTGTTTGATTATCTGTTTATTTATTGACCAAAAAAGACATTTTAATACATCTTTAAATCTATTTTATCCAAACTAGCAATTAATAAACTAAGTAGTACTAAACTGCAATGATTAATAAAAATAGTAAAGAAAAGAGAAACTCAAACATAATCGATCTCTAGATGATAATGTTTATTACCTACCTAGAATTTTATTGGTTTCAAATCATTGGTTAGTATATAGAAATCATAGTTTTCTATGAATCATATTTATTTTTTGTACTTAAAGCTTTTTCCAGTGACGTCATCTGCATACATTTTGGTTACCGCGAATGCAAAGTTGCAGTTAAAAAAATTTCATAAGTCCTTTCTTGCGGTTCGAACTTACCCCTTACCAAATTTATTGAAATTCGGTTCACTGGTTTTGTTGTGAATGCGTAACAGACAGACAGAGTTACTGAGCATTATATAAAATATTAGTATGTATTTCAATAATTCCAGAAAACTCTTCCATGGGGACCATGGTTTTCCCACTACGCCTGGAAATCTGGCAACAAAATGTTGAATGCGGTTGATTACGCTGGGGAGTCACTTGCTGGTTTTTTTGGAATAACCACACCCAAGTACCAAATAGAAATCGACGAATATGAACGAGTGAAAGAAGAAAGACGGAAACTGGAAGACGATTCTGCTGGTTGGGTACCGAAGAATGCTGGTGGAGACATACCTTTAGTTCTAAACGAACCCATGAAGGATTTAGATAAACCTGCAGAAGTTTAAAAGCCATGATAAGAAAAATAGAATTAATTTCCTTACAATCTCTGTGTGACTAGTCTACACATCTCGTATTATGATTGCGAAGATTAGTATTTATGTAACAGTGATCCAGTTATTTTAAACATTGTATTATACATTTCACTACTAAAATTATGGGTACATATACTTATGAAGTAAGATTGACACAATACAATATTTATTTAACAGATTACTTAGGAGTATTTTACTTTAAGGGGGACAGGGGTACTTTTTGTATTGTCTAACATTTTCTAAGCGTTTTTAATATAGTGTTAGTGTCAAAATCTATAATGTGCTAATGTAATTCGCATAATATTATAATATGATTATGATAACTTGAAGGAACTGAAATGATAAAAGCTTTATTTTGTTGTTTATACTATGTAATAACTAAAATGTGTATTTTGAATAATATATAATTATAGAGAAGAGAGTAATATCATCTTAAATTCAAAATAAATTGTATGAATGAAAGACTAAAATGTTGGCAAAACTATTGTTTAATTTGTTTCTATAGTAATAAATATACAATATTTTAATATATATTGATGGAAGCTGAATGTTTTTATAATATAACTCAAAAACTACAATATCAGTTGAGAAATTGGTTATCGTTTGTAATACTAGATGTCGCTGTATGCGTATATCAATTTTGTGTACAGCGACATCTGTTGTGCAGTAGCAGAAACTAAGTTACTCCTCGGTTGCTATATTAGTTTAGATATGTAACACTGGATGGCGGTGCTAACGTAAATTAATGGTTATTTTGAAATACAGGATTCTCTAAAAAAACGATGCTGTATATTTTAAAAACTGCACCCACTTCATTTTGGATGTTTAAAACCAGACATTAGTTTCACACCAGACATTAGACTCACATTAAACTATCATACTAGACCATGATGATGATTCATGACTAATATTTTCTTGAAAGTGAAGAAGAAACTCAGTGTTAGTAATTTTACTGTAATTGATATATTTTCAGCAAGGTTTGGATAGTTTTGGACACGATTGCATAGAACACTGAATCCACGTTTTATTAAATTCACTTTTAATTCTTACTAATCCACCTTAGTTACCTTATGTTCCAAGGAACAAGGTCCACTATCGCTTGAGGTCCTCACACATTATAAATTACACCCCTCCGAAAATGTAAAGGTCCTATGTGACATTAAATTCTGTGCCTGATTTTAGTCCTTAAGCTTTTGTAATAGAGATAAATATAGAATGACAAGTGACCATATGTTATTGTTTGTCGGTGTTTAGCATGTGATATGTCGAAATGTAAACGGTTCGAGCGGTGTCCGCAGATCAATATGCGTGTTGCGCGGCCCGTGAGGGTGTTCGCCCCGTGCGATTGGCCAGCGTATGGGGGGCGGGGCGAGCGTGTGTGAGGCGGCGCGCGTTCTCGCACGCGACGCGCCGTTTTGGCGCCAAATTGGGCAATAGGCATTCCATTTTCAAGTTTCGCGAATGAGTATTAGGCCGTAAGCCACTAAGATAAGCTAAGGCCGTATACTAGGGTAATACTTTTTGAATTTTATCGTCTATGGTACGACCCGTACGACTTGGAATATTACTAGCTTGGGGCCTATTAGAACTTGAGTTTTGAAGGACAATCAGAAAGTTTTTTTATTTTGTAATTTTATTATTAAATATTGGTAGCAATTTTGAGCTACATGATGTTGGACTGTTGGTAGACCTAGGTAATAACTAAATGATTGGATTCTAAACAAAAAAAAGTAGAGGCAGAATATCTTAGCAAGAAAAGAGAAATGCTGACGTTTTGAAAAGCTGCTGAAAAGTGTAGTACAATAATAAATATCTAATTGTTTAGTAAGAGTAAGGGACTTGGGAGATTTGAAAAATGTTAAAAAAATAAAAAAAATACTTAATCTTTGTGCATATATTTGATCTTGATTCAAGAAATTACCTACCTTCCTAAACCAAAAAGTTTAAAAAACTTAATCTTCGAAAAATGTAAGATAGGACCAAAAAGTCTATGGCCATAAGGTTAAATTAGGAAAAAATAAACTTGAACTTTCACCATGAAACGCGGGAATAAGTGATTTATTAGGAAAACATAAAAATAGTTATAGTTAAAAGCAACCAATGTTGCGGCGACCAGCAATACAAAAACATGAATTATGTCTTTACCACCCATTTATAGCAAAATTTACGACAAATGCATGTAATTATTAACTAATTCAATAATTCGTTAACAGTGCAGGTCATTCCAGACAATATGGCACGGGACAATAAACACGCACCAAGGTTGCCAGTTTAAAAATATTGCGAATTAAAAAAGGCGCGTGGAACGCGGTCGCAAACTGGTTTATAAAATTAAATGAACTTGAAATTCTGGTTTTTGGTTCGCGTTTTGCTATTGTGATAGAATTTTGCGCGGATTTGCCAAACATAATGATTTTCTATGGAATTTGAACTAGTTTTCTAGTGCATCGTTTGAAAAGGTGTTAGTTTTGTAACTGGTATTTCTATGGTTGTCAGGGAATTAGTGCAGTAGGTATGCAGTTTGTCAGCTGTTTTTGAACACGCGAATTTGATCATAGAAATTTAAAATAAAATAGGTCTGTACGTGGACAAGTCCTGCAACGTATTCCAGTTACCTTCTTAAAAATAATATGAAAATGTTACCAACCGATTTCACAGTTAACAGAGGGTTGTTATTTTAAAACACAAAAACATTTAATTTTTTTTAATAAGTGGTCCTATTTTCCTCATTCCCTAGAAATTAATACATACCTAATCTTACCTACTTTTCGCGATACCTCGGTTTCTACCTATATTTATAATTCGATATTTATTTATTTCTACGGGCAAATCTTATGACTACCCGTACGTACACTAAGAAGTATCTACCTAAGTATCGTAAGATATCGATAAGCGAGTGATGTTTCAAGTTATGACAGACCATTACTTTTACGACCCAACTTCGAAAATCGAAACGATAAACTGATATGTGATTGCAACAGAGTACCTATACCAACAGTAGGTAGGTAAGTACCTATTTTCTTGCAAAATGTACCAAATTTTATGGGCCTATATTTCTAGGACTACTAAGAGCGTTTACACCGTACGGCATTTTATACAAACTTTCAAGTCCTTACTTTTCGAAATGAATGAACCGATTGTAATAAAACTTCCTACACATAAACAGGAAACGTAGGTCTAAAAAAGTTAGTTGAGAACCTTTACTGGTTCAAGTTCGACTCAAAGGACCAAATGATCGGATTCCGTTTTTTGACCTTGAAACACGGTCTCCTACAAGGCCTCGGCCCACCATAGAAACAGAACTGCTTTGCCAAACTATTAATATTTAGAGTTTGAAATGTTTTAAATTTTGGTCTAATTCTCTTAGTCTTCATAACAGACATGAAATAATTTTGAACTGGTACTTTGGTTAGACATTGAGTACGTACCTGCAAAAGTAGGCAACTATCAAATTAATATAAGGTAACTCTTTCCATAATTTTTTAACATTCAAGTTTGCTATTTTTAATAACAAATCCGTAATATATTGAATAATATTTATTCATTCAGTCCACGCAGGTAGAATGCAACGCTAATTCTATCGATATTCAAATTTTTGCGCAAACGGTCTTTTCAACCCCACACAGCAGATGTTCTACTTTTAACTTTGCATGCATTCGCAGTGTTGTTTATTAAAAAAATCTTTTGTGGCCATTTACAAAATAAAGCTTGCAACACAATACCTCATGCAAATTAGGAAGGAACTTGATACGGTAGGCCGTAAATGCATTTGATTTCTTTGCGAATTTGAACTGTATGAAGGTGAAACAAGCATTCAAATTAAATTGCATAACGTTGCCTTTTTATTGCGACACACGAAAAAGTAACTACTAACTTTGTAGTTATAAAAATAAAGTCCAGAATCTCTTGGCAGAGTGGCGATTACGAAAGAAATTTGCATAAACGACGCACACCTTTCGCGTTGATCCTTTTTATGCAATTTGACTGACAGTTTTTATTGAATAGTAGATATTATTAGAATTTTATGTATCGGTTTTATATACTTCCGATTTGATACGGTTCATGTATGTACTTAGCTCACTTTTTAGGTTTAATTTTATTAGAACTTTGTCTTTAAAAGTAATTTTATTAGGTTTTAAATTTGTTCCCTGATTGAAATTTTCTATTGTGATTATTTTTTATATATTGACTGCGTCATATACCTACCATATTCAGGTAGGTTTGCACAAAATCTAGAAGTGAGATTTCGAAAAGAAAACCGACCTATTCACCTAAAGCTTTGAGTTTTCTTTAGTTTTCACATTTTCTCGTTATGTAACTCAAACTTATTTATATTATTTATTTTATTGTCAGGCGTAGCTATGTTTACACTGGTTTTTCGGACCAATAAACCTATTTTCTTAGATGATCATAGATTTTTGTCTTAACCCTACAATGCTAGGTGAAGCGCCAATAGCGCGTTCTGTAAATTCTAAAATTCGAATTTCAAAACAGAAAGCAACAACATAAAAAAGTTTTCTCTTCCCCAATTACCAGCCAGTTCTAACATCTTCAAATATTAGTGAAACCTTGGCTTGAGTAAGTTCGTCGGTCGTCCCACAGCTCATCCAAGATGCACATCTGTAGCACCGCTAGTTACACGCGAGGGGAACATTTCCGGTGCATAAATAATAACAATAAATTGTTAACTATTAGAAAGGGGTGTGCTCTGTATGCAAAATAGTTAGTTCGTTGTTGGTGTCGGGTTTTTGCAACGTGCGTGCGTGCTCACCGGTTGGTAGAGTGTGATGGAGTTTTCTTTTCACAAGGATAAAAATAATTTGTTATTATTTTGGTAGGTAGTTTTAATTCGACACCAAAATGTACGATAAATCTTACCTTTTTACGTCCCTACGTCTTGTTTGTACCATACTTAAGACTCTAGTTGTCAAAAGTTAGTTATTACTTACCTATTGATAAACTTTTGGTCCTCGATGATGATTTATTCTCTGATCTTAAGTTTTCAAATTATTTAATAAAAATATAATAATACCAGCCTATTGTTGTCCTACTGCAGGGCAAAGGCCTCTAGTCATTCAGGGAAGGCACCAGTGTCAATTACCAGGCTAGCTTAAGGCGTATTGGCGATTTCAGACTTAACTGTAGGGCCAAGTCCGTCCAAGTTTCCTCACGATGTTTTCCTTCACCGATATCAGCCATGTCCAAGATAAACTTAAAAAGTACATATGAATTAGAAAACGTCACATTGGTACTTGCATGTGCCCGGTTGCGAGCTCACTGCGAATTAGAATTAAAGCAATATTTTTTGACAACACCTTGTATAAAACTAGCAAATGCATTATTTGGCGAATATCAAATATAGATAAACTGATAGTTTCTAATACAAAATAAAACCCGTTCTGACCGCTGCACACGAAAAAAATTCGCAAACCGGTTTCGCAAACCCTAAACTGCGAGGAGACACTTTAAAACTTTTAATATAAACACAATGACCGACGAACGAATAACGGGTGGGCAGTGTCCATACAATGGGCATACTAGCCGATTAATTCGCTACACAATGACCAGGGGCCAGGCCGAGAGGTCATATTTAGGTAGAGGGGTTAAGGGTCAGTAAGGGTTATTGGTAAATAGGAGCGTATGCCTGAATGCCAGGGGAGTGACGCGGCGGGTAAGTTTTGGAAAACATGTCGCCGTTGACGGGTTAAAAATTTATGTGTTTTCGTGTTTGGTTTGCAGTGCAGATTTTTGAATTTATATAATAATATTATTTTGTAGTTAAGTGGCTGTAGGTTTTGGAATTATTTTCTAATAAGAGATTTGTAAATTCAGGATAGAAAATTATTATTATACTTGATATTGCCGTGATGTTATGAGATGGCCAAGTACCAATGTGATTTTTTCAATTTAAATTTACTTTCTCAGTTTATTTTATACATCACTGATATCGGTGAAGGAAAACATTGTGAAGAAACATGAACTAATTTAATACTTACTTATTAGTCGAAAATCGTCAAACCGCTTTGAGCAGCGTCGTTATCAATGCTCGTGCTTTCTCAGTATATGAAGAGCCCGTTTGCCTTGCAGGGGGGCAATAATTTGTTGGTATTATTATACCTAAACCTAACAACAATAAATTGAACTCGCTCTATTTTATCTTAATTATTAAATCACGCAAAAAGTCAATGAGACCAGCGCACTTGAACATAATGACATCAGATGGAATCAGGAGCGATACTTATCGTACTAAATAAAGCACTCTTCTGTCAAATTGAAAATATGTGACGCATGCGTGCCAAGTGTGAAATTGTTGATGATATCTCTTAGACCTTTTTGTCTGATAGTTTTTGTGTTTGGTACAATAGACCGTAGCTTTTAAAGGGTTAGTGGTACACTTTCTAATAAAGACGGTTTGAGATTTATTTGTCGTTCGATTTCATCATTGTTTTTTTGTATTTATTTTGTATAAAATATTTTTTTAGGCCTGGTAAAAATATAATCAAATCTCAAAGTACCAAATACTAGAAACAAATATACTAAACATAACTAGTTGTTTGTTTTTTATATTTAGTTATTTGTTTACATTACTTTTTTATTGGTATACAAGTCAATCCAGTATTTATCATTAAACTTCATAAAAAAATATCCCTGTTAAAAAAAAAAAAACAGACAGTGTGCAAACGCAAATTCAACTTTAACACCGATATAACGAACCGTCACGAACCGCATACGCAGGGTTAACTCTTTGTACGTCACATTAAAAAAAATATATTCAATGCACTACCGACGTGTCTAACCCTTTCGTGGCGCACAAAAAGACCAATTTTATATGCGTACCCGGTGTCTCATTTCAATAAAGTGTAATAAAAAAAAAGATAAAACTTTTTTACCCACGATTCTTTGGGGTCACATTTTTTATAAGGGTTGAATCCTTAATTTGCAACAAGGTGCATCACAGGCAAAGTAGGGTGCATCGAGAGATTTAAATGAGTTCTATAGTGAAAAAGTCGATAGGGTACTGTATGGTTCTCGGTTATTTTTTCCCATAAGCGATATGACAAAAGATGTTATGCTGTTTGACGTTGATGTGTCGAACGTTAATAATATTGACCTGTGGGTCCTACTTTCTCATGATCTGTTTTGGAACGGTTTTTATAAAGGTCTTATGGGGATTATTTTGGAATAATTCTGCATATCAAAGCTTTCATTTCATTAAATTTGTCATCTCGATATACTTTCGTCGGTTTGGTCCTTGCGTTTAGCGGTTTTTATTTCCGCAAGTACACTTGGTCCGGGTTTTCCTATCACATATTACATTCTTAAAAAAACAGATGCAACAAAAATAAAAGTATTGACTCTTACGAACTGTTGACTTGAAATACCGGGTCTTCATCTTATTCATAGGCCGAATGTTAAAATTACTTATTACAACGATTTCTTTATCTTGCTTTCTAACGGTCCACCTAATCTTTATAGTCTTCATTCCCGCATATTATTGTGCCATGATAATTATACGTTTAACAGGGTAATTAATTATTAACAGATAGATAGGTACTCATACAACGTATAGGTATTGCGATACCATTTACTTAATTATCTATGTACCACCGGTACCACGATCCACGATTACGTATTCATGGTATCTTAAATTATTAACACGTCCATTACTGCTTGCTATCAATCAATACGGCTCTCAATTTTGAGAGGAGACGTAATATGGGTTTATAAAGTATAGCACCTATACAAGATATAAGTAGATTTATGTAACGTGGTCCTTCGATACTAGTGGTCCTTCTCCTCTGGTCCTTTCACCTTCTGTCGAAATTTCGGAAAGCTCGAAAAGAAAAGTGGGGTCGATCTACACACCTACAATCATGTATTAAGCCTTAGCAAGGAATAAGCCCCCTAAGACGCCCCTTAAGTCGTGGGTGTCTTAAAAGCGACAGGGATTATGTTAAGAGGTTAGACAGTAGCGTCCTCCCGTGTGGTAATGACGGAATGCCGGGATTTATTATCAGCCAAACGTGGATTATGGTATTGGGTATGGGCTATTTATTGTATGAGCTAATAATAGTCAAAATAATTGTAATTATTAACGGATATGAATTGGGCATCTTCACCAAAACCTCAATTTAAATAAAGAATATAAATATTTATTAAAAACACAGGAGCAAAAAAATGCTAATTACCAGTGCAGTCTTATACCAAACGTTATAATTAGAAGTAGAGAACCCTATATACATTTAATCCTAGGCAACAAAATACTCTCCCCGTCATAATCCTAGATACCTGCTTACTATCGCAGCGGGCAATTTAAGCGTTCTGTCCTGTACAGGATTTCCCTTTGCGACGTGTGCCTTCATACAGGAAAACGTTACCCCCCACACACCCGTTGAAACACCCACCACCCTGCTTAGTTGACGAATAAAGTGAGGGTTAGAACTTAAGATAATAGCGGATAATTTAACGGACAAAGGAATATATTGTTTATTTTAAAATTCGTATTCAGATTTGCATTCAGATTTGCTCTACACATGTAATAATTCTGCTATACCGGCGGATTCTGAAACTGTATAACATAAAAAAACTTTCTTACAAAAAAAGATAACCGCCTTCAAAATCTACAAAATAAAAATAACTTTAGTTTTGGAAGTCGGTGGCAATACTTACCTACATAACAAAAAACAAAACCAAAGCCGCCGACTTCCAAAACTAAAGTTATTTTTATTTTGTAGTTTTTGAAGGCGGTTATCTTTTTTTGTAAGAAAGTTTTTTATGTTATACAGTTTCAGAATCCACCGGTCTATTCTGTATAGCTCTCTCGTTGAATTAAGGGAAATTGAGTTTGAGGTGAGCTGTCATCCCAAATTTTATTTTGTAGAAATCTCCCTCCATGAATTGAGGTGAAGTGAGCAGTCATGCTTTATGAGGAGGTTTTCCGAATGATGCTGATGCTAGGGATTAACAGCTCACTTCAAGCTCAAATCACCTAAATTCACCGAGGGAGATTTGTTGCACAGCTGAAGTCACAACTGGATGCAGAATGTGGTTATAGGTACCAACGTACCTATGTATATCAAAGTCACATCAAGCTGCATTTTTGTAGTCCTCTGTTAGTTAATACAAATTTTTGTTGGTTTAGTGTTTAAGCCTAACTTAGTGGAATCAAGATTTAAAATGATAATCCAACTACCAAATCACATACACAGAATAACTGCTACAGAAGACAAAGTTTAGTTTTCGAGCGCTCCGCGGTCTCTCCATACTTGCACCACCCACCTAAACATGCGTTACAGGGCCACCCTGCTTAGGCGACCAAACAGCGGGGTGGGTATGTACCGCCATCGCATGATATATAGTGCCCCTTAAACTTAAACGGATTACCTTTGATATATTACGTGGATTCGCAATTCAATCTCGGATAGTCGATCTCTCGGTTGATGTGATTGCTTTTTGAAAGACATTCGTTGTAATTACGTGTCGTCGCTCGTGATTCGAATAGATATGTTTGTGGATCCTCACTAGGTTATGTGTGGTTTGACGAAGAATTTTGGGAGGTTGCATGAGCACTTCGGCATATAGAAGATAATCAATATAAAAATGTTCAATCGATAAACATTCGCATTTTAATCTCAATCGGCCAAAAATGACTCTAATTTTTCTATTTTTAACAAGATTTAGACAATGCTTGTCGTTGAGATGAGATTGTAACTACAATTTAGAACGTTTTCAGTTACGAGTATTTGTTTAAGGGCTGATTTTTCAATAGTCAGATAACTTTTATCCAAAGAACAAATATGGCAGTTAGACTGTATATTTTTTATACAAAAGCTGTCAAACCGCCATATTTATCCCTGCGTTAAGAGTTATCTGACGATTGAAAAATTATCCCTAAGAGAATTTTTCAAAGTTACACTTCTAGACAGTCTTTTTCTAGGTTTCAGCATTGTAACAATGACAACCACGAACCAGTTACAAATGTACCTACTATAGCGTAGATAGGCAGCTGGCTACATTCGAAAACCTGATTTAAGTAAAAAAGTTAGATAGAAGATTATGCCAGCCAGTCATATTATATTGCTACTATCGTATCATTTAACAAAACAGTACCTACACACCAAAAAAATGTTACCAGCTCACATCCCCTTGCTCTCATTAGCTTGATATTGCTTTCTTATTCTAAGTAAGCAAACCTTTGTACACTTCAAACAATCTTCAATATTCAACGTACTTTTAAATTAAAAATCGTGGTAGGCATTGCTTCCCAGGTGAGGGTGCCCACCGTGTGGTTTCTTCCCCCTATACCTCAGGTTGGTTGCTGTGAAACAAACCACAATGGAGGGGTACGCATCACACATCCTTTCATCACTTGCCAAGGAGCGAAGGGCATGTGGAAACTGGAGTTTAGAATCGATGGGCTGTGGATGTGGTATATTGTAATGTATTTAATCTTTTAATCACGCTAATCGAAAAAATCTTTTTGTTTTGATTAGTCTTGGTAATTAAGGCTTTGTAAAATAGTACCTAGTCAGTAAAAGTGTGACTCTCCCTTCCGCTCCACCCAAGGCGAAAGGACTCATTTGATGATTTTTACAACCCAAAAAAAAAGGCTTCGTAAAATATACTTATTAGACAGTAAATACAGCTTTTCGGTAAATATTTTTACAAATTCTCTATGAAGATTTCCATTTCAAGATAGCCAGACTCATGAGGAATAATAGGCTATATGGAATAAACGCCACGATCCTTGGAAGTATAGGAGTTGTCAAAGACGTAACTTAGGCGGGTAAAAAAAACCAAGCGCGCGAAGTCGCTAACAGCTAGTTTTAAATAATCGAACTATTCATATACTTACCATACTTCGTATTTGTCGAAAATGTTTTCTAATTATGTATATAGACGTCAATTTAACTGACCGTAGCACGATCTCGTAGCTCGTAGCATTCGTAGCGGTCTACGAATACCTACACCGTTGATGTATTTATTGACGTTTTACAACCAATGGTCGCCTTGTTTCCTATCAGTTCCAAATTTGATTTTAGAGCAGGAAAGATAAATACATACTGTTTTTATACACATTTTAAAAATCTCGTAGCACGAAGTTACGCAAAATACCTAAATCAGTATCTACATTGAAAAATTCGACAAAATATAAGGCAGTCTCGTCCAAAGTACAACATATCGGCAAGTTCGTCGTTCCCGATAGGGCGTGTACACACGGGGGTAGCGCGGGGCGCGCGTGGACAGGCATTCGAAATGAAGAGTGCTCCACAACTACGTCTGTCTGCCCTCTGATGTTGTGTTGTGTGGAGAGTGATTTTATACCGGTGCTTTTTGAACACATGTTTTACTTAGGCACCTACGTAATATTTTTCACTTCTCAGTGTGAATAAAGATGTTTTGTATTTTCTGAAGGTCAAACTTTAAAATTTTAAAAGGGATTTTAACGTTGAAATAATACTTATAATTTGTTGCCACCAATGATATTAAATAAATTAATTCAGCAAAAACATCACGGTCCTTAATAGTAACAAACTATATTATTTCAACGTTAAAATCCCTTTTAAAGTTTCGTCTCGATTCACTCCTGCATACCTATTCACCCCGTTTGACGGTATCTCAAATGTAATTTGATTGGCAAACTAATATTTGTAGTTTTAGTAAAGGATTTCTGATCCATAGATTCGAATGAAGACGGGGTGATATTTAAAAAGTAGGTACCTCTAGAAATGTGCGAATAGCATGAATTCTACAAAAAGAAATATGTATTATAAATTGCAAACTTTGCATGAATTCTACAAAATAATATATTATAAATTGCAAACTCAATACGACATTAATCGATGCCCTATACGAAATAAAAATCTCTATAAGTTTTAATCCACAAAGTCTCTCTCCACACTGCCCAACATCCACAAGGGTAGTTCACCACTCATATCTTGGGCCGCAACTCCCGCCTGCTAATGGCGACCAACGTTTATATTGAAATACTCCATCGAATTGCTGTGTAGCATTGCTGAGGAATCTTAAGATGAGGACGATGCACTCCTTGTTCTACTTTAATAGCAGGGCGAGAGGTTTATGGCAAGATTGTGATAAGGAAGTGCATTCCTGTGAGTAGGCTTTATGTTGTGGAGGAAAGAAATTAATAGGAGTCAGGGGGCATGTATATAGGGGTGAAAGAATGCCCGCTCATGTGTTACTGACCTTTTTACTTAAAATAATACCAGTCTATTTATTGTCCCACTGGTAGGCAAAGGCCTCTTCTTATACAGAGAAGGTATGAACTTTGATCACTATGTTTGCTCAAGACGGATTGGCGATTTCAGATTTATATTAATTGTAAGTCGTGGTGTAGTTATTTATAACTAAATCTCTATGAGAAATATTGTGAAAATCGTCTCTTTTCCTATGGTAGATTCTCTCCGCATAAAAACGATTTATCTTCTCGAAATAATTCTAGGTAAAGCTTACGATTGCCAAGCAAACAGTCATATTTTTAGACTAAAAGCACAAGTCAAATAAAAATTGTAAAGAAAAATAAAACTTCATAAAAATGTTTCATGCCGCAGCGTCCACCAAAACATCACGAAAGACTGCGTCCGTCCATCTTTTTATTCTTATTAACTGTCATCCACGTCCACAATATTCTCATAAGCAATACTGAACAACAAACCGTGAAGCTATTTACATTTCAGGTAGCGAGCAGACAATTCGCGGCCGGTTGTCATGGTTACTTCAAGATGGCGGCCGTCTGCTGCGGTTTCAAACTTCGCCTCTAGTTCCAAATTGTTCCAGGAGTATTTTAGAGCGGCGTACGTATGTACGAACGTGCATAATTACATTATGTACGCCCGGCTATATACCACGGTCCCACTAATTACTGGTACGGTTAGCAGCGAAGTTTGGATCGTACATAGATTAAGGTGGAATTTGTCGTCAAGAGATTTTGAAAGGTGTAGAAAAGTTGTGTAGTTACGTATAGTTATGGAAGATAACACTTATGAAAAAAAGTGGGATTCTTTGTATAATCGAATTGAAAATAAAGGTAAAATACAGACTAAGTATAATTAGACAAAAATATTTACTTCTCCCAAACTGGTGGGATGAGGCACTGAAACGGGAAGGATGGAATGAGTGGAGCATATAGGCTAATAAAAAAAAAATCTAATCGAAGTTGTTGAACGACATAGGTTTGTCATTGACACAGTTACCTTTTACGAACAATTGCACCATTTAAATAAAAAAAAAAAAAAAAAAAACTGGCTTCTGCTTCGCGACTTCGTGTTAACTTACGTATTTGGTTACTGCTCTGATCCCGTGGGTCGTAGCGAGATGTTATATAGCCTATACTATTCCTCATAAATCTGGCTTTCATCTACAAAAATAATTTATCCAATCCGACTGATAAGGTGCAGAGATTAGTGTACCTACGTTAAAACAAACAAAAAAATCTCTACAGCTTTATTATAATTATTAACATAGATTTCAAAGCTGAAGAAACACAGAAAATAAATAAATTGAGGCTGGTATTAATTTACGTTTTAAAGTAACCACACCGGTTTCTTTTTTACTAGCCTATATTGTTACTCGAAACGATGCAAGGATTGTAACGATACCCCATACATCTAAATCGGTTCAGGCGTTTAAAAGTTATGGTGGAATAAAGAAACTCACATACTTACATACATTAACCCTGAACACATAACACTCTTTTTTTTGGGGCAGTCGTGTAAAAAAGAACCCAATTTTTTCATTCCCCACTTTTCTGCTGCCAGTACTCTGGAAGGATTAGTTAAGGAGGATTTAATAAGAGTTCCTTAGATAAGTGTAGCGAGCGCTCTTCTATCTAATGCTCATCAACTTAAACACCTCTCGAGGACGAAGCTGCGCAGGTCACCTGAACGAAGAGATTTTAGTAATATGACGTACCTACATGCTCTTGTGTGGAGCTCGTATATGTTGTGTAAGTATGGGATGGGGTTTGATATTAGTAATTGAAGGCTGGCGTTGAAAAGTTTTCTGTGACAGCTTATAATAGGTACTTAATACTATCCCACTGCAAGGCAAAGGGTTTTTACAAGCTTTTATTTAGCTTGCACTGTTCGTATGTAAGTTGTCCTTTCAAAATTTGCAAATAATTTTTCGACCATCTGTTGGTATCCGATTGAGTTGAAATTTTGCATACACCTTTAGTTCTGGTGACAATACAATGTCCTATACTTAATATTGTAATAATATCAATATGGCCGCCGTTCCAAGATGGCGGATTATATATTTCTCAATCCCCTTGATATGGGTATCAAATGAAAGGGCTTGAAGAGTAAAAAACGATAAACACTATATATTAAAAAAACACTAAAAAAGCTTGTTTTTGAAAAGTTTTTTTTTTACCATCAATTTATTTTCATACAGAGAATGCACGAGTATTTATCATTACGCTTGCTTGCCGGATTGGCGATTTCAGGCTTATATGAATTATAAGTCAAGGTTTCTTCACGATGTTTTCCTTTACCGATGTCAGTGATATTCAAGATAAACTTAGAAGGAACATATGAAATTGAATAATCATATTAGTACAACATATCTATGTTATACATATATGGGAGCTTATCTATAGTAAACCATCGTTCAAAAGCGTTGAGGTTCCCTTTAAGAGTGTTGATGTCGTCATTCGTCACGAAGAAGTCATCAGGGTTTTTATCAGTATCTTTCTGTAAATGTTCTTAAAGATTATCCATGGGTTAAACTAGAAATATGAACTGTAAGATTTTGGCGAGTTGCCAATTTCTGTGAATATAGGACCTGCAGAAGAGGTTGAAATGTGATTTTACAAATACAATGCAGTATGCACCTACGGGGTATTAAGGTAAGTTTTCCAAATCTTAGGTATGAGTCTAATAAGCTAAATACACTTAATAGCCGAGAGTATTAAGCACAAGTACTTATATTGCTAGAGATTTCGTTCCCGTGAATTTTCTTACGTTTCCTTAATTTTTTTGAAAATAAAATATTACCTGTGTTGTTTATCCATTACAAACAATTTAAAAACACAAATCTTTTCTTTTTATAATATATATTTGGATTAAAATAGAATAGAAGAGATTTTCATTTTCTTAATACAAATCAGTTTAAAATTAACTTAGTCTAGGTACCTATCGATACCATTTTGTATTTAATTTGTGGAAGACTGGTGCCCAAACCTATGTTTTTTTTTATACAAAGTGTACGTTAAATTATTTATTTAAGGGCCTCAGCACACGGCGTATTTTAAACGCGCAGACGACTCGCGTTTTAATCGGTATCTACGGCGCAGACAACGCGTGTTCTTGAAACGCGAGTCGTCTGCGCGTTTAAAATACGCCGTGTGCTGAGGCCCTAAATTAGACAATTTACAGGCACTTTTGCATTGTCAAGGAGTCGGTCAGTTAGTCAGAAAGTTGAAGCTAGTTGCTCGTTCCAAAACGTAGGTAGGCCTCTATGGAGAAGAACGAGCAAGAAACGGACACTCTTTTCAATTAGATTTTTACAAAATCCTAGTTCTCATATATTCTTCTTGCTTTGATAATTATGTGAAAGCAGTGAAGGTAAATATAAAATAATTAAAGATACATCTTTATTTATTTTTTATTATTTTATTTTTTTGGCATACAAGCCATTCATATTCTTTAATCTATAAAGAGCACTCACCACAATGTAAAAACAATGATCAAACCTGCATGGCTTCTTGATGACCCTCGTAAATCATACGCTGTCGTCGGCATCATAAACTGGTTTACGACCCATATAGGATGAAGGTTAGGAGCGGACATGAACGAAAAATATGGAAATATTATATTTGGGACAAGAGGTCGATGTAGGAGTCAAGATGTAAGTTGCCCTTTTTTTAACATTGCCTATCTCTTGGAATTTCGCCTGTACCGTATAAATGTATACCCGGGACAATTATTTGCAGGGCATACAAATTCTTTCAGTGCGGGATTCGAACCCGCGACCCCGCCTTTACTGTGATAAATCCTAGTTGAGACAGTATGCTTACTTACTAGGTGGAATCTTTTCTATTACGGGAATACAAGGGACATAATAAAGAAGAGAGAAGAAACTCCTAGGATTTCAGTATTTTTTGTCACAGACCACCCAAAAAAAAGGGTATTCTTTTTTCAAAACCTTTAAAAAGTTATGTTTTAAGAACTTTGTAATACCAAAAGAGAATGGAGAATCGCGTTTTGACAGGTCATAAAAAGTACGTTAATTGATTGGTGGTGTGATCTACCCTTTTATAAAATTATTAATATTTAAAAGAATTTTCTTCCTCCATAAGTTTAATTACTCAAGTCCCACGTAATGAGACACAATTGATTTTCTATTGTTCTGTCATGTATGACAGCCGGGCCTTGAGCGGTTAAACCATTTGAAGAGTTTTTCTCCAGCAAAACCAAATTCAAATCAATCGTTGTGGATTTACCCAAAAGGATCTCTGAATAGAATAATATTTTTAAAAAGCCAAACAAATCCTAAGAAAGTGAAATATAGTGTCGCTTGGTCTTTGTTTTAGTGCCTCGTCTTCAATCTTTTATTATGAATAGCCGAGTCGTAAAAGTGACTTAAGAGCTTAGGTCATGAATTCTGCACAGGATTTTTACATGTTTTATAGCACATACTCAGCTGTAGGTGTCTATATGACAAATTCTTGGATGTAGAAAGGCTGTAGACTGTAAAGTATATAGAAAGGCACGGCTTCGACACAACAAATAATTTTCCATTCAAGTTAGAACTTTAAAACGTGTGCGTTTAAGCATTTTTTATAATGACAAGGTATAAAAGGTGACGGTTGGCGGGCGGCGTGCTGGCAGCAAACGGTTTGGTTCTGGTCGGGCTGTAGTCGTGTCGTGTCGTATCGTGTATGTTTAGCTAAGTTATGTCAGCATAAAAACATTTTGGGTAACACGAAAGTGGCTATAAAGCATTAGGTCAATACTCATTATCCATATATTGTTTTAAATTATAAAAGCTAAATTCACTTAGCCACTTGTATAATTTGTACTCAGTGATGTCCATTAATGTTAAAAAAAATTGTATGGTTCTGTTATCAGGCTTTTACTGAACATTTTATTACACAAATAGTTTTTTCCTTATGTACATGTTGTAAATAGATATTCTATTATAACGTAGCCATATGAGAGACGCTTCTGAGAAAGCTACTCGTAGTACTGCGTCAATCTTATAGCTGAGTCTTCCAAGAACCGGGATGTGAAGCTGCAGATACAATACAGGTTTGCTCATACGAGTAGTTTCTAGGAAGACTACAATACAGGTATACAGTAATTGCTATGAAAATTCTTTCCCATTATGTGCAAAAGCATAAAGCCTCACAGACATTACAGTACAAGTATAGAATTCTGTACTTAGAACTGACATAGAATAAGGTTTCTTTTTGCTAGATACTTGAAGCTCTACTCTACTAATTAATAATGTTTAAATGTCGCAATCTCATCTCAGCGACAATCAATGTCAATTAGAGTGATCGTTCCTATAAGCAAATATAACTGATTTATAAAATTAATTGTATCTAGGTTGATATTCTTCATTTGTATAAACTGGGGGCCTACCACCATCTTTTACGTTTTGTATCAAGCTTATAATAACATTACTCATAATTTATACCATGACCTACATCGTTCAATATTGTTTTATTCCTGCTTAGTGTTGGGAAAGAACGAAGTATGTACAGTCAGCAAAACAGATAGGTATGCAGGGTCGTCAGATATAATTGAAGTTTTCTAAGAAACCGATGGATGTCTTTGACTCAAACTTAACCTACATAAAGAACTATTTATTATCTACGTTTTACATTCGAAAACATTCATCGGTTTCTAAGAAAACTTCAACTATATCTGACAACCCTGCATACCTATCTGTTTTGCTGTGTGTACTTATTTGTAAGATTTGGCTATTGCCTGCTGAAAATAAACAACTGTTTTGTTTTGCACATTATAAAACGCGTCTGGCCCAAATTTTCAGTAAAAAGTATTATCCCTCTGGACTTACAGTGTAGGACATTGCTCAATATCACAAGTCTCTAAAAGAGACAAGTCTCTCTATCTATAAGACAGGTTTCACATAAAAGTACCTACATAATATTGAACAAAATCCCTTACATACACGTTATGTAAGCAGTAGGCCGAAGCAATATCCGTTCAGTATCGTCGGCGGGCTGTCAGTTTATTTATGTGGAAACATGTGGATGTGGAGATTCAGCGAGCGAAAGCTTCAGATAAGGATCACTATGTAGTTTATTGTGTGATGGAAAAGGCGGAATACGCCTCTTAGGGACTTTTCAATCGTCAGATTTTTAACGGTGGAATAAACATGGCGGTTCGACATAATAATCTATATACATACTAGCTGGCCGGCCACGCGTTGCTATGGCTTAGGTTTGCAATAAAAAATATTAAGACCAATAATTGAGACAAAAACTATTCTATCTTTCAAGTTGGATCAAACTGCACACGGTGTGAAAATTTGATTAAAATCAGTTAAGTAGTTTAGGAGTCCATCCCGGACAAACAACGTGACGCGTAATTTATATATAGGTAGGTATATTACGATATAGGTATATAAATAAAAATGAATCCCTATTTCCTTTGGTCACGGCATCACGCGTGTACGGCTAGACCAATTTCACTAATTATTTTTTGTTATGTTTGTTATTATTATAAAGGAGATGGTTCTTATTAAAGAAAGAAAAAAAAATATTGCGGTACGAATTTCGCTAGGTCAGCTAGTATTTTCTATACAAAAGTTGTCGAGCTGTCATGTTAACTAAATGCCATAATAGCACGCAAAAAGGATCCAATCCACAAAAGCCCAAAAAATCAGTAACTCAGTTAGACATACTAAAAACATCGTAAACATAATCATAAACACGGGTAGTATATTTTGTTGATACAAATGTCATATCTTTGTTTATCTCTGGGTCACTTTTACTGAACGAATTATATATCACCTATACGAGGATTTTGCTATGTGTAAATCAATTTGAGGGTTTGTAGATTGGACGCTTTTTGTGTAACTATTCTCCTAATTAATAGTCGCAGTCTCATCTCAGCGACAATCAATGTTAAAAAAATGAAGGTTAATTCTGTCATTATAATGCCTTTGCAGTTTTAATAGATTAAGAGTGAGATTAGACTGTGATCGGTCTTAAAAGTAAGTAGAATTACCCCCCTGTTATGTGACGATTGAAAAATCAGTCCTTTATTATATTTTATTTGCATTTAAAAGCTGTTGCTGGTGGTGAGTTAATTTGCAGTGAATTGGGTCATTACTCCGTCGCGTTTAGAGGTCTTAAGTCACACAACATGTGTGTTTGTACTCGAATTTAAGCATAAAGGACCAACTTAGGGGAAGGTTTGGTATATTGGACCATTCGTTAAGTTGGACCACCATCAAATAACAGTTTAGTAGTTTGTTGATTTTATTATTGGCAACACCAAACGATAGTCAACTAACTTCACTACACATCGGCTATTTTGAATTTCTCATAAAACAGTGCGGCTAGTTGTCATTAATAAAAAACGAATTTCATTGTTTTTAATGTAAATTTTGGTGTTCTTTGCTAGTGGTGTAATTAAGGCAAAGTTAAGCTGCCTATATTTATATTTTTAATTGAGATTCGTTATTAATTAACAATTAACTGGAGATAAACATTAGCCGGCTTAGATAGGTTATGTTCTTGTCAAATTCGTTTTTTTATGCAAGTAAACAGTTTGCTTAATTGGACCATACATGGTCGGTTAAAATTAAACTTTTTAAATTAATCTTTTTCGAACTTATTCAGAGCTTTGACTGTTTTTTTTAAGTCTTTTTAGCCAAAGTTAGATTTTCTGTCGTTGGTTTTTGTAGAGATATTTTTTTTAAAGTGTTTTTGCTTAGTTTTATAGGTAAGTTTTCTCAAGTCCAAATTACCAACAGCGTGGTCCAATTAATCCTACCGGTTGGTTAAATTGAAACAAATATCTGATCTCAGAAAATGATGATTATCTTAAGTTTTGCTATAATTATGTTAATTTTTATTAATTATATGTGAAGCCAAATAAATAAAGTTTCATTTAATACAGCTGTTGTCTGTGCCATTTTTAAAGAAGCATTTCAAAACCGCATTTTTTCAAAAATGGTCCAAAATAACAGACTTTCCCCTACTTCGTACTCCATACATTGTTACATAGTAGGTATATGTATTTTCAACACATACTCTTTGTAAACTTTTGAATGAAGGGAAATAATCTAAAAAATGCGGAATACACCGACTTTCGAAAAGTTCTGTAAGGAAGGAGGTCATATGTGTGTTTCTTTTTTCAAATAATATTCAATATATACATAGATTTACTTATAGTACATAACCTATATAGAAATATTTCTTAATTAATTGAGCTTTTAGTAAATGACTGCCTATATACTTCCAATAATCCACAAAACCGTCACATAACTTTGAGTACATAAACCACCATACTCCAAACTAATTTGTTACATCTAATTCGATCCTTAACAAGACGATACCGTAAACTTACCGTATATACCTTCACGCACACATAAACATCATATATATTCATTTAAGCCTTCCGAAAGTAGCTTCACACTGGAAGAGAAACACACACACACACACAAGCTAAAGCCGCAAGGCACGTAACATAAGGAGCTTTGAAATTAATTTAGCTCGGAACTAGCTGGCAAATGGATAGACGTGTGAGCTCAGGGGGGTAGGTGCCTCCCTTAAGGGGGTGGAAAGGGGGACGGGTGTCGGGAAAATTCGGCGTTTAGGTGAGCCTTTGTGGTGAGACCGGTTGCGCTTAGCAGTAATTGTGTTCCGTTGTATATGGGCGCGGGTAGAGTTTGATTATAATTGATATTGTTATGTGAACTCGCCAATTATGTATGTTCCATGCTTCTATTGTCTGGTTTAATCAGTTTCTTGGGTAACGTTTATAGGTTTTCGGAGAAATGGGATCGATAGATTATCGGATCAGTCGGCTAGCTGCTAAGGTTGATTTTGAAAATCTCTTGAACTGAACTAAATTTCTAAAGAAAATGCTAGGTTGACTAGTATTCTTATTTCTAAGAAGTAGTATAGACTTTCAAGTACTAATAAACTCCTCCTTTTTTTGAAGTCGGTTAAAAATAAAGTGACAGTTTCTCAAATTGGGTAGTTATAACAACATAAAACAATAATTCCTAGACAATTAAAAAAAAACTTTATTTCAGCCTTGAAAGCCCGTTTCATTTTCAATTAACAGAAACATTCGATTTTTTGTTGCTTTTAGATTAATTAATAAAGTTCAAATGAGTAATCAATTGAATTAGCAAATAAGTGACATCATTATTTACTATTTGCCATACAAAATCTATGGGGGAATCGCGTTATGACAGATCATAAAATGTATTTCAATTGATTGGTGAAATTGTACTTGTCATAAGAAATATTTTTATTTTATTTTCTGTATATGAGCTAAGTTAACATTTAACTGTATCTAAATTGCTCAGTAACTACTATTTTCAGCATCCATTAACGTTACTATGGAACACAGAAACTAAATTAGCGAAGACGTCCAACGTCAAATTCAGGCAATTCAAACTATGTATCGTTCGTTACACACACAACACATACAAGTACAGTCATATGTAGAAATAACTATAGTATGAATAGCTGACGAAATTAATTTCTTCACAAATTGTTTTACTTCATATTTTGAAACTATCTTGTGGTATGTGTACGATTTATTTGGAAGAAAAACGAAGGTCTTTGTTGATTTCCTTTTCTTTTATAAAATGTTGCCTTACTTTAATAATTTGGGTGCTTTTACAAGAATATAAATTTACATACTCGCCATACAATTATTTCTTTCTTTATTGACGTATTTTCTCTTATCGCGATCCAAAAACTGAACTGTTCTTCAAATACGTCAATATAACGCATAAATTGATGCGTTATATTGACTTATTTGAAGAACAATTCAGTTTTTGGATCGCAATAAGAGTTCATGGTAGGGCAGCTGGAATCGAACCCGCGACACGCAGCGCAGCAGTAAATTACACAGCAGCCACTATGCCATCGTATCATCAAATGTCACTACTCGAATTACAGATCTAACTAGAGCACCTAAAACTACGTTATGAACTTAGGACCACCTTAGGACCTAAGGACCAAAGAGCCATATTTTTGCTTATGACTGTACCTATCTACTCACCAACATCTAAGATCTACTGTTTCTAATGAAATACACGTCAATATCCCTGCGTCAAAGGCCGCACAATATCCGTGCGTGTCACACAAACACACGGACACGCATACATGGATACAATGTCGAGCATGTAAACACACACATGTAAAGTGCCGCCGTCACTCCGGGCGATTGCCGGATAACCAGCTTATTAATATCCGGGGACGTCTCCTGTGTACCTATGTCTTTGATTTATATTTTATTATAGTACTTACCTTTAGATTGTGAGGAGAATGGGGGGGTAGGGATTTTCGACAGGATGTGTGTTGTTGTCATGTTATGAAGACCGACAGAACTTTATATTGGGTAGTTGACATCATCAACCAATTATCCCAAGATACAACTTCTCTAAGAATCACTTAATTTTAGCTCTAAAAACTGCCTCAATTTTCAGTTAACTGTCAAATTAGATTTTTAGTTGGTTTGAAATTAATAAATAGTTAGTTAATTGAGTTAGCAAATAAGTGACGTCACAGTTTACTTATACAAAATGTATGAGGGAATCGCGATTTGACAGCTCATAAAAAATATGTCAATGGATTAGTGACGTCAACTACCCAATTATACAGGTATGAATTTTCAATCGCCAGATAAATTCATCTGAAGAATAAAAAAGGCGATTTGACACGTTTCCTATACAAAAGCTGTCAAATTGTCATATTAATTCTTCCGATAAAAGTTCAGTAGAAAAAACAGTCTCACTACATTCTTAATAATCATTATTTTATTAAGAAATGTCGCCATGACATAATGTGACAATAAATGTGTCGGTAACATTTATTTTACTTTGTATTGATAACTTATCATTTTGTTTTATTCTGGTATTGGGTGTAGTTATTAAATTACTGACAAATAAACTTACATCTGGAAAATAAGATAAGAAATATTAATGGAGAATAACAAACCGACAGTTCTTTCTCTATAAATATTTAAAACAATATTTTTCTAATATTATGTTAAGAAGATTATTATGACAGAACCTGTAATCAATTCTTGGTAGCTTTACTTATGCGATTACTAATAAATTTTCTAACAAATTCTAATCAAAGCAATATTGTGAATTTTTCCGAGAATTCATTTTTATTCCATTGTATCTAAAGTAGGTCCGTTCTTTGAACAACATCTCGTGACGTTCAATAATAAACGCTTCCCAATTATAAAAATCATACTATTTATCGTGAACTTAGACGTACTTGCAGCATGGGACTGGACTGGGACTTAAACATAACTGGCGAAATGTGGGTGTACTAATGGGTACACCTCTGCCTAACCCTTCGGGGATTACAGGCGTGAGGTTTAGTTATGTATGTGAAAAAAAAAGGGTTTCACGTAACATTAATAATTACTCCCATTCTTACTTTGGTCATGCGGGAAATCTGCTGTGGGCTTTCAAGACCTCATTTTGTGTAAACATCATACATTCATACAACGATTCAATGCTATTGTATCACCCGTCCTTTCTTCACCACACGACAATTAAAAACAAAATAAAAGTGACGTCACAAAACGGTCGACAGTTGACCCACACTCAATGCGCATTCAAATAAAGAACAAAAAACGTTCCATTTTACATATCCGTCACGTCACGGTTAGCTGACAACTACGGCCCTTTCAAATATCACGATTAAAGAAATAAACTGAGATTAATTCGCGCCCTGTGAAAACAATGAAGGATCTCGCCCTACACAAAGGGTTAGGACAAAGGCCACGAATGGAGTTTAGTCTATAACTCTGCATGTGACTTCTAAACTTATTGTTTTAACGTTTGACAAATGAAAACAATGCTAGAGAAATTAATTCAATGCATTGTCGTGTAATTTTTTTGTGTTTTGTATTTGGAACGTGGTTATTTTTAATCCGTGATGAATTGCTTCGAATTTTGAATTTTGAATTCGGACTGTAGTTTGACATCTAAAATTACTCACTGGTAATAGAAAGAGATAATAAAAGATAATTATATAAGATCACTAAGATCAGTCACCAATATTCATAGAAATAAAGCCTTCACAAAAGTAACCGACTCCTATCAATCAAAATTCCAATAAAGAATTGTACATAAGTAAAAAATAAATACTAAGTAGACATGATTTAAAAATGGCGGCAATTTCTTTCTTTTTTTTCTCTGCCGCTGAATTGCAGACTACGGCATGGCTTCAAAAAGTCTATCAGAGCGGAATATTCAGTTCGTCAAATGGTAATCAGAGGGAGGCATTATACGTTATGGTTCAAATATCACAAGCGTAGTCTGTACGAGATTTTACTTTTACGAGAAAATAAAAACACAGATAACTTTGATTGAAGATAATACCTTCTTTAATATTTTTATCTGTAGAAAAAAATGTATATACTTGATGGAAAAAGAAAGTGTATTACATGTCATGAAAAACACATTTTCTCATCAAGGGAAAAAACTTTCAGTTCCCAGGCACGTAAGCCTACTCGAAATTATTTTATTTGTATGCACGCTGTTAAAGTTCTTATATGGTTGTGTTAAGGTTGAGATTGGTTTGTGAGTAGTCGACAAAGAGTTAAAGGTTTAATACACGTGACTGTGAGAACGCTAGTTGTTACGGTCGTAACAAGGCGAGCGCATCAAAGGACGTTTTTCAAAGGGAACGTGATTCTCGACCGATGCTCTAACAAGTCCGCCCCCGGGTGACTCGGGGGAAACTCGACAATATATTTTTAAGAATTACAATTTTATTTGAGGGATTGTGCGGCCAATGTGTTTTATGTACGTAATGCATGCTTATTGTTCTGTTACAGAGAGTTTTATTTAGAATGCTAATTTTAAGAATGTGCGCAGATTTTGAAGATTTTTCTTGGAAGATAAACGAGTTCATGGAAATAGCTGAATGTAGCATTTTGTCACTGAATACGTTTTATTTTTCCAATTGTTCCCGTGTTTCAAGTAAAGTAGATTTCATATTAGTATAGTGTATTTGAGAGCTGACGCAGTTATTTGCTATTATAATACTATGAATCAAATCCGTAAATGAGAATCTTTTTCAAAATATCTAATCGGTCACACATCGTAAGCTTTCAGTACCTCCAAAAGTCTTAATAGGTAGTCATTAAAACAAAACATAGCCTTAATCAGCTCTAAATTCAAAACATCACAACCCCTATACACTCCTCCTCATTCCCTTCAGGGGGGGTGAACACCCCTTTAGCAATCCCAATAGTTTCGATAGTTCCCCGGCTGGGATTAAACCGGGAACGGATAACATGGGGCATATGTCTTCGACGTCACCTCGGCGATACTTCACCCCGCTACAAAGGTGAGGACTGATTGAAAATCCGAGCTGTATGCGGTACCCACTGTATTAGGCTTAATGCTTTGAATTGTAGGAGTGTTTTTAGGCGCCATGTTCGTTGTTTTTTTTGTTGTAGTCTTATAATTTAAGCGAATATGAAAGTACAGGAAAACTTAGAAATTAGTACGTACCTAAGTCAGCTTTCTGTCAACAATTTGTGACCAGTTTGTGTAGTAGTTAAGTATATTTTTTTTTACAAATGAGTTTTGGAGCAGGCATTATTGGAAGGTCATCTGTCTCAGAAAAGATTTGATGAATGATTATTTTAAAGGTGAATACAAGCCTCGTTATGGTTTTCTAGTACTAAGCTACATTGTCGATAAGCGGCCTAATTTTTGCTTCTTTTTTTTTGTTTTAAAATCGTATTAAGAACTTACTAAAAAAACTAAGAAGACTAATAAGCAATTGTAACTTTTTTTAACGGGAGGTTTTTTTCCAAGAATAGTGTCTATTTGCACTTTCCACAAGTGAGTTCCACTTTGTTAAAGTGTGATATAGTAGATTTAGAAGAAAATTGTGGAGTGAAAATTTTTAGCGTACATAATCATTACTATATGGATCATTTGGTATCACCATGATCATCGCATCAGCCGAACGACGCCGACGTCCAGTGCTGGACATAAGCCTTTCCTAACTCTTCAATCACAGCTATTACTATAATTAAAATAGGCTTAGACTTCAACCATCGTCCTTTTACACACACCTTCATATAAGTATCTACCTTCATAGGTAGGTTGTTATAAGTACATACCTTTATAAATCACATTTTGTGGCGAACGAAGGTAGGAACGGTAGAATTTGTCTCTCTCTCATTGTGACAGAGATTTATAGTGGCCGTGTTTGGTCGATCTCCCCCCGGCAGCGTCTGGGCACCGAACATGCATTATGTTGACGTTATGATTAAAAATATGCTTGATTGTGTTGTGTATAAGAAAAGAGAAAATACATTTATTAAAATCAGGAAAAGCTACACAAAAACCACTTTTATGTAAATCTACGTTGGATTGATTTTGAGAGGTCGAGATTTTTTATTTTTCAGCAATTGTGGACTATTGTTATATAATTTTTTTTATTGCACGTATAGAAGTAATACCTATGCATCTGTTGATCAGCTATGTAGGTTGCATAATTATTGTAAAAAAGGTACGATTTTTATTAAAACTGCTGTAGTGTTAGCTTATATGTATACCATGTTGGTGATTGAAACTTGAATTACGCTTTTTCGGGCTGCAGGTTTCAGGGTTTTATAAGTTTCTTAGGCATATTTTTGCAAGATTCTTGATGTAAGTATAATAAATTCTACAATATAGTTTAAGAAGCCCTGCAAAATATTCTGTAAGAGGTTTGAAAGCTTTGTTTGAGATTTATACAATTGAAATAAAACAAATAGTATTGTCAAACAATTGTAACGTTTATTAAACAATTCATAAAATACATTTCACATCACAAATACAATTGGTAAATACACGAGCAAAATAACAACCATCAGTTTTACAAATAGCTACATTACTTCCAACATAATTATATCGAACTAGTGAGGGCTTAACTTAATTTTACGCAACATAAAATAAAGGGTACAGAGAACGACTCGTAGACATACGACTCGTTACTAGTAAATGAACCGACGCGACGACCGAACGTTATGGGAACCGTAGAACCAAATATATGGGAGGAGGGAAGTAGTTCCTGTATTAGATTTATGTTTTGTTTGCATTGTGTTTGGGTAAAATTAAGTTAATTTTGTACTAAATTTGGTGTGGTATATTTGTAAGAGGAATGTTTCGATGTTTTGCATTTAAGAAATGAGTACAGTTAAAATAGTTTTGATACTTTGTACGTATAGCTGTTCAAACCCTTAGGTTATAAATATACAAGGTAAATAACAGGGCACTTTTTTTTTCAATTTAGGGCACTTATTTGTAATTCCTGTGATTCTATTTCTTTTGATAATTATAATAGGTAAGTGGTAATAATAAAATTTTGTCCCTGTGTGATAATTAAATACCTTGTAGGTATTTTACTGGTTATGTACTGTTTGCAGAGTCAAAGATTTTCTTTTTAGTAGAGAAGTTTTTTTAAAGGCTTTCTAAATAATAATTCTGATGAGAAATTTCCTGATTATGTCATAATTCTTAGAAATACTTGAACAAGATGTTAATATTTTCATGTCTCGACTTTTCTCGAAAGAGGTTTGTAGGCTTCTTATATTACTTAGTATAACGTACCTACTTGCCTTTTAAATCTTATTTTGTAGGAATATTTAAAACACGTGTAAACAGAAAGTAGAATGTTACACGAGGTGAACCTGGCAACCAAGTACGTGAACACTTTATTTATATTCACAGTTAACCTAAAAACATTTTGTATTAAAAACTTATTATAACCTAAATGAAGTGTTCTCTTTTGACAAAAACGCGTGCGTACAGCATTTTATTTAAAGAGACCCAATTTAAAGGCTTTGAAGCGTAGGGAGGCCTCTATATCACATATAGGGTAAAACGCCCACTCAAACACACACATATTATTATACGTATGTACATACAGAGCATATATAGCCTGGGGGCCCGTCAAACGCCCTGAAAGTCACGTATGCCTGGTGGCCTCGCAATGTTATTATCCAACACTTACGCACGAACATACACTCACGCATCTATACATATCTGTGTGTGCTATAGATGTGCGTAGGTAGGAGCGCCCGGGCATCGCGGCCCACACGACCCCGACCGAAGGGACAAAGCGAAACGGGTTTGTCCCAAGGGAAATTCAATATTCGGGACTAAACCTTAACTCCCCCTTAAGACACCCCGTCTACCACCCCCGGAATGCTTATATGGCCACGACGTGTATCGATTTTCTTGCCAAATGGAAGATTGGTGTCGAACCGTTCTCGGCGGACGAATGAATGATGTATTGGAGTGGCGAGTGAATATTTCAAGTGTGTGTGTGCCACCTTCGGGGTTTTGTGTTTAGCCACCGTATCGGCTCTGATGGAAATCTCCTTCGGAAATTGACGTGAATTTTTTATTTCGGTAATGCATTGCGGGGTGAGGGCGGGGTGGTGTTCGGTAACCGCGTATTTCTTTGAGCTCGACGCCAATTATCTCTGAAATGCTCTTTGAGGTGACTGATTGGATCGCAACCGTTGCTTTTAGGCCTTCGTTGCTCACTGTTATGAATATTGAGATTCTTTGTGTAGAATCGTTGATCATGAAAGGTTGCTTATTATCTTAATGGTATCTGAAATAATCTTCTCTATGTTTTTCTTCAATGAATAGGGTTAGAGTAACTATTTTTATAAAAGTGGTAGGTATCTTATTTACTTTCCCTATAGATGTGTAGAACATATATTTACAATATAAACTGGAGCGGTCCCTGCATGACGTACTAACTTATTCACAAGCGAATCCTTTAAGGGGAAATCTCGACTTTTATGTACGTAACATGCCATAAAGCGTTGCCATAAACTTTCCTCGTAAAATACGTTACAACCAAATTATAAATATTTACTCTATTTGTTTATTACTCGCGACGACATCAAATGGTGATATTAATCTTAGGAAATAGAGACAATGGAATTCATTAACTAATTAAAGCGTACCTATCTATATTTTCCAAATTTATCTTATCTTGACTGCCTCGTCGGTCTAGTGGTCGCAAAGTGCGACTGCTGTGCATGAGTTCTTGGATTCGATTCCCAGGTTGTGGCAAAGTGTTATTGGGTTTTTCCATCAGGGATTTCTCAGTAGCAGCCTCAGAGTCTGGATTTGTGCCCGGTTGATAGTGATAGGCTCGCCTCCTATTACATGAGACTTAAACATAACTGAAAAAATGTTAGTGTACTAATGGGTATATGGCTAATGGCTCTGCCTAACTCTTCGTGGATTACAGGCGTGATGTTATGTTATGTTATTTAATCTTTTTACTTAGGAGTTTACAATAATTTATTTTACGCATTTCATGTAGCATATTAAATGTATCTAGCCATTGTATTTGAATAATATCTATGGGTTCTTTTACCTGTAATGAGGATCTAAATATATCTTTCAGATTAAAAAAGATATTTTGGTAACACAAAGAAAAGCCTTTCAGTTTCAATAAAGCACGTAAATCTGATTTCTTTCATAAATAATCGTTAAGTAAAAGATAGCCTTTGACTCACAAAGTTCAGTTTTATTAAACGTGTTTATTTTTATCAGGCCTTTAGCACAATATGAATTAAATATGTTCTTTTCCTCCATATAAGGTGTATTGTTTGAATTTTTAATCATTCTGAACCTACACTTACTAAAAATATGTAGGTCATGTACAATCTTTTTTCAGAAACTTCATAAATCTAGTATTTTTGTAACTAAACTAATAGTTTTAAAATATTCGTAGACACGAAAGCGAAAAACAAATATTTGTGTTCCTACCAAAAATACGTTACCTACTGTTCATTATCTTGCTGAGGAACATCACAACGATCTTTGACAAAACAATTATCGCGAAATTCTATCCCCTCATTACAAACAAGCAAACAAAAAACAAACGAAAAACAAATTGAGCGCAAACAATTTAAAGCACACAACCTGTGTGTTCTACATTAAGCACACACACACACGCTCATACGTAGAGGACATTAGTATTAGTGGGTTTCGGCCTTTCAAAGGCCCCTTAGATCGAGGGGGCATGTTTGGGGTAAGATTGAGCGTGGGTGAGATGCGGGGGAGGGGGCGAATTCCAAGATGGCTGCGGACCGTGCCGGCCATAAGGGTAAAATAGGAGCCTTTATATATTTATATGTAGTTTATACTTGTATTGGTCAGGCGGCCTCCTGGATTTGTTATCGATTTCTGCTTATTTCTGTTGTAGCCTCGTGGAGTCGTGAAGCGTTTGTGGAATGAATTGCAGTTGTGTGAAGTTTAAATGTTTGATTATTTCTTGTTGTATTGCTTGAAGTATTTGCATAGTAGATTTGCTTTATTGTGGCTTGGCGATGCCGCAGACTGCGGTGCTTACTTTATTGCCTACCTATTTGAATTGTGATGTAGGGCAAAGGAACTATAATTACTATTACTATATGTTATATACAATACCCATTAGAGTAAGCAGGCATTGAATAATTATTAAAACACAAACCCTAACTGATAGAAGCTTGCTATAAATTAACGACAATAATATAAACGTTTTCCTAAAGTGCTTACTAATAAATAAGTTCTAAAGCCAATAGAATAAGGAAACAAAATGAACAAAATTAAAGAATCGGATCTGCGGTTAGCCATTTCAAAGTAAATAAAATGCCTATAAAAACTTGGAGATCTCATTATCAAGTGGCGGAAAGTTTTTTTTCCTTTACGCACGCCAAGTTACTAGAAACTTTGTGAATATTTATTTCGTGAACTTTTAAAATAACTTATCTTGCATTTATTGAGTGATGGCGATTTATTTTGTGCGTGTGAAAGGGCTAAAGGTATTCTAATAAGAATATGTACTCGTATTTAATGTCAAATGTGAAATTAGTCAAATATTTGGATATTATTTAATGCAATGACAAAATTGAACAGTTATAATTATGGAATCGCATATATTGTTGTACATTAATTCCCAACTAGCAAAAAGTTGTATAGTATTTGAATTATACAACTAACAGACATATAAAGGTTTTATAATAGTTTTGTAGCAGTTAACAGTTTTATAATAGTGTTTAATTCGACGCATTAGTTATACGAGTATAATTATTATTTATTTTGCTAGTTGGATTTGGCTCTAAAGCAATAACAGCATCTCATTTTTAAAAGTTCCATCTGGTGTCGATTTCAATGACTATAGAAGCATAATCCTAAACTGCCATCACAATCAACTCTCCTACATCAATTTGCTT
Source organism: Hoplodrina blanda (assembly GCA_949316365.1). Lineage (NCBI taxonomy): Eukaryota > Metazoa > Arthropoda > Insecta > Lepidoptera > Noctuidae > Hoplodrina > Hoplodrina blanda. The sequence goes on from OX438589.1 coordinate 11,297,392, forward strand.
CGAAACCTTTCACAAAATGAGTACCGAAGCAAAGTTTTGTAATCCATAAACAAGTTTGGGACACGACATCCACTTCCAACCTCTCAATGTCCATTACGGGCAGACGTTATACATAATTCAATAACCCAGCCACCTACCTACATACAACAAAAAGCACCTAAACTCTAAAGTCGAGTCCATCTAAGGAAGGGTTCCACTAGGTGTCATAAATTACAGCCCTGTTTATCGGGCCGGTGGGGAGGGAGGGAGACCCTCCCGTGGTTTTACAGTTTATCGTCCCTCTGTATGGGCCCTTCGTAAGGCGAAGGGTAGTGAATTACAGAACTGTTACTCAGCGGAATGTACCCCCTGAAAGTTTGAGAAAAAAGGAACCCTTAAGACTGTCCATTGCGTGGGGTGCTTTTCTTGTTTAGAAAATTCGTACAGTTGAAAATTTTGAGTTTCTTATGCGCTGGCTTTTTCTTCGCGGTAATAATTTGTGGTTATGTAAACGTTAAAAGGCCATATTACTCGCCAAAGTATAGGCAGTCAAAGGTCATGAAAAACTGGGAATAAATACGTATTAATCAATCGTTCGCGTAAAACCCAATTTCTCACTAAAACTGGAGGTATATCAAAAGAAGTACCTAATCAAAGTTATAACAAAAACACATTTTTCACTAACATCAAACAGATATATTTCCTTTATACATAATTAAACCAATCTCTAAATAATTTATCGCAGAAGTTGCAAAAGTATCAAGTTTGTTCGGTCGGAGTCTCGCTGCCTTCCATACGCGCGGTCAAGCGGATTTCAAGTCACAGAATTACAATTTTATAGAAGCGGCACGGAATAATACATTTCCTTAAAGTTTTTGTAGCGTTCGAAATACTAAAAGCATCTTTGAAGTGTCTGTAATTATTTTGTGGACAGATTATAATGTTGTTATTAATGTTATACGGCATCGGACAGCGTCATACGTGACGAGTTAAAGGTGAAGCAAGAAATAATGGAACTCATATTGCAAGTTTTATTTCCCTACTATTAAGTAAGTACATAATATTGCCTAAAGGCGAAGGCAGAAGTTTCGTTTTGTGTAACGTTATTACACAACTGACTTATTACTGTAGATATAGGTATAACCTTCCTATATATTTCTGGTCGTAGTTCATGGGGTCAGCTTTGCGTATCATCTTTTAAATGAGCAATATGCTTCCAGCTTTTGTTGGAAAGAAAATAGAAAACTCAAGTATGTAGCATGAGTACCTAATACCTACTGAGTTTCATAGTAATGGATTCCGTTACAAGATGCGTTTGAAAATTGAATCAGTACCTACACTACGCCAAAGAAATATTCTGTCGACTATCATAATTAAGGCGCTCCACCCACTGCCCCGCGCCCCGTCGCGTAGCGCGGGATGGCAGATTTTACCGTTGTATGCAAGTATCTCAATTTATATAGAAATCACGCCTAGCACAACACACTGCCGACGCGGAAACGAGCGGGAAGGCGCACCGCGCGCAGATTCTGCCAAACTGCGCGGGAGCGCGGGGCGTGCCGCGGGATATGACACACCGGCTCCGCAGCCCCGGGCGTGATTTTATACTGCAAAGACGATGGATTTCGATGCACGATGGATTTCGACGCAGACAAATTTATTTAGCGCGAGGCCGTCGTAATCTGCTTCACCGCGCGGGGGAGCAGATTTCACCGCTAAGTAAGGCAGATCTGCGCCTCCGTCGCCGCGCGCGTTATCTGTCGCTCTGCTCACCGCGGCGGGACGCATCTTCAGTGGGTGGAGCGCCTTATTGTCCTGGTATATTTGTAGGTTTAATATATGAAAAAGTTAGGAAATTGAGACTATCTTTATAGTTTAAAAAAGCAAGGGATTAAGCAGAATCAAACAAAAACAAAAAAGGGTATCACCCAAAACAGTAGGTACTGTAACAATAGCAAAGTTTAGATGTTAAACATTGGAACCACGCCATGTTAACACAAACGACTCACGCAAAGCAATATGCATAAGTAACACGAGAAGACGATACAAGACAAACATATTGTGGCAAAAAGCACATAATACCAGTGCCATAACAATTTTGGGAGGTCTAAATTACTCTGTGGCAGTTGACAATGTAGGTGGAGGCGTGCGGTCTGAAGGCGAGGGGAGGGGACCGGGCGGGGGGTAGTGACACAGGCTACCGGTCACCACCGCTCGTATTGATTTGTTGTATCGCTCGTCCTGCAACACCCATCCCTTTCTTGCACACCTACACCACAATGCTTCTCTCTCTGTCTTACACGTGTCCCTCCCGCGCACACGTGGGCACATACGCCTCGTATGTGAATGTAGGTATGTGTGCGAGGATTACTATGTGTTTCACGAATGTGTGCGTTGGGGTCCGAATATTATGTACCTACGCATTTTCGACAGAGTTTTCCTTATATTGTGTTACGGACACCGTGTTTTTCATATTGTGTGAAAATTTTCTTTTAGCCGTGTGCCTTTAATAAAAACTTTTGTAAAATTTCTTTGTTTTACTTATAATTTCATATAGACTTTTGCAGTGTTTTGGGCACAAGTACCTACCTACTTACTACTTCAATATTTATTTTTCAATAGTGATTTATTTACCTTGATGACATTTTAATTATTTACTATCGTCACTTAGGTTCCTACACAGATTTCTCTAATAAGATTTCCGCGCCTAGATAGAATAGATAATGTATACTGTAGGTATGGGACTCTATTATGAAACAAAATAAAGTGGTTTAACGGTCTTACCGGTAAGACCAGAAAAAAATATAGAGGTTTGTGTAACTTTACCGGACTTAAATAAATAGGAATTATAATTATAAATATACACAATATAAAACTCAAAATACTATAAAAATAACAATTTTCACAATGGCAACTTTGATTCTGCAAAAAAAAAAACGCGAATAGAAGCTCCAAATTCAAATTTAATAAAGACTCGCACACGCTACGATCACTACGAGTTTAACGAAAGGGCGTGACGACGTGACTTTGTATAGAGGTCCACACATATTGTGTGCTTCAGATTTACAGAGGTCAGGTCACACTTATGTACTTCATTACAAGCAAGAGCAGAAAAAGGGCAAAACTGAAAGCGAGTTCTTGTAGAACCTTGTGATGTACGAGCGTTCTTACAGCAGAAGTGTTTAACTTCGTCTAAAAGTTTTTTGTAATTTTTTCACAGTGAAACTTTTAGTTTTTTATTTGGCCTGAACAAAGGTAGTTGTTGATGTTCATGTTATATTTTTATTTTAAGGGAAAATTTTCTTCTAGATTCTTTCTTTCTTTCTAGGAGTTTGTAAGGATCGTAGCAGGTGGCGTTCTGTGGTTTTTGCCCATTTATTCATTGACAAATTTTATACATCTTAAATAATAAAAAAAATATATGTACATTTAAAGGTTAATATAGTAGCCCACCGGCATCGGTGGTTAGGGCTCTTAATTGATTTATTATTAGATATATGTAGGTAATTATTATCGCTCGGTTTGCAATACAGATTTTTTTAATTACTGTTGAGTTTTATCAGCCAGGTTTTATAATATTATTGACATGAACCTGTCATTATAGTAATAATGACAGGTTCATCTCAATATTATTTAGTCCTGATATTAACAAATTATGGTTTTACGTTACGTTAAACTCGAGAATGGCAAACATGAATATTAATATTTAAACGAAGGTGCCACTTTTACTTATGTCTACATTATTGATTTGATTAGATATTTGTACTTAATGCTTAATTTACTGTAGGTATGTATAAGTCAGTCAGAAATTATGCTTTATCGTTGTAATTGTATGTCATTTATAATAATTACTCCGAGCTCTTAGCATATACGCCGAATAAAATACATAAAAAAATCCTTGAGTCCTTAAAGTCCTTATTCTTAGTTTTTATGATAAAAATAATTTAATCATGTTATTTCTGAATTACCTATTTAACCCTATCACTACCGAAGGATATACTTTTTTTTATATAATATATTTTTAGTTCAAAAACATTTATTTTTTCGCGTACCCAAATAATATTGCCATACCTATCTCCATACAGCCTATTCCCTAAATGTCACCGTTCCATGGGGCGTATGTGCTAATTACAAGAACACAGAACCCGCATACTAACTAGCCAGCGACTGTCGCACGAATACTAAGTAGGTAGCACACTTAATTGCTTACAACTATGTACAGAAGGCATGTAGACAGATGCTGTGGATATATCTATCAATTTAAAAAAAAATAGAATGAGTGAAATAGGTTAGAGTGTTGAAAACAGAGCAGGTTGCAGCGCAGCGATCCTAATTTATACTACAATAACAAAGTCGAAAAGATTTTTTGTTCGTTTGCGTGTTTGTTTAAACGTGCTGATATCTGGAACTACCAGTCCAATTAGAAAAAATATTAAGTACTAACTTCGTCCGCGTGGTTTTTTGTATCCGCGTTAGTTACTGCTCTGCTGCTGTAGGTAGTAGGATGATGTTAATTTAAAAGATCTTGATTGATTGATCATGACTTAAAAGGGCTAAATCTTTTATTAGATAGGTTAATATAGTATGTGGTTAAATAAACAATACATGGGATTGAGATATTTTTATTGCGTTACTACCGAAATATAAATTAAAATCATGTATTCAATCTCCCTTTAGTGTTAACAAATAATATTATTTACTTAGCATTTACTTTTTATACTTTCTATGGTTTCAGCTATTCTTATTCATAGAAGTTTTCTAAAGCCCGCTGCGTCACGATAAAACATCAAAATAATCACGACATTAGGGTTCCTTTACGTCACGCCTAAGAAATTGTTTCGAACCCCACATTTTTACATAACTAGTGCAAAAGTAAACAAAGTAACGCAGAGAGGGAAAGTTTCCTCGTTTTTCATCCCCCAGGACCCTCGCGGAGGGACGTAGCTCAAATTTCCGACAAAATAATAGCGTTTGAATTTAATTTCAATCTCACTTTCTATCGTATGGGTTGAAAAATAACCACTTAGATACGTACATAGTGTAAAAGTAGTTTATAAAACATGTTAAAAACAAAAAACATACGTATTTCAATGAAAATAAAGTCTAGACTCGAAGTTTCACATCACTTCATTCGTCTGCATTATTTTCACTCAACGATCTTGAAGAAACGCAGTCGCTTGAACTTGTAACCTTTTCACCTTTGAAAAGACACGCGTGCGTTCAAAATTATAAATTAAACGTAAAATTTTCAATAAAATGTTACCCTTGGTCGAGTAAACCGGTCTGGGAGACCCAAGCTGCGAAAATATTAAAAGTTTTGTATATAATGTAGCGAACACGAGGGTCATTCGGCCAATCAGTCCCCCTTCGAATGACCGACGGCGACCCGAACGCGCGTCGGTCAACTACGAATAATGAAATTCTAAAAACGAAACAGGCCCGCCAATAAACAAACCGTATATCATTCGTTATTCAAATATATTTTGGTGAATGGTTGACCCGAGCCCACGCGACCATTTGATGGTTAAATATTTTCAGTGGGCAACACTGACCGTCGGACATAATTTATGACTTGTGAATTTGAAACAAATAGTAACCTTTTTAGAATTGATTTATTTCTCTAAAACTTTGAAATATTTATTACGATGTTAACATTAATAAAAAATTGGCAGAAACAGTATATTAAATTTTTAAAATGCAACAGTGTGCAAATTTAATGGAATCACCCTAATTGTAACGATCTACTTTATTAATAAAATGACTTGTAATTAGGCGGGGGAGAAAAAGGGCGGTAAAATTGTATTACTTTGCCAGTTGCCTTTTAACACGACCAAAGCAGTGTTTTTGCTCCCCAACGTTTATAATTGTATTAATTGTTGAGAATGATGCCTTTTTAATTTATTTCCTCTTCATCTTTAAGATATTAACTTCATGTTTTTGAGATTAAATGTTCTAGATGATTGCGTGATTTTGATTTGAATATTTCAATAAGAATAATGTTAAATTCAGTCGTTGTACTCGTATAATAATTTGTTAGGAACACAAAGTATTATTACAAAATAATAACAGGCTGTACCTATAAATAGAAAACCTACTGATCTCCAAAATACAGTAACTTCCTAGTTTGGGAGTCAGCAGATCCTCGTTAACAACAACTCGTTATCCTTGAGAAATGTTTAGTACATAATAATAATGTTCAATTTTTTAAACATTATTTTAAATTAAGTTTGTAAAAATTATGACTGTGTTTAAAAATTCACATTTGAAGTGCATTTAATTTTGTAATTATTATTTTTTTTAGTACAAGGCCCATTTGCATCACATTTAGCGCTAAACATAGCTAATGAAAATATTATTCTGTCTCTGTCAACTTCAAACAATTTGACAGGGAAAAAAAAAAACTTTAAAGCGCTAAATGTATGTAGTAATGCATAGTGCAAAAAGTGCTTCTTATGTTCTCTTTACTTTCATGAAAAATCTGTAAAATCGCCAGATATTACTGTAACTAAGAGCAATAGCGCACTAGCGGCCCTGGCCGCAGCGGCCAGGCCGCGGCGGCCATCGAGATACATACCTTAGTATGAAATCGCCACAGAGCGCGCGCACCTGGCCGCACGCGGCCAGCGGCCACACCGAGACGCAGCGTCCAGCGAGATCGAACGACGCATGTGCGAGTCGCTGGCCGCTGCGGCCAGGCCGCTAGTGCGCTACGGGTCTTAGGCAATATAGTTTGGTTGGTATCTCAATACTTAAAAGTAAAACTAACAACCTTGTTGTAAAGTTAGTATGAAGACAAATCTTAAGTTAGTTCCCGTAGGAAATCTAACTTTAGATTTCTCTAGCAATAGTGACCAGACTCGGCTTCGTTGGTCTTAAAGTTTTCTGCATTATAAATTAAAAAAAAAAACATAATATCACGCCTGTAATCCCCTAAGGGTTAGGCAGAAGTGTACCCATTAGTACAACCCACATTTCGCCAGTTAGTCATATAGGTACATATAGTAATTAATTATTTGCCTTTATTTATCTTATTGAACTATTATAATATTTACTGAAATAGATAGTTTCTTACCTACTTAAGAAGTGAAGGTAATCCCGCCGGAATACTTTGGTCTACTCTTAGAAATCTAATCTTACTACAATTTTATTATAAATGCGAAAATTTGGATGGATGTTTGTTACCCAATCACGCTATAACGGCTAAACTGATCTAGCTCTTTAGCACAGTGATAAGTTTTAGTCTGGAATAGTTACATAGGTTAGGTACTCTTTATCGCGGAATAATGTACAGTTTCCGTGGGATAATATATCAATTTTGACGTCTACGAAATCGCGGGCAGAAGCTAATCTAATATTACTTTAGGCGTAAGGATTTCTAAAGCTACTAAACTATATTTTATATACATGATACTCGTATGTAAATAAATTGATATGAATATGAAATTGCATTACCAAGTTCGAAACTATTTTTGTGGTTTTTTAATCCCATTTTTTAAATGTTATTATTCAATATTTTATTAATAAAAATCCAAATTAATTTTGCTTTTTATTCCTTTTCTTTTATGTCTATTATCGTCAATATAAACTTGATCGTGAAACCAAATTCATAGATACTTTTTTGCAAAAAGCGCAGATATTCATAACATTTTTTTATATATCCGTAATGAGAACAATAAATAATAAAGTATGCCCGTCATGTTTCGCAAACCATTGGTCCTAGCAATAAAATTATATACGCCTACAAAATAAAGCGCCCCCTAGCAACGACATTCTGCATGCAAAATTTAATTTACAATCCGAGCCGTTTCAATATAGGTAATATTAGAAATTTATGTGCCGTGTTTGAATGTCCCTTCGTCATAAATTTATTCTGTCTGGGTGGTTAGGTAGTTGTATTTGATACATAAAATATGACAATATTACATTGATATTTTGAGTCTAATTTCTATAAAATAAGCAAATGTTTTTGCAAAAACCAAAAAAAGATTATCTTGAAACAGACTCGAAAAGAAGAAGAAGCAAACGTTCTTAAATTTTGAATCATACTTGTAAATTGGATACTTGTACACCACCAATAAATTGATATATTTTTTATATGATACACTGTGACGTCACTTTTTTGCCAACTCAATCGATTAACTATTTGTGTTTTTTTTTTAATCTAATTTTACTGTTAATTGCAATTTAATCGGATTCTCAGGGTTAAATAAAGAGTTTATTAGTGTCTTGAAATTAATGTTTATAGGTGCCAAAACCCAATTACTTATAGTATGAATTATTAAAATATCACGAGACTCAAAATGCATAACATTTATCGACACAATTGAAACAAGAAGGTAAGTATTCCAGATAATTCTACGTTGTTTCTAAATTAATTTATTACACGCGTAGGTTTGTAATATGCAAAGTGTGTATAGGCTTAAACATTTATATTTGATATTAAATTTACACGTGGCGGAGAAAGGGTTAGTTTGTTATTTTTGCAATTAACAATAATTCGAATACTAACAGAAGGAGAAGTATTGAGAAAACACATTTGCATGTTAGAGCAATGTTTGATCTTCAAAAAGAAAAGAAAATCGAAAACAAACATCGCATCGTGCACTCTAAAAATAATAACATATTATGTCCCTTCAGAGTGCTCGTCTTGAAGCGTACCTCCTTGCCCTCCCTCCCCCTCTTTAACCGTACAATAACTTCACCCTCACATGGTCATAACGAGGCCCGATAAGGGTCTCGTAGACCCGAGGTAAATCACCCTGTATCTGGGGTGACACCCCGCCTTCGGCTATGTACCGACGGCTATGTACGTTGGACATTAGATTTTGAAATGGCTGAATATTTTTGTATGATAAAGTCTGTTTTTAGGTACATAACATACATACATAAACTCACGCCTTTTTCCCATGGGGGTAGGCAGAAACCACAGAACGCCACCTGCTACGATCCTTACATACTCCTTTCGCCTCATCTACGTTCATACATCTCGTCATACAAGCACGCCGGTTACGAGTACTCCGCACCTGACCTTTCTGAAGAACCTCACCAATAAGGTCAGTGTAGGTCTTCCTAGGGCGACCCCTCCCTGCGTTACCACTCACCTCTGCCATATAAATACCTTTTGTTAATCGTCTTTCACTCATCCTCTCAACATGACCGAACGATCTAAGCATACCCTTTTCTATCTTTGTCACTACATCCTCTTTTAATCCGCAACGGTCCCGTATAACCTCATTCCTCACTCTATCGTTCAAAGTTACACCACACATACTCCGCAAGGAACGCATTTCCACAGCATTAATCCTACTCTCATGCCTCGTTTGCCAAACCCAACATTCACTTCCATACATAAGTGTAGGCACCAGCACGCCATTGTGAACAGCCAGTCGAGCCTTTTTGGGCATGAACTGGTTGGTCACAACCGCATGTATAGCACCATTCACTTTATTTCCCGCAGTTACTCTCCTTTCCACATCAGCATCAATCTTTCCATCTCTAGTAAACATACTGCCCAAGTATACAAACTCATTCAATTGATCCACACTCTCATCATTTATTTTCACATCACACACCGATACATCCTCTTCTCTTTCAAAAACCATCACTTTCGTCTTGTTCACATTTATATTCATCCCTTTCCTCTTAAACGCGTCATTCATTACCGTTACCATGTCTTGCAACTGCTCTGCCGACGATGCAAGAAGAACTTGATCATCTGCGTATAACAGGCATTTGACAAGCAACTCATCCATCCTTAATCCACACTCACTCTCTCTCAAATCCGCCAAACAACTATCCATGTATAGGTTGAACAGCCAAGGAGACGCTACACAGCCCTGTCTTACACCTCTTGAGATGCAAAACCAGTCAGTGTATGCCCCATTAATCCTAACACAAGCACTGGAATCTTTGTATAAAGATTTCAGTGCTCGTATCAAGTGTCCGTCCACACCATACATGGATAGAGTCGACCATAATTCTTCCCTCCACACACTGTCATAGGCCTTCTCCAAATCTACGAAAGCGCAATAGACTTTCTTGTGCTTTGCCAGATGTTTTTCGGCTATACACCTTAAAGAGAAGATCTGATCCATACAGCCCATTCCCTGTCTAAATCCCGCTTGTACATCCCAAATTTTCTCATCAGTCACTCCTATCACTCTATTAATTAAAACTTTCGCATACAGTTTGCCGACAACGCTTAATAGACTAATGCCGCGGTAGTTTTTACACTCCTGCTGTGAGCCTTTTCCCTTATATAGTGGAACAATTACAGCCTTGCACCAGTCATCCGGCACACGACCATAACTCCAACACATATTAAAGATCAAGCACAACAGGCTTGCTACCACCCCGTCACCGTTCTTTAGCATTTCGACAGACACTCTATCATAGCCTGCAGCTTTGCCAACTTTCATACCTCTCAGTGCTCTTACAATCTCATCCATCTTTATTTCATTCTCTTCATCTACATCTACGTGTGGGTCTTCAAAACTGGCTTCCGCCCAGTTGCCCACTCCTTGCATGCTATCCTGATCACGAAACAAACTTTCAAAATATCCCTTCCAGCGTTCCAAAACCTTACATTCTTCGCTTAATAGGCATCCATCTTCTGCTCTCACAACGTTCATAGTTGATGTTCCTGTCACCCCTCGAGCCAATCTTACCTGTTTCCAGAACAGTTTAACATTGGCCCTGAAGTTATCAGCGAACTTCCTGTTATACTTTTCTTCCTTCTCATCCTTCTTCTTTTTTGAAATAGTGTTTTTAGGTATCTGTTTTTAACTGTCAAAAAACCTTGAAAGGCTAGACATAAGTTTAGGATGTGAGAGTCAAACTATTTCTAACTTCAGGTAGTTTTCAGGTATAAACATAGTGTTATTTCGTGTAATTTATTTATAAAAGATGGAGCGTCAATAGTAAATTAGACGCAAACAAGGATATTAGTGAACTAAGACTTAACATATTATGCTTATAGCTGTAACAAAGAAATAGTGTTTCTGCGGTTGACCACTTTTCACCTTTACGCCTTGAGTTATAAGGTTAAAAAAAGGTCGACCACCATTGTCCTCGATTTTATCTAAGATTTCTTAATTACAATCGTAACATGTAGGTATGTAGATACAAAACCAAACAAAACAACGATACCGCTTACGACAAACAGCATCCAACTCATATAGGTAATATCCATAAAAAAACACACAACACACACATTAAAGATTAATGTGTAAACAAAAATCAGGCTTGACGTGCCCCTTCAGGAAAATAAAAATATCTTAGAGGAAGGCCTTCCCCCGAGGAAACTGGTGAGTCTAATGTTTTCTTTTTATTCCATCACGCGGGATGACGGCGTAATCCATCAGGGGTAAGGGTAGCGGGGAGGGCGATGATCGATTTTCTATACGAAAGGGACCCCCGTAAAACTATGGTTATTGGATATTTCGGCCGAACATCATCTTGGGACGCACTTGTTTGGTTTATGCGCTGGGCTTTGTGGAACAAAAGATGCGGTGGAGACGCTGATAGTTAATGACTTTGATTATTTTGTATACTTGAAGAAAAAGCTGTATGGCTTAGGTCTTTTTTACTGAATTGTTTAATTAATGAATTTATAAATATATAGACCGTTTTTTTACTTTTTGGAGGAAAGGTATTTATCACTGGAATATCTTAGCACTCGGTTACAATACATATAAAAAACAAATGTTATTTGAGGTGTTAAAAACACATCACATAGCTTTTAATTATGCATACTGATAACAAAAAAAAAGTTCACAATCTGTCTCAAAACTTCTATCTATAATTGCCACTTAAATCAATCGCAGACTAAGTTATTTCCAAAAAATATTTGACATAGTCATCTTTATTCCTTTCTGAAATCATTTGCTTTCGCTCCAAAATAGGGGTGGATTTATGTTAACAGGAAGTGCCCCGGCGAAATGGCGTTCTAAGCCTTCAGATACGGTTTATGTACCGTACGGTACAATACGTGCTGTGCTCGTACACATTATTAATTTCAGGAGAAATCAGTTTGCGAAGCGTTTCAGCTTGTAGGTTGTAGGTAAGTGGGGCAAATTCACATTAAAGTTTAGAACTATAGTGCGCTGTTGGATTGAAACATCATTAAAATTGAGGTGATTTTGGATTAAGCCAAATTATCCATCACAATTACACAGGATTCAAATTTTACCTTGGGTACATCGTTTTTACATTTATTAACTATTTTATTTTAAAAGAGAAGCATGGAGTTTCATCAACATTCTTCGCCATACGAAAGTACCTTTTAATAGTCTGATTGAAATCAAATATTTGACTTTTGTTAGAAAATATTATTAGGTATTAGAAATTGTATCTAATAAATTCAACCGCAAAGATTTTCTAAAGTACCTACATTTTCGCTAAATTAACCTTCAAGTTTTAACCACGTTCTTTGTAAACAGGGACCAAGGGAATATTCACTTGTGTGCGTACTAATTACACAATAAACCTTTGGCATGTGAAGTGTTCTCTTAAGGACAATTATGGGCTGAGAAAACTAAAGTTATTTTTGCTGGTAACTGTTACAATAAGGACCAATTTGGATGAAAAGACCAGTAAAAAATTGGCACCTTTAAAACAGTTTATCTATGTCTACCTAAAAGACCTAGGTATCTTACTATCCACGTAACCTTTATCAACAAGACGTAACCCCATAAAAGTCAAAAAGCTATCCCATGTACGTCAAACACATATAAGTAAAATATAATGGCGATGTCTGAGTTTTATGACGTCACAGGATCCGTTGAAAGCTCACGGCTATTCGGGGATAAGGCGGTCGTTAGAGGGATGTGCTAAAAACTGATATGCCGAAGGCTATAAGGACTATGAAGGCTATAGCGACCCGTTATGGGGTCGCAAAGGTTGTTTGGCCGATATTTATCGTAAATTTTCCGTTATCGCTGTATATGGGCGGTGTTGGGAAATTGATTTTTCAGTTAGAATGGAGTTTTTATTCTTGGAACGCTTATTGAACCGACAAGTTGTATGAAGGATGGTATGGTATAAGATGATCTGGAATCAGCAACTCTACGCCTAAGCGCCTTATAAAAAAATATGATCTGTACGACTAATTACTCATTGTCGAATAATTTTGTTTGGATTCGAACTATATACTAAAATGATGACATAAAATACATAAACATACGGTTTGTGCTTGTGCACAGTATTTTATAGAGCAATCTATATCTTTTAATCTGATACAGTAAGATAAAATCCGTATATAGACAATCAAATCAGTTTAAAGACACATAACTATCACGCAATACAATAAACTTCAAAATCATACTAATTGAATGCACGTTCTTTTGAACCTAAAATCTAACACTTTCACTACTTCTGCGCATACGCATGAAAATTAGATCAGTAAGAGTCGTCGCCGGCGCAGATTGTTATAGCAACTGTAAGATATTTGTTTCATCAATAACATTATGCATTGAGTTAAATATAGCTGGAATGAGAGTGAATACTGAGATGACCGCTGGTAAAGATATATGGAAGAAGATAATATGAGAAAAAAAAAACCACCAGTTAAATAAGAAAAATAAGAGGATGTTGATTAATCGATTAAAAGAATATTTTCAATTGGACATAGTAATAAGCTTTTTGATAAATAAATAAATAAATTAATAAGTATCTTGGGACAACTCACACACGGCCATCTGATCCCAAGCTAAGCAGAGCTTGTGTTATGGTAACCAGACAACTGATATACATACTTATATAATTTATAAATACATACATATTATAGATAAATTACACCCAGACACAGAACCAACAATTATGCTCATCACACAAAGTTTGTCCTGGGTGGGAATCGAACCCACTACCTCCGGCTTTGCAGTCAGGGTCACTAGCCACTAGACCAACGAGGCAGTCAGTATGATTTAAAAAAGTTTAGTACTTGATCTTCTTAGAGCTTCTAGTAAAAAAGTCTAGACATCTTACACTCGACACCTGATAACTCATAATTTTACACTTTAAAATCAAATTCCTGAAATCACATCACTCACTATCACCAGAAACAACTATACACTACAAACGTCAAAATCATACTAATCTTGGTTGAACGCAAAAGTTAATAAATGCAAGCTCTATTGAAACTGTGAATAAATCTAACCCCTTCGCTACTACCTCTGCGCGCACGCATGGAAATTAGATCAGTAGGTAGCGCCAAATTGTATAGGGCTTGTCAAAGTTTTATGGCGCTTAGAATATTAAACTTCTAATTCCTTTTTGTATTACAGTTTTCTAACAGACGTTTTTATTTTTCATTCTTAATTAAAAACAATAAATGGCAAATTTTTATCTATTTTATCTTATCTTTTATATCATTTTGTGTATCTTATTTTATCTTGAATGCTACAGTAATATTTAGCTTTGTTTCTAAGTATATATGCCAGGAATGATTTTAATTAGAAGCCGATAATGCAAACATGTGGTTTCATTTTGTATTAAAAAAAATATGACCGTAAGACAGGGGTTTCCTGCTTGGATTAAATAGTTCTATTCTTTACAACATCGTTATTTAATGTCAAACCTTTTCTTCACCAGACTACCTGTACAACTTTGAGAAACATTTTAAGAGATCGTATGTCGCGATTGTGCAACATTTTTTGCAGGCGCTCATTAATTTGGAGTTGTATGTACAGACAATAGTAACCCTTCCGGTGCGCGCCGCGGTCTCTCCGACCATTGTGGCATTATCACTGCATTTGTGTTTCCGGACGCTTCTTTTTATTATGTAGATTAGGGGCTTTATCAGACCCGGATTTAGATAATACTGCATTTACGTTTCTAAGCTTCGGATTCGCATACAAAATTCGCGCATTTAACAGTTACATTTTATTTTTAGTTTGGGTCTTTGGGTACAGAAAAGGTTCAGTTATGCGGGTGGTTATTTAAAATTTAATATTCTGTCTTTCACCCTTAAATTATTGCAACATCAAATAATAAACAATAACTGCCAATCGACATGACCAATCATGCGTAACGTGAGATCAATGGAAAAACAGCAGTCAAATAAATCTAACGAGGACTCTTACATCTGCATGTCATTGGAATAAATCAAATCACCATTGAATGCATCCGTAAAATATTTTTGAACTATTTTGAATGTACCATGCGTTTGATAGTACTAAAAAAATCATCCCTCATAAGTCAACCCGTTCACTGACGCGTATTGAACGGATATAAAAAAGTTACACCCATATTTTGCACTTCCCGATATCGAATAATAGGGTCTATTTATGCATTCTCGATAAATGAAGAGTATTTTTTTACCTCTATTATAAATCAAAATGTATTATTTATCTTTAGAGAATCAGAATCTGCATCCTATTGTTATTCGGGATATGCGGTGTGTCAAGGGTGTAATGTTTTTATGGATTGTAGTAACGTTACTGATTTTTAAATAATAATAGCACATAATAGCGAATCCAATCTTAGTACAGCAATAAAACTGTACACATAGCACCACAATTCCGCCGTTTTGGTTCTAGCAGATTTTATCGCTTGCATAAATTGAAAGGAGAGCAGGCAGCCATTTTGAATATTTGAAGGACCGAGGGTGTATTCGACCGTAGGGCAGTAATTACTTGATTGGAGTCAAGAGGTGGCATGCCGAGATACCGGCCGGGCTGCATTGTTGTTACCGCGCTTTGGCGGGGCTTGAGTATTGCGCTCAAGTGTTTTATAAAATGTACGGCATGGCATGTCAGATTCACACCTACAGCGTTCGAGGGTTAACCGTCTATTAGAATTACATGCTTTCAAATATAAACGCAAATTATTATTCACCTTTCTCTGTAATAGTAGAACATTAATTTGCATTATAGGTGCGCTTATATCAAAAAACCTTTCAATATAAATGTAACCCTGTCGAATATTTCAATGAATCGGCTTATCAATTAGTAGAATATCGGCAACGTACAGCTTGCACAAATGCATATTATTAAATCTAAACGATTTCAAAGAGTAAAAAATTCAAAAAACATCTGACACTGGCAAGGTGACGGGAGCAGAAAAAAATGTCACACACAGAAAATCGGGGACCCATAATCCGTTCTATTATGCATATAATTATTATTTCCGATACTCTATCAAAGAAAATAACAGTCCTTTTTGCATATGCGTTTTTGACGGAAGTGTGAATAAAAAATGTCTCCCTCAGGTAGTAGAAGGGTGACCCAGAATATTTTTTGTGAACGTAATACGAGTAGAAATGTATGGAGAGTTTTATAAGATGATTATTATGCATGCATTCTCAGGAAGATTTGGCCGACACGTTGCCTGAGGCATATGTGAAGGACTTCCTTAGGGTCTAAACTTGTGGGGTTAGCTTTTGAGGGTTAACGGAAAAATTACACAAAGTGGACCTGGATTTATTATAAAAAATATCGGCGCATATTTTATTGGCATTTATTTTTGAAATTGCATTGTATAAAAATGTAAGTCGTCAAGTCGCAGATGATTTTAATGCAATTTTGACACGAAACATACACTTTTTTTTATGTAAGTACCACTCATGACAAAGTTGTACATTGTTAGCAGTGTCAATTTTTTTTTATATATTAAACGCTGTTCCTTTCTGAAGATTGGAAAGTAGTTGGGATGCTAATTCCGACTTATCATACACCAAACGTACAAACATCAAGAGATACACGAACATTCAACTAAAAACATCATTCACGTTTTTTTATGACCCTAAAAAGCGTACCCACCTTGTATTCACGGTAACCCATTGTGCTTCTGTTTGTTTGTCACATTTTTTATGGGTTTTAGTCCAGGTAATCCCGTGTCCTCTCACGTCGAATGGGTTGTGACGTATAAAAGGATTATTTTTTAATAGATAATTAATGATGTTAGTGTTACGGTTTGGTTAGCAAGAGCTGTTTGTACTTATTTGCTTTTGCATGAGTTTTTATGATGAGATTGTTAATATTGAAATGTTATTAGGTTTGATAAATTGTGCTACGCGTAACTAATATTTGGAAGAAACGTGTTACGTTGCTTGTTTGTTCACAAAGATTTTTAGTAAATACATATCATACTGTGACCTTAAAATATCTACTTAATTACAAATATTTTCGTACCTAAAGTTGAAAACTAATTTGCGGATGAAAGGACCAAATAATAAAATGTTGGAAATTTATAAAATTTAAATTTTAAACAAGGCCTATACAAGAACAAAGAACATAATATGTATAATAAAGCACACATAGATACAATCAACCTAGAGAACCATTTCGGTATATAATTTAATCATTTAGAAACACATATTAGGTCAGTAGCACAACAGTTCAGTACTCTGACTGCAAGCTACTCAAAATGCAGAATCAATACAATGAGCGGGCAGTTGCATTGCATTGTAACTGCATCCACATCAAGCTACGGATAATAATGTAGTAACTCTGGTTTAGCGATATCCAAGCTTATTTAATATGAATAGTCCTAAGAGATAAAATCTTTTGATAATTAGAAAGACTTTACAGTCCACCACAAGCGTATTTAGCAATATGGTAAGTAATATAAGTAAAGTATAACCCTATAGAGAACCTCTGAGATCTTACTAAACGGGCGATCCACCAAGCACCTGCAGCTGGA
The DNA here is from genome assembly GCA_949316365.1 of Hoplodrina blanda. Lineage (NCBI taxonomy): Eukaryota > Metazoa > Arthropoda > Insecta > Lepidoptera > Noctuidae > Hoplodrina > Hoplodrina blanda. The sequence continues at coordinate 11,315,011 of OX438589.1, forward strand.
GCTGATTGCTCCTCTCATTAAAAAATAGCATCATAATGCAAACCAACAACAGGATGCTAAAATATTGTATAGAGAGCATGCGACGTCGAATAGAAGCTGTCATTACAGCAGAGGGTGGCGTCACGAAATACTAAATATTAATGTTAATATTCTATTTCAACGTATTAACACTTTATTATTTTCCCAAAAATAAATAAATTTTTAGCCTATACATTTGTTGTTTTTATTATTTCAATA